>JAGVSL010000042.1:5412264-6765331 GCA_022494535.1 Himalopsyche phryganea
AAATGGCGCCCACAAGCGCATGGTTTTGATAAATAACACTGCACTTATATAATACTTTATATAAAAATATGATTTTGAAGATATTATGGCTGATCAACAACACCCTAGAATCAAAATGAAAATAGAAAGAGTCGTTCTCAAATTATTTTTTTGAAATAAATTTATATTGATACATTTACCCAAAGGTAAAAAAAAACAATGGAATTAATTCTACAAAAGGTTTTGTTATCGCAGTTATTTTCGTTTAACGCCTGCTATATTTAAACAAGAGTATTCCTTTGTTTATTGGAAAGCTTAGAAGGGATCAACAATACAACAACGTTCAACATCTTTAATGTATCGAAGGCGTTATTTTTCTCATTATTAATAGAAAATGAACTTTTTTCTTTAATTAAATACTTAAGAAGTTTGATTTAATACTAAACTAAAGATGTGTATATGATAAAGGATTTATAATTATTACTTCTGTGTAATATAGAGTGAATAAATCTCATAATATTTGATTGGTATGGCCAGGTTATGCGTGGAGCATTTTCTCACATAGCTCCTCCATTAAATTGTCCCAGAATAATAAATGCACACTTTAATTACGAACTATGCAAAATGGCTGAAAATTCCTCAGGGGAGATTTCTACTTTATATGTAAAACTAGTTTACATTATTTCTAGTACACTCGCGAAACACCTTTAAAAGCAGCACTTACACGTCAAACATTTATAAATGGAATTCTCGGGTTACGCCTTTCATTATTAGTCAATAAATAAACTTTCACTTCATATTAAAACGAATCTACCTTCAGTATTAAGAAGGTGCCCTCTGTTTATGCACGAGAAGTTATGGTTAATTTTGCTTTCTTTTGAAATAGGTAAAAAATGAACTATTCGCCTTTGTTGTTCATATAATATTCTTTATTCTCTTCTGTTGTGAAGTGATGTATTTTAAAGATAATAAAATGAAAATAGCTTGGTGACCTAATATTTAGTAACTGTTTTCCAATACTAAGGTCTCAAGATAAGAGAATCCAAGTATTATACTGTAGCACACGATATTTGAAAAAATAAATGAATAAGAGTTTTTTTGTGTTTGAAAACCAATTTCAAAAACCATAGAAAGAACAAATTATGATTATTCCAATAAAATCTACTTATTTTTGTTAAATTACAATTCAATAATATTTTTTGATATTTTCATTTTTCAACTTTCAACTTTATGATTAATTAATTGATTATTTTTTGTAGGTGTTACATGAGGTACGGTCCACGGTGATATTTTCATCTTTCAGCTTCCAATTTTACATTAATTAAGACCAAAATCCCGGGTGAAGTCAGGTAATAAATGATAGTAATACAATAAAACAAAATTTAAGCGGTGGTAAATATTTCACACTCTATTTATTGATTTATTGCAAGAAGAAAAATACAATACAAATGATTATAGCTGGTGTCAATGCGCCATGGATAACAAATTTGTAATAAAGGATTTTAACAGGAAGTGATTACAAAAACAATTATTAAAGTAATAAATAAATTAGTTTTTGAAGCACTATTATGTAAAGATGAAGGTTTTTTGTTGTATTGTATCTTATTGCAACAAAAAGTTTTGATACCCCTCTTTCAAAACTTAAAATAACTGGACAAAAATAATACATAGTTTTTTGGACTCGAGTTGAATATAAATTTTTATTTAAAAAAATTGTAAAACTCAAGCAATTCTTATGTTAAACGTTCAAGATGTAAATTAAATTTGCTGCTTCAGGTTTTAAAAGACTCGTTCGTATAAATGTGTGTCTCACAGTAGCTCACCATTTTGTTTCCCCTGACATGTTTACAAGTTATAAAAAATCGAAATACAAAAATAAGCCTCGTATATAAATAGCCCTTTTTTTGTATTTCAAATTTTGTTGGGTTTTCCTTATTCCTATTTTTGATGGCACTTTTAAAAAGTATTTTCGATATTGTTCGTTTTTATTTTTGTATTCAAAATATTTAATGATTAATGAAACGCCGGATACAATTATTTACATTCATGTTGGTAGCAGAAATACTGGATAGTGTATATCAAAACGATAATACAAGTACTGTAAAGAAGTTTTATTATTATAAATAAGCTTATGTGTTTTTACAGTGATAAACAATGATAAAATGTTATCTGAGCAATAAACATAATGCGCTATCATACTAAAATGTCTGGAATGCGAAATATTCTTGACAAGTTTCAACAAGCTACCTACCGCAGAATCGACGTTATAAACCGCCTAGCTACAGACTGCTCTTTATTAAGGCTGTAAAACGAGAAATATTTCGATAAAGTATTTTCTTAACAAGTTAGTGTAACAAGCAAGCCACCGAGAATTCCCGTCACTTTTCTACGCTTCGCATTGCCGCCTCTGCTCGGTTAATTTTTCCTTCGTAATTGTATAATCGATCGCTATCGTTACAGAACGCAACGCTCACAGAACCGAAATGGTATCACGACTAGGAATTGTCATACCGGATAAATATGTCAATATCAGTATTTCAATATCAAAGACGATTATTAAAATAAATTAGGAAAAAATGTTAATTAAGGCCCATAAAGATCGCCGAAATACCGAATAAATAAATCAGTGCTAAGCCAATTTTCATTCGTACGTTGAATTTATTGTTTCGACATTAAAAAAGCTAGAACGTCAATGCTGATATCTGCCAATCTCAATTGGATCTTCAAAAAAATAAACCCATCTGTCAAAAAAAGCTTCTTAAATTAAATGACTGTTGGACAAACAGTCATACTTAAATAAGGGTATTTTCCGTTTTCAAAACCGGTTTTTCGCTGTTCAAAAAACAGCTGAAATACTGGAATTCCGATTTCAGTAATACCAGTTTTGCAATCCCTAACCAAAACATTATTATACCACTTTGAATTTATTTAATTGATATCTTATTCACTGAGGGTTTACATGCATTGTATATTTTGAGGAAACGTTATAAAATGTATTATTATACATAAGATACATGATTTGGTAGGTATTTGTCAACAAAACGATGTAAAGAATATTTGGCTTTTACATCTGGAAATTCGTAGAATATAGCAATACTTTTGATATCCTCAAGTTACGATTTTTTGGTACTTATTTTAATTTTTAATGATTCGTTCTCGTACAGGATCAACCATTTATATCGTCATATCGTATTTTTGACTGTGAAAAAAAAATATTGAACGAAAATCAGTACTATAGATTACATTTAATCGCATTTTCAACGTGATACAGTGATATACAGTTTTAATTTTGATTAAGATAAGAAAGACTTGTTTATGTGAATCACTCATAATATGAATAAATATTGTATATCTTATAAACAAGAAAATTCAAATGTGTTGGTTAGATTAGTAGGCCAATATTTGCGAACTGTTAAAGTGGCCTATGTATAGGTATCCCAAAATTCACACATGAAGTAATTTGGATGGAAAATATAGGGTTTTAATTAAATATTGTAATTTTTTTTTATTGATTCATAAAGTATACAAAATAGGGTTATGTCCGGAGAAACATATAAGGTAAATGATCTACCTGGCCTTGCTGGTGCATACGCGTTCCTTTGTTGAAATTTTCCATGACAGTTTTGCATTAATGTGGCTGAATTTTGTCGATACAGAACTCAATTTTCTCGTTCAAGGCGTAGGTGGTCGTGGACTTGTTGGCATAAACTTGAGACTTACCTCAAAGAATACAATCGAATGGCGTTCAATTGCATGATCTGGGCGACCAATTCTGGTCACCAAAACGAGGAATTACACAACCAGGAAATGACTCATGCAGTAATTGAATTCTTTCTCGGGTTGTACGACATATGGTACCGTCTTGTTGAAACCACATATCGTCCACATCCATATCATACGATTTAGGCACAAGAACTGGATTATTATGTCGCGATAGCGAGCACCATTCACTTTTATTTCCTGACCAGCCGCATTTTCGAAGAAGAATGGTCCGACGATTCCTCCAGCCCAAAATACGCACCAAATGGATTTTATCAGCCCCAAATGCAACAATTTTGTCAATTAACGAAGCCACGAAGATGAAAATGATCCTCATCGCTGAAGATGACTTTTTTCGAAAAATATCTGCCAAAAATTTATTATTTTTCAAATATTGCTACGATGAAAACGCATTGTTCTTTCGTGTAGCGCTTCATTTTTAATAACCTATATATACTGTATACTTAATGAATCAATATATTTTTTTTTCAATTTTTAATTAAAAACCTGTGTTTTGTATCAACATTACTTTGAACATTAGGATAGAGTTTTCTACAACATAACGATAGAACAGAATATTGTTTTTAAAATAATGTATTATATTATAATAAAAAAAAAATATTTTAGAGACCACTATTCTGCGGCTATAAAAAAGCGGCGGCTGGACGGAAAATTATTGAAAAATTAAATTTTTTGATTACTAAGTTCCTTCCCATTGAAAGTTTTTAATTGTAATATAATAATTGAGACTTATACATACTATGTTGCTTTTAAAGAATGTTGATTTTCATTAAAAAAACTTCGTTTGTCTTTGGAGAATTAAAGTTAATACAATATACATTAAAAGAAAGCCTCTATTTTTAAGACATTTGTAATTTAAATCCACACCTGATCGCCTTGCTTAGTTCTTTCGTAAGCTCGCGATGAAATACCCTTTTCGGTAAAGTTTATTCACTTTGTGTGAACCTGTCAAATTTTACTTAAAGCGGTACTGTGTGTGTGTGTGTGTTGTATATTTTTTGTGACGAATATTCGTCAGGATTTCAACACAACGGTTGGCAAGGATCGAAGGTATTGCGTGATTGTTAGAGGAATAAAATATAAGTGAATACTATATTTTATACGAAGTGTGGATATTTGAGAAGACGAAGGGTTCAGATAGAAAATAAAATAAAAGTGACCTGATCTACTCACTTACATGCTGTGCTTAGAAATAAAATAAAACATTGCTTATTTTTGTGTCAATGTGGCACAAAAGGTAATATGATACACATTATTTAGTCGACGACAAACAGTATTTTTCTTAATTTTACTGATATTTTTGTAAATAACCTCGAAAGAAACTTTTTACTAATCAATTGTAATAAATAATTTTTTTAACGGTGCTCACTCCCATTGAGGCACCTCGCGGAGCGCATAGAAAGTAAATATTTAACATGAAATGTGTATAAGTCACTCACTCAAATTCTCTTTTCAGAGAATGTATAGAAAGAATTATGTAAGTAGAAATTACCAGATGGCAGCGCCACCTGTCAAAAATTTTGGGTGTAGCTTAGTTTTGCAGATGAAATTATTTTGACTAATTAAAATCTCATTATAAAATTATATTAATATTATTTAAATTATATATATTAATTAATACTCATCATGATTAAAATTTGATTTGACAATAATAGACAATACACTACAAGTTTGTTAATCTCTGGTTTTGCTATCATGTTTACAAAACGTGTTTTCATTGGCTAAGAATTTTACACATGGGAATATCCAAACATAATTTACGAAAAATTGTTACAATATTTCAACAACAAATCTTCATGTTTGTCGGATATACTATATGCGTTAAAGATAAAAATACAGATAAATTATGACAATTTTTTATATATTATTTTGTAATACTAAGCTTTCGCCCTCTAATCGCCTCGATTTAGGAATTTGAAATAGTTGGAAGTAATGAAAACTTAAATCTATAAAGTAATTGAGAAACTAATATACAAAACTTTTCGTTCGTGGATGTGAACGAATGCTGCATTGACTACTCGGCTACATGATAAAATATTATATATATATCGGTACTAATAAAAGAAAATTTCTTAAGTAATAATATTTTTAATGATAACAAGAAACAAAAAGATATTTATTTGCAAATAGCTTTCTTCAACATCATTCTAAAGAAAAATAATTCAGTTCACTTCATTTTACGGAATCGGCTATTTTCCATTTTAATTTTTAGTCTGAATTTTCAATTTAAATGGAGGTATGTTTTCCCTTTAATGTTAAGGTTCCGTTGACAGTAAGTCTTTGGAGCGTTTTGAGGTCACAGGAAGCTTAGATGTAATGGGAAAACATACATGTTCGATCTGACAACTGTGTCAAGTCATTGGAAAGTGCAATTCATTGTGGTAACGAACAACCACTCTAATTCTTGCAGTAAAATAACGGTGTCAAATGAAATGGGAAAATTTATGTGACATTAAAAAAGTAAAATACGATATCGTAATGCGATAACTAAAGCATAGAATAGATTATTCATACTTAAAATATTAAATCTATCAGCGTTTGCTAATCTTTATCATATGTAAATTGTGTATGAATTTTAAAATTAAATTTTTACGTTTGATCTACTGAAAAAATATTTCACATTGTAACTAATAATTGTCAATGAGCAAAATAGTGTACAGTTTTTAAATCACTCGAGGTTAACTTGAAGAGAAATGAAATCACACACACCCATATTCAAGGTCTCAAATTTAAATTGATATCCATTTTAAATTTTAATCAGAAATGTTATTATTGAAGTACGAAGCAACAAAAACGATTCATTATTGATCTTTTCTTCTCACTTAATATAAAAAGATACATACATAATAATTCATTTATTGCGATAAATGAATCTGTATTTTTCAACCTTTTTTATGTTTGCCTCTTAATTAAAAAAGATTTTTTATCATGAATTTATATATCATTCGTTGTTTTTTTTCAGGTGTCAAAAATCTATATACCATAATAATATATTAGTGAAATTATTTACGTCAGATTTACCTTAACTTAGATATGTTACCAGGACATTTTGAGTCGCCGTGTCACTAAACACGCTCTCGAAGGTTTAGAGAGTATTTAGTAAATCACGAAAAACTGTCTTGGGCAGTATGATAGTTTTAAGTATAATTAAAGTTATTTTGTGTCTTTTGGTGCCAACGGAAAAGTTAAATGATCTTCGGGACACTTCAATAGTGTAAAACGAGGATCGAGATCGTGTTAATAAACGATATTTGAGATGATTAACAGATGACGAAACAGGAAGAAATTTTAGACCTGCAACTGGAAAGTTTGATAGAGCATAATACATTCATTAAAAACTTATTTTGTGAAAAATCACCATGAGCGTGTTTAGCGACTTAGCGACTTATATGTAGGATAATACTAACGCAGGATTTTGGGATGAATAATTTCGTACAAATTTTAGAGAAACACAAAATATGTTTTTGTAAATTTTGGTATTTATAGTAAATTTATTCAATTGTAAAAAAAGTATCAAAAATAAATATTATGTTAAAAACCATTAGATACGTCACTAAGCGCCTTGCCAAAATAATAAAATATCGAGCCGAAAGTTACTTCTAAACACATAAATGAAAAATAAATGACAGAACTTTTTAGCATGCGAAATACGTACCGAATTATAATTTAATAATGTTACTTTTCAGCATCACATACTGGAGCTATTCTTGTATATTATAAAAAAGGACGAGTAGCAATGAAACCAGCCGAGAGTGGTTAGTTATTATATTTGCTAATATTGTCAGCTCGAGAGGTATTGTCAAAAAAGGTTGTATCGCCATCTCTTGACATATCTCACCGACGAGTGGACTATGTAAATATTTGAAGTCTTTTGGGAAAGTTTCAATGGATGTCTTGTCAGTATATTCAGATGTCACAGATAAAAAAGTATTCACGTAATTATTCATATTTTGTAATAAAATTCAGTTACTTACTTATTAAAATTGCTTAACTTGAGTGTTTCCGTGCCGAAATAGCTATATGTTGTAACTAAAAAGTTATTCGATTCAAAATCTTAGAGATATGATTACATGTTTTATAAATTGTCTGGAAATGAGTCAGAATTAATTTGTCAGACATAAATTCTGTTCAGTTTGAATATTAAAAAAAAATATTAAGGTAGTAAATCAAATAAAACAATATTTTAAGTATACAGGTATATAGATTATCAAAGTGCCTACTTTAATTATAAGTACAATATTATCGCAACATTGTTCTCAATTATAATGAGCTTAACATCCTTTTAGAACATATTACATAAGTTATAGAAATTAACTGTATTTTGTGTAAACATTTTTAATTTATGTATTTATTACAAATGTAAGACATACGTTTCATAATAAAACATATACACTTTGGTTAGAATGTACAAGGTATAGTTGCAAGGTACCCAATGAATTTTACGAAATATTTACTATGAAATTAATTTTCAAACTTTGGTAAAAGCAGTGATGCCAACATTATGACAATTAATTTTCTTGTCCAGAGTTTGATCCGAGAATTCTCTTTGTGAAACGGGTTAAGTACAATAGTGTCCGGTATTCTGAAAGAGAACGAGCACCGCAATATCCAGAAACTGGCAAAAATGTTGGAAGCACTCCTTCCGGAAGATTTTCTTTACAAATGATAAACTGCTCTTGTATAATAATATGTTGCGCCGATAGACAAGGTAGAATGGATGATTTTTTATCGTTCGATACTTTTCACTTTCATCTCCAAAATCATTCTGTTATTATTGGGCTACGAATATCTTGCCAATAAGTAAAAATACAAACCTCTAATTTTTCGAACTAATTCACTGTTCAAATTACATTTATGGTAAGAACGCAATTTAAATAATCTTTATCACTCGCCAGCCCTATTACCCGCCTACACCGCAAAGCTTCTGACAAAAGACTACAAGATTATAAGTGTGAAAGAAAAATTCAATGATTCTTTTTTAAATTTGGATTATTGAGATGTGATATTGAAATTCAATCAAGCACCCTCAGTCGATGTCTTAAATTAAAAGATTCTTTTTTAGTTTTGAAAAACAATTGTTTCCAAGAAACGAGATAATATCTACAATAAAGATTTCATAAAAATTTCAATACCTTAAAAAGCAATAAGCAGTCAATAATAAAAAAAAACAAGAGTTAGATAAACTATAACGCACATCCAGTGCAACAACGTCACAAGTGCTAAGAATTAAAACTGAAATTTCTGTGTCAAAACATGCCTAATATGCGTTAATTTCATATGTACAGTTTTTCCATTATAGTAACTTATAGCAATCATGAAACTAACCATGTGACTATCATATTCGTAATCTTTGAATGGCTTCTCCAGAAAAATAGTGTGCTTCGCACATATGACATTGTAGCACCGGAAGTGCAATAAATAAAATAAAAATATTATTCGATTTATAGTAAGGTACAGAATGACACATGTCAAAATTTTAATCAAAATGTCGTCTTGATGGACGTAACCATTGGAAAAGTAAACTGTCGTCATATATAATATTGTTTGAAAATAATGAATGAAATGCGTGGTCATCAGATATATAAAACACTGTCGACTTACACATAAAGATAATAACCAAAGTAGAAAGAGACATATTGTAATAATAGCATCTTACTCGTTGTTTTCTAAATATAATAAAGAATTAAAGGAAGAATTCTCATTGAAGTACGTGTTTTGATATTTAGTGTGTCTAATTAATGTCATTAAGTTTAATTATTCTTTTTGTTTTATTTTGGAAAATACGTATATTTATAAAAACACTTCTTTATTCTACATGTATGCACATTTATTTAACATTTTATAAATGATAACCGAGACAAATCTGTAAGCGTAGATGTAGACGTTTTATTATTATCACATGCACATGTAGATATGAAATTTTATCATAACCTAAGCGTCCGCGGTTATATAAACAATACGCACAGTTCCGACGTGACGCGAATCCGAGACAAACAAACAACAATCAGTCCGTCAGCATGGAAACTTAAGAACAGCTACTTTAGGTTTTCGCAATAGTACTTACATAATAAAGAAGTTGTCACTTATGGACTGTGATAGCTACAGTTGTTCATGAATATATTTTATTGCACCAACTATTTACAGGCAGAAAAATAATATTTATGGTAAAGAAAAAACAGTACAATATAGTAAATATTTATATTTATACTATCCAATTAATAATACCGTTTTACTTAAAATCGCTAATTTGAACGTAACAAAGTCAAGAGAGAACAAATATTATTTATCCTGAATATCTGAAATATATTTGTAAGAAATAAATTAATAATCTTCCTCGATTTTAGCAATATACCATTTTAATAAAATTGACAACACAAAATTAGCTTTGTAAATATTATAAATAATAATATAAAATACCAGTGTTTAATTGCTGTCATTATTTCAATTATTAAGACAAACGAAGAAGATCAAAAGATTTCATAAAATATAATAATTACTACGTACACATTTTATTTGGAATACACAACGATATAACTGGAAACAAAATAAGATGAAATATTCAGAATTGTTGACTTTGAAGTTTACCATATCTATACAATTCGTAGAAAAATAAAACGCATTGATCTTGTTTTCTTAGAAATATCTCAATTTGAATAGTGTAAAGTAGTGATCGGTAAGCTACTACCCACGGGTAATTGAATTACCCACTAAAACATTTTGAGTTACCCGATAATTAAAAACGATATTTTTTTTTATCAAATCATTTTCTATATAAAATTATTTATTTATTGCTAATATCAATAATTAAAAATAAGTTAAAATGAATAAATAATAATGTTCTTTATCACTTATTAACTTTAAGTAAGTAACTGAATGTCTGAGGGTTTGAGGTATGGTCCAATGTTTAGCTCTATTATAAGACCGGATGAGATGGATTTAAAATCATAGAATAAATAATCAAGAATTAGAATAAATTGATATAATTTAAGATATCGACTTAGGGTGCTTGATAGAATGAATTTCAGTATCAAATTTGAATTGTTGAAATTTTGTAAAGAAATTTCGTATTTCGCCACTAATGACCCAAGTTTCACCTTTCAGCATCTTCAGGAATTCGTGTGCTTGAATATCTAAAGATTTATAAAAATAATTTAATACTTAGTTGTTTTTTTTAATAGTAAAAAACTGTTAACATTTGCCCACTAACCAAATAAATTTTTCGAAATTGAATTTTTTTACCCAGTCTCTCAAAATGTTGCGGACCACTGGTGTAAAGGAATACTTTGTAGAATGATAATGATTTTTATTGAATTTCAAACAACAGAATTCTCGAACAGCGCATGAGAGAAACAATATGAAATGATTTTCATTTAATGATTTTGACTCAATTGCAAGCAATTCAAACACGTCCAATGACTTTCTGAATAAGCTTCAAATTGCAAAATCAAGTTGAATTAGGTGTCTGCAAATTTTTTCTTTTCTTTTTTATTTTATTTGAAAAGAATTGAAGGACATTACTTTCAGGTGTTTCAATATATCATTGACAGAATGAAAATACTATTGGACAGAACTTATTCTAGTGATTGTATTTTAAAATCGGATAGAAAAATTGTTTATTTATTTCCATTGAATTGTACGTTGTCATGTTATATATAATAAATTACACAAATATCATTTCAAGGCACAGACAAAAAATCAAAAGTGGGTAAAATGAAAATGAAAAAAATGTAATTCATTGAAAAAGAACTTTATCTGAAAAAATATTGATATTGTAAATTATACCATTCATTCGAAATTGAATAAAATATGCGCTCGTGCTCCAAATATTCTTTTGTGATTTTTTGTTCAAACGTTTGTAATGGAAGATGTTAATAATGCCTGACATGGTTTCCGTCTTGGACAAATTCCAAGTCAAACCATCCGTCAAATTGAAAGATGACTTGAATCGAGGCTTGCTTCTGAGAATGGCTCCAATTACTTAATTGCTTTAGAGTTAAAAGGGCTGAGTCTATAGTAATTGATCTCTGTACGTACCGCTAAATAAAGGCCTTGTATATAATTTTATAATTATCGTATTTACTTGACAAGATGCCGACTAATTGTGTATTTCAATGGCATTTAAAAATATAGCAACCGGGGTAAGCGAGTTATTTTTGATGAATTATTTTTACTATTTATGTACTCTGACATGCTGTATTTTGGTGTGTGAATACTTTACTCCAGCTTTGAATTTATTTGTATCAGAACTAATGACCTTCGAATGAATTCTTTATTTGGAACATCCAATCGAATTTTACACGTTGGTATGATTTTCTTTTGGTATTTTTAATTACCATGTATTTTCGGATTTCAAATATTTGGAACATATTAAGTTTTCATATGAAATTTTGTCATTACTAATCGATGGCTCAATATAAAAATCGATATTAAAGGAATGTTTCATCATAAAGGAATATTAACGTATTTTCTCTGTGAAGTTGAACTATTTGTATGGCTTTATGTCATATATTATACATAAAAAAATGAAATAATTTATTTAAATCGTGTGTCACATCCATTGGCTTATTGTACAATTCAAAAACATATCAAACAAGGTCAACAAAGATATGTATTTATATTATAAATCGTTTATATAGCTTTAATGCAGTAGCTGAAAAATAATATATACGAATATTCATAGGACTTGAAGCTCTTATATTTATGTACGTGATCAAGCGTGAATTTTCCAAAATGAGATTTGTGTAATATTTTAATTTTTCAATTCATTTATGAGTTAATTTAAATATATTATGAATGATGGTGAAAATTTCTTGTCTTACCCAATTCAGAAAAAAGCGTGATATACAAACAACTAGTTCTCTCATATTATAATATGATACCAATTGGTAGCGAGCATATTTTAAATAGATATAATATGTACCTATACTGTAAGTTATCTCAAAAAGTAAACGAATTGTTAGCAAAGTTAGAGAGAGATATACGTTATGGATTTAAAAAAATTCTTTGAGAAGTAGTGGTATTAATAAGGGCAATTCGTTTTAGTCGTAATATTTTTTCCAGTTTCAAAGTACATTGTAATTATTGTCCTGTACATTATCTGTTAACCAAAATAAAAATATATTATAGAGCTAGTGATAAATATTATTTTACACACACGTGTACACACGTACACACAGCCACTCGCATATGTTTATATATTATATAGTACCTAGAACCATGTGCCGTGGAATATTGTGAAACTTTCTACTCCTGTGTTCGGCTAAAAAAATTTCAAGAGAAGTTCACGGCAGGTGTTTCTAAATTTTCAGAAAGAAAACTTTTGTTCGCAACAAACATGGTGAATAATATGTGAGTAAAATTGAAAAATAACAAAAATGACTCGGAAAATTCGGTAAATAATATAATATGTAATTTATTAAACATTTTTTTATAAATGGCTTGTGTTGTGTTTATTTTTAATCTTCATATTAATATTTCTGGCAGTAATAAATATTATTCAAATACAAAAATTAAGCATTTTTGTAATGATTCCACATTTTAATGAAATTACCACAGATTTTTATAATTTTATAAATTGTGAAATTAGTATCAAAATTAATTGTGTTTTATTTAATTATGCATGTAATATGCCTTATATTTTTGGAGCAACATTGACAGGATTTTCAAATATGTACAAGACTTTTTCATAAAAAATATTGTTAAGAGTTAATTAAGAAAAATAAATATGTATAGACTACTATATGTCGTCGTAAACAACAAGTAGGCAACTGTAATCCGTCACTTTAACTAAGCGCACCAGACAGGGGGAAACAAAAAAAAAATATTTTTTTAATACCTATTATAATATAATTTAAAACACTGACTGAGTGTCCTTGATGGAATTTCAATATCAATTTTGAATTATTGAGATTTTGTGCATTTCCATGTATTTTGACATTAACGACCCGGGTTTCGCCTTTCGGCATCTTCAGGCATTACATTCAAATTTTACTTATTATCATGTTTTTTCACTTGATTCCGAATACAACACGAATGATTTTTACATAAAGTTTGATTATAAAAACATTGCGTTATATTCAGTTATTACAAATATTAATATTTTTAATCCGAGTGCCAAATATCAATTCAATTTAAATTATCAAATTAAACAGACGCATGTTAACTATTACAGCATAGTGTAACATAACTTCATACCTACGTAAATTTAGTAATATTTTTTTGAATGTAATAAATTTGAATTTGGAAAACGTGTCATATTACGTGATCCAATGAATTGATGCGTATTAGTTTTATTTTATCCGATTGGGTGGATTCGAAAACGAACTCTATTAAATACATAAGTTGGTGTCTGTTTTACGCAACAGTAATTTGCCGGTATAATGAAAATCACAGGAGTTTCATGATATTACGTTTATGAATGTGTGATACGTATAAATTTTACGATGACTATAAACTGGGTGAGTTTCCATATTTTACCGGCATCTAATTAGCAATAATTAGTGGCTGCCTGTCTACCAATATTATTATATGGACTAGCTGTTCTGTGTAAAACCAAATAGTAGTTGAGACTCAATCCGCTCACAAATCTGATAAAGCCAGCCACTAATACGCTTATCCATATTGTTTTGATCCGTCACTTAGAGTGCTTCATTACAAACGAGTGATGCAAACAGTGGCGTCGTATTTTCCTGGTCTTCCCCGGGGCGGCTGCCACTTCGCTATTGTTGTTCAATTGTGAAACAATTCAATTATCAATACCTATATTGAGAAATTCTCCGGAGCGTGTAATGGCGAACTTCAAAACTGGTGACGGTAACTGATATCTAATTTCGGAATTGGTTCATACGTGACTTGTAAACTATTTTGATAAATCTTACCTAACGTGGTAGATATCTTCGTAGTTTCAACATGTCAAATATAATGATTAATCACTATTCACATTGAATAATATCGTGTGTGGATGGAACTGTAATTCATATTTTAAATAATTTGACCAACTTTGAATATAATAATGTTTTCCCCTTTATACTGAATCTTGGTATAATACGCCTGCCCGGACAGTGAACAAAATTTAATTTGGAATTAGAACGTAAGATCTTCAGTTGTCAGTTGACACTCTTGTTAATAATCAAGCCGGTTAAAAAAATATTTCCGCGCTTACATGCTATAAATTTGAATTTTATTGTAGCCTAACCTATGAAAAGTCTAATCTTGTCAGTGTCCGTGGCGCAGTTGGTCGAGTAGCTGGCTACGTTACGGATGTCTCGGGTTCAATACCCGGTGCGGACGGTTTTCATAGATGATCTTTCAATCAATTTATGAATTTCTGTTCGTAGTCTGAGTCTTCCCTCCCGCCCACTCCACCCTCACGGGGCTTAGCGAGAGCGATTAGCTAACCACTAGCTCTGTCCTAGTTTTATCCTTCTATCCTACTCTCTTCGAAAAAAGAGAGGTTGAGCAACTGAGTAACTAGCAGTTCTAGTTGAAAAATTCTGTTAAGATACTTCTATTAGAAGACCATATGCTCCAAATTATGAGCGGACATGGAAAAAAAATCTATGAAGAATTATTCTACTTCAGGTTGTAAAATTTGAAAAGAAATAAGCTAGAGAAATTATTTGGGGAATACTTAATTATGGAAAATTGTGAAATAATCGCAATCAGCTCCTATGTTCAAGTATTAGGTCCCGACAGCTAGAATCTTTAAGTTAACGTTTTTACGTTAACGTTTTAACGTTTCAACTGATCAGTTGATAATGCTCGTGATGAACGAAACCGGTCCTGATCATTATAAATATGTGGAAGTAGTACAAACAAATTGTGTTTTATTTTTTTAAATATAATGTCTTTCCACCAAGAATTGACAGTTAACACCTTAAAAGTAATCAATGTCTATGATATATTTTTCCTTTCGAATCAAATAAAAAATCATTTCATTGTTAATCTCTTCGGAAAGTGAACACAAATTGCTGTGGCTAAGCTCACGACAAATCATCGGACCTCACGCGTTAAAACTGATACAACTGTGATCACATACAAATTTTTTTTATGGGCGGATGTTATCAATAGTATGCTTTTAACAAATTTCACATTTGACCGGACGTTTTTTCCGTCAAGTGTGCAGTCCGTTGTGGAGAGGTTCGTTATACCAAAGTTTTTTTAGCTGTCCAAGGTTTATGTCTTGACAGCTATATTGAAATCAGTCTGTTTTGGCGATTGTGTAGCGCAGATAAAGCTATCAATAAGAAATTACATTAGCAGCACTGAAATTATTTATAAAAAGGCGTTATTCATAAAAAGCTGCTCAGATTTTTTCACAGTAAACTAATAACAATACAGATTCCACTTTGTAACAAAAAGAAAAAAACCTTCTAAATGTTTTATACCACTAACGACCGTAAAAAGTAGTACACACAGTCTAATTTAGGGGTAATTGTATTAGTGAAACATTTTTTCCCCCCTCAAAGAAGATTCATTGTGTGTTGCGTCACATAAAATAAATCAATCAGCAAAAACGGTCCCTTTGTTTGATTGGGATTTATGCGAAAGAGAAAAATAACATTACGTAATGGAAAATTTTCCTTTATTTCTGATATTATTTGAAGGTATCAACACTGTTAGATAATTTCGATTAGAACTTACTTTCGTATTACAAAAGACGCAGAGATTGAAAACGACAATTATTTGTTTACTCTTTATGTGAAAATAATTGTTACGGTGCAAATCGAAAATCAATCTTTTCACATTATATAAACCGTCATTTAATACTCTGTGACATATACGATCTATATAATGAAATAACATTATGATATTTACGGAAATATAGTGTTATATAATGGAAACGTATTATTAGATTAATACGACAATTATATTGTAGATATATTAAAATCTATCATTAAAATATGATACTGTAATATTGACTTGTATTTACCGAAGTTGGTCGCCTAGTAGAAATAATCTGAAGTTTCCGTCACAATTCTGAACCACAATTGATCCAATATATTAAAATAGATTTTACATTCAAATGAATTAAATAAAATCATTAAGAGTTGTCATCTTCTCTTATCTTACTTCATCCTAAAAAATCGATATCTATTAACCAACAACTGATCGCCTTATAAGCGCGTGTCTATATTTTTACCCCTCTATTCACTGTCTACAAAACTATTGATAAGACTTTCAATCACGGGATTCCGGTAATTTATTCAATACTGTAATCCTGGGATTGTCTAAATAGCAATTACAGGATTTCATAGTTTACTGTAAATGCTCAAAAATAATTCTTGTATCAAATTAAAACATCCTGATTAACTACAGCGTGTATCTCGGCTGGTTCATTTACATAGTTTTTATAATACTTAGATAATTAATACAGATATATTGTGGTCTCCCTCCTTCTCATCGTCGTAACAGTATATCTTAACAAATTTGAAATGGAAGAAAACATAGAACGGTTTCTTAAATGGATGCAGGGCAATATTTTGAAGTCGAATTGGAGGACATGTCCTCTTTTTGGATACCATCTGGTAAAACCTAAGCTTGATAATGCAATAAATAAAATACAATATAAAACTCATTTTATCGCTATGTTTTTTTTTTATGTATCTTTTTTGTAAATGATTTCCAAACAATAAAGAAAACTATTCCAATGCCCAAAATACATATTGAATCAAAATACATAAACTCCAATTAAAGCGATAATGGACACGAATTAAATTTAAATAAATAACTTGACACAAGAAATTATACTTCATCATCAATCCCGAAATACCGGGATTTAGAAATTCTGAAACCCGAAATCCCGGAGTCATGAAAAGTGTTCCAGATTAGATGCTCAACATCGAATCAACTAAATTCTACAGTCTTGTGAGGTTAACTACATTACTTTTTTACATGAAATTATTTTACAGCGACAAAGTTTCGGTTGAAATATTGCATTAAGATTTCTCATATGTTTATTTAATATATTACAAGCAGTGGATAAAGGTAAGAATACATACGTTCATTTGCAATAAACTCGATTTTAATAGATTTACATTGATTACATAATTCAATTTAGTAAAAGTTTTCGGTATTACTTTCAAATCTACGACTCTGTATTTTCGTAATAGGTTTATCTATAATGTTATTGTTGTCAAATTGGATTCAACGTTACAAACTTGCATAGAGCTTTTGTAATCTGTCGACAATGGTTATGAGGATCAGTTCATAATGCTACCTTACAAAACCGGTCATGTTCTGTGTCCTGGTCGGTGATTACACGGAAAATTTGTTATAAGCAGATTTGTTTGACAATTGTTTCTATGTTTCGACATAGAAGCTTAACTATTAAAAATTCATTGAACGTAAATGAAATCTCTTCGGTGAAATTATTTTTCTGAATGTAATGATGTAACGACCAAGAGAATGGTTTATGTTTGGAGATCGTTGTGACCTTTGCGCAAAGTGTCAGTATTTTATTGAATACACTCAAACGCTTGATATTGCAGTTATGTTGTACATTTCAAATCATTGAAGAATAACTCAGGAATTAATAAAAGAGTTCACTCAAATGATAAAGGCATCACATACATTTTTGATGTTGAAAAAATATTTTCTGATTAGACATTGAAATACAAACCTCTTTTATATTATTATAGTAGGCATCAAAAATGGAACGAAAAAAGATAACATTTTTGCTTTTGAGCATAGCACAGTAATTACGATGATAGTATTTAAAAAGTATTATAGTCAATGAAGACATCCAAGTATGTTTGTATTTAAAAGTTATTTAAATTATTGGATCCATAAAAATAAAATATATCGTATTGCACTACTTCCGCATCTTTTTTGTTTTGATAAGTTTCGCTTATCGAGAGCATTTTCAATTGAGTTGAGAAGATTTGATCAACTGAAAATGCTTGCGATGAGCAAAACTGATCACTATACAAATGTGGGTGTAGTATAAACAAGACTAAGAATCTCGATTATAAATTCAATTATAAAAAAATATTTTAATCATTGTTTGATTACCACCGGAAGTGAAACCTGAGAATGAAACTTTCCATGGTTACGAAACGACAAGTGATTACTACCAATCAGGACACGGAGTCTTCCAAAAATACTACCTGTATTATACTTTTATTATTATACAGTACAAACATAAATTAATAAATGTATTTTTATTAGATTTCTCATTTTTTTTAATACTGATAAACGAACGGGAAGCTGATAATATAATGGTAGAAAAATACAAATAAATATAACAATAAACGACAAATAACAATAACGACTCAATCTATTTTACTTCTGTCGGTAAATTATTTTCGTGGCTGACCATAAAGACTCAGCTGTCTCCTGTAAGTTTTTTTCTCCACCGAAAGTTACGAGAAGAAGGAAAGCTCTTAAAATATTTATTGATTTATTCAGTAGTGGAACGTTAGTTCTGTAAACAAACGAGGGGATGAAGTTTACAAAATGACCTCCGCTAAATGAGTTTTCTGTTTGTTTTTGCGTATACGTAAACAAAAAACTTGACAAAACGGAAAGAAAACTAACTGCCTATCTGGTAAAAGTGAGCAAAAAACTTTTATGAACTGGCAACTACATTTTTAAATGAAGTTTGAAATACTAAATGGAATGATGTGACAACAAAAATGAAGAAATGTGCCTACTTGTCATTAATCGTATTCATTTTTGTAGATTTTTATCAATGCAATAATAAAGAATATATATTATTTACTTTTTATTTATTATAAATTTCAAAGTTAAACGGATAGTCACTTTTTTATTTTAAAATTTAATGAAATAAAATATTAGGATTATAAAATAACAAAGTATTTAGTTCTATAATAACTAGTTCTGACGAAGGCGTTAAGCCGAAATAGCTATCAACTATCTAATAAAATTTTGTAAAACTAAATACTTTGTTATTTTATCCTATTATAATGGAGTTCTACAAAGTAAATGCCATTTCAATCAATAGATACAATATTGATTATAAAATTCAATTAACAATTATTGTAGCCAAAAATACATAACACTGAATTAAAATATCAATGAGTACGTTATGTTTGAAAGGGCCAAATATAATTATTACGAATGCCAATTAAATTATTTTTCAGAGATAATTCAATAAGTTTTATTAATTTTTTTACCACAATATTCACACTTTTCATAATACGTCATAATTGGTCGAACGCAGAAACTTCGGATGTAATTTTAATTTTATGTGTTGTATGTTGTTTTTTGCCCTCCTTTCTGATTACATAAAGGTGAAAAATAGTATTTAATTCCACAAGAATTATGTAATATAGTAGATAACCATTTCGGATTTTGTTCACCTATGTTAATCATTAATATAAAAGAGATAGAAGATAACTATGTAATCTTTCATACTGACCTAGTCTTGCATAACTAATGTATGGAATTTAAATTTTTTCTATAATAATTAGCTGCTATTAACCCTTACAACCCGTATGTCTAGCTGGACTCGACATTTTAAAGCACACGTTGAAAATCAATTTACGATTATTTCATTGCCTTTTTTCCTTTCAAGTACCATTTATTGGTATTGCACAGGATGTGTTTTGTCCGATTGCGAAATTTGGTATAAGAAAACATTGTTATTATAACAGTAATAAATAAACAAAATTTATGGAGTATTACATACCTCAGCGACTTTCTACAGGTGACACTGACCAGCGTTTGAATGGATGCATCTATTTCATATTTTCGCAAAAAAAACATAAAGTCTGTATGGTATGTTCCAACAGATGGTTCTAGGAAGGAGAAGAGAAATTTGTGAGAGGAAACCTGGCCTTTAGCCAGGAGAATGTTTTAAAAAATATCACACTTTGAAACTTTTTAAATAGTACACATATTTTCTTTTAAATATGACTCTTTAAATTGCTACATTTTTTTAATTTGATACCTTCCAGTTTACAACTTATCAATTATTAAATTATTATAATATTTGTTATTGATTAATTATTGGATGTTATTGATTAATTATTGGACACCTTTAAATTAATTAAGGACTGCAAAGGATTAAGAGATCTTCTTACGATAACTCAAATTGTGGTGATGGCAACAGTAAAATTTTCAAAAGTTGTTGACTAAATTACATATTTTTTGTGGATTTAAATACTACAATCTATTTTCATTAGGATTCTAAAAATAATATACCAAGTCACACAACGTCACTGACTTCGGTTGCGGGGCTCACGGGTTCGGATCCCAGTACGGCTAATTTTATAAATTGATTTTTCAATCGATTTATTGATTTATGTTCGAAGGCATGAATGTTTGTAATGTTTAAAAAATCCCCACACTCATGCGATACTAAAATTGTGGCGTGGAGAAAGCGATTACTATCCATTAATTTTGCGCAATCCTTATATTACTATCCCTACTCTCAGTTAAAAAGAGTTAAAGAGAGGTTGAGCAACTGAGTAATAATCAATTATCGTAGAAAAATTGATGTTGAGATACCTCTATCAGAAGTTCATATGGTCCATATCATTAAAAAAAAACTGTGTCATCAAAATTAAATTTTGTATGATTAACATAATTTTAATAACTTTGTTTTGTACGTAGAGATTAAGATATACTTTAATTTGAGCCTATCAATATATTTGCATACAAAATAAGCTCTGCATTATTCAAGTAGATGTAATTATTTTAGCACTTAGTGTGAGTTATTAAATGTGTTTAGTCAACAGCAGACATCCTCTGTCATTGCCACTCGATCATCAGAAATTTGCTTTTGCGAATTGCGCTCACACAGAGAAATTCCCCCTCGGTGTTAATACATCATCACGGTGAGATCCCTCATATGGTTTGACAGTGACATTTTGAAACCCGTCCGGCACTTGGCTTAATCTCGCACAAGCTTCCCCTACTCGCGCGTTGCACATTTTATTATATATATTATACTCAATAAAAAACGATTGTAACAAGCACTGAATTTAAAATTTATATTTTTATAAATTCACTTACGTTTCTTAGACTAAGCTGGTAATCTAACGATTCTAATAAATCTTACATCGACTGCACGACTTTGCTTAAAACTTGATTAGTTTAAGTCATAATCGAAAAAAGACGTAATGACATAAAAATAGTAACGTATACCCGATTTGTCAAGCATAATAAACACTGAAAGTTTCATAACGCCAGGGGTGGCAATTTGAAAGTATTTTCTGTTTTCTTGATAAGATAAAGCCTTTTTTATGTTTTAAAGAGATATAAAAATATTTCATATACAAAAAACAATATAAATACAAGTATTGAGTTATACAATAAAAATACTACAGGCGTACATAATGAAATTTTATGAAATATTGTCAGTCAATCTTTCAATTATCGCTTGAATGATATGAACTGTCAATTGTTGATGGGAAATAATATTTACGATATGCTCAAAAACATTTTGACTTCGTAAATAGGCATTTTCAACTGAATTTATTGTAAATTTAAAAAATTGAAATGCATAGCATTACAGATGACGCCATTGCGCCATACATTACACAAACATAACAACAGTAACACTAATAGCAACAATAATAATAATGAAAATAATAATACTGATAAATACAATTTTAAAATCGTTTGATACAAAATTCTCACTTAAAATCAACATTTCACTATTTGGATGTTTTTTAAAGTTACCTAGAAGAAATAATTACAATTATTTGATATTATTCAGTCTTATTTTATGAGAAACGTGTATAGCTTTTTAAAATGGAAGAAGCGATTATTTGGTTGTTGAAAAAATTAGCAGAAAATTTGAATATAAATACAAAAGCAAGTAAAAACACTAAAACATATCGTTACAATATTAATTTTAAACAATAAAGACACACAAAATATTTATTGAACATTTATCTAGTATTGTGTTTTAAAATCATTTAAAATGTGGATGGTTTTATGCACAATAAAGAGTACAGATTTCTTTTTTGTGTTTATATATTATTTTCGATTCGTACCATGACTGAATATATTCATTTTTACAAACAACAGTTGGTATATTATGTCACAAAAGAAAATAATGAAGTTTCGTATTTGCTATTGCTTAAAACTCACTGGTTTTTCACTTCGTTGTCTCTATATATTTAAAATGAGTAAAATATCAGAGCGCAGTATCTCGCTGAGTAAGTAGAGTTTTTCCGTATTTTATTTTCACATATATTATCTTTACGGAGAATCCAACGTACGAGTGGAAGTTTATAAACATAATATGTCATGTTTGCGAAGCTCAATATCGACAAAACACAATCCAGTTCGTTGTGCGGGAGCGACCCTCGCCGACGCCTCAGTACGTTTGCAGCGTTAGGTCGGGCGTCTCCTTAATCAGCGGATATAAAAGAAGAGCCCGTCGGAACTGCGCTCCTTCGCGGTTGACAAAACTTTTCTAAAGAAGGCGCCATTTCGGTGGGGTTGTCATTAAGCTTCTAATTATTATTGAGAGCTTCGGCGGAATACTGAATCCTTGTTTACTTAGACTTAAATTTAATCTTTATAAAAGTTTACTTAAGTCTGATGTCGTGTCATTAAAATGGCCAAACTTTATAAACGGTTCGTATTTCATGAGTAAAATCGGATTATTTTATTATTTATTGATAGACAGAATCCATTATAACTTGTTATCTTTTCAATTAGACTGACGTATAGCGATTTATATCCATGTACACTCTGTGAATGAATGATTGCTTATATTAAAAGTTTATTTTAGTTTCAAAATAATTTCAACAGTTGAGAACATTGTGCCCTAGTTTGAAGTGGTCTTTGATATATTATAGTATATTATAAAAAATAAACTATTAAATTATTCAACCTATCTAGAAGTATAGGATATTTTTTCAAATAAAAAATGGTGCATTACGAGTCAGTTATTATCTAGTAATGAAGTAAAAGTAAAACATAAACACTTTATGTAGAGAATGTTATCTAGAATAGCAATAGAATTTTATAAAGAAAACTATAAAAACACTTCATATTAACTAAAGATCCATTTAAGATATTTAAATCCACATATGGTATAGAGCCATGCATTTTTATAAAAAAATGTCAGTTTAATTCATTATGACATTTTGGCTAAAGAAGTAGAATATAAAAATAGATAAACATACAGAAATATGAATTAAATTGTTTTTTTTTTGATTTTTGTATAATATTATATATTTTATAATATTAATAACAATTAATGTTAAGCGTCTTATGCATATTTTAAACTAGGAAATTCCAACAGAATAATAAAATAATGCTTATACGATAAGCGAAATCGCTCTCTACATCACGGGCATTAAAGCAGAAATCACTAACTCTCAAAACACTGTTTTGTGGTCTTAGTATTTTTAAATAGTTGTCAAATATTTATGTTATTCATCTATTTTTGTATAATTAGCTAATGATCTACTACGATTAAAGATTGCTGCGTATTTGTTGCAATCATTATCGTGATAGTGAGGTTTACTTGATAGAAGAGTAGTAAATGATAACATAAATCACGGATATTCTAAAAATGGCAAATAATCTTAGTAAATAATAAAATAATTAGTTAAGGGTTTTTTGCTAACCAAGCAGGCTAACGTTTTCTATCTAATGACATTAATGACATGATTTATGCTTGAACGCCCATGATACAGCATATCGACTGTGTTTAAGCCATTTGATGTAACCCTAAAAGTTGAAATTGTTCAGAGTAAACACTGTTTTTATCAAAAACTTTATATGGTGAGTTGCGTTATGAATTTTTGAAAGCACTCCTGTAAATTCTCATGTTTACAGATACGGGACTATACGTAGGGAGTGTCGATATAATAGTGGCTTACATCAAGTGGCCGAGTCAGAGTTTTGAAACCTAAAACCAAAGTAAAATAGTGTTTCCCTTCCCAAAAAGTGGTGAATTTTTTTTTCTAATTTACACAAATATCGCTTAAACTAAGCGGCTGAGCAAGTCACATTTTCTTTTTTTTTCATTCTATCTTTTGTTTGCTTTAGCACAATATTGCGTCGTTATAAGATCGGTCCGGTGCAGCTCTGCATCGGGCCAATAATATAAGGAGTAAATTCGTTTCTTTTCTTGATCGTTATTGCGTTATGGAAGGCGGCCGTGAAACAGCGGCTGCATACACATAACGGGTGGAGGTGGGGCAACCAATTTGTATTTGTCCGAGACCTGTTCAGTCGTCTTTAAAATAAGTTCGAATGTTTAACTCATTTTCGTATTTTTTTAGGACTGCATCAATTGGCCAAAACACCGTCGATATTAAGTATTTTTTCATTGTAGGGACCTATACACAGGCATCCTGCTGTCATCGACTATATTGTTACTAAATATAAGAACATAATATATATTAAATGATTCGAATCCCCTGGAATTCTGACAAGATCACATGCTCTCAGTGAATATGTACAAACGAAACCGTATATATACAAACAGGGTGATTGCGATTTCTCGTTTTTTTCGGGAAAAGACATAAAAAAAGTTAAGGTCCGTGGGTGTGGTTTTATACTTTGCTACGCGGCGTTTTATTTAAGGGTTTTACGACTCTAACAAATGTTTATTTAAACATTTATGTACTCTATATGGCGTGCCTTTTTTAAGATAAAAAATTTGCATGATGTCTATTTGCGCATTTTTATTGAGTTGACGTTTTTTTCCGTAGAAATTTACTTTATAATCTAGGGTAAAAATAAACCATTAATATGCCAAAGCATATTAAATGTAATAGAAAAATTCTGATTTGATAATATTAAAACCAAGTAAACATACAATTTTTCTTTTACGAACCTATTAACCTCATATTCAAATATGCTATAAAATAGCGTGCCGTAAAAATCAACACATTTTTAAATTGATCAGGATTAATATTAATATTATAATACAGTACAATAACACATCCTTCAGTGACGGAATAAGAATAAATTTCCTGCGGACTCTATTAATGATGCCGGTAACAACCCGCATTAGGAGTTATTGAAAAAAACTAATTCAAGACGTTGTAAAGTCAATATGATTGCTAATCTCCTTGATACAAACATAAAGTTGGAGACTTGTAATCATTATAGAAAATTCCGTGGGAAAAATAAATATTGATCATGTAAAGATTTTTTTAAGGAACATAATAAGACCTATTCAAAAAAAATATATGAAAGAGAAAATTCATACTGGATAGCTAACATCTACATAATAACATATAACTTAAATAACTTTCATAGTCAATTACTTAAAAATATGTTATTTATTGGATTGATATTTATTTGATAAAACTCCTAAAAACATAACTATGTTGATATATTGTATATCTCTTATAAGTATTCACTAACATAATTTAAAACAAATTTGAATTTTGTCACCAACGAGCTGGGTTTCGTCTTTCGTCATCTTCAGGCTGATAAACTGATAAACTTGAGTTGACAATTAGTACATACATAGTTTATATATAAGACACATTAAGAAAAGTAATTATCACTTAGTCTAGAAACGGCAACTAGTTATTTGGTCAGTATCTAATTCAATTAAAAGTCAGTAGCAAATGCATAAAACGATCAGTACAAAAATAAAAATGGTAAGTAAATATTAAAGATACGGTCAGTAAATATTAAAGGAAGGTTAGGTTAACTAAGTAAAAAAGATAAAATAATAAATCTGATTTAGGTTATATACGTGCGAATTTCATTAACCATTTTGAGTGGTAAACAATTAAGCTGTTTTAAGAAATGTACATTAAGAAATGTTTATTTTATTTATGATTTCAATAAACACGCACTAATTGCCAAGTAAATGAAGTTTTGGTTTGATTTAATTTGATGACTGACCATTTTATATAAATTACTGAGCGTTTATTTTATTAACTGACCCAATAAATACGGGCGTCTAGAAACTAAATTGATATCCGAATTAATAGATATTGAATAATGATTTGATATTAATGACTTTTAACCTTAGTTGGGAAAAACAATTACAATTTTTAAATCGAACTAAATATTATCAAACAAATTGTCATTGACAATCGGTTTAATGTTTATCTTATAGAGAATCTTTTGGCAAAAAAAAATCGTTAGTGACAAAACTTACGGAGATGAACAAAATTTGATATTGAAAGTACCCTCGGTCTGTATCTTAAATTATAATTTTAAATGTTTGTTAAATGTGAGAAATTTCATAATACAATTAAAATCAGTATACAGGGATATTTTATAGAGTCGTATATGAGTAAGGATTTACCAATATGGTTAATTGATTGCGTTCTTCAATAATAAACGAGACACACTGTGCGTCATTGAAATCTATCCAAGACGGGTACATATTCTGATTCAAATTTAAACAATTCCTTGGAATTAAGGACGCACAATTGGCGAATCGGGGCGAGTTTGGGACCGGGTTGTATGTACTTGCGGAAAACTTTGGTTTGCCCTGCATCGCATAGCCCTGGTCTTGAGTGTTATCTATTCAGAACAATTCACCACATTTGAATTTAGCCTTGTCAAAGGTTAAAGGAGCCGTTGATAATTTACGACCATCGTGCAAACAGCTCGATACCAAAATGGAAGATTTATCTTGCAGTGTTATTTGCCCTTCCAGTGGAGGGCTCTTCCAGATTTACGTCTTGAAATATTGATATGATGAAACTATTTTACGGGCACTTGCCACATCAAATATTACACTAAAGTTGTAGGAAAGGGATGTTGTACACAACCCTATTTGTATAAAATGAACATACAAACGGCAACTTTTTATTTTTTAATATACCCTAACATATACATGACAATTGTATAATATTATTGAAAATGTAAGCATTTTTACGATATCAAATTAATTTTCATTTTAAAACGACCAGAAAATCAAAGGTAAATAAATCATCTTTTTGAAGAAAATAATCCATACGCATAAAATCATATTTTAATAAAATTTCATTTATCGAAATAATAGGATAAAATAGCAAAATATTCAGTTCTACAAAATTTTATTGATCAATATCTATCAACTACCTCATAAAATTTTGTAGAACTAAATACTTTGTTATTTTATCCTATTATATTGAAGTTCTACCAAGTCAATGCCCATTCAATCAATTTATTTATTGATATAAACGAAATCATTTTCATGGTTCTGCATACGAATCTAAACAAATATTTTTGCTTGCAAATTATTTTGCAATGCCCGTGGTCTAGTGGTAAGAAATTACTACTTTCTCCACTCTGTTTCTCACTCAATGGCTTAAAGTGCAACCTTGATTGATTTTGACCACGTTGATTTTTGGTTCCTTGGTCTTTATTGAAAAACTTGGTCAGATATTGAAGACTAGAGAAAAAAGGACTGATGTTGAAATCCTCCTTCAGAAGTCTTGATAACTGAGATTGTGAGCGAACGTGATAAGAATTATAATTGAAAAAGTATACAGATTTATAAGTATTATTATGTTTGAAGTTAATCTATAATTGCTTTTTTATACTGTGTCTGCTTCCAATGTGGATCATATGGCCTCCTAATAGAAATATCATAACATAGGTTTTTATACGAGGACTGCTTGTTACTCAGTTGCTGAACCTCTATTTTACAAGACTAGTGCTTGCCTAAGCGCTCTCGCTACGCCCCGTTTTAAAGATCGAATGGGTGGGAAGAAATTTTAGACATCAAAAACATTCATACTTACGAACAGAAATCCATAAATCGAATGAAAAATTAATTTTGAAACAGTCCAAACTATGGTTTGATCCCTTGAGATATATAACCGAAGCCAACGACATTGACCACTGCATCCCCCCCCCCGATAGTTAAATTAAATAGATTATTATTCTTGTAACGATCTTATAATCTATTATACCTTTATGAGTTTTGCTTTTAAAATCTTGTTTATTGTACTAATATCCATGTATAATACATTTAATATCGGGTTATAAATAATTGCACTTTGTGTTAGATAGTATTCACTTGGTACACTTGAACTTTTATTTCAATAGCTTGCACTTTGGATTAGATAGTATTAATTTTGTACACACAAACTTTGATTTTAACAGTTTCCACTTAGTCACGAAATCTTTTAACAAAGTGAGTTAAGTTGTATTAGGTTATGTTAGGGTTGGTCTGGTTTGGTTTGTGTAATGTATTCTAATGCGTGAAGCAAAGACAATATAGGTTAGAAGAATAAGTCACATTTCATTACAGCTTCGTACAACTATCGATTTCAAAGTGTGAGTATTTATATTCAGTGAAACTATTTTATCTAAGTGTAATATATTTCTTCTGTGTTTAAATATATTTTACTATGTGGGATCACTTTATTTTTAGTGAAAGAATTCGTTTTTTGTGGAATGTATTTGTTATAAGAGAAAACTATTTTTATGAAAGTGAATATGATCTAAACAAAAGTGCATTTAATTGTAAGCCTTTCATATCTCTGTTTGATTTATTTTTGGTGTGATTTACCAGTTTTTTTAAATTTTGAAAAATAGTTTTTTATCATAATGTTTCGAAAATACATTTTTTGGAACAACGAATTTATTATTAACGTTAGAAATATTTAGTAGAATTTGATAACAGGAACGTTTGTATTTTTGTTTGATGTTTGGAAATTTAAAAAAAATGAAGTCTAGGCAAAAAAAGTGAATATTAAATTACTTTTTCATAATAAATGTTTTGAACGGATTTCCTTGATTTGAGCCCCTGAAATTTACCAAGCACGTCATTGCATCAAGACTGTGGGCGTCTTCTGACTTGTATAACAACGAATTATTCATAATATTCATATCACTACAACGGCATTTTTTATGAAACAATTTGATTTATAGAAGGTTATGAATATAAAGCCATAAGATTACATCAATGAAATTACCTTGAAAGACACACTGCGTCAAATGGCTAGAGGCTAGACTCAGATGTGATAAAATTATTTCTTTTTTTGCTGTGTCTTGTCCTTCTAATATTAACTCATTCCCTGCTGCACTAATTATCTAGATATTAATGCCTTATCGATTGCCATACAGTTTCTAATTTTAATTACATGGTAAAATTTATTTGTCATAGAAATATGAAGATAACAAAGTAATGTTGCCGTAAGATCTTCATCAAATAATTATTATCATATCATTATTCAAATTTTTATGACCAACTGTGATCATATATAATGCGTCGTATACTATTATTAATTAAGAATAAATATTTCGTCGTTATTAAAAAATTGAAATATATATGAACGCAGTGGTTAAGTGGTGATTAGGGATTCCACTTGAATATTCGAATATTCAATATCCGATTATATTCGGTTCATTTTTAGCTATTTTATATTTCAATATTTGGGCCACTATTCGGAATATTTTTTTATGAAATATTTAAAAAAATCAATAAAAGGTAATATCAAAATTCTTTCAGATTTCAAGAAAAATAATCAAAACCAGGTAGTGTTTTTTTTGTCTTCACTCAACTGACGCGTTTTCAATATCTTATCATAAATCATAATACTTGAGTTTGACGAATGACTAATTTCAATAATTAAAAGAATACCGCTGGGGTAATCCGACGCAGCTGAAAATTTTAAATATCGCACTACAATGTAACGGTGTTAAAATGTAGATTTACATTGACTCTATCAGGAATTTGACAGAAGGGGGGAAAGATTTTGTCGTAAAATATCATAAGATGTAGGTATCTCATATTATTTTAATACTTCAGAAACTATTCGAATTGTTTTAGTTTTACTACTCGATATCCTAATAGCTGATAATGAAGAATAGTTGGAATCCATGTTGGTGATACTGTAAGACTTACATTCAAATAAGCGACTCCTGTACAGGTCCTTGTTTTTAATCCCAGGGTTTCGACATATTACCAAAATATTGAAAAAATTAAAAAACATCTGAAATAAACCAATTATTATAAAAATTTAAAGTCTGCCTTTATCTTCGATAGAACACAAATTAAACAATAGCAATATCTAGCATATGGAGCGTTTGGACAGCTATCAACTTGCAAATGAACAGTTTTAAGACATTTGAAGACTTCCGGGATCATGCGGGAGTATTAAAAGGCTTTGGTAGGTAGTAATTATAGTATCTTGATCTTTATAGCTTAACGGATAGTTAGCGGAAGTTAATAAATATGTATTTAAGAATCTTATCTCTTCGTTATTTATGTTGAGATTTATAGATTATTATACTGAAGTACTGAGATGAAAAATATACTACATTTAAATGCGAGTGTGTCGTGTATATTAGAAATATGTATTTTTTTCAATTTCGGGTTCTGACTGGATTAGATGCAGGATTTTTAAGAAAACATATTTTTTTACTTCAATTAAGAAAATTGTAGGGTGGGAAGTATCAAAAATATAATAGATGCTTAGTAGATGGGATATGAAAATTCCCATTTTAGGATTCAAACTCTTGACCACACCACCGAGTCTACCAAAGAAACAGTAATGTAGTAATACGAAAATGGTAGGCAAAACTTGTATAAATAATTAAAAAATCTGGCTTTTTTTAAAATACTTTAATTTTAAAATAATACTTTTTAAAGCATTTGATGTATATGTTCCGATTTACAAACAAGATGTATTTTACAACAAAACTTTATTGGTATTTATCAAATGCACATAATTTAAACTAACTCGTACAGCACAGATTTTTGCCTTGTCAGTTGAACCCGGGGGAAAAGTTTTTCCGATATGTTTACATGACTGATCGGCTTTAGTTGGAATTTTTGGAATTAATTTTGACTCTGGGATTTAAATTTCAAATTTAATGCTTCGCAAATGTAATTTAAAGCAATACGAAATTATTCTAGAGCCCGAAGACTGATTCATATGGTGGTTTTTTTATATTATAAAACTTTTGTACAATCCAGTTATGTTAGGATTGATTTATTGCACATATCGTTCTCAATGTTAACAAAATGTTGTTTTTTTTCTGTGTTTAGGATTTTTAATATTTTTATTTGGTTTTTGTAATTTTTTATTATGCTTTGATTATTATTTAGTATTTTCTAAAAATTATGATTTACAGTTATAAAGATTTGAGTTGATACGGGGACCACTTTTTTTTTTTTTTCCATGTCCGCTCCCAATGTGGAGCATATGGTCTCCTAATGGAGGTATCTTGACAGATTTTTTCTACAAGAGCTGCTTGTCACTCAGTTGCTCAACCTCTTTTTTCTTTTTCGAAGAGAGTAGGGATAGAAGGATAGGGCTATGACAGGACTAGTGGTTAGCTAATCACTATCGTTACGCCCCGTGAGGATGGGCTTGGTGGGAGGGAGGACTCAGACTACGAACAGATATCCTTAAATCGATTGAGAGATCAATCTATGAAAACCATCCGCACCGGGAATTGAACCCGAGACATCCGTAACCGTAGCCAGCGACGAAGCCAGCTGCGCCACGGACGCCGACTATACTAATCTCCCACTCCAATCTATACTAATTCATGATAAATTTAAGAAGATGGGAATGGCTGAAAATATAACTCTCGTAACTCTCATAACCAATTGGTGATTACTTATTTTGATTTCGTACAAAATTTTCATTAATCCGTTTCATAAATTATTTACTTTGAATATTAGAAATCTGTTTTATCAATTGTTATTTGTTTTACATTTGGGATAATCCTTACAAATATATCAAGCTAAACAAAACGTTTTTGACTCGTTTCACTTTCAGTATTTTCCCTTGTGTAAAACAGCAATAAATAATTGCATCGCTTGAATCTAGACCCATTAATTTAAGGTTAAGCACACTTTGGTCACAAGATTTATAATGGCCAGCTTAACTTTGCTCCGCGTTTAACTAAGCACCGAAAGATCACACTTAAACTGTGTCTTAATTATTTTGTAAAACTTCGTAAATTGCCCCATCCGGTTTATATAATAGTTTTATAGTTTTTCTACGAGCTAATACGCACGTCATAAAATAATAAAACACGCGTAAAGATAATTGATATGCATCAAGTTATATCAGGTAAGCGATACATTCGTAAAAACCTCTCTAAATTTCCAATTTTATCTTCTCACGCATGACAAACGTTTTCGATATGCATGGAAATATCAATATCATTAAGGCCGGGATTTAGATATTTCATTTGATTTTTAAATGAAAAAATAATGATTTTGAAAATGCAAACTACCAATATTTCGGTATTGAAAATTAAGCGAATCACTATGTAAATGTAACTGATGTTTGATATAATATAACAAGATGACGACATTGTGGAGTATCCTGAATAGCAGAATACCAAATCAGAAGGATAGAGCAATAATATTAAGCTTAATATATAATATATGTTGTGCCAAAGAAACGCTTGCCCAACGTGGTTTTTCACAAAATGTTTTAGTGTCTTTTCCTTTACTGGATAATTGGAAAAATGACAGTGATTGACGTGTTCTCCATCTCTTAAATGAATTATTGCTTCTAAGTCAAAGTAATCAATTATAAGAAAAACATCATGTTATCATTAGTTAGTTCATAATAATATAATTATTAGCACTGATATTATTATATAAACCCTTTTTTGTTGAACAAAGAAATTATTAATAGATTATCTGGTTATAGAATATCTATGTAATTTTATTGCACTTACCTCGAGTAGTATTCATTAGAGATAAACATCATTGATTTATTATCGGTCCAGTTTATACTGGGATTTTTCTCCCCTTGGGTGGTCTATAGCATTAGACAGGAAAACCCCAAAGTTTGCCGGAAACATTTCTCATTGTTGTACACCGTCATGTTAGCGGGCACCTTCGACCCATAGATAATATAGCCATGCAATAAATCATGTAAGAGATCCATTTTTAATACCCTCGGGTGGATTCAACGTTCCCTCGACTGCAAATATTCGCGATACAATTAATTGAATAGAGAGATGAGGCATATGAATAAGTGAGGGCGGGGGCTGTGGGCGGACGATTAGGGCAGGCGGCGGCCGAAATCCATCAATTATTATTGGGCTGCCGCCGCTCTACAGCTTTGATGGATGATTTCATCAACCTCAGAAGTTCGCAGTTCCACAATCTCCGACTTGCCAGATTATTGTGCGTCCAAACGATTACAATAATGTTTTCTTCAATTAATGAGTGTAAATAATCAAACTCCCCACTTTTAATTTTAAACGAGAATTGTTATTCAGTATTCAGTTATAGTAAGAATAAAAGGATGTGATAAAAAAAAACTTTTGATTAGCTTATTGTTATTTTCCTGGTTCGTTTTGAGGTTCGGATAGGATAAGAGGCAACGCATTAAAGCATCACAAACATTAATGCCTTTGTAGAAAAATTCCTACCGATTATGTCAACTGAAAAATCAATCTAATACATGAAAACTTTCGTTCAGCGATTTGAACCTTGACGTCACAACCAACTAAAAAGAGAGCTCTAGACTTATCTAGAGCAGTATTTACCACTGGTTTTATCACTAATGTGATGCGTTTCGCTGCTTTAAGAAGCATTTTCAAGCCAGTGATAAAACCAGTAAAAAAACAATGTTATCAATTTTAATTTTATATTAAAAATGAATTTTCACAAAGTTACCACCGAATCGATAGAACATCATAACTTCAATTACTTCATATTATTATATAATCACCAGACATACATTATTAAAGTATAAGATATCAACGGAGGATGCTTGATGGAATTTCAATATCAAATTTGAATTGTTGTGATTTTGTACATTTCCATGTATTTCGTCACTAACAACCCGAGTTTTGCCTTTTGGCATCTTTAGGCATTCGAGCACACGAATGAGCTCGAACTGACGAAAGTTCGTCAAAAGACGTCAGTTCGAATTAACCGAAAGGCGAAACCCGGGTCGTTAGTGACGAAATACATGGAAATGTACAAAATCTCAACAATTCATATTCAATATTAAAGTACTTAAAGTAGGATGAAAAAAGACATTAAATATATTGTGCACACATCTTGCCTGGTGTAAATGGTATATTTTGTTCATTTGGTGTTAGTTTTACTCGAGAAAAAACGAAAATGATTGTGCTGTCAGAATTATGCATTTCTGATAAACTGAGTTTTTGTTGATCGATTATACTTATGTTTCTTCAAATTCGAAGCTTTAGCGATAAAAATATCGGTAGGTATTTGCTCTGCTACAACAATGAAGGGTGTATTTATTTAGTCGAATTGGAAAGATATGCTATTTCGTGCCAAGTTGATTTGTTTATTTGCTTTATATCTCAATACATTTATTTATCATCTGCAAATTTATCTTTTGATCGTATTTGTAAATAATTAAGTAATAAATTATGATTAAGCTATCGTTATATGAATATTATTTACGATGCATAAGATTTCTGCTACAAGATGAAACAAAATATATATTTACATTATGTAAAGTAATTTGTGAAGATATTACTTTTAAAAGTCACGTTTTGGCTTAGTAATCAATTCACGTACTGTTTTCATTATCGTTATCACTTTTTTCGTGAATTCCTTGCTGTAATCTTTTACAGTATTTTTTATTTATGTTAAGCTGATATGTATGAAAATATTTTAGAATCAATTGAACATATTTGATGATCGAAAATCTAAAATATTAAATGAGTACCTAAAAATAACGACAAAAGCAAACTGTTTAAGATTTTAAAGAAAAAATACAACGCAAATTTAGCTCGAAATGAATTAAATGTCCTATTTTTTCTAAATGTCAGAGACCACTAAAATTATTTATTATTTATTTTATAAGTAAATTTGGTACTTCACTATTGGAAGTGAATTTTATCACTTGATGACAAAATTATATATTCTATACTAAAAAACAGAAAATACATGTTTCTGCATGTTTGTCACAAAAACCCCTCCCAAACGGTGAACAGTAGCAACGTGACATTTGCACGTGTGATTTTGGCTGCTATTTATCTGTCAAATACGCTATTTTAGTGAGTGTTACATAATATTTTGAACTTTCAACCACCAGTTTAATTTAGCACAAAAAATCGCCATAATATCTCAGATAAAATATTTGTATTTACGTTGTCTGGGTTTGGAAATTTAATATAAGAAAACAATATCCGAGCGGTACACCTAACTGTTCTACTAATAAAACACATACGCTATATTGAAAGAAGCGTGGTATATGTATATTATATATAAATAAATATAATAAATAAAGAATAAGTGAATCTATCTCAGTCGAAACCAGGTAATTTACACTATCATTTATAAATGTTGTCATGCCATAATTTATTTGAAGATTGTGTAAGCACCTGAGGATAAATATATTTTTACGATGTGTATAAGATTTTTTTTGGAATGTCAATATCGTTGTAGAAATACCATTATGCTTCCAAATATTCGAGGAAATGCTAAAATCGTCAAGTTGGCTCCACGTAAACGAGTAAACGGTTATTCGTTTTATATCCAATACGGAAATCTATCAAGTGCCGCGAGTCTAAAAAAGTCCTCTCCGTATACAATGGAAGTGACACAAAATGTATCCTTAAAGGCACGTGCCCCTAGGGGAAATTGGCATGTATGTATTCTGGAAAACAGTCTGTTAACGCCGAGAAACGATGATCTTGGAGTATAATATTTCATCAAAAATAAAGTGAACAATAAAAAATATTTTTTTCTTATTTAAATTGAGCTAATAAAGTACGAAGCTATTCAGAAAACATACATACATATTATATTCTATATCAGCCTGCCAAGATCTATATCAAATATTGATTTTTTGCAATTTTTACAAGACTTTGATGTCAGTCTTGATGAAATTGGTGAAAAAGTGGTGTATTGGCTGTTAACTATAATTCTTAGTGTTCTTAAAAAATTCTCAATAAATTATTACATGTTGACCAAGTTCAGCTTCCAAAGTTAAGCTATAGTTTCTAGCGACTGTATGGTAGAATATGGTAGAGCTGGTAAAATGTTTTTTGTATTCCAACCTCCCATTTTAGAGGGTAACAGAAGATGTGACAGGGCTTATAATTTGATAATATCAAGACGAGATATATAGGTTAAACGAGTGGTCACCGACCGTTCAGACCTCATGAATCATTAAGCTTACAATTTTGAATCTCGTAGACCGTTAAAATGTTTCTTTTATATAAAAAAAAATACAAAATAGTCATCATTAAAGTTACATCGTTTTTGACACGCCTTGTAAATTATAATAAATTAATCAGAACGATAGTTTTTGCTGTGTTTGATATAAGTTTATGGATTTTTGCGTTACTGTAATAACTTTGAGGACCAGCAGTTGGTTGGTGACCGCTGGGCTAGACAACCACATAAGAAACCAATCGATAGGATCTAATTTGAATGTTACTTGAAAGAAGAATAAACTGTAGGCAATAAATTAATATCACTGTTATCAAAATTGTCTTTGAAAGTAGTTGTTGAATGAGTAATAAGAGTTCACGGTTCCAGTTACGGATTCCATATTGGGAACAGAAGTTGTTTTAAAAAAGCAGTGATTTTCAGTAAGGGTAATTTAATTAAAAACTTATAGAAATGGAACAAAAGTGACATAAATGTGACTGACGCACTGCTCTTAACTAAAATTTTTAATAAACATATTCGAGTCTTGGATAAATATAATATATGTTCATTAAAATCTTAAGTTAAGAAATATTTTTACCAGCATTTATACGGAATAAATTTCTTACTTTGACATAACGCGAACTCGTTAATGTACTTTGTAATGTTCACGAAGGTATATGAATAATTAAATTTATTTAACTAGTTTTTAGAAGTGTGATAATGGAAATCAGAGCTTTTTAATAAAATTAAAATTAAGTGAGTTTCATTTGTGAAATTAAAAGTATTAAATATTTCACAACGAAATATTTTTAGAATCTAAAAGATAATAAAATTTAAAGAAGGTCTCATAGAGTAATACAAGTATAAGTGTTTACTTAATATAATAAATAAAATAAGACATTTTAGTCACGCCGTGATTTTTTTTATCTTAAAGAAAATATTTTACGTGTAGTCACTGCGCCGCATACTAAATTTAACAAGGTCCGAGAAAAAAGTAATGCCATGTTCAAATCTTCCATTATATACTGAAATCCTATTTGTTTTATTTGCAGAGGTCACCTATAAAAACGATTCTTCCGACCGGAGATACTTAAATTCTTTGTTTGACGAATACGATTGGAAGCATTCGATATGACATGATCCAGCGATAGTAAACATGAATTATGTTTTTTTTTTTAAATAATAAATATATCTATAATTGCAGTACGAGAATAGAAAACACGAATCTAGGTCGCACATCAACCAATCTATGTCAGGCTTCAGCATGTTGTATAAGTGAATGCGTACTCATAAAAGCAAGTTAAACAAAAGACATTCAGCTTTTCCGCTTCCAATGTGAAGTATATGGCCTCGTAATAGAGATATTTCAGCGGAAGTTTTTTACGAGAACTGATAGTTACTCAGTCATTCAACCTCTCTTTTCCGAAGAGATAGGGATAGAAGGATAGCTCGTCGCTCTCGCAACGCCCCATTTTTAGGATCAGATGGGTGTGAGGGAATTCTAGATATCACAAACGTTCATGGCTACAAACAAACATCCATAAATTGATTTTTTAATCGATTTATGGATGAAACGGTCTCTACCGGGATTTGAACTCGAGACATCAGTAACTGAAGCCAACGACATTCACCACTGCACCAAGGACACACACAGTTAGTAAATTGTAAATCAGATATAAAATCATTTTTTACAGTAATGGTAAGGATACATTCGTGGAGTTAGGAAAGGATTAGTAGTTAGAAATTCGCTCTTTAAAGATACACTCCATTTTCAGATTGGATAGAGTGAGTCAGAAGGAATGAAAACATCCAAAAAATTGTTGGTGTATTTTATGTAACATCGGGTAGAATATATTGTATACTTTGATGCGAAGCCAGTTTTTTAATACTGCATAAAATGCATCGTCATGTTATTTCACTACGGATTGTAGCTTTGTAGTTGACTTTTTAAGTTTTAGTGTCCGTAGGTTCAAATTCCTGAACGAGAACTTTCAAATATAGGTTTTTCAATGTATATATGTATTTGTGTATTTGTGTGACTGATTAATAAACGCGTTCTCGTAAGACACCTTATGTTGAAACATCCGTATGGTCTACATTGAAACCAGAAATGCTTACTATTCAAATGAAATATACAATTACTGCTTAAAACTGAATTAATAGTCATTGATGTAAAACTATTTTTTCACTAATGAACTTAATTCCACAATTCCTTAATTTTCAAGCTTGCTGGTTTCCTAATTTTTGACTTAAGACTTCTTCTGATTTAAATCATTTGCCCAACATATCTTTCTGATGCAACAATAGGTATAATTGCAAAATAAAAACTTTATTTTTGAAAATTAAACTTTATCTAGATTGATGGTTCTTTAAATGCAAGGTTTGTATCTCCTTGTACGAGATAAAGTGATGGTTGTGGTTTTCAATCACTGATGTAGCCATCGCAGAAACGCGTTGAAGGAAAACCCTAGCGGGAAAAGCGCCGCTTGTGACGTCACATTCAGTTCGATTCCTCGAACGTTTCCCGATTTATCGTCTTCCCCCGTTGACAGTCTATTCATGTATTGAAACCAGCTACCGCTCATTGACGTCCCCAAGCGATGCTAAAAACACAGGTCATAATTATGATTTGATTTGGACCTTAAAATTTGAATGGCCGTTTTACAGTTTAAAGATAATCATAGTTGTAAAAAAAAATACCTGGCATATACCTGGCTGAACCAAAACCCATTTGATCCACATAGTGCTTTAATCATAAACCACTGATGCCACGCATACTAAGCACGAAAAAACTGTGGTCTATGATTATCGGTTATCCATGAACACAAATATGATTTAACCGCTCAACGGTCCCGTGCGGGACCGCGGATTTCCGTTTTCAGTGCCCAGTGGTTCCGCACGGGACCGTTGATTATTCCAAAGTATTCAAAGTATGAATATTAGTTCACATAAATAATGAATTTGAGATACCGAATCATAATTTTATTTTCGGATTCAATAAATATTTTTGTCATAATTTGTAATTCAAATATCTGAGTTTTGAGGTCGTCGATATTGACCTGCCAGAAGTGTAAAGTTGGACTACGTAAAGACAAATGTTTTAAAAATTCTGAAGCATCTTTGCAAGTATCTTATGTTACAATATAATATAAAGCAATTGCAATTAATATAAGGTCACAAATAAAAGTATTTTTCAATTAAGTTCATTTTTAAAAGATATTTACAATTAAAATGATAGAACAAGTTGCGGTTACTTTGGTTTGTTAAACAAGACTAAAAGGTTGTAGATGTTTCAACAATGTGCTTCTATATTTATAAATCTATGTAATAGCTTCATCTTGCAGTGAATCGTGTAAGGGATGGAACGCCACTGTTCACCCTTTCTATCAAAACCTCCCTTCTTGTCTCATACCCTTAAAGATTTCAAATGTTCCCCGTTTCCGTTTTCGCAAATATCGCGTTCTCGGCTGCCAAACGCGAAGAAATACATTTCGCGTATGTATTATTTATTCTGCGCCATAAAAATGATGATCGAACGGAAATGATTACAATTTTTCATGTTTCGGCGTTCATTTGTTTGCGTCAAAGATGGCGGAAATCGATTATTTGTTGTGATACGGATGTTATTTTACATATCAGTGAAGAGATGTGACAAGTAAATGATGATCTGCTTTGTAAGTCTTTTGATTAATTGTAGGTAAGATCTCAAAGCGATAAACGGAGGAACGTGATAAATTTTAACCAAACCGTAATAATTTTAAATAAAGATTTTGAATTAAAAATATGTATTTACTATATGAATGAAAAGACAACACGTCACCAAATCATTTGAATGTGCCTGTTACACACCCATGAACATGATAACCGGTTGGTCATACTTAAAATATATTTATTTGAATAGTAACAGTGCGAAAAATTAAAAATTTTACAAAAAAATGTGCGAAGGAAAAGGTCTTTAAGAATTTATAAATAAGGGTTTTTTGAAAATAAAGCTTCTGTTTTGTAAAAATAGACATTCTAAGTGTAAGTATTTATTTAGTGATTCACGAATAATAATGAAGAGTTTGTACGAAATGAATTTCTATTAAATATGTAAGTACAAACATAAAATTTATATTTCCTGAATACGGTTATTTTTGTTATAAATTTATTACTTTGTTCTATCAAGGATTAAGATTAGAGGATGTGAAAAAAAATTGTGCGATTTAATGAAATACTAATGTAAACAGCAAAAGCTCTTGGTTCATATTTTTTATCGTGTTAATATTAAATATTTTAATAAGAATCCGGGGTATAAAATGTAAAATGTAGCATAATAAAGTTACAAGAATACGAATCCAAAAATATAGACCCTTGTGCATTGTATCCAAAATAAAATTTAATATTCGGAAAGTTCTCGTAGAAAATTCCAGAAGGTACACACTTGGGTTTTTTTCTCGAAACAGAATTGCGTAATTAAGATCTCACATTACCGTCTCGGACTCACTCGAAGACTTTTCTGGAACGGCAGGAATTTTCGAATGAGAAACGAAGAGAGGGCAGCAGCTTTCTGGGAGGCTTCCCAGGCCAGCGATTACACAAAAGCTTTGGTAGCGCTGAATAGGCTTTTGTTACGAGTAACGGAGATTAACTGGGATTAATGGCGCAATTAAAATTCTAACCGCGGTGTAGTTGAATGCATGACACGGCCACTCATCCGAGTAGATTTTCTACGTTAAAGAGAAGCACTTCCGGTAAATTATTCATTACTGGAGCTTTATATTTTGCAGAAAGGTTATACTTTTTTTTTGTGATAAAAAATATAAATACAAAGAACGAGTCTAGTGGCTGCCTAGGGAGTGTGAATGGATGCTGAAGCAATTTTCATAAAACCGCATAGCTCCGTTGATAATCGCAAAATGAGAGCAAAGCGGTTAAACTTTTGTTTTTATTTTTTGAAAAGTAGAAAAGTGGATCACACTTTACTACGCAAGCGACTGATTAAAAGATAGAGTTTTTGTTTCATGCATGCTCTGTGTTTTTTTTATATTATTTTGATATAAACGTCCCATTGTAAAAAAATAATCCCAGGCTACTCTATATGCAGGTACTTTACATGTGATTATTTTTAATGGTATACGTTCAACATTTTAATACCAGTCGTTATTTAAATCATCGACCATTTTCAGAGTAACAATAATTGAGAAAGCATTTTCAATCGAAAATTCGTTGAAAAAAACCAAAAACCGCTCCCGATACTATTAATTATACGTAAAAAGTAATAAATATTTTGTTTATTTTTTAGCAATAAACGGTTTGTTTATAAAGATTTTTAGGAACGTTAAAGTAACTATAAATTTATTTTATCGATTGAAAAAGACAAAAAGTTTTGCAATTGCAAAAAAACCAATGAAAAGTTCAGTTTAAAAATAGTTATATCTAAAAGTTCTTTTTTGTGACAAATAATTAAATTAAACGTCTATCAAAAAACGAGTCAATTTGTCAATGTTGTTTATTACTCTCTAAGTGTATGTAAGTGTTCATATTTATTATGTGAGCGTTTTGATTTAATTGTGAAATTGGAACTACTAAACATTTATGTGTGCAGTAAGCTCATCCATTACTTAAAATTTCAACAAAAACACAGACTGCATATATGTTCCATCCAAAAGCATCCGTTATCATTGAAATTGTCGCGCGGTAAATGATAAATCGTGATAAGGGTCCGGAAATGAAGTGATCACGTGGCAGAAAGAATCCGGAAATAGGAAACATATTATTCTCACACGTAATATTACGGTGCGCAGGCGGGAAATTCAAAGTGAAACCTAAAATGAGTTATGGCCGCTTAACCCGCTCGCGCCGGGAAACCTGCAAATGATTTCGAGAACGTCTCGCACAAAAGGTTAAATCCATGTGTTGCCAGTGCGATGAAAGAATGATAATTTAAATATATAACGTTTGATTTATACTTTTAATTTTCGGGGTCCCCGTGTAAATTGCAAGTTAACGTCAACTAAATTTATGCATTGGTTATCGCTTTCGACAAAACCATTTCGGAATTTCGTATTCAATTAAATCTAAATACATATCTCTTATACGGCTTGTTTATGAGATTAACGCTTTTAATATAATATGTACCCAGAGGGTGAACCGCTGATTATAATGTGGAGGGAAGGATAATTATTGGATGTATGAATAATTTAAGGTATATTCCGGCTCAACTCACATATCTCTCACACAAATTTGAGAATAATAATAATTTGAAAAATGTATAAATTTTGGTAGAATATTTGTAAATAGGTATAATGTAAAATGAGCAATCAATATTTAAGATATTTACTTAATAATGTAAGCCATGAATTCATCCGCATATGAAATAGAATAATATATCGAATAATACAAGGTTTTTGGCAAGCATTTTTATTGCGTTCAATTATTTTTAAAATAAAATGTAAGACAATAGACTGCAGTATCACCAAGATTCATTATTAAAATTGTAAAATAGAAATAAAACATATTTCGAAAATCTATGAAAGAGATATATTAACCATTAGATGATTATGCCAAATCAGAATTGTATTAGGAAGAATATGAAAACAAACAATTCCACTATTACCTGGGATATTTAGGAAATCTGTTTTATTCAAAAAATATATAAAAGTTTCTAGCATTATTGATAATAGTCACTGCATTAACATGATCATATGTTTATGTGTATATTTTCCAGAAATTGAAGCCAGTCTTTTCTGATTTTTAAGTAGAGGTCACATTGCTAGACTACAGCGGAAATCAATTATTAAACAATATGTATTTATTTAAATGTTACATCAAGGTAATAAAATACATATTCCATGTGAACAACGTACAATGTTGTTATATTTATCAAATATAAATTTAAGGAACATTTTAAAAAGTACGTACTGACACGCCCTGGTTGTTTTTTATTAAGTTTAAGTTTTATTAGGGTTCATAACTAAAAACGCACAGTGTTAATGAAAATGATTCCTAGAAATCGACCCAACGCTTGTCGTGAGGGGCGCTCGGCCAATCGCCGGCGGACACGTTCGCTGGACGAGTCCATTTTTGACGGAAAGGGGTGGCTCCGACGGTACAGGAGTCCTTTTTTTGATTTTATGTGAAAGGAGTCGATTGGCACCCTTCGAGCCGAGGCGAGCTGTCGGCCAGCGTGGCCGGCACCGTTGACGTTGTGGTTTGTATGTGTTTGGTTTTAAAATTAGACTTAATTTAAAATCGTTTGTCGTGTCACTTATTGTCGTGGCATTAAAACTTAAAAGTAAATTCATGTGTTAAGTAAATGTAAATGTAGACTCAATTTTATGTGTTAGGAATATTTGTGTATTTTAAACCACTGTATCTTCCATAAAATAAATAAGAGTTGAACCGGATTTAAATTGGTGTTTGTTTGAGATCCCAGCCCTTCCAGGACGTTGATAACCGACCATTCGCCTCTCTTCGATTCGGGTCTTCTCAGTACATAATTGAAAATTTTTAGGTACATTCAAAAACTTATTTTGATAATCTTTATGATAAACTAGTGAGGACCCAGCATGCGTTGCAATGCCACTCAAAGAAAGAAAAGGTTTGATTTTGAATTTGAAAGGGATGGCGTTTTAAATAAACTTTGAAACAAAGTTGCCAGTTATTTATTATTTTATTGGTCTAATGTATGACGTCAAAAGTTACAAATGCTAATACCATTCATAATAAAGATAATAATGACTCAAAAGCCATACCATCAAAATGTAATTATGTAAAATGTAATTTCAAGGGATAATGTCACAATTATTTTGCATCTTATGCAAATTCCAACATCTTTATAAGTATTCATTGAAAGACGGGTAATGGACACGATCGTTGGGTTATGTTAAACAGTTTATTATTTAAATAATGTCGATCGTTGTTGTTTCATAGCACAAAGCGTTTGGTAAAATAGCTTTATTATATTATTTTGCTATTTAGTATGTGAAAAGCAATCGTTTTAGAACATTATTCCGCGTTAAATTCAAAATTGTTTTCAAAACATTCTGATAAAGCCACAAACCTTCGTTTATTGTACAAGGATTCGGTAATATGTTTATTATGATAATAAGCTTTGTGGAATTTGTGTTGTACTAACAATGCATTATTAAGATTATTAGCACTCGTAAATTGCGATCTGTTATATTGAAGTTAAGATTATGTGGTAGTGACATCTATCGTTAAAGAAAAAATACTGATTAAAATCTACATAAGCATATATGTTTATATTGATAAAACTTACCTCAGGTATTCTCGGTTGAATAAGATATCACTAGTGATACTATTCATCGTCACTTTTCTGGCAGAAGTTTATGAGTAAAAAAATTGACCAAAATAATGTACAGTGCTCAATGAGATTCTTGAATATTTATTCTTTGTGTTGAATAACTCATTAGGTGCATTTATTATACCAATTTGGAAAAAAACAGCAATTACTTTGACCGGTAAGTGCACTCGGCGACTGCCCCTGTCTAAGTATCCGTAACTTTATTTCTGTCAGATCGGCATAAATCTATCTATATTTTGATACTATAATTAGCTGTTTTACAAAAATAGTAAGGCTAGAGGCTTGATCCAAAAAGATTGACCAATACCACTTAAAAAAAAACAGCAATTAGTTTTATCGGTTAGTGCATTACTAAATGTTTATATATGTATATATGCCTATCTAGGCAATTGTCTTTTTTTAAGTATCCTATCTTTATTTCTGTCAATTTAGCAAAAACTGATCTAAATTTTGATATTGAAATTAACTATATTACATAAAATATACAGGCTTGATCAAAAAACTCTAATTTTCATTTGCTAGTCCTTACTAACAACTACCTAATTGCAGTCTCCACGTTCCGTTTATAAGACAAAATTAGTTGAGTGGCAAGATGTGAATAAATATCTGAGATGTTTACTTTTGATAAAATATTATCAATCAATTTATAAGAATGTATTTTCCGGGATTCGAGCTCACGATTACGTAAAAGAGAATATTACAGTGACGCAGATACTTCATTCGGAAATACATAAAAAGTAAAATTAAGAATTTAATAGGATTATTGATATATTTTATTAATGAAGGAATAAATCAAAAAGAAATGTTCTATATGTATATTAAAAATAAACAAAAATTAAAAATATGCTCGTCATATTCTCTATTTAATTTGATAGGCTAGATTTTTGGTATATTTATTCTTATAACATAAAAAAATGCCAGAATTATGAAAATATCTCAAATTACATCGCGAACAATATCTTGAGAATTTAAAAATGGCCCCGAAATATTTTATTAGTTTTCTAGGAAAGCTCAAAATATCATTATTAAATTTGTGTTGTAAGTAGGATCGACGTCTCTTAATATCGTTACGTCGATCTACCACTCAAGTGAAGTCTTTAAGAGTATTTTAATAAAATTAACCGAAATTTGATCCTCACGGAGATGTCTTTAAGTGTCTTTCAGTGATCCCAAACTATGCATGATTGTTTAGTCAGTATAACTGATATTATATGTTAATATAATATTAAAAAAAACATCTTAAGATGCAGAAAAATCGGAATTTGATAATATTTTTTGCGGATCGTCACTAAAATTTTCGATGTGTTTTTTCTACAAGGAACTACGAATATAGTTGAAAATCTTATTACGTTCAGTTTCATATTATAAAATAAGGAATTTATTTTTAATAAGAAACTACTTCACTGGTAACATTTTTTTTTTGTTTAAAGTAATGTCCGTAATATAGGATTTTAAAAAACCATTACTTTTTCAATAGTCACGCAACCTATTTCAAACCACAAATAATATTGAGCCAATCACTTTTAAGGAGTTAACTGGCAATTCTTGGTGGAAAGACATTATATTTTAAAAAATAAAACACAATTCATTTGTACTACTTCCATATATTTATAATGATCAGGACCAGTTTCGCTCATCACGAGAATTAACTCAGTTGATAATGCTCGTGATGAGCGAAACCGGTCCTGATTATTATAAATATGTAAAGGAGGACAAATGAATTGTGTTTTTTTTTAAAAATATTGAGTCAATTAATATATATCCCATCTACAACACTCTTATAACAAATTACACTGAGTTTTTGACGGATATAGCGTTGTGATGAGCAAGCGCTCGTTGTTTAATAAAGTTGTAAAAAAAAAATAAGTGTGAAATAAATCTAAGAATTTTAATGAAGCACCAAATAATGCTGAAAATATGCAATAAATTTGGCAATATTTTGGAACAAAAATAACTTATTCTAAGGAAATATTAATGGGTGTTTTTATTAATCATAAAATCAGTATTACTTTTCTTACTTAGGGGAAAAAATCCCGAAGTAATAAATTTTCGTTAGGTCCTATAATGAGCTTAATTAAATATTTTGACGTTAGATTACTGGTTGTCAGTTTCAGATTCCAAGTTGGTAAAAGAAAATATTCGCCGTTCGCTTGTCTGTGGAAATTCTACTTTTGCCATGATGAGTATAGGCATATTGGATTATGGTAATGTGATTATTCCTAACTGACAATTTAGCGACACAATATTTGATAAAATTAAACATTGCATGCCAAAACTTGGAAGTTGATACACAAATTTCATCAATCATATCCCGAAATTGGGTCGGTACATTGATGAAATATGAATATTCATACATAAAGTAATTAAATTTGTCTTATATGCTGATCAAGAATTTTTGGAAGTTTCGTAGTTGATTCTTGTTTGTTTATAGATTGTTTGATGTTATTTGGATATTTTGTAATGTTTGAAGCTTGCGTACGGACATTGGAGTGGTATGTAATGTAGTAGAATTGTTCACCAGTTTACACTTGACAATTTTCTGTAATTTTAAATATAATGTTTACACTGCAAAGAGAATAGAGCATGCGTAATATTTTGAAATTTGGAGGAAATATGCAACGTTTGGTAATTGGTAAAAAAGGGCCGACTGTTTGAAACATTGCTTAAAAAGCGTGCGAGCTACGTTTTTTGAACACATCTCGCTATTTGGTATGTTTCGAAATAAATATTAAGAGCACGGCTCCAAAATGAATACATATAATAAGTAAAAACAATTTATAAACTTGTCAACCGTTACCAATTTCCGTGTGTGTGTATTTTTATACCATTCAATAAATCAAATATTAATAATTATATAAGCTTTTAGGCCTTAACGGTCTGTATTCATAATGTTATTTTTGGAAGAAATCACAATACAGTGGTGTTGTGATGGGTAATTGACAAACCAATCAAATGCATAATGATATAACACTCAAACGGCTGTGTACATTGCTGTCAATATATTGACCAAGCATATCTCTTGGGCAGACCTTCTTAGAAGAGAGTTTTCTTTACAAATAAGTTTAATGTATTAATGTAATGCATTGTATTTTTTGTATTTTTGCATCTGGCATTAGAATTTTTTTTTCAAAAACAACGGTATACAGTAACTGTATCCGTTTTAACACTGGGCATGGAATTAGAGCATTATATTGTATATTATAAAATATGATAGATGGATATAACGTAATAAATAAGATACTGTAATTCAATTCAAAAATATAATATTATATTATGAACAAAATATTTTATTTCATATATTACAGTTAGTCTGATTCGAATGAAAGAAATCATCCACCATGAAATCTTCATTGATGTAATAAGCATGTTTTCTAATAAAACCGTCTATTTTTCTTCATAGCGAAAGATGGAAAATTTTATTTTGCGTATGAAATTATTCCAGCAAATAAAAATCCATGCAAAAACCCGCTACTCTCTCTGGGTAACTTTTACTACTTTTCCACTCAAGTACGAACTCGTATGTTTCAAAAAGAAGAACAGTTTGTCTTAGACAGAAGTTTTTTTTTTATAAAATAGAGCAATATATGAAGGAAGCGAGTGGTAAACTGGAAGTGTAAAAAATACAATACGGTAGTATTCATCATACGGAAGTATTACCAATACCTGACCCATTTTGAATAACCCTCTCTGAGGTTATTGTTTGCGGAATAAGGTGCAAGGGCTTACACAATTTTCTATGGCACGTCATAACATAAGTAAACGAACTGAGTATGTGGCAGTTGCAAAATAAATCCTCCATATAACACAGCTGGGTGTTTTACAGGAAAGGATCAAACCAAATCGAACGAAGTCAATAAAATCGTATAGCTTCATATTAACTACAAAATCAATTCCTTGAAGCATTAAATATTATGTGAGCGTTAATAAAAATTTAGTATGTCCTTGAAAACATATTACATAATACACACTATGTTCAATTATTATGACTCAATTAGGTGAGATGAAGTAACTTTCAAATCAATTGAAGAATTACACAAGTGGTTATTATAAGAAAAAAACTATTTTAATATATCGGTGTTATGATTTATATACCAATATGTATAAATGCACGGTCTTGAGAAGTATCAACTGTTATTAACCAAGAGAAAATTACTTGGTGAGTTAGGACTTGGGAAAAAAATAACATCTGATTCAGAGATGTTGAGGGTAGCAGATGACATATAAAGAATTGAACATATATCGAGGTTCAGATAGATTACATTTATTATGCTGCCATCAAATTCTCATATTTTACATTGTTTTGTGAGTTATCAAATATCATATTTATATATTTAACAACATTTTTCATTATATTATTCATACTTGTATTCTTAAAAGCTAGCGTTTGTTTTCGGATCGATACATTTTTTCAAAATAAAGCCTTAACTCAAGAAAAATGCATATGTATCAACATATTCTGATCATTCCCGGCTGTTTTAAAGAAAAATTTTTTAGACCACGATTGAAATTATTTTTTTACCTTAACAAATACAGCTTTAGTGTTAGTTGTAAGAGCACTAATTAAAACCATTGTCTTACATTACTGAATATGACACTGCGTTATTTCAGTATTTTTTTGTAAATCATGAACATGTCTGTGTGAAATTAAATTATACTTTGAATTTTTGTATAAATATTTCTAGTTGTAAAGCCCCTGTAGAGAGGCAGGATAAGGTTGAATGGCTTTTACCTACAATGATGGGAAGGGGCTTTACGCTTTCGCCAACATGGTACTGATGAAATGTAATAGGTGCGTGAGATATTTGAGCAAAGATCAATATGGAAAAGCTTTATGGTTTGATGGATGTTATTAACGAGTAAATATATTAAAGCTTACCCTGTCCTGTCATCGAGCTTAGCCATGCCTGTAATCGTAACATAATTTAAGTACTCGCTTTATTGACGGATCCCAATATTATATACGCCTTTTGTTTATATATTTTACTTTGGGTGGATTTAACAACGGGCTCCGCATTTACGATCATACATAACTAAATACAAATTGCGATGAATATTTCATAAAAGAAGACTTACGTAATGAATAAGTTTGCTAATGGGTATTATTTTTAGCTAAAGTAATTCAATTTTCTAGTTAAAGGACCTGTCTTAGTATATCATACAATGTTACTGTATGATAGCAATTATAATAAATATAATTCTTTACATAGATTGCTATTCAATTTTGTTTGATAAAATTATTTTAATAAATATTATATTCATTTATCGTATACAAATATTGATAAGCTCTAAATTATTTCATTACTTAAGATATTCAGCTTAACTGTTTTGTTATTTCATTTTCTAAAATAAATATTCTATAGATAGTTATAATGTTGAGGCTATTGATAAGCTTAGCTTTCACCCGTGCAAAGATAATGTTATAGGCACAATTAAATTTTGTAACATAATTATCATTAACTTATCGTGTTTTAAACATTGCCTTCAGAAAGTAAAAAAGTTACTAAACAAGCATATTTGAGGCGAACCTGTTGAATCAGGCTGACAACAGGGATGCCACTAGGAGCTTTCATGTAATATTGCTTCGGCGTAAATGACAAACAATGTTGCTAAATGTAATTGAATGGCGGTAGAAGATTTTTGGCTTTATGCATTATAACTAATTTATTTTTTACTGTTTCATATTGCAAAAAAAAAAAAAACTTAAAATTGAATTGAAACAAAGAAAGTATTCGGTACTTAATGTAAAGTGCAGTCATGTTGATAAAACATAAGAATATGAAAGAATTTAGCTCTACAAGAATTGTAAGACATACTTGAAAGTAATATCGGCTCCGCGTCATCACCATAAGTATATTTCAGCTGATTTTGAATTATCTATATTTACTAACTTAGAATAGACACAATATCATCAGACTTACTCTAATATCATAAGTTGAATTATACATTGTTGTGAAGATTCTATTTCTGACGATATTTTTTCTAAAACTAAATACTTTGCTATTTTTACCTTGATATAAAACAGTAGTGCCAATTATAATATTACAATAAATTTTTAATCTACGTCTTATACTAAACTGACAAGTTGCTTATCAACAGTGTTGTGTATAAGTTTTGTCAAATATGTCTTGCGTTTCTACCTTTGTTTAAAGAAGCAAAGATATCGATGGACAGTTTAATAGAACTTAACGGAGGCTAGAGGCGTTTAAAAGCAAAAACTGACAAGTCCACTTGCAATGTAGCAATGAATTCGCTTGTAACTATTGAATTTATCGAATTCTGCATGTCATTAAGTGTAGATTTTTTTCGTATGCTTTTTTCAAGTTTCGCAAATTATTTGTCATCATATTGTGTAAAATGATTTTTATTACATATAATATATGTATTTCTTGATCGATTTCTACAAAATGTGAACTTTTGAAAAAATCTCTTATTTTTAGAGAGTATGTCACAAGACGATACAAAACATAATAAGCTGCTTATAATTTGTTTACATACACAGTTTATTGCATATAACTCACCTGTCGTAACGTTTAGTTAATTTTATATCAATACTACAACGTCTTGTGGTATACTCAAAGAGTTGATTGATCAATCCAAAATATGTCAATGAAAATAAATTGGCAACATAACAAACAAAGCCTTAATTAATTTAGTATCGACCGTGCAAATTCACCTTACTTGTTTATGCTGTGTATTATACACAATAATTGCTATGATAAAAACTCCCCCAGATCATATATATTACATAATGTTACGTCAGTAAGGGATGAAAGAACTGTGTGATAAAAGATATACCTACATCATTATTTTTCTTGTTCTCATCATTTTATTCTGATTCCTTTCAAAGAACGTGCGAGAAATACAAATGACAAGCCAGCGTTTACTGCGCAACGAAATACTTTTTTCCGGAGGTTTTCCCAATTTTCTTTTACCAGGTTAGCGGAAAATCTTTAGAATTAAGTTGAAGTATACTTGATTGAAGTATAATATTTAAGATGGGGATTTATCATTAATATATATATGGAAGCTTATTGGCTTACATCGGCTTTATAGATACAACGAGGGTTTCAAAGAAAGCAGTGAACAAAATTTTCAGTTCGGGAGTATTCGATTTCAGGAAATAATGCGTAAATTATGTAGTGACCCAGATATGAAGACATCTTTTTGTAATTAATTTGAAATCTTGAACGTTTATGCGAGAATAATAAAAATAAATATACTTCTCTCTTCTCTCAAACTGAATCATTGACCAATTTTATAAATATTATCAATAAACTAAAAATTTAATGTAGACTCCTATCTAGGGAGACTATTTTTTCTTGTATTGTAGTATATATATATATATATATATATATATAAATATTTCTTTATTTGTTTGTTCTTTATGCGTTCCGATTTCGATGAAACTTTGGTGAGTTGTAGTACACATATCCGTGAAGGTTAGAAAAAATCTAAAATGTAAATAAAAAAATTAAAAAAAAAAGAAATACGTACAAACAGCGACACCCCGGAAAAAACCTTCTGATTTAATCGTTTACGCACCCACCGGAAAATCATCAAAGAATCAAAATACGTACAACTAGTGACATCTCTGAATCAGACAAAAAAACTACTGAATTAATAAATTACTGTGTATCTGAAATAGAGGTCTGCACGGGCCCGGGCATGGCCCGCGGACCATCAGGCCCGGCCCATGGGCTGGGCTCCGGCGGGTAAAGACAATTCAAATTTAAGAAAAATATTTTGTACTGTGTCCGGGTCACGAGTCAGTCATAAGGAAATTGTTTTTATAACTTAAATAATTTATTTCACATATGCAATGAATATCGTTGGAAATAAGGAAATAATAACACATATTGTTTGAAAAGTACAAATGAATTACTTACTATATTAAAAAATCGAGTTTTTTTCGGGATGAGAAAAATAAATCTGGGCTTTGGGTCGGGTTCGGGTAACAAGTGTGATATCGAGACTCGTACTTGCATTGGGCCGGGCCTGAAAATGACGGGCTCGAACGGGGTAATTTTATGAAATTTAGGCCCGTGCAGACCTCTAATCCAAAAGTACTTTAATAAACAGAATTAAAGCACAAACCTTTTCTTTCTTTGAGTGGCATTGCAACGCAAGCTGGGTACTCACTAGTATCTTTATAAAGAATAAAAATTGTCTCATTTTTAAATTGTATTGGTCGTTTTGTTTCGGTGGATATGTTTTGGTGGCAATGTCCCAGTGGTTTTTCGAGATCTCGCTGAGAAAGTTTTTAATCCATAGTAAAAAAATGTTATTTCTCCGTATATCGAATACATTTTTAACAAATTCGGCATTTTATCTTTTTAAAATCCCAGTCCTCATATGGTTATTATCAAATGTTGATTTGATGTCAAGATTCTCAATTATTTTTTTTGGTGATGTCTTTTTTCTCGAGTTGATATTGAGTGTCCTTAAATATTTTCAGTTGGTTTAAAACTCAAAATATCTGACGCGTTGGAAATTTTTTTTAATGCCAGTAAAATTAACCAAGAAAATATTCAATTTAAAAGAATAATATGGTATCTTGTCAAAACATTAAGACTAAAATAACATTCAGTCTACCATTTCGAGAAAAGATTGAATCAGTTCTATACAAATCTTAAATTAATTTAACGAAGAAATTTGGTATGCAACGATGTTGCACGCATTGTAATGGATTTTCCGTCTCCCCGAGGGCAACTCTGGAAACTTCTGGCTGCAGCAGTGCTTCATGCAAATATAAGACGTACTGTGTTAATTTAATATACTCCGCTTGCTATACAGTCACTTACAAGAAGCGATTCTACAAATGCAACAAACATTTGATTACACCTGAAATTATTCATTTACACACCGCATCCTAACAATGAAGTGATAAAAGGGATTAGTATAGTCGGAAAATCTGCGTTTATAAGGTACTGATTTTACTATTTAAAATGTTAAATGTCAATAATTATAAAATAAAACACATTCTGTTGTACTTTTTCCTTTTTTTTTTTTGATTATCTGGACCGGTTTTGCATTTCGCGAAAATTTTCAATTGAAAGCTACTGGAGTTATTTACAAGATACTATATTAAGTTCGATTAAAATGTTGGCGTTAATTATAAAAAAAAATATGTAAATTTTGTAATAATTTTGTAAAATAATAATAATAATTTGTGTAATAAATTTGTAAAATATGTAAATTTTGGTACACTATTATTTTGACAGAATTTCTTCTGTATTGTCAATACGTTTTTGAATTATTAATTTCTAATGGAGAAAAGTATCAGTTAATTGACTTAACGAACGATTAATAAAATTTCTGATCGATATTATCTATGAATGTATAAATTTTTTTATTTAAAACAGATTAAATAAAAATAATAAATGTTCAAAAAATATAAGTAAATCTCCAACAAAACGGCAAAAGTGAAAGAAAATGTGTTAAAATATGCAATAGGGATTTAATGCGGGATTAAATAAGAATAACAAATAACAATTATTGCTGGAAATTGTACAACGACCAAAATTACATTTATTTTTATTGAGATCGGTAAAAACGTTTTAATAGCGTATTAAAACGTCATAACGATGTTTTCATAAATAAGGAATTACAAATCATGTTAATAACGTTTTTGCAGGTAAAATTATCGATAACATATTGTTAACTGTAAATCTTAGTTGGCCTAGCAGCTGTGGGGCAAATACCTTTCGCGTTACTCGGCTTTGAAGACCAAAGGCTCAAATACCAGAATTTTACTTTTATACAAAGAATTTACAGTAGATTTAATTATAGGTGTTTAAAGGTTGACCGAGAAAACGGGTTGTGGAGAAGGCTATTTGGTAACTACTAAGTAACAAGCATTTCTCTTAGAAAACTTCTACTGAGATACCTTCATCAGTTGTCAATATGTTCCAAATCGGAAGCGGATATGAATTAAAACAAACATCGGTAAAATAAGGATGTTAAAAGGTGCTTCAAAAGTGTTATAAATAAAAGAATACGCTTCAATATGGCCAAGAGGGACGGAAATGAATGATAATTAAAAATAATAGCACTATCGATTTGAAATAGCACAACTGGTTGACATCAGTCACTCAATAAAAGTAGCTGAGAGAAAATGCTGATCAATCAATATATTCAATAACAATTCTTTACATTAGATCTGCCATGGTTTCAAAATATCATAACCAAAAACTAAACTAAATTAAAATAAAACAAGTTGATGTGTATTTTCTTAAAAATATAAAATGACAAGCTACTATGTTACATATTTATATTGTTTTGAGATAATTATTACAGGCAATTTACTGACGCAAAAATTTTAAGTCTGACAACCTAGGACATATTGGAAACTAATAATTCATGTTTCTAATAATAGTTGGGATATTGCTTCTGCAATTAGTATGAACTTGGATAAGCATAATACCTCAATGAAGGCAATTAACTAGTTAATTGCCAATAGATATTCAAGTAATATTAAGTAGGTTAGAATTATAAAGGCTGACGTGATGATTTACATAAAATTTCTTCTAATTTTTTCCATGTATACTGCATAAAGAAGTATATTTAATTATACGAAGTACTACAAGGGGATATTTAATTAAAAATTTATAAAACTTTGATCAAAAGAGAAACCATATATTGAATTGAGGTATTTTATTACTCTTGATTGTAAATTGAATGAACTAACAAACAAAAAAATGCCAGACCGATCAGTTTACAAAATAAAATAAACGAAAAAGAAAAACGTCGCTGTATGTAAACGTGCTTTAAACATAAATATTGTCCCATTAACACTATGTTGATTTTAGTTTTGTGATGACTTAAAGTTCTATAAATAATAAATAAAATTGCTTAAACAGTATCCCTAATACTTGTAATGTAATAATAATACTCCATATTTAAACTGCAACCTCTTATCCTCCAAAAATAATTATTGGTAATGTATAAATTTCTATACTTAAAACACCGTGTATCCAAACAAGTCATGGTTGATTTATTGTATTTGCTTCAAATGAAGATTAGACGGTTGTGTTTCAAAAAAAAACTCTCTGGTAAATGAAAAGTCTACTAAATAAAATATCATAATAATAACACATTCTATCAAACGAAAAAAGAATATTATTTTATCAGTACATACTTTTTAATTGTATTATATTATATCCTACAATATATTTAAATCAAAAGCTTTAAATGCTTGAAAACAAAGTAAAACAATTCTGCTGTCAACATATAGCACGAAGTTGTGGCATGTGCAACCGCAATTTGTCTGAACTTTTAGTAACGTATTATACCTAGATAGTTGAATTGATGATTATCTTTGTGTGTTAGTTATATTGTAAAATGTTAAACATGTCTAATTTAAGATATCGACTGAGGGTGCTTGATGGAATTTCGATATCAAATTTGGATTATTGAGATTTTGTACACTTCCATGTATTTTGTCACTAACGACCCGGGTTTCGCCTTTCGGCATCTTCAGGCATTCGAGCACACGAATGGAACTGAACGTCAGTTTGAGTCCATTCGTGTGCTCGAATGCCTGAAGATGCCGAAAGGCGAAACCCGGGTCGTTAGTGACAAAATACATGGACGTGTACAAAATCTCAATAATCCAAATTTAAACATGTTTGTTGGCCAACATTTAAATGCACATATTTGAATATTTGTATCATTTTTTTTTTGCACGCTGAAATTTTGGTGTACACGTTGACAGAAAGAATTATCATTATAATCAAGTGGTGAATAAAGGAAATTAAAAATATATTGACACATTTCTTACAATAGATTTTGTTTTATGTTCAACTAGTTTTACTACCAGAATTATAAATAGAGATACATTTGAACATAGAGAGTACTTTCCAAAAGTTTTTAGGTGACAAGCAAACATATTATATAAAATACAATCATCAGCATAGTGGAAGAAGACTGAGGGTGCTTGATGGAATTTCAAAATCAAATTTCGAATTATTGAGATTTTGTACACTTCCATGTATTTTGTCACTAACGAACTAACTCGAGTCAGTTCGAGTCCATTCTTGTGCTTGAATGCCTGAAGATGCCGAAAGGCAAAACCCGGGTCGTTAGTGACAAAATACATGGAAGTGTACAAAATCTCAATAATCCAAATTTAAACATGTCTGTTGGCCAACATTTAAATGCACAAAGATAGATGTAAACTATATATGAATTTTAAATATAATTGATATTGTATAAGTAATTCAGCATGTACTGTAGTTTTCAATTTTCTTATTTAAACGTCCGAAATGAAAATGTTAATTTACGGACGTTTGTTAACAAAGAAGGTATTCAAATAATGTATTTCATCTAGTTTTGTCAAAGGTACCGAAGATCGGAAGTTGTACGCAGAGCGCTATGACAGAAGGATATGCTTACGTATTAGATATCATCGATATTTTATTGAACACGAAAAAATCGTTTTAACGGAGTTTTCGTGTATCGTGAGAAAGTATTCTGAAATATGAGTATTGTTGGAAATATGTTCAACCCCTTTTCTAGGGGTGTACTTAGCGAAAACGAGCGGTGGGTCTTTATCACGAGCTTGTAAATAAAAATACGCAAATTTATATCTTCTTGTAAAATCCTACGGTAAACTTTGGAGATTTTATACTTTGCTTTGGCGCAGAGGTCGTAAACGCTCCGTTGTTCTGATCTACTTACCACCGAAAGCTTCGCGATCGACTTTGGAAAGCGCTCCGGTCCTTCAGAAAAAGTTTTTGATGGAAAATGAATATATGATCACGTTGTTGTGACGACAATATTTATTAAGCAGGACACTCACTGCCCAAATTTTAACTTTTTTTTCCCTCGCTGAGAAACTTTAAAGAAGATTTTATATCTATAACCAGCTTTATGTTTCAATTAATATAATATAATGATATCAAAACGATTCAACAAAATTCAGTCTACCATGACCAAAAATTAAAAATCACAATTTCAATTTGAGCATAGTACATATAAAGAACGCAGAGTGGTGGGTGTTTTTGGACTTTGAATATATTTTTATTTTTTATTAAGAGTTTATTTTTTATTAATATTCATAAATCAATCACTCGATAATTTCTTGAAGATTCAAAGCCTTAGTTTTATTGAATGCATAATGAAGATTCAACATGGACTACTTCCACGTCTATTGCTGTGATTTAAGCGTTAATTATCTATTAATTTGAGCGTTTATTCACATAGAAGTTTCATGTGACCTTGTCATAAATCTATGAACTATTTTCAGCTCACTGCGTTATTTCCTTCCCAATTGATGAGTCGAAGAAGATAGATTCAGAATCTAAATTGTAGTAATAAACCTAGTTGAATAATAAAAAAAAAATTAAGAATTAAAACATGATGTTGAATTTCAAAATATAAATACATTATATTTTTTTAAACGTTAACGTATGCGTGCGAAAGATGCACTCTCAATACACGAGAGGATGGAAAGGTGCATGTTGGGCATAACGCGTAATGAAACCAATGGTTAAGGAAGCAACCAAGAGTGAGAGATGTGATAGAGGTCACCAAATTGATGAAATGGCGGTGGGCCGGACATGTCACACGGTGAACAGACAACCGCTGGACAAATGCAGTCATTCAGGGGTACCCGAGAGCCACTAAGCAGCCTCAGGGGCGTCCCAAAACCCGCTGGATTGACGAACTTGTCAGGTTCGGTGGAAATACATGGCAGCGTGAAGCTAGGAACCGAGAAGAGTGGAGGAAGCTGGGGGAGGCTTTCATCCAGCAGTGGATCGACGCCGGCTGAAAATGATATTTAAAAAAAAAATATTAATTCAAAATTAAATACACTGACAAGTTCGAAAATCTATTACGACATAATCTAGTAATTTTTTTTGTTACCTTTTTAAGAAAATGAATGATACATGTTAATTAATTTTACAAGAAAAAGTTCACATTTTCATGAAAACGTCTATAAATGTCTTTTGACTTTCTATCATTACTATTTCTTAGTTAAGCGTTCGAATCAAACTTTAATAAAAACCTACTTTCATGAATACAGAGTAATGGAGATTGACGATCTTTAAGATACTCGTGGCCAAGAGATATAACATCTTCATTTCGCCTCTCCTTTGTAATCAAAGATCGATTTGGCAAGATTTTGGGTTCTTTAGAATTTTCATAATAAAGTGGCGTTTATGTACATGATAAATGTGTCATATCAATGTGACATGTGCTCTACTTTTTTAATAAAATTTTTGCGACGTACATCTTGTATTTTATCGGTGTGCGTAAATCCATAACGACGTTTACGATATAATGTCACAAGGCGCTATAGCTGTAAAATGCAAAAGAATCGTTCTATCATGCATACATGTAAATTAATGTTTTCTACATACGTGGCTTATTTCAAACGCTGAGAGATACGTAATTATGACTGAGGTATAATAATTATTATAGATTTCTTAACGTTATGACTAATTAAAAAGAAATGTATTAATTTCATGAAAACAAGGCGAATGTAACATTCATTTATTAAGTAAACAAAGCATACGTTTTGTCAATATTTTACAAAATATCTATGATAATATTGCTAATTATTAAAAGTAACTGATTTTTTTCAACCGTGTTCGCTCGGAATGTTGGATTTTAACAAAAAAATTTCAACAGGGATCGTTTTTACGAGAGCCCAATCATTCACGGATTGTGTAAGGAAAGGTTAGTTGTGTATTATAAGCGTGTCGCTATTGCTATGCTAAGCTTTTAGAATCGGATGGCTTGGAAGGAATGTATACATCACAGCCATCGATGTTTTTAACTACCTTGCCCTCCTCCACTCACCGCTGCTTTCCCATCCGTTCATTTTACACACAGTATCCAGTGGCGTAACAAACGTTATAGCGTATCTACAGTTTTTTTCCTTAATTGTGATTGTCTTTGGAGCTACTCCCCAAGACTTGGTGGTGTGTGGAAGTATGCAGGAAATCAATCTTTCCAGATAAACGAAAAGCTTTTATCAGTTGAGGTCTACTAGCTCTCCATATGACACCGCAAGTTTTCTAAAGGCCTGGTAATTTGCATTATTCGCCACCAAGTCAGCGAGGCCGATCGTTCCAATGGAAGGTTGCACTGACTTGTGCAACTCTCCCTTTCTTCATGCATTAAATGAAACTATAGATGTACTAATTTAACTTGGCCGCTAGTGAGGGTGCCACCGCCACGTAAAGAATGTTGCCATACTCTACCAAAACTGAAAAATAAATTCCAAAACTGATATTTTAGTGACTGTTATCAAAAGTAGACGAGATATTTATTTTGCATAAAATGGCAATTGGAGAAATTTATATTAGACTGACAATTCTAGTTTCAAATTGGGTGACGGTTAAATAATGTTGTTGATACCAAGGGATGTGTTCAGTATCATTAAATGATCAATTATTTTAAGTGTACATACGATGATTCACATCCGCTCAGATAGGAAGCACGCCTAAACCACCCAGCTGCAGCCAAGGCAATATACTTCTGGTTAAGCTTTACTCAAGTATTATGTATGAAATATATATGTGAGATATGCTCCAGTGTCTTTTTCCGGTCGATATGTACCTCAGACGCGAATATTCATTCTCTTTGCTTTCGTAAAAAAACAAAACGTCAAGGCTGTGAATGTTTTTCTACCGTTGAAATACCGTACTGCCCGCCGCTATACGGTGCACAATGACGCGCAAAAACCTACACCCGAATGCGGGACGGGTTATTTACGAGAATGTCCGTGTTTAATCAAGCGAAAGGGTACTGGGAAGTGCGATACGGGAAAGTTGATGATCGATTGTGTATGGAAGCCTGCGGTTTGGCCTCCGACGATCAAATTTTCGCATCGGAACTCGTCGGAAAATATCCGTCGCGGTTGCGACCGCCCAAACATTTCATTAAGGGATGGCGCTGTGTCAAAAAGGAATTGGCGCGCAGCCGAAAAGTTAATACAAAGGGTTAGCTATGATGGAGGTTATTTACATTTGAACATGTTTTGATTTGGCAATAGGAAATGAATACATTAAAAATCCGTTCAAACAGCGTATTTTTAAATAATGAGTTTTTTATTTGTTGAGATAAACAGAAAAATAATGTAAGGTTAATAAATGATATTTCATCGGATAAACTGAAGTAACCATTTCAATATAAAAAATATGTATCCTAGAAATACTAAAAACAATTCATGATTTGTAATGCATTAAATACGGATAAAAAAATTTCAATTATTTGAATAAAATATTATATCATCATTTGAGATTAATCCCATTAATGTTACATGCTGTTTATCTAATTAAAACACACCTTATTTTCCAAATTGGAAAGAATTGATCCATTTGAATCTATATTTCATATTACGTCTTTTTTATGTCAATTGATTTAATATGGAAAGTTTTTAACTTTTCCTTGAACAGAATATCTAGTAATACGAAGTATGGACACAAATCATACTTTATGATTCAAATTTCTTAGAAATATGGTTGTTTATCAAAATTTAATCTATGAGCAGCAAGTAATCAAAGATTGTCATTGTTTAACGGAAAGTTTGTGTTGTTTTGTGAATTTTATTGTTTACTTCCATCAAATATGTATAGACTTGAGAACAAAAAGTTTTCTTGTAGCTGTGATTTATTCAACACGGGGAGATCATTGAGTTAGAGAAAACTTTTACTTTTAATAAACAAACAGGATTGTTTTCCAAACCAAGTGTTTGTAAAATTTAAGGAATTAACAGTTTCGGATGTTTTCTGTAATTTGGTGTTTCGGAATTTCAACGACATTGTTTTAATTGATTTCAGGAATTTATTACCTTCATGTAAACATTACTTATAAGTTTCATCAATCCAATAAATTATTCAAACACAATGGGAAGTGCTGGCAACATCATTTAAATAGTAATTACAACATAAATGTTGTTTCTTTACTTTTATTGAAGAATTGAACCTTCCTTGTTCGTATTTTTTGTTGTGAAATATCCGTCTGGATAGATTTATGAATTTAAAATAAAACTAACATTGAAAATAAAAAAACATTAAAGTACCCACATTTTGCCTTGCTATAAGAAATTGCGTAGGCAGATTCAGATACCTTGGAGGATAAGTACAGTCATACAGTCAAGGTCGACTTTCTATATAGGCAAATATTTCTGGTATGATAAAGGAGACGCAAAGAGAATAGATGGTTTTACAAGAATATGGCGTTCCCACTTATTGAGCAGCTATGACATTTAAAATGAGATTTTTGTACTTTTCAATATTTTATTGTAATTCGAGAGCCTAGTTTCGCCTTTTGAAATATTAAGGCAGTTAAAAATACGAGAAAACCAATGAATTTTGGTTTGCTTTCGTGATTTTGGCAAATGCCGAATGGCGAAACTCTGGTTGTGAATGACAGTGCAATAAAAAACTTTCGATTTGAGAATGGAAATATTTGTAACTATTAAATCTTAAATCTATTGTGCTTAAGAAATATTCTATGGTCAATTATACTTTTACGGCCGTTTTTGTTTCTTTACCCCTAAAGTACACAATTAAATGTAATCTCCGTTCATCAGAAACTATCACTCAAATTGAAATGTGCCAAAACCCAAATATTATTCAATAATAATGTTGGAAAATAAAGCTATTTTGTTTTTGTCACAATTCAAGCTTTATGATTGCATAAAAGGAGTTTTCTTCATTCTTCTTCCCGAAAGTATAGATGTATGTGATTTACATACATATACTTTCAATTTAGTCGTGTAACCGTTATATGTTGGCATATTTGAAAAAGTTTTTTCTCACGCCAATTGATAAAATTCGGTTAGAATGAATCGAGAGCTTTCCCGCATTAAGCGACGCGTCGTTTGACGAGCAAAATGAGTGATGGGCGATGGCGCTTTCTCGGAAACTTTTAAAAACGCAAAGACGTCTGGTGTTAAAGTTTGACAGGTGATATATCGCGAAGGCTTTCTGTAACAATGCCACATGGCTGTGAGTTTAAGCCGGAGGCGCCGAAATGCCTGCCTACTTGAAAAGAATAACTGCCAAAGTATCGTTTATTTGTATTCATTTCGCCCGCTCTATCTAATAACTCATGTAAAAATAATATAAATATATCGACCGTCTTACGAAATATCACAATATGTCGAAATAATATTTTATTAGGTCAAGTACATTAATAAAAATATGGCAACATATTTTTAATTTGGATTTTTTAGTCTATGGATAGTAATAAAATAAAGCAATTTTTTATTGATTGGTTATATAATATAACACTGAATATCGGACAGTAGGCAAAATAAACAGAAAAGCGAACTGAAATAGATATTATATTATATGTATATTATATAGATATTATATGTGTAATTCACAGAATAACTTGTGACTAGAAAGCCAACATATGTTATGTTTCATTTTCATAATCATAGAGTTTACGCAGTCCGTTTTTATGTAGCTTAAAATATGTGTGATTGGTATATCTTAAAATTAGTAGAGTTGAAAAGTTCATTGAAGAGTCCCATGACTACCAAAAAACTTTTTAAAATGGACGAAGAAAATTCATTGAGATGTTTAAAGAAGGAGTTTGTTCTCCCGTTAAAAACATTGTGTCTTGGTTGAAAAGTGCTTGAAATAATAATCTGATTCTCGTAAATATTTTTGTGTCTATAGACATCAATTTTTAAGGGGTTTGCAGGTTCGAATCACACATTATAATAAGGTAATTAACAATATCCAGATAATTTTTTAAATTAAAATCACTACACATACTAAATTTATCTTAAATACATTACGTCTTATGTTCTTTGTATAAAATATTTGAACAAAGAAAATATCCTTTCGTTTTTTAAATTATCCCAGTATCACCCATTTTACGCGTTGTTTTCACGTGACCTAACCATATTAAGGTGGAAAGGTTAAGTAAGGTGGAATGTAAATTCACTGATAACAATCATTCTTCGTTGTTTTTATGCCTGTACTCTGAATCAGCTGTCTTTATTTCACTCTATCCTCTCTTGGTCTTGCGGCGGATACCAGTCACTTTCGAGTGGTTTCCTTGTTATGGTCATTAAAATTACTTTTGCGCTTCTGCAAGATTTAAATATAAAGTAGTTTACTGAATAATTTAACTGACTAACATCAAATCGAATTGAGTGAACTTATAAGACACAATACATTGAGTAAATTTTTACACTTTACGCTTGTTATTTGACATTTTATTTTGATAAAGATGCCCTTCATGCAAATATTTTTGCTACTCCTTTCTGAATATTTTCTTGACTATATTGAAAAGTTGAAATTGATTTTTTGGTCGGTTATTCCACAAAGCAGCCAAATAAGTGAACCTCAAACCCTGTTAATATACTGTGGATATATCATTTCACATGAACTACATATTTTACTAAAATAAACACGTTTATACGCAATAATAGGATGTCTGAAAATGTATGATCGTTTTAGATAGCAACATACACAAGATACCGTGGCCTAAGCTGTATTGCCAAGCTTTTTTATTAATACAATTTAAACATTCTGATATAGTCAAATAAAATTTTATGGGAATAAATCTCTTTATATGTAATACTATTTTATTTGTTCCCTTTGATAAAATCACTTATTTAAATAAAAGAAATACCAATTTAGTTTGCTTGAAATTTTTTTTATAAAGTTTATTTAAATAAAATACAGCAGAATAAAAATAGTAAACACCCGTATCTTTGAACTCAAATGTTAAATTAATAACAAACATTTGTTATTACATATCTTGGCAGGAAGTGAGCCCTGTACATTCTGATGCCAATATGATTACTATATTTATGTCACAATCTTATCGTGGTAGCATCGTTGGCTACGGTTACGGATGTCTCGGGTTTAATTCCCGGTGTGGACGGTTTTCATAAATTGATCTTCCAATCGATTTATGGATTTCTTTTCGTAGCCTGAGTGTTTCTGATGTCTAACAAGCAGTTCTCATAGAACAAAATCTGTAGAGATAACTCCATAAGGAGACTATATGTTCCACGTTGGGAGTGAAGATGGAAAAAATTATATCACAGTGAGTCAACTGCAATAGTTTGTTTACGATTGATTCTTTATTTCGTTATCGTAATTCAGTTACATTTGCCTAAGTGGTAATGGCTTAAACTAATTATCTGCAGTATGAATTTTAAATGTCCGAATAAACTTAAAAGTCTTGATGATGCAAATGGTTAGCTATTTGACGTTAAAAACTTTTTTTTATAACACATGCCATTCTTCAATCTGCTACTCATTCAAGTTCATAGTATTCATATAAAGCGTAAAAAAATATTAATTCATAAATATGGGTACAAATACAGTACATAAGATGTTTCAAACAATAATGTTACAATGTTATATACTCGTACCTGATATTTTGACGAAAATGATCTTGTAAACCGTATCTTGTTTATTTAAAATAATGAAAAGTATTTAAACTTTTGAATGATTTACATGTACTCTAACATATTATCCATTTAATACTTAAAAATAGTCTTATATACATATTAACGTAAATATTTAGTTTCTTTTAGTCTATTGCAAATTATTTAAAAAGTCACTTGCGCGATTATGACATTAGGCCATCGATATGTATAGTCTCAAAAATAATGGAGTGTAGAAATAAGTTTGTATGATTAAGAAAAATAGTTTTATTATGTAAAAGTTTCGTTACCGCAATATGCTATGTGACTAAAAATATATTGTAATCCAGATGAAAACGAATGCGGAATTTCGTGAATATTTTAACAGCCGAAGGCATTTGATATGCTTTGAATATTTGTAGCGTATTTGTGGGAAATGATAACAAAATTGATATCCATCGCGGTATATTAAAAGACTCCTTACAATATGTTTTCACGAAAATATTTGTGGGATTCACAAAGTATATGTTTACATTAAAATATCGGAATATGTACAACGCTATTTACGCTATTACTCACCATACATATAAAATATGAGAAATCTTTATTTGTTATTGGATACTTTTATTTCAACGAGACCATAGAACGCCGTTCTACTTTTCAGTTACTGGACATATGTTGGGCGCCACGTATAAAAAATGTAAAGATATATATTTGAAAGTGTCAAATTTTTACTAGCACTTTTTTATGGGCCAAATAAAGCAAAACAAAAGAAAAAAAGTAATCTTGTAATAATGTTGAGATATTATATTAAAATGTATATGTTGAAAAATACACTTAATTAATAATTAACAAAATGATGAACTTAATATAATTTCTGTGTGCGAAAGAAAAAGGCCGTTGAGCCTTAAATTGATTCTTTTCAGCAGAGCTAAAATAAGATTTGTATTTGTATGAAATTTGATGAAAAATGTGATGTTTAAACATGAATTTTACCTATAATTTAACACATCGACTGAGGGTGCTTGATGGAATTTCAATATCAAATTTGGATTATTGAGATTTTGTACACTTCCATGTATTTTGTCACTAACGACCCGGGTTTCGCCTTTCGGCATCTTCAGGCATTCGAGCACACGAATGGACTCGAACTGACGGTCAACGAACTGTGACGAACTGTCACTTCGAGTCCATTCGTGTGCTCGAATGCCTGAAGATGCCGAAAGGCGAAACCCGAGTCGTTAGTGACAAAATACATGGTAGTGTACAAAATCTCAATAATCCAAATTTAATATTGAAATTCCATCAAGCACCCTCAGTCGATGTCTTAAATTCAGCAACATTGATTTGACTCTACCTTTTTTTATTATATGCATGTACGTATTGTAGTTATTTAAGAATATTCAACTCGTGCTTCGATTCACTCTTCGTGCTTCGATTTGTATTATTTTAACTGCTGTCAATCAAATGTATTTGGTATATGTAATTGATTTTTTTTAGTTTAATGCTTCTTCTATAGCATAAATGTGTTGAATAACTATTTTCGCTAGTTCAAGATGTTATTGCGATTATTTTTTATAATCAGGATTTAAAAAATAAGTAAAAAAAATCTCGACTTCAATGAGAGAATCAAAAAAAAACGGCGACATAAACATGTAAAAGTCAAAGCACTCTGATTAATATAAATAACATATCATGTTCAAGCGCAAACCAGATCAAAAATCAATAAATTATTTGCAAAAATTGAATTCAGTATGTCAAAAAGCTCATCGGTCTCTTCAAGCTACGCCGTTCATTTTATACTCTAATAAACTATTCATTCATTGCGCCAAATAAGCCGCACTAAGATGTAATTAAGTTAGAGCGCTTTCAAAAAACATATAATTCATAAAAAAACTGACTGATAGACATACACACACGCACAGTTCATAAAAATGTCAAAATTCGTTGTAAGTCAACTAAAAAAATATTTTTATTCCAAAGAAATAAATTTGCCTATCTAGTATTTTACGCTGAAAGTTGAAATATATTTTATTGCTTCTTATATATTCTATTGAGTATTCAATTACTTCTCATCCGGTAGGTACTCCGGATCTTCTTGGAAAATCCTAAATTATTTACATGTTTTGAAAAATATTATTTCAAGGAAGTTTTGCGAAGATTTTGACTAAAGTAAAAATTCTTGTTGAAGTTGATCAAATAAAATCCTGTTATTGCTACTTTTGAGTGTCGTTCAAAAAAGTAACATATAAAATATTTTTATGCTGGTATTACAGATGTTTCTTACTATTCTTTTGAAAATTGTCGTTTTGTGATAAATTTAGTATTGATACAAAAATCATAATTTAAAGCCAAATTATAATAATTGAAAAATCATCATAACTATAACGGGATGTCAAAATATTAATTGGTCGGTTTTTTTGAACTGAAAATATTGAAAAATTCAATCAAAAGTTTTAACGTTGAAACCATTTGCAGGCTAGATGTTCCATATTGGGATCGGAGATGGTTTACAAATATGTAATATATTATAATACATTATAAAAACAGCAATCAATCACCTGTCTGCCAACCAGAGCGATGATGGTTTATGTATAAATCATATAAATAATTTTTTAAAGTAATTTATAAAAAAAAACATATTTAAGATTTCAAGAACAAAAAAAGCATTTTTAATCATTTTGTAAAACAAAATGTGTTTAATTTGGGTACACGAATTGTTACAAACCAGTTTTAATTAATGAAGAATTTTATCTTTGAGCCATCATTATTAAAACTTTATTAACACAGAATCAATTATATTTATGTTCAATGATACTGCTTTAAGTTGACGCAGCGTTAGATGTTGCCTTGTCATCTCGCCAATCAGAATGAAAAAGCAATTCAGTGATACTAATATGTATTAAGAATTATTTTCTACTCTTGTTTCCAAATCAAACGCACCATCAACGAAATATTTCGTAATTTTTTTATTTTTACTGATAACCTGCATTGTGTTTACTTAAGAATAAAACCATTTCCCTTTTATATGAAAACACTTTTCACTATCTATTGTTTTTTATCACCATTTTTTACTTAAGTATATATATTGTTTTATTCTCGCCATTCTTTTCCGTAGGTTGACCGTGCCGTAAAATAAAACAATGTATAAAAAGCTGAACGACAGAACTTACACGATAATCTGAAAGCCAAGCATAGGAAGTTATGTGAGCTTTCCGAAATTTTGGAGTAAACTTTCATCACAACGATGTAACTGAAATTCACCCGCGTGTAAAATTAGCAAGGGTGACCTAGCTTAAAATTCGTAGTAATTGTAAACAAACACAATTTTATTTCTTAATTTATTTCCAGGTCAAATTGATTATTTAAAAGCAAAAGACACACATGAAACGAGAAGAGATACAATATGCCGAAATACTTAAAGCTCGTTTTACAAAGAATTATTTACGTGAAAAAGATAAGGATTCTACTTGAGACAGTTTAATGAGAATTGTGTTGTTTGATATATAATATTCTTTGTAAACATCTTAATGCTAAGAAAAATATTTTTAAATAAAAATATTATCTCTCTAAATATTTTTCATTTACGATTAAAAATTTCTTTATATTTATTTTGGCTAATGTATTCATTAATTTTATACGTATAAATCACAAAATATTTTCGCATAAAAGTAGCAGGAATACAATTCAGTTGTAATACTTAATTTTATTCTTAGAAATTAGATGTGAAAAGCTTGGAAAGATATAAATCCAACAAACATAATTCTTTTTTATTACAGATTAAGAATAAATAATATTTAAGTATATATTGAAAATGATAATATCTATTGAGCTCCTAATTCTTAAAAAATGAAAACACTTTAAATAATGCCTTTAAAGATATTAAAAAAAATATGTAATATTCGAACATCAATATGGTGCTTGTTCCTAAAGTCAGCCGTCGCCAGTTGTCGGCCTTTTGAGCTTAAAACTTAAATAATAGTGGATATATTAAAAAAAACAGATTTTTCGAAAATTCGTATAAGTAATCTTGCCACTTGCCAATATACCTCTGCATTATACTGACCTATATGATGTAATACGCAATTAAAAAATGCACATTTTTACCAACAAAATATACTTTATATTGTCATGCTTTGCATCATTATGTTTTTTATTGTTCTGTCTACTATCAGTAAATTATTTCGCGATATTCATGAAGTTTCATAGTGATGTCCAAAAACTAGGCAACGAAAGACCGACCATTGGATTTTGGGGGCCGACCACTGGGACAATTGGCATTTTTTTTTGTAAACTTGTATTACTTTAGGCCTGGTACAATATCAACTATTTTATTTTAAGTTTGTTACATTGCTTAATCCCTGTTTAATAGAATAACTGCGAAAAAATATATATTTATCATCCATTGACTCAAAATCCCTTTTGAAAGTACACCTGTCGCTTAACTGGCTGAGCACGAGCGAAACGACCCTATGCATTATTTTGTATTTTTATTTTAAATCTAGACTATAATTCTATTTCACAGATTGGTACATGGTGAAATGTTTGAATAAAAGAGTGAACGTAACCACCAAAAAATGATTTATAATATGAAGAAATATTGACTTAAGTTTTGATATTTTTTAATGTTTTAATTAATTTTTGAATTACTTGGATCATACAGAGCACGAATAAAACAAGTTTTTTCTAACCATATATCAACTCAAAACGCAGAGTATATGAAGTTCTAATAGAATAATTTAACATGGCGGCATTTAATGAATCGTGCAGTAAGTCAGTAACCCAATTTCGCTTTTCAGAGAGAGTAAAGATAAAAATATGGAGTTTAAGTTTCCATCCGGGTAATCAAACGTTAAACCGCGCAAGCATTGCGTTTACCACTTCAATACAGAGCAAGCAAGGTATGTTATTGAATAAAATATTACGATCCGGTTTATTAAACTATTTGCAGCTGTAATGTCTTGATTTGTTTGTGTTAAACTGTAATAAAAGACACAGAAAGTGGATGAGAAATTTTATAATGTCTATAATGGACAATAAAAGATTCCCAAAAAAAGGAAAGGGAGAATCGTACAACAGAAGCCCATTTCGGCAAGGTACACCATTAAAAGCTTATTGTTTAATTTTATCGTTTTGTAATTTCATCGTAGGTACGTTTGTTGCAATAAAATTTGCTTAATTCGTAAGTCATAAAGATTTTGTGCGTGCTCATTGTTACGAATTTACTGATTATGTTATTTTATGAACATAGTAAAAACCAACGTTATGACAACCGTTGTTGATGATTGGATTTTGAAATCTATTGGTTGCACATTTTTTGTCATTGTCATTTGATTCTTTGAAAAATTTCGCCTCTGGTTCCAAACATATAACCACCAATCCTTTTCTCACACTCGTAGAATACTAGCGTCTCAATATTGCACCGAATACGTCAAATGGACGGTCATCAGCAACGTTATAATGTACCAAACTATATTCTTAATTACTATTGTTGTGATTTATTAAATTAAAATAATTTATTTCGAATAAAGCAATTGCAAGTAAAAAGCGGAGAATATAGGATATAGTTATCCCAGGGAAGTGGATAAGGTATGCCAATCTCGGTACACTTTACTTTGTTCTGTACGGAGAAATATAGGTGGTAATTAAATTTTGGGTGCCAGGCGTGAAGATACACGCCGAATGAAAGATAATAATAATGAAAATACGGTTACCGTTTAAAAAACATATTTAATAGGGATGCGGAAACCGTAGATGCACAGAATTTAAATTATAAACAAATAAAACAGAAATTACATGACGAAACAATATTTACGAGCAGATGGTTACACTTAAACAGGAAAACTATTATAATATATAAATATTAAATTACGACCTTGGATGATAAAACATCTCGGCGGCGAACTCGGATGTCCGAGGCCAATCTCCAGCGCGTTACCGGCACGTCCTACTCGTTTCACATCCTGGCGCGTAAGCAAGTTTTAACGCAATTCTTGGCGAGGCTTCCCCTTCGTCTCCTACCAACGACGCAGCGAGGTGCGTATCGCCGATAGGTGACGATTGTAATGTTACGACGAAATCGTAACACTATGTAAAAATAATATAAAACATACGTAATTTCTTATATCGTGATAAATTTTAGTTTATAAGATTTTTATTCAAGCGTGTGTAAAACTACTGCTAAAAACGTTGGTAATTAGACTTTTTTGGGTACTAACATAACTTTTTGAATAAAAATATAATTTTTTTATAAGGCATAAGTAGTCGACTAGTACGTCAAATATCCAACCAAACGTATGTAAGCAGCATTAATATGCTACGCGTAAATGATCTACTTACTTATTTTATTGTCATATTTTTAAGTCTGTCCATAAAGTATTAAGTAAATTTTACGACAGGCTTGAAATAAAATAACGTGAATTATTGTTAAACTATTTGATGATATATTATGTCTATCAACTATATAAAACAACAAATAACACTAAAACTATTCACGGTAAGTTGTATACAGACTTTAACAGCATAAATATAGTAATAATGTAATGTAATTCTCTAATCTCAACCATAAGCTTTCGCTCTAAAAATTTGATCTTAGAAACTACTATAGCTGGATTATTTAAATTTCCATCATTGAATGTAAATGAGCTGAAACCCATTTTCCAGATCAAAATACATTTAATAAGTTTGCTTAAGAATTGTATTTAGAAGCTTTTAAAAGTAAGCCAACTATATGGAGGGAGTCTAATAAAATCGTCAGTATTTCGCCAAATATCTATTCCTTCCCATTACCGTTCCACCCTCTTGACTCTTGTAAAAAACGTACTCTTTTTGGATGGCTCTCAATGTTTACGAAAAAAATAAGACACGACTGTCCCGATTCCATTTATATTCATACGATCACCCTGCTCCAGGAGCCAAACGTAATTTATATACGGGGACAAACTTTAATCAACACGGATGCTCGGGGCTATCCGCTCTTCGATAGTCGACTCAGATTACATGAACCGTGCAGCAAAACTACCGCGACGTACCAATGGTGGGGATATTGCAGGTCCTTGACAATCTACGCCACTGATTGTCAACTTCTTAAGCAATGAGGGCCGTGTGAGAATGGTTTTCGTGTAGTAGAAAATATAAGTTTTCGTCAATCTCAACTAGAAATGTTTTAAATCACTACTTTATATAAAAAAATCATGTATGTATTGAGCCATGTAAAATTTGTAATACATCTCAGTACGTTTCTGTCATTTACCTTTCTTGTTTTGTCACCAGCGTATCTCCAATAGTATGCATACAAATAACATTGTGTTTATTTTGTATGATTTAAATGAACAATTACGATAGTTTTGTAAAGGTAGAACATAAACAGCGTATGAAACCAAATGAAAAAATAACTATTCAATTTTCGTGGTTGAAAGCGACGCCGTGAGAGGCTTTGTTGTAAAACCGCGATTATTAGTACTAACGTCACGCTAGATACTAATAAGTATTGACGAGTCTACAGTATACTATAGATAGATCAGTGCTGAGATAAATATTTATGTTTATTTATTTTTCAACCAATCTGTATTTAAAATAAACACTGTTGTATTTAGCGATAGTTCAAAATAATTTGAATGATCAATACGAAGTTCTACTTGGAATACTAAAGGTTAGGATATTGCAGGTTTCCTACAATGTGCGCCGCTGATTTTTAGCTTCTTTGCACCATGGACCCTTGGGAGGCACTTTTTGGGTGTCCCTTGAAATGGATTATAATGCCTGAGGAATAATAAACAACATGCATTAACATTTTAATTATGAATTATACTGATATTATAATTCATATTTATGGACCAACATATAAGGCACGCCTGAGTTTTCTTAGGGAAGAATCCTCATAATATGTTACATATATATAATCTTAAAAATAATATATATACTCATTTATTAACACAGATAAGTACAAAAAATACTACGACTGTATATTCCAAAAATAATAACGTCAATTTCATTACTACAGTCTAATAATATGCTGTGGTATTTAATTATTTCTACAAAAGTACATAGAGTATGGAAAGGGTGAAATGTAAGTCACTGTATAAAATAATTACAACGCATATTATCGGAAAGTTATTTTTTTATTTAGATTTATTTAAATTTTGAAAATAATGCAAATAGCAATATGACTTCTATTGGAATTTCAACACTCATCACCACAGCCCAGAGATTTTATAAATAATTCAGTAACAAAAGTAGGCAAAGAAGAGGAATTTGAGAGTTCATTAATGAGACTCCTTTAGAATCAACTATGGGATTAAAGGAATGTTTGCAAATGAAAAATATGTAGGTATGCTTATTGAAAACGTATTGCCGTCAAAATTTAAATGCTCAGTTTTGAGACTTAGAACATAAGTTTTATTATAAAATTTCTTTTTAGATAATTATATGACAAATTTTACATAAATTTTCGTGAATAACTTCAATTTCAATTAAAAAAAGTACATTTTTCAATTTCTAAGTACCAAACGGAATGTTATAAAATATTTATATTTTGAGTTTTTTAACAGTCAAATATATATTTCGCAATTGAAATGCGGCAGTTATGTGAAAGAATTTATTTATATTCTACGAATAAAAATAAACTATATAATGATAATTTTGCACTTTCATTAAGTATGAAGAAGGGTGAAAACGTCAGTTAAGGTTTACGTATCTTGAAAAAGTTCTACGCCCCTGATAGATTACAGATTGCAGATTGGGCGAGTAAAACGTAAAAGAGAATTTTTTGCAACTCTTTAATGGGAGAGAAAAAAACTTCACATGCCAGCCGAAGATAGGAATCAGAAACAAAAAACCACATACTACATACCCACTCTTGAATGAATATATAATATGTATGTGTATACATACATACAAAGTAAATATATCTAAGCATAGCATATGTCTCAGTCTAAAAAAGATCTTGATTCGAGATTACTCCGTTTTTTAAGTATATTGGAATTTTTATTATTCCTTTGGGTCAGTTTTATGCTAGTCGTAATTTACAACGTAAGAGTTTTGTGCATTAAAAGTTATCCAAGGGTAATTTTTCATTGTTTACGTATCTACGTTGTTAAGTAAAAAATTAACTTAGTTATGTTTAACGAAAATAACGCTATTCAGCAATATAAAACCAGCTCTTCTTAATTTAGAAAAGTCTCATTATTTGAGAATATGTATATTAACATTTAACAACTCTTATTTCTTCTAGTATATTTACTAACCGAGAGTACTAATTGAAATATAAATACCGTTAAACTAAAATAACCGCACATTAATCATTAGGAATGAATTATATATTTTTGATGACCACTGATTGAAATAAAAGTATTTTATAGAACAGGATGACCATAATCAATAAAAAAATAATTGAGAAGAGTTTTTACACATAATAATTGAATCGCTAATTTACGTTTAGGAAATTGCTTTGTATGTGAACGTTATAAAATATAGTAGTATTTCACTGACATAAAAATTGTGTGTGACATTTTTATTTTGAATATTTGACTCAGTTTATTTTGATTTTAAACACAATTACCATTTTTTTATACAGTCATAAATCTAATTATTAATTTGTTAGATTAATAGACTTTATAATTTGAAACAGATGGCGGGTGACATTATTGACCGGTATAGGTTTTCATATAAAGTAAAACATATCAGCTGTGAACTATGTATACTTTGACCATACGTTCTTGCAGCTGTTGTTTATGCTGACTTTGATAACATCTGTTTCACTTATTACAGAATGACAGAAAAAATGCATCACCAATTCAGTAGACGATACAATTGAATTAAGAGTATATCATAACCGTACTGGTAGACATTTATAAATAACATATTGACAGTTCTGAGTAAACAGCAAATGACAATTTAGCATAAAGTCTTTAGCCTCGGTATTTTAATTTATATAAACAATTATAACATCAAATATAGATGGATTTATGCTAATCTAACAATAATAAAGTTAACGATGATTAGACAGGCACAATTGCTTGCTTATCAATCTGCATTAATATAATTACTGAGAAAATAAATTACCGTATTTTTACAAACTGGTATAATTAATGCATCTACTGAGATATTTCAGACAAAGAATTGTTATACAAGAATCTCACTGTGCACTTACACAGTTTTCGTCAATTTTGTTACTCATCAAATTCTGCCAGTACGGTGATGATATTTGAATTATTAGCGAAATTGGCACGCAATTAATTAATGGTATCATATATTTGAGGTAGTTAAACTAATTCATACGATGGTAAATCAATTGTAGTGTTATAATTATTCATAGTTCGACTTAATCAATATTTAATAACACTGTTCAGTGTGAAGTTATGAAGCGTTTGAATATTCGCTTCAAACAGACTTACGTATAACTTTGCCATATTGTATAATTTATGAACCTTAAGGTATCTTATGTCTAAGGGAAACGTGCATGCATAAACTTGAAACCATGTCATTGTAAACAAGCTAACCGGTATATGGTACAACCCAGTGAAAGTAGTTAAATATTCACCACCCCTTACACAACAGACCCTTTATTGCAAAAATAAGACAAAAATCAAACATTTTGAACACGTACGTCTGTATTTTGAAATGGAATAAATTACGGTAGCTACAAAAAGTGGCGTTACTAAACTAACATCGAAAGCTCAAAGAAAAAGGTTAGGAATTCGCATATTGTAAGTTTTTAATGCATTCATATTACATTTTAGTTTTTTAAGCTATCTAATCGTAAGACTAAAGGAATTAAAAGATGCAAGAAACTTCTTGAATCGTTTTTTTAGAAAACTTGTAACATGTTTATAACACATGCAAAGTTAAAGACTAGTAATAAATTGACGCTCAAATATGCGTTACGTAACCAAATTTTAATTAAATAAAATCTCTGATTGTCATAAAACAAAAAAAATATACTTACTACAATTATTATTATAATATTTTACCGTTTTGTCCCATCAAAGCAGATTCTCAGTTTCCTGGATTTTTTGATGCTAAGGTGGGTCTCAAAAACGCTTAACAAATATTCACTTTAAATTCAAATTTTACCGGAATATCCATTATGAATTAGCTTGAATAGATAACTTGTCGGTGCCTCACATAGGACGTGCAACGGGTCATGTTTCCTGTGTGAACCAGGTTATTCATTTTAATAAATTCAGTAATCATTAAACTTTTTTATTACTATTTCATATTGCGATAAATTTTGTGTTCAACAAAATTTATCATTTTTGGCTAGCGTTACTTGGGAACTATTAACTAACGAAAGTTATGCACTCAATTTTAAAAAAAGTTTCACTCTCTATCTGAGATTTTTAAATATATTTCTATTGGATACAAGTTTTTGATATTTTTTAATATTTCGTACCCTGAATGATTGAACATATTGAATAAATTATATAACAATTTTTGATATCTGACAAGTTTTTATCAATAATTGAGAAACTTCTGAGCTTTATTCAGAGATTCAATCAATATTGATTTAAAATCTTTGTCATGGTTACCGAATAGTATCGGGTTGGACTAAATAAAGTGTTATTACAATTTTTATGTGAAGGATCTTTCGCAATAGTATTGGTATTCTATGGCGCTATAAAAAAACAACTTTTGTTATGTGGCGACCGTAAACCAGCGACAAATGTTTTTTTTCGATCTCTGGTTAAAATAAAACTCGACTCAATCTTATCCGACAAAGGTCAAAGTTATTTTTATACTCTTTTTATTTATTTTATACCAACTGGGCTTTAAAGACACATACATGGATAATGTCATTTTGTAAAAAGAACTCCTCAACAAATAATAATCATTTGATGTAGTTGGTCGTCAAAACTGATTGGGCTTTCAATATATCTGATTGAACTGTCAATGGTTCATATCACCGAATGCAAACACTCATATTTTTGTGTTTTAATCAAATAATGTAATGTTGTCCAATATCTTGGATCACTGTGATATTTTCATCAGAAAACCTATTCGTTTCTGACAATGAGCCGTAAAGAGAGCGGTCTCCAAAAAAGCGACGATGAGTGGTTGAATAACAAACAGTTATCGTACTATTGAAATAAGCTCCGTTAGGATTCTATATTGGGAGAGACAAGGTCAAAAAAACATTTTTTTTCATGAAATTTTAATGAATTTAAAATTTTACTTAATTTTAATAAAAAAAATACAAATTTTAGGTTATGTCAATTTAATCACTAAGATTAATATTGTTGATATAATATAAAAGCTATTGTTTTTTAAGTTAACGTTCCAAATTTTACATTTTTGTAGTTCCTATGCCAGCTAGGGGCAGGCCGCCCTGGGTGGCACGTTTTACGTCAAATATTTTTTTTTATATATACATAATCAATGCAAGTTATATTCCATTCACCATGTTTTCTTCCGTCTATTTTGTGACTTGCTGACAAAATACACTTTTTATGGGGGGTGACATTTTTTAAAATGACAAGAAAATTACGTAACACTATTGTAATCATCATTTTTGGAGAGAAAATTGGTAGAGGGGTGGCAAATTCAAATACCACCACGGGCAACACAAACCCTAGCTATTCCACTGAGTGAAGCTCCTTGAAGCTTATGTCAATTCAATCACAACATTAATATTGTTGATATTGTTGATGGATGAAGAAATTTCTTTACACGTAATATTAAAGATAAAAATTTTCATTTAAAATAAAAATATTAACATAATATTGTAAATATTCAATAATTTATTGCATATGGATTCAAGTTTTAAGTTTAATTTCTTTTAAAGTTACGGCATACTTTACTACTTTGCTTTTTCTAGCTTACCGTGTTTTTCTTTTTAAATAATCAAAAACAAAATCTAGAAGTTATTTTTAGTATCATAAATAATGTACAGACATGAAAGCGTAAGACAGTTCGATTGAATGGCGTAGCGTGTTAAATGAAAATTAAAAAAGCCTTTTTTGAACAGCGGATACACGATGGTTTCGGTGTAAATAAATAACTGAAAACGATATGAATCTTAAAGTTAAAAAGATTTTGTTTGATAGTATAATAAATTTGAGTTTTTTGCTTGGGTTTGATACCTACATTATTGTTTTAAATATTATTCAATTTTTTCATTATAAATTATTTTAGTGTTGTATGTGTGATCAGATTATGTAAAATTATATGAACAGATGTAGTAAATCTGAATCTGTACAATGTAAAGCAGTGGTTAGTCACCTTTTAACTGTAATTAGCATTACGAATGGTTTGCTTATAACAAAAGGTTCTATATGTAAATTTTACTGCATAAAATTATACACATTCAAATCATTTATTAAAAATCATTTGAGAAGACCCCGGATCGAAGATAGGCGAGCGGCTGGTTATCCGGAGTCCTGGAAGGGCTGATCTCAGACAAACACCATTTCAAATCCGGTTCAAAACTTATTTATTTTTTTCCATTCAAGATGCAGTGGTTTAACATTACACAAATATATAAATCTTAACACATAAAATTGATTCTACATTTACATTTACTTAGCAACTGAATTTACTTTAAGTTATAATACAAATGACACCACGAATTTAAATTAAATCTAATGCAAATCAAAAAAAAAAACAAAACAAACACTTCACATCGTCACGTCACCTCCGCTGCCATGAGACCGCAGCTCGTCCCGCTCGGCGGATCGTAATCGACTGTTCACAAAAAAAAACAAAAATTCCCTGCACTGTCGGAGCTACCTTTTTTTCCGCAAAAATGGACTCGTCCAGCGGCCGAAGCCGGGGGCTATTTTAACGCCTGGCAACAAGAAAAAGCCTATACTGCGAAATATTGCTGTTTGCCGCAGGCCGATTTCAGTTCAGGACACTAATGAGACTTATACTTAAGAAAAACCAGGGTGTGTCACATTATACATTTATCTTCAAAATTGAGCGGGTTAAAAAAACACTATTTGACAGATCACTTGCTAATATGTAATAATAAGATGATAGTGGACCTCGTGCGGAGTGTATACATCTACTTACTTACGTAAAGCATTTCGTTGGACACGATACTGTAGTATTTTTGTAATTTGGATTGGTTCCGAATGAAAATAAAAAGCTCATGCAAGTAGAGAGCATTTCTTATATGCTAGGCCGGCCACTATTATTGATAATACGAATAAGTAAATTTGTTTCATAAATTATAATTAACACTAATTAATGCTCCCTAAAACATTTCTCAACATTTTTAAAATTATAACTATTGTAAAAAATGGAGAGTTTAAATAAACCAAGCTTACAAATTTTATATAATAAACCTTCTATAACATATCATTTTTTTAATGTTTTTCTATTTATTCCCGATGGATATGGAAACTGGATCCAATTAATGTTTTATATTTCCTTCTTGAGTCTAAATCTTCATTGTTTAAGCTATTGCTCATTAGGATACGACATACTAAACGATTATTAAATAGCTAGAGCGAAAGTGACAATATTCATAATATTATGTAAGATAAAGTCAAAAAGGAAACTATTCTGATGAATTAATTTCCCCCTGAATATCTTTTTAATTTGTATATGTTATAGTAAAGCAACTTGCTAAGTCTTATAATCTAACGTAAAAGATTAAGCTAGTTGTAAACTTGAGAATTTGATGCCGGATAGGACTCAGAAATGGCACCTGTAGGGGTCGTTAAATACAAAGCAATTGTATCGCTTGAATCCTATCCTTGTTTTGTTTGACCCTGGTGGACGTAACTTCAAAGTAATTGTGTAGGATAATAACTTGAAGTTTAAAGTTCGACAAATAGAAACTTCGCACGAAAACATATTCTATATATATATAATATACGACGTTCTTTCGCGTATATTGACACTGGGTTATCAAAGATAACCAACCAAATAGAAATAAGTTAGTTTCAATATTGTTTTCATTTACAGAACAATTTAAAACATTGAAACCACAAAAGGAAGTTAACATTGTAAGATGATAATATAACTATTAAATTTCCAAAACAAAACTATTATTCTCTCTATTATGTATTGGAAGATAAATACGAATAAAATGTGTGATATATATATATATATATATAATATAAGATAGGAGGGTTTATGACTATAAGTCTAAAAATACAACTACCAGAAAGGAAAATATGTGGAAAACTTAGGCATGCACACATAGGTAAAACGTTAAAATTAAGTGAGCGGATGTATTGCGTACACACAAGATAAGTTATAATTATATAATCGAGTGGTGTTGTCGCTATTGGAATTATCAGTATAAGTGCACTTATACCCATAAGTACAACACAATACTTAAGTAATTAATGAATAATTTAAGCATACATATTTTTAGCCCATTCATAGCATGAATGATAATACTGTTAAGCTTGCTTATATTAAATTTGGAACATTTCTTTGCACTTATCGTGAAATGACTAAATACGGAGCTGTTCTACATTTACATTTTACATAATGTTGTATCAATACCTTCAATGCTTTATCTGTAAATTATAAGTGGGAAGATTTTTTTGTTTAAAATAGTATTACTTACTGTTATTAATAATTAGTTAAAGAATTTAAAAAAATCTTTGAGTCGCGTATGTATGTCCAAACTACTATTTTTATTTAAAAATAACATACCTGTTTCATAAAGTTAGTGAATATCTTCAACTGAATTATACGAAAAAGTAACATTTTAATGTTTAACTACTCAAATTCAGTTCAATCACAAATTCAGAATATATCAAAACAAAACCAAATATAGCTTGTAATATGTTGCATATTAAAAAAAAAGTGATAATTTTCAGTTGGTCAATTGAAAATGTCCACTTATTACCGCAACCATGGTGAAAATATGTTTTTTTGGATTTATTTAAAAATGTGTGTTTATTTATCAAAATACCTTGATTGTAATTTGCACATTGTCATAATTTTTTTTAATTATACATATTTCGTTGGTTTGTTTTCAATCATGCTTCATAATTCTGTTTTTTTATTATATTTCTTGTGGCATGTTTCGGATATTTTTTTTGAAAGTTTTTGAATATCGTTTGCTATCCTTTGTGAAGGTGGCCCAAGTGTCTGTCTACCGGATTTCCCCCATGGACCCTGTGGAGATCTTTAGTGGTCTCACATCTGACAACGTGACATGTCAACACTGATTCTTAGCGCCCTAATAACATTTGATATTCAGGCTTACCTTTGTATTTCTTTACACACTTGAACATTTTTTCACCAAGCCAAGTGTTTTAAGAATATTTTTTCAGATACTGTAAAGCTTCAAGTTTCACATTGAAAGACACAATTGGTTTTACAAGTAGATCCACTTTGCGTTATTTTACAGTAAATTGAATATAAATAAATTTTATTGTACATACTAGATACATCAGAACATAATTTTTTTTCAGTAAAAACAAAATACATTTAGTTTCAAAAGAAGTATGTATGAAATTGAAAACCTATTTCGGCATTTAACTATCAAGAAATAACATTACTAGTTTAACATTATTAAAATAATGCCATTCTTGAACCCCCCATAATCACATTTTGTTACAAGATTAATATTTAAAAAAAGTATTTTTTTAAGCCCACCTAATTTTATTTAAATATTTCATTCTTAAATTTTCGAACCGTTTTAAAGAGGACATAACAATAAATTTTATTTTATGAAAAAATCAATAAATATTTTGCTAGTATTGTAATGTTACATTTTAACTAACTTTCATCACAAATCGGTTGTAATTATAGCATCCAATTCTGGACCCGTTATATTATCCCGGGGTTTCAGAATACAGAATTTCTCAATCCTGGGATTAATGATTAAGTGTAATTTCATTTGCTAAATTGTACATTTAAAATTTTATTTGGGTCCATTATAGATTAAATTTGAATGTACACATTATTTAATGTTTTTTTGTCGACTGGAATTGATTTTTTTATTGATTGGGAATCGGACAGTTATTTACAATAAAGAGAAAAAGAATAAAAAAAAACGTATTGGTTGAATTAGTTTTATATTTTATTTTATTTATTGCATTTTTAAGGTAGATTTGCCATATTGTATTCAAAAAGAGGACATGTCCTTCAATTTGACTCTAAAATATTGCCCTCCACTCATTTAAGAAGCGATCCTTCTTTGTCCTCCATTTCATATTGGTCAAAAACGATTGTTAAAAAATATGAGGAGAAGACAAAACATTTATATTAATTGTATAAGTATTATAAAAAACAATGTAGATGAGAGCAAGCTGAGGTACACGTTATTGTTAATCAGAAATTTATAATTTGATGTATGAATTATTTTTCAGTATTTACAGTGTATCCCGAAATCACGGAAATGATATTAAGACAATCCCCGAATTACAGGATTGAATAGTTGTCAAGCATTCTGGGATTGGAAGCCCTAGTCATAATGTCATGTATACTGAAGGTAAATAATTTGAAGTCATAAATACAATGAGAATAAATAAACACATTTTATAATATTTGAATATTGATTTTGTTAAAGGTAAAAAATCGGTTTTAATTTAAATAAGGTTTACTTTTGATTCAAATTCATGCTGTTAAATTATTTATTACACATTATGTAAAACACATTATGAAGTATAATACAACAAGAAGAATATAATATATATTGGAATATAGAATCTGAAATTTGTAACAGATATCATTAAACTAGGTAAAATTAGTTATATTATCAATCGGTATAAGGCTGTCTTGAAAAAACGTACAGTATATGTATATTTATTATTTAATAAATATGATATTAAATATAAGATATAGAGAGGAATAGAATAATGCTGAATAAATTAGTTTATTCTGTAATCACAGAGAAAAGGCTATTATTACCGGAAAAGATTTGATTTGCATGATTTAATAAAATAAACCATATAAATCTTCATTATTATTTAATAAAAAGATAACATAAACGTCACAGTATAATTGAATATTTCATTGTTAATGGCGGTGAAGTTTATTTCCTTTTGAAGAGAATGCCTTTTATTTACGAAGAATAAATTTAATATTTCTCGTAACGCTACGGCCCATTTTAGTTAGTAAATATGAATTTTTATACTTGATCGTAAAAAAAGACGCTTTGCGCGGAGGCTTTCCGTCCTTTCTTCGCATCAATATGAGAAAATTTATGTTTTCCACAAACACTAATAAAATCCTAGTGGCATGGTTCAAAACATATAGTTACAAGTCAGTTCGCCAGAGAGCAGTAAAGTTGTTTTCCTATAAATCGTATGCAATACTGTTCAATTTACCAACAGTTCGACTGTTAATTTCTATTCACATAAATTCTTCTTCAAATTAAATCACCAAGAATATTACATTTTAATAAACTGAGTTCGGAAGTGAATTCGTAAATCAATTTCAATTTTTGAGGCAAAATTATACTTTTCCTCTGTATGGTTCAATTTACCAACAGTTCGACTGTTAATTTCTATTCCCATAAATTCTTCTTCAAATTAAATCACCAAGAATATTACATTTTAATAAACTGAGTTCGGAAGTGAATTCGTAAATCAATTTCAATTTTTGAGGCAAAATTATACTTTTCCTCTGTATGTTCCTAAAAAACAAGGTTTATAAATGATTTAAAAAATTTGTAATGTAGTTTTTGTCTATTTTATAAATAAATTTCAGTTTTTTTTTTCTTACCGTAAAGTATTCAAATTGAAATTTGATGTAATTTCTTGTAAATAAGTTATTTATTCACAAGCTCATATTATCAAAATAATCTCCAACGATATTCTTATTTATTTTCATTTTAATCTTAATGGTGCTATTTATAAGAAAAAATATCTAAGTTTTATTTTACATGTTAAATATTTGTTTTTAAATAGAGTTATATTTTATTTTGGATACGAATTGTCGTATGGGGAATATTTCGAATCAATTTGATTCTTTTTAGAGTAGATACGTTTACTATAGCTAAGCTGAAACCTTTGTATGTGTATGGAAAATGGTTCAATATTTTGTGACCAAGCTAATATTTACGTAATGCAAAGTTTAATATTATTAAAGTTTTGGATATTGCCCCCGTATTTGGGTACTAAGGGCGTAGATAAATGTAATATTATATCATATATTCTACATATACTAAACACTGAACTTCTATAACTTTTAGGGACTATACATTTTTATATAATTTCGTTATGTATGTATGGAAACGACTTTTCGTTAAACCTAATTTATACAGAAGATAGCTGAGTTTAATTTTAGAAATTTATATTCATAATGTAAAATACATAATTTCTTCTTCTTTGTCGCATTCCCATGCATCATGATCATGACTAATATGAAAAATTGCATTACTCTATATCAGATGTATCCATTTCAGACTAAGTAAAAGCGACTTCCAGTGAGACTTCACCAAGACTCGAAACCTTATTGACAACATCAGTTTTTTTCACGTTTTCACTTGTTGAAAACAATTAGCATTTTTCAATGAATTCTAGTCCAAGATGTAAAAAGTGTCCAAAGACTGTTATAATACGTCACATGCAGACTGAGGGAAGTCTTGTTCTGATGTCAAACTCTTGCAGTATCAATGTATTGGTTCTACTTGTCGTCTAAAAACTTTTGATTTCATAAAACGTAAGGATATAAAGAACTTATTAAATAGCTTACGTGTTTTAGTGGTATCATAAGGTAGAAATTCTTTAATCACATTTTTGGAAATTCCAACTTTACACCATGAGACCACGATGGATGGAAGTCATATGCTTTACCACTCGACTACGGTAGTTTTTTAATACCAAGATTGAAACGAAACTTAAAGTTATTCATTTTCCAATAAATTATTGATCCACCATTCATTAAATAGACTCTCCATCGCGTCATCAATTTTTTCATGTCTACGTCTGATTCTCAAAAAAATGTATGTAGAAAAATATTCTTTGATAGATCAAAACTTATGAAAAACAATTGATTTTGACACATTTAAATAAAAATAAAAATTGAAATCTTTTAAGTTTGCGAATCATTTAATTAAAAATGATTGTAATTTTAATAAAAATAATAACGTAAAAACACTCCACTGAGTAAATAAAAAAGTTATTAAAATGAATAGCTTAGAGTTTTTAGAAATTAATAAAACCATAAACAGAAATCGATTATTAGTAAATAACATTTTAAACAAAACAGGTAGCTGACCATTATTAAATATGTTTCATTTAAATTAATTTTGTATTTAGTGGTGTAGTGATAATTAGTACTATAATCGTTTTGCGTCTTACCCTATACCCACATTAAGCAAAAGGAAACATAAGCCTTAATTTTTAATTTAAGAATTAGAACCATTGTTTACCTTAGAAAAAAATAATCTTAAGATGTAGTAAATAAGATGTAGTTAAGATGTAGTAGATGTCTAAAAATTCTTCTTAAAGAAACACTTCTTAAATAACTAAGTTACAAATTTAAATTTTATTTTAAAAATGAATTTCCACAAAGCTATCGCCAAATCCATCAAAAATATTGACATATTTTATTTCGAAACATAAAAAAGAGTTGAAATTTATCAATAAAAAAATGAACTTAATATTTTTTAAAAGACCTGTCAATTGAACTTAACGAAGCATGTTCAAAAACGCCTGATCTTAAAGTTTTGAAGTAGAGTAGAAACCCAGGCAACCATCGTTAAGTGAAAAACTACATTTCGATGTACAGGCGCACGTTCAAGCGGCAAGAAAACTTCACGATGTTACGTGAGGCTGACTAAATTTACTGAAAACTTGACGTATTAAATACAAAATAATAATAAAATAAATATATTATTTCTGATAATAAGACTTAATCAAACCAATTAAATTTTAAAACGATTGTATAACCATCAAAATGTGATTCAAAAATCGTTTGTCAATGGTTTATTAACTCGTGAAATCCATCAACTGTCTTAAAGTTTCCCCAAAAACATTCTTTGAATGTAAGTTGACAGCCGTTAAATGAAACCGAAATTCTACCTAATAAAAAAAAGGGAATGTTTAAAAGTCTTTTTCAGCATCCTGAGCAAACGGTCTAAGCGTCTAAAACGACAACCACGTCATTTTTGCAAGACTATTTGTTTGTGTTTTTTTTAAACCTAAAAGTATATTGTTGAATTTCTGTTCCTTCCCAAAGTAGTGTTGAAATTTTCCTAATACAGCAAATAAACCTTTGGCTGAGAACAGTTTGCTATTCAGTCACTCAATTTCTCTTCTTTTGGAAAGAGGTTAGGGTGGAGGGATGAGGCTAGGAAAGGACTAATCAATTTAATAGAAAGGTTTGAACTGTTTCAATTTTCATACGTTTTTTCACTAACGTGATGAAGGTGTTAAAATATTCCTTCAAAACATGGGGGACCATAAATTATTTTATCAGAAAATTTTGGAAATAAATAGGGAAAATCTAAACAATTTGCCAATTTTTATCGATCAACTTAGTCTCCCCCTTATTGTATCATTTAAAATATAATTTAACTGTTAAATTACCATGAATTACTTGCGATAAATAAATTAACTCTTACAGTAAATAATGATAATTGCTTCTTACGTCCAGCTGCAATTGAAAAGGTCTACAAGTCTGTAACTATGTATACGAATATTTTACCAATTTAAGGTCAAATCGGTTTTAAAATTAATTCAGATATCAATATATCTAGTTAGTTTAGTGATAATATTTTTTCTTAAATTGTCTTATATATAAACGATATTTATATATTATGGAAGCGATGTACTAACTGTCATCTCGAGTTCATACGTGTACTCAAATGTCTGAAGATGCCGGGTCGCTAGTGATAAAACGTAAGGAAATATAAAAAAATTGAACAATTCAAATTTGATATTGAAATTCCATCAAGCACCCTCAGTGCATATCTATAAAAACAGTAGTAGAAAGTAACATAAAAAACATTTTAACGTCATTTCCATTAAAACATATTTGATTACACTTAAAAGTTTTTTAAAATTGTTGTATTTTATTCAGTGAGATGTCTAGTTTCACGAAAAAATAATAAACACACTTGTTTGGATTATTGAGATTTTGTCCATGTATTTTGTCACTAACGACCCGGGTTTCGCCTTTCAGCATCTTCGGGAATATTTCGGGAACTTGTCTAAAGACATAGACCAACCTAGGAACTGGCATAGAATTAGTAATTTAGGTTGTACAAGTTAAAAACCAACCATATGGATAACAAAATAAACTTTAAATGATACCCTCGTATTGGGACACTTGATGTTTTTAACCGTCTATAAATTTGAGTAAAAATCCTCGAATCGGTCTGGAAACTTATAATTTAATCTAACTAAACCTTTGTCTATATTGCATGAAAATTATACTAGCACAATGTGAAAGTTTTACGGTGTCATTGCCACGTAAGAACACCGAGAAATGAGACAATGTAGCGATTTCACGATGCATAAGAATCATTTGAATACGTCTTTTGAACATTGAGACAAGAGTTTTGCGCGCTGCAGATGGAGAATTAGATTCAAAGAGCATTCACTGAGAAGACAACTCTAGAAAGAGGTGATATTCATATATAATATGCTTTAATTTCTGGAAACTTATTCGATTATAAGATCGGTTTAATGATAAAACAGAATATCATTTCGTAGTCAAAGTCATATGTTCTGTTTTATCATTTTAGTTATTTGAAATGGTTTATTAATTGTAAATACGCTTACAACACTCAGATTGACTAAATATTGATTGTATGTTAACCATGTTTCAGTCAATAGATACAATTTGAAGAGTTTTACTGATGTGATTTTGTTATGGTACACGTTGTGTATCTTACCAAAATTCATGGAATGTGACTGTGTAGCATTCAACTAGTAGAAGATCAACAACAACTCACAATGACGATGAATATACAGTATTTAGATATTATTAAACACATAATGTAATAAAAATACTTAATTTAAAAAATTTGTAAAGTTCAAAACAACTGCTTCTCCCAGTTTATTTAAATTTTATTAATGTAAAATAAAAAATGTAAATTAAAATTTATATAAAAACGATTATCTGTAAAGTTATCAAGGAATCTATTTAACGTGATGTTTTTCATACGTAATAAAGTGAAAAATAGTATTCAGTTTTATAAGAGTTGTATAACAAAGTTGATCATGGTAACTCAGAACTATAATATAAAGTATTAAATGAGTTTCTGTCTTCAAATAAAATTTAATTAAATAAAAGAGTTAGCTTGCGTCTAGAAAATTTGAATAAATTTATTAAGGCAAACAAAATTTAGAATAAAATATAATTTGTATAACGGGAGAAGTAACTATATTTTATATATGTGAGCGCAAATTATACGAGTAATTATCGCTCTGTACAAACATTCAAACGTACTCCTTTGAAATAATTTCTACCCACCATTCACGTCTCAAGGAGAGTACCTGGTACAGCATTAACGAGGTTGTATGAGCCACTCACGTAAGTCCGCCCAGCGTAGGCTGCAACTTGCGATCGGCGTAGCGGTACAGCCGAGTGGTCGTAGCAGCACTACGAGCGCAGAGCCTCGTAGATTCCCGCCGTAAACCTCCTCAACGAGTAAAGTCTAGAGTGACTCACGAAATAACTCAAGTAAAGCGGGAGTATTCAAAACCAAGTTTTCCTCTGTGCGAGGTTTTTTTAATGCTTACGTGTTTTCATTCGAAATGTCACGACATAGTGACATCCGGATTGCGCGATTCATGACAGGTGTTCTTTCAAATAATATATTACTCATAGCGTGTTATTTTGTGTGTGTGAAAAATAAGTATTTCAATATTTTTATACATATGCAAAAAAGGTGTAACATACAAAAACAGATTATATTGTATCTATCATCATTAAAAAAAAATGGAACCATAAAAGCATTAGTTTTTTTTTTTATTATGAGTTCAAAACTGTTAGAAGCTATTTTTTTATTAAGATAGAACAATTGTAAAAATTTCCGAAAAATTATTGCTGTAATCTTATCAAATTTTGGTTGTCAAATATCAAAACAAAAATTGTGCAAAAATAATCAAACCAGCTAACGGCACGGTTACTGTCAAAACCAACAACCAATCCTTGGACGACTGTCAAATCAGTTCGATGAAAAAGTTTTAAAATGGGTATGTAAGACAACATAAAACACAATACAGTTTATCGTTTAAAGTTACTAGACATGTTTAGATTTATGTATGTTATGTTTTCCATTGAAATAAAGTTAAACCACCCTTTAAAAGAATGCCATCCTTGTAATCATAGTAAATATTAATGCAAAAGACGATGTTTGTCAAGGTACGAATTTGACAAATTACCGTAAAAAATTTTTTTTTTAACTGATTCAAAATGTTTATTTATAATATAATATAAAATTAAATTAAAAATTGATAACTTAGTTATTCCACTTGGTGTATCACTAACGTGACGCGTTTCGCCTCTTTAAGAAGCATCTTTAGATAAAAAAAAATGTTTATTAATGTTTATCGTCGTCTAATCAACAAACAATAGTAAAAATGAATTTGTTTTAGAATATTCATATATGCTATTACGGATGTACTCAAACATTTTGAGAAGCATTGCATCATTAATGGCGTGTTTATTCGAGGATTCGTATTATTAAATGATTTGCGTATATAATTCTGACTTGTTTCACAAACAGCACCAACTCAGTTAACTGTAGAATTAATGTGGAAATCTATTAATGCTAACAAGAGAAATAATTTTGTAATCGTGAATTATTTTGAACACATTATAATTAAAACGAAAGACACACGTGCTGCATTGAGCTTTTGAAGACTCAAACTCAGTTATTTTGGCAGTGTTACATAACAATAAAATTTTTACTTAGTTAAAAATAAAGACATTTTTGTAAAAAGCACTGGATTGGGAAAAATATAATTTATCAACCAATGAACAATAACGAAAAAATCTTAAAAAAATAGGTATTATTCCAGGTTGAATAAAATGAAAGTGACGTGTATCAACTGGCGATCTGTTTACCTAGACGAATTTTGCGATAGCTTAAATATAATTAGAAATTAATTTTAAGATTACTTTCCTTATCTTTTCCAACAGAAATCTGCACAATTTTATTCTGCATAGAGTTATTTTACTTTATAGAAATCCATTTTCAATTCTATATTTATGAGCAACACTGCATATAAAATTTAATGTGTTTTCTCAATACCGATCAATACGGATATTATAAAGAGAATAGCGTGGAGTCACCTGGGGATACACAGGTCAGTAGCGTAGCACGAGACAGCAGCCGGTCACCATGAAATGTTAATCTCTGCTTCAGATTACAGCTGGCAAGATGTCTAGTTAGTGGCTAGCCGCACACCACTGTTCACTGTTGCAATGAAACCTCCCGGTAAATGGGTGCCGTAAGTTGACTTTCATGTTATCTATACGACAATTATAAGCCGGGTATAACACGAATACAGAAATGATATTTGTCAATTTACCACTATTGAGTAATTTTTATTTTAGCTTGTCAATTTGTGTTTCGAATTGCAGTTTGAATTCAAGCTACAATTAGGAAGAAGAAACAATTCATGTCTACCATATCCTAGATAATCATTAAAAACATAATGTTCATAACTTCTCAAGAATGGTAGAATACTCAATATCAACCTTGCATAAGTCGGTTGAAATATCTAATAAAAGATCAAAATACTTTAAAAGAAACAAGCCATATTTTTAGTGTACGTGTTATTCGATATAGCGTGTATGTCGCCAATTAATAATTAATTTCTATCTACAAAATGACTATAAATTCATGTTTTCTTGATATTTTTGTGTGCAATATATTTTTTTAATATGTCTCGACCGACACTGTTATTATCAAGAAGTATCACAAACATGAAAAACCGTAAAAATATAATTATGAACTTGCCATAACTTTTGATGCCCAAGATAAGTTAAAAATTCTCAAGATTGTGAAGTTCAAACTATTTTCCATACTGAATTTTGACTGAGCAAAAGACATCAAGCGTGAAGACAAGTAGTAGAGGGTTAAACATTTGTAAGAAGTTGTGCATTTAATACCTAATAAATTTAACTAAAGCTGTCACTGATTAAATAACAAAACATCAGAATTATAAAACTATTAAAGAAGATGAAAACGCAACAAAGATAATTTCGTACAAGTATGATACTGTCACAAACTCATTTTTATGGATCCCGAACAAGCGCTATGTGTCTTCATACGAGCGATAAATATTATCTAACTTTTTTGAAATAAATAAAACCAAGTAAATTTCAATTTATCTTTGATTTTATGAAAACTGAGTTCTTTAAATAACTATCGCTGATCTCGCAAATTGACTGTTTCCGTGGTGATTTTCTTGAGCAAAAACCAGCTGGTGATCAAATCTTTGTTTCAAAAAAATCACTATATATTTTAATCACACCGTATTTTTTATGGACATTAAAAATAATTTCGCTTAGATAAGAGCGAAACAATAATATTATATTAAGATTATTTTCCTTTAAATCTACATAGGCATATAGAATATACGTATAGAATATTCATATATATATAGAATATACATATACATATAGAATATACGGTGACATCGGCCATTGAACTACTATAGCTACAATTTGAGAAATAATAGTGCTGATAATAATTCAAAATTTACATACCCTAATTATCAATATTTGATGTCTAAAATAATTGTTTAGGATCGCGATGCTACTAAATAAGCATTGTACTTGATCAATAAACTATTATTGTTCAACCAAAACCTATTTATTACACCCAGTGTCACCCGTTTTGTGTGATATCAGAAATAATATAATATATCACTTGACGGCAAATGGAAAATAACATTTAACAAAGGGCGGAGTGTAATCAAAGAGGACGATTAATCAAAGACAGTAGATATTTAATGAAGCAAAACAATTCACAAAATACGCTACGTAGATAGGTCAAGTGAAATCAAATAGCGCTATCAAAAGATCTTTACACAGAAAATCAAATATTATACAAAAGATTAAGTACACTAGACTGGTTCTAAGTCGAAGCGGTATGTCGTATTGTTCAAACATCTTTGAATTTGCTGTCTTGAATTTTACTTTTTTGCATTAAAATACCAAATGAACTGAATAAATAAACACTTTCCATGAATATTTGACGCTATTGAAAAGCAAGAAGATGAATAGCGAAAAAAATATATCATTGTAGACTTTGATATAAACGAATTGATAAAAGTTGATAATAGAGTCTAATAAATTTGAAACTAAAAATACGTTCATAAATTTACTGAACGGCCATTTAACAAAAGCTACCCTTTGAATAATTTACAAATGTATTCAGACTGACAGAAAAATAGTATTTGAATGGATAATGTGTTGAAAAGAAAGCTTTCTTGAATAAAACGGTAGGCTTGTGACAGTTTAAAAGGCCGCTCTTCTAAAGTAGACATCCTTAGGAAAGTTTCTCTGAATGCTTTAATAAAAGCGCATAGAGTTACTTGAAATAGGAGAAAATGCAGCCTCGTAAATAAATTGTCGTCTTCAACTAATACGAAAGCTCAGGCATTCGACACGTTCTATCGCGTCTTTTAATGAATAAAGCTTTTTGCAGTCATCTAACGAATAAGCTACTGCCCTCCGTTAATTCGGGAGAAAACTTTCCTCACTAATTTCTCAGTAAATAATTTTACTAATTATTTATAGATGGGCAAGCTCTAAAGGTATGGAAATTATTGTCGACCATTCAAATTAAGAAACATCAAATTTCATCTTTTACACTTGCTAAATTTCAATGGGATTTTAAATGGATTATTCATGTCCGAGATGTCTTTTCGGGAATAAATTTGTACATCAAAATGGAAAAGGTTTTGTTTGCTGCTTTCTCAGTTTAAGATTTGCATAAATTAGAATATAATTTAGCTGTTTCTACAGTCTGTGTTTGTACCTCGCGGTAAGGGAATAAATACATCTTGGTTGATTGTAAGTTTTTGTCAACAGAATCAAGTAGGATGAATTTAATGAAGGCTATTATGTTGGATTAGGAACAATATCCGCAGAATTAAACCAAAAGCATTTTCTTTTCATAATACAATCTTATTGACAGAAATGCATTGTTTAAATAACCAAAAATAAATTGTATAACTTTGCGACATAGCTATCACTAATATCTTTTAAATTCTAATCACAAATATTTTTTTAAACATGGAATGGTGTCACTTTAAAACATACCCACTACAGCTCATATTATAAATTTTCTTGATATTTTCATTCTGATTTTAAAATTTAAAAAAAGTGATCTCACAACAGCAAGTTCCGTAGTGATTGAAGGTCTTCGTCATATCCATTTCAGTGGCAGTATCTGTCATATATCTACTTTCTCTGCCAACCACCCGATCCTAATTTTGGTGTATAGCGGGAGCGACATCTTAACTATTATAGTTTTTCTGCTGTCTTCTCTTTCTTTTATCCTAAATCTCCCTGAAAAATAAAAGTTTAAATTATTGATAGCGAATATAGTTGAAACAAAAATCTCATAGCAAGCTGTTTTTAAATTCATTATGTTACCAATGAATGCGAAGAATATGTTAATTTTAAATCTCAATAGTGATGTGGTGCAAGTAAAAATTAATTTAATAATTCATAAAAAAGGCAGCCAGTTTATACCGGTTCCACAACCTTATTGAAAAAATTGAAAAGTCAAAATAACAAGAGCTTTTCTATGTACTTTCAAATAAATTTTCATTTTTTTCAGTTGTAAACCAACTCTTTTTTGGCTTGTCTTGTTTGATATTAAATTTACCTAGTTTACTAAGCTAATTAACATATTTATGTTTCTTTTGCATTTTTCTGAAGTACCTACAGTAAAAATAGATATGTTGTCAGACAATCATATTCTATATTTAATTGGCAAGATTAAAAAGTGTTACTTGTATGTACCAATAAAACGAGTTAATTAAAAAAATCGAAATTTTAGCTTTTTCATGTGAAATTGTGATTTTTTTAAATACGACGCAATGTTTTTTAAACTCTTTTTACGAAAATTTGCATAAAAACGTAAGACACTAAGAACAACTGCTATAAAGAAGGTGTAATGACGTTAGCTTTGTACATTTTTGTGCTCTGCATTATAAAAAAAGCTCTTTCAGCACTTAAAGCCTGTACTAAAACACCAATACAATTTTTACTACATTTCGTAGCCTACCGTGCTTGTTGTTAATGATTCTGGACTCAATTTTGCGTTGTGTAATAAATTGAGAAACAGAACTTTGGGATTCAAAAGTTTTTCCCAGAAGATAACCTACTAAAGTTGAAAACAGTTGATAACTCTGTGTTTTGTTTCTTTATTATTGAAAGTTTTATTTTAAAGAGCTTTGTTTTTACGATAAGGCATTCGTTGTAAGGAGGAACTTTTAAGACGTCTTGAAAAAAACTTTTGTATCAATGCATTTTTAATTGCATTTCAGAAACAATTTACCAATAAAAATGTATATCAGTGAGTTTGTATTGAAAATTTTTGCAGCTCAAATGCATAAAAATAACATTTTACTTATTTTATTAAAAAATTTGTGACTCTTCAATTAATTGCAAGGTTGTTAATGCAGTAAACGTGTTTTTTTTACAAAAATATACTCAAATTTTTAATGTTTTAAAGGTTTTGTTTGGTTTAGCTTAAATATTATCATCATAATGTGTCATTTTTAACACTGATTTTTTTTAAAATTAATGAGGAACTATTTCAATCGTTTGCAAATTTTTCATATGATCAATTTTATCAATGATCTCTACACTAGGATTTCTTATTTTGAGTATATAAATTCAATAGAAACGTGAGCTAAAAGGAGCTGAGTTTTAGCCAATTGCTCAAGCTGCACGTTCGTAAATTTAACCTTATTTATGAAAATACTGATGTTAATGCTTCGCTCGGTAATAAAACATAGGAACATTAAGAAGATTCCTACTGTCTTTCAGTGATGGTAATTTTAGTAATTGATTTTGAAAATTTAAATAAATCTATGTAAAAATATGTGGTTAAATTATAAAATACTACACAAAAGATAGATTCGGTCTAATGGCCGACGTTAAATTATTGAGACGCTAGAAAGGGAATCAATTTAAAGGTATGTATTGAACGATGGTCGGCGTCCGTGGCGCAGTTGGTTTCGTCGCTGGCTACGGTTACGGATGTCTCGGGTTCAATTCCCGATGCGGACGGTTTTTCATAGATTGATCATTAAATCGATTTATGGATTTCTGTTCGTAGTCTGAGTCCTCCCTTCCACCAATCCCATCCTCACGGGGCGTAACGAGAGCGATTAGCTAACCACTAGTCCTTTCATAGCCCTATCCTTCTATCCCTACTCTCTTCGAAAAAGAAAAGAGAGGTTGAGCAACTGAGTGACAAGCAGTTCTCGTAGAAAAAAAATTCTGTCAAGATACCTCCATTAGGAGACCATATGCTCCACATTGGGAGCGGACATGGAAAAAAAAAAAAAAAAAAATTGAACGATCTGCCTCAGTCAACATGAGTAAGGTGTACAACAGCGTAATAAAGAAATGATACATTAAACTGCCCGCAATATTTACCAAATAATTATGTGTCATTTACTTGGTTAATACATCTTTATTTTTAGGTGATTTAATGAAAGACGCTTATTTTTATCTTTTTTTATACAGTAAAATCTCAATAAAATAGACATAATGGAAAAAAATCCGATGGAATGAAAATTTTTATAAATCATTTAGTTAATATTATACATGTGTAAATCATAAAAAATATTTTACGCACGATCAGCATTTGTAAAACTCGTTCATTTCATGATTATCGTGTTTTGAAGATTTGTTAAAATCCATTTACGCTCTCAATGTGGAGCATATGGACTCTTAGTGGAAAATTTTAACTTGGTTTACGAGAAAAAGGAAATGAATAGTAATTAATCAATCGTTCTCTCTAAGCCATGTTTCTAGGATCGAATTGATGAGAGAGAATGTAAACAACTAGAATATTTATACATTGGAACAAAAATCCATACATCGGTTAATAACGCAATTCAGAATTTTACCATTCCCGGATTTGAGCCTTTGACCCGACAAATGTTTTTTAAATCATAAAAAATCTTTTTTCTCTCTGCATCATTTATACAAATCACAAAAGTTACTTGCAACAATTTAAATATAATTATATTGATCATTTTCTTTCTGCGTCACATGTTCTGAGGGCTTTTAATTTTGTTTCTACATTATATAATTGGTATAGATATAGAAAAGTAAACTTTGTCGGTGTTATATATTCACGATTTTCTGAATTCCCTAGTTGTACGTTTTTTGACATAAAAGACGGAAGTAATAACATTTTAATGGATTACGAGTGAAACTTTAAGACTGGTAAAATGTTTTGTCACTCAAAATCAGAAGAGAAAAAAATTGAAGCCTTCGCAAAAATATAAGATTGTCATTCACGATTAAATCACTTTCACTTCATCACACATTTGTGTCGATAAAAGTTTGAGTGTTTAAAAGAAATCATTTTTTTATGAATAAAAAAAACCCTAAAACAAAAACGTTCAATAGAAAAAGTAAATTCTATACATAAATGATTTTCAGATTTTAAAATGTTATCATTATATTGATCACTTTATCAAATTAATAAAAAGATTTAATTTGTATTCTTATTACTAATTGAAATCTGGTGTTAACAAAAGATTAGCTAATTATCAAGTCTTTATTTTTCTTTTAACAAGAAAATACGTTAACATAACATATTCGAACGATGCATGCGGTCAGTCTTGTAGCCGAGTGATGAAATCTCTTTGGCGTTTGTCCTATTCGAAAGAATAATTTTAATAAATGATTTTACAATTGATTTGTGTTTAAATGTATAAATGTAGAAATTCTCTCTTATATAATCAATTCTAAAAACGGAGAAGAGCGAGAGTGATTACCTAACTATGCTTATCTTCTCCGAAAAAAAGAGGTTGACAAAGTGAATAACAACCAGTTCTCGTAAAAAATCAACTGATATGCATAATTCAGAGTCTGCATCAGTTGAAGTCATTCGAAATTTCAATTCTTCGGTATTTTTCATTGGTTGAGAATTACAATAGGAATTAACATACCTCATTGGTACGAGAAAAATAACTTTTTAGATGAAAAAATCCGGTAGTTTATCGATACTCTTGTTATTATTTAATGTTAAAGCGTCATATCGCTTTAACTTTGTTTATTCCATGCAAGTCTAATATACGTCTTCGATTGATTGAAACACCGTCTTTTATGGAAAGGCTTTATTATTTATTCAATGCATTCTCCTAACATAATTACTGGGGTCGTGTTAGGCATACAACAGTATCATACAATATGCGGCACACCAAAAAGCCCATATTAGACTTCGTGCATTAAAAACTCATGAATTACTAATAGGAATATATTGTCTACGGTTTATTTAGTAACAAAATTCATAAATAAATTCCAAAACCTATGAATTACTATATATTATGGATATCTGGAATACTGAAAAGTAAATTTAGAGTCTTGTCAAAAATATTATTAAACTTTGTGAGTGAGATATTAATATAACACTAGTTGTCTGGTTTCACTCCTTTTGAGAGCAGACATGACTTTGAATTGAATACTAACTGGTATGAAAAATATGCTTGACTGTCAATCTGTTTCCTATTTATTTATGTTAAATAAATTCATATTTTATGCTGTGTCAACTAGAAACAACCGTTTTGGATAAAGTAATTTTTGATATATTTTTTTTTCATTCAGTATTGCAACACATATTTATTATCATATGCATAAAGCTCAAAAGATAAAAATTATTTTCTAAATTAAGGATTTAAAGAAATGGAAAACCACTCAAGCTCACAGAGAAAGCTCAAAAAAGCGTGCGCATAACATGTTAAGACGCGACCAGACCTGAGCGATTTTGCACGCACAACACGCTGTGGGTTTTGATCTGATCTGTGCACGCAGAAATGCTCAGGTCTGAACGCAACATTAGATTTTGACAAGGTATACTCTGTATTATGTTTTTTCATGTATTATATGTTGAACACTTTATCACTTTTAAGGAGTTAATTCTTAGTGGAAAGGCATTGTATTTAAAAAAATGGTGTGTTTTATATTAATTCCACATTTTCATAATGATCAGAACCGTTTTCGCTCATCGCGAGCATCAGTTGATAGTGCTCGCGATAAGCAAAACCTGACAAAATTGCGGAATTAGTATATACCGAATTGTGTGATATTACATCATCCATATTCGATAATTATTGTATTTTACAATATTTCAATAATAAGTCAGTTTTCTGAATTTGCTTTAAATCAAATTTTGGATCGTGAATAAAAAATACACAACAAATAAATTACCTTATTGAAATACCGAAATATCTCTGAACACATTTGATTGATGGTATTATTATATTGATGAAGACAATGAGGAGAAAAGTAAGCCCTCTGGAAGAAAAACAAAATAAAATCTGCCATAAAAAAACACCCTGGCATTTTTTATTTACTAAAAGCTTACAGCATTGCAATAAAGCTTTCTATTGATTGATAAGGTAGTATTTCGTTTAATAGACACCCAATAAAGCCGGCTGTAACTTTCGGAGAGAAAACTTTTTAGAAGCAATTAAATTGATCAATGGCGAAGAGCGGAGAATTCCGTCGCTATGTTCGATCAATCACCGGAAGAGAATTGACTGACTGGCGGTACAGTTTCATTAAATTGGTACTGCATACTTATAGGCAATACGGCACACAGATTCAACGATGCTCTACTACGATTAATACGAAAGACAATTGATATCATTTTGAGAGAATGCGCACAAAATATTACAACTTATTAATGCAGTTGGACGGAGTACACCTATTTCTATTAATTTACACGGTATATTTGTACCTGAAAAACACTGTGTGAATGAAATTTTGTATGAAAAGTAGAAGATTGGCGTAAAAAATTACGTACAAAGGGTTAGAAAATTATTCATAAAACCTTATTACAATATTTAAAAAAATGCTAGGTTCACATAAGGACAACCAATCCCGGGATTTTAGAATTCAGATTTTCTCAATCCCGTATATGTTTTAGATTGTAGATTTAATATTTAATTTGTGCCCATTATTACTTCAATTGAAATATATTAAATATTTTTTTGGGTCTTGGAATAGTATTTGATTTATTGAATAAGGTAGGTTTTACCAGATGGTATATAAAAAGAAGACATGTCCTTCAATTTGTCTTTAAAATATTGTCCTCCATCCATTTAAGAAGCAGTCCTTCATTGTTCTTCATTTCAAATTGGATATAGACGGTTATTACAAAAAGACCACAATACATTTATTTGAGGTATTATAAAAAAAACTATGTAAAAACACGTTGTTCTTAATTGGGGAGTATTTATTTTGAAATATGAATAATTTTTTAGCATTTACAGTGAATCCCGAAATCTCGGGACTGATATTTAGGTTATACCGAGATTGAATAAGTGAACGGGATTCCGAATCGAACCCGAAATGTTGAAGCTATAGGTACACTAGGTAAAACTGACACATAAATTTTTCATTTATATTATATTAAAAATAATTTCTGATGATTATGTGTGTAAAACAAGTTCAATAGAAACATCAGCGTGTAAATAGAGGTATAGCAGTATTTGATAGAAACTGAAACCATGTTAATCAAATACTGTGTATATTGAAGGAAAAGTGCAATATGAATAGAATCAAAAATTCTATTAAAAGCTTTGTCAAAGAGCGTATCTATAGAAAAAAGAATTGAATCAAAGTATTAGTGCCCGATCACCCTACGTACACTTATTATGTTTGAAGTAATGAGTTGAAAATGTGCCTAGTTTTATATAAAATTTTCATTTTGGATCTTTCAAAAAGCAAACAGTACAGTTGTGTTTTGTAATTAGACACACAATTCAAAGTATTTGTTAGTGAAAACAGAAGTAATCCTTTTTTTGATTCTAAGATTTTAGCTTGAGTTGTCGTTAAAATTATCCCTGTGTTATTATCATCAAAGTACTATTGAAATAAAAATCTTATTGTTTATAAACCATTTTTACGTGACTAGGTTGTTTTTTGATTTTATTTCATTTAAAAGAATATTACTATGTTATGCGTCAAATAAACTGTGTAATAATGGCACTGTATTTTACTAGAAATCATCTGTTAATGATATTTTTGTTTAATCAACACTGTCAATTTGAACTAATACAGAGATGGAATGAGCGAATATTTGTTCAATTGATCTCAGTTATAAATATATTGTATGTGTATGATTTTTAAATGCGAATCTGATGATGTAATTTTGTTAGATCCATTGTTTATTATTTCAATAGGTTGAAATCAGTAGGTGGCAAAACAAGAAGATTATTCTTAAACGCTTTATTGGTAACGCAAATAAAACGCAATTCTCCCATAAAAATAATAAATCTTCAGCATATCCGGCTAAGCATTTCTTAGACAAAATATGGATAAAGAATAAAACCAAAAGGAAATGACGAAAACCTATCTAGAAGAGAGTGATTGGGATTCAATTGAAAAGCCTCTTTGGATTCTTTCATATCGAAATCGCAGACCTGTTTTTCTTTTATCAAATAAAAAGAGCGAAAACCTTGTGAAGTATTATTTTTCAAATTGTGGTATTATTTCGTTAATCGAATGTATTACAAAGAACTCCTTCGTTATATTACAATTCTATGGCGTGGGCATACCATCTTAAACTACGATAAATAATATTCCAGATTTATGGACGCATTCGGAATATCAAATAGTCCCAATGTATTTTTTGGAAATGATTCGACCGAAAATATTATTTTTGTTATCAAGAATTATTTTCCAGTAGCACAATTTATTTCATCTCACGTACTTTTTGAATAAAAAAATAAAAATCTTTAATTATATCTTTGTGAGCGAACGATAAAATCAGTAATCAACAAGATAAAGATTAAAAAAATATTTTTTTATGTGTTCTGTGTAACATTCAAAAACACCTAATAATCTCATATATGAACAAGCCACCATTTGTTAAATAAGATCACAACTGGTTTCACTCATCGCTTGAGGATTTTCGTATCGTTAGTAATATTAATAGATTGTGTTTGTTATATGAATATAATACCATGATTAATTTTATAAAATACTCAAAACGTATCGTTTCTTATTTATTTCAAACTAGTGAGTACCCGGCATGCGTTGCAATATCACTCAAAGAAATAAAAGGTTTGTGTTTTAATTCTGTTTATTGAAATGCTTTTGGATTAGAGGTTTGCACGGGCCGAAATTTCATAAAATTACCCGGTCCGAGCCCGAATCTCAATATCACACTTGTTACCCGAACCCGACCCGAAGCCCAGATATATTTTTTTCAGCCCGGAAAATGCCCGATTTTTTTTAAATATAGTAAATCATTTGTAATTTTCAAACAATATATCTTATTGTTTCCATATTTCCAACGATAGCACAAGTGAAATAAATTATTTAAGTTATGAACACTATTGCCTTATAGCTGAATCATGACTTGAACATAGTCTGGTGCGTACACGAATACGTCAGATGTTTTTCAGAAATGTCGCTAGTTGTACGTGTATGATTCTTCTTTTAAAGTTGCTATATTTTATATTGTATTCTTTAGAAACCCTCACGGGTACTTGAAAGTTTGATTGAAATTCGATAAATTGTAGTGAAGGAACGCATAGAGGACAAACATTAATTTTTATATATAATATATATAACTATATAGATAGCTATATTAATCACTTTTATCGCTGAATATCACGTTCACTCGTTTTTATAATGTTATTTGAAATATAGTTAACATGACCCAAGACGTCATTTCTATAATTGTTATTTTGTAGGAACAAAAATTTTGTTAGTCTCCTTTCTTACAGTTACTAAGCGTACGATATCATGGTTTTACGGTTTGCATGATTTACCAATTCATTTTACGTTGACTGGTTTTAAGTGGTTCGCTCAATCTTTCTTCTAGGGAAATAAGCTATAATAAACAAAGCTGGTCTTAACCTCAAGCTCAACATTGCATCTTAAGAAGTGGATATATTTAAAAGAAACTAAAACTAATACCGCACTAATTCACATCGATATAAAATGGAAATTTAACATAATTAATCAATTAATTCCATTAAATAAGATTGAACCTGAGTTTTCCTACCATCTATAGAGACTTAAAGTTTATATTATATTATTATAAACATGTCAAAAAGTTAATCAAATACAAATTTTGCCCTCCCGAAATTTTTTATCAATACCATTTTGTACAATTTTCTTTCCACTGTTAATTTCTTCCACCATATTAATTTTGCATAACAATAACCGTTCAATTCTCATGATGAGATTAGAAATTTTCAATTAATACGATAGGCGTTATCATGATCTTTGTTCGATAATATGTGATTTTGTTTAATTTTTGTCTAAATCATACTTAAATAGTGTTTCTGATTTTTTTGCACGACTTTAACACAAAATTTAGCACAAAAATTTCAACTTTTCGTTGGTATTATAAAATGGTCGGAAACCATATTTATATAATTTTATGGATTTCGTTATGAATTGACTACTTTGGTAAATTGCAAAGCTTTCAAAATAGTGAATCCAGTGGTGGACATGAATTGTTGGTTCTTCCAAAGTGTAGAGCCAGCTTGTCAATGGAGATGCCATTGGAAGGAGCTTTACAAATGTTCTGATGTCGACATTTTGCCCGAGCATATGAGTGAGTTCAGAGCAGCACTTTTTTTATTGTATTAAAGTGGATTTCTAAACTTACTAAGTTAATTTCTTTGACAATTTCCAATGTTCACAATTTGTTTGCTTTGTTGTAAGCATTTTTTACGCTGAAAAATTCAAAATATTAAAATTCTTAATTTTTGCAATGTATTATAAATACATATATAAAAAAATAAAACTAGTTTTCTTTTTCTTAAGGCGAAAATTACTGAATGAAAGTTATCGCTACTAAAATACTAAATACATTTAACATTGAAAAAAACCCTTGACTTCAGTAAAAAAATACATCAATATATTAAATAAAAAAACTCACAGCAAACAAATTTATTTCCTCAATTTTGTCAATGTTAATAAAAAAAATCTCGTAAGCTAACATCCAGAGCAAATAAAAAACCGGAGAACTCGAGATAATTTCATAGCTCCAATTAAGAGAAATTTCGGTGAAAGGGAAAAACAGGAAGCGGACCGGATGTCCGGTGAAAATTTTCTCGATCCTAAAACACAACCAAAAGTCCGGTTCGGTTGATGTGCGGGCGTATCCTTAACACTTTGATATATGGGTCACTTTAACCCAAGTGGATGTTTAATAAAATATATTTTCTCGCAATTACGAAATATCGATTTATAACGTAAAAGAAAATATTTTAATTATTTTAGAATCTGACATGTGAATTATTATGGTACAAAACACAGTTATTCTGTATAAGAATCTTTGATATCATAGCCTAAATTAAAAAAACTTGAAACACAGAAGAATACTAAAAAGATTGGATTAAAATACAAAAAACCACAAATCATTATTAAACATCAATATGTAGTAATATGCTTAATATTAATACTATTAGAATAATGATATATGTCTAAACAATAAATTGTTTCACTGCTTCAAATTATAATTGTAACACCGAAATTGGCTTCTTAAAAATGACTCAAAAATAATAATAAAATGTGTATTCCATATAAATTTTATTGAATTCATTTAAATATGGAGAACTATTTCAGCGGGAGAAATATTAATTAATAAGATATAATTATATAAACAGTATAATCACCAGTGACATGATTTTTCAAGATTCTTTATTTCATATTATTAATTTCACTAATTGTATTACTGTTTTTTGGTCGTTAATGTTAAAGTTTTTGTAATTTTATTTAATTTAAAGAAAAGGTTATTATTTTAATATTGTAAATACCAATGGAATACAATATATCTGTATTCAAAAATAAATAAATAAATACAAAGTTATGTGGGATACATTTATGTCACAATAAAATGAAAAAATAAATGAAAAATGGAAAAAATATGCATTTTTTATCTTACGGAATAAAGATTGAATCAGTCGATAATACAATTTAAAGCAAACACCTTTGTATCATAATTTATTACATGTTTGCTGATTAGAACGTCGGTAATCCATGAATATTTACTTGAATTATATCATAATGTTTCAAGTAAACTACGGTATTAGATATAACTTAAATGTATAATCACTGTGCATACTGTATAAAACATCTTATTTTCTAAAATATCGCTGCGTCTCAATTTACAATGATTATTACTCATAAGTAATATCTCGAGTAAGGTTTTCCTGAAACTTGCTGAAACGTCAAACGAACGGAGAGTTCGGGTTTCTAGGTGATGGTGAGGGAACAATGCAAGAAGATCGTCCGCTGTCGTTGCGGTCGTGACAGGCTTTGTCTGGTTTCTGAGATTCTAGGGCTGTCACGATATCCAATTTATTCTGAGGATCAAAAAAGTTTCGTTGCCAGGGCCGCGAGAGACGGTTCAATGGCTTGCGATAAAAGTTTCGGATCGTCATTATCGTCAAACCTAAACTGTATGTACTCTGCGATGTGAGAAACAGACTTATCCGTGAGTTTTTACATAACAATTATACGAGATAACTTTTTAATAAAACAAATTTTAAACTTAAAGTCATTTTTAAATAGAAGATTTGGGTATACTCATTATTATGAATTAAATTTTTTTCATGGCAAACTAATTATTTACAAAATCATACGTACTATGATTTCTATAACATAGAAAATCTATATCATTTTATTGAAATTTGATCCTTTTATAGAAAAAATGTACATGCTCATATTTAGATTTAACCTTGAAAATTGCACTTGCATCGAAATTGGGAGTAAGTAATATTTAAATAATTTTCAAGTTGATGACGTAATGTTGGATACTACACTTTATCCATAAATATTTCTTGCCAATAATAGATTTATTCACTTTAACATTTATTATGTAATATTAAATAGTGTATTTTGAAATTATCAGAACATACAAAAGTATTTACAATGAGTTGAGATTTAAGTTTTGGAAGAAATTAATTTTAACAACAAATATATTTTTTTAAATAAAACGCAATTTGTTTGTACTTTTCCCACATGTTTATAATGATCAGAACCAGTTTTTATCATCACGAGCATTATCAACTTAGCATTGATCAGTTGATTATGTTCGTGATGATTGAAACTGGTTCTCATCATTATTGACATGACGAAGTAGTACAAAAAATTGTGTTTTATTTTTCAAACATAATGCCTTTTCACCATGAATTGACAGATGACACCTTAAAAGTGAAATATTTTATTTCTTGATGTCGAAAATAAAAAAAGAGCCTATAATAAAATACATATTTCGAATAAGAATTAGATCAGTAGCTAAAGCAATGAAATAAAACCGCCGATACAACATTTATAAAAGTGATCAGAAGACCGGAAATGTGTCGACCCTGTATCATCTCCTAATCCGCTTCAGTCGCTCATCCCTTAGCCTTTGCAAAAGACGTTCATCCCTTCCGAAGGTATAGCCACATGACTCGAACGAAGAAACAAAATTGGCAGATCAGCCTTTGATTAAGTGATGGATTAAGGTAAAAGTGTTGAATTAGTTTCTGCGGCAATAAAGCATTTCGGCATACGCACAAGTTATATCAATTAGTGGATATTATCTAAAAGTTTTTGAAATCCTATGTACATATTACATAATTCGAAAAGTTTTGTGATTATATAAATGGAGGTATTTACCACTAGATTGATGTAATTCCGTAGTGAATTCCACATTTTGGAAAATTTATTAATCTCTTATTACCCCTTGGCACAGCTGAGCATATAAAACATACAGTATAACGGATTTTGGGAGAACTAAGATTTTCTAACTTTAAGCGATATTAAACTACTTTCAAAATTGTCTAAGTTTAGTGTGAAAACTATGTATTCACCATGAAAGATTGAATAGAATTTCAATTACGTTAAAGAAAGGTCCATGTTAAAGTTATATTCAAATTATCTTAAATAATTGTTTTATTAATGACAAATTATATGATATACGCATAAATAAGAATAAACCTTAATTACCTTGCCGGGACACATCACTGGGGTTAACTTCTTCACTTGACAAAAGAGACGGACATTTATATATTGCAGTTATAATAACCTATTATTTTGAACAATCCTAAATGGAGAATGTCGGTTAAAGTTTTGAATACATATAAATACACGAATTTTGTTTATGTAAGTAATAAGATATTACGAAGAATTTTGTATTTTTAAGAACATATTTACGAAATAAAGTTTCTCAAATTAACGTTAAAAACTGTTCTTTTGGTATTTAAGTACGTTTATTCTTATACATCATTAGTATATTAAGAATAATAATAAGTAAGTTTTTTTAATTAATTTATATTAAGCAGATCAATTGGAGTTGGGAAGTTGATTTTGCAGTATTCGTTAAGTCACTTGGGTGACTTTTTCATTTATTTTTTCTGTGAGCTCGTATTTGAGAGATGCTTTTTTTTTCTTTTTAAATAAAAACCAAGCAATTAGAGTTTCGCGATTCATCACGAAAAACTATTTAGATTCAATTGTATAGAATCTAGATTATCTAGAATATTTAAGACTATTGCATCAAAATTTTTTTTCATTACGTGTGTATAAAGCTTTAGACGTTTGATTTTTTTATAGTATAATACTGTTTAATACTATCAATTGATGGTATAAGTTGAAAAATCACGTTATTTTTCTAGTATTTCTGAACTAAAATTCGAATATTTTGGAAATCTAATTTAAAAATACACATTTTTATTTACTTAAATTAAATATTGCTACAATACCTTGGAATGATTACGGGATTATACTGTATATTGCATCGTTACAATTTTTTAATGATCGGAAATTTGCTCTTTAACACAAGAAAATAAATGTAAAATAACAATAACAGTAAGTTGTCCAATTATGTTCGACATCATATGTTCTATAATTCGATGTGAAGTCTGAGTTGACTATATGTTGTGTATTAGATAAATTAAAATGTGTAGTGTATTGGACATGGTGAAGATTCTATGAACAGTTCAGCAATGGAAAATGTGGATGCAAAAAGGTCTTTTCTAATTTTGGTTAGATACCTAATCAAATAAAATGTGGTAAGCACTGTTACAATTCCACAAAGTTCTTGCTTTATTGAGCCTCTTTTTCTGGATTTTCCATACGATATATTTATCTTTGATGTTGTCTCTCACATCTTTTCTTTTTTTTCCAATCCCATAACCTTTTAGCATTAGGAAGAGAACAAAGATTGAAAAGTATTGTATTTTTTACGAGAGTAAAGTAAAATGAGCATCAATTTTTTACGTATCATTTTATGTTTAAATCCCAATTTTTACTGAAGTCAATAATAACACTTTTTTCAGTTTAGCTTGTGTATATTACATTATAAAAGTGGCTTTGTTTTAACGAGCTGCTAGTATAATTTATAAGACGGTCGTTTTGTATTAACAAAAACAGTTAATTATTTTAAACACTTGCAATTTATACAATATTAATATCGACTGTGGAAAGGAAAAAAGACGTAGCCCACACACAAAAATATTGAGTATAGCCCAAAAAAAACGTGTATTAAATTTTACACATTATGATTATCGAAAAAATAATATTTTCAAAAGACTGAAGAATAAGTCCTTTTGCCTTTATACAGTCGATATATTATATATACATATAGTGTATTAGCAAGTTTTGTGTGAGCTATACACAATATTTTTTGGTGTGGGCTATGTTCTTTTTTCTTTCCACAGTCGATATTAATATTGTATAATTGCAAGTGATTAAAATACAAACACATTTTACTAATCAATTGCCTAAAATACCTTTTATGCCAAAAATATCACTTTTTTAGAGTTTTATTATGACCAGTATCGGAATTGAATTATTTAATTGATGATTCACAAGAAACTTGAAATATTTAAAAAGAAAACAATATTTTTTATAATTATGTAACGATATTTCAGTCGATATGAATCTGATAATTTATCGGTCGCATTCAAAAGTAAAGACAAAGATAAAGTAAAATGTAAAAATATAGGTTCAACGCATACGTGATTTTGTGTTGTACAAATATCATTCAATTTCCACATTTCCGCCGAGTGTAATATTAAACTGACTGTGGTGTAACTGCTAAATAATCGTGCCAGATTTGACGTACTGTCTTGATAGGGCTTGGAAATGGTTAAACTAATAGCACGGTGAATATTTGAGTGTCTAACATTTCCTATATGCAAAAAAAACACAAGACATGTATATAAGAGTGTAAGTAACACAGTCAACAACTCGCAAGGGGCACTTAACGAGTGGGGGAACGTGATATTAACGTAAGATCTATTTTTCTTTTGTGATAAGCTTCGTTAGCAAACAAGAATATCGTTGAATGACAGCGAACCTTACAAAGTATATTTATTTAGGAAGGAAGGAATATTGAGTACATCAGAGAAGGTACAGGGTGCCAATGATTACGCTTAGCAAATAATTGAATAATACAATGTTGACGTTTACGATTATTCCTGTATATCGCTGCATGTAAAATTTAGTTCTATACACCTACGTAATTAACGTAATTATTCAATTCTAATTATGTTTTTTTTTATATTGGATATGCTACAACGTGGTGGACTACAATGAGAATTTAAACAATAATTGAAAGGATTTCTTCAACAATTTCCTTCTAATCTGGAGTATACAGTCTCTAAATGAATAATTTCAACAGATAGTGTGTTTTGAGAAAAAGATGTACTATGAAAATGTTGGCGTAAAGCAGTTTGCTCTCATAAGCTCTGTTTTCAAAATCGGATGGGGTGAATAGGTAAATAAAAATCATCACATACACTAATATTTTTGGATACGCTAGTAATTGATTAAAATTCAATATATTTTGAAAATTTCTGTTCGCTTTTGATCACTTAACCAGGACGAAAGCTCTGATATCAGTCACCAATGTCACCATTCAACTAAAACTATCGACACTTAAAGCTATAAAGCTTATTTTGAATGGACAGTAAATCATCAAATCCAAATTTACCTTATAATAAACCAATACATTTCAGATTTTTCATGAAATAAATTTATTGATTGAATTAACATTTACTTGCTAGATCTCCAATATAGTTCTGACGATGGCGTGAAGCCAAAATAGCTATCAACCAGATCCTATAATTCTTAAAAAACTAAATACATTCAAATGCAATAAATTAACTTTTATATAAATTTGTTTTTATTTATTTAACTGTACGGCTGTATGCAGTAAACTCACACGCAAACTCTCTCTCATGTTAATATTGAACAGTATAATAAGTATCAAAGTATAATTTATTCAAAATGATAGGGCTGATAATTATTGGTTAAGTGCTCAAAAAAAGTCACATACCATGAGTTCTTGAAAGCTGCTGGTACCGTATGAAAAACACTAGCAGCGATATTATTTATATTTCGTATTAGTTTTTATGCAGTGAAACGTTATGATTTCATTTTTATAAGACTCTCACTCTCTTTATATCGGGGCGTAGATGGTTTAATTAACCACTTGTTCTCTTTCTATCTTCATTAAATGAATCTCAAATTTCAGAGGAATCGGTAGCTATTATCAAAATACCTAACCACATTCTATACTTTTACTGAATAAATTTGATTAAAAAAACGAAATGTCAAGGGCAAATAAGCTCAATCAACTACTACGGTACGACGGAAAAAATTCGATATTTCATTGTCAAAAAAATTTGAATAAAACTTTTTCAATGTAGATATTCTTCCATTTTTTATTACGTAACAAATTTTGTCGATGCTGAAATTATTAAACAGCACTCGTAGTTAATTTTGTCCTCTTCCACATCATATGGAAATGAAGGATTTGTAAATAACCCGGCAATTGAATATGCAAAATATAAATTATTTCAAATTAAGACGGTTTACGCATGTAAAATATAGCAGTAAATCCTATTATCTTGATTACAAGTAAAATCTTAACTCCTAAATGGAATGAGTTGGTACTGTTTTACAAATTAACAGACGAACGAATTGTGAAATGATTTTTCATCTGAATATTATAATGAAGAATTGTCAAATAAAACACTGAGGTGGAAGGTGGCTTAAAGCAAGAATAAAAATCCTTGAAATCTTATTATAGAGATTTATAACTATTATTCTCTAAAGATTATGCCAAATCCCTTTCTTACGTTTTCAAAAGTTAAATAAACTATTGTATTCATATTATTTTTTTTAATTTGAATTATTGTGATGTTGTACACTACCAAAACTTAAGTCCACTTTAAGAACAAATCTGGCATTTATAAATTACAATGCAGTAATTGCCAACATTTCTATGTGGGTAAAACCACACGTACATTAGATATAAGAGTATCAGAACATTTAGCTGCCTTTATATTAAAAAAAGATACTTCGACATTCGCAAATCACTTGTTATTGGAGAACCATACGTTGAATGCGGATGGTGGGGTTAAATTGTTGCATCAAAACATGGGGACCATAAATTATTTTATCAAAAAATTAAATTCCTTGCCAATTCTGAACGAACAGCTGAATCTTCCAAACTCCCCGTTGCTGTATCCTATACGTTGATTCACCTAACAGAAGCTACTAAATGTGGAATGATTGTATATATATTTATCCTTTCGTCGAATGGCATCCCGTTGAAACCCACAATGCTATTATAATTGTAAACTCACTGGTAATTCTAATATTACTTGGAAAGAGGCAATTCGCCACCCTGTTAATGCGTTGTTTACAAAATAAGGATTAAGGTGATTCTCGAAATTTTAACTCAGGTATCAGTGTGGATTCTAGACTTATAATATTTTATCTCGTAAATAATGTTTGTCATACTTGTATCTTCTATATAAACGTTAGACACTGTTTACTGTCTGTCAGTTCGAGTCCATTCGTGCGCTCGAATGCCTGAAGATGTCGAAAGGCGAAACCCGGGTCATTAGTGAGAAAATACATGGGAGTGTACAAAATCTCAATAATCCAAATTTAATATTGAAATTCCATCAAGCACCCTCAGTCGATATCTTAAATTATTTTTTTTGTTATAATAAAAACAAACCTTGTTTTCTAAAAATACTGGAAACGTTACCACTTATACGAAAAAGATTATGCCACTATTAATTTGATGAGTAAATAAAACCAAAATTTCAGTAACTGATGTGATAAATTAGTTGCTGAATTGCTAAACACGCTCCCGAAGGTTTTTAGTTTTGAGTTATACACGAACAACTGTTTTGAGTAGTATGCTAGTTTTAAGTATAATTTAATCTATTTTGTGTTTATCGACGGACATGAAAAAGTAAAATATTCTTTTACACTGTTGTTTTTTGGAACACCTTGACCGTGTAAGAGTATCGAGATCGTCTAAAAAACGAGTCAAATAGTCAGTCAATAATTATGTCGCTTTTAGGATGTAACTGTCAATTCTTGGTTGAAAGGCATCATATTTAAAAAAATAAAACACAAATCATTTGTACGACTTCCACATGTTTATAATGATAAAATATATATGTATAAAACAGTGAATCATGAACGACAAGTAATTACTGAGGTTTTATAATCCTTAAATTTGAACATTTAATTTCATATAAATAGCCCTGTTATGTTTGTATTTTTATCAGTTGATAATGCTCGCTATGAGCGAAACCGGTCCTGATCATTATAAACATGTAGAAGTAGTACAAATGAATTGTGTTTTATTGTTTAAAACAATAATTATGTCTCGTCGATAAATAATTGCCAAATAAACAAAGTTAAGGTAACGTTACGACGTTTAATTAAAAAAACTGTCAATTTTATATAAATTACTAACCGTTTATTTTAATAGCTGATGTGTATACTGACCATTTATCAAATTAGTTACTGACCGTTTATTATTTCTTACTTTTTAATAGTCACTGACCCAATAAATGAAGGCCATTAGTAAATGTTCATTAACACCAGAATTTTTCGAACATGAATTTTGCAATGAAGTTTACTTTGCTGCCGAGAATAATAAATTGATCGTCCACAGAAAATTATTTCAGTGGAGAGAAATAATATCTTTGTATCAAGTCACTTTGTAGATTATAGTCATTTTTATTTTCGGCAACGCTTTCAGCGAATTGCGATTATTATTTGGAAAAATATTTTTTATGAATATTTGTTGTATATGTAGAGGATATTTGGGTAAATTTATGATACTTTTGAATGTCAAAGTTACAGAAGTTTTTTTTATATGGACGACAAATTTTTTCACAAAATATTCATTTTAAAGATTTAAAAATACCTCAATTCAAAAGCCTTTATAATGGCAACCTAAATCTACAATGCCCTAAGAATTTTCGACAAAAAGAAGTGAGATTAGGTACCAGCTTTAAGAATTTTATTTTGAAAAATTCTTACTCGCGTTTTAATATCTTTTAATTTTTCATGGGTAAGTAAATAGCTAAACAAAAAGCAGGCTCAACATCTTTTGCGGCTTATTTTTAGACATGGTTCGTTTTTTTCTTTATATTAAAATATATAATATTGTATACCTACCTGTTATATAAAAATGTAGTACAAAATTTTCATTTTAAAATTCATCTTGATATAAGGAGGGTTCATAAGTCAATAATTGTGAGTCATTGAAATGCTGAGCAGCGATAATTAAGCTTTTTGTTTATGAGTGTTACTCTTTTTCATATAGGGTTACTAATATTTATGACTAATTAAAAATAGTGTAAATGGTTTACTTCTATTGGCCATATTTGAAAACAAATTCATCACACAGATTGACATTCTATTTGCTTATTTGGGACACATCGTGTTTTATCAGGACAAGATATGGCGACGGAAACTTTTTTTATATTTTCTATAACTGGAAACCGTGCCTGCTCTGGAACTCTACTGAACTCTGCCCACCTTTAAGGATAAGCTTAAACTATAAGAGAGGAATCGATGTCATAAAGGCATATTGTAGAAGTTTTGTTCTGATGCCCATATTCTGTTTTATCGACGCATTGTTTTTTAAAGATTTACATTTTTCGTAATCGTTTATTTAATTGGTATAATAACAGAGATTAAATTCAAGGATAGATCTGCCACCATCCTACCACAATCGACGGCCAGTGTCAAATTATTGTTGTCAGTCCGTGTGTAAGGTTGTATGGCTTCTCTGACGGTATATCGCGTTCTGCTGGTATCTCTGCTTCTTTTCAGTGCTGACAGCTCGTCTGTGTTGTCATTCGTATTTATTCGTTCCCCATACATTCTATGTTTAATGAGCAGCGAGTTTTTTCATCAGAAATGAAAATATTGAATCTGATATATATATATATCACCTATTATTATCTATTATTAGTTATCAACTTCAATGCTATATTAAAAATTAATTTCCACAAATTTACCGCAGAATCTACATAAAATATTAGAGCAAACATGTGTTTGATCGTAGTTATGACGATGGCGGGATGCCGAAATAGATATAAATAAAATTAGATAATGCTTTTTTTGTCTAAATCATCGATTTATTCATAAAATTTCAGTTTAATCAAGTAAAGCCGGTAATAAAGTGCAAAATATTGGTAATATATAGTTAATTTGTAATCTAAAAACTGATGACATTAGACACAACTTTTATACATTTATTTTCAAAGCAATAAAAAACGATTTGTTTCGTAATAATAATGTTTGTCCCATAGATGTAGCCAAATATTAACTGTTTGCAACGAAAAGTAGCAATTTATGTTTAGTCTCTTGTTATTAACTCTAAATAAATAACACGTTCCAAAGTGTATACGACGCGCTAAATAATGTAATGTTATATACAGCTTTTTCCTGTTTAGCTTCTGGAAAATACTTTCCATATGAATTATATGCAAGAGGAAAGAAAAAGTACCGAAAAAAGAATGGTTTTGTCACGCGTGGAATATGAAGTGGAAATAAAAGCTGACACGAAATATATGTATCTAAAGTGATTTATGCTCCTTTAAAAAGCGCTCTATGGTATATTTACTGTATTGCTAAAGTTATAGTGGGTAAACTGCATCCATATTTGATATACGGGAAACATGATAATAGCTGCACTGTGAAATGTTTATTTGTTCCTCTTTACTTGCATGTACGGATTCCATCTCGAACGTTCGAATATTCGAAGTCTGAATATAATTGGCCCATTTCTAACTATTAGATATTCCAATATTTGGGCTACTATTCGAATAATATTCGTGATAATTTTTAACGGGCATTTAACAAAATGATGCGTCCGTGGTGCAGTTGGTAGCGTCGCTGGCTACGGTTGCGGATGTCTTGGGTTCGATTCCCGGTGCGGACGGTTTTCATAGATTGATCTTTCAATCGATTTATGGATTTCTGTTCGTAGTCTGAGTTCTCCCTCCCACCCATTCCATCCTCACGGGGCGTAGCGAGGGCGATTAGCTAACCACTAATTCTCTCATAGCCCTATCCTTCTATCACTACTCTCTTTGAAAAAAAGAAGAGTTTAAGCAACTGAGTAACAAGCAGTTTTCGTAGAAAAAGTCTGTTAAGATACCTCCATTAGGAGACCATATGCTCCACATTGGGAGCGGACATGGAAAAAAATAATTTAACAAAATGGACGAACCCATAATTAATACTTCAGGGAGTAGTTTTTTTAGTCGTCACTTAACTCGGGTGCTTTCAGTACTCTAATCATAAATCATAGCACGAAAGTTTAATGAATTACTGAATGGCTAAAAAAAACCTTTTAGAAATACAGGAGTAATCTCACGCAGCTGCAAATATTTAATATTGTAATAGAATGAAAAGGTGTTTCAATATTGTCTCTATCTGGGAGTTGAAAGTAGTGGGAACAGATTTAGTTATAAATTACTATATTATGTAAGTATCTCATCCTTGGATTTAAAATTAGAATAAATGTGATTTTAATTGTAAATGTATTTGTTTTGTTACAAATTTTAATGTACTATTAAATTATTATTTAAGTATATATATTATTTTATGTTATTAATTATTCAAATCGAATTTTGAATATTATTTTCATACTTCAGAAACTATTTGGATATTCAAATATGTTCGAATAGTTTCAATTTTACTTTTTAACATCCGAATTTCCATAATATAGTATAAATAAATAAAGTGAATATATAATTATAATTTAAGACATCGACTGAAGGTGCTTGATGGAATTTTAATGTTAAATTTTGATTATTGAGATTTTGTACACTTCCATGTATTTTGTCACCCGGGTTTCGCCTTTCGGCATCAAATTATCGGCATTAAATTGTTGCATCAAAACGTGGGGGATCATAAATTATTTTATCAAGAAGTTTTGGAAATCAATAGAGCCCAGTTAAATTCCTTGCCAATTCTGAACGAACAGCTGAACCTTCCAAACTCCCCGCTGCTGTATTTTATACGTTGAAACACCTAACAGATGTCACTAAATGTGGAATGATTGTATATATTTATCGTCGAAATTGTTTATTAGCGTTCACCAAAGCTTTAATGAGTACAAAAAATGATTTAGTTAGTCATTTTAATCATCATTTCATTGATTTTTTCATTTTACCTTCTCTAACGTAAAGTTATTTCGAAATTAAATAATTTTGTGACATACGATTTACAAATTATATGATCACAGTGTCTAACTTTGCAGATTACCAATGTCATGTAGACACTAAATGTATATGCATCATTCCTTGAAAAGTGAAAACCACTCTTCATTATATGTGTTCACACATATAACATAAATCACCAAATTACAAGCTTAATTTAAACACGTTTGATAGATTAACGATATTCTTTTTAAATATTCAAATCCATAATTAGAGCACTCTATTTTTATTACATAATGTGTATTTCGTTGAAGTTAAATTTCAAGTATTATTTATGATAGATTAAAATCGTTACATCAGAATATAAAACTATGTTTGTAATACTCATAATTAAAATATATTCATAATATGTTACGATTTATATTGTAAATACTTTATAAAGTTCTCGTACTAACGTATAAATAATTAAAATTTGAATGAAAACAAAACAGAGCTTAAAGAAAATCATTTGATTTCTAATCAAAGAGGAAAGACCGACAATCCATTAGAGAATCTCAAACGATTAATTAAAGAAAAATTACATTTAATTATGGCAATGTATTGACTTTTATGGTAGCTAAGAAAATTACAGACGATGACAATTACTATTTAATTAGAGTGCTATACAGTTCCAAATAAAAGAGAATATTTTATTTATCCATTGTTACATGAAAAGTTACTTTTACATCAGAATAAAAATCGATTTTTTTTCAGAATCGAGTCAATACAAGGACGCATTTTGGTCTCATTTGGATTTACTGAAAGGGTAAGTAAAAGATTTGTACACATGTATGTATATTTTAAAATTTAAATTTTTGTTGGATTATTATTGCTGTCATTATTTAGTGTCTAAGTAAGTTAAGTAAGAAAATACCGTAAACTAAAGCTGTTTCGTAGAGCTCTTATATTGCGTTTTGTCATTTGACTCAACCTAGGATTCGCTTTGAAAATAAAAGGTATATTCACATGTAAAACAATAAAAAAAAAATATTGAAGACCAGTGCCAGATAATAATATCTATAGCTGATGAATTTTAACTGATGTGCTGGTCGTCAGTTTAAATTATTCGTTTTTGACAAGTTTAAAGATGACGAAAAACGAAACGCATATTATAATCACTAAAAATATTATGTAATTTCACAAATTTGATCGAATCAGATGTTAATTATTGAACGCTAAAAATAGTTTCCACTAGGTAAGTAAGTGTATGAGAAAAAAATAAGCTTTATTTCGTTGTGACTTTTTGGGTGTGAGGTGTTGAATATATCACAAGGTATTTGACTGTGTACGAAAACATGAAGAACTTCTAATATCATACTCTTAAATTTGGTACCTGTCATCGCAGGGACGCAGAAAAATGAGTTTTGAAATATACCATTTAAAAAGATATGAAATTTTTTTCAGAGAAACACTTCACAAATAATACAAACACTTTCTGTGACACCTGTGAGGTGCGGTGACGCAGATGTGTCACGAAAACTTTTCAGTAAAAAGTTAGTGCTATCTAGAGCAAATTTGTATACATTTTATGTATTATTTTAAAATGACAATACTTGCCATGCTATTATGATGTAAGAATTGACTTCAATGTTTTGTGAAATTTTGGTGAGAACAGATCGAATTCAATTTAAAGGTACAAAAGTTGTTAATAATAATTTATTTTATAAACTTTTAATATGAAAACTATAAGTAATAATGAAGTCATAATTTTTTATTTTATAATCGATGGATGTTGTAAAAGGCTAACTGCATTTATATTTTCCGCCAATTTTTTGTGAAAAAACTTCTTGCTGACAAATCAAAATTTAAACGGAAAAAAGTTACGATACAAAAATATGTGTAATATTATCAGAAATAGATTATTTTGTATTGAATTAATTGAGAAAGGTTTTCCGTTCTGCTCTAATATTTTTATCAAGAGTATCATTTGCATGTTTTTGAAGACTTATTATTTAAAGAAGTATTGTTTGAAAGTTTATATATAATATTGAAAACCTTCATATTAAAAAAAACAACTTCCGTCAAAACAAACAATCTGAGTTGCAAATTATTGCTTAATTTTTTTTATTCATTATGCCGTTTAGTGCTAATACCACAAAACGAAACAAACAACAGAATTTTGTTGAAAATAAAACGCTTTAAATAACAGAATATTTTTCATTGCTTAGAATATACTTTTTGCCGAGAGCTTTTTTTAAACTTGTAAAGACTGAATAAGTAAGGATGTCGATCTGGAAGCTTTGTTTTTACTTTAAAATATCCTTACACTTTAATTGTTGAAAGCAATTTCTTAAAAATATTTTCAAATTGTTCTAGAATAAAAACCGCATACTAATAAATACTTACGACATTTATGGATGAAATGAACAGCGTTAAAATAAGTATTGGAATAAAATAAAAGCCTCCACTTTTGAATAAAAAAAATATGACAGATACCACGCTATAGGCTCTAAAATCCAACGCTATGGAATCTTAAATATAAACATTTTAATACCCACTTTATAAAGATTCCCAAATTTTAGGTACACGGGACCTGTTTATCTTTTATTACGTTATTTATCGGTTCATATCCTGCAGAGGCGTCTGCTGTAAGCTTAGAGGTGACGGTTAAACGTTTCAAAAATGGAAGGGGGTTGAGGGATGTAAAATCTTTACTGAAGGGCGCATTGCCCTTCATCGCAGTCTTTTGTCTCTTTGTTAACCGCAAGGTTACTGTTTTTGAGTATGTTTTTACTTTAATTCATAATTCCCGTTTATCCATTAAAAATTTTCAACAAATACATATTTTTATTATGCGAAGTAAGTACAATAATTAATATTTAAATTAAAAAAAAAGTGATCTTTAATTGCGATTGGCCAGGAGAGATCATTTGCATCTATCCATTGCCATTGGAAAAGTTTAGTTATCCAGTGTTATTTAAAAAAAAAATCAAAAACTGTCTAGGGCTTGGTGAACAGACATAGAGTTTAAACAGGCTTTAATAAAGCAGTGGATTGATGCTGATGCCACATGTAATTAAGAATACTTACGCAATTTACAACAATAAATGATTAGGTTGGGTAGATTACACGAGACAGCTTACGCCCACCTAGAGCTTATTGGAAGCTCTAGTGATAATAGTTATGCTCAATGCTAAATGGGGCCTTTTGGTGTGGCTAAGTGTTTTGAAAAGATTACGATTATACTATTTTTGTTAAGGAACTACAAACTGATGATAAATACGAATGCCATATTTTTGATAAAAAATACAAAATTAAAAATTTTGTAATTTTAAAAATATAAATGTGAGTAAAAATATATTCACAAAATATTTTGATAATGCTGTTGGCAATAATGACACTTTAAGGAAAATGAAATAGTCATATATCTTCTGTCATAGTGTGTAGTTTACTTGAGAATACTATAAAAAATAATGCCCCAAATTTCCTCTGCGACGTCTGTTGTACTTAATCAAATTTTAGCCTTCTCCGCATAACAAAATAAACCAGCGTCAGTCAGTGTTTGGCTTAGTTCGTTTTGATCCTTGTTGAGTTTTGTGCCATACCCGGTAGATCTTGATTATGCAAATGCCGTATCTTTCATCATTCGCCAAATGAAAACTTGGAGCAATTTGACATAAATACCAAGAAAAGACCTAAAACTTATTTTACAGCGCGCATTTTCAGACAGGATGTTTTATAAACATGAAGAGTTAAAACAGAGCCCGCAATTTTGATGACCTAGTTATCGTGTCTCAATTTTTGGTCTGATAAACAAGGTAAAGTCATGGTCAGTTATGTTTTTCGAATTTGAAAATCGAATAGATTTTTTTAATATAAATAAATATAAATAGAATGGTAAAATAACTTATAGATATACAAATTAAGTTAAAAGTTATGCGACTGAATATGACAATATATTATGGGTATAAATTGATCTTAGAAATAAATAGTTATCAAGTTACATTTTTTTGTATTACTTAAAACTCTTTTGAAATTAATGATTATAATAATAAAGTACAAATGAGTGCATATTGAATAAAATAAAAACAGAGAGATCTTACAATAAATGTTGATAGAGGGTTTGAATAACACTACACAATACATGAATCATTTCAAAATCCTGAAAATTACCAGTTACGTTAGTTATGGTAGTTGTTAGTTCATGTAATGTTACTTACTACTGGTATTCTAGATGTTGGCGTTGTCGTGGCGTTAGTTAATGTTGAAAGTTGTAAGTTGAAAGTAAACTATCACTGTGGACTGTACTTCATACAACACCACAAAATAAAGTCGAAGAATTAATAAAAAGGTTTATAGTTGAAATTGTCAAGGTGAACCTCATGTAAAATCTACAAAATAAAGTGCCTAAATTAGGAATGATTTTGACAGTTGAAAGTTGGAAATATCACGATGGACCGTACCTCATGTAATAATACCCACAAAATATAGAATCAACTAATAATATGACGCGACCCCAATGTTTGGGTATGCGATTCTATCTCTTCAATGTACCACGAATGGACGCCCGCACACTTCTATAGAACGAAACTACCTTCAAACGATACCACCTATCAAAAGCCAGATCCGCGCCTGCTGGTATCGACTCAGAACCAACCAGACAGTAACCTGCTACATTGGTCCAGTGACAGGTATAAAGACAGCTGCAATAGGCTAGAGAGTCAGCTAGCTTACATGCGGGAAAGGGATATAAAGACTTAGTCTGTACCCACCCTTCGTGGAATCGCTGGGTGGTCTAAGGATCTTAAGAAGTGGTTTCGCAGACACGCCTTCGACTGTACGCCATTTTGTAGCCGAAAGTGAATCGCGAAGCAAAGTGGAGACTCCCGCCGAGTTGGAGTGCTATTCTCGAGCGTAAATTTATTGTGCGACCTCAGTACGTGTAACAGCCAGTGGCGTAACCATTCGCTGGGGTATTCGACGCCCGGTATTGAAGTCGGTCCTAAAACAAGATTCCGTGTATACGTGTGCGATCCGACTATAGGCCAGAGTTTTTTTTCAAGGAGTGGTTGTCTCGCCCTTCGGGGATTCAGTCCACCGAAACCCGGTCTCGTAGTCGCGCCGTGCACGTGCTGTGAGTGTTTGTAAATTACGCAACAGAAAATTCAATAGTAAAGCCGCGTAACGGCTCACAGATAAGGCGGAGACACTGGTTGCCTAGGCTGGCTTCCCATCAGGATCCAAGCGCCGCCCGTTCCCTCGCATAGTGGTCGAGGGACTTTTTAATTGGAATTGCGTAATTTTCCTTTCACCTTACCGCTAAAATTCATTTGTGTTGTTTTTAATAATTGTGCGAATAAATGTGTAGACCCCGGGTGGGCATACACGTACAAACCGAACGCGACTTTGTGAATGAAGACCCTTGCTTCCATTTCCCCTCCCTATAGCACTATCTCCTTCTGAGGTAGAGGCCGTCTCTCTCTCGCAAAAAAATATCAGGTAGTTGATAGCTATTTCGGCTTTGCGCCATCGTCAGAATTAGCTATCAACTACCTGATAAAATTTTGGTAGAACTAAATACTTTGTTATTTTATCCTATTTTAATGGAGTTATATCAAGTAAATGTCAATTCAATCAATATAATACTTTTCTTAATAGTTGAAAGTATCAAGATGCCTCATGTAAAAATCACAAAATAAAGAATCAATTTGTAATAATGTCAAAAGTTGAAAATAGTACAGTTGACCTCGAAATGAAAGTCATTATGACATGTGTAAATTTCACGTCGCTACTGCTCACCGTTTAGGAAGACTTGTTTTGATGGACTTACAGACGGATGGATACATGTACTTTCTGTTATATGGTATAGATAGATAGATTCAGTAAAATGATGAGCGGTCGAAAGCTGTAGTTATTAAAAAATAATTATGATTTAATTATTAATTAATTATTCATTTTTTTCAATAGATTAAAAAAAGCTTTCATTAAAGTAAACAAAGGCTTGCATATTCAAAATATTGTTAATTGTTTCAAAGTTTTGGTGGCATTAATAGGATAGAAAATATTCCTGCAAATGTTAATTACAACAAACAAACAACGGTAGCTAATGATCCACACAAATGGTATAAATTAAAATTTTATCCTTTGTCTTGCTTGCGAGATTTCCGTTTATACCAATAAACGAACAAAACGTGACGTCTCTCGAAGAATAAATTACAAAAAGAAGAATATGACAACAGAAAATTAAAGAATTGAACAAGATTTTATTTTACCGCGTTAAATTGAAACCTCGTGATATGACATTGAGACTTGAATCTGTCGTTTATCAGAAATGTTGTAAACTTTACTGAGAATCATATCGTTTTTGTAAAAACAGATTCTTTTTAAGCTCAATTAGAGCTTGAGGTTCAATATTATTTAATATTTTTCATATATTTTTGAAACAAACTTAAATAAAAAAAGCAGAAAATACATAACATCCTAGCGTCATCAATTATTAGCCAGTACCAAAGATGAGTGATACATGGTCGAATTATAACATTTGTAAAACATTCATTTTTAAAACAATCAATGTATTTGTATCCAAATGTTTTGGTGTACGATCTATCTGCACAAACTCTTTATCATACACTGTAAACGGTGTGTAGAAAGAGCGATGAGTTTAAATCTTGTTGTTTCCTATCCCCATCATTATTTCTTTACACTCAATGAATAATCCACTGAATAACGACCAGTTTTCGTAAAAGAACTAATTTTGACATGCTTTAATAGGAATTCGTATGGTCTAAATTTAAAAATTACATGGTTGAGAATAAAATAATTTAACAACAAAAGTCTTCTAAGTTAGTGTTACTCAACCCGTGGTCCGAAGACCAAGTCCGCAGAAATTTTCCGCAGTCTGCAAATAGTTAGTGCCCATTTTAAAATGTGTGTACAAAGATACCAAGTAATAATAATCATGATTTTAATACCCATGCAGACCAATAAAATTTCATCTTACAGCTCATTGTATTTATTTGATCTGTCTATCTGTTTTAATATTTTTAACAAAAATTACATTTTATTTAGAAATAGAATTTTAGCGGTAGCTAACCTGTCTAGAAGTATATGCGGACTTTCAATGGTGATTGATAGCGTATTGACGCATATTTTTACCTTAACGTAGTGCCGTGTCTATGCCCACTTTCAGTGTTGGCAGCCCATATGTGTTGCTACTTGAATAAATTAGTCCTCTACAGTGTTAATTATAATCCTTAACATTTTACCCATCCGAGCAAGGCCTGGTAATCTAGCTTCTAATATGTAAATAATATTTTTTATTCTTGCGTTGGTGGTCCGCAGGTATAAAAAGGTTGAGCACTGGTATAAACATCAAATAATTATATTGAATATGTAACAATTAAGTGGAGTAGACCTTGTATACAGAAATATTAATCTAGTTTTGTTCAATTATTTTTTTTCTACTACAGTGTGAATAAAACTCTTGTTATTTTACAGTAGCCATCGAAATATATTTCATAAATCATAAAAGCCTCACGAAAAAATGTCTGACTCACTTTGTGTTCGGTTAAAATTTTATCACCGTCTGATAGAGCTTGATTAAATGAACCTCACTTATAAGCTGTTCGCAAGATAGGCGACCGAATTCCAGCGGCATACCGCATTGTTCTCGTCAAAAATAAATAATACCTGTAGCCATAAAAGGAGAGGCACGACAAAGAGTGCGGAACATCCTCCTTTTACGGCCCCAGGGCCTCCAGCACCGGAACATTTTATTTTATTACTGGCGTAAGCCGCAGCGCGTTTTTTCACCGTCTTGCTGCGATTAATTTTCTTTTTGCCTTGTTAACTGCTCTCCACGACTTAAAGAAAAATCACCGTGAGGTAATTACATCGCCAACTATTGTAATAAAAAGAACTTGGCCTCGTTAAACGCACTTGAAAGTTTTTCATACTCACTCATTCACTACTTGTTATTACGTGAATGGCTGCATGCGTAATTTTCCAGTCATTTCGGGCTGAAAACTCAATTAAGACTCTCTGATGACTTATCCCATCGGAAAGGTCCAGAAAAGATGTCATTTAATATTAAATTTTCGTAACATTTTAATGACTAATTTAAAAATACATTTTTTGTGTTTTCCGATTTATTATTTACTATCTACTCAAGCAAAAGTCCGCTCCCAACGTGGAACATATGGCCTCTTAATGGAGGAATATCAATAGAATTTTTCTACGAGAACTGCTTGTTACTCAGTTGCTCAACCTCTCTTTTTTCGAAGAGAATACAGATAGAAGGATAGAGATAGGATAGGATTAGTGGTTAACTAATCGTTCTCGCTACGCCCTGTGAGGATCAGATGGGTGGGAGGAGTCGGCGTCCGTGGCACGATTGGTAGCGTTGCTTGATACGGTTACGGATGTATCGGGTTCAATTCCCGGTGCTGACGGTTTTCATAAATTGATATCTCAATCGATTTCTGAATTTCTGTTCGTAGTCTGTAAAATACCATTTATTTTATCATTTATTTTATTTTTGACTGTTTTTTTTTTTGACTGTCGATAATAATTGTTACCAAATGTTTAAAGAGCATGAATAATTAAAAATATTTTAGCTGTATTAGAAAATGTGGTTAAGATATTGTTGAACATTAGTGTTAGTTGTTAAGAATAATGATATATTTAATGCAAACTATTTCTTAATACATGAGTAAACGTTTGCAAACCCTTTGGGCTGGAAAATGAAGGAGATAAGAATTGAATTGTAAATATATATATCAAGGCAGTGGAGTAAAGTAAAAGCATGTGTGTACACTATTGCTAAATCACTAGCAGAGGTGTCAATTGTTAGTTTTATTCGAAAGTGAATCCACTCGAATTACGTGTTCAAAAGATTGTGTTTCTAAAGGACACATTATAATCAATTAAATTCGATAATAGTCATATATTTTATCAGGGCAGAAAAAAGCTAACTCGTCAAATGATTGCGTTTTGCCTCCATATCTTCATTCTTCCCACTCAACTTTGTATCAGTTGTGACATTACGTATACGAACATATTCAACTTTTTTAAAACATATTTGAATTCCATTATTCAATATAATAAACTATCAATTTTAAAATGTTAACTGTCAATTATTGGTGGAAAGGCGTAATATTTTAAGAATAAGATATAATTTTTTGTACTACTTTCACATGTTTATAATGGTCAGGACTGAACCCGCTCATCTCTAACATTAGTTGATAATGCTCGTGATGAGCGAAACCAGTCCTCCTGATCATTATAATAATGTGGAAGTAGTACAAATAAATTGTGTTTTATTTTAAAAATATAATGAAATGTGTCCTATATTCCATGGCTTGGATTATATACGTGGCAAAAATTGGTACGATATTTTAAAACTATCAGGAAACATCGATTGTCAGGAATTTTTATACTGCTTTTGTCGCCTTTTTTCAAATGTTCACCGACATTACTCAAAAAAAAGGCTTTATATAACGTCATAAAAAGTGATTACTGCAAAATTATTCTATTTCATTCCATACTACGCATTTCATTTAAAAATGACTACCAATGTGAAAAATTCTCAAGATTTCTTCACAGTAGTAACAGCTAGCATATTTGTGAGTAATAAAGTAAGGAGACGTTGTTATGAAAAGAATGCCATTACTTTATTTGAAATGGTGCAGGACGCTAGCAATTTCAGTAAAAAAATACTATGAAATGTCCAAGAAGACCAGTCTCTATGACAACTACATTTCTTTATTATTTCTGGGTCACACTGCAGTAATGTACAACCACGCTGTTATGACAAATATTTAAATAGTTTGAAATAAAAATAGATGTAGAAAAATCTACAAAAGAAATGAATTTTAGGGATAATATTCATTATAACTGTAAATAAGAGTAACATTTTAATATTGCACATACAAATTAAGCCTATTACATGAAATAAAATTCATCAAAATATGCTAAATAACACTTTTTATGTCAATTGTTAGTCTTTGTTAGAAGAATTGCGCAGTTCTTTCACTCTAATGACAATATCATGTAAAATAATATCAAATTTGGATTATTGAGATTTTGTACACTTCCATGTATTTTGTCACTAACGACCCAGGTTTCGCCTTTCGGCATCTTCAGGCATTCGAGCACACGAATGGACTCGAACTGAGACTGAACTGAACTGAAACTCGAACTCAGTTCGAGTCCATTCGTGTGCTCGAATGCCTGAAGATGCCGAAAGGCGAAACCCGGGTCGTTAGTGACAAAATACATGGAAGTGTACAAAATCAATAATCCAAATTTAATATTGAAATTCCATCAAGCACCCTCAGTCGATGTCTTAAATTATATTAAATTATAAAATAATATCGTTTTTACACCTGATTTAAGTTTGCACAAGCTTAATAAACAGACGAAGATGAAAAATCTTTCTAAATACTTATTTTGAATGCTTACTTGAAATAGTTTAATTCAATAAAATAATAATATTTTATATATTTTATCAGTTGATAATGCTTGTGATGAGCGAAACCTGTCTTGATCATTATAACCAAGTGGAAGTGGTACAAACAATTTGGTTTTTTTTAATTATTTGGTATATTTTTGAACAGAAATAGAGCGAAAATACCTTGGAAGTATTATATTATGTGAAATTAATATGTAAGAATAAGAGTAAACTTAATGAACAATACTTACGTCCTTAGAAAAGCCATTTATGGTATTGATCAATTAGGTTTTTATGAAGAATTGCTGTTTGAAATATGTCACGTAAAAATGTTTTAGTTACAACTTTATAGAAGTATTTTTTAATTATCTATGTACAATTTGTATATTATTTGTTATTTAAACATAATTTGCTTATTAGCGTTCTTGAAATACCTCTTAACTATGACACTGCGATTTCAAAAATATTTGTTAATAATTTATATATCTATTTATATTGGATCGAATTCTTATAAGAGTAAATATCAAATGTATCTTTGACGTGTGATAATCCACAACAATGCCAGAATGTTAATCGATTATGTGTTGGGACTTTAGTGTTTAAGTATATTAAATTAATATTATATGAAACCTAAGTAGGTATGTAGTTAACCTAAGATTATTATACAATTTGAATTCACGGGATAACCCAGAACCAACACAGTAAACAAATCATTTCTGTTGGTTTATTTTCATTAAAGACAGTTATTGTCTAACTTTTGAGATATTCATAAATAGTTTGTTTAAATTCAATAAAAATTCTTGTTTTGACAGTGTTTTATGGTTATTGGGGACACCCTGATATTTGTGTACATATATTTTTTTGATGTTATTTTAGATAGATTTAGAGGAGAAGAAGGTACTGCATCATATTAGACATTTATCATTACTGCAATTTACACATTTAGCATTTCAGGAAATTTATAATGCATCAAATATTTTCGATTTCAAACCACATGAGAACCGCTCAACAGCTAACATAGTTACTTAAGATCAATTCGACGATAAAAAAATAGCGGAAACCTATATGAGACAGAAGTGCAAAAGTCAGATCTTGATATTAAATTCATATATCCATGATCCTGGAACCCTATGATTGCGGTGATCTTGGCTTGGTGAATTGTTTTGTGCAAATTTTTGCAAGTAGGATAAACAAATTTAATTTTCGTCAAAAATGCGATGAAATTTGATATAGAAACTCCATTAAGCACCCTTGGTCGATATATTTTATTAAAACAACGATAGCTTGAAATATTTTCTACATACGATATTTTAAAAATCTATTTGTAAGAAGCTTTTAGAGATATTTAGAGAAATATATTTATTGACTATCAATAATAAATACGATTTAAGTATTAGGTACCGGTTCACTTTTTTTTCCAAATTGACGATTTTTGAAGAAAAAAACATGCACTTGCCGTGCTTATAATCTTGAATTACCTCTTGTAGCTATTCCTCATAAATAAGTTGAAATACAAAAATTTCTTTTCTTATATTTATTGTTTATTCATGTTATAAGTTACAGTTGTGTATATTTAAATTGTGAGAAATGAGCAATGAATTGCATTAGAAAGTGACATTATTTTCCGCTCGCGAGTAAAAAGTTGATATTTACTGCAATGAGGCAGCGCCGGGCGCAGATATGCCGCGGCGCACAGTGCGTGGAATAGCCCATAACTGCCAAACTAATTTTACCGGCTGGCAGCTTTTGCAATTGATTATTATTATCGTTCGTTTATATTAAACGCTTATTGTACTGCAGGCCAGAGTCGCAATAGCACGGGTAATAGGCGATACTGCGAATGAATGACAGTGTTATGTGAAAATTGGAACAAATTTAGGGATTCAGCATTTTGTTCTGAATGGCGTATATTCATGAATAGCAATTTTATTCATCTGCAATTCATGTATGAGAAGTTTTTTTATAAATTTCCACGACCACATTATTTGATATTCTCACAATGGATTTTTTGTCAAAGACCCTCTGAAGAATAGCAGTAACGGGTATAAATCAAACTTAACATCAAATGTTCATTTTTTTAATCAAATAAATGAAATCTTCATTTTTTTCTACTCGTGTTGATTATGAATGATTTTTTATTCAATTTTTTTTGAGATAATTTTAAGCAATATAAACTTTAGAATTAAACAACACATACTCAATTTGCTGTAATGCCAATTTACTTTTTTGATATGTAAAAACCTGAATGTCACTGATAAAACTGGTCATGCGTTAACTCTCAATGATAGATTTCTATCACATGTTGCTCTTAAAGCTGGCTCTCCAGGAATCTGCAGAGCATCCGCTCGCCAGCTGGTTCTTCAGCTTTTATGCTCACTGGTGCTTTACCCGTAATGATTACTCTGTGATATAATGATTTCAGTCTGTAAAGAATCTTTTCTATACTACGGTGGTAGCAGATTAATATTATAGCAAGAATACAAAGAGCTATACACGGGATTTGCCGTATACTTCTTATTCAATAGTATTTTTTAAGGTTTTTGATTTAATAATAATAATAATTTATGTAACTCATATAGCTGAAAAACTATTTACAATATTTCTTTAATTGGAAAAACATAGGTGAAGCCGTTTAGATATAATATTTTTCTGATATAACTCTTTATACACTTATTGAAATCGAAATCAATGTTACTCGAAATCTAAAAAAGGATATACGCATTAATAATTAGTAACAAATAATAAAATTCAAGGCAAGTATATTTATAAATTTGTTTACGCTAAGAGTAATTTGTTGGTTGGAGTTGGTAATTTTTTGGTCTTAGCCCAATAATATGTTTCATCCTAATTTCAATATAATTGTTTTCGAAATCGAAAATGCTCAGTCAAGGGGGTGGATAAGCCAATGCAAAACATTAAGGGGAGCATAGAGAAAAAGTAAAATGTTTAGTTAATGGATGATTTTCATTATATAATATAATGATTGACCTATTTAATAGATTGCCAATTTATGAGTGACGTTTTTCTGGTATTTAGTTGTCCTTTTTATATATTTCACTTTTTTTTTTTTTTTCAATTAGTATTTAGATAAATTTTTTATTAGTCAATAAAAATACAATTTACTAAAATAACATAATATTAAATTTTTTTTTTGTAGTAATTTTTAATGTTTAGTAATCGCCCAAAATGAAAAAAAATTCTTGCATCCCCCTGGATACCTCGACCGTACCCATAACGGCGACAGCATTGCCACGTTGGATTTAACTTATTGACTATATTTTTGAAGCATATCCACATTTATTTTGTCATGCTTTTTTTACAATCTAAAAAAGACACTTAAATGAATATGTAAATTTAATAATTTATTTCCGCCAAAACATCCCAACCCAAAACAACCTGTTATTTCTATAAAAACAATAAAATAAATATCATTCAACCAACAGAATAACATATTGACTCGAATATTTTCCACTAAAATACTGTAAATTGTAAATCAAGACATATTTACATTAAAAAACATGATTTGTAGTACTTATTTTATTTTAAAGACAAGCTAGAAGATTTTCGGAGGATAAAATTATAATATATCTGTATTTAAAGATGTGTTTCATTTAAATGTATAAAATAGGATATTTTTCTTTGATACGTATTCTTAATGTTATCTGAAATCATATGTTATTATTTTCCGTATACTTAGTAATTTTTCACTGCGAAAACATGTTAAGTATACAGTATTATATCATTTTGCAGAAAATGAATACCTGATAAAATATTGCCGATAAAATCTTTTCCCGGTATTACTTAATCTGTTTTTGTCGGAAAAGTGTCCTTGATGTTCATTTTAAGATTTTTTCCCGCAATTTTTTATACACGTAATCCAATATTGTTTGACATTTGAGTGAAGTGATTACATTGAGAATCTAATCGTGCTCGAAATAAAGTATATTTATATAAGATTTAAATGACAGACATAGTCGTTGATCCAATTAATTGGATAGTATCAATTGCGGGTATTATGTTTTGTGTTGATACAGCAAAATGTCAGAGATTTTGAGTAATCCAGAAATATTGAGTTTCAGAAAATCTCGATATAGAAATAAATTCTACCTATAAACATACGTTGTTTGTTGTAACTTCAGTGATATAAATTTAGCGAATGAGGCAAAGCAAATTCACGAATTAATGGCGTGTAAGAAGAGTGATAAAGCCATTGGATACTCCTGGGTAATTAAACAATTGTACGTTTTTTAACGTACGAATAATGAAAGAGAAAATGTTTTGTACCAAGTGTAGTCAAATATAGAACGATAATATTTCACGTAAAATAAAATCGTTTTACGACAATCACAAGCTTGCTCATTTTAACAATGTACAATTGGCGCTTAGTGGAAAATATTTTTAAATTAATAAATTTTACTTTATGTTTTTTAAGGCATGAATATTATATAAATTATCATGAAAGGTTTAGGCTGTCGCGGTTTTTAATTGAACATTTATTTTTATTACGATGGGTGGTAATTACTTTGTGTTCTCTTAGTTATAATCAAACAAATCATGTGACCCGTCACATTACGTAAATTAGCTTATATACCTTGCATTGCAAATAAAGTTTGACATGCCTGTTCTTTCATATTAATATATAAATGTTAAAAAAGCTTTTTTTTTCAAACACAACTTGAAAGCCATATTTTGTGTACTCCTGAGAATTGAACAAGAACTCGGCAAAGTGTGACCTTTTTTATTTCGAGACAGTACTTAACATTAAATATATCCACTTACTGCTTTGTGAGGCATAATCTAATTTACACGTGTCAAAATACCTTTTAAATTATTAACGGCATGTTAAGTTTTATAACGCCTTTGGGGCATGTTCGGGAGAATGTTAAGACTATTACCCAGTACAGGTGATTATTTTAAATAACGCATTTTAACTTGGTGTTAATTCTAAATGAATTATACATTTTTGAAACCTTAAAACTGCAAATCTTAAAAATATTCATAACAAATCTACTGTAAAAAATATTATATTTATGTCGACACTAATAATTTAGGAAGTGTAAAGAAAAGTGTAAAAAAGTGTCGGGTCCGTGGTGCAGAGGTCAACGTCGTTGGCTTTGGTTACGGATGTCTAGGGTTCAAATACCGGTACGATAAATTGATTTTTCAATCGATTTATGGATTTCTGTTCGTAGGCATGGATGTTTGTGATGTCTAGAATTCCCTCCGACTCATCCGATCGAAAAACGGAGCGTAGCGAGAGCGATTAGCTAATCGTTGGCCCTGTCCTAGACTTATATTTCTATTTCTACTCTCTGCGAAAAAGAGATGTAGAACAACTGAGTAACTAGCAGTTATATTGGAAAAAATTCTGATGAGTGACTTCCATTAGGAAACCATATGCTCCGCATTGGGACCGGAAATGGTAAAAAAGAAATGATCCGTATTAATTTCAAAATTTTATGATGACTTGTAATCTGATGCATCGGAGTAAAGGTTTGCGACGAATAAAACTTGTTCTAATCGTTTTATGAAATCGTACTTTTTAACTAATGTAATGCCTTTCCTCAATGAATTGACAGTTAGCAATATGCAAATTTAATAGTTTATATAAATATAATTGTACTCAATACACGAATACTTTAATACAATCATATTAACCCACCGAATGTACATGTAGAAACTTTAGTATCAATTGAATAATAGTACAATAGTATTAGCTCTATGGCCACCAGAGTATGATATAAGTCCTCGAAATGTAAACAATATATTGTATCGTAGTTCACAGGCCACTTAGTGAAAGCATTAAAATCAATAACACAGAGGTAATTATTGTGTTATGCTGAGAACACATTGTACTATCTGAGACCTAATGATTATATAATCAGCATACAATAATAATTATGTAATGATTAATAATTAACTTTATTCAATATTTTAAATGTCTAAAAACTGATCGAAGAGAATCTATGTAGGGTCAATATGGCATTCAAATCGTTCATTTTTTTTCGAATGTTTGGTGTCACTTACTGTCAAGGTTTCGCTTTTCAGTATCTTTAGGACTCCAAGTATAGGGATGAACTCTAAATAACAGGTAATAAAGGTAGTGCAAAAGATAAGGTGTTGGGTCAGGTCCATGGTGCAGTGGTTAACGTCGTTGGCTATGGTTACAGGTGTCTCGGGTTCAGGTCCCGGTACGGAAAGTCTCATAAATTGATTTTTCAATCGATTTATGGATTTCTTTTTGTAGACATGTGTCGATGTTTGTGATGTCTAAAATTCTCGCCGACCCATCCGATTCTAAAAAACGGGACATCGATGAGCGCCCTATCATTCTATCCCCACTCTCTTCGAAGGAGACAGGTTAAGTTAATAAGTAACAAGCGGTTCTCATAAAATGTATACTGTTGAAGTACCTCCATTAGAGGTTTATATGCTCTAGATTGGGTGCGGACATGGTAAAGAAAACAATTATAGCATGAAATTATAAATAGTTGTATGCTTATCTGACACAAATAAAGTAAGAATAACAAATTTGGATTATTGAGATTTTGTACACTTCCATGTATTTTGTCACTAACGACCCGGGTTTCGCCTTTCGGCATCTTCAGGCATTCGAGCACACGAAAGGCGAAACCCGGGTCATTAGTGACAAAATACATGGAAGTGTACAAAATCTCAATAATCCAAATTTGATATTGAAATTCCATCAAGCACCCTCAGTCGATGTCTTAAATTAAAGTAAGAATAAATAGACCGCGACAATAATTGACTACCTTCATTAATGTACTTACCGTAGAAATAAGTTGATGTTTTTTGGTCAACTGATATAATGAATGCTCTTACAGAGTTATTCCAGACAAAGAATTCATAATCTAGAATCTCAGTGTACACTTACCACATTTTGTCAATTTTGTGACTTATCAATTTCTGCCATATCGATGATGATGACACATCTTTGATTTTCTGGAAGAAAACAGTTCATCGAAAAAATGACGTATTGATGTAGTTATAACAACATTTTGCTTATTTCAAACTATACCGTATAAAAGAACACACTTATTTTTGTAAATTACACTAACACTTAAAATTATAAAAACAGTTTTGTAGGAACAAACTAAATGAAAAATATCATTTCAAAAATTTTAAAAACTTCAGAGTACAATTATTCGAAACTGGTGTTTCTTCAGTTAGTGTCTTCTTCCAAAACAACAACGATATTATGTACTCAAAAATTTTCTCATGACGATTTTATTTGTCTCTACAGGAGACCACAAGACGTTCTGGGGAAGCGTGTGATAATGTATGGCACAAAACATGATATTAAAAAGAAATACTGGTGAAGTCTTCGTTCAGCAATGGTTCTTGAATTGAGCCGATAGGAGTTAATGTGATTAAGTAACTGAGAAAAAAAATCTTTTACAGACAGCAGGAAAATATTAAATATATTATTATTTATTCTTATAAAAACAAACTGTTAATATTCGATAACGACAAATGCTTTTTTTTCTTTCATGTGAAATATTCCATCTAGAGTATTATTTCCATTATCGAAGTGTCATTACTCATTAATTGCTTTTAGCGTTCGTTGTTGACTCGGCAGAGTCTAAGCGATTTTCGTTAATTAACCAATGCTATGATATTTGATAAATTTCTTCCCACTAAGAGCTTTTAGTGGAAATAATTTGATACACTGTACTCTCGTGGAAAAGCCAACAAAATATTTCAATGCCCAAGTACTATAATTAAAAGAGAGGTACATTATTATACAATTTGAATATTAAAGCTCATCCGTTTATGAAATTTTATCACACAAGCAGGGTGAAATCATCCGACTTTAATATAAAAATATTATACCAAATATTATGTGTTAACAAAAGTGATACAATATAAACAATATAATTGAAAATTCGATTCTATCTTTGACCGTAAAAAGAATCTAACTAAATTATATATAAATCCACTGCTATTCTATACATCTAGCTACTCTCATTGTTTCGCTGTTGACTTATGTGTCCAAAAATATAATTTTCAGAGATATTGGCAAAATATTAATTTCCATGTTTTCTTTTATAATGTTAAACTGATGATACTTTTAACTGTACCCGCAACATTGATAAACGAGCAGTTGAAAATTTGATATAACCAACAATTGTAACATTTTTCTATTTTCAGCCACTATGAATATTGCGGTCGATAGAAATTCCTGGAGATGGATTTAGTGTATTCAATATTGAGAACAGACATGCCTCAGTAAACAATATACATAAATATTTATTATAATAATATTAATTTCATATTATATTTCAATACTTTATTCATGTAGGAGTAATTCGTCTCTATATTATGGTTTTTTAAACTCTGTAATATAAATAAAATAAAATAAAAATGTAATTTTAATTCGTTATTTGACTAACATGAACTCATGATGAGGCCCAATTGAAATCGTTGCTTTTATATTTTGATTGCACAATTTTGTAATGTTTACTGGCAACATACATAATAAAAAATATTTAAGAAAATAAATTATTTAAGTGTGAATACAGAACTGATTAAAACTTTTTCACCTCTTGGTTAGCGTTGCGTGTTTTGTCTCAATCAGAAAAAAATGCTTTCATTTAGTTGTAGACATTCTGATATTACTCTTAAGTATCCTAATAAATAAATTCGTCTAGTCAAAATACTGTAGGTACACATTTCTAATTTTTTTTCTTTTCATAAATATATTTTTATGATTTAGTTAACTTATGTTTGGTTGAGTACGAGATAGTATATCTGCTGATTCAGAAAAGTAATCAGGGTTTGGCTGCAATTTTATTTAAGTATCTTTTTATTCATCCCTTGAGCAAAATCAAACAGCAATATTTTTCATGCTATCTACGGACCGAAAAATATAATTTTTATCGAATATCAAAATGTAGAATAGTTTTAAAAAACGAATACCCAAGTGCTTTCAACAGATTGGTATTGAATTTTTCTGATAACGCTGATCATTAAGACTGCCTGTTTTATTTTCAAAAACATCAATATCAGTTGAAAGCAGTATAAAAGAATATTTTTCTCCACAAGTAAATTTTTTTTTTCTTATATCTAAAATTTGTCATTCTTTTAGTAAATTTAAACACCACTTATTACAGTTTCATCAGTTTTACAATGTTAACTGTCAACTGTCAAGTCTTGAGGGAGTAGAATCAGTTTAAAGCACCTTAAGAATTTTCAATTGATGAAAAATAAAATTAATAAATTTGAACAAAGCTATTTATGACTGAAGAGAAGGTATTCAATTAATTTCTAATTCGTATAATAAACAAAGAATTACATTATTTTTATTTAATTTTTGATAAACTAGTAAAAGTAAATAAAGTAATACATTTTATTCTTTAAGTAATATAAATTAGTCCTATAATACACTATAGAAGCTACTTGCAAGCTGAATACAGAACTAGCTTAAATCTCATTTTTACGAAAACTGGGTTTTTGGTTATTTTCAATTCATAATAGTTCTAATATTTCAATTGATTTTTTCAATGTCAATTTTGTTCACGTCCAAAAAAATGGTTTCAAAAATATTTCTAGCAGCAATATAAAGTGTATTTTTAATTCGTCACAAGTATATTTAATATACCTTTATTTACATTATAAGCTTTGATACTTTAAAAGATATTGAAAGGTTACATCTTTAAATGGCATTTTCAATTTATCATAGGTAACTTTACCTAGTTCTGCATTCAGTGCTTATTCTTTAAGCGAAACCTATATGATGTGTAAATTGTATGTGTTATTAAAAAATGATAATTTTCGATAAAACATTTCGAATGCTTTTATGTTTACAGTAGAACATTTTTTATATCAAACTGATAACCTATATCAAATATTGAAAACTCGTATGGTTAAAATCTTAATGAAATTCCACCGAACAACCTCAGTCACAAGTATTTATTGTTTATCGACACAGGTTCGTGGAAGAGATTTACTTAATGGATTTAAGAAACTAGTCAGATGCTTGTCGATGGTTCAATCCTTCTTTTCAAGATGTTAAGGTTAGACGAATAAGACCGGGCGATACTAATTGTTTGTTGTTAATACAATACTTTTAATAAGTGTTCATAATTATTTAAGGAATGAAGATAATAACTAATGTAACCCCTGCTTTAAAAAAAAAGCATTCATTTCTTGAAAAATCAAGACAGAAAAAACACTGAATAAAAATCTTAAAAGTCCTGCGGAATTACTCTCATTGATTATAAAAAAATACTTTTCATAAATGAAATATTACAAAAGCATTTCAGTACAAATTTTGCTATACACAATAAAAATAAAATTAATTGATATAGGTGTAGGATGGGAGTAAAAATTTCGTTTGCGGAACTCTCGTGAATTATGCATGATATTTAATATTTATTACGGTGTTATTAATAAAAATTGCTAGGTAATATTTGCTTCGGTGCTCGCATATTAAACATTTTCTGAGCAATTTGCATGCATTCATTATTGGAAATTTGCATTTCAATATAAATGCGAATCCGAAAGAAAAATTATATGAATTCAAGGAAAATATGGTGAATTGATTAAAACATTATAGTTTGGCGAAATATACTGTTAACTATATGAAGTTGCTTAGTTTGGTAATTAATATTTTGTATTTGAAATATTTGGTACAATGTGTTTACTTTTTATGTTTATTTATTTAGGTAAATAAATCTACCTTTTTCTGTATTTTAGTTGTCAGAAGATTCGGAATTCAGTTCAACAAAGTCAATAGAAAATATTATTTTTCTCCATTTAGCGATGGAGGTCTACATAATGGATGTTTTCTTCTGTATATAAAATAAGACGATGTGAAGCAAAAACCAATAAGTCTACATTTTTTTAAGATCATTAAAAAAATACATACATATTTATACTATAAGTCATTTTATACAATATGTAGAGACAGATAACTTTCAGAACCTGGAAAAAGCAAACGATACGAAATGTTTAGACTTCTTATGACATGCAAAGTTAAATAGTTACAATAAAATGTCAATTTTATGTTATTTATATTTATCACAAAAATGTCGTTTACTACTAATATTGCATAGTTGATATATCGGTTTTTGCTTTTAAATCCCTCAAATATTCTAAGGTACAGGAAGTAGCTCTAATGTCATATTATCAAGTTCTGTTAAAAGATATGTATTTCATTCAGAAGTACACGAAAAACATTAATAATATATTTATTGTTTGAGTCGTAAACCTCAATCTACAGAATTACTTATTTTGATTTCTATATAAAGTGAAATAAAAATGAAGAAGAGGAAGCAGTATTTGTAAAATTCTTCCGTTAAAATCAACGCATGCATGAAAAATGTGTATAAAAAGCATCGCGTAAAATGTAAATACCACTCTATTTTATGGATAGAAAACATGGAAGTGGTTTCCTCAGCATTTCCACTGCCTTGTTTCTCGAGAAGCATCCCTTGCATTTTTATCTCAGACGTTTTTGAAAAGCGAGGAATCTTTTCTGTCAGCAGGATGTATAATATACTGCTGTAACCATTATTTTCCGACAGCTTGGAATTTTCAGAAAATAGCATTATGACGAAACGGAATTTGTGTCAACATATGAAACAGTTAATTTAACAAGCTGATGAGAACATATTCATGATAATAATATGAATTGAAGAGTCTATAAACTTTAAAATATAAAATTATGTTAGAATTTGGATTAATGAGATTTTGTACACTTCCATGTATTTTGTCACTAACGACCCGGGTTTCGCCTTTCGGCATCTTCAGGCATTCGAGCACACGAATGGACTCAAACTGAGAGACAGTAAACAGTGTCTAACGTTTATATAGAAGATACAAATGCGACAAAAAATTCCATCAAGCACCCTCAGTCGATGTCTTAAATTATATGTTAGAATTCTTGGCCGTCATATCCAAAAAAAAAAAACAATCGAAGAATTGATATTGGTTTCAAATAATTTTTCAGCATTTATTTATTTTTGGAAACTTTCTTAACAAAGAATTCTGTATACTGTGTGTGGATGTAGTAGTCAATCATACCTTTAAATTTCTTTTAAGAATAAAAAATGCATGGTTATAAATATTATAGTTGGCAATCATTAAACAGATACAATAACAAATTGTTTTTATTTTGGTCATCACTGATCTCTGAATTATTTTTACAAAACTATTTTCACTCAATTTTGTCTTAGTAAAACTCATATTTGATATATGTCTTGTTCACGAACACGTATTAAAGTATCCATATTTAGCCACTCGATAAATTTATTGATTACCTGTACAAAAACAAAAACAAGAAGCATTTTGATGATTGTGAAATCTCACCGACTCATAATTTTAAAACTGTTAATATTATTCCATTATATTTCTTGGTTCGTTATTCATTTGGCAATTATTGGATACAGAAGTAGTATTTTAAAAACCATAATCATAAGAGTTGTGTTAAATGTCAAAACTGTGAACTATCAACTCTAAAGCTATTGTTTTGTGATTGAATAAATATTACTTATTATTATTTAAAGCTAGACTGAGTTTGTAATAGTGAACTATTTATATAATTAAGTTATTTTTTTTGATATTGTATATTGTTAATATATTCAAAATTCGTGTTATCTAAAATGCAAATTACATCTGTAAACTTATTTAAATCCGTCATGAAATTTCTTGAATTAGTAGTAAGAAGCTTTAGCAGTGAATAACTGCTAATTGACAATGAATTTTAATCATACTATTCAGAAAAATTAGATACTTTAAGTACCTACTACAGTTAAGACGTTTAAACGAGAAAACACTCTCATTTATGGAATGATAAACACTATCTTAATTCAAACTAAGATTATTCCATTTTAAATCTAACTTACTTGACGTAGATGACGAAGAAAACTTCTTTTAATCTTGTAATTGTTTCTAAGTAAATGCACGTCAACGCGTTTTAAAACAATTCATCACGCTGTCGAGGTAAATGACATAACTGACAACGTTAAAGTTTGAAACTTCTACGTAAAATCTGAAAAATTGTCACTTTTATGTCAATGGGATTATCTGTATATACAGTGAAAAATCATGATATTTGTGTATTTATAATAATTTCAATTTCCTCCATTGCATTTATTTCATCAGTAGAACTCGAATACGATCACTTAATTTGCACCGTTTTTGCATTTAATCTATCGCTACGATTTCTAAAAAGAAATCCATGAGATTTGAAAAATTATTTCAAAATACCACTGTATCCTTCATAATAGCCTAATTGTTGTAACGCCTCAATGAACAACTTCAATTCCGTCTCACGATACATATTCTTTTTTTAGTTTTATATATTTAGCGATCTTTTAATCTCTTGTCTTGCCCAAAAATGGAGTATATTTAACTTGATATAAGTTAGTAAGTTTTTGGAAACGGAGGTTAAGTGATTGATGTAAAACCGGTTTTGGTAAAAGAAAATCTGTTTATACACTACAAACTCACATTATCATTAGACAGGGTTAAAAAAACGGTATACTTGATATCAACAATTTCATTTAAGAGTGAAATGCATTTGGATGCAAATTGTAGGTTTGAATTAAAGAATATCGTAAAGTTAAAGAGAAAACTGCAGTAAAAAGCAACTAAACTGGACGTATTGAAGTAAAAACACAAAGTATTGAAGGATAATCGAAAAATAAAATATGGCATATCATGCAAACCACATGATACTTACAAACTTTTTTTTGCGATCAAGTTTTAGTGAATATTATTTATTGATTGAATCGACATTTACACGGTAGATCTCCATTATAATGGGATAAAATAACAAATTATTTAGTTCTACAACATTTTATTAGGTAGTTGATAGCTATTTCGGCTTGACGCCATCGTCACAACTATAATAGTTCTGATAGCTATCAACTACCTAATAAAATGTTGTATAACTAAATTTTATTGAATATAATTGATTATTGTAATACACGAAGAATGTATGTTTTAAAACAGTACCAAGACTTGTAACCATTCAGATGATTATATTTTATTCTCCACGGTATTCAATGAAACTTTTGTAATTAAAAAACATAGCAGGTTTTTATTGCATTGCATTGAGACCAGGGAGCATTAAAATATCATGGTAAACCATCCCAGTGTTAGAATGCCAATTCCGGTCACCGCAACTCGTACATGACTGGTGGTTTTTTTTCTTTCCACCGGAGGCTGGTAGGCAAAGGCGGGGGCACAAATGTGGAGTGATGGGACGACGCCGGTGGTGTGGTGGTATGTTCTGCAAAAACACGTCAGCACAATACCACCCGACGCTGCCTCGTCTCGCACTCGTCCGCCCATCATGCTCGTCTGCCGTGCTGGCGAGACCACTTTCGAACACTGCAAAATGAATGCTGTGTCACACGAAAAGTAGCGCAGTACTAAAAAATAACTTTCAAATGTTACCAATTTTTATTTTCAGCATATACGTAATTTTTACGCTTGTTCGGCAGAAAAAATAAAGTAAAACTTGTGTATAGGTGTGTAAGCTTATTAAATATATTTTTACTAAAATATTCACCCTAATCTGAAAGGAAATGGATGAAAGTCGGTGGCTTAATCTTTCTCTTCATTAGAGAGGGTTATGTTAACGGTAAAGTAAGTAAAGAACTAGTTGCAAGTTAATGGTTTTGTCTTTCATCCAGTTTCAGAATTGGCTAGGGTATAATGAATAAGTATGTATGAAAATGTCCTACCGGTGATTGGAACCCTGAACCACGCAAATTAAGAAGACGTTTACTCTTGGCTACGTGACTAGCTATTGAAATAAAAGGTTATTGCCTTTTATCTATTAATTTTAATGTGAAATGTACAATAGAAAACCATAGTCGCTTTGTTGGGTATCTTTTTGTAATGAAACTACTTTCCATGAATATTTTTTGAATGCATATTTTCGAAAACAGTCTGCGATCAACTTACAAATCTACTTTACTAGAGAATACATGTGAAAAATTTGTAATTACAATGACAGGAAAGTAAGGTCTAGTAAGTAGGCTCTGTTCTGGTCACAGCAGCATTGTAAAGGTTTATGAATGACTTAAAAATAATTAATGTGCTGGTATAAACAGTAATTTCATTCACGTTTCCGTTATTGATACCAATCTACATTTAATTTTAACATGGTTTTCTGTTTCCTAATGCTTCGAATAGCTTTGCAATGGTTGTTTTATAATAGCGATAGCAGCATTTTTTTAATAAATATGGTAATGTGCCGCATTTTCTTGCGTGCTCGAAAAGATTAATTGTTTTCCATAAATGGTGGTTATAGCGAAAAAATAATGATGCATTTTTTATGTTTAAATAACACTGAAAGGGTATTACAAACATTAGTGCAATAATTTTCAATAAAATGATAGTAAATCATCATTCACGGAATAAGGAAATGTGATTTGATACTGAAAAAAAGTATGTCGTTGGTTTTTGTCAAATTATAGCCGTATCTAGAAAGATAAGTTCTCTGTGAGACTTTCATGGAGCCATAATAAATTAAATATATGTATATTGCTTTTACGGGTCAATATAAAAATGATGCGAAAACTAATTGGTGATAGAATGGCTGTAAATCATAAAAATTATATTGACACTCTTTTCAAAATATTCTTTTACAGTTTCGAGCATTTTGAATTGATAGGAAAATGAATATTATATTTTAAAATACATCAGTCCTTTAACCGATGTCTAAAATTCCCTCCCACTCATCTATATCAGAAAACAGTGCATAGAAAAAGCGATAAGCTAACTAGTAGTCCTTTTATAGCTCCCATCAGTATATGTTTGAAAAAGAAAGGTTAGATGACAAACAGTTCTCATAAAACAACTTCTAAAGAAATGTTTCGATTAGAAATTCATAAGTTCTACATTAGAAGCAAATATCGTTGAAAAAATAAACGTGTATGTCAATATATCATTTTTTAAAGCGTAAATTGATAGCTTTGTTATACCACTATTTGAGTAACTGTGATACACTGAGTGGTGTGTGACACAACAGAAGAAAATGGTTATTAATTTTAGTTTATATTTGAAAATATAGTTTATATATGTTTTGGGAATGATATTAGAATTGTTGCGGACGTCTTAAGTGAGTCAATGGACCGAGCATCGGCTGTCACACTGGCTTCAGAGTTTCTCGGAAAACTGACGCCTTGAATATTCCACAGGAATAACAGATTTTTAGGCGACAGATTTTCACCGAGATGCGGAATTTTTTTGAGCTGATTTCTCTTGCGGATGACTAACTAGTGGCTGTATCTGTGTGACACAATGTCGTGAATTCGACAGCCAGATTTGTAGGTATTTTTATGTTATATCAAGGTCATTTTGCGATAGATTTTTAGGAACGAAAAATAGTATACTCAATGTTATGCCTTGTAAATGGCGTCTAGGGGGCAAATAGAAAGTCTTTACACGTGTAAAAAACATATTATACGTCGTAAAGCTTTATTTTTTTCATCGAAAATCTGATAATCATGTTTGTAAATATATTATATGATGAAATTTTTGGCATCGGAGATGCTTTTGGTTAAATCTAAATTGTTTGTATGATGCTGAAGCCCTTTGAATATTAAGTCACAAGTAATATTTAATAAAAAAATTTATTGATAAATCAATTAATTTAACAATTCTTACTATTTAAAAATAATAATCTACAAAGTTGCTCCATGATTTATATTTATTAATGATAAAAAAAGCACTAAAATAAACTGGTTGTCATGTATAGATGTAAAACCTAGAGCTAAGTTTAGAGGTGAAATAGCAAAAACCAGATTCAGGCATTCCAAATAAAATTTTCCTACGAATACTTGGTCAGGTAAGAGAGTTCATCTGTGCATCTGCATCTGTAAGATTACTAAAATCTTCGCTTTTAGTAACGTGACGAGGGCGCAAAGACGATGTTCAGGTTACAGGGTCAATTGCGAGATATTTAGACTACTTTATGGCTTGTGCAATGGGAAGTCGACCGGTGCTCGGATGTGAGTCAGTTTGGTCAATGTGTCATGCTGTAACGAAAAAGCCCTGAATTTAGATATCTATATATAGATTGTGTAGTTAGTCATGGTGCTGGATAGTGTATAGTGCTAACTACTGAACATATCGACTCTGGAAAAGTCCTCCCCAAACAAAACGAATATTAAATTGTATACATTGTGATTATCGAAAAAAATATATTCAGAAACGACGGAAGGATAAGTCCTTTTGTCTTTCTGGAGTCGATATGTTGGCGTCCGTGGCGCAGTTGGTAACGTCGCTGGCTGCGGTTACGGATGTCTCGGGTTCAATTCCCGGTGCGGACGGTTTTCATAGATTGATCTTTCAATCAATTTATGGATTTCTGTTCGTAGTCTGAGTTCTCCCTCCCACCCATCCCATCCTCACGGGGCGTAGCTAGAGCGATTAGCTAACCACTAGTCCTGTCATAGCCCTATCCTTCTATCCATACTCTCTTCGAAAAAAGAGAGGATGAGCAATTGATTAACAAGCAGTTCTCGTAGAAAAATTCTTTTAAGATACCTCCATTAGGAGACCATATGCTCCACATTGGGAGCGACATATATGTTTATATAAATATAGTGTATTAGCTCATTTTGTGTTAGTTATACCCAATATTTTTTGGTGTGGGTTACGTCATTTTTCCTTTCCACAGTAAATATGTTATATTGTATTGTATAACGCACACAAAAATATTCAGGCTTGCTGGCGGCAATTCAGCTCAAATTTAACATAATTACCATAAAAATAAAACACACTCTTTCGGAAAACCTTATATCATAATAGACTATTATTATTAAAAATTAATATATATTAGTATAATCACGCAAGAAAAAGACCAGTGGTATTAAAAAACCATTTAAAATATTTGAATAACCATTAAGAAAATCAAACCAAAATTCATTCCAAAAGCGGATAAAGCACAACGCAAAAAGATTACCCATTAGGATTAACTTAATGTTGTATTTGTGTTAACCTATGTAAACGAAAACAAGTATAAATACGTGCCTACCACAATGCAACGAAAATAACAGAGATCCAGCAAATTGTTGTTGACTTAGCTAGCATAAATTGTTTTTAGTTTGTTGTATTTGATGTTACACACATCATAAGTGCACAGAAACACCAACACGCCATTAAAACTCCACAGAATATAATATAAAGCATTTTCATAACAAGTTCAATGTTTGGCTGCGTCCGTATTAATGTAGGATATATTTGTTAAAGCTTTACGATGGATGCATTTGAAATTATTTTCGCATCAACTATACAGTTGCAAAATTGAAAAATACATTGTTAGTTTGGTGTTTTGAATGTGTAAATGAAGTATATTATTTCAATTTTCTATAACATACACGTCACATTTTTGCATTTTCAAATTTCTTTTATTTTAAAATTGCATGTTTAGTCGATTGGGCTAAGCAGACATCTTATGAAATACAATATAAACAGATATGAATTGTGATTCATTCTAAAATAAACTACTGGATTCTCCTGCCCAGTTAATGTAAAACGTTATTGCCAAACATTTTCGTAGAGACCCGTTCTGTTTGAGCGGAATTAAATACATATTCTTGATGATGAGTAGCAGTACTGTCAGTAATAGTGTGATATTGAAGGTAGATTACCTTCAAGACTATATAAAAGCAAGGAAAGTTGAATATATGAAAATGCTACATTACTACAATGATAGAAAGCGCCAGGAAATACTGTCAATAAAATTCCTTTGTTGAACCAATATGCAGTACAAGCGCAAGATGAACTTCAATTTCGAAGTCAATCTTCTAAGCAAACAGATCTAGTTTTATATACAATTATGTTTCCTTTTAAGGTGTTTTATTTCTATCTTTAAATTCTTGTTAGAAACACAAATTTTTGTATTATTCCACAGATTTATAAAATGATCAGATCGATAATCACGAGTATTTTCAGTTGAAATCTTGAAAAAATTAATGAATCTCTAATTTATTGGTGAGTGCGATTTTTAGTTACTTATTCTTAATCAAAACAGCAGTAAGATTATCGTTAAATAGAAAAATAATGCTGTCAAAAAGCCATGTTGTGAAATTGATACAGGAATATAAATTACTGATACAGGCTGTTAGAGTATAAAAAATACATCAAAAATTCTTAACTTTTAATAAAGGAGAAAGAATTCGAGTAAGTATTTCCATAATCCTATTAATAAATAAAACATTTCAAAAATGCAAGAGTTTATTATTTCAGCGAAAAAATATCCTTTAACATTTAAGGACTTATTTTAATGACGGGATCAGTTTGAGTTTACCAAGCGGACTTAAGCGAAATTAAATTAACTTGGCTTAAGTTACTTGATGTGAATATTTAAAACGTGTTTTCTTTTTGAATACACAAAACATCGCAGCTTACGTATTTAAACTTCCAACATTATTTTGCTGCCTTAGCATCCCTCAAATTTGTATTTAAAAATACATAATTTTAATGTGACGAATATAAACGGATTCAAGATTAATATTTTATATAAATAAAATACTGCAGAACTAGTCAAATCTACTGTTTTTCCATAATTTAATTTAGTTTTTTTTATTTTATTGTATGTTGTATAATACTATAAAATGTGCAATGATTTGTTTTATTCTTCTGTATTAAGAGAGATTTGCGACCAAGCAAGAGTTTTTGAAAAATATATATGAATGGTAACTCTTTATGAATGGATCATTTTGATGATTTCAGTTTTTATTTCTTTAACCAATTCTGAAAATCGTACATATTAAAAAAAAATTACATTTCAATATTTTTTTGTACTTATATAATGCTCGTTAAAATCAAAATTGTGAAAATATTCAATTCATTTTAAATGAAAATTTCAAGATAAACAAAAAATTAATACATACCATCATAAAATAACAATTTTGTTTAAGAAATTGACGTAAAAGCATATTTAGCTACTGAGAAAAATGAAAAACATAACATTTTATCATTAATAACAAACATAATTATTAATGTAATGTTTACAAATAACAAAAATATTTAAGACAAAACAAATAGAGAAGCATATCACTTTTCGCGAATAGAGTTTTTGATAGCTTGAAATATACACCGCAGTCATATTTTTAGGAGAATATTATCGTCACCGTACTGGCAGAAGTTGGTAAGTAACATAATGGCAGTTCTGAGTAAACAACAAATAAAATTTTTAGCTTGTAGGTTAAAGTATTTTTCCTCGGTATTTTATGTTATATAGATAATTATAACGTGAAAGTAAAAATGCATTCATTCCAATCTAACGCTTATCAAGTAAGAGATCAATAGATATGGACAATTGCTTGCAAAGAAATCTGCATTAATATACAAATGAGATAAATTGCTTTGTTTTTCCAAACTGATATATTTAATGCATCTACTGAGTTATTCCGGACAGTCAATTGATATCCAAGAATTTTACTATTCACTTACCTAGTTTCAATCGATTTTGTTACTTACCAACTTCTGCCAGTACAGTGACATTATATAAATATGTTTGTAGATAATCTTTCATACTTTATAAAAAATGAAAAGCAGCAATATTGACATGACAATATGTTATTAGCATTTCTTACTGAAATTAATATTGGGTTGCCCTGTTCTATAACAAATTATGTAAATACAGATATAATATAATCTATTTGTTTTACTATTAAATTATTTGCCATGTTTTTACTGTCTTCTTCTAGATATAGTGTGTACTGTCTGAATAAGTAGAAAACGTATGTTGAAAATGAAGTATCCGTCCAACAGCTCTGTCGCTAACGACCTTGTTTTGGCAACAGCGCCCCATCAAGGGTGGTAGGGGTGGGATTTGACACGGCGCAAGGGGCGCCCCGTTGACAGGACCGGCTTACGGTGTGGGCGATGCGGTCAAAAGCCACCGCAACTAAAGTGGACGTCACAAGCCAGTCATTGTTTATCGTTTGCCCAGATATTCGAAATTTAATTAATCATAACGGTCACCGATATCAAACTTTACATTAATGAATGCCTGTGCTTTTATAATTTTATTACTCGGTGGAATGCGAAAGAGGAAATATATTAGGGCTTGAAAAATTAACAAGTAATAGTAAAATTAGCTGTTTTATTATTTGTACGGCAGTGATTTATATTTTCATTAATTTTGTGTATCATATTTTAATGTTTTACCATGAAATATTTTAAGGGAATATTGCTCAAAGAAGAACGCTTACTTTGGTAATGCGACCATTTCCTAAATTATGGCTAAGGCTTCTGAATAATTAACTAATAACTAGTTTTGAGAGATTAAATTAACATTTATTAATTTAGGTTGCGTTACACTACAATAAAAAAGAATATGAAGGCTTATTAATAATAATATTAGCATTTCAATCATTTCTCTTAGAAAATTTAATTGAATATTTAAAAAAAAAATTCTGATACATTTGGTATTTTTAACCAAGAGTTAAATTCCATAAAATATTACAATTATCAGCTAATATCTTACTAATAATTTATAAGCTGTGAAGTCACTTTGAAGGTGTTAACTGTCAATTTTTGGTGGAAAGGCATTATGTTTTAAAAAATAAAACACAATTTGTTTGTACTACTCTCACATTTTTATTATGATCAGGACCGGTTTTGCTCATCACAAGCATTATCAACTGATATTATCTGATACTTACACTGTTTGTGAAGTGAAGACTTTTTATGCTATACTTGTAATATTTCCATAGTATTATAAAATAAAATATCATATATTGAGAGGGGGTTTTCACTAAAATCAAAAAAATATGAATCAATATCCAAATACACAATGTTTTAAAATAAAAAAACGCGACTTTCGAAAATCTTTTTAGACTAAAATGTGTCAATTATGGGCACTCTTTTCAAGCCATTTCGTTAAAAAGACGAAGTCTATGTCGAATAAAAGTGTTTTTTTTTAATAATTTTAAAGTTTTATTTGGGCTAAAGCTTTGTTTGTCCCTGAAAAAGAGCTTCTACCTGACTGGCCGCCGCTGAAAGCGTTGAATCCAGTTTTCACATGAATAATGCAAGGTCGTCCCTGCCACGCAGCTGACCTGACGCCTCTCGTGAGTAGTGCCTCTCATCAGAAGGCTCCACCCTATTCCCTCACATGATGGAGGTTAAACATTATACTTCTGGCTCAAGTTATTACTATCTGTTTATTCTCATTTTTCACCGTCAACCATTAGCCTAAGCACTTTTGAATGAGTGGTCAATATAAAATGACCAATATGTACTTTAATCGTTTTGTCTGGCATTAAACAAAATAAAAATAATGGCATTAAAGTATAAAAGCCGAAGCGATATTTCGTTTTGTTTTAATCACATGATATCAATTCAAACGAGATTTTTGTAAAGTTACTCGAAATCAACTAGACGAGAAAAGAAATCACATAAACTCATGCCCAAGATCTCAAATTTTCACATAGGTAAAGCCATAATCCACAAAGGGTGACTTTATATTATAACAATATAAAAATAGTTTAAAATATATGTTTTTCTCATGCAGCAACATTTTATTTAGACACGACCGATTTCGATAAGCAAATGTGTATTTGCAACATTGATCGTCTGTTTGTCCTATTTTTTTAACTTGTTAATTTATGCAGAAAACTCACACTGAATCAAAAGTAATTTTTTTTAAATATAATGTCTTTCCACCAAGAATTGACAGTTAACACCTTAAAAGGAACTATTAATCATTTTGTGTTTTAAATAATATGTAGAATATTTTAAAATATTTGTCTTATTGATGTTTTATTACGTGCAGTGTGGTGAGTTTAACAATGACATTATCTATATATAAATGAATGTTTGTCTATTTATTTGCTTGCCCCATATGCGTTCCTTTACTATTCATCCGATTGCGATGAAACTTTGTGATAATTATATGTGATAATTAATAATGAAAATAAAAACTCTTAAACATTTAAAAAATTTTAGCTTTTTGCCAATTTTAAATTATTATCTGGTGATTCGATACTCTTATGAAAATATTGTTGAAATACGATCTGAGTATACTTTGAACTAGTGGTGTATTATGTAATATACAGTACACGTGCGGTTGATGGATATGGATGACTTCATAATAATGTTGTCAGTGATGGTTTTTTTTGGTGACATAACATTTTGTGAACATTAGAAGGCATCGCGTATTTTTTAAATGTTCAAGTTAAAATTTTTGCAAGCTATTCAAAAAACAAAAAACGGGACACAAAATACAGCAAGGATCTAAAGCCATAACTCATTTCCGGTTTCATTAAATGTGTAACAGTTACTCTAGTATATAGCGGAATATTAAAGACGGCATGCATCACTTTTTTTTAAAAATTTAAACGATCATTTACAACTGACCTAATTTTTTTCATTCCGTCATGATTTTTTTTACAACAAAAAAATATTTACAATTAATTATTTTGCTGTATGAATTCAACTTTAATTTAAAATATAATCGCAAACCCGATACCGTGTATCATATCAGTAAATTTATCGCCCAATAAAACGAATATTAAAAAAAATGTATCTTATGACGTATGCAGTTTCTTAATATTTATGGAAGCTGTTTAACTATTAATTTATACTGTTGAAATGTAAAAACAATGTAAGATTTTTTAATAAAATGTTTAAACAAATATTTGACAATTTTTGACACTCTTTTGCACCAAAATCCAACTGGTAAGTGGTTAATAAAACAACATCTGCGTGTCAATAATCATTCCATGTATTACAAAAGTCTTTTTCTTATATGTTGAAAATATTTTTAAAATATAAATTGATTGTTTTCAGTTGCTTTTGAAGTAAAGTGAATATGGAAATGTACATTTAATAGTAAAGATTCTCTCGCAACGGTCTCTTAACTAAATTGTATGTAGCATTAGTTTGAAGTTTAAATAATATTTACATATCCAAGAGTTCTTCCTCGGTCAATAATAAATACTGTGCTTCATAAGACTTTGACCCATATTTTAATAAGATAGATATTCCTTAAGTACTTTGAACTTTTGAGTCAGGTAATGTAATATTTCATTTGGTTTAACATTTTATTCATATAGAGCATTTATTTAAACATCAAAAACACTTTACGCTTGTAATGTCATCTTGTTATTTATTTCACTTCCACGTTATATGTTATCAAAAACAAGCGATAAATAACTCATCTTTTATTATATAACTAGTGGGTTTTTCCCAGCTTCGCCCAAGGTAGAGGACGCATATATTAGTTTGCTTTGCTAACAAAAGACCTTTAGGAAGATCCACTGATTATCAATATCCACATTATCAGATTTCACTATATTCATCGACACGCAACAAATTTTAATTCCGTTAAAGACACGAAATAATAATGTCACTGTTTTAAGTTAAAAAAAATGGATAATTTTTCGCTCAATCTTTTAATTTTTTACAAATTTTACGATTTTAGCATGAACAGTAATTTTTTGTGACGTGTATGCTATAAAACTTTTCTTGTTGCTCAGCAACGTCACGTTGACAATCACGGAATATATGGTACGGAGCGGTTGCTAGGCAATCTTTCTGGGCTTTTGTTGATTATTTTGAAACGTCAAAAATTGCGCAGTTGAACTAAAAATTATAGTCAAAATGACGTGTGAAAGTTTCACGTCGCTAGTGTACGCCGTTTGGGAGGAGTTGTTGTGATCGATAGACATACAAACATACAGATTTCTACATGTATTTTGTGCTATATAATAGAGATAAATTTATCAGTATGAACCCACAAGCGTCGAATACCTTTTACACAACCTTCAAAGACCCCATCTAAATCTTAGATGATATATTATGAGTGGCTCTTCTTTACAAGTCCAGGTATCGTCACAGATTTTTTTCAAAACTACTCAAATTGTTTGTTTCTGCATGAGGCTTCAGTTTTAATAGTCGAAATGAAAATTTTCTATACGCACAAGGGTCCTTTGTCGTTAGAACAATGACCTGGGAATGTATACAAATATAATATATTATAAATAAGTGCTGGAAAAAAATCTACAGACATTTATAAGTAAAATTTCTTGTCATCACTGACGAAAATGATTGAAACATCAGGTTGGGTATAACAATGAATCATAAATATTGATAAACACAAGTTCAGTAATAAAATTGGATATTAAACAAAACACTACATCAAATTAAAACTTATTCAATATAAAACTTTGCGTAATTTGAAAATTAAGCAATAACTCTCTGGTTTTGTTTTTTTTATACATTTAATAGTTTCGATATTTTTTTTTGCAATTGTGAATTGAATTTCTTTCAATATAAGCCGAATATATAATAGTTCGCTAATCAAAATTTTGGTCAAATATAACATAAGATTGGAAAACATAAATATGATTTGTTAAAATTTTAAATTGTGTTTTCAGATTTTTACCAAACAAAAGAGTGCTCTCTCAAAAAATCTTCTTTTAAAAATATATGTAAACCTCTGGTTGAATAACCCATAGGTATAAAGTAATATATATATACACTTACTACATATATTTAGCATTTTTCTATACTTACACCGGTTGGTATAGTTCAAAGTTGAAAATCTTTTTCTACAAAACTGACTTGATGTGTAAATGAAATATTTATTTGACACGTGTTTTAAATAAAAAATATAAATATGAAGGTAAATAAAAAATTGTATCTGTTCAAATATGAAAACTTTTTCCATTACGGTGTCGTTATTTTTCTTTCATTATTTTTATTGAGTTTTTAGATATACTGTGTATCTCTTTGAACATCACGAAGGATGCGAGACCAAACGAAACAGCCACTCTTGTTCTGAAAGATGAATGGATGTTTTAGAAAGAACTTTCTTGGTCATTGCTCTCAGTCTGTGTGGGTTTTCGGATAAATATTTGCACCCGGAGAATGTTTGCGCTGGTATTAAGGAAGCCGCAGCAAAGCAAAAAAAATGAACGCTCGCGTCAAAAACATTTCTGTATTATACCAGCTGAAATCCAAAACCGGGGGTATTTTTCAAACCGAGAAGTAGGTAGATAACAAAAGAGCGAAGAAATGAAGTAAGTATTCATCATTACGATATAAAACGTACTATCATCGAACTAAAGAAAATGCATAATAGTAAGAAAACTAATTGAAACGTTCCTGTAGCCGAGTAGACAATGCTATTACGCATTCTTACACAAGGTTGCAGAATGACAAGTTCATGTTGGTTTCCAATGGCGTATATAACTGTAATGCTTTCATCACTTTCCCATCCACCTCCTATCGGTAGTCTGGAAACAAGACCAAGAAAGCAAAACTCGCTAATTATTGGTCCTTTTATAACTTCATACTTCTTACTTCACCATCTCCATAAACATAAGCTGTGCCACTGACTTACTAATCTTTGTTATAAAACAACTTGATATGTTACATCTACGCGCCAATTAAATCATATTGGTTGCGAGGATGGTGAATCGACCAACATATATTCGATTTATAAGTTATTCTTATTCGACCAATCATTTTCTATGTAGAGATGTGTATTGGAAGAATAAATTCTGTTTAAAAGTAATAACAGGCTTACTAAGTTAGAACATTTTCACAAAATTAAAATTCGAAAAAAATCAAAATTTTTAAGTTGTTTTATTGCTTACTAACAAGTGCCCGGCATGCGTTGCAATGCCACTCAAAGAAAGAAAGTGTTTTGTTTTAATTCTGTTTATTGAAGTGCTTTTGAATGCACAACATTTTTTGATTTTACCTCTGGCGCGCGCACGAATAAATCAGAAGGTTATCCGACGCGTGAGCAGTTCACATACAGTTTGAGAAGCATGGATTTTCCAAATTTAGTCCACACACTAGTAGCGATTGTCCTTGTGCTTTGTTATGGTCATTGCAAATGTGAGTCACACCGTAAACTTCAGGCGTTTGAATTGCACTGGCATATATGCTGGAATCATTGGGCTGCATGGAAATAGTACACTTTCCCCATTAAATTTTCCAATTAATACCGGCAATTGGAATTTAACAATTAAAACTACTTACTATGTCACACACGAACTGAAATGCCGCTGTTTGTACCTGGTTGATAACACCGAAACTCACCAAAGTTTCATCGCAATCAGACGAATGGTATAAGAACGCATACGGGGCAAACTAAAATACATTCATATATATATATACAGATTTTCAAACATCAACAATGTAGTAATAACATATACTAATATAGGTATTGAGAATCCAATCGAAAAAATAAGTGAGTAAATATTAATTGTAAAAGAGGTTAACATTTCATTTAATGGCCCAATCCACATTATTAATGATATTTTTTTATAAAAAATATAGTTGTGTCGTGCAGGAAAGTTGGATGTTAATGGTTGGTTTAGATAAAAATGAATGATACACCATTTTTTAACTTTGATTTGAGTGAAGTTTCATATTAACAAAATAAAACCGAAACTAAAAACATAGACGCAAAAATCACAAAGCAATAAAAATCATCGAGGTGTTCTTTCATTTTGGACAAATGTAAAAGAGTTTTTGGAAAAACAGTTATATTATCGAGTTTTGACTCCCTCTCTCATTTTTAACGGTGTCAATAATTTGTTATGTAACTTTTTCTGCTATAGATGACAAAAACTTGATAAATTTGGCAGAGAAATAAAGGAAAGTAGTGGAAAACATACTTAGCGTGATTCGGGTGTCGTGTTTTTATTATCATACTGTGTGCTTTTAGTGTCATTCCGTTATAATGTGACCTACATTGGGAAAATAGATCGAATGAAACTTGTATAATTGCCTTTATTTTGTTTACATCGGTATGAATAATTATTTTTTCATCATTATCATTACGTCAACGGCAGGCAAAAAAGGAATACTAAAAAATGATTTTTTTTATCAACAAAATTGTTACACTAAATTGAAATGATAACCATTTTTACTTTTATGTGATAGCTGCCAATTATTGGTGGAAACATATTATATTTATAAAAAAAACAGATTACATTAATCAAGATTGGTTTTGCTCATCACAAGCAGTATCAAAATATAATTAGTTAAGCTAGATAAACAGAATTATCAGGCTTGCCAATATTATTAAAAACGATGGTAAAACCTGATTTGAATGAAAATAAAACTCTTGTATTTTGCGTAAACTGCCTTAAGTATTGATTTTTATAGTAGACTAGTGAGTTCCCGGCATGCGTTGCAGTGCCACTCAAAAAAAAAAGGGTTTGTGTTTTAATTCTGTTTATTGAACTGCTTTTGGATTAGAGGTCTGCACAGGCCGAAATTTCATAGACTTACCCGGTTCGAGCCCATCATCTTCAGGTTTTTTCTTCAGAACCCTTCACGGGTGTGTGCACAACAACTCACCGAAGTTTCATCGAAATCGTATGAATGGTCAAGGAACGCGTAAAGGACAAACAGACATTTATTTTATATAATATTTCCCGGCATGATCACAATAAGTCCTTCCTGAAAGTTTCGTCGCGATCGGTTGAGTAGTTTAGGAGCCTATAAGATCCGGACAAACCAACAAACCAACAAATCAACAAACAGACATTCATTTTTATATATATAGAAAATGAATAACGCACAAACAAAAGAAGAAAAAATACCGCCATATAATTATTACATCATACACTGAAAAGTAATTAATAAAAATTTAAGAGATACCAAATTTCCTAAAAATCCAGTGTTCGGGAGTGAGTAGAGACGATGACCTAAGATCTTAATTCTATCTATGATAACAATCAAAATAAATTAATGTAATTTTTTTTTCTTAAAAAACAAAACACAATTCATTTGTACTACTTCCACACACGTGTTTTATTTTTTTAAATATAATGTCTTTCCACCATAATTGACAGTTAACACCTTAAAAGTTAATTAATGTAAGTCCGTTTTATTGATGGGAATTATATTATAAACCGCCAAAAGCTTGCATAAAAAAGTTTTAACCTAATTAAACATACAGCTGTAAATTTCTCAGATCAAGCCTGTTAGATAACAAATTAAGCATAGTTTTTCGTAATTAAAATCATTTATTTGAAGTATAAAACATTAAAACTAAGATATTCGAAATGTCAATAATCCGTAAAAGATTTGGACTTGTGTATTCAAAACGAAATCTTTTCATTTAAAATTAGTATTCAGTACAAGAGAAAAGCTTTAAATGACCAAAAAAGTCTTTTATCGTAGACGTTGCTCATGGCACTCTACGGCGGCCTTTACGCACTAAAAACTCCTAGTTGTACGAGCATCTAAGCGCCGCGGCGGTCACGTAATGTTTTACTTAGGCGCGACAGTTTTGGCGTAGGTAGGTAGGCTGCTTTACTCTCAGAGAGGCTGGGTGAGAACGACCCGGTTGGTTATTATTATTTACACCTAGGCTTTGCCTTATGACTGCTCGGATATTGTGTGGAAAGTGTTACGTCATATTTCAGGGGGATAAAAAGATTTACAATATTAAACGACCGCAAAGGCTGAAGTAAAAATCAGAAATTGTATCTCAAATGAAATCTTCTGCAAAGAACGCGTAAATGTCTACTAGCGTGATTTGAATACTGTAAAACTTAATATTTGAACTTGATAGCTTTTCAATTTATCAGTGATTCGATATGCCGAGGTATACAAGGATTATCAATATTTTTAAAAGCAATTTGACAAAACTTTAAAACATTAATACATTGTCTTTGTTTCAAATCATTTGAGACATTATAGGCATTCATAAAAATTTATATTAAAAAATATTGAAACCAAAAAAATGAATTAAGCATCCGATCTAAATAAAATAAATCAAAAACTGATATAATGATATTTGTTTGTAATACCTTTTTCTGCAGTATGCATCGATAATATATGGTAAAAGTATATGCTTTACAATTTATGCTTAGACGTTAAAGATAATTCAATTTAATTGAAGATCATCGTCTTGTATTTTATCAAATAAACTGTAATTTTTATTCCAAACTATGAGATTGACTTGCTTGAGGATTAAAATAAATTAATACAGTTTTCACTCTTAAGGTGTAACTGTCAATTATTGATGGCAAGATATTGTATTTTAAAAATAAAACACAATTTTCTTTGTAGTACTTTCACATTTTTAAAATGATCAGGACCGGTTTAACTCATAGCCAGCCTTATATATATTATAATGCTGTTTATGGGTATTTATTAAAAAAAATAATGTCTTTGATAATAAACAAATGTACAGTAAAAAACTATCTTGAATAAAATAATTCTACAATAAATACCTTATTTTCTTTATGGAAATTTTCATAAAGTTTAGTATGAATGGTAATTATACGAAAAGTTGTATACAGACGTCCGTTTTTTGTTGGATTTTCCTCTAGGCGTTTGTCATTTATATAAGCCGGCGCACATTAATTTGATGTCTTTAAGAATCTCTAAAGCCAGGATGATTATAGCTTCAGGCATCAAGTATTACAGCTGGTAGAGAATTTTAGAAAGCGGAGTGATAATAATTTCCTGGTAATAATATATCGCAAGAGTTATATAGACTCCTTGCGTAAGTACTCCAAAGCGGCAGTAATACACTGGAAGTTTATTAGTATAAAAAACTAAGCATTTTCAAGTATATGGTTAAAATTTATATTTATTTTTTTAAATATGACCATTAGATTCTAGGCTGGTCTGAATATGATTTTTAATATAAATTAAATTCACTGTAATACTTCACCTCATTATTGGAATAAGCATAGCGTATTTATGTTAGTGCTGACGTTGGGAGGCCTTTAACACTCAGTCAATTAAAATTGGTTTTTGTTGTTGACGATTTTCAGAATATTTCAGGAAACCGAAAATGTTTACTTGAAACAATCTGAAGTTGTAACATATTTTGATAAAAAAATAGAAGATTAATTTTGAAAATCAATCAAAGCCAAGAATATGAAAATAAATCTTGATGTGGAGTCACTCTTAATGAAAGAGTATAAAACACACTCATTCTTAATACCAGATATCAACACTATATATTCAAAAGAAAAAAATATGATTGTCACATGGTATACAATTCGATGTAGTATGAAAAATTATTTTTTTTTTTTTCATATTGACAAAGAAAGAATTTTTTATTCATTAAATCAGTGAACTCAAGATGTTTTTTATAAAATATTACAAGCACTTAAAAGTGATAAACTATCAGCTTCACAAAAAAAAATGTCTGGGCATCACGAACGTTGTCTAGTTATGTGGTTGTACGAAGGCTTCATAGACAATAGTGAAAAAATCTGGAGAGGAAAATTGCGAGAGCTTTTTATTCGCTATTTTTTTGAAGTTCCTTGCGAAGTATTTCAGCGGTGACACGTTTAACAAGGCAAACGTGTCCGCAACATCTTAACACGTTTGACGTGTGCCACGCTTGATAAATGGATTCCCTAGTTCGTTCTTTTGCTAAAAGGTCGCACCACGAATTGCGGCCAAAAGTGAAACTTTTGAGGCTTTATTTTGTAAAAAGTTTTTGCCCGCTCCTCGGCACAGATTTCGTCTCAAGGTTACTTTTAACAGAACAATGAAATCTACAAAAATAAACTTGAATTTAGCCCTTTATTAAGGCCACCGAGACCCTTTCTTAAGTATTTTATATACATAAAGTATGCTAGGTAATGAGTTTTAAGTAATCTTTGTGTTTTTTGTATATTGTTTTCTACTTTTATTTCACCACTGAAAATAAAAATGCAAATGAAATGCTCGCTTTTAATGCCAAAGTTACTTCGGCATTAAAATAAAAATAAAAAGTAGTGGCTTAAGAGAAATATAATAAAAGTTTCATGTAGATAAATTACCGATATTTATAACTAATATATAAATATTTACGTACTAATCTTTTGATTCGTGCTTTGTTGTGATATTAATCACAATATTTATTGATGACTCATGAATGTATAACTAAATCAATTATTGTATCCTCAAAATAACTTCTATAGATTAAAAGTGTGAAAATATTTTAGGAGGTTTATTTCACGTATGAAAAAAAACATTTATGTCATTAATCATTGATAAACAAACAGTATTTTTTGGAAAAATAAATCTTTAAGCCAGTGTATTTAAAAATATTTTGAAATACGAACGAAAATCGTTTACATTATAATAATTTGTTTTATTATGAAAATGGCGTAAAATTATTTTTAATTTAGACGTATACAACAATTGGGCACATGGTTAAATATTAACAATTGTAAATTAGCTACTTTTAAAAAATAAAGATATTCTTTGTTATGTCTTACATGAAAAATCAAAAAATTTACAAGAGTTACAATTTATTAAAATGAATTCTTGAACTGTTAGTGAAGTGCTTAACTGTTCTTTAATTAATTTATGATTTTTCAAATTAATTTTCATATCTACGGAATTCATCGAATCAAAGATTTTTTATAACTAGCACCATAATTTTCTGTTTGGTGATACGTTTATTTTGATCAGTGCCACAATTTTAATTTAACTTTCAACCCATTTGCATATCTGTGAGTTCGTGTAGGAAGACAAATGCTTCGACGGGGCCGTTCCGCTGCAATTTTCTCACGGAGCAGGTACCGCGATCCGGTGTGGAAAGACTACGCGGAGTGAATCGCAAATGAGGCTAGTTCATTAGAGAGAGGTAAACAGCCTGCGGTACCACCCGCCCGTTTATTTATACATTCAAAAAAGGCCGAAGGCTGCCGACGTCCGAAAATATTGAATACGTCGCAGTAAACATTTTACAGCTGACGCAAAAGCAAGACTTTGAAATGCTGGAGAAAAATATTCATGACGGCAGTGGAAAATGCTTCATTGTTTGGTCTTACTCTTCTACTGTGTTGTGGTGTTATTGTGTTTGCTTTAATGACAGGGCGCCGAGGGTAATCGCCGAGAGACGCCGAGTTTTTTCATTCACTCGCTGTGTAGAATGTATTGAATATTTTATACTTTGAAACTTTTCTCTGCCTCATTTTTACACCAGAAGTAAATTTATGTACATACTATTTTTTATGTTTGTGTTGTTTCTTCAACTAAAAAAACTTCTAATGTTTCGTAAAGAATTTACAAATAATACTGCATTCTTATTCTTCTTGCTTTCCTACCGTAACCGTATATAGACGATTACGTTGGCAAGCTTTTCCCTGTTGATTGTCACCCAGAATAGGAATTGAGTGCGGAGGCTTACTCTAAAGCTTTACCTACCAGCAATTTATTGACTATTTATTGTAGAACAATGACACAATATAGTTTTTTGTATGTGATGTATTTTTTTGGCTGTAGATAAGTCACATTTTAAAAAATGCAAGCTTTTTTGAATATTGAAACTCGTATTTTAAAAGTATGAATTATGTATATGCACACATTAAACTTATAACTTTAAGACAAAGATTGAAAGCAATTTCACATACAATTTAATTCGTTAATTGAATTTCATATATTATATTGATGAGTTACTCTCTACCCAAGATTTTTTGTCTTTGCAATTTACAAGCTTCAATTAATTAGTGATGCAAGCAATGAGTCCAACTTTTCTCTCATCAGGTATAGGTTAAATTCTTTACTTTATTATCTAGAATGTTCAAAAATGAAGGCATCGAAATTAAACTATTCTTTTTCAAAAATAAGTGGAGCACTTGTCTTTCTTATATACTTAACATTTGGCACAAGAAAGACTTTATTTAATATTTTTCATAATAAATTAATATAATATATTGATTTATACTATGTTAAATTTTATTTTAATTATTCTTCATGATTATCGCAGAACCTCTGTTTTATTTAGTCAGTTGTATAGAAAAATACTGGTTAACGGGTGGAATAAATTAAATTTAAATATGAGAGCGTTATAAAAATTCAAAAATTTTGCTTATGAAACACCACTGATTAAAATACACCATTATTCACCAAAATGTTCATGGAGCGAAACATTAACAATGTTTATAGTGCCTTGCCACTGGGTTTGTCAACAAAGTTTAGTAAAGTTATGTAAACTGCAAATAAATTCACAGAATTACTTATTTTACGCCTTCGATGATTAAACCTATTTTAATTAATGTCAAACAAGAAGTTTCAACATTATCTGCGTGCGAAAAAATTATATCACACACATTCAGCGATGCTGTTACTAATATTTTTCCTGTCTTCTCCAGCCTGAACATGGCTGAAATGTAAAGTTAATACTATTATCTCATTTTTTTATCGGTGATGTCACTTTACCAAAACCTTGATTTCCAGAAATCATCCCTTGAATAATAAGATGAAAAAGTTCAATTTTATTGGATAGTTGTACCATGTGGTGTATTTTAATTATACATATCATTTAAATTTTCAATTCAAGTTTTCTCGACATTATTTGTTCAACTGATACATAATTTAAATACCTACGTAGACATACTTAAATGTATAACAAGCTTTACATTTTTAACGTTAAATCTCCAAAAACAGTTTGCAAATTCTGAAAATCTACACAAAACACGATATCGGAAGCCAAACACATATAACGAAAATACTCCTGATAAAAAATCAATAACAACTATTATTATTATGCGGAAGTATTATATGTATGGAAGTATGCTTTTAAAATATATTTATAATGAATTAATGAGACTAGTAAAATCATTTACGAAATTAAATTGAAAATTAATGTTACTTTGAACTCAAAACTACTCAGAAGCTAATGTAGTAATAATTATTATTATCAACCTATAAATTTGGAATGATTCACTAATAAAGCTTGTACAGCTTTCAAGCTTTCATACCTTGAGAACTTTCGACTAGTTCAACATTCATTATTTAATCATTTAGTATGTCACGATATTCTGTTCTAGTTGTTATTAAAAATACTTGTTCAAACAATGTGGATTATAATTTATAAATGATATTGAATGTTGAAGGAGAGAATTCATATTATATAAGTATTAGTAATTTTTTAATGTTTTTCGGGATATCCGTGATTCTTCTTATTAGCATACTGTAATTTTTTAATTCCAGGAAACTCAGAAATACTGTATGCACACAAATGTATAAATACAAAAATGTTGTTCAGATATTTACATTTCACAAAAGAAATTGGGAAAACGTAGATGAGAAGGAATAAAAACATCGTAGACATCCAAACCATTGAATGAAGATACATAAATTGATTGGAAAATCTTAATATGAATAATTCCTTTATATTTAATTATTTTTTATTATGAGCTGTGAGGTTTCAATCTCTAACCGCACAACCAAATAGGAATGTCGAATCGGCTACACAACAGGCACTCACGTACTCTCTATCTAATCATGGAAATTAGATATAAAAAAAATGATTAGCCAACTACAGGACTTTTCTTAACCAAATTGTCCCATCTTTGACCTAATGGGAAATGTCTTCAGAAAACAAGCCTCTTTGTTCTTAGTACATTTTCGGTTTCTTAACCTAGCAGAAAGCGCTCTGATTAAATATCAAAAGATAACGACCTCGATTTTTAAGATCATATGTTGATGAGAAAATCTATATGCATATAGTATGCAAATTACGACAAAAATGAACGCAGTTTTTAGTTATTAAATCAATTTTATAAAAATAATTGAAAATATGAAGCATTGAATTAAAATCAATAACTTATTCCAATGTAACTGAATGTGGCTCTTAATACAAAAAAAGTTTACATTCGATAATATGTAAACCTTGTATATCACACTGTGACTAATTACTAGATTTGAAGAATTTTAAATCCCATTTTATTACCATAATTAAAAGTGTACATCGATCACAATACTGGCTAATTGTGTAATCAAAAAAACATAGAAACTCACGTGCACTTCGTTTTGTTTATTGAGATTCCAGAATAAGTTACAGTAAAATTCATGTAACATCAAAGTTACGTGTGATTTTGATTGCTTGCAATCAAACATAATAAAAGAGAACTTATTTAAGATAAAGTAATATTTTCTGTCATGACATATAATATAAAGACAATAGAAAATAATCAAGATATTCAATTAAGCTTATACACATTTAGATAAAAATGCGAAAGCTATCAAATTAGATCCGATGTTAAGAGACAAGACTAATTTGGAATATGACACATCTGACATAAACAAAACACGAGGGCTTTTGTTGAGGAGAGAATTTTCATCAAGAATATGTTTTGCTAGAACAAAAACATGCCAGTTGCACGCTCACATATAAACGTATCCCACATAATGTCATATACACACTTGCGATTCTTATTGTCATCTCGTCTATGGTTAGAATTTAGGGGAAATATCAACGAAACGTAACTTAGACCTACATCACGTGATCATTTTTGAAGCAAAGAATTTCCGCCTAGCGTTTTGTTACAGGCGTATTTTTCGTAACGTTGAATAAAAGATGACACCTCATGTCTGAACTAAATTTACATTTATGGGAAATTTGCGTTTTTACATATTCTCAATGATGACATGCTGCAACCGTAATTTAAGTACTAAAAAATAACGCTTCTTAAATATGACAGGTGAAAATACAATATTATGTCAGTCAAAAAACACTATAAAATATGAGAAATCATAATTTTTTCGATTCTTTCATCGTGAACTAAAGTTTCTTGAAACAAATTTCAAGCAAGTTAGTGTGATAATATACCTGCAATTATAGTAACTGCATTTGGTACATTAAAACAAATGTTGATTTTACTTGGTGTTTGTTAAAATTTTATGCGTACGTGAAATTTTTGATATTCATTCATTGTTGTGACATATAATAAACTAAAAAAACTCATTTGTTGAAACGTCTTGTAATTATTTTCATTGCATGTATGGTCAAGTCTGGCAAAAATTCATAACCAAAGAATAAACTTTGGGCCCTTCTATAAGTAAAAACTGTATATTGTATTGATAAAGGAAATACTGTTGATATTTGAATAAAGCAGTATTGTATTTAAGAAATATAATATGGTATAAAAGTGGAGGAAATTTACCATTCTTTTTGTTTGCAACGATGTTTCAGCATTGAAAATGTATCGTTAGTAGAATAGAATATTGTTATAACTAAATAAGATTTTCAAATTTAATTCAGTGCAAAAAATAAGATCCTTAGGACTAAGTCCGAGAAAAAAACCGTTCCATAATGGACGACTTGTTAATGTAAAATTCTAATGTCTAGCGCTGCTTAGAAATAATTCATGAATAACAAGCACTTGGATATTAAGTATACAAATTTAGGGTGACAATGCATGAAGTATATAACGTGCTTTGTCATCATCAACTGCTATTATTTGTTATGCCATACTAAGGGAGAAAAAAATGAAGAAGGTGGGTAAATACAATATTATTATTTTAACAATTCATTTGTACTACTTCTACATATTTATAATGATCAGGACCGGTTTCGCTCATCACGAGCATTATCAACTGATAAAAATACAAACATAACAGGCTTATTTATATAAAATTGAGAGTAAAAATGAAGGTATATAAAACTGATGGTTCATGAACTGAGACAAGCAAATACTGATTAACAAACAAATTATACATAAATCAAATGAAAGAGTCTATAATTAAAATGTTATGGACCTCTTGCAAATCATTAAATACTAATCTGAAATCACAAATATAGCTACATTAAAAGTCCATTTAGCTGAACAAAAATTTTAATGACGTTACTAATATAATATACAATAATGAATCAGGGAAATTATAAGAAAAAATTAATGAACCATTTAAAAATAATCAAATATTAAGTATGTAAATAATATGAATAATAAACAGCCATCTTAAGTGGAGAAAGCAGAGCAGCTATGAGCATCCATTAAATTTTTAATATCTGAAAAACAAAAATATTATTAAAATAATACTATATTATAACAATATTATTACAAAAACTTTAAAGGAAAAAACAATATTTAGTATAAAATTGTCGCCTGTATTCCCGAAAGGACGACGTTTTAAAAATACTGGCAACATGTCCAAAATATTTTCTATGTTTAATTAACAAATTATGAACGAACGTATATTAATTATAAATGAAACTGCTTGAAAATGTCTAAATTGGAAATAAGCAATAAAAAAAACGAAAGAGTTTGTCTGAAGATGCAAAACACTTGTCACAATAACATAGTTTTTAATTTAAATTTTATAATAGGTTTGATACATTTTTATTTGGTAACCACAATGTACTTTTAAACCACGTTATTAGTTCGAATTATAATTGAATACCTAGTGATACTAACAGTGGAATTCTAATTTAATCTGAAAATTAATTTCCACAAGGTTATAGCCAAAAACATCAAAACAAAATGAACAATTTGGTAACCAGCTAAGTATATATTATGTAAAAATTCTACACAATCCTTTTTGAAATAGTTGCAGCATTGAATGATAATAAAAGCATTTATTATTTATGGATGTTGATAAAATCCTCCGGATTTTTGTGCTTATACTGGATGAGGAAAAGAGTTCAAGTCAGTTAAGAAGTCAATTGCTTTCTTGATGCAAGAGATTTATATTTAATGCAAAAACTTTGAAGTATCTAACAAAGAGTTATCGGATGAAATTTTATTGATTACTTTACATGATTTAAGTCTTGTGAATATCAATATATTAAAATTATTTGTTTAATTATATAATACTGTTGCTAATTTCCTGCCAAAAGGACTGCACCTAATGGAAGTGATTACAAATGTGGCTGATCTCCGGGTCTAGAGAATATTGTAAATTTGATTTTCAATATAGGTGTGAGTTTTTATCCATCTTACAGAAGTCAATCATAAATTAATAAAGAGAGGGTGTTGGACCAACCGTAAAACATTCATTATAATTCTTCTACATGAAAACCCTCTGAAATGGAAGTTTGATCGATTAGAGAATTGATTAGATTAGAGGTTAAGAAAATTGTCATATCATAATATTTTATATTGAAGTGTTCCATTAGGAATATACTACTCCGTAATACATAATTAATATTGACCATAGCAGCGGAAACAATTAACAAAAAACATGTTTTTACCTTCTTGTTGTAAATTTTCATTGTTTTCAAAATATTAATTGTCTATAATTTTGGTATAAAAGCATTCAAGCTTAGAATTGACTTGGAAGATAACTGCTATACCAAAACCTCTAAGGAAACGCTCAAAGAAGCCAAAGTACTGGAATTAGACTGAAGTAAATGACATCGTAATGATTAGGACCAAACATCCACAGACTGATAATATGTATACTCTTATTGTAAAGTCAAGAAGTAAAGCTTCGCTTAAAAAATTGATCATATAAATAATTGCAGTGAATTAAATTCTTGTCTGTATTTGTAGTCTTCTTAATAAGAATTGTGATCTCCATGAGCAGCTCATTGCTTGAACCAAATCACTGATACATGAAATGAAATACAATTTCAGTAAAGTAATAAGTAATACCACGGAGATAAAATATAGATGAGGCAGAATGCGACGAGTTAATTTATTGATTTCACTGTCACCAAAAATAAAACTATTTCAGCGTTATTATGGCGTTATTTTGGTGCTAGCTAATATTGAAAGTCTTCGAACAGAAACTCATAAAGCGATTGAAAAAATCAATTGATGAATGCGAAAATTTCCACCCACCCGTTCGATCCAAAAAATGGGGCGTACCGAGAGCGATTAGCTAACGACTAGTCCTGTCCTATTCCTATCCTTCTATCCCTATTCTCTTCGAAAAAGAGAGGTTGAACAACTGAGCTACAAGTAGTTCTCGTAGAAACACTTATTTTGGGATACCGCCGTTAGGAGGACATATGCTTTACATTGGGAGCGGATATGGTTCAAAGAAGTTGTAAGTTGAAAGTAGAAATAATCTCCGTTGACCGTAACTCATATACCGCTACAAACAAAATATATATAGTCCATCAATTAATGATGATTTTGAATGTTGAATGTTGAAAATAGCACAGTTTACCTAGAATGGCAGCCAGAACGAAATATCTAAATTTGATGTCACCAATATTCAGCGTTTGGGAGAAGTTCTTGTAACAGACAGACGGACCGACAGTCATTTGTATTTTCTGCTTTATTGTATAGATAAAATGGTCACCCTCATCAAACTAGAAGCTTCAATATGCGCAGTTATTTCTGTCTTGCTAGAGACTAATTTCTTATTCACGGTTGATATGCGCGATTGGGAGAGAGAATTGAACACAATTTAATATGCAGGCCTTCGGCTACACGTTCCAAGATTATGCTCGTAAGCAAATAGGTTTTATCGGCAGACTACGCTTTTTTTGAACAGCCATCAAAACGGATTCGCCTTTGTAACTGTTCTGGACTGTTTAAATTTTTTATAGTTCTCTCTCGCTCGAAAGACTGCACACAAGCTTCCGGCTATTTCCTTCACACGTCTTAAAACGTGCTGTTATTTTATTTAAATATCTGTTTTCCGATCTCACAGCGCGTGATTTTGCAGTTGCCTGATATGAATTATTGAAAAATTGAGATCGTGACTTATCCAATATAATGAATTCAAAGAGGCAATGTTGCGTATTATTCAAAGGTTATTTAAATAAAATAAATTACACACACAATAAGCAATCAAAAATTGACATAAGCAACAAGCAGAAAAAACTATTCAAGTTGATTTTATGCAGTTTTAGTTTTATATGTGCAGTGAAAGTAGAAAAGTGATGGCAATCAATACTCAAGAGAAAAGCTATTTTATTAATTTTCCAATAGTTGTTTTCTGTTTATGATGTAATGTCACTCAAGTCAAGACATACATTATATCAATTTGAATTGAATAAATAAATATCAAACATATCAGCTCTTTTCTTTGCATTACACGCGTTTATAATATTTGGACGAATAAGACTTGCACAGAGCGCAGCTGTTTGGGGAAAAAAATTATAGAGAGGTATCATTAAAGTGCGTGGTAATAATCGAAGAATAGACTAAAACTTCATCAAAAATACGGTGACACCCTAATATTTTTCGTTCTTGAGAGCTGTAATTAACATCGAATAAAATAATAATAATCTTTTCACTGAAAAATATTGTATATAGATCTAATGGAACATAGTATTTATTCTGTTGGCCTCACCAAATGTTATTTTTAGCCAATGGTTTTGTACCACTAAAGTAGAAGATACTTTCAAAGGAAACTAGGTAATCGATAAATGAAGATCATTTTAAAATATTTTTTTAAAAACCTTTCATGTTAAATTTTATTTGTATTTTATTTTTAATTTTAATACCATCAAATTCCGATATTAACAAACAAATTTCCTCTTCTGATTTTATCTCTTCATTGTTTTGTATGATAAGATATTTGCGTTTATATATGGAAAATAAAACACGATTTAAAAAATAAAACAAGATTTCTTTTGTACTACTTTCACATTTTTATAATGATCAGGAATGCGAGCATTATCAGTTAATAATAGTCACGATGAGCAAAACTGTTCCTAAAGTAGTACAAAAAATGCGTTAAATTTAAAAATATAGTGCCTTTCCACCAAGAATTAACAGTTAACACAGCTTGTAACACTTGTTCTTGACACAAATACAGAGAATGTAAATATTTGTCTAAGATTCACATAATGAATTCACTTTGAAGGTGTTAACTTTCAATTCTTGGTGAAAAGGCGTTCATTATATTTTTAAAAAATAAAACAATTTGTTTGTACTACTTCCACATGTTTATAATGACCAGGAACATCGGTTTATAATGCTCGTGATGAGCGAAATTAGTCCTGGTTATTATAGACATGTGGAAGTAGTACAAACAAATCGTATTTTCTTTAAAAAAAATACAATGAATCCAAATGGGCACAAATAATGTATTCTTATTAATGATTTTTTTAAATATTTGATGATATAATCAAAAACAAAAAACATGTGTTATTTTTTATATGTATTCAAAATTCTATCCGATGTAAACGTTTAGTGATTATTTCTATGAAATTTCATTCATATGGAATATAATTTATCACTTAAGCTATTGTTGGTTGGATATCTTCCAATCGGTTGGACTTATATTTTGTTAAAAAACGAAAGATTGTAGAAATTTGTTCCTTGTAATAAACTTGTGAATATACGGCTATAAATATATCTGGAAGTGAGAAAAATGATGGCATAAATAATGTGTGTTGGTATAAGTATCAATATACTGAAGAATGTCAAAAGAGGAAGAATAAGAATAAAGCTACGATGGATCATTCCATTTAATAATCATAAATTGAACATTTCGTATTTTCAAGAGAAAGCGTTGTTTTACCAGTATGATATTGACTAAAGCATTTTGCTTGAAACCATATTATTTGATCGATGTATTTTTTATTATTTTTGATACAACTCAATTTACGGACCAAGTGTACGGAAAATTGGGAGTAAATAAGATACTTGCGTAATTGCCAATTGATGGAGTATGTATCTTGTTAAATGACAAAGTGCTCGCTTAATCTTGAAAAATGAAAATAAATTTGAAATTCGATCACGTTTCACGCTGGGTGGGAAAAAAAACTCCGCCCGACAAAGAAAGCGAATTAATGATGTAATGAATCAATGGTTTGAAGAAGTTTTTCTCGAGATAAAAAGATACGACAGGGGAGTTTGGAAATGTGGCGAGGAAAAAATAAGACATCCCCTTGACAAAGACAAAGAGGATAATAGTTTGGTAGATAGATTTGGCGAATTCGAATAGCACTCTACGAAGAAACTCTTAATAACTTCATTGTCAGTGCAAGGACTGTAAACGCTCGCCACTCTGTTTTTTTCTGTATAAGAAAGATGGAAAAATAAGTGGTTTTCAATATAATAAAAAAAAATTGGCTACAGTGCGTCGCCATATTACGTACGCTAATATATTAGAAATGTATATTAATAGCGATGCTGAATCAGCGGTAAATGAATATATATTATATTACTTACTATTGTTGATTTATCGTACGAGACTAATGGATTTACTTTATATTTGTCTGACAGGTATTTATAGCTAAATATTAATTAAGTAATACATATTAGAAGCTGGCGATACAATTTAATATATAATATAAACTAATACGGTTTTACGCTTTACTAAATTCTATCGTATTGTTTAATTCTATTAAGTACTTATAGAAATGATTCACGTTAAACATTCAAGTTGAAATTAAAAAATGATGATTCTGTAAATAAATTAAATATTTAAAGCATTGCAATTTCAGATAGAATGTGAAAAAGAAAAGGAAAAGAAAAATAAAAAAAATAAGGATGTTTGAAAATATTACATTATTTATCAAATTTTGCATTGTTTTTCAATTATCACGAGTATCGCAGACAGGCTTTTTGATATTACATAATATTATGTACAAAAAAATATTCTAGTAATCGATATATCATAAAATTTTCCCAGTGAGTGATAAGTCTCGGAGTAAGAAGACTTTATTTGCATGTATAACGATCTCATTCTAGTCAATCAAATAGGTATGTACAGAAGTTAATAGAATTATCAATTTTCGTTTTTTGATTTGTTTGTGTAAAATTTATTTGAATAATAAATAATATAAGAGTTACAATGTAATGTTCAAAAGAATCTGCGAAATTTTTCTGCGACCTTTTTGTAAAAACAGGTTGATGATTGAATTAAAATGTACACTCGGAAATAAAATGTTAATTGAAAAGCCACCTTTTTGCTACTTCAACATCAAAGTTAATAATAATTAATATGCAGGCAAAAGAGCACTTGCGTAAAATATATGCAAATGAAAACTGGTAAACACCGCAAGCAAAAGTTATTTCTAACACAAAATGCACTTTTGTAACTGTACGGAAGTTGATTTACATAACACTCAAACTCTGGATGAGACATAGATTTAAATACATTATGTCGACTTGCCGACAGCTTTGACTTACTACTAGACTTAACAATACTGACACGAAAGTTATCGCTATATTTGAGAATATTTGGCACTGTGCTCACGACACCAGGTGTAGGAAAGGTGCGTACACCCTTTCCATTTATCCCTCGTCAAGTAGGGAATTGTTTTACCGTCATTTTCTCCTGAGTAAAAACGCTCTTAGGTCCCTTCATTCATTTAGGTTCGGTGTTAATTTAGGTTAGTTTTTCTTTTCTAGTAGCGTGATGAACGCTGATGAAATCCTAAATGGCTGTTTTTCTATGCTTCTTTCCCAGGGCACATAATTTGAAGAGATTTACTTTCTTCACGGTTTCTCACTGTATTTGATAAATGATCGAAGAAACAATGTTGTTTTTCGTAAATTATATTCTTTAGTATTAGTCATATGTTGGGTATCATTTTTTTACTGCCAGTGAAAATTCTTTACACAAATATGGGATATAAAAAATACGTATAATTGTATTGAAAAATGTAAGTATAATAAAAATTTATTATCCATGAAACCTACTAATTTTAATTCAAACCCTTGTCAGAAAAAAAGTAACGTGGGAACAGAAACCGGTTAAGAAAAATAGTAGTTTAAAATATATATTTGCCATTATCGTTATTTGTAACTAACCGTGTCTTGACACCAAAAACTTAAGAGTCACTAAGCTGAGATCTCGCTACTTTAATGCAGAGTTTGACAATAAATAAGATTGTGGCCAGTATTATTTACATAGATAACGTTGTCAATTGATTAAACTATTATTAGATTTATAGTAGAAAAAAAAACTATCCTGTTGTTTCATTTATGTAGAATATGTACAAGGAAAAAATGTGTTTTATTGAATTCTTATTCTCAAACTTAATTGTTTTCGAGTCTTATCATACTATATATTTGGTTGATGAATTGTGTCATGAAGTATCGATGGCTTGAATTTTGAAATAGAAAATATTTCTTTTTATTTGGTGCTCTTATTATTAAGGCCAGATAGCTAATAATTTTTATGAATAAAGCAAGGGTTGAATGTAGCAACAGTTTAAAATGACTTATTTGTATGATATAAAAATATCGACTTTATTAATTGAAACAGTTTGAACAGAGTGTTTTGTTGTTAAGTATTCCTGCGTTATTGATGTAAAGAAGACGATCATTTAATTCTGACTTAATAGAAAGAGTCAGTAAGTTTTGAAGGAATATTTGTTACATGTATTAATTTTTGATTTATTCATAAACCACTTGGGTATTTGTAGTTTTTAGTATGTTACTATGTTTTTAAACTTTGCGAAAATAAAAAGATTAATAAATAAAAAAACATGTTTCTACCTTCTTTATGTGGGCATATTTCTTTTTAAATGCCACGTGGTAAAATTCGTAAAACTTGTGAAACTTAGTTTATGTAATTTTCATACAAAAAACTTTCGAGACTGATAAAAAATATTTCATAAAATATTAATACATTCAGTATTTTTATCCAATAAGTGTTTTGTGAGCACTTGCCTTAAGAGGATTCCTTACCTTTAAAACGCCTCTTCGAGAAAATCGTTCCGTAGCAGATACGATCAAATGCACGAATGGATTTTTAACAGTATTTTTTTCAAAATTTAATTTGAGAAGTGTTTGTCGACATTTACTTTTTTAATCCGCCAAAATACAATTTTCATGCCTACGCAGAAAACAGTTAAAACAGGTTTATGGGGACCGGAAAAACTGCTTAACAACCAGTAGAATTTTATGAGTGCATTGTAGAATATATAGTTAGTGGTTATTGACATAAAAACGCATTGAAAAAGGTTTAACGATACGCGCTTATTTTGATGCCGAGTATATACATATATATATAATATTATGAGTTAAAAATATTTTTCAAAAAAAATTTTAACAATTCGTGATCTCGATATTTCTTACGGAGATCGATTATTGCAATGATGGTGTGAAAAGTATACTTGCTTTTAGATTTAGCCGAGTTTAAATTTTATTTAAGCATCATTGGTTATTATTTGACATTTATTTTGTATAATATCTACGACTAAAATGAATTCGATGACTACTATAGTGATTTTATTTGAGCTTTATACATTTTCAAATGCGTCAAAAACTTTTCCCGGATCTTTTCTTATTTTCGTATAAGTTTGTGACGTATCTATAAACCAAATTAAAAATTTTGAAAGAACTTTTCAATATATTGTTGAATCAGTCAGTTGTAATAGAAAAACATATTTTATGATTGCTTCATCCAGACCCAAATGAATAGATACAAAAAAAGTTTAACAATGATTCAAAACAGGAATTTTTTTATTAATTTTTATATTCTTTCGAATTCTAAGTTTGAAAAGCGATTATTTTTTTCTAAATATATTGCTGCAAATGGGTAAAAATTTTTTCTCATTTTTATAGAAAAAGGTGAAAAAATCTTTTAAATACATCTTTTATTGCAAAGGTCAAGTGTAGGTGGGTCATAAAGTGTCCACGTTGGTAAGAGTTACAGTTGACATTTTATGCTGGGAGTGAAGATCAAATGGTACGATGTAAAATTTCATCGCGTCTATAAGCCTAACACAGTAACGGAAAAACTTTTTCAATAAAGATTCCATATCTCACAACTCTTTTATGTAACATCTTTATGGCTAATTTTTGCTGCACTAAATCTCTGCATTGTCAATTTAGTACTAGATATCCGAATTAGACCCACGGATTTTTATATTGTGCATTCTAGTTTTTTTGATCATTCAGTATAGGAAATTATATGCAATAGTGCAGCGCTATGAGCATGAAATTTTGTGTGGCTGAAAAGGCAATTCTATTAATGTTACTGAACAGGTCATTATGAAGAAAGACGTATGTCATTACACTTTAATCGTATAAAAATGCTGAAATTTGGACAAATTCCATGCACTTTTAAAATCAATTGAACGAGTCGAAATGCAAACACGACATACTTTTATTAACTGACGTTTATGACAACGTGACTTAACTGGTGACATAGAATGAAACGTGTGTAACAGAAAAGCTCATTTATTTAAAGAATATTTTAAAACGAAAGTTTGTTTTATATTTTAAATAACCTTCACTAACACAAAATTTTGAATGAATTTCCCCAAAGTTACTAACAAATTCATTGAAAATATTCTTTAAAATTATTTTTAATTGATGTAAAAAACTCATAAAATTAAATAATGTATTTAATAATTGAATTACTCTACTTTAATCCGATGCATATTATAGTTAAAGGTTATAATATATAATATATATAGCCAAGTTACTAATTATTTTATAAAACGACAAATTAATATTCTCATTTATTAGAATATACTCGCAAATTGTTGAGCTGTAATATCCAATTGTTAAAGTATCATTACTGACAAGCAATGGATGCCACTTGAATACCACGTGCCATCAGTACGCAGCATCTGTTCCAAGCACTGTTACGCTCGGCTAACTCCCATTTTTCGTTACTTTGAGATATTTGACACCCGCACATGCGGACGAATACCCATTTCGTGAAGAATTTTAATTCTTTCGTTGATTCTTTTTTACGTAAGGGAGAATTTTCAAGTTGACTTTTTTGATAAAGATTTTACTTTAAGCGCTATCATGAGGATATTTTGGCTCCTAGAATGTAAAGAGATTTTTTGGAAGAAACAGACTAAAACTAATTAAGTCGAATTAACAGTATCGTTTGCCTAGTTCATCTTTCATCAAAGGTCATTATAATCACGACAATATTTAAATGTCTAAGCTGAAGGATTTATAATTTCTATTAAAATTATTCTATACTTTGAACTAAAAAGTATGTCGATTATTACATAGAGCCAGTAAGGTTAAGGTAGTTATTTTGGCTACACAATAAAAAAGATGATTAACCAATTTAAAAGGAAGACCTTTAATTCATATTATGTAAATTGTTATTATTACCTTCATATACCATTTAAGTAATCAATAGATAGACCATTCAAAGTAGTCTAATTATATTATTTTAAAAATGAAAACCAATTAGCCAAAGCGTTATTTTTTACAATATATAGTTAGATGTCAATTTTGTTGTTTATAAGAGAGTAGCTTATTTATATTGAAGTGGATAAACCCCATATATTGCAATTGTTTTGATTTTACTGTTGTTCCAATGAGAAGAGATTTGTTTTATGTGAGGTAAATAGTTTTTTATTCCATTGCTTCACATAAAACAGCTAGTAATATTATACACCCGGTGGCAGTGCCACATGTAAACATTCAATCAACACTCGCTCGAGAAATATTCACAGACTTTTTTCTGTAACTTATCGACTGACAAATATTATGGTATAGTGTTTGTTATAGAATACAAAATATTTATTAAGCTTCTCATATTACTCATATAAATTAAAATATAATAATACAACACAACCAAGTAATTCAATGTGTTCATTGCATCAATTATAATGTTCTACATATATATCACTTTGGCGAATGCCAAAATAACCATAAACTTTATAACCCAAATTTTTTCCAAATCCAAAAATTTACTTACTGCTCATGTAAGTCCGATCAAGTAAATATCGTAAAGTCGAAACAATTTTGTCAAGTGCTCACAGTTTATTTCTGTTGTTGTTTCATCATATGGCATAAATTAAATATCACTTCAAAAAGCTCCTTTATAAAGGTACCAATCGAGCCATGTCAGCAGTTGAGCCCCTTGTATTAAAAATACATCAACAATATATTTTCATAGTGCACATTTATCCATTATAATTCCGAGGGACTTTTCAAAGAGCCGTGCGCACCTTCCCTTCGCGAATCCGGCCATCGCGTCATTTGTCTAGCTTAAAGCGCTTTAACTTGGCTTTCTTACTCTGTTTATCACGATGCTTAGTGTGGAGAAGTAATAAAAGCCATCCCACACCCTGATGATGCTATATTACCATGCCATTGCTGCGATACAAGAGATCTCTTAAAGCGCCATGGAAATCATCTGCAATTTATGTTTACGCTCTTTAATGCGACGTGTTATCTAAAGTGTAAAACTCTGTAGAAACACATAAATATATTTAATGACATTGTCTTTCGCGATAAAGTTTTTATCGTTTTGGTATCACAGTGTTTGATCAATGCAAGAAAGTAGAACGAAGAATTTTCTCAGTTTTCGATCATTTTTTTACGCGTAAACTTTACCGAGCCATTGTAAATACAACTTCTTAATAAAAGTAATATTTACTTAGATTTATTCTTGTAAATTAAATTAATAACTTGTAATATTCAAATTCATGCAAGCTTCCGACAGAATATGTATGAAAAAAAGGCATGCAATTATTACTATAGTGTATAAAATTGTAATATAATTATCCTATCGCATTTTCTCAGTTAACTTAAGTTTTTAAGCGTTTGATGGATAGCTTATAAATAGTATTTAAAATATAAAAAATGACAGTTTTGTATGCATGTCGTAGCTTATTTACAATGTAATATTAAAAATCATGTTTTATAAAATGAACTTAACTTATTGCAATATTATTAAATGAATATTTAAGTATGGAAGGTAAATGATGAAAAATTTTGCTGTATTATTTTACTTATAAATAACTCGAAGGTGCTTTAAATCAGTGTTCCTCAACCTTTTTACACCTGCGGACCGGTAAAATAGGAAAATGTTTTCGCGGACCACTAATACTGAAATAAAAATGGTTATTTATGTAATATTTTTAATCTTATATTGTAACAGATGGACATAACACACAACTAAAACTAACGAATATTCATATAAAATTCTTGAAAATATATTTAGGTAGGGTTTTGCCTCTGGGTTCACTATTCAAGAGCAAATATTTCCGTTCTCCCTGAGTGTACCTGAGAAGATTTATGATTGTCGATTCTGAGAAAACCAGCGACCATCGTGTCGCATCATCCGACCGATTTATTAACAATAACTAAAAATACAAGTAAACGTGTAGGTGAAAAAAATCCTATATTTAACATATTTGCATGGCGAATTTCTTGAAATTTGGCATACTGTTCACGGCCAGGCGGAAAGTCTCTACGTGGACTACCGGTTGGGGAACACTGCTATAAATACTATCTTTATTTACCTATTACAAATATGAAGACCAAAATCCTATAAAGTTTCCTTCAGATTTATCTCCTGAAGTCCTTATATCTCTTTCTTGCACTATTTTTACTTACTGTAATATTTTGTTGTTGGAAAAAGGGTTTGGTCCAGATGAAAAAAATGATGAAAAAACAATAAATTAATCTCTGTTTTCGATTTTTAATCTAAAATCTGTACCTGAGAGGCACACAAATCCATGTTAAAAATCTGAAGAAATCAGTGAAAGATGCCTAAGTATAGTAAATGCTCATGTTTATAAATGACAGAAATTTGATTATCCTATCACAAAAGAATAAAGGAATATCATTCAAGAATTCAGCAAACACAACTTCTCATAGTTAAAAAAAGTATTTTGACTCTCCTCAACATTTTATGGTTTGACTGATAGATAGACAGATATTATAGATTGGCTAAAACTATTTATTCAAATATTTTTTCTATAAAATTCAATTGTTGTATCGACTGTGGAAAGAAAAAAGGACGTAACCCACACACAAAAGACAGAGGAATAAGTCCTTTTTCCTTTCTAAAGTCGATATATTATATGTTTATATATAAATAAGTGTATTAGCACGTTTTGTGTGAGTTATACACAAAATTTTTTTGTGTGGGTTACGTTATTTTTGCTTTTCACAGTCGATATGCATATAACAAATAATAATAATAACACAGGCATAACATTGCAGAAAGATTGTTGATACATTCTTGTACATCATTTAACAATCCTGACCATATGTATTAAGTGTATTGTGTATCTTTATCTTAAATACATATATACATTTGATCAAATTTAATCTAAACCATGCAACTGCACTACTTCTATAAAATGTGTGTTTACGCATTTGTACTCTACATAAAATGGCGTCGAAAATATAAACATAAAAAGGTTTTTCTATCTTTTTACTATCTTAGCATTATAGATTTTAAGCCATTCCAGCCAAAACCATTAATAAAAGATGATTTAGTGTTTTTTCTCGGCGTGTTGGTAATCGTAGCACTTTTTCAATTTACTTTTAGTAATTTTTTAAATTCTCGCCGAGTTATTTTAAAGCTGTTTTATTTTTTGCGAAAACATGTGGACGTTTACTATAAATCCCTTATCTCAGAATAATGCCTTTGCTTCAATTTTCGAACAGTGTATAAAACGGTAACTGTTTTGAGTAGCACACTGGCTTTATTATGATGAGTAGTGTATTTTTGAAATAAAACTTTTTCAAAAACGTTAATAAATCAGTTCTGCAAAGGTAAAGTGTGGAAAAAAACACGTTCTAAAATTTATGATCCCTTTGAAAGTATATGCATTAAATATTTTTTTGACGTTTTTTGATTGAATTGGCGTTTACTTGGTAGAATCGATTATAATAGGATAAAATAACAAAGTACTTCGTTAAACAAAATTTTATTAGGTAGTTGATAGCTATAATTATGACGATGCCATCAAGCCAAAATAACTATCAACTACCTAATAAAATTTTGTAGAACTAAATACTTTGTTATTTTATCTTATTATTTTTTGAAGATTTACATTTATATTTAAGCTCGTCTCTTATGATTTGTATTGCTACAGTTTTTATTTCACCCAAAATTGTTGCAGGTTTCGTTCTCAAGAGATTTTTGAAAACATTCAGTATCATAGTTGTTTTCATAAAAAGTATGCTTTATATTTAATATTTTACAGTAAATCTTTGATTGAGAATATCTACCCATATTTTAATAGGTAAAAAATTGTTTTATTTCTTGGATTAATTTATATTTTCATTAGAAAATAAGCTGCTTCATTTTGTATTGCAATGAATGGAAAAAATAATTAATTTGTTTGAATACAATAGAGTTCCTTTATTCAGTTTTAATATACCTTAAAATTACAAAATTGTAAAAATAAAGCACTTAAAATTCTCAGTATAAATAATATATTCTTTTTGATTCTTAAAAGCTTTATTAGTACAAATAGAAACTACAAAATACAACATATGATCGATTATAAATATAAAGAATTTTTGAAAATATTGGACGATACGTATTTGATGTATATTAAAATAATATACAAAGTAACTTTATTTAATTAGATTTCTGCTATTAAACTAACTTTCTTCCTTAATTCACAAAGATGAGGGTGTATAACTACTAAGTTTTACTTTCTTCTTATTTTATTAGTATTAAGAAGTCGCTTTTACTTACTCCCTAGACATAAAATGGTATACCTACATGTAATAAATGTAGTGTTTTCTGACAAGTTAATATATCGCAGTCTCAATAATACTGTCATAGTTTCAAATAATTTACTATACAGGAGGGCTATTAAAAGTTAACAAATTAATCAGAAAAAATATAAAATAGTTGTTTTAGTTGTTATATCATAAATGATTATTATAATATAACCTATGGTGTGAAAAAAAAAGATTTAAGATTAATTTTTATTAATTCACTTTATTAAAAATTGAGAGATTTTAGATAAACAAAAAGAAGTATCTTAATGTTACTATATCTTTTTTTGCATGCTTTTAATAGTCATCCTCAAACAATTAAGTGTTGAGATGGTAACTTTTTAGTGTAATTTAGTTAAATGATTCGGTGAGCCGTTTATTTTCTTGTGTATTTACTACAGTTTTGAAAATCTCAGTTCACTGTTATGTTTATCATGCTATTGGCGCACAATGTTTCCGCTAGTATCAGTTTATTACTATAGTGTTATAAGGGTTACCATAATAAACTGAGACGTTTGTTATACGTACTATCTTCATCTTATCTTTGTCAAATGCATAACGCATTGCCATCAGCTGTAATGCAATTATTGTCGATTTCATTTCACAAATAAATAAACATAAATCGAAATTCTAGCTGCCTCGATTTTACCAATCAATTACACGAATGTTTGTTAATAAATAGTTTTTTTAATCAATTGATGTCACTGTAGAAGAAAGTGAATCATTTTACTCATCCTTAAATATAAATGATACATGTTAAATATAAATGATACACTCTTTATGCATAAACAAAAAAAAAGTTAATTTAAGTGTTCCAAAACTATTTTACTAGTGGCGTGGTGAGGTATATTTGTATTTGAATAGCCGTGTTCAAATAAGCAAAATTGAGTTATACCATTTATTTTTTTAGACATTTAATGATTTTCGAGTGGTAAATAATTCATTTTCCAGTATCAATCATGTAAAAGATTGGCTTGAAAACACAAAATGAAACAGAAAAGAGAGCAGAGTTGTACAGCGATACATGTTCACTTACAGTGAGGGGATAAACGTGATTAATGCTAATGATGGATCTCGAATAAATAAATTGTTTTTATCATTGCAGAAACATAACTTAAATTAATCCACTTGAAGGTGATTACAATTCAGTAATCATTATTTTAAAATATGTCAAATCCAAAAACATCACAATCAGTGATAATTGATTGGTTGTTTGTTTAAGAAAACTCTCCTATACTTCACCAATTCATATATTATTTTTATTCCATTTGGCTTATCAGACCTAAATAATATATGATTATACTCATGGAAAAAATCGTTATTCTTACAAACAATTTTATACATTATTATAGTCTTATAGAATTAAATTATTTGGAAAATTATTTTCTGTTTCATTTTTTATTAGGCTTAAAAAATATTATTCAATTATTGGATAAAACATTCATAAATGCTTTGGTCGGCTTTTTGTTTTTATCATCTCATAGCCTTTTTTCCTTCATTCAATTTGGACAGGGATATAAAATTAAGTATATTAATTGAATTGACATTACTTATTTATTAAAATTCTATTATAATAGGGTTACTAGTTGGTTGATAGCTATTTCGGCTTCACGCCATCTTGATAACTATTTCTTACTAGTTCCGACGATGGCTTGAATTCGAAATAGCTATCAAAAAACAGATGAAATTCTTGTAGAACAAAATACTTTGTGATTTTTACCCTACTAAATAATTGTTACCAATTTAATGGTAATTGATGGAAAGTGTCTTTATGTTCAATAAATGAATAGCTTAGCTTGAAATTTGCAAATTTATATCTCCATAAAAAAATATTGATTTTGTATCAACGCATAAAGTTCTTTGACAAGGAATCTTTTCTTTGAAAATACTTTATAAAATAGCGTGAGTAACGATAGCATATTTCTAATAATGTCTTTCGTTACTTTTTGAAAAGAAAGGTAACTAATTAAAAGGATTTTTGTAGAAATTAGTGTTCATTATAATTTAAAAATAGAACACAATTTTTTGTACTACTTCCGCATGTTTATAATAATCAGGACTGGTTTCACTCATCACGAGCATTATCAACTTATGAGTGAAACCGACCCTGATCATTATAAACATTTGAAAGTAGTACACACAAAATGTGTTTTATTTTTAAAATATAACGTCTTTCCACCAAGAATTGACAGTTTACGAATTAAAAGTTAATCATCATAATTCTTAAGATAAGTATTTATTAAATATTTAGCATCTGTGATTTAGTAAATTTATGAGTAGAAAATATAACGATTTGCAATCAATTTTAATTTATCACATAAAAAGCAATATTTAACAAAATGATATTATTGTCGTCGAAAAAAATGAATTTTATTACTCTATTTTTAGTAAATTTTGTTTCATTAAAACTAAATTTACCATTCAGATAATAAAAATGCTAATTAAAAGGAAACATGCAATGAAAATTTATCATGCATACTAAAAATAACGAGTTATATTGGATCACAAATGATAATGAATTGTACATATATTGAATAACCATATCAGCTAAAATTATGCATTGAGTGTTGCCAGAGCAAACAATAATAAATCGCGTAATTGTGATGACTAACACTTAATTTAGAAATGCTGCAGCAAAATATTCGAGTTTATTAAGTATTTGGCACGATCTTATACATCTGACTGTGGTAGTTGGTCTTGAAACAGTGCCAAACTACTTCCCGTTTAGCACACGGAACCATATTGATCTTCATAAAAGCTGTATATTTGAATAAACAATTTTCCATATGTCATAAGATTATTATTAAAATACAGTACTATAAGATTGCCTTCTAAGACAAGACGATATTTATATTCAAGGATTTTTGAGCGATACATTTTAATAAGATCTATTTAGTGGTTAAGAAAAAAAATTGGTAATATATTTTTACGAATAAAATGGTATTCAAGATAAAACAAATATTTTTAACTGTAAGATCCGTTGTCGAGTGGTCAACGTCGTTAGCTTCAGTCATGATGCTTATGGGTTTATATTGAAGTTTTTTTTCGAAATATTACATAGAAAAGATTTTATTACTCTGCCGTTGAAATGAAAAGTGATAATGTTAATATCGTTAAGATTTTTACATATAAAACATTATTCTATATTTAGTGTAAGGCACAAACTTTCTTCTATGTTAATTTATTTATTTACTTCTATGCTATCGCAAATATATTATAAATTGAAAGCGTTTGCTATGTTTTTTGTATAATTTGATATGTGTGGTGAGGTTGCCACTTTTAATAAGAAAGGTGCCATTGGCGTAACATAATCTCAAAATTTTGGCTCTAAATAATTGACCAAACGATGTAAAGATAATATTCATACAATATAAAACGTCTTGTTTGAAAAAAATTCTAAGTGAAATACCATTTTCCCGTAATGTAAGTAGTAATTTCGAGAAACAAAATATACAATGCAATCTACCCAACAATCAGTAAATGTACATTTACCGTAATTGTAATTGAAACAGAATATTTTACTAATGAATTTATAGGATCAAACCAAATTTTACTTATTCAGTTATTTCATATGACCGATATTGAATTAAGCAAAACAGAAATGTATGTTGTACTCCGCAAATACAAATATATATTTGCAACTCAATTATCTCTGGTGGTTAGATCTGAATTCAATTATTACGTGCGCATTTTATAAACCGGTTACGTGGATTAAAAACGCAGTATTTAACGTTAAAAACAAAAAAAATAAGTAAATGGTTAAAATGATTTTTATTCTTTACTATATCCGTTCCTATTTGGAGCATATGGATTCCTAATGGAGCTTATAACTACATAAGTCGTATTGCAAGAACTGCTTGTTACTCAGCCTTTATTTTCCAGATAGAGTAAAGAAATAAACATGGGGCTAGGGCATTATTAGTGAGGAAGTTAATCACTTTTGCTACTTCATGTTTTTAAATTGGCTGGATGGGAGAAAATTGATATTACACCAGTTAATTTTTATTTTAGTTAGAAATATCTTCTGAATGATATTGTTTTAAAATTTTCCACAGTGTAAGCGGTCATTGGTAAAATGATTAAAGAAAGAATTGTAATTCATTAAAATCTATGTTATTGTTGATAAAATTGTTCATGAACCAATAGGTAATTATATTTTCTTTTTGAGATTTCAATACAGCCAACAATTTACTAATTGAAATCTAAAGTAAGCGTTGTTTCTTAGTAATAGCATTATTATACGTGGCTAAGGGACGTGCTGGTAGTTGCTGGATCGACGTCCGTATAACAAAAGACGCATCGGTCCCGGGAGAGATCGACGTTTGCGGCGGGCGGCAGGTGGGCGCCGCCCTTCGCCCAGCCCCGTAATTCAGCCCCCCGGGTAAATATTGGCACTTGTTAGGAGTCAAGAGCCAGCTGCCATCACGGTGGACCCATAGAGACATTCTCCAAAATGGTTTCTCTATACTACCGAGCCGAGTGGCGTAATGTTTTGAATGTTAAAAAAACATCTCTCGCGTCATGGGGAAGTTTTTTCCGGGGTTATGAAATACGAGTTTGAATAGAACTTCTATCGCGAGTGGTTTGCAGTGTTAAAATTCTAGATTATGGCATTTTAAAAGAAGATTGAGCGATACTGATATTACTTAATAACCCTCAAAAAATAGCTACATTATTCTCAAAAGAAAATTCACTTCACTATACATAAAAATATGTTATTTTAAGATTTCTATTATTTTCTTTTGCACAACATAGAGCTAATAATACGATTTGTTGATGATTTTTTAGTAGATGTAATTTAAACTTGTATTGTAAAAATAAGTGTAGCTAATAAATTCGTGTATTTTTATAAAAATAAATTTCTCTCTCTTGTGCTCTAGCTGAGCTCCAAGACAAAACATTAAGGTAAAGACTTAATATGAGAACTCCAGAGGTTGATGGTAAATTATCTAAATTTTGTATTGATAGTTAATAACCAGCAACAAATTTCATTTTAGAGAATTTTAAATTAAATTGTAAAATAGTAATGACCAAAAATAAATAACCTCTCTACCAATTGGTAGGGTGAGTATTTATTGATGCCCCAATTATAATAAATGATTAGTTGAAGCTCATTCCGTAACATTCGAAAAAAATACTCGCAGATAAAACCACTATAGCTATGTCATTCTACATTATTCCAGCACTGTTTAATGTAAATACTATTTCGAAAAAAAATCAATCAATCAGTGAGAAATAAAATTAAAAATTTATAGATTATTTGACAAACAAAATATAATTTCAGCACCTGCTAAAACCTACTGAATAACATTTGTATGCCAATATTTGCATATTATGTATATGAGAGGACTGCAGGGGCCCGGGTTTGGCCCGCGGGCTTTAACCGACCTCGGGCTAGAGCCGGGCCTGGGTAAACAATCTACTTTTCAGAAAAATATTTGAGACTATGTTTGGGTCATGATTCAGCCATATGACAATACAATTAACAATTTAAATAAAAATATGGAAACAATAACGTGTATTATTTGAATAGTATAAATGAATTTCTATGTTGAAAAAAATTGAGCTTTTTTCTGGCTGAGAAAAATATATCTGGGGTCCGGGTCGGGTTCAAGCAACAAGTGTAATATTGAGATTCTGGTTCGGGCTGAACCGGGCTTAAAGATGTCTTGCTTGGACCGAGTAATTTTATAAAATTTCGGCCCATGCAGACCTTTTATATATATATTTGACAAACTGAAAATTACACGATCCCGAAAGATTTGTATATATCTGATTCTTGTTAATAACATAGACCACAAAAAATAATTATAATTATAAATTGAATTATCTTCATTTCGAGAAAAGGTCTTATTGGTTTTATTATACCGAAATTAATCTCCATTAAAATGTGTATAATTTCATGAATAAATTAGTTGAATCAAATGTAAAAGCTGGCTTTATCACAAATAATAATAATATGCAAAAGAAAAGTTTGAAAATACTGAAATCGTAATGCAATAATGGGCTTGGTCATTAAAAGCTTTAGCGTTTAAATTAGCAAACTCTTAATTTAACACGATATCTGTGCTATTCTAAACAAGGCGAAATTTCTATATTAGCATTTCGGACCCCATAAAATATGAGATGGAGGTGACCTGTTTTAAACCAATTACGGGAATAGGTGAAATGTAATTTAACTTAATTGCAGGTGTAACATAAAAGGTTTTTTACTCCGAATCCAATTAGTGCGAGTGATATTGAAATTTTTGACTATTAGCTAAAGCGTTTTCAGGCGTCAGAATTTATATAAAGGCATAATGTGGGCAGTGTAAACGTAATTAAAACTTTCAACTCGTGTAAATTCCGTAAAAAATGTAACGTTTGGTCTGCTTAGTAACTTTAATGGACGAGACGGTTTTTTTAAAATATGATTAACTGTATATGAGAGCAATTCATAAAAGGTGAAGTTAGTTTAAGTTCAGAGTGACCGTTTAATGTAGTGTGAAATTGTTTTTTGTTCTTCTTTAAATATTTATTGTACATTCAAACATTAATAAAAGATATTTACGATTGTTTGCTTAGTATTTTTGTTTAATGTTGCTGATTTTATGACTTCCTATTTATTTCCATCTTTGGGAAGGTACAGTTAAACAAAAGAGGGAGGAATATTTTTGTTTAATTCCTTTATTTTGTTAGTTCCGGGGACGCAACTGAATTTTAAAGAAATTTTCAAAATTAATTATACATTTTTCCGGGGCTTAAAAAAATACAACTTTGGCTTTCATATTGTTTTTAACAGATTTTTTATTACAACATATGTTTATTTAGAATATATTATGCCCATTAAAAATTTCCTTTATATTTAAATATTTGTAAGAAAGAATAAAACCAGACTTGTGCAATATGTATGTTAGCTTTTATCTCATAATAAACGTAAGAGTACATCGAAATAGATGGTATATTTAAGGAATTACAGTACACGACACACTACCAATATTATGTTACTCACGTCAAGGTCAAAATACTTTGTTTCGATTACGAAATTTACAGATAAGACAAGAGTTTACAGATTGGTTTAATTTTTCATTTCAGGTTAGTAACTATTGATTTGTAAGAGGTCCTTAACGTTTAAATTGTAGACTATTCAATTCGTTTATGTATTATTTGTATAATTACGTTTAAATTCGTGTAATGGTTCTTAAAACAATTTTTTGATATACTTACCTTGTAATTATTAACATTCAATTTCATACAAATAGCCTTGTTAAGATTTATATTTGAATCATCGAGTTGCAAGAAACACTCTGGAAGCTGTTTAAAATTTCGAGTAAATGATGAAAATAAAGCATTAAATGTATTATTTTTTGTCATTTCTAAACGATTTCCGGTCCAGGTTGAATGCAATTTGAAACTCTCATTCAGATAAGTAAATATAATTTAACTTAATAAAAAAGATAGCATTCACAGGTCATTTTCATAAAAAAATATCCAGAATGGTTTTTCCAACTCATTTATCAGTTGACGATGCTCATGATGAGCGAAACCGGTCCTGATCATTACAAAGATGTGGAAGTAGTACCAAACAAATTTTGATTTATTTTTAAAATAGAATAAGATGTTTAAAGTGTGTCTTATTTTAATGGATACATTTTGTACCTAAAATTATTTATTCCATAGAAGAATTCAATTGTAGCTTATAATAGTTAAGTGCAATGAATAGGGATGTATTGTAAATGTGACTGAATACGATTTGAAAAATACACCGTTAGCTTTGGCAAGATAACAAATCACTCAAGGGTAGAAAATACAGGAGCACCTGTCAACTGGCAACGTTGAGGCAACCGCTTATTTATACGGTAATCTGCGTCGCTAAGTGAAAAACGATGTATCATCACGCCGTTGTACCGCAATTTGGTTAAAGTGGAATAATAAGTGCAGAAATGGCATTGTGTTGACAGTGGGATATCTCTTCCAACTTACATGAATATTAATAGTGCGACTTATTAGTTGCACTAAGGTTGTCTTGTATTTTTTCCGTTCTATTTGAAATTTGTAACTCGGGAATATTCACATTATTTTGAACTCTCAAAGTTAACGATGATAAATATGCCAATATTTAAGTGACAGTTACAAATTTCATTAATAAAATACGGTAATTTTTACAAATATTCGTTTATTCTACAAATTTAAGCTTGCTAGAATTTTAAAAACATTTCAGTTGATTTAGTGATTATGTACTTATAATATTAGACTAAAAGTAGTAAGCAATTTGTCAAAATTGTATCGGCAATAGTTCGAAATCTCATTCATTCATTAATTAAATCGTCCATTTCTATTTAACGAGATTTTTTTGAAATTATTAAATGATTTAAAGCAATCGAACTATTAATTAAATAAATTGAGAGCATTATAGTTTTTTTTAAAACAAGATGAAAATCTTAGTTTAGAAAAAAAATCTGAGGAAACCAGCCTACTATTGGTGATCAATGATATTGTTTTGAATATGTATATTTATATTTTACATTACATGTTTATTAGAGTGTCATTTCTATTTTGTGCTTTATTTTTATCTTTCATAAAACTTTGAAATTTAAAACGAATAATGATTAATAAACCATACCATCTTGTAAAATTTATTTATTAAACGATAAGTCCTACGTTATATTAGTTGGTACTAATTTTGTAAAGAAGAATTGATTATAAAAGTTAAATAATTTTGCCGTGCCTTTCATGTAATACTTTTACCTTGACATATAATTTAAGTTTACTTTCCTGGGATTTAAGATTAGCGAGTGTTTCAAAGGGAATGGGGCCTATTTGTAAATGTCGCCCGAAGGCCACACAATGCTATGAATAATAAATGATATTCGCATATAACAGTTTGAAGGGGCGACCCAAAAAACATGCAGCGTTTTGTGAATGCATTTCGAATTTTTCCGTCCTACAAAAATTGAGGGTTGACATTTTATTCGGAATGGTTGTTATTGAATTGTATACGATACACCGTTTTTTTGTTATTTTTCCACTATTAGTATGTTTTTTTATTCATTACATTATAGAAAATATTCATAAAAATTAAAATTACTTTTTTTATATTATCTTGAATAAATAAAGCAATAAGTGATAAAAAGTGGAATCGAGATAATGAATGAAAACAATTAAGGAAAAAATATCCTAATAATTAAAGAATTAGTAGCCGTTTTGAAACTTTGACACGAGTTTTGGAAGGTTCATAAATAAACGCATTATAATTGAACCCCTCTCACAATTTTTTTTTAATCAATTTAAAAACCAATAAAAGTTTGTGACATGTTTTATTGTATTTGCGATATGTACAATATGATATTTCGATGAATTTGGTTTTATGGCACTTATTGCGTTATTTAATTCAGGTATTCATTTTATGTACTTTCTGTGTCAGTCGTATTTACATTTTTGCAAATCTCTGAAGCTTAAAAGTATTTTTGCAGATAAAGGGTGCATATGTAAAAAAAAAATAAAAACAAATACATTTGGATTAAGGGTTTCCACCACAGCAGGGTTTCTCATTTTCGTCCCAAAACTGACAAAACAGGCTTCGAGTTTATTATTCTAAACGCTGTTCAGAGAAAAAAGACCGCACATCAGACCAATTTTCATAGCTCGGTTCCCAGACACTACCCAAAAGTTTTTTTTACTTTCGCATGTGGTGTTGACAAACGGACCCTTTTGTGGCTTGCCGTATTTTCGTGAATTATCCATAAATATGATGACGTCTTTGTATTTATAAACAAAGAGATTTACAAAGAAGTCTCATGCTGGATTTTGTTCGTGTTGCCATTAGGTTTGATAATTTATGCTGAAAGATTTAATAGAAGATTTTATTTTGCATACATATATATTGAAATTTTTTTGTATAATATGAAATTAAGATAAATACATACAATTTATTAAATTTGTAATAAAATTGCATTTTTATAACCATATCCGCTCTTTACTCGGAGCATATGGTCATCATACGGTTTTTCCAAGATTCTCTGTCCCCTACCAGTCTTCTTGCTATCTCGTAGGTTATCCCAACGTCCCGTAGTTCAGCCGAATAAATCCTATAAATGGTCATCAGTGGCCTTCCAAGATGACGGAATTCATCTAGTTGGTAAAAGAGACAGGCAAGATTCAAACTCCACTGGGGCATTTGCAGCACATGTACAAGCCAGGTCCATCGTCATTTCTTTATTTTCGAGGTAATAAGGGGCTGCTCTGTCCGCTTTCTTACATCCAAGTTCGTGTATTCTAGTATTCACCGCAAGCATCTGTTTTCAAAGTACGGTTTACGGTTACCATGTGTCCTGGTGAGGTGCTATGACGCGCAACCGAAAGCAGTACCGTCAGAATGCACGTGATGAATAGGTGACACTTGGTTTTGGCTGAGTACGCATTTAGCATGATCGAATCCTGAATCATAGTGTTTGTTCTCTTGTATTGTGTCAAAAATCGTAGCACTAAATGTAAAGAATATATTCAGGACTAAAATAATTTGGAGATATATTAAATGAAAAGATCGCAATTACTGTCCAAACAATCATTGCACATCCTAAATATTTTATATCAATTGTATAGAAAAGCATTTGTCATTCAAAATACTTTGTGAAAAATGTATTCTTTTTCTTCAACCATATTCGCTTCCTATGTAAAACATATGGCCACTGCGTGACAATTTAATGATTCCCTGTCCCCCGCCAATTGCTTTGCTTCCTCCCATGACATGGAAGAGTCCCTCAGCTCCATCGAGTACATCCTGTGGATTTACTGGTATTTCAGGACGCTGGAATCCCATCGGTCGGAAAAAGGGGCAAGCAGAAAAAAATATATTGAAGTAACATTTTCTACAAATTTATTTAACATAAGGCTAGCTTCATTTAAATAGGGATCATTTTCAATGAATAAAAAAAATGTCTTCAAGCAACTAAGAAGAGCAATGAAAAAGAGATATAATAAAATTAATGGAATATGCAAGACACAAAGATTTTTTGATGTGTTACTGCTACTAATTAATTGCAAAAATGTTATATTTACTAGTACTTAATATTATACACCAGATAGCAGTGCCACCTGCTAAAATTCAACAGTAATACACTCTCTCTTCCTGCAAATACATCAAATCAAATACATTGTATATTGTATTAATTACAGTAAAATTTTATCTCCTAAAATATTAACACACCGCATAAAAAACGATGACTTTATAATATTTAACTTATGCATTGTTAAAATACACAAAATTGCAATGTTTATAGATTTATCACTTTGTATCGTTATAATTAAAAGCGCAACTTTGATGAATTACCTCAGCTCGATGTTTTTTTTTTGTATCGTTGATTAGAGCAAAGTCTAGACTGCATTAAGCCAAACTGTTGAAATATTTGATAGGTTTTCTTTGAATATAAATTATGAAGTGTGACATGTCGTTAGTCAATCTAAATATACAGCCAAAGAAAAATCAACAACATACACTCGCATAAGTAAATGTTTAAAGTTTAACACAACCCCCAGTGTATATTCAAGCTAACTTATTACCTAAATCTCGTTTGTATGAAAAGAAAAATTGCAGTCCCGCTACGAAAGCTAGCTATATGTCTTGGTAAACTTAACCCATTAGACACTTTTGTCTTCATAAGCTGTATAGAGATGCTAATATTCATAAAATTGCTACTTATTTGCTTAATATTAACTTAAGCAGTAGTGGCCAATATAAGATATTTTGCAAATTCTTTACGATGAATTCTATTACTATTTGGTTGCAATGATTTATGTAATAATACGTTGGAAAATAAGTTATTATATTTCAAATACGCACTGTCACTCAAAGATAATACTAATGGTGAAAAATATCGATGCGTCAGAGATTAACGCTAGGAGAAAAATCATCACTAACACGTATCAAATGATAAATTGAAAAATAAATTTTTTCATTGACTTTACCAGAACTTTTACACCGAATCGGTAGAATATTGCAATTACTTCTAAACCACAGAAGGTGGAATCGATTTGACTTTAGGAATAATGATTGTATAAGCCCTTAAAAATCCAATTAATTAATGGAAACAGTTTCTTCTTTGAAAGGATTTTTAGAAGAGTGGCAGTACAAAAGGTCAGCTTAGATACAATAATCCGTTCGCAGCACAATGTCAAGATATGGGGTGACGTCACAAAGTTTTGTGTTCACATTATATTTGCTTCATGAAGCGGCGCATATAGTCCGCGTCGTTCATTTGTCATCTTTTATGCGATTTTCTCTTTGTGATGTTGTCCCAAGTCTTTTTCGTCTTTTTTCTTTTGTCTGGTGTTAATTGTAGCCGATAGCGGTTTGAGGCTTCTGAATTGATTAATGCGATGAGAAGAGATGGAGTTCTTAGTTGTGTTGGAATTTTTTTCTCTCAAAGCAATGGTTTTAAATCTTTTATATTGTTAATAAAACAATGATACATGTGTTTTGTAAAAAAGTTTAAACGCAAAAAAACCGTTTGACGTATTTTATAACTTTAAATGAAAATCTCGTAAATTAAGAAATAGGCATCTTCTTCATTTATATTGGAAAGAGTAGTTGTTGAAGTAAAAACAAGTCACGACAGATCAAACTTGGATAAATTTATCAATTACCGAATCGAGATATTTGTGAGTTAAATATAAAACTAAACGTTTGTGGACATGTTCTAAATGATAAAATGATAGTGCATAACACAATGATGTTGATTTGTAAGCTGTTTGGGTTAATTAGTTTTAATATGTTTGAACGCTTTTGATTTGTTCTACAGAAAAGATAAGAACAAATATTTTAACTGAAAAGAATATTACTATTCCTATTAAAATCAAATTGCTAATGAATTTTTGTTTTGAATAATTACTTGTTTAATTTTTGGAGTTACCTATGTTTCATATTATATGAGTACTATAAATTAAACTACAACAGTGTAATGTTGAAGAACAATTGTTTTGAAACACGTTTATCAATTGCCTATTTAAATTTGATTTTAGCATGAATTTTTTCTTTTGTTAAATAATGTTGCCGTAAAAACTATTTTTTTAAATCAAAAGCTACCGCTTATTATTTTTCAGTGATATTTATAAATTCATATACAGCACGTACATTTTTGTTTAAACACTTAGATATCGTTCAGAAGACATATGTGTATATGCATTTTAAATATATTATCACGCTATGGTACTATAAATAGGGTAAAAGTAAATTTTAGTCAAAGATTGCAATATAGATTCAAAAAAAGACAATCGTCACATTTAAATAGTAGATTTTGCTAGCAGCTAATTTTCTGGTTATTGTGAAAACCAAGCAATCCATATTTATGTCATAGCAAAAAGACAAATTTTTTATTGCAATATTCACAGATAGCATAATATGAAAGTTTATTCAAACATTTATTTAAACAGAAGGAGTTTAAGAATTGCCTTAAACAACTTTCACCGTTTGCCTGTGATCCATCTTGTATCAAAAATAATAACTTAGTTACACAACGTCGCCTGGTGAAATTATTTAATTGAATTATCTTTTGATGGAGTTATCTTTTCGTTAAAATTATGCCTCGGGTTTTCACACGTCGCTTGAACGGAGAAGGTAATAAAAAATACTTAGTAAATTTTTTTACACACCGTCATTAATAAATTAACATTTTTATTAACACTGATAGCTGACATACTTAATAATTAATACAATCTTAAAATTAGTAACCTGTATGGCATCTACTTTGCGTCGTAATACTGGAAAAAATTTGACACTTTGTAGCATAAATGGAGCATCTTAAAATAAGTAATTAAACGAAAATTGGTTGTGGGTAAAAATAAAGTATACATTTATGAAACGATTTACAGTAAGGTAATTGCTCACTCTGCGTTCTTAATCATTGTTGGGAATAGGAGATGTGAAAATATCTACTATATTACGTAGGGAGAAAACCCAAGAGTCATTGATCACTCGACTTCAATAATTAAAAGTTTCATTTATTAGTTTTAACATATCAATATTAAACTATTTTAATAATATCGCCATCATTAAAATGATAACCGCCTCTCACTTAATTATCCTCAAAGATTCTAAAATTTTAGAAAACCGTGTATACAATTTTAATTTATAGATGATTCCGGGTTCTTAAATTAATCATATGACCAAATGAGTGAATTTTAAAAATTTACAACTATATCATTAAGCATCATATATTTAAAACATATGTTCGAACCTTATGTAGTGACTGATATTATATATTACATGATATAACAAACCAATAAAATTAATAATGAGTAGCGCAGTGTTTATAAATTGTGTATACTATTATAAATATCTCTATGTAGTAAACTAAGATAACAGATTTGATCCTTTTACTTATCGGTGCTTAAAAACAATATCTTTGATATAAAATCTAATGAGAAATAATACCAAAATACACATAACGGAAACATTCTTCGGTGAGATCAACGTTCAAAGCTCTAAGAGATAACTTTTTCGATTATGTGTCATGTGATGTTTAAAGCAATCAAGTTTTCAAAGGATAGCTTTTTGGCTTAAACGATTCTGGCGGAATCCCATTAATAAAAGTTAACGTATTTTAGCCTTCATTATCACCAAAGGAATTGACTTAATAGTAAACGACAAAATTTTGTTTGCAGAGTATTTTGATTACGTGCTATGATTTACCGAGCCTGTAAATTAATGTTAAATAATAATAAATTAACAACAAAGGATCTTCGTCTTTATCAAGAGTGTAATGATTTTGTTTGAACGTGTTAAGATTCTTAGTAATTATTTTTATATGAATATTCATTTACATAGCTAAAATGATAAACACCTATAATGTTTATCGAAGAAAATATTTGAACAAAACTCTATATATATGCCCTAAAAATGATAAAGCATACGTGCGTTGTAAGAAAAAGAACAAACATAATATATTATGTTGTGTAAAAATATGTTTATGCATGTTTTTTTAAGCCATACTCGCTCTGAGTGTGGAGCTCTGAATCTTATTTGATCACTTAAACATAATGTATTTCAGTGAAAACTGGAAGTAAGAAAGAGTCGCTCTCTCTACACGTTTCCAGGATATGATAAGGGAGGAGCAGAAAGTGAAATTTCAAAAGCATTCATGTTATTTTTATATAAATTAACGAGTCCATTGAAAAAAACGATATAAGAACGTTTAGCACTCTGTAACGTTTATGGTAACACAGTTGTTTAAATTGTTGAGATTTTGTACATTTCCATGTATTTCGTCACTAACGACCCGGGTTTTGCCTTTCGGCATCTCCAGGCATTCGAGTACATGAATGAGCTCGAACTGAGTACGAAGTCAGATCAATTTCGTTCGTGTACTTGAATGCCTGAAGATGCCGAAAGGCGAAACCCGGCTCGTTAGTGATGAAATACATGGAAATAAAAAAAATCTCAACAATTCAAAATTGATATTGAAATTCCATTAAGCACTCTCAGTCAATGTTTCAAATTATATTAGATATATTTGTATGGAAATATTTATTAATTTTCAGAGTATCGGTGTGACATATTTTGATTTAATCTTACTATATAAAATATTTAATATATTCTCTTCATCCATATAAGACATACGTTTTTTGATTGTTATCTTTTCAAATTGCGAAAAACGAAATGAATGTCTGGCAGATTAATAAACAAAAAACCATGAAGTGGTTTTCTGAAACCTCATACATTTTATAAGTTATATCATACATATGTAATTATGAATATCATACTGGAAACAAAACGCACATACTTGTCGATATGATTAGATCTTGAAATTATCTTAATACAAGGCTAGTAAACTTAATTAATTACATCGGGATTATTAAAAAAAGGTAATCAACTAAGAATGTATTTAGTTCTCAAATAATTATTAAATACTGCATATATATAAAAAAAAATTATCAAATAGGTTTGATGGTACCGAGTTAATAAAAAAATCAATAAACAATTCCTTTTTTTCTTTTACAAATGAATCTGTTGTTTTTTTAACCCCATTCAATTTAAATTGCGGATCACTGAAACACGCAGTTTCGAAATAACCTAATCGTACTGTATTCAAAACGTGTCTTCCTGAATTTCGTCCATAACACGATAACTTAGAAACCCTTTCCTTAATCAATAGCGAACATTGCCGAAACAAATTGAAATGACTATTCTGGTCACGTGGTCCTGCTGGGTCTTCCGTCTCAGAGTTTGCAAAGAGTTCAAGTGTCAATCCGGCCTTTTGGTGCTTAATGGTTCAACTTTATTTTACTCCAGTCAAGCGCATCGTGTATAGTAAAACTGTAGTAAACTTTCAAAAAAGAAAAACAATTTTTCAGAAACTTTTGATAAGTTACAATTATTTCTTTATCGGCCTTGAAACTGTTTTTTTTTAAGTTACATGAAAACTTTTATATCTGAAGTCATTAATATTCACGGACGAAAAATTGTTATATGATTCGAATTACAAAAAGAAAAATAAATCTCTTTGGGCATAATTAACAAACATTTTTTTCTATTGTATACTTTGTTGCGAATATATAATATTTTCTCTGTCAAAATGTTGCTTGATTTTGAAATACATACAATTTTGTTTCAATATGACACCATATGAGAATTTTCGGAGTTTCATTTATTAAATTTCAATTGAGTAAATAATTTAACCAGCAAAAAAATCGGCATCGCACTAAATTATGATATAAAGAAAAATGCACCGTCAAAAGATAAATAAGTTGATTTCTTGTTTGAAAATTTCTAATTGGTTGGTTGGTAAAATAGGACAGGATACGTAAAAATTACACTTTATTAACAGACTTTATTTTTTTATAATTGGCCTCTATTAAAAAAAAATCTTTTATTGCCAACCTGTAATTTATTTTTCAATGAAACTAGCATTCATAAATTCATATTTTTGTGCGTACATAATATATTATTATAAATATAATATTATTTATCACTACATTGAATAATAAATAATTGATTTTTGAATATATAAAACAATAGGTGAGCACTTTTTTTAAATTCGAAATACTCTTGTGCTTTAGTCTTTTTTGTGTATATTAAGATAGAGTAATGTTTAAAATTAATAAATATCTAGTCTAAAGATAAAATTACAAGTGAATTCATAAGGTAATTTTTAGTTTGGTCAATCAATAAATACTGAAATCGTTGCCTCAAATTAAAATCACATGAAAAGTACACCTCAACTTGTGAATGAATTTACTTTATGTTTATTTTAAGACAAGGCAAGAATCGAGGACATACTGGCTGAAAATGAGAGTATAAATGTAGAATACAAAATTCAATTCTACTCACAATAACAGCTCTCGTATTTTGCAAGCTTAAAATGAAAACTCCAATTGAAAATTGAACTTCTCACAAGCAGCTGCAAGTATCAATTCATTTAAACTTTTTATTCATGTATTGTACTATATTTTATATTTAACTAAGACCGCTGTTTTTTGTATGATTAATATGAAAGTTATGTATATTTCTATTTTTAATATTTCTTCTTTTATTTATTACGGCTTTAAGAAAAAGTTTTTTCGGAAATTTTTGTTAAAGTAAAAAAATATTTGCACACATTCACTATCCATCTTCTTTATGGTGCTTGGATCCTGGTAGTGTGCTTCGTTATTTTTTCAATTTCTTTGAATATGTCAGTTATTTGCTTGTGTATTTCTGGAATTTGCGACGTTGCCTCGGATTTTCAGTCAAATGGCCTCTGAACAAATCAATATTCTCTTTTGTTCACTGGAATGCTGTGGGTGAGTGTCGAGTAGAATCCACTACAGAGAAATAATACTAAAGTGACTTGAAATTAAATGGAATTAAAGAATAATGTCCAATAAATCTTTAATATTGCCAATCGTGAATAAAATTAATTTTTTAAGGAAACACCAATGGATTTTTTTTAGTTTAATCTATTTTCATTCTAAATGGAACGTTTTGTAAAATTTTGGTATGACTGATTTATACTAAAGAGTAAGATTGATAATTTATAAAACATATTAATTTAACCTAGAAACTGATTACTAAAGTAACTTAATAAAACCATCATATAAAGAAACAGTACATACTTTCCAAAGAATTTTTGAACAGAAGCATTATATTTTGAAAAAATGTTTTTTTAATTTCTGACAAAAACAAAATTATGAAAATTCCATATAAAAAAAAAATTCTTAAAAATTTTATGATGATAATTCATTACAGTTTTAGCTACTTGTTCCTTACCAACTACTGCTTTCCCATCCGTTGATTTCATTCGGCAGTATACAGTGGTAAAGCAAACATTAAGCATATTAACAGCTATTTTCCTTTAACTGCGAGAGAATCAGCACCAACTAACCAAAACTGGCTTGCTCTAAAGATACAAAGCTTCTATGAGTATTCTTATGACTGTATTATTTTAAAGGCCTTGTAGTTATACACTTAAGCCACGAATTCATTGACTTAAGCGGCTCATCCTTTTCCTCATCCATCAAATGTCACTCCAATAGGATATTCAGCATTTTGCTTTATAGCGCCACATTTTCATGTGGCCAAGCTCAAGCTGATCGGTAGCAGTTTTAAGTGATGTGAATATTTATGATCACTTATCAATGTTTTACTTGTCAATTTTTTGAGAATAGAAATATTTATAAAAATTAAACTTGGGCTGTAAAAAAAATATTATTAATATTGATTGATCGAAATAATCACTTACTCATTTAATAATCATTTACAACTAAACAAAATATATCCAAAATTAATGTTGATTATTTAAGCCTCTTTTGCAAATCTATATTATAACTGTCAAAAAACGAATAAATCAGAAAAGAATCCAACAGTACCTAAGAGTAATATTCCGAACGTTTTGTCAATACTGTCTCGGTGTGAATTTAGTTTTGATTGCGAGTAATATTTCAGAATTTCTCCCTGATTGAATTGCTAGAAGCCGGAATATCTAATATAAAGCATCATGTTGCTAACTCACATGGTAGTAGAAAAACAGCAGATTCAATAGAATAACCCAAAATAAATTTTATTTATTTTATACGCATGTTATTTGTATGTTTTATATTGTTTAATTATTATCAGCTAAAATAGCAACATGGGTAGGTAGGTATATTAGAATTTTTGTGAAATATTTTGGAAAATTATTCTGATATTACTACTTAGTTATTTTTTTCTCATTAAAAAAGTAATACCAAAAACATTCATAGACATATTTTATTATATTGTAATAATTATGTTTGCGATCGATCTTCCAGTATTTTTTTTTAATTTCACTATAGTGTAGTAAATGAAGAACGTTATTCTTTCTCATTTTGCAGATCTATAAAAATTTTGCTTATTCGTGAGCATACAGCAAAAAATGATAAGCTTAAAGTTGTCAGATTATAATAGTTATTTCATAAATTGTATTTTAAATTTATTTATTAAAGTAGAAAATAGCTTGGCCAGTATTTTAAATATGACTGCAATTTTTTGTAGATGATAGATTGTTTACTGAGTAACATTACCAAATCGTTTACGGTAAACAGTATTTTTTCCTTGCTTGCCTATGTATACGTTATAAAAAGTTAGATTTTTGATACACAAGTGTGGGGGAAAGGGTAATTTTATTTATAAAATGCGTTTCTATCTCGGGATTCGTATTTATAAAATAATTTTTGTAATATTTTACTGTCTTTCACAATGCAATCATTTTGCGATCATCTTATACAGCCATCAGCCCCACGGGACAGAGTGGCGCAGAGAAAAATGTAAGGTTATTTGTATACCCCGGCGCTTATTGCAAGTTCTGTTTGCTTTGATCCAAGATGAGCTTTGGAACTGTAGCCAAGTACTACGATCTACATCTACGCCTTGGAACATTTTCTCTACGCACGGCCGCGGCTACATTTATTTATTCAATCATCGTCCGTAGAACTGGAAGGCAGAAAAAAGCACTGGCGTAGAATATCAATTTGCGAGCCCATCTCATATATCTGTAATGTTTTTTCTTGTTCTTTTTATAAAAACTGAGTTTCATGAAAACAAGCCAACCGCAATGAATGCGCGTCACATTAGATTCTACAGAAATCAAAGATATAACAAACAAACGTAGACATCTAAGAGGCAATAATAATTTTAATATATTTTTTCTCTTACAAAGCCTTTAGACAGTCATATATGACATCATTCACATATAAATTGATAATTATATACTACGCTCAATATTTATATTAATGGTGTAGTAAATTAGATATTTATTTCCATTTTAGACAAAGAACACTTATAAAATATGACACATGCAACAAGCGCATTGAATATTTATTATTTAAATTACTATTTTACCTTTTCCAAAAATATTAGCATAAGTAAAATAAAGCTATTTAAATAGATCATAAAAAATACCATATTTCAAAACAATCATAACTTGAAACGATGACATGAACTCTATTAACCGAAAAAATACATAAAAATATCATTGTCATATATTAAACACGATTATTGAGCGAGGTAAGCATAAAGCCTGGACAGACGTAATTAAAAATTTTCACATTTGCCTAGGTTTTATCACAGATATTTAATATAAGTTTCATGAAAAAAAAATGAAAATGGTTTTGAATTGTTAATAATTTGAAATCATCCACTGTCATATTTAACAAATATAGTAAAAAAAGAAACAGTTTCATTATAATCTGAGAAATATGTTAGTATTTGTTTTTGCGCAGACATCGAAGAATTGATTTTGTTAGAATAAATGTGATTAGGAGAGAATTTTATTGGTATTCGGTATTGAGAAATTGAATTATGGTCGCCAAAAAAAGATTCATTGTTTCTATTGATTTAGCTTATGGAATTATTTTATTAAATATGTATTATTTTGTAACATGGCAGACAAGAGGCCGTTCAAAAATGTGATAGAATTACAATTTAAGTTGATGTTTCACTTCAGATATAATTGTTTCAAGTAAAACAAAATTAATAATATTAATAAAATATACGAAATTATACTATATTTTTAGCTGAATATGTAAAATATTTTTTTTTTTTTATTCATTGACGATTATGCTTTACTGAAAATAATTGTTCATGCCAAGGTTAAAATAAAAATCAAGTACTCTTAGTTAAATTATTTTTTTCCCCCATGTCCGCTCCCAATGTGGAGTATATGGTCTCCTAATGGAGATATCTTGACAGAATTTTTCTACGAGAACTGCTTGTTACTCAGTTGCTCAACATCTCTTTTTTCGTAAAGAGTAGTGATCGAAGGATAGAGCTATGACAGGACTACTCGTTAGCTAATCACTCTCGCTACACCCCGTAAGGATGGGATGGGTGGGAGGGAGGACTCAAACTACGAACAGAAATCTATAAATCGATTGAAAGATCAATCTATGAAAACCGTCCGCACCGGGAATTGAAACCGAGACATTCGTAATCGTAGCTAGCGACGCTACCAACTGCGCCACCGACGCCGACACATAGAATAAAAGAAAATAAGCGCGAATAAATATTTGTAAAAGAAAATATACTTTGTTTATGTCCGTAAAACTGTTTATCATAGATAGTAAAACGTTGGGATCGCTAATTTTTTAAGTATGTAGGGTTGGAATTACACGATATTTTATGACAGAACAATCAACCGTGTAAGGCGAGGAATAGGTGTATAATGAAATAAAATCATGAGAGTTGTCGAGATATAATTTAATTTGTCAGGGCCGAGCAATTGGCCGCAAACTAAAATACATCTTCAATCAAGTAACTCGATGTTCTGCGGTTGATCGCAATGTATTATTTTGTGTATAGTGCGAGCGTATATTTGCTGCAGTAAAAAAGATAAAGTCGTTAAAATAAATTGCATGAAACGTTAGCGGGTATTGCTCGTATACGTAAGTCAGTATTAATGAACCTTTTTAACTAGAAAAAAACTAATGAAATGTTTACGATCGGCGTTTATTTGACTAGAATCTAAGTCAATTGATTTTGTTTACAGTACAATGCATATAACATAGTCATTGTGTATCATTATTGGTTAAAACCTACTGATGAGTAGAATTATGGTCAGTAGATATTTAAATTACAAAATTAATATATAAAAATCCCTTCCCTTACCGAGACACAAAAATAAAAATTTGGTTTTATTATTATGTTGCTTTAATTTTTTCCATAATTAAACATGTTTCACATCAGAATTCTTTCACACACAAGTAATTAATATTACTATTGTTTATATTTTCATTGTGAAGCTCTCCCCAAGCATATTAAATGAAAAATATTACTCTTCAACTTGAGATTTTCTTTTTAAAACAAAAGTAAAAAATAAGTATACGAAAATGTTATAATTGAAAATCGAGCGATAAAGTTAGTTTAAAAGGTTTCTCAGAAAGACAAAATATGTCTCACAATATTAGAACAACAGACATATCATTTAAAATATATTATAATATAATCGTACCCATCATAGATGACGGTACTGATATTGAAATACTGAATGTAGCTAGTACGTTGGAACTGTGTGTGCATTGCACAACATTTTTTTTATATATACACCGCGAACTTGGGTCATGAGGGAATTTCATACCTACATGTGATAATAATAAAAAGTCTACAGAATGGTCTGGGCTATTATAAATAAGATTTTACAGTGACCGTTTTTATTAATAATGCATGATCGCTTATTCATTAAGTTACTGTCCAAATAATGACTTTTCTATTTTAATGACGCAATTTCCCATCATTAAAATTAAAATTTAATGAAAAAAGAGAACAATTCAATATTTGTAATTGATAACATAGACATTTACTTGGTAGAGTTTCATTACAATATTAAAATAAAATATTGTTGATTTTTTTTTCTTTTTAATAGTATTGCCTGAGTAGTCATATCGGTAGAATTTATATTTTTTCCTATTATTAATATTTGTTGGTAATAAACGATTATTTCACGCCATTAAATAAACAGGTAAAAATGATGAAAAAGTTTGGTGGTGTCCACCAAATTGTATATAAAAATAGTCTCTTCTAATGAAAGCGCGTTAAAATGTATGCCAATAAAATAATCACCATTTTCATCAAACATGCTTCATGTTGAAATCATCATTGCTAAATACATTGAAATAAAGTCAATGTCATTATTTGTACCACAATTAATTGTTGATTGAAAAGAATTTGACTGATCAAATGTATAACCAAGAATTTTATAATTTAAGACATCGACTGAGGGTGCTTGATGAAATTTCGATACCGAATTTGATTTTTTGAGATTTTGTACAAATCCATGTATTTCGTCACACGAATGAACTCGAACTGACTCGTGTGCTCGAATACCTGAGATGCCGAAAGGTGAAACCCTTGTCGTAAGTGACGAAATACATGGAAATGTACAAAATCTCAACAATTCAAATTTAAAAAAGAGTTTGGGCTAAAAATTTAAAGATTGTTCTTTTCATAGTAGTAGTTTGTTGTAAAATATGTATTGATAGAGCAAAACCGGTCCTGATCATTGTACAATTTTACTATTGTGAAAGTAGTAAAAAAAGTTTTTGTTGAATTTTTTAAAAATATATTCCCTTTTAATCACTTTTAATGTGTTAGCTGTCAATTCTTTGTGGAAAGGAGTTGTTATTATAAATAAAAAAACGAAAATTAAAGGTGGCTTATTATTTATATCAAAAGGTTAATGATAATATGAACGAAGAAAGTTTTGAACAAAGAGAAAATTTAAATGAACTTATTTAACTGATAATCTAATAACGAATAAATTGTTTGTAACAGTTCGATCAGGGTGTTTTGTATTTAAATATTTTCTCTTTATCGATGTCAAGTAGAGAGTCATTTCGTTTAATTATTTAAAACATTTTTTTTAAATCACGAAAGAAAAAAATTATGAGTGAATCAGTAAGTGTATGTTCTTGTTTTTTTTACCGGCCCTAATCTCAATTTGGAGCATGTGGATTCCTAATGAAGCATACCTCTTCGTGGAAAATGGTTCATTACTGAATTGCTCAACCTCTCTTTTTTTTGAATAGAGTAAGAATAAGAAGATAAAATAGTAGACTAGGGCAGGACTAGTGTTTTACCTAATCGCACCCGTTACATCCTGTATTTAGGATCGGGTCGGTGGTAGGGAATTTTTACACTTCATTACAGACATTAATGTACGGTCGTATCAGAACTTAGCTTGATTGAATACAACATTGAATAGTTCGCACGAAAAATGATAATAGTAAATATTGAATAAATGTTATATACGTTAAATTATGATAAGGAAACTGTCGGCGTCCGTGGAGGAAACAGTTTGTAGCGTCGTTGGCTACGGTTACGGGTGTCTCGGGTTCAATTCCCGGTGCGGATAGTTTCATTCAATTGATCTCTTAATCGATTTATGGATTTCTGTTCGTAGTCATGCACGTTTGTGATGGCTAAAACTCTTCTCTCCCACCCATTCAATCCTCAAAAACTGGGCGTAGCGAGAGCGATTAGCTAACCATTAGTCCTGTCCATGCCCTATCTTTTAATCTCTACTCTTTTAAAAAAACGAGAGGTTGAGCAACTGAGTAATAAGTAGTTATCATATAAATCTTCTAGTTATATACCTCCATTAAGAGGCCATATGCTCCACGTTGGGAGCGAATATGGTAAAAAAAAGAAAACTACTAAAAAAGTGTTCGTAAAATACACCTTTAAAGCAAATATTTACAGGTTAACTTTATAAGTGTATTTTCTTCAATTAGGAATGAATATTTTTGGAATACTCTTGACAATAGAATAACCTTATTGTTCGTAATAAGCTTAAAAGATGTTTTCATGAAAAAATAGGTTTATTCTTAAATAGTTATTTGAAAAATGTTTCGCACGTCTGAGTGGGCCACTTAATTAAATTAAAACTGGCAAAAAATCGTAGAGCGGGCACTTTTCCTCTAGTATAATCGAATACTTTTTTTTAGCTTAATGCACTGCGGAATAAGAAGTTGTAAAACGCATTAAGCATTTAGAGCGACCAAAGAAAAGTATGGAATACAGTTACAGACTACGAAGAGAAAAAACAATCAACTTCTGCCATGTTTTATTATGGAAAACTTCGTCTATATCTGCCTGGCGGCGTCTGGTTTTATTATTCCCTCAAGATTTCGCAAAGGAAGCACAGACGATTGAGAGGGCGAGGGAGGTTCTTGAATATTTATAAGAGCGGGCCGAGATGTTCAAAAAAGTATTTTTGCTAATTGATTAGGAATTTACTCGAGTGCTCATTATAACGAATGATAAGTGAATAACAAAATGAGGTTAATTTAATTGAATAATATTTCATCCAGCCGAAGAGAAGTTATTGACTAGGTATCATTTGAAAACGCCATTTGAAATATTGATACGAAATAAAAAAGATTTTATTCTTCATTTGCATTTAATAATACGAAAATTTTATGGATGTTTATGCGTTTATTTAAATAATATTTCTTCCATACAAAGTATTGTTAAAAATCTAAATATTCTGAAACATTAGATAACCTTCATATTTTTTACCATATGGTAATAATTATGATCAAATATTTATACATATTGAGATTTAATTTTTTTTTTGTATACATGACGATAACGTAAAGAACCGCCAATATGAAACATTACAGACCTGTATAAATGTGAGGTTGTTAATTTTGAATCTCTCCCATTAGTCTATCTAAGAAATCAAATAATGTCAATCACTAAATCTTATAAATTATAATTCTAGGTCTTCCTATTTTATTACAATGTTAAACGATATCTTGATTGTCTCGAAATTGGCAGTGAATAAATTAAAATGATAAGTTTAAAAAAAAATAAAAAAAAGACAACCATTTTGATAGTGACGATTTCAATAATTTAACTATATATGTAATTTCTACACAAGTTTTAATTTAAATGTCGCATAAAGGGTAAAAAAATTCTGAATTAATCATTCTCCTAATAGCATGATGCAGAAATTTCACAATCTTTATTACAATATTTTACACGATTTTTTCTCAGCGGTCGAATATATTTATAGCCTAAGAAATATTAATTTATTGTACGTTTCACGTTCGTATTTTCGTTAGAAGTATTGGCGTCGTTTGTATTTTTTGTCTAGATTTTTATAAATTATGTAAAAAAAACTGCAGAATTTTTAAGAAATACTTTTAAACCAGGACAATGGATATAAAGTGATTTTTATTTGAATATTATGAATAAGAGAGTAAGCTTCTAAGATTTAAAAATAGCCGTAAAATGTAAATTGAAATGATTACGGCAAAAATACTTAAATCTTTGTCATATCCGTCTTAAGATACACCAATCTTGCATACTGTGGAAAGTAAAATACTTCGATTATTCTTGGCTTAGAGGGAACAGCGTTGGAACGAAGAAGAGATATGATATTTATTATACCATCTTTTTACACCAAAAATTACAGCTTTATGTAAAAGAAAAAATACATGAAATCTGAACTATTTTGAAAACGATATTTAAAAATTGCACTGTTATTATAAAATTGCACGTTATATTGAGTTTTCATAATGTTTAACGCTAACCTCTTTTTGTTTTTTCAGCGGAAATAAATTGATGAATATCGAGAGATTTATACCATCCACTATTTATTAATACTTAATTTATTTTGAAAGTCAAATATTTGAAAATGTCTAAAATTAACTTGGCTTATAAAATATTGATTAATTGAATTGAAAATTAACATTTTATATAAACTTGGAAGATTTTTTCCTTTTAGGTGAAATAAATATTGGATTAGCGTAATAAATTATGTTGTTTACGTAGAGGTACCTATTGGAAAAGGCAACCCTGCAAAAAGGTTTCCTGACTTGCCCACTCCTGGGAAAATATGTTTGTTTTGGTTCACGGAGCATTCAGAAGTCGATTTTACATTGAAAACACAATTTGTAGGTAAATTTTGAACCTCAAAGTTCCAATATTATAATTTTCAGTGAAATTGTTTATGGTCGAACCATTTTTTACTCCACTACGGTAAGCAAACTTGGTCTATCAATTTTCATAGTAAACTTTTACTTAAGATTGTGCAAATAAAATATTCATAGAATAATGTTTGAGCGAGGTTTATCTAAAGTCGATTTTAAGAATTTTGATGAAGTACTAAAATATGAACGGTTTGTTATTAGAATTGTGTTTATTTTATTATTGATTAAAACTTGTGCTATTACAAATTAAAATTTATCAATTTCGTATTTTTAAATTAGCAATTTTATTATATACAGAACTTTCTGCTTGAACAATATCTGTCGGCATCCGTGGCGCAGTTAGTTTCGTCGCTGGCTACGGTTACGGATGTCTCGGGCTCAATTCCCGGTGCGGACGGTTTTCATAGATTGATCTTTCAATCGATTTATGGATTTCTGTTCGTAGTCTGAGTCCTCCCTCCCACCAATCCCATCCTCACGGGGCGTAACGAGAGCGATTAGCTAACCACTAGTCCTTTCATAGCCCTATCCTTCTATCCCTACTCTCTTCGAAAAAGAAAAGAGAGGTTGAGCAACTGAGTGACAAGCAGTTCTCATAGAAAAAATTCTGTCAAGATACCTCCATTAGGAGACCATATGCTCCACATTGGGAGCGGACATGGAAAAAAAAAATATTAAGGAGAATTTACTATGTAAAAAAATGTTGATAAATCTAGAAAAAAAATGTGTACGATGGTTATTTTATTTTTTAAAAAAAAATAGAAGTATTGTTTCTGTTCCTTTTTATTTATATAATTTTAAAAGTTATATCAAGACAATATTGTGGAATGAATAGCATAAGGTAGAAGTACTTTTCGTGAAAAACGTTTTGTTTCGAGTAAAGTGCAGAGATGAATAAGCAGTGAACAATTATTTGTCCCGACGAACATGTAAGGTATGCTGCCAAGAAAATACAAATAAATGTTTATTGCTTTACGACGCTTGCTGTGAAGTACCACCCTTATACAATATCAGGCTTAGTTCTTCAAACAATTCATCTCCAAGACTAAATCACTTTCACCAAGACACGTACTTAGCTTTTCTGTTAAAAGTATTTTGGCAATGTAAAACAAACAGGAATATTAATTGTATGATATTATTCTGAAGATGTGTTAAAAGATTCACGGTAAAAAAGATTGAAACTTCAAAATAATATCATTACCAATAAGCATGGTGTAAGAAGTATAGATGAACTGGATCGTTGTTTTTGTAAAATGATTGATATTACTTTGAGTAACAATATTTTAACTGTCACCAAAACACTGTAAGTTGTTGTAAACATAGTAAGTTGTAATTCAGTAAGCAAGCAATGACGTCAATAACACAAAAATAGCGACTGTAATTTTTTATCTAGCTCGACTATACTTCTTACACCATGGTTCATGACCAATAAGTAAGTAAAAGTCCAATAGTTTTTGTCTTAAATTTTTTTTGTGGATTTTTTAAATGGAATGAATTGAATTTAAAAAAAAATTTCGACTGTGGAAAGGAAAAAAGACGTAACCAACACACGAAAATTATTGTGTATAACCCAAAAAAAACGAGTATTAAATTGTATGCACTGTGATTATCGAAAAAAACTATTTTGAAAAGACGAAGAGATAAGTTCTTTTAATTTTCTACAGTCGATATATTTTGTAAATATACATTAATATATTGTATTAAAACGCTTTGTGTAAGTTATACACAACAATTTTTGGTGTGGGTTACTTCCCTTTTCCTTTCCACAGTCAATATAAATAGACATTGTATCAATATTTTTTATTTTCACTTTTTTCTTGCAGTCAATCTAAATATTTTCAAAAAACCATATCGGATAACAATGACAACCAAGTAATTGAAAATATTACCATAAAAAAACAAAACAAAACTCTCAAAAAAATATTGAAAAATTTAAATAAAATAATAATTATGTTCAAAAAAAAAGTAAAATTAAAGAATTGATATAACTGAACAAACCTATTATAGTTTGTTAGTTTATTGTTTAAAAAAATAAAGAAAATCACCAAAAGATTATCAGCTTAATATTTGTACTTAATAAATATTAAAAAAAAAACTGTAATTGTGAACCCTTGCTGGTTTTAATATAATACCATATAGATAAAGGTTGCAAATTCATAAATTGATTCACTGGGTATAACGTAAAAAAATTGTCATATCGATACCCAATATGGAGCAGAAGGATCTCTCAAGGATTATGAGTTTTTGTTCACGATAAAATTTGATGTGATGGTATTTTTTGGTAGGTTGACTTAACCGTCAGCAAAAAGTTGCTGACGAGATAATAATAGTATTATTTAAGTGAATTTATTTAAGACGAACTGTTGTGTACTGCTTAATCACACGCCACCATAGTAAAGGGGTATCAAAATTTTCTACTGTATAGTAAGCATCCGCGACATGCGGGAAAACTGAGCGACATTTTATGCTAAAATATGCAAATCGCGCATCAAACCATTCGCCGCGTCCTCTCAACTTAGAGCGCTCTCGAATAAATCAGGCCTGATTTTGAAAAAAGAAAAAAATTAATACTTCGTCTTAAGATAGCTACGGAGCGCACCTTTTTGCTAAAGCATTGTTCGGTTGACGTGCCACCTAAAACCGCGAGAGTATAAGGAAATCGTGTTAAAAAGTTGAATTCTCCAGCCGCTGCAAATTGAGTCGAGGAAAGTTTAAAGGGAAAAAATTAACGAAGAAGAGGGATCAATAAAAAGTCCTTGGAATTAAAATAATTATTAATAAAATTACACCTAAGTTTTATGAGTCTTCAATTATCCTTTGCTGTTAAGAAATAGTAAAATATAATATCATACTTTATAAAAAGGGATCTCCTTCTACTTCTTTAACTAAAACTTGTTTAACATGAACAAATTAAAAGAGTTACTAGAATTTTATTATTTAAATATTTTTTTAAATATGAAAGTCTTTCATTTTGTCATAAAAGTCTTTGTTATTTTAAGTGGAAAGGTTAAGATAAGTTAACTTACAATGAATTACGGTATGAGAAGTAAAATTGCTTCATGGCTGTAGAATTTTTTTTTAAAACCACATCAGCTCCCTAGATTAGGAGTATATGGCCATCACGCGGTTCCTCCAAGCTTCTCTGTCCCCCACCAGTCTTCTCGCTTCCCGCTAGGTAGCTCCACCGAATACATCTTATGGATGGTCATCAGCGGCCTTCCAGGGCGACGGAATCCATCTGGTTGGTGGAAGAGACAGGCAAGATTCATGTTCCCCTGGAGTATCCGCAGTACTTGTCCAAGCCAGGTCCGTCGTCGTTTTTTATTTTGGACGTAGTAACAGGCTGGTCCGTCCACTCTCTTACCTTCGAGTTCTTGACAAAATCAAACCACCGTACCCCTAGTATTCGTCGTAAACATCTGTTTTCAAAACACAGTATACGGTTTCCTTGTGCCTTGGTGAAGTGCCATGACTCACAACCGTAAAGTAACACTGTCAGGATGCATGCGTTGAATAAGTCAGAACCAAGTGCCACTTATTCAACGTAGTAATATTTACATCCTAAAAATTTGGTCCATAAAGAAGATACATCATGTACCTAGATGATTATTTATGTTAAAAAATTGTACGTATGTTACGCCGAATATGTTAAATTGCTTATTACATGAAATGGGAATTTTTTTTCTTAATTCATGAAAAGTGCAAGCGCATTACCTCATTCATGAATTAGGCAAATTATCTGCAGAGCGCGTGAATTTGGTAAGGGATGGTGTTCTTAAACTCTCAACATGACTAAGTTATTTAGTACTAGGCTTGCACTTTTCATGAATTAGGCAAAAAAGCAATTTCACACATTCAGCGTAATATATATACGTATATATGTGTATAATATACATTGTTGATATAAACATATATATGCAGCACTATATTATGAAAATGAAAAACTAGCATTAATGTACTAAGAACTGCAACAATATATTTGTTTTATTAAAGTTTTAATAAGAAAGCCTTTTATGAATAACACAGATATAGCTCTTAAACTGAGACTGCCTATATTTTGTCAAAATATAAAAGAAACATTTTCTTAAAATTTATTATAATGTGTTAACATTAAAAGTATACAAAATCATATTCTGATAAAAGTCAAAGACTGGTTTTTATGCTAAGAAAAAATAAGTACACAAAGCTCACCGTCATTACGTTTTTTGAAAGTACTTAAAAAAAACTCCAGACGTTCTTATTTATGAAGTGTGTTTTGAAGCTTTTGAATAGGCTTGTGATCTAACGTCTAGCCTACAATTTTCTCTTGGAAGTCAACGTCACCAGTTGTTTGTCCAAAAACTCTTTCAGACGAAGTCAGCAAGCAAGAGAGTTTGTAAAGAGAACTTTCAAAATCTATACAGAGAGTGCTTTTCTTGTATACAGACAAAAACAATATTTATTTTATAGTATGAAACTAAAGGTTTAAAATGTGTTACACTAATCACGGGAAACGATTGTTGAAAACTTATATAATGAATATACATTACTTAACAAACTGAATAATTAAAATCTCTAAAATGTGAGTTTTCTACAGCAAAGAATATTCTAAGAGGTAATTTGAATTGTTTAAATTGATACATTTCCATGTATTTCGTCACCAACAACCAGGGGTTTCCCTTTAAGCATTGATATTGAAATTCCATCATGCACTCTTAGTCGTTATCTTAAATTAAGATTAAATTATTATAAGAGCTAAGTTAAGATTAATAAACCGGTGTATTTTATTTTTGTAAGATTCATTATCCACTATTCTTTTCTTTGCCCCATACTTATCCCATGTTCCATATTTTAAGCGGACGTTGTATGAAAATCATTTATCGTCATAGTTCTCAAAGCAGCAAATTATTATGTGACTCAGATCGGAAAAAATTGTAACGCGACTGTTTAGAGATTTTAAATTAGATACTTGTATAGTATTTTCATCGAAAATATCTATGAAAGCAGATTTTTATCTTTAATTTAAACGTAATCAATAATATACTAAGCAACATAATTAATATTAGCTGATTTTTAATGTGAATGTTATTTTACTTTTGGGCATTGTCATTCTAACTTAATAAATACTTTCCATGTTAGATAATACATCTATATATATATGAATGAACGTTTTTTTGTTTGTTTGTCTCTTATGCATTCCTATACCATTCATCCGATTTCGATGAAACTTTAGTGAGTTGTTGTGCGCACACCCGTTAAGGTTTTTGAAGAAAAAATCAAAAAAAAAATAATTAAATACGTAAAAACAGCGACATCTCGGAAAACCTTCTGATTTATTCGTGTACGCACAAGACGGACAAAAAATATTGTGTGTACAAAAGTACTTTAATAAACAGAATTAAATCACAAACACTTTCTTTCTTTGAGTGGCATTGCAACGCATGCCGGGTACTCGCTAGTACTATATAAAAGTTACTATTCAAATTTTATTTTACGCAAAAAAATTCGATTAATAATGTCGTTTTTTAAATTTTCTCATGAATGTATTTTTAACAAAAATCTTTTTATTATTTCAGAATCCAGAGATGCTGTGATTTTGTACGTATACATTATTTTTAATAAGAAAATATAGTTGAATATTTTAACATATTAACAAGCTTAATCTCTTTCTTGTCTAATGTTTTGTGTTAAGGCTTTATGAAAAATTAAGAATAGAGAGGAGACTTAGTGTTATTAAAATTATGAAAAAAATCTTTAGTCTCATATAATTTTGCAAAATTTTCATAGAATAATATTCGCCTTTTAATTTAGATTAAAACATAAATCAGCTATATACATTATAAGCACTGGATTATATCTTTTTTTGATGAAATATTTGACATATTATTAGCCATAGTGAACATAATATCATCAATTATTATTGTATATTAAAATATATTATTTATCTATACAGTGGCATAGCTAGGAGTTGTGCCTCAAAGGCGCAGTCCTTGATATTGTCGTCCCCTATTTTTTCACATCAATACCACAAAAAATTGCGCCGAAAAGGAAGGCAGACAATTTTTATGTATAAATATAATTTCTTGAAAAACATGTAATATATTTTTACAATCCTGACAAATTTAAATCTATTGTCCTTTGATGCAATTATAATGTAAAAATATTTAAAAAACAAATAATCAAAAAAAAAATAAACTATTTACCTGAGTATTTTACGTATTTGAAAATTGTTTTTAAAATGAATCGAGTTGTATTTAAACTACTAGGTATAATAAATCAAATCAAAATTCATATTGAAAAGCTTAGTGAATCCCATGTTAAAACAATAAATTATAAAAAATAACACAGAACGGAAAATTTGACACCATTTTGAATTCTAGTAACTGATAATTATAATGTAGTATAAATAAGTCATTGTTTATTGAATAATAACATATAAATTATGATTATATTTGAATCTCCAATAAGGAATTTAATCTAAGAAAGTACTATATGGTTTTGAAATTAAAACGAATATGTAATTAAATATAACATTAAATTGTATATTTAAATGAAGCATTTCACGCGTAATATATATTGGCGTTTTGCTGTTATCATATTCAAATTGAAATATTACGCACTGTCAGTCTAAGCACAATATGCAAATCAACAAAATATATTCATGTTTTGAAAATGTTATTAGAAATACCTAAGCATACCTTAGAATTTGGTTTGAGATTTCATTGGTCTATTGAAATAATAATAAAGCATCTATCTTTAGTTATCTGGGTACAAAATGGCGATCAAAGACTGCCACGACGTTTGCTAACTGCAAAGATCAAAGTATGTAAACTTATCGCGACCGGGGCCGCGATATAAGATATTCATTTGAAATATCTATGCAAATGAATGGTTAAAGATTTTGATTTTGAATAGCAAAAGGAAATCTCTATAGCGATTGCAGATGAAAAAATATTTCATCGCTCTGAAATTTCCAGGAAGCGCTTATTAATGTAGCATTTGCATATTTTATTTTCGTTTTAAAAAATCATCTAATATTATTTTAAGGGTAGATTATTAAATATTACTATGATGCCTCTTTTCGACTTTTTGTCTTTATTTCATTTCGAGAGTTATATTTTTGATCTTTCTTGAGCGAATATGCAATTTAAGTAATAGGATTTCTCGAAATGCTTCGATAATATTTTCATTGCGCTCATAATTTCTGTAAATCATAAATGTCTAACAAAATAAAAGTAGACATTTTTTTTTGTAACATATGTCACTTTTTGTTTCTCTATTAATTCATTTCAAGGTTAATTTCCGTAATTAGTATGAAACGATATAAATCAAAGTAAACAATCTATATTTTTTTAAATATTATATTACAGAAAGTTACTTTCAGGTATAGAGAATACACTTAACAGAAATAAAAGCTATATTGTAATATTTCATTTTCAAGATAGAGCATTTATTTTCAGATTTGTAATATCAATGGCAATTAACATGTCACTATAACCAATTAGTTGTAAACTTGGGTTTCCGTTTTATTCGTTCTTGCTCTTATTGGCTATAATTTTTGAATTGATAATTTCATAAATAGGTACGTAGAATTATGGCCGGACATTTTCATCACTCTTGAGCTTGAATAGATTTTGTAGTCAAGTGAAATTATTAGAGATTGTAGAGATAGAATATGAATAGTAACATTTAGAATCCGAGAATTGATCATATATAATTTTGATATTTCAAGGCAAACCCTAATCCAGTGCTCCGCAACTGCTGTGTCACGGCGCACTTGTGTTGTGAGGCGATGCTAGGTTTGCCGCAGCGCATTGCTACATTGCGAAAAATCGAATTATTTGCCTGTCTCTGCCAATGCATAAGATTATTTTATGATAATATTTATTTAAAAAGTATAATACATAATTAAATTAACATCTGTGCATATCCTTTAATCTATACGTTTTACTTGTGATATACCTAGTAAATTTTGGTGAAAGTTTTTTTATACCGTTGCGAAGTGCAAAGTAATGAAAAGGTTGCGAAGCACTAGGTAAGTGCATAACACTATATGTAAAAGCACTTAAATAGTTCACATCGTACACGGTGAAAGCAGATATGGCAAAAAAAAATGTGTCTAAATGCTCAATAAACAGAGATGCATGATAAAATAAATGCTGGTGTAACTTAGTTTTTTATCGGTACCGGAGGAGATATTTAAGATTGTGTCCGGAAGAATTCCGCTCAGTTAAGAAAGGCCACGTGGGACACTTCTCTAATCGGCGCAGTGAATTTACGTGTCCCTGTGGGGCCCATCGAGGGGCGCAGGCGTCCCGCTGACCTATAAAATACCCTGCCTCCGAATCGCTTAACCCCCTCGCAACTTTTGGCAGTAAATCTCGTGTTATATTACCCGGCTTGCCCCCCCACCCGGCGAGGGATAGCGGTAAAGAAATATTATGTATGATTGTTATTATTAGTAGTAAAAAATGTGGTAATAAATGCTTCGTCCTTGTTCCAATGAATTTAATAAAACTGTGATTGCGCTCACAAAGGAAAAGAAACAAAAAAGGCTTGGGGAAATAAGCACAATATATTATTTTTATGCCGGCACTATGTACCCTTTGTTTTGTTAGAGCTATTTTTATACCTACGTAAAAAATGTATGATTTTTTCTTGTAAACATTCCATCAAATTGTTGAGTGGCTTAAAACATAAAAAGAAATTTAATCATCATGACACGAGTGTTCAAATAAGTCAATATAAAATATTTGACTTTCTGCTTGCATAATTTTTGATTAAATATTGCCAAATTTAGCAAGTAAAAAATAGGTCTTAATATTTTTATAATATTTACTATGAAAAGCTCAGTCCAGATAGAGTGAACGTATTTCAGACGTCACTTTGTATAGGCGAGATCAAATTTAAAGAAAAAAACATTTTTTATGCGTCCAACGTAAAATTTCCCTTTTTCATGTCATTTAAAATTTTAAAAAGATTCCATTTTTGGCGTTGAAAATAATCATATGTATATTAGATCTCTGTGTGACAATAAAGAAGAAATGACCATTTTTTTCATTATATAAAAAAACATTATTGTTAACCAAATTCTGATAAATATAACATAGAAAGCAAGCAAAACGATATAAGTACAATGCATAGTATTTAAATTTGGATTATTGAGATTTTGTACACTTCCATGTATTTTGTCACTAACGACCCGGGTTTTGCCTTTCGGCATCTTCAGGCATTCGAGCACACGAACTGTCAGTTCGAGTCCATTCGTGTGCTCGAATGCCTGAAGATGCCGAAAGGCGAAACCCGGGTCGTTAGTGACAAAATACATGGAAGTGTACAAAATCTCAATAATCCAAATTTGATATTGAAATTCCATCAAGCACCCTCAGTCGATGTCTTAAATTACATAGTATTTAAATTTAAGCACGGATTGAATATTCGGATTGAATACTTTATGCTCTTCTTTTGGTTCACATAATCACAAAACTGTTCGCAAAGAAGGTGTGTGTTGTCATTTTCACTGACTATTTCATTTATTGAAATTACATGACAGACAGATAATATAAATATCGCAGCAAATGGCAAGATCTGGATTTAAAGATGCTTCATAAAATTATTGTAATTTAAAAAACACTGATTGTTCCTTATTGCCATAGTTGTAAAAAAATAATCACCAATTTATTCATTCATAGTTCGGCATGCATACAATTTAATTGTTGCCATGTTTCATTTAGGGTAAATATATTAGCACGATGTTTTAAAAATTAAAACTGAGTGAAAATGTTTTTTGTACAACCCTCACAGCTAGAGCGCCATGTGATCCTACACTTTAGTGCTTTATTGCTCTCTTTTCATTTCTCATATTTCCTTTCTATTTGTTCGATTCATTTATATAATTTTGCCAAAAAATAAAGCTCTTTTCGTTTTGCCGAAAATGTCCCACTTTATATTGCAGGCATTTCCGTTAAAATGGTTTCCTTAGATCTTGTATTGACATGTTTATTCCTTTATATGGGACCCGCTAAACTTTAAGGTTAAGAGTTGCTTTTATGATTTACGTCTGTAATATAATGGTGGGTATTTTTATGACATCCATAAACGTGAATGCGTCATTAACTTGTGATAATTTTTCAAATATTTATTTTATCAGACAGCTTTAAAATGTAAAACATTTTTTTATGTATTTGGCCTTGATTATATATGACCACCACACGTTGCCATAAAGATTCTTCCAAAATGTCTTCCTCTCTTTAGCTCTTCAGGGTATATCATAATATATATGCTAATTTGTGCCTTTTCTAGCAAATTAAAAAAATAAATTGAAAATATTAAAATTATTTTATTTATTATTATCACTATTAGTAATATTAATATTATATATTCACAGCAATATTATCTGAAATAGACATAATATTATCATTTAAAATGTATTAACTCACTTGGGTACACTCAAACAGTTACTATTATTTATCACAAAATATAATATTATATTACTTTATTGCATATATAATACTTATCAAATGTAATAAAATAAAATAAATACAAGAAGATAATAAATAAAGGTATTACATATTAATGTTTCTCTTAAGTATAAGCCGTTGTTAAATACATTTACTTAATTATAAAACATTTTTGAAATGGCAGTGGGTGTGATAGCAAAACAGTAAATGATTTCCCAAGGTAGCCCTTTGCCAAAGTCCCTTTCAAATACACTTTATTGAAACTCATAACTAACTCTGTACGAAAGTAGAATAGTTTATGTATTGAGTTCTCATAACTCTTATTGAAAAATGGAAAATCTTTTTTCTCTTTGATGCGAGTCATTTTTCCAATTTTGTGTTACACTTTTTCTGGCGATTACGTGACTTAATATTAAAATCGCTTCATTCAGCAGATCGTTTTTTTTTTCATTTGTTACTAAGTAAATTAATCATGAATTGAAAAATTTCGATAAAAAGTTTATTAAAAATTTTGATAAACGATATATTGAAACTAAAAAAAACGTTGCATAGTTATTTCAACACTGAATTCCATCCAAAAATTCTCTTTATCAAGTGTAATGATTTAAAATAGATGAAATCATTTCATTCAAATAAATTATAAATGAACAATAAAATATAATACAACAGTTTAAAAAATGATAAGCGATAAAAATATTTAATATTCCTTTTTGATCATGTCCGCTACCAATCCGAAGCATATGTACTCTTAAAACAGTTTATCGCAGCAGACGTTTTTTTGCAAGATCTACTTGTTTCTCAGTTGCTCACCCGCTTTATTTTTTGAAAAGATTGCAAAGAGAAAGATAGGGCTAGGTTCGTTTTTTGGATCGAATGGGAAGGGAGTTTTAGAGACTAGATACATCCATGCCTTCAAACAGAAATTCATAAATCGATTGAAAAATCACTCTTCGTAGTGGGATACAAGCCCGTGTGCACAGCATCCTAAGCCAAGGATGTTGCTCACTCAACCACAAATCTGGCCAATATTAAAAAAGTTTTTTATGAAAGGTCAATGTTTTACTTCAAATATTAATTGTGTAAATCAGGGTCGCGTCAATTTAATGTATTGTTTTTTATGAATCATTTTAGCTTGCAGTGTTGAAAGCATACTAATTATAAATCCAATTTTTTTTAACTACTTGACAATTGGTTAGATAATTATTGTCATAAAAATGAAGGTATTTAGATTTCATATTATATACTATAAATATTTTTTTGAGAAGCAAAATGAAATTTAGCGTGACATTTGTATAATATTAGTAGTCATTTGACAAGCGGTACCATTCCAAATATAAAAAAAATATTCATAACGTCAACGTAAACAAGCAACTACTAATTAATATAGTATCGTGAAAAATAGTGTGAAATTCTTGATCCTTTTACGTAAAATGTGACTAAAACCATTTTCAGGTACGAATTAAAAAAAGCGCTCATTGTTTTAAATTTATAACTAGCCTCAATAATTGAAAATAAACCAGCGTCAGAATGTAAAAGCGTTATAAATCAAGACATAAAAGGGATGATATTATTTATCCGACGCGCGTAAAGACCAAAAAATAAAAATACGGACGCCAGGCAGCAGTAATCGCGGGAGCTTTCGGTAAAAATTCCGTTCCTTTTTTTATTTTATTTTTTCCTGTCCGCTCGATTTGATCGCGGGACGGATTACTTGGCCCTGCCGAGGGAAACCGAAATAGCCGCGCCGAAGCACCTGGACAGAATAACCGTTGCCGCAAAATTTAATACCTGGAATATTCAACAGTCGAACACGGAAGCTGACTTAATCTGTATGGAGGGAGTTGGAAGCTATACCCCAAAGCAAGGGTGGGGGCGACACCGACGACGCGAACGCGTTTAGGCCACCCGTTTCAAGGAGATTCACGGTTCGCAATATTGCAATATTTAATTAACCTTCATAGGTACAGTATTAGTAATCCACCAAAGTCAAAGGAATATTCATTGCTATGTATTATTATATTCACTTTTGGTAACTAAATTATGTTCATACCGTAACAAAACATTTATTTGAATACAATCATCTATTATTTACAATGCATTCATATTTCATTACAAAAGAAGGTTAATTACAGAAATGAAGAAAATGTATTTTTAATAAAACTTGTCACTTGAGCTCATTAAAACTGAGGCAGTAATTTTATTCTTCTTACAGAAATTTCAATGTACAATGAATCATAAAGCTAAAATTTTGACAAAAGTATACATGTATCAAATTATTATTTCGTGGATATTAATAAATTTAAATTATTTAAGTATTCGTGATTAATTTTAATTAAAAAAATCAAAACAATTACTTCTTTCGGTTTATTGCTCTAAGCATAGACATGAATTTTCTAAAACCCTTCATAAGAAAATTAGTTTTGATATTAATTTTTTTTAATTTGAAATAAGAAACAAATAATACATATTATTGTTTTACAGAAATAGCAATCACACATGTATCATTTCCCATTCATTTTTCTTTTATAAAATGAAAAACTTGGAAACACAGACGAAAAAAGTTCTTACTCAATTAATAATAATGTTCCGGGACATGTATGACAATTATACGAGCTTTAATAGTGAAATATTGACATAAAAACTTCTTATTTTTTAATACAAATTTTAAACTAGATTTATTTTTGACATACTATACTTGTTTGACTGTAATCTGTTTTTAATTACCGTTTGAGAATATTTGATAACGAAAATGATTTTCAAAACTTATTGTGAAAAAAAATAATGACGATATTTTAAAATACTAACGAAGTGATACGATGTTTTTTAATCATGAAAATACTTGTAAATGGTTACTGAAATTGTGATAAATGAGATATATTTGATAATTTGTATTTACAAAATAATTACCCTTGTCCTACAACAATAATAAATGTATATTTTTTCAAATAATTCCTAAAACGAAATAAAAAAAATATGTTTATTTTCATTAGTTTAAAAATATGTTTTAACTCGGAAGTAACTCCAAAGCGCAAAACCTAAATTGCACAAGAAATTTACAGCTAAGAATACAAGATCCATTCTTAGTAAAAACTTTTGTATAAAGTTGTATTTCATCGAGTCTGACAAAAGATACTAATCAAAATATTTTGAATTTTGAATTTGGATTATTGAGATTTTGTATGTCGATGTCTTAAATTATCAAATACTTTGATATTTGAGTGTAGAAGTAGACTAGTAAAATTTAAATGTGGATTAAGCACTTTTAGTTATATTGAGCACAATGGATTCACTTGAATCTGAATATCTATAAAATTAGGCTATAATTATAATAATCAAATAAAATAATAAATCACTTAACGTGTCAACTGTCAATTCTTGGTGGAAAGACATCATATTTAAAAAAATAAAACAGATTTCGATTGTAAATTCGTTTGTACTACAATTGATAACGCTCGTGATGAGTGAAACCAGTCCTAATCATTATAAACAAGTGCAAATAGTACAAACGAATTGTGTTTTATTTTTTTTTTAAAGAAAGGATAATAGGTTCTTTTATCTCTGGCATACGCTATTATTTTTTACACGAATTGATGACATTACTAATGTCTAGTTTTGTAAGATATTACAATTTATTAATAGACGTATTTATTGATAAATTATATGAATATGTGTATTTAAGAGAAAAGTAACGTATAATTTTATGAAAAAATTCATTAAGTTCCATTTTTTTTTAAATTAGTGCTAATGCGATTTTTATTTGAACATTCTGTTTGCTTATTTAAATATTGAGCCGTATCTAATTTTAAATCACTTTAATCTTTGTGTGCAAATACATTTTTTGTAGAAAATTAAGCAGATAATGTAAATAAGAGGAAAAGCGTACTTTAAATTTACGGACGTCCCTGTTATGAAAAATCACTTAGATTAACATAAAAGTATGGCGATGCAAAATCAAGCAGGCCGTCATCAAAAAAGATTGAATAAATTTATGAAATTTTTCGATTTTATGAAGAGAAAACATGCTCATTTTTTGTAAAGGCGCACTTTTGCCGATTCTTTTCTTCGGAACGGTGAATTTTATAAGAAGGTTTTTGCGTAAAACATTCATATTTTCATACATTTACTTGTATTATACGCGTATACAAATCCGTAAGATGTCTGTTTATTTTCGCATAAAGGTAATTTATAAATAACATAAAGAATTTTCAATATAAGTACAGAGTTCCATTTAATACAGACAAATATTTTTGGCAAAAGATACCAATTTCCGTTTTCTTTGGACGCTATTCATTTTTGTCCAGCAAATTATATTTGCAAGGCTCTCAATATCTCACGTGTCTTTCTGTTTCCTTTTGAGTTTAAAGATGCAATAAAGTCTGCAAAATACACTCGGTTTTCTCCATATTCCAGAAAAAATGTTTTTCTTTCCTAATATGGGGCATATGGCCACAATGTGGCAACGCTAGGATAACCAGTCGCTTTACTTCGTCCCATGATATGGAAGCATCTATCAGTTTCGCTGAGCACTTTCTATGGAAAATACCCTCGACAGTCATTCAGAAAGCCGAAATAACACATACTAGAGAAGAAGCAAGCAAGATTGGAGCTCTTCAGAGGATTCCACAGCCCGTGAATCATGCAGTTTCAAAGTCTATCTAAGACTTAATACGTAACAGAGTGCTGCTTGGTACGTTTCTTATAAGTCGAGTTCTTAGATCAAACAACCTCGGTCCAAATATATATTCATCATGTGCCATGATTTAAATCATAGTCTCAGACATTCTGTAAAGGTTTGAATGTGGTTCTACTGATCGTAAATCAGATAGATAATTCTCGATTATCCTCCCTTACATTTGATTTTGTAACATTTATCTATCGTGGACATTGAAAATAAAATTGACACACTGCAGAGCTATTCCTATTGTATTGGTTAAAAAAATCAATGTTCACTGTAGTAGCGTACTTGACTACGTCTGATTAGAAACGGGAAAAACAGGTAGACAGTCGATAGCTTCAGATACCCGGGCTAACAATTATTATTACTGCATACATCGCTTTTAGATGACAATAAATAATTGCCAGTAAGTATAATTGAACAAAATATCAAGCATGTTGTTTATAGGTCAATGTCGTTGTATTCGGTTGCGTTGTCCATAGGCTCAAATCCTAGTTTGGACTGTTTCATAAATAAATATTTCAGTCGATTTGTAGATTTGTGTTGGTAGGCATTGGCTGATTTCCAATGAAATGTGTTAATATGACGATAATCGTGTTTTATTGATTTGATGAAAAAATCTTTTCAATTTGCAATGCTTTGTTATATAAAAAAAAATTGAGTCCTTTATCACACAAGAGCATATGTTTTGTTACGCGTACGAATAGGTTAAGAAGCATACTTAAATGTATTCTATTCAAGATGTATGTATGCTGAACAAACCACTTGATAATGTTTGCAAATATTAAAAGCTTCTATTATTGTATGCATCGTCGATACGATATTGTGTTTTAACAATGAAAACTGTTTTAACAGATCACTTGTAAAACTTGCGTTGAAATTAAATTTCAGATTAATTACTTTTATAAACGTGTTCAGATACGCATCAATAAAAACACCGAAATTTAATCTGAAATGTCTTTCCTAATACTTTGAAAACTACAATATGTTAAACAAGACCATTTTGATAACTTATTAAATATACGCTTTCTAATGTTATTTTTATTTTGTTAGGTTCTATGACTAGACTGTAGTATTCCTAATTAAATTTAATATAATAAATTAAATAAATGGATTGTGAAAACGTGTAACTCAATCAACAAATAAATTGATAAGAAAGAATTTTTCATTCCACCAAAACCCGTGTTTATAGATTTATATTAATTAATATATTTCAATAAAATAAATAATTAAAAACGTCCCACACGAAAAAACCTCCCACCTCCAGCATGTCAAGTTACAATAGTTAACTACCATTATAAAGCGGCCGGTACATTCTTGCGAATTTAGTCCATACAATTGGGATTGGAATAATACTTTTTTTTACAATGTCCGCTCCCAATGTGAAGCATATGGACTCCTGATCAAGGAATATCGACCAAAGTTTTCTACAAGAAGTGTTTTTTACTCAAACGCTCAACCTCCCTTTTTCGAAGAGAGTAGGGATAGAAAGATAGAGCTAAGACAGGATTAGTGGATAACTAATCGCTCTCGCTACGCTCTCCCGTTTTTAGGATTAGATAGGCGGGAGGGAATTTAAGATATCACAAACATTTACGTCTACGAACAGAAATTCATAAATCGATTGAAAAATCAATTTATCAAACTGTCCGTTCCCGGACTAAGACCCTAGAAATCCGTAGCGAAAGCCAACGACGTTGACTACTGGACCACGCACCCGACTTGTTCATAGGTGTGGATGTTTTTCATGTCTAGAATTCCTTGCCGCTCATCCGATTCTAAAGACGACGTAGCGAGAGCGGTTAGTCAACCAGTAGTCCTTTCCTAGACCTATCTTTCTATCCTTATTATCTATAATACTTACTATTTTTGTTTTAATTCAATAAGGTTGTTTTTTTGCTCTCCTGATAAATTTTCATTTTGCAGATATACCATTTTGCAATGGAAACGCCGGAATGTCTTTTAGGATCAAGATTTTATGTTTTTACCTTGTCCTGACAAAAATGAGTTTTGTACCATTTGCTGTTTTTACATCAAAGTCTTGAATTGATTGAATACTTAACCAAGAGCCCATAGTATGTTCCAGTATGCAATCTATTTTTTTACTATTTCGCTTATCATTGAAATTTGAAACTCGTCAGTTTAAATATCTGAGAATATTAAGAAAATGATCATTGAATAATTACTACTGCGAAGACGACCATTACTTATTTTCTCGTTATAAGGCCATGTAATATTTGATCATACATGATTTTAGTAATGTCACGTTTCAAGACTGTACGTTGCATTACTTACTCGTTAAATTATTGTCAGAAACTTCAAATGGCATTATTGAAATCATAGCGTCAAATTGAAAACTTCTGCTATTGAAATAAATACGATAAAATTTATTTAAAAAAATATTCGATACAAAATATGATATTAGTAATAGGCGGAATTAAAAAAATTAATGTCATTTATCAGCTAAATGATAATCCCAATACGACAGTTAGCTGTCTGAACTTTTCCAACACACCCATTCACCTACAACAAGAATCTATTTGAAAATAGAAGATGTAAAAACAGATCTCAAAAATTCTATAGAAAGTACGGTTTTATGATGACTTGTTATCAACTAAAAGCCAGGTATTCTCAGCGGCAAGTTTCGGAATATAAATCACTAGTCAATACAAAAATCTCATCAGTTTCCCGAAAACTAGAAAACTTTCCGTATATTTTTTGGGTTTAAAAACATGACACGGCTTTATTTCTCATATCGAGAAGTTTCCGGCCGGTTTGTAAAAAAGCATTTCCACCGAAATCCAGGTCAGTATAACAATAACAGAGATGTATGCGAGCCCATCCTATTGTCGTTGTACATTCTCGCCGAAGATACGCCCGTAATACAATGATATTTATGGTGCACGCCGCGCTTAGCAACTCGGAACCGACTGCCGTCGTTAGGTACTTTGGTGATGTTTGTTGGCATAGGCTTTGAAAAGCGCTGGTCAAACAACTATTATTTTTTATGAAAATTCTTGAAACATATGTGCAATGATAATGTATTTTTTGGGAAACTTTTCATTTTCTTATATGAATATTATTTTAAACAAAATTGTTTTAATAATCCAAAAGTAACAATTGAGGTTGCATCAAGATATTGATTTATTATTAAATTTATTTTATTTTAACATATCTTTAACTTGTAATTGATCTTTTAAATAATAATTGCACAATACTTGGTCAAAACTTTACATCTGAGTGAGGAAAATTTATTTAAATTTTAAAGATAAATAAAATATACTAGATAAATTACCATTTTCGATTCATTTCCCTTATTTAAATGAAATCTAATTTTTATTTGGAGTGCTAAGAAGGTAAATAAAAATTAAAACTCACCCTTTTATGTTTCCGGGAAATCTTCCGGGAAGCTTTGTAAATAAGTTTTTCAGCACCCCTTTTCCGCGAAGGTAATTAATTTGAAAATTTCGTTTTACACCATATATTATATAGAATCTTTCATTTTAAGAATATCTTATATTATTTAAATAAATCTGTACCTCAACTATAATTATTATTTACAACAATAAATACAATTAAAATTTTATTATATCGATACTACCCAAGTATAACAAAAAAATGAGTCAGCGCAGTTAGGAATGTGCATGATTGTTTTTCATCGTTGATAAGTGAATTTGAAATGAAACGTTGTACCAAAACCAAAATTAAACATATTAACATTAATTTCTAAGTTAATCGTCGAACAGTTGTTTGGTGCATTTAAGTGTTAATTCCGTTGTGAATGTTTCTAGACTTTTTAGCATTTTAAATCCGTTTTCTGAATGAAACAAGTAACCCAGAATGATGCTATACTTTTAAGCATAAAGCTTTGCAAAAAATGCAGGGGTACTTATTAATGAAATTGAGGCATTTACACATTTGATACTGTTATATTTTTAAGCAATAGATATGCTAAACTATGTTATATGTTTTTCCCAGATTGTCATCTTATAAAATTTTTATTAGTCTTTTGAATGTATCGAAATTTGTTCCAAAATAAGTTCATTTTAAACTTCAAAGTTTAAAGTTGAATGAGAATTAAAAAAAAAATATTAAATCCAACATCCTGAAATTTAGTTTTCAGAATATGAGTAAAACAGATGTCGTTTCTCTTCGAGTTAATCTTGATTGATTGTAAATTATTGTCTAATCAAAAGTTATAAAAATAATAATAATAGACGATTTGCCGTAAAATATGCAGCTAAAACATGATAATAAAGAAAATGGCAATTAATGTAAAAAAATAATATTTAAGCTTGCTTGAAATTGTAACATGTTCACTTATTATTCTTGAATTAGCCACCGTATGCATAGTTGGCGAATTGTTACAGTAAAAAATTTTACCAAGAGCATGTTTGTATATCTATTCCAAGAAGCTCAATACTAAACGAGGTTCACTAGTGTGAAATAATATAATACAATAGTACATTATTTTATATATCAATAATTTATGTTAATTTGATTTGTTTGCTCTTTTTATATAAAGTATATGCACTTCTGATGAAGTTTATCTCAATATAAGTTTTCCTAGAAGAGCTTTTTATTATTCACCAGCTCCACCTCAATTTTGGGAGAGAGTAAATTGCGATATAGGCGGACTAGTTCATACCTAATCACTTTCCCTACGCCCTTTTTTAAAATTGGCTTAGTGGGTTGGGATTAGAAACATCGCATATATTCATGCCTACCATAAAAAATCAATTAACGAAACTATGAGTACTGAGCTAGAGCCCGTGAGCACCGCTACTATGTTGCTAGTTCTATAATATTTTTGTAGAAATAAGGAATTTGCTGTTTTATTTTAATTATTATAGTGAAATTATTGGAGAAGTAAATGTCAATTCGACAAAGTGATAATCATTTATATTTTCTTAATTAAAAAGTAGTACGATCTGTTTTAGACACATCAAATACACAAAAAAAAAATTCAAAACACGCTATTTAAAATTTGACGAAACGATTTGGACATAATGACGTGAAGACAAAATTTTATAATCAATGTAGTAAATGCAACTTATTTGATTCATTCTCAATTCAAAAATTTTCGCAACGTTTTGCTCACATCATTTCGGCTCGAACGATGTTTCCCCTTACCATTTTGCCCAGTAACTGTTTTTAAGATTCAGAGCCGCAATGCTTTTATAAACGTTGTTTGAAAAATTATAAATACTGACAAATAATAAAAACCGTTTTGTTTTAATTTTAGATTCTTTAAATAGTAACATTGCCCTTAAATTAAAAAGTATTTATCTCAATAGAAAAGTCCCTTTTGGAATAAAAAAATATTTAATCGATATGTCGTACTATTGATAACACAAAGTGGTACGATTTAACCTCTATAAAAGCTTTTGTTACCCTTTAATCTTATCGCTTTGACCCACATAGATTGAAGCACGCATTGAATATATTTATTTAAACCGATGTTTTCCTATTGAAAATACAAAGCTTAGGTAAAAAAAAACATTTCAATCGAGTTCGAATTTAAAAGTGAAAAACATCACTCATAGATGGTTGTTTTTTTCTATCATATTTGTAGGGCTAAATGCATTTTAAATTCCAATTTTTATTACAGCAATTCGATATCCAAAACTTCAAAACGGATTATTTCTGGTTTTCATAAAAAACAAACATTAAAATCATTGATATAAATTTTTCATTTTATGGCTTGTGAAGTCAAGAGCTTAATATTAAAATATTTGCATATGCGCTGCATGAGGTTGATGTACATATTATTTCCTTTTCCATAACTCTATTAAGAATGTTAATCAGGAAAAATTTGCAATTTAAAAACACGCTTCTGCAATTTAAATATTCATACACGCCAAAATGACATATTATATATATGGCGTGTTATAGAGTAAAATCGTATGTTGTATGGTTGTTTTGAATTTTTAATGTTAATAATAATGTTTGTTTATTTTGCGAAAAGCGTCCAAATTAAATTTATCAAATATTTGGAGTGAATGCTTTATATTATTCATATTAAGTGTGAACGATTTTAATTAACTCACATATTTAAATGATCATATAATTTTTGCACTACAAACATATCTTCATGATTTATAAATATATATATATATTATTTAGCAATAGGCATTGTATTTTGATTTTTTTTTCAGAATCAAAAGATACAAAAAGACTGTTTTCTACTAAATGTTTCCTTGTAACCATGCTCACTCACAATTTGGAGCATAGATGAACTTCTTATAAAGTATTTTAACAAAATTTGTTCTACAAAAACTGTCTATTATTCAGTTGTTCAATCTTTCTTTTTCGGAAACGGAATAGATAGAAAGTTCGGGTTAGGATAAGACTTTTCTTGATCAGGTGGGGAGAAGCCAAGGGGGGAATTTAGACACCTAATCATACACTATCATAAATCCAATATACTTAAATTAATTCATGAGAGTCTCCGTGCTAGTATTCAAGTCCTTGGACACCTTAATATCATCGAACTTTTGTCCAAGATCGTTGACAATTTAGGTCAACGACTGCTACATCGTTGTGTCTATAATGCCCAGGTCTGAAGGTAATTTACCAAATGATGCCGTTTACCTGAGTTTTTGGCTGTGCATGCTTTCAATTCCAACTCAAATCTATGTGAATGACAGTAAATACATGTTACCCTTTTGTTAAATATGTTACCATTTTGTTAAATGGTCATTACTGTGCTTCCTCGCAACTGTCCAGAAAACAATACAGTAACAATTTGCATTTTTCCATTTGAAATAGTGAAATTAATTATATTTTTCACGTGAATTAAAGTCATCACTCTAATATTTCAATAACACTATATTCAATGCATTATCTTTGCTCTGTTTCAGTTTTTAATTATGGGACCAACGTTATATAGCTTTTTAAAAAGGAATACTGCTGTTTTTATTGAAATTCTAAAGTTTGTGAAAACTCTGGTTAAAAAGTATTCAAACATTAGGCAAGCTTTTATATAGCTTTTATTTAGGTTACGCATTTAAAAAAATGATTTACAGTCAACATACAAGCTGATTGTACACACTCATTGGCTCAATACGAAAAAATGAACTGAAAAAAATACTGCAGAAAATTACTATATCCATTCGATATTTTTGTGACCAAAATGAGTGGAACGATTTTTTCAAACACGTGGCCTGCAAAATCAATTTCATTGAAGTAAGTTACTGACTTTTTGTAATCGGGAACCACATGTGTTGCTTGAATGAGGCCTGCCTAAAGTTTGAATTCAAATAACATGTTGTTGGGCAATAAAACTTCTTATGAAAGTAAAGGTTCTTCCAATTTATTTTTTATGTTTGCCATATTTTGAATCTCGTATATCTTGAATAGCCGAAATTGGGGTTTTTACTACACATGATATAATTTACAAGTTATTTTTTATTACATTTATGAATTACAAAATAAGGAAAAAATCTCAAGACCGAACTCAAGGAAACAAAATGTAAAATGAATAAATACAACTTCAAGTATATTCCAAATATATTTTTTAGTATCGAGAGATATTGGTAAAATATAGAACAAATACATGTATTGTATTAAACATATTGTATTAAATATATTTTGTATCAAACATATTGTAAAATACATATTTTGAAATAAATCTTTCTATTTAGATTTTTGTTTATTGTACCAAATATCCACAGCAATAATTCTAAGTGAAAAAGGTTGTGATAAAATCCCATGAACTAGAGCAGACCGCATATTATTAATTTTTTCATCATTGGATCTTTCCTCACTTTTTTTCAGTTTGCTGATGCCAATTATTAATTAACTTTTACGATAGTTTTTTATACATTCTTCCGAATGGAAGCAAAATACTCTTCTAAACTTCATTATGCACTAAGCGCATTCTAATCTAATCTTACTGAATATAATCTGAGTAATATTAACATTGATTATCGGACTACAATATACATCATGCAGTTGCAAAAGGCTGAATAATTGTAATATTAAATATTGAGAAATTCGTTGACTAAATCCGTAATCGAATGGAACATAAATTTTGTTAAAAATGTAATTATAAAATAAAAATATGAAGTTTGATGAAACTTTATGGTCATTTAGCTGCTATGGTACCAGTATAAAATATCATGGGCTTAAACTTTTTACTGCCGGTAGGTGTATGTATGGTGGTAACCTGCACGCCGCGAAATGTTTTCGGTGAACACAACACATATCTCTTCATTGATTTAGTTCTATCGTTGTTGTGTTGTCGTTGTCGTAATATCGATGTGTGTTCAACATAATCATATGTAAATTTGGATTATTGAGATTTTGTACACTTCCATGTATTTTGTCACTAACGACCCGGGTTTCGCCTTTCGGCATCTTCAGGCATTCGAGCACACGAATGGACTCGAACTGAGAGACAGTAAACAGTGTCTAACGCTTATATAGAAGATACAAATGCGACAAATATCATTTACGAGGCAATACATTATACGTCTGAGAGCCACACCGATACCTGAGTTAAAATTTTGGAAATCGCCCTAATCCTTATTTTGTAAACACCATATTACCAGAGTGGCGAATTGCCGCTTTTCAACTTCTTTTAGAAATACCAGTGATTTTACAATTATAATAGTATTGTGGGTTTTGACGGGATGTAATTCGACGAATGGGTAAATATATACAATCATTCCACATTTAGTGAAATCTGTTAGGTGTTTCAACGTATAGGATATAATAGCGGAGAATTAGGAAGGTTCAGCTGCTCATTCAAGATTGGTAAGGAGTATAACTGGCCTCTATTAATTTCTAAAATTTCCTGATAAAATAATTTATGATCCCCCATGTTTTTATGCAACAGTTTAACCCCATCATCCGCATTAAACGTATGGTTCTCCATTAGCAAGTGATTTGCGAATGTCGAAGTTTCTTTTTTTAATCTAAAGGCAGCTAAATGTTCTGATACCCTTATATCTAATGTACGTGTGGTTTTACCCACATAGAAATGTTGGCAATCATTGCATTGTAATTTATAAATACCAGATTTGTTCTTAAAGTTTACTCTATCTTTATTGTTAATAAGTAATTTGCCTAGAGAGTTTTTGCAATAGAACGCCGGTCTAACACTATCAGCGAGTTGTTTTTTAATTTTAAAGCTTGTGCAACCCAAATAACTTATTCTATGCCAGATTCTAGGGCGGTCTATGTCTTTAGACAAGTTCCCGAAATCTTAAGTTCGTAAATGATATTTGTCGCATTTGTATCTTCTATATAAGCGTTAGACACTGTTTACTGTCTCTCAGTTCGAGTCCATTCGTGTGCTCGAATGCCTGAAGATGCCGAAAGGCGAAACCCGGGTCGTTAGTGACAAAATACATGGAAGTGTACAAAATCTCAATAATCCAAATTTAATATTGAAATTCCATCAAGCACCCTCAGTCGATGTCTTAAATTATAATCATATGTTTTAAATAATTGATTTATATTAGTAAAATCCCATTTAAAACGGAACGTCTAAAGACGTTATTTTTGTATGAGTGACGTTCCGTTCACGGAAAGTTGCGCGACTAAAGATGCTATTAGCAGCCATCTGCTTAAGCCGATTGACTATTTATAAAAATAATGCATTTCAAACAAAAACAGATTAACAATGTTTCTAATGTTAATATTTTGTTTGTAATAAGTCCATTGCATCGTTTAAGATTTTTTTGTCGGATTATAATAGCAAACATCTAATTATATACTCAGTTTTTTATCTATCTTTATTTCTGGTTGTATTTCAGTCTGTGATTGGACTTCATTTTTTTTTTGTTCTGTCATTTTTAAAAATATGTAGATACTGAGTTTAAGAAGCCTTATGCGGAAAAAAAATGAGTGACAATGATACCTCATATCGCTTTCATTGTTTGACAAACATCGCCTCACAAATTATCAGCGGTAATTTACATACTCAGCGTGCTTAAAGATAATTATATCCGAGCAATATGTTTTCGCGATCGTGTCACCACCCCGCGATAGTAAACGAAAGCTCGCTTAGAGCTTTCGTCGTAGTGGTCTCTTACCGATTCTCAGCGTAGAGGTCGTGTAGTAAAGCGAAGAACTATGCTTCTAAAACAGGAATGATTATAGGAAATAAACTTGAAGAAAGTGTTCAAAATTTATTATTAATTGAAGTATAGAAACAGTGACTACATGACTATTTGTTTTCAAAATACTTAAGTTCATTCATTAATAATTTTTTCGAAATAAGAAGGAAAAAAAGGATTAAAAATTGACATTAAATTCTAAACCACTTAGGCTAGATGTCCAGTTAAACTCGATCAAAGCATTTTCTTCAGAGAGATATTCTGATACATCCAAATATAATATAACATTATAGATAAATGTATTCAGTAAGTAGCTAAAAGGACTTTAGTTTTTGCCAAAACTGGGAAAAATTTCACACATTTCGCATGTACGTATTCTTGTGAATAGGCTTCACATTAAATATATATTATGACAGTGAATTTGTCTGATAACAGCTTCCTGGGATACTCCAATCACATTAATCCAGTTGGTTAATATAGCATACGTATATCATTTGACGAAGCTAATTTTCAAAAAAAAAGTATTCTGAAGAAAAATATTTTGGTGTATTCAGCATCACAAGAGATATTTTGTTTGGCACTGTGGCTAATGCAATTTGAGTTGCTTATTTGTGGCATAATTCTATAGCGTTTGCGAAAACCGACATACGTCCATCCTTTTCTGGCATAATGCGCTAATGAATAATTCATTTCGCTCCAAAACGTGTTTTGGTGTCGTTGAAATTTTCTGCTCACTCCGGAAAATGCAGTGGCATAACCAACGAGGGGTCACTGACTGCAATGTATGTATTAATATTACGTACATCTATATTTTTATTTTCCCCTATATCAGCTGTACTTTTCACACGGGTATTGTCTACACAATGTTTTAATACTATTACGCAAAAGTGCACCCTTTCTTAAGGTATTAAGGAAATAGTTTACTGGCTCTAGCCAGCGTATTCACGTTGCATAAAAATAGCAATTAGTTATAGTGAACGCGCTTTCCTAATGGATTTTTTTATGATTTAAAACTGCAAATAATAGTATTATTTACTGTTAATCCTTGATAGAAAGATGTTATGAGATATAATAAAAATAATATGTGTAGTACAACATATCGTCGTTGTTCTGGAAAAAGACACCAACTGAAAAATACTAGTTTTGAGTAATTTGACCCTGAAGTTTGTCAAATGTTTGAAATGCCATACAAAACTGTTTTTAAGTAAAAGTATAATTTATAAAAAAAAGTTTGTTAGTATGTACGATAGAATTTTAAATAAAAAACGTTTTGGTATAACTAACTCAATATGTCTTTTTTCGATTTAATGTTTTCTTCCAAAACAACGACGAAATGCTACACTTATTACTTAAACCTTTGTTCAAATAGTAAGAATTTTTCCAGAAAATCGATATTTTGATTTTTAAATTTTTGTTTTTATTACCACTTCAGCCGATCCTGAAACCGAAAGTCCAATGCTCTTAGAAGTCGTACTATTTGGATGCGATGTAAATGGGCTAGACTTTCTTTTTTACGACATAAAATTTTTTTAAGTATAAATATAAAATTTTTTAAAGTATGTAATATATTATTTAAACTATATAATATTATGTTTAAATTGTGTTGAAAGACATGAATTGTGATTTAAATTTTACAACCAAGGTGTAGCAAGAGCGATAAATTTACTACTAGCATCATCCGTCTATCCTTACTTTCTCTGAAATATGTATTGAGAGATTGAATGACGATCAGTTCTTGTTAAAAATTTTGTGTTGAGAATGATGCTCCATCAGGAGTTCATATCCTCTATATCAGTGATCGCCAAACGGTCGCTTGCGGTGGCATTTTCTGTAGCTGGCGTATTTTATCATGTAGCGTCGAACATTTTCAAGAAGATGGCCCTTAATCTGAAATGGAATTGATAGCATTTTACTATAATCTATCTTTTGAACTGCTGACTGCTAAAGTCTCAACTCTTGAGACGGCAGATCTCAGTGTGTTGCTAGTTGATACTCAAAAATATACGAGTGTTAACCATAGTGTTAAATATTTGGTGTACAAGCTTATTATTGTAATAAGATAAAACCTGATTTGTCCTGATAATCTACATAAGTTTGGTGAACACCAAAACCATTAAATTCATTTTTTAAATATTCGGTGTTGAAATATCCTTTACACGGCTCAGCAGGGAATGGGTTAAGAGTGTTGCCTCTACTGTAGAAACAGTATGGCCTTTCCACTGAACAAAAAGTATTGAATTTTAGTTCGAATTGCGCTCCAAATGTAGGCAATGTTTTGTTCTACATAAGTAGGTAAAACTGACGTTTTCCATTATAAAAGTGGTTACAATTTAAAAGTAAATATAGAAACAGACTCACAGATATACATCTGGATAATTCCATTCAGATGGGAGCGACAAGGTACTTTATTCACACTTATTTCAAGATATTATTATTTTGTTTATAACTAATTAATTAAATTACGCATTTTCTGTTTTATTTTTAGTCCGATGTTCTAATTTATTTTAGGTTTTATAAAAATATTATGTATGGTTCGACGGTCATAAAGAATAATAAAGAAGAAATATGTATAAGTAGCTCATATCCTTATTGAGTTTGAAGACCACTGCTCTATATTATGTTTAGATATCCTCGAAAAAATCTTATGTAAAACTTTTTATTATAAAAAGGTGAATATTTAAAAAACACACACACACACATTCTCTTTCTATGTTAGTGTATACGCATTGTGCTTGGAGCGAATGCTAACATGTGGGACTGTTGCCTGGTTATAATTTCTAGTATAATATATATATATCGGTATGGGAAAGGAAAAGGGTATTAAGTCTAATGAAATTTGATGAAAAATGTGATGTTTAAAGTGAGTTTGACTAATTCAGCAGCATTGATTCAAGTCGTCGCTTTTCTCCTGAATGTATATATGTATTGTGGTTATTTTTAAATATTTACTCGTTTTTCAATGAACTCAACTTAACGACCTTTTCCTTTCTCACACATATATATTTGTACACTGAGAAGTGTCACCTCAATGAACTGAATCATTTATATGTAAAAATGTCGAAAAAATAAATATTTTAATTGAAAGTACCCACTTTTAATGAATATCATCGACTGTTATTTCTCGTTTCATTCGCTTAAATTTGTTCAAAAGATGAGCTATCGCACGCCATTGAATAAAGGCAAACAAAAACGCATTACCACAGTTTCTTTAGAGAGCCACAAAATATATGCGTACATCATTTACGCGGGAAATTTGATAAATGAACGCTGGATATTGTATAAATTATTTTTCGGTTGTATTATACTTGCTTTAGCATCCCATTGGCCGTGTTCTAGATATTTTTTAATTTAATTCAAACAACGATTTATGGAAATGTGTATTTTTTCGTTTACGTTAAACAATGTCTTCGTTTAATGAATTCCATGTGGCATTCTAAAATAAGCGTAATTTTTTATTTCGTAAATACTGGGCTGTATGGCTGAATTTTTGACGTTAAAAATACGTAAACATTAGAATTTTGAAGAGCTTTTACGACGGTTTCTTTTTAATCGAAAATGACTTATGTTAAAACTGAATTAAAAATGTCAGCCTAAGAGTAGTTATATACAATAGTTTTTAATTTTTTTTTAAAGATTTAAAAATTGAATTTAAATATAATTATTATTATTGAATTCTGCTGAAAACGTCAAATTCTTGTTATAAATGCTACACATTGACAGAATTTAATAATGTTAAGTTTTGTTTATAAATAATTTTTTTTTTTATTTAAATAATCGTATTTCATATTATATAACTGTTAGTAATTCATCACTTTTAAGGTGTTAACTGTCAATTTATTATTAGTTGAAAGTCATTATAGTTTAAAAATAAACCACAATTCGTTTTGTATTACTTCTGTATAATGATTTCAGCCGGTTTCACCCATCACAAGCATTATCAACTGAAATGTTGACAAATTTATTTGATTGTGCTCGTGATGACATAAACCATGTGGAAGTAGTACAAAACAGATTGTGTTTTATAAATAATTATATTTGAACTTCCTTTTATTTATGTATACTACAAACATTTATTCAGGCGTAAGTTATTTTTTAATTCACCTTTAGTTATTGTTAATACAATAAATGTAAGCGAAATAATAAACGAATTCAAATTTATTAGGTAGAATATCATTAACAAAAATTAGTCGAATGTTGTTAAATGAGATATAAGCTTTACATATGATTGTAGTCATTGTAATAATTTGTGAAAGCGTCGATTATTCATTTGAAATATTATTGTAGTGGGCTTAACCTCTGAAATTAGCCCAAATTGGCCGTTTAACAATTCAACAAATTCGGTGTGACTGGCGCGTCGCTGCAGTCTTGCCTGGCCGGAAGTAGAGCGCATCGCGGAAGCTTTCACGAGCGCAAGCATTAGGTACTTGCCTGAAAGAATAAACTTTGGCGGCATGCGCAGGGCGATTCAAACTTTCGAACGGCGGAAGTGACGCGTTCCGGACAAGTTTATTGCTTTTATTTGCCCCGGTGAGTTCGCCACTGTACGACCTAACTTTTTAAGCCAATTTGTATTCACGTACGTAATTTATCCATTGTTTGTTGTTTCTGTGAATGATATGTTTTCATAACAAAGAGGCGGAAAATTTTCAAATTAATCTATATTTGTTATTGCATTCATTTGAAGCATTGTAAAGTTATATAAAAACTGGATGAGCTTTATAAGACACTTTTATTCAAAGCACAATTTCTATATAGACTACATTCAATGTAAGGAAGAAATATTAATAAAAATAAAATTATACATTTATATTTTCTTGACTTGATGCAAACAAATTCGCAATCATGGATTATCATTGTTAATTAAGGTCATCAATTAACTTAAAAGTACGTTGACGTTGAAAGGTAAAATACAGACAAGCACAGAAAATATATTAATGATTTCAATGAGATGTTTAGTGCTTCATCATAATCTTTCACTTCATTCTGAGGAAGTCAATTCTATCTGACCGAGGTTTGGCCGTTGCCTTCGATCTAACGCTATAAAGTATGCTGACGACGTTGTCATAATTGAGAATTCTCTTGAGGGTAATCAGGAAACAATGGACGGTCTGCAGAGCAACTTGAATGACATTGGTCTTAAAGTCATGCGAGTAAACTCAATGTGCTCTGCACCAGTGTCTGTTTGTGGAACCAGACGGGCTTAGGGAACATCAAAAAACTCAACAACGGGAGATGGAAATCCGTGTAAATAGCTTACGATCCGATTAAGTACAGATGAAGCAACCTTCAACTCAATGCGGAATGTCTGAGACTCACGGTTGTACTCAGTCAGAACCAAGTATCACATATTCAATGCATCCATTGTAACCATGTTGCTTTACGGTTACGAATCATGGCACATCACCAAAGCATAGGAAAACCGTATACTATGTTTCAAAGAGATACTTGCGGCGAAAACTATGAGTGGGGTGGCTTTATTTTGTCAGGAGCTCGACAATAAGAAACTGGACGAACCAGCCCCTTATTTCGTTCAAAATAAAAAATTAACTATTAAACTGACTTGAACATGTGCGGCAAATACCCAAGGGGAGCCTGAATTCTGCCTGTATCTTCTACCAATTGAATGGATTTCGTGACTGCTGATGACCATCCATGGATATACTCGGTGAAGCTACGAGACTTTGAGATGACCTTGGAGTAAAAAAGAAGACTGGCGGCGAACAGAGAGTCTTGGAGGAACGATGTGATGGCCATATGCTCTGAGTAGAGAGTGTACTAGTTCAAAAAAGAAAGTAATGTTTTGAAGACTTGCGGTAGGTTTTGATGTATATTTTGTTTACTCATGGTGATATAATGGTTATATTAATTTAACGAGTATTGAAAATGTACATTTAATATTTAATAAACATTAGATAACAAAAGTACCTACATATATTTTTTATAAAAATTGCGATATTCTTGTAAAATGGAATTTTTTGTTTGGTTTGAAATATATACTTTTCCTTCTTAAGGGAGGGTATAAGACGATGGAATGGAATGAAAATGAAAAGCGTTTTGAAAAGTATTAAGTGGATAAAGGAGAATTTAGTCTACTTTTAAGGCTTTACAAAGAAAATCACATAGTTGGAAGTGAAAACCCCTTAGACATAAGAATAACATCACACTTACTTTCTGAGTTTTCTTTACGGGCGCCACGGCCGACATTCTTTTGCTTCGTCATCTCCAATTTCCCCACATAATCGCCATGTTGCCAATTTTAAAAGCCACCAAATTAATTATTCATGAAAATAAATTCTTCACTTCAAAGTGGCGCGTTCGCTTTTCCATATTTCCTAGGCCAGGTGGAGCGCGCCTTCGCAAGTATTCAATTTTCTTAGTGCGCCCTTTGATGTTTACTTTGTGCATGTCTAAAGGGTAAATGAGTTTCAATTTTCATCGTTTACGTTGATAAATTACTGTTGTATCCATATGATATTAAATTAATGACAACAAATTAATTTTATATTATGTCATCAATGACTCTTAACCATAGCCAAGTAAAGCTTTATGCAATTAGGTAGCGTTGTCAATAATTCTTACCCCGGTATTTTTCAATTTATTGGTGATTCTTTTACTTAAGCCAATGCATGGATTTCAAAGAACTGTTTTCATATGAATGGAGTATAGAGAGATCAATGAGCTGACTTCTCATCCTTTTATAACCCAATTCTTTTATCATGTACTTCGGCAAAGTTAATTGTATTGAATTGAAATATATTTAAAAGGATTTAAAAAGAATCCAAATACGTATTGGAAAAGATATTGTGAAATAATAATGATTTCAGCGACAAATGTTTTTATATCGTCGGCTTAATTCTAACACATTGGAAGTCATTTTTTCTACAGATTTCATGTTTTGGTGATTTCTGTTTACAAGTATGACAACGCATCTATTAGTTCATTTACTATCCAAATACGCAAATGGAAAAGTTATAAAACCATTTAAACTAATCCAACGTACCTCAATAGTATCTTGACAGCCAGTCAACATAGCGTAAGAGACTTGGAAACAATGCAGAGTTAAGAAGAAGTACATTAGTTTACCATTTAAAATGAAATAAACGAAGAAATGTAGTGTGCAAAAACACATTGGGATTCAAAGATTTAATGTTTATCAATGCCACATAAAAAACAAAAGTTTAGCCAGAACAGAAAAATCCAAATTCAAATATCAAAGCAATCAAAGAGGTAAGCATTGTATTAACTGTGAATCTCCAGGCAGTAAAAATGTGCCCTAAACTAAACGCTATTGCAATGTTATATAGGGTGAAGTTGTGACAGCACAACTTCACTATATTTAATTTAGCAAACAAGAGGTAAAATGTTACTGGTGGCACGAATTTGTGTTTACGGATCTTACAAAATTACAACGTTATGCATGATTCGTCCTGGAAAAAAGACTAGGGACCCTTTGTGACAAATATTAGAGAACTATAATACTTGACTACTGAAAACATAAAATGCAAGCTAAAATTTACTAATGGTATACAAGACTTGCCTCTGCGTGCCTGCGAATTGAAAGCGTCGTTGAGTTGATTGCACCACTTTAATTTTGATAATGGTAAAATAGATTTAAAAAAAGAAAAATGAGATGTTCTTTAAAACTCGAAGAGTCAATTACCTGCTGGTACATATTCTTTTCTCTACTCACCCACCCATCCCATCCTCACAGAGCGTAGCGAGAGCGATTAGCTAACCACTAGTCCTGTCCTAGCCCTATCCTTCTATCCCTACTCTCTTCGACAATGAGAGGTTGAGCAACTGAGTGACAAAACAGTTCTCATAGAAAAATTCTGTTGAGACACCTCCATTAGGAGACCATATGCTCCACTTTGGGAGCGGACATGGAAGAAAAAAAATACATTCTTTTTATAATGAGTTATACGTTTAAAGATTTACTAATTCATTCATCTTTTTTTATTCCTTTACTTTTTTGTTTTAAACGTCATTATTTCATTACTTTTTCTCCCAATCAAATGTTCAAAAATCGAAATAAATCACATTTAGTCTCTTTTCTTTCGTATACTGTTGAATCAATAATAACACGTAACTCATACGCTTGATAGTTCTAATAACATGTAAGTCATGTATATACATAATATTTCAAAATTGTTGAATATTTTTTAATAATAATAATTCAAAATAGAAAATGATCTTTATGCAACAAAAAAAAATGTTGGTTTGATTCCGTAAGTTGAAATATTTGGTTTTAACTGCCTCCTGAACACTTAAGTGAAACTGACGCTATGTTAGAATAAGCCTACGATATTACCTTTTTGGAAATAACATTTTGATTGCAATCTTACTAATATTTTATCAGATATATAAAACATTATTAAGTAAATATGATTACTAGAATAAATCTCAAGTATTAACTGAAATCTTCACGGTCATCCAGCGTGCAAGCGTTTGCGTTGGCGATCGACAATTAGTGGAGCGTTCACTAATTAAATTCCTTATATTTGGCATGTATTTTGATGCTCCCATGGGTGAGGTGAGCTTCATTGTTTTATCAATCTTATTGAACACAATGGTCAACCAGTAATTCAAAAGAAATCCGATTTTTATGAGGATGTTATAATTTATCACGAAACGTAGTTTTTTTCGATTAAAACCGTTCAATTATTTTTAAGTTGATACCCAACAGTGAGAATTATCTCCATTTTAAATTACTCAAATAAGAAATTAATATTATGAAAGATAAGGGATCAATGTTAAATTAGAATTCTAGAAATTTTGTAAAACTCTTGTCCACATGTAATCAGCGAATTTGATTAATGTAGATTTTATTCCTTTTTGCACATAAATTTATGGTGCATTTACGCACGAAAAAGGCTGACGGATAATAAAAAAAGAATTTTCATTAAACAAAAAGCGACAAATGATTTTTTATAACACCAAAACAGCGAACAGATAACATAACTTTTCCCATTGTTTCGTTTCCAGGGAGGCAGAGTTTTTGTTTGTCGTTTAATTAAGATTTATTACCAACTTGCACAAACTTGGTCTGTCGCCTGATAGTTTATAATTTATAAACGCTTTCGCGTGCTGTTTCGTCAACTATGTGTAGTCAATTTTACCACAGCGTTACACTAAGCCTTCAGTACTAATGTTGCCAAAGTATTTCCGGGCCACATCATTAAATTTTAAATATATTTCGTGGAATTCAAGATGATAGTCTGCTAACAAGATGAATTAACAAAACATAGTTTCTAAGTTTAATGTCGATTTCGTAGCTGGATGGTCAATGTTCTTAGGCTTTTGACTTATTAATTGCACGGCCAAGACTCACAAATTTATTTTTCAATAAGCTTATGAATTTTTATTATCAACACATTAAAATATATGGAATGTAATAGCCCGTAATAAAATCTTGATAACCGCATACTACTTACTTGTTCCTTACGTGGTCGATTCTAATGTTTTTATTCAAGGGTAAATGAAGACTCTCATTTTAAAACAGTGACATATATTTATGAGAAAAATAATTAAGTATTTACTTACAAAGATTCTTGCAATAAATAGCTATTATCTAGTTATTATATCAAGAAACTTTCCACTATTCATCTCCTGCTTCTGGTGGCTGAGACGCCAGTGGCGTCGTTAAAAAGCACTTTCATATTGAATAAATTAATTCTTCAACTAAAACTCAATTATTTTTTAAAAAAACTTTGTGCTATATTAAGAAACAAAGTTTATCGAATAAAAAAAATCTTGTTATTGAAAATAATGATGAATAATTTTAATAACAGTGAAATATAAACCGATTTACGAAAAACATGAAGTCTTCATATTTTTTCTGGTTTTTGTGCGTCGTAAGATCTTGTAATAAATCATCAGGTGTTTATCAAAAATACTTTGAACAGAAAAAAACAATTTCAAAAATTATGCGGAAAGATTTTAATTTGCGAAGTTTGATAATGAAATTTTTCCGGTGTCAAGTTTTGTGATATTAAAGTACTTTCAAATACTGCGCACTCTCAATTTTATTTTTCTGGATAATCACAGTTATATAGATATAAGTTTGAAAAGTGCGTGGGTAATATTAGAGTTTTTGTGTATATAAAAACAATGAACTACATCTGAAAACGTGTATTTATAATGAATTATTTTGCAAGAACTACGTAAAAAAGATTTTATTTTAAAGTAGCAGCCTTAAGCAAAATTTCATGATAACAAATTTGTTAAATTGCTTTACTTTTTTGATTCAATTTGTATTTAAAAATGTATTAGTAAAGTTTATTTTTTTTTAAATCGATATCGTTAAAAATATTAAACATTCTTCTTTAAAATAAATGAGATAATTGAACACTTTTTTTATTTCAGATATTGACTTGCAGAATATAAATAAATGTCATATAAAATCTTATATAAAGTTAAAATTGATTTGATTTACTTGGTGTGAAAAGTGTTTCACTTTTTTTGAGAAGCATCTTACAGTTAGTTGCACAACAAAAAGTCTATCTATGTTATCAATTTAAGATTTTAACATTTTACATAATAATTAATCGGTGTAATATATATGTATTATTAAAACAGTGGAGGTCAACTTGTGGAGTAAAAATAGTTCTTAAAATTTAGTTAATTTAATGAATAAATAATTTATTTAGGTACTCTAGATTCAGAAATAATAAAGAGAATTGAAAGCAATTAATTTTTATGGCGTTATAAATATCATGCATGTGCTACTAAAGAATGTTTTGCTATCTAAGAGCCTGTGTTTTGTGCGTCAATTTTCTTTTATCTACAAAACAAATAACTTCAATAAATCGTGAGACGCCGAGGAACATTTTGCTTATCGAGGAAACGAAATCTTAAGTGTCACACCAAAGCAGATTCCTTCGAATTACTGCCTCTTTGTTTCTCGTGGGAAAAAAGGACATCCCGTTACGGCTTCAATATAGGAAAGCTTTTATTATTTGAAAAATCAATGAAATAAATATTTATGAAAAAAGAAGGAAGCGTTTAAACACAACTTAAGAATGCTTTAGAAAATGCTTTTTTATAACCGTTGACGATGATGGTTGTATAGAAAGCGAATGACGTAATCTTTCATACTTTTTTTAAAAAATTTTCTTTAATTTACTCTGTGAAAAATTATTGTAATGAATAGATTAATTACAAACTACCAAGCCTCCGTTGGGAGCACAAGATAATTTTTCAATGTTTTATTTGGGTATTTTATCATTTGTGTATCGTTAATATTTTTACTATATATTAAATAATAATATATTGTAGTATTACCAAAATTACTTGGCTGCCGCTGAATTTGGAAATAGAATTGTCAGTCTAGAATAAGTTTATCTAATTGCTATTGTACGCAAAATAAATAAACATGTCTACTTTTAATAAGTGACACTTAAATATCAGTTTCGGAATTTGTTGCAATTTCAGTTATGGTTGAGTATGGCAACATTCCTAAAGCGAAGGTTGCGATCTCAGTGGCCAAGTCAAATTGGTACATCTATAATACATAGATTTATGTGGAAACAACTACGATATACCAATAAATTCAGAAAACATAAGTAAAAGACTTTCACCGAAAGCAGTGAGGCAAAATTTATTATTAGTTGAATCTGAGAGAAATAAAAGAATATTTATGAAAAGACGTATATTCACAAAAAAAATGTCCACACGTAAAGAGATTATTATGAAGAGAGAAAAGGGCCAACAAGGAATAACAATTATATGCGTTGCCTTGTAGGTACAATACTAATAATGGAAATATACTATAATTATATTGAGATGGTATTAACGTGTCTCGTCGTCCTTAGTATTTTCGAAAGAAATATTTAATTAAGAGTTTTCATTGAGCTTACTGAGGTATCCAAATAGGATTAAATGCTCAATTTAAATAAACAAATATTCTCAGCAATGTCTCGTTTCATAAAATGCTGATTAGATTCGATCAGTACCTTAAATTTTTCATCATCAACTTCGAAGACGTGGTGCATATTTGACATTTAAACTTTAAACTAAAATTTACCAACCCAATTATGACATCAAAGTATTAATTAAAATATTTTTACCGTCCAAAATATCACATAAGTTCTCATTTGTTTTTTCGGAAAAAAACACACAAAATTTGTGAACTTTCTTTTGTGAACTGTGAACAACAATCTAAAGCTACTAGTATAAATATTTTATATTCAACGGGTTGACACTTATTGTCTACGTTTCATTTTAAGAGGTACAATTTATGTTTATCTATTAGAAAAAACGCATTTATTTAATCTATATAATAAGTTAAACCCTTCAGTATTCATGCTATAACAATGAGTTACTTTGGCCTTTAAACCTTTAAATTCTCTGTGAAATAGGTCATACAAAAAATTGTCAATTTTGCTGGAAATAAAATAGTTCTAAATATAATTAAAAATTAAAAATACATTAAAGTTTACGTTTTCTTTCTATATATAATCATAATTTGAAAACCTCGTCAATTTTACTATCGAAAAATACTAAATTATAGTATAGTAACAATCCGAGATGCATGACGTACCGTATGCAACTGTTTTGTTTCAAACGGCACCGATATACGTCTCGAGCTTGTTATGCTAAGAAAATTTTCGATTCTTGCGTGGTTTAATAATTTCGTATAATTTGATATGTATTTCAGGTTTTACAGACAAAATATGAAGTAAATAGTTACTTAATACAACATAAAACCATAGTTCACTTTTTTAAATTGGCATTTTGCTTTATAAATGCGTTTATATGACAAAACCCACACATTAACGAAATGTGACTGCATGTGATCCGAAGGGATTTTTTTAGCATGAAAACTGGAAGGTTTATTTATAATATGTTTGATTTTATCATAACCAGGGATTACTTTTCCACCATAAGAAAAATTTCACTGAATAATGTAAATGATTATGAGATGAAGTTTTGTATTGTAAATATACTAAGTTTGGAGCAAAATTTGAATTTATATAACATCAAAATACCTAAATTTATTGGATTCAACAGTGTTTAATAGGCAAGAATTGCGCTGTAAAACTTTTCCATTTGTAATTTTGACAAAATATTATTCTTTCATTATCAAAGAAAGAACTCGTTTGATATAAGGTTAAAGATATCACAATTTTCCGTGTTGTTTGTTTTGCGAAAAAAAAACTTTGTTTGAAAGTAAAGTTTACTCATCAATCAAAGAGTTGTCATAGAATTCGTACCAGAGTGACAATTTGATATAAAAGTAATAGTTATCCAAAGAATATTCTGACACATATCATACTTTTTCTCATCCTAAAGAAATATCAATATTTTTATACATTTATTGTCAACTAGAAATTTTTCTTGTATCGAATATAATTCTTTAGTAAACTTGTAGTAGTAATTATTTAGTTTATTGATATTTTACTAAAAAAAAGAATAAAAAATACGTGCTAATAAAAGATCCTAAAATACTCTGTTATGAATTGATAAAAAAGAACAACTCTAGAAGCTTTTTGTCTGTTAAGGTGAAGACAGGTTCAAAATAAAATACTGTGAAAAATGATTTTCGACCATGCAGTAATAAATGTTTCATTTAAGCACAATGGAAAAAAATCTGTAAATGTCTTAATTTTTATAAATTACCAATTTGAAAAAAATATTTGCGTTCATTTTTAGTAAGTGAAACAATACAATATATACTGTATATATATATAAATATGGCATATCATTTATCATGGTTGACAAAACATAGTATCATAAATTTTTGCATTATCGAGTATTTTTTTTGCCATAATGGCAGTTATAGATTGAATGAAAATTTTCTGAAAATATTGATATTTTTTTTAAAAATAACAAGCTATTGAGATCCGCAAAAAATGTAGTTCTGACGATGGCGTGAAGTTAAAATATCTACTCAATTTTCTTTATTCTTATAGAACTATATTTAATTTTTCAGTGATAAATATTAAATGTTTTTTTTTTGGAATTCAAACCGAACCATAACATTAACGGTTTTTTTTATCTAGTTTTATTTTATGTGCTAGTGTGAATTTCTAATAATCTTTAGAGATTCTTGAACGCATCTATTACTGGTAAAATCCAAAAGTGATCAAACGCAAGTCCCAATCTCGCCAGATAGGCCGAATTAAAAAGAAAACCTAAAAGTTTATCTTCCAAAAAATGTCGAAGCTTATCTGGAGGCGCGCGACACAAGCCGTAAAACACTAATTTAGAGTTTAATGGCGATTTTTATCGCCAAGTTAACCCTTTTCCCCGCAAAACCCTCACCGCCTTCTAATTCTATCGAAAAGAAAACCTGAATCAATGTGCCAGCGCACGTGAAAATGTGAAATTGATGATTGGCAACATTTTTTTTACTTCATTTGCTTTCTTTTCATTTCGATTTGCTATCAACACCTTGTTTTGAAATAGAAAAATAAACTCTAGCTGCCATAAAAGAAAACAAAATATAATTGAGATATGTGGTGGAAGAAATAATGATTGAAAAACTAAAATGAAAAGTCATATTCACGTATATATTGAGTACACAGTGTTTTTAACTGAATTTATTTTTTTCAAAGTTATTTTTGAAATCTGTATGAATCGGTTGCATATATTATTTTATAATTATACAGATTATAAGAAATATACTTTCGATAATATTTTCTCACTGACCATTATTCAATGGATTATACTTTCGAATGTTGACAAATCTTAAGTGATGACAATTGAAATAAACTTTAAGAAAATTAAAGATATTTTATCTGCTGATTGAGTTAAGTATCATTTTAGAAGAATAGCTTGAGTTTGATAAAAAAAATACGTCCAAGTAATCACTGTAATATAAATATTTTGAAAAATGTAATAAGATTTTGTGAAATTAAGCTCGATAAAATCTTGTGACTTTTATCTGAATATCTCGAATTAAAAATAATGGTATTATAATTTACTAAATTATGTGAATGTGAAACATGCTAATAGGTAAATGAAACGTTTTTCCACTAACTGATGAAGTATGCAGTGAATTATCGACTTAATCGACAAACGGTTTCATCACGGCAAGAATATAAATTTCCTTGACCTTAATATTGATATTAAAAACTCCATCTATGAATTTAAAATTTATCGAAAACAGACGTTTTCAGATTCGGCCATCGATTTTAACTCAGACCATCCTTTCTCATATAAATTGGCTGCTTTCCATTCTCAGGTTCACAGATTAGTCACTATACCTCTAAATAAATTTAATTTTGAAAACGAACTAAACATTATTAAACAAATTGCCATTAATAATGGCTATGAGGCGTCTCTTATAGATAGTCTTGTATCAAAAAAACAACGTAAATTAGCAGAAAAGATGCTATATTTCGGGAACTTGTCTAAAGACATAGACCACCCTAGAATCTGGCATAGAATTAGTTATTTAGGTTGCACAAGCTTTAAAATTAAAAAACAACTCGCTGATAGTGTTAGACCGGCGTTCTATTGCAAAAACTCTCTAGGCAAATTACTTATTAACAATAAAGATAGAGTAAACTTTAAGAACAAATCTGGTATTTATAAATTACAATGCAATGATTGCCAACATTTCTATGTGGGTAAAACCACACGTACATTAGATATAAGGGTATCAGAACATTTAGCTGCCTTTAGATTAAAAAAGAAACTTCGACATTCGCAAATCACTTGCTAATGGAGAACCATACGTTTAATGCGGATGATGGGGTTAAACTGTTGCATAAAAACATGGGGGATCATAAATTATTTTATCAAGAAATTTTGGAAATTAATAGAGCCCAGTTAAATTCCTTGCCGATTTTGAATGAGCAGCTGAACCTTCCTAATTCTCCGCTATTATATCCGATACGTTGAAACACCTAACAGATGTCACTAAATGTGGAATGATTGTATATATTTACCCATTCGTCGAATTACATCCCGTCAAAACCCACAATACTATTATAATTGTAAAATCACTGGTATTTCTAAAAGAAGTTGAAAAGCGGCAATTCGCCACTCTGTTAATATGGTGTTTACAAAATAAGGATTAAGGAGATTCCCGAAATTTTAACTCAGGTATCAGTGTGGCTCTCAGACGTATAATATCTTACCTCGTAAATAATATTTGTCGCATTTGTAACTTCTATATAAACGTTGGACACTGTTTGCTGTCTCTCAGTTCGAGTCCATTCGTGTGCTCGAATGCCTGAAGATGCCGAAAGGCGAAACCCGGGTCGTTAGTGACAAAATACATGGAAGTGTACAAAATCTCAATAATCCAAATTTGATATTGAAATTCCATCAAGCACCCTCAGTCGATGTCTTAAATTACATAATTATTAACTTTACTGTAATCGAGCAGTTGACACTATTGGACTTTATATTATGGTTGCTCGGCTTGCGGTGTCAAATTCCGGCAGAAACTGTTTTGTGGATTGATTTTTCAATCTATTTACGGATTTGCGTTCAAATAACTAAAATTTCCTTGAATCCATTCAATTCTGTAACTGGTCGTAGCAAGATAGATAAGCTTACTAATAGCCTCTTTCAAGCCTTATTCTTATTCTCTTTTCCTCTAAAAAAAGAGGAGGTCGAGTGACTGTGTAACAATCAGTACCTACTACTGCATTAAAATAGTTTCTTTGAAAGTCCACATGCCCCACGTTTGGGACAGGCATGATTTAAAAAAGCAGGAATTTTGTTTATAATAGTGTTTTTAGAAGCACTGCACAGCTTAGAGCAATAAAAGTCGCACGGTCTTGTCTTTGGAAGCTTCACAAGTGATGGTGCCATTCCTTTTAACTGTTCTCCTAGTATTCCAGAACGTTGTAATATAGGCTGGCGACTAGAGCGTAAAATAGAGAAACGCTCAATGGACGGCCGTTAAAGTCCAGAGATCAACAGAAACAGGAAAACACTCACAAATGCGCAAACAAATAAATGCTCGCAAAACAAGAAACGTAAAAGATTCGAAAGCGACAAAGATCCGACGCAAATAATTTATTTGCATGTAATGCTACAACAAAGTTTATATTAATCATATTAAATGCTTGGATTTTTATTCGGAAATAAAAGAATTTTGTTCAAAACTCTGTTTTAGTACAACGTTCGATTCTAATTAAAATGTAAATATTTTCTTAACCTATATTATCTCGATTGACTGCAAGATTGAATATAAATTAACGATGTTCATTTAATATTCTGTTAAAATTAACAAGTGATGAGATGATTTTTATTGTCTCAATATTATTTTTATTTGTTGTATGACGAAGTATATTCTATAATGATGTTAATATATTTCTGAACGGTTTATCGTCAAGCCAATTTTTCGTCGTTAATTAAATCACTTTGATAATTCATTATTAACGAATGGCAACACCAGACAACGCTTTGTGTCTTAGAATATTGAAATTAACCAGGACCTATCAGTGCTTGAATAATATCATCAAATACAGCAATAGTTTTTGAATGAATGAACGAATTTATTACTTATGCTTTAGTGGTAAGACACTCCGATTGTTTTCATTAGCAGGTACAAGATGTATTTATATACCATAATATATATAACTATACCTATATCACTTATGTATCGAATATAAGTGTATCAAATGTGCAGTCAACAGTGGACTTGATCAACGATTTGAGTAGAAATACTAGTAAAATATAAATTATTATGCACATAGCGTAACAATTTGATGAATGTGATGATGAAATTTTTCTGCTGTAAAATTACATTTTGATGAATTGATGCCATGACTTTCTATGTTTTAGTTGATAGTATTATTAGTGTACCAGTATAACGTTATCCGTCATCGATACGGTATTGAAATTAAAATACCGAATGTCTACAGTAGCTAGTACGTCGGAACTGTGTGTGCATTGTATTAAATTGTATTTTATATTTACACCGCAAACGCTTAAGTCATATATGAAAATAATAAAACGTCTACAGAGAGGTCAGGGTGATTGTGTATAAGATTTTATGAATGATGTGTGTTATTAAAAAAACATCTTCGGGTTATTTCACGACAATATGAACAAAGATACAAATAAAATTCTTATTTTAGGAAGAGCACGTGACAAGATGTAATAGTTGGTGTTTTTAAACGTTTTTTTTTATCATAAGATTTCATTTTCAAAAATTTGTAACAAAAGAATAAGAAAATATTTTTTTAAGAATTACATAGAAAATTATGAGTACTTTAAATGCGATTAAAAGTACCTACGATTAAAAAGGTTTTTTTTTGCTTTTACGGTTATCAAACGGTTATCAGTACTCAGACAAATCCTGTTATCACAGCTGATGTTTTTATGGCTGAATTTTTATATAGACTTTGCAGTTCAATTAGTAAACATCTTTTGATTCTCTTCATTAATCGGTAAAATCGTACTTCTAAAATTTATTCATCGTATCTAGGTTTGTCACCATCAATCTGAACACAGTGTCTTAATTTGACAGATTCAAAACCGTGAGAGCCTACAAACATTTCAAATTTTTGAATAAAAATGCTCCATAATTTTACAATAAGTACATGTTTCATTTACTTATAGCATGTCACTCATATACTAATCATATGCTGTTGCTTCTCATATAGATGGCAAATTCTCCAACGACATGAACTACGAATGATATGTAATGTCAAATGTTTGTATAGCTAATTGCTTCAGTCGTGTCAAGCGGTTATCATGCCACGGTAAGATATATATCTCGGAAGTGCTATGATGGCAATCTTACCACGTCTCTTTGCTTGAGGGAATATTGCTTACGCAATTGAAATTGTACACCTACTATTATTTTATTAATACAAATGTATTATATTATTACTCTGTTTATTAGAGATACCACACATTTTAGGTTGAAACAATTTTCAAAACAATATTCGAGACTGCAGTAAGTAATTTTAAATAAACTGCTACTAATCGAGTGGTTTGGCAATTATAAAATCATACTGCATAAACGCAACTGTAATAATTTGCTTGTTTCTCAAAACTAACAGTATATTTGCTCTCAAATGTTCTGTAGATATATCATACAAATGATTAATTGTATTCAAACTGTAACAATCTTAAATTCTAATTTTTTTATTGCGTTAATAATAAAATTTAAAATAATTCGGATACGTTAAACTAATTTTTAAAGTATATTTTGTGAGATTTCAAGATTTCAATATTACTATAATTTAGATTGCGTCATGATTGTGTCGACGGATTTCGGTTTTAAAAAGTTATAAACCACCATAAATAGGTAGTCCAGATTACTAGAAAAGAAAAATTTATTATATTTCAACTAAAAGTATTACAAAAAATTTTCAATGGAATAGTTAATGGAGTTACTGAATTTTTAATCATTCCAATATTTGGACGGGTGCCATAGAAAATAAAATATCTAAAAGGATTCCCCTTTTACGGGTTTTAATTTATTATTTTAATGTGAATCAGTAACCAATACTATATGTATCTAACATTCATAAAATGCTTTTTTGATATTGTGAATGCATTATTAAACGTTTTATTGGATTATTGTTAATACTTTCAATTAAATGTTAATTATACTATTTTCATAAAACTGATTCCTAAAAATGTGCATTCTTTCAATAATTTGATGAATGATTTTATATCGAAAGTCATTATTGTTGGTAACATTTTTGTTGTTTGACTTTAAACCAGTTTTCTTCGAAACTCATCCTTATTTTTTTATTCGTCGTTTTCAGAAAAGTCTGCCTGACAACTGCTCAGCATAAAAAATCCAGCATTGAAAAATTTTCTCCTAAAGGTTGATTACAAATATATGGCTTTCTAATATAAATGTAAATGGATTCACGGCTTCACGAGTATCTAATTTAATTCAAGTAATTAATCAATGGTTGGTACGTATTTCTTAGGATATTTCATTTTTCAAAAATAACAATTATGTTTCTATGAAAAAGAAATTTATCATAATATTTTCCAAAATAGTATTTTTAAAAATAATCATTGAACAAAACCGTAGCTGTTTTTATAGTAAAAATATTGAAATATATCATGCTGACTTATATTTAACATTCAAAATTATTGATGAATTCGTTCAAAGTACTATATGTAAAACATAAAATAATATGGTATCTAAAAATTGTTGATAAGTTTTCAATGTGTGAAAAATAAGTCTGCTTTTCAGTAAAAAGAAAATTTAATCGACTACGTTCGAGAATTTTTATTTGCGTAAAAATAATGTTATGTGTATTGACTCGAGAAATGAGAATTCAATTTATCAAATATCCGGAAAAGAGTGTAGCTAACGATAATATTTTAAATATTCTACGTAGAAATTAAGCGTAAGCAGAAATGATCCAAGCAAGATAACTAGCTGGCAGTATAATTTATTAGCACATTAGCATCCACACGAGGAACCATTGCTGAGTGGACAAGATAGAGCCCCAGGGGTTTCCACGACACAACTTTTCAGATGAACAAAGTTTCAACTCTATTACCCCCCTAACTTACACTCGGAGAGGGACATTGACTGGTATTTGGTAATTTTACACTGGAACACCGGCTTTGGAATTCAAATCTTGTGTTTATTACATGATACTGCGACCGGCTGCGCCAATTTATACTTGACCATCTTGCTGCCTGACAACTTTGAGTAGCAGGAATAATAATTTGAGAACTTAGTATTACAGCGTACAATAGAAACTCTGCTAATAAATGTTTGATAAGTTGAGGAACTATTGCAAAGTAATTTTACAGCTATAGTTGCAGGGAATTGTTATATTAATCACCAATATAATCAAATATTGGCTTACAAATCATAAACAATATTTACTGAATAAAATAGCATGAGTTTTATGTACATAGTGAAAATAACTGTCTTTTTGGTTGGTCGAATAATAAATACCTTCTATTTTTGTATGAACTTTTACTGATTTTAAAAACAAGGTCTGAGAAAAAGACCTCTATTTATTTTTTACTGACTTTTCTTTAAGAATGTTATTTTCATATTAAGATTAATTTTATATTAAGTTTAACATACCGTGCCACTTGATTAAAAAACTTTTTGAGTTTTTGGGTTTACGATTTGTATGTATCGTTACTAAAAGTAACAGATTCAATATTCGATTTGTTAAACCTTGTGTTTTTTTTTAATTGAAAAGATTCCATTCAAGAGAACTGTTTTGCTTTGTTATATTATGATGTCTTAATAATCCTTATAATGTGAAGGTATGACAAATTATAGTTATATTCACATTGCTTTGAAGACAATAATGGTTTTCCCACCAAAGTGATTATTACTTTATCAATTGTGAAATAAATTTTATGTTCTAAAAACATATTAGTTTGTCAGCTTATATTAATGTCTTTTCTTATTATAATAGTACTTTTTATATATTAAATACAGAAACGTAAAAAAACTTCTTTAAAACTTAAATTTCTTAAAGTACTGGTATTTACTTCAACATTTACTTCCAGTTCTTATAAAATCCGAGACGTTTTCTCTTAATTACATCACAATTCTTGTTGCTAAACATTGTTATATTATTTGTTACACTCTGGAAAGTTTCAATGATTTTTTTTTACCACCGATAAACCGGCCATTCCCTTTCGTTCTGACGATCACAATGTCCGACTCAAACTGAGCTCCAGTCGAGACGGGCAAAGTTTTTACGGCGGCAAAACTTATTTACTCCTACAAGGCTTGTATTACGACTTAAATGATAAGATTTCACATTTGGCAGCTTTCTGCAAAAGTTTCTCTACTAAAGCTCTAGGCACATTCAAGTGTTCGACGATTGCAATCGTTATAGGATGTCGTTATTCGACAAACTTGACTTAATATTTTTGGCAATTATGTAATAAAATAATAACGAAGTAGCAACCCCTACTTTAAATTACAAAAACTTTTATATTGCGTATAAAATTTTTCCCAATGATTAAGAAAATGTAATTCACAAATTTGTTTAACTTTGTCAAACTTTTGTAAGCAGCTGACTCTCAAATACTTCAGAACCTTTTTTTTTTGAAATGATTTATCTTGATTTTGATTTATCACCTAACAGTCGAATATTTTAAATCAACAACTTTAATAAAGTTTGACTGTTACGTTAGAGTCATAGTTTAATTTGAATTATTGAGATTTTGTACACTTCCATGTATTTTGTCACTAACGACCCGGGTTTTGCCTTAATTCGTGCGCTCAAATGCCTGAATATGCCAAAAGGCGAAACCCGTGTCGTTAGTGACAAAATACATGGAAGTGTAAAAAATCTCAATAATTCAAATTTGATACTGAAAGTCCATCAAGCACCCTAAGTTGATATTTTAAATCATAGTTTCATATTGCATATTATTTAAAAATAACACATGTGTGAAATAATTTGTAGCCGAAATATATTCACTGAGGACAAATGATCAATTATTCTAATTTAATTAGGTTAAGTTTTAATAATTATTTTATTCATTGACCATTATGCAAACAAAATTATTCCATAAATTACAATTTTCCATAAAGATATTTAGAAAAAAACAACCTAGAGTATTTAAAGTTTCTTTAATAAGCTCTAACAAAATAGTAATTGCACCAGACGCTTTAAATTACGATACAATGTGAGGTTTAATATAAAAGTTATATTCAGTCTATGGAGAACAAAATTGAGAGTGTTTTTTTTACATTGAAAAACTGCAGTCATTGAAACTAGATTAAAGAATTTCCTGTTTCAATTTTTTTTTTAAATTCTGTTTTTTTTTTTTTTGGATATCAATTTGATGGAGCATTAAGTCCTAAGGCGCGTTAGCGTCATAGTTCTTTGAGTCTTCTTCATCTCTAATGTTTTTTTTTTCACTTCCATCGTTGCAGATAGAAGGGCGTGATCGCTGCGGAGCTAAGCAATCCACAATGAAGCCAATTCACATAAATATACCTCCCCGCATACCGCACCTACACAGATATACATATATATATACCAACGCATACACACATACACACATGCACATGGAATACGCAAGGAAGCATCCAGAGGAAAGTCATTTTCTATTACAAGGGGTCGTGTTTATTTAATTTAAATACAGAAAATCCCTGTTTACATCTATGGGGGGTCGTTGAGCAGAACTGCTTTCGGTCTAAACCGATTCTTAAGTATTGTCTCATCGTAATTTTGTAGGTAAGAGATCGTTGGGTTATAATGTTTGCCGACATCACTGTGAAACTTTTGAGACATTTCGCGAACGAACTCTCGAATTGTAGGTACTTTTAAGTCTCTGTGTAGTAGCGAGTTACGTATGTACCACGGGGCATTACATATTTGTCGCAATGATTTATTTTGAATAATCTGATGAGTCTTCAGATGCTTGTGATGAGCATGAGCCCATACCGGAGTAGCGTACACCATAATTCGGCGAGTTATTGCTGTATAGAGGAGCAGCTTACTTTTGAGAGTAAGTTTGCTTCTCGCATTTAACATAAAAATTAATCTTCCTTTTGCAGCATTAGCTTGACGTTTTTTGATCGCGGTGTGTTCGTCGAATTTTTTAAATTCTGTACATATTTGGGCCCTTGGCTCAGCGTCTGCATGCAAATTGACATTAACTAACTCAGTCTAATTAAAAGGCTAAAGATAATTAATTTTCGTGTAAGCTCCATATTTCAAGTGCAGCCGTCGGAGGAAAAGTTTTAATCAAGTAAAAGTTAAGAAAGCTTCATACTGGGTCGTAAATATTAAAGCATAATGATTCTAGAATGCAAAAACAGTGTTTTTAGTAAACTATTCACTACTATTAATTACCTTTTCTGAGGATGCTATTTTTGTGCTTTGTGCTTTGTGCTTTAGTTGTAACTGCAGCTTGATCATAAAAGGTGTAGTAGATCTTGACGTCACTATCACGATAGATTTGTTTTCAAACGTATCCATTTTTTATGTGAAAATACAAAAATAATGATGTGCATAGTACATATGTTCATAAAAAGAATTGACAAAAAACTATATAATTTATATTTTAAAAAATAAAACACAATTCATTTGTACTGCTTCCACATATTTATAATGATCAAGACCGATTTCACTCATCACGAGCATTATCAACTGATGATGTTCGTGATGAGCGAAACCGGTCCTGATCATTATACATATCTGGAAGTAGTACAAATGAATTGTGTTTTATTTTTTAAAATACAATGTTTTTCCACCAAGAATTGACAGTTGATACCTTAAAAGTGACATAATTTATAGAGAAAACGCTTCTTGATATTATTTTGAATACCCTTGGATATTATTATGTTTTATAATGTCTTGTAAGTGAATTTTGAAGTGTTTAAATTATGCGAAGAATTTATTTATTTACCAAAAAAGTGATAATTTGCGATCCGGAAAATAAAAAATACTTTAAGCATCATCGCTTTCATGGACGTTATATATTTTATTGATATGAGAAATAACAAATAAATCGTTAATTATGGTGGCAGAAAAAAAATCCTCCTTTTTTATTGAAGTTATAGTTAAAAATAATTATTGCAATTAAAAGATGCGTACTTGTAACTTTATAAAGTCTTTTCAATAAGCTATGGCTACTTAATTAATCCAAATTCAATGAAAAAAAATTATATTCAATGATTTATTTATAATATAATGATAACTAATTATGTTGGTATTGTTACGCTTATAAAACAAAATAGATAGTAAAGATTTTCTCTACTGTTAATAAAAACTACTTTGCTCTAAAATTATTTAAGACAATATTAAATATAAAATGCTCTACAATTGTTGTTGCAAGTACAGTTGTTGGTATTTACAATAAACGTATATAACGCAGCAAAATATTAAATGGAGCAATTAAGTAATTTAAACTTTGAGTATTTGTTTTTAATTTATAACGCTGTTTGTGTCATACACCCAGCTACAAACAGTGTGTTAAGTTAGGTAATCGTTCTGTAATTTGCAGATTATGGGGCATAAGCTGCCTTGCGGTGATCTCAACTAATGTTTACAAACATTTGTGTACAGTTTTAAGACAATTGTGATTCTGCTTATGGTGATATGGACAAACGCACTTCAGACGAATTAACACCAAGTATGAATTGGGATCCTTCCAGCTGTTAATTGTATCAGACACTTGATAAAGTAGACTAATAGTGGCGTTAAAAAATAATTTCACAATTATTCGTTCAATATATATTAAAGGGTTATATATAATTACACTTTGTATTAGATAGTATTCACAAGTAACGCTTGAACTTTTATTTAGATAGTTTTAATTACATTGCATTAACCCAGAACACTCAAATATTGAATTAAATTTTTTTTGATAGTTTCCAGTGTTTCCACTCAAAAACGAATTCTCTTAACAAATAACCACTCACTTAAATTTTTATAGCTTTTAAATTTTAAATTAAAATTTGTATTTGATGAACAATGATATAAGTTATATTAAAATATTGCATATCCACATAAAACCTTGCTTCTCCATAAATACCATTTCTGAGCGCATGTGTTGTCAAATTTATTAATGAATAGGTTTCTGTTTATCCTTAAATGCGTTACTTTCTACTTTTACATAAAATAAATAAATCCGAAAGCATTAAATGATTTTGATTAAAGGATAAATCTATAAAAATAATAAATATTTTTTTTTGGTATACTTTCATCCAAAACTACATGATAATTTTTAAACGTCACCATGTATTGGGCACATCAATCATCGTACTAGAAACCCCATTATTATAACATGACAAAATGACGTTATGTATATACTTATACCAGTGGATCATATGTAATATAGAGTGGACTGGTGAGTATTAATGCAATGCTAGTAGTAAATAGTAGTGGTGTTTAACTATAACTAAGTGCAAACTATCGATTTCAAGATGCAAAGTAGTGTAATATAATTTTTCAATGTTAAAATATCTTTTATGATGATTGATCACTTTATTTTTTAGGAAGAATTTTGTATTTTGTGGAATGTATTTGTTATTAAACAGTAAAAATTATTTTTATGGATGTGAATATGATCTCAACAAAAGTGTATTTAATTACAAGCCTATATTAAATATTTAGAGATGTGTCATCGAATGTCGAATAACTTGAAAACTTACCAAAATTAAGATATCAATCGTCATATGATTAACGGTTCGAAGTTGTATAAGAAGATTATCATAATAATATATTTTGAGAAATGCCAGCTCATTTTTTTGGATAAACAAAAGTTTTCAATCAATATTCTTTCAATAAAGTAATAAAACGGATACTCTGAAGAGATTTTTTGAATTGAATATTTGTTTATGTGAAACTTCGTGGTAAATAACGAAAGTTTTTAATTCAAGTACAGTCTTGTCTAAATGTATAATAAAAAAGACTGTGACTTGAATCTATAGAAAAAAATTAATGATTTATTTTATGTTTTGTCAATTTTATTACAAACGGATTAAGTTTGGTCCCTACGATTCCCTTTCAAGAGAAAAAAAACGTAATTTAACCCAAAGAAATAAAAAAAAAACAGCTAAAATATATGAATATGCAAAGTATATGACTGGATATATATTTTTGAATGAGAAAAAATGTTTCCATATTGTATAAAAGTTGATCGACAATCATGATGATATAAACGATCAATTTGAGTAACACCAAGAATTTTCATTTGGAAGTATGAGCAGAAACAAGAACTACAGATTTTGTAAATATTAAAATTTACTAATTTTCGTTCTTTGTTAAATTATATAAAAAATGTATTTACTGAGCAAAAACATAAATAACTTTCATCGTATGAAAAAACGCACTGAAAAAGTGAAAAGATCCTGTTATTACAATAAAAATCAGTAATTTACATATTTGATTTCAGCACATCTCATAATTTTCTTTCCAATTTTATTTGCATAGCTAAATATGTAATGAGTCTATGTTAATTGAAAATAAGCCTGTGTAATCTCACCCAACATTATAATACAATATATTATACGTATATTGTATTGGCACAGCATTGGTGAGTAAGTATAAGACCATACTTACAGCAATATTAGTCTTACTAGTGTGTGTTATAATATTATTTTATCACGGAAACAAACACCACGAACTTTTACCACTCTCGTGTGAGTTTACACAGCCTTAGTTTAAGAGGAAGTGTATGTATATGTGCCTCTAATAGCTAAACGCAGAAAGTACACTTGGAAGTCTTTAAAAGATAATGTTCTAGACGTTTTCATTACCCTGCATAAATACGTACCTGAAGACATATGCACACTTAAAACTTTAACGAATACATCAGTGGTTTCCAACATTTATGCTACAACGCCGCCCCAAAAAAAAAAAATTTCCGCGCCTCCCAACCTTTAATTTTATAAATCAATATTATAATATAGACACGTTTTAAAAAACAAAAATTTTGTTTAAAAGAAACTGATAAATGTAATTAGCAATTTGTCATTTACAAATTTTATATTTCATATTAAAATTGTTGTGTGTTCTATTGAAAAAATTGCAAGATTTTTTAATCGCAAATTGCTCATTGTCGATGTAACATAGTTTTTTTTATTAATTTCAACCACATAATGATAATTCAGCATTTTTTTTTCTGACTCGACATTGAGGCTTCATGATTATCCTGAGATTATTTTAATTTGTTAATTAGCTACGAAATTTTCTGTTAAAAAATGCTGCCTCCAATAGTATATTTTGTCGAAGAGTAAAATAAACATTCATTAACTGATTTTTTACAGTCATTCTACGATATGAAGTTTTATTTATTTGTAGCTATTATGTTACGAAAATTATTTTTTAATTATAAAAATTTGGCGCCTCCCCGGTTGGAAACCACTGGAATACAATATTAATTATTATTCTAGATTAGTCTAGATTTTTTTTTCAAATAAATATAAAGTTTTCTTAATCCACTTATAAAACAACTTATTTATAATAGTAAACGAAAGCCATTTTAATAGAATTATATAATATATGTCGTAACTATTTAAGGCATTTTCCATGTGTATTCATCTAGTAAATTCTAGTTTTACAAAATAAGTGCAATAATAAATTTAGTGGTTAATTGCCTGTATATTTAAGGACTCTTATTAATCACTTTTAAGGTGTTAACTGTCAATTCTTGGTGGAAACGTATTATTTTTTTTAAATAAAACACAGTTTGTTCGTAATACTTCCATATGTTTATAATGATCAGGACCAGTTTCGCTCATGACGAGCATTATCAACTGATAATATTGATAATGCTCGCGATGAGCGAAACCAAACCCTTATGACATTGAATGTTGATGATTTATAATATTGATTAATGGAACTTAAATAACTTATTAAAACCGTTGAGAGTTGAAACCTTTTTTATTTTTCAATATACAATGTCCTTAAATATTACTGTTGGATTGAGTGTATAATAACCGTAAATATGATTCAAACTTGAGAATATACTGAAATGATTCTTTAAGATAAGTAAACTTGGTCATCAAGTCATCAACCAGTACGAATATGGGTTTATTTCGGGCATGAAAATTGAGTTTGTTATTCCTAAATTCTCAAATTATTAAATATAATTGAAGAAATGGATAGAGGCTGTCATAAAGCAATTGAATGATGATAAAATTGATGGTTGGCAGTAAAGCAATGAACTTATAAGTGCTTCCGAAAACTTTGTGATCAAAAATTTATTTATTAAGATAATATAATTAATGATTTATGATCACGTTGATGGTCGTTTTGACATTCTTTTGATTATTTTCATTTTTATTGAATATTCGAAAAAGCATTGTGTTATTGTTACTAAGAGCTGATGCATATTTTTATCCATAAAAGTTATTACAAAAATTAAAATCTAATACCTACATTTTTAAACTTATTTTAATAGCGTTAAATTTATTTTCGAAAATAAAAAAGCATTGTGAGCAGGGTTTTTTTTGTTTAATAAATTTTTTAACTGCTCATGATTCATGACATCTCTAATTATTTGTAATGTGGGTCCACTTAGGTTGGAAAATTTAAGAGTTTTTCTGCGTATCCTCCCGTGTAGAAAGGTTGTATAGAAATATATAATAACATTATGAGGATAGCAACAAAATATTCGAAATCTGTCGGTGAAAATGATTAATTACGGACATGTTCGCTGTTAGGCTGGCACTGGTACTCAATCAAAACATATGGAAATCACCCTGCCAAACAGTGGTGGAACTGACATAAAATGAGCTGTATCGAATATGACATCGCCAAATTAAATAATCGTGTCATACCAATATCATACAATATTAATGTATAAAAAACAATGTCGTGGAGTTGGAGTCGTGAAAATCTGAGTGAATATTTTTGCGTATCTCATTTTTTTATTTAATTTGAATAAATAAAAATATTTTTTATACGTGTGGATCGTATAAATTATAATTGTTAAGGGTTTCTGTGCAAGCAGCGAAAATGGTTGCATACCGATCTGAGGATCAGAGAATTTCTGTCTGTGATGTTTATTTAATTTTTTTAGTAAAATTCATCACAGTGTAGTTGTTTCATTTTAATGTATGCATAACAATACTAACTTTTTGATCTACAATTTATGTGTAAGTACGCCATGGATCCTGCATCTTAGGATTATATAAAACTCTTCAATTTCATATATTTTTGAATCTGAGTTAGAGATGGAGTTGGATAGTGCGATAATTAATGTCGTAGTTGCGTTTATTAATTAAGTCAGCTATTATAATTCAGGACGAAGCCTAAACAGCTTATCTGTTTTTTGACAGGCTTAAAAGCTTTAAAATTGGGTTATATATAAAAACTCTTACAATTATAACTTTCAATTCTTGATGGAAAGACATTATATTTATAAAATTTATAGTTATTTTATTGTAATTATTCTACAATTTTATCAAATACTCATAAACAGTTTTCCAGACGTTTAGTATCTGTATAAAACTCTGTTTTCTGAACGAAAAAAATGTCGTATTAGTCAGAACACATTATTTATTTTTGTAATGATTTCAAGTTGTAAGGTATTTGTGGTTACATCTGAAATATTGTTGACTTCCTTTTTTCAAATTAACGGTTCATCTCAGATAAAATGTAAATACAATAATCGATTACATTGCAGGTCAAAATAACCGTAAAGAAATATATGAGAGAGATATAAAAATGTAAAGGAATTATTCTTATCGCAGAACATAAACAGATTGGTCCAAGACAAGAAAATTACTGTAAATTATTGAACATTTTGAGGGCGTGGTTATTCATTTTTGAGATAAACATAAATATAAAGTTTAGTTTGATGAAATGTTTCCGTTGTTGAATGGGCTGAAAATATTGTCCGTTCAATTTTGTTCTAAATTTCTATTTAGCAAACTAATTAAAATTTCACAAACATTTCAGCTCTCTCTAAATCTCTTTACGTCGAAGTTTATCCGTTGCTCTAAATAAATAACGCTAAAAAGCTTGCGGGAGAAGAGGAAGAGCTTTCGTTTGAATTAAAGCTCCAAAAACTCTTATCCAATACACGCCTAAGTTAGCCTGTTAAATGGATCGTGAACGCGCTAAACGAAGATGCACTCTAGGGCGCATGTTTCTGCGGGAAAACTTTCTGTTCAATTTTACGTTTTAATTAGATGTTGCTAGGAAAAGCAGCGTGTCGCTTGCCTCTTTTGTGACGGAAGCTTGTCACTAGATTATGATTCAGCAAACATTCGCTAAAAGGTTTCTGTATTTTTAATGAGTGTCCTAACTGAGATTACTTAAAGCATGTGTTTCGAGTTTATAGTATGTTCATTAAGTCCAAAGTTAACGAAAACAATTTTTATAAAATTGCATTTTGTTAAGGTTAGAAAAAAATCATGTGCCTTATGAAATAAAGTTTTTATTGAATTCTTTTACTATTCTGTATCGATTAAATAGTTTAAAGATATTCATTACATTTTCGAGTATATGATTGTACTATATAGAAATATCTCGTTCAGTTAAACAATAACACATTAAGAATAAATTTTAAATAACTAACTGAATCAAAAAATTGATTTAAATGGAAAGTTTATACCAATATAAAAAGCTTATTGTGACTGTCAAAAAATATATCTATAAATTACTACTTACTCAAAGTTTTAAGCAATAAAATGCATGTCTATTTGTTAAGTGCGAACTGGTATGATTCCATATAGTAACACTATATGTCCTCTCCCTGTGTCACCCAATTTTGTTTTTCGAGAATTCGAGGGCTGATTGCCTAAGATATACCAACGTAGACCAGCGGCCAACAGACTTTTGGTTCACGGACTACTTAATTCATAATTAGAAACCAGCGGACCACTAGCATTACCTTTGTGTTAAATATTATATATTGAAAGAAAAACTGATCAAAGAAGACATTAAAATGCACCTTGTTCATAAAATAAAACTATTAATTATAATACAATTATAAAAGCTTTATTAATTAACAAAAAATGTTACAACCAAGCTAAAAAAACAACGGTTTCAGTATCTTTTGTATTACTAAATAAATACAAAATATTCTTTTGCTTTTTTCACTTATTATGAGTTTAACATATTTGAATTTAAAATTACAAAATAGAAGAAATTTACAAAAGTTAAACTCAATTTAGTTCAATAAATACTAAAGAAAAGAAAATATGTATACGATTTAAGATCATAAAAGTCTTAAAAATTGCACCAAATAAAAAGAAAATAAACAAACTCCACCTTTGTTATCCACATAATATATTTTATATTGAACTCAACACGTCTGTAAGCCGCACTTTTAACACGCCAACTGAAGTATTATGTCATGTGACAGGCTTGAACGTGGTATAACGAGTCAGAAAAGAGTATGAAATGAGGTGAGATAGAGACAAAACATGTCAAGAACTCGTCAAGATGATGTCAAAATCCTTATGATCCCCTCCCCCTCTATTACAGGAAATTATTCTTGAGCGGAGGGGGACGTGGAAGAGGCCGACCGTCAAGCCGGCTTTCATTTAATCGCCTTAAGGGTTTTCCCTACACAGAGCCTTCAGCTCACAGAATCTTTTTGGATAGCAGTCCTTAGATAGCTTACATGCGGGAAAGGGATATAAAGGCTGTACCTACTTTAGCACTGACTTTAGCCAGGAAACTAGGAGCCCACCTCACAGACTCCACATAATAGTTTCGATAGGATAATATAGGTAAGAAAAAAAACAGACAGACCATGTGGAATACAGCGAGCTAGACATGTTACGAGATTTAGATGATTTTTCTGGGTTACTTTGATATGGATTAGAAAATTCAAATAATGTCAGATTTCTCTGCGGACCACCGAAATTTTATCGTGGACCACCACTTTGGATACCACTGAAGTATTTCACTGATTGAGTTAAACAAGCCGTTTGTCAGTAGTTTGCATACCTATATTTAAAATAATAGATAATTCGATTGTGCAGTAGTTCGTAAAAATACCTTATTATTTTAACCGTGTAAAACACATATATAATCTTTATGGAAACTATCTTAAAATAAGGTGTTCTACGAGAAATGCTTATTTCTATGTCGTTAATTTTCTATTTTTCGGGGAAAGTAGGAGTAGAATGACGGAAATAGGACAAAACTAGTAGTATGCTAATCGCTCTCGCTATGCTCTGTTTTTAGATTGGGTCAGTAGGAAGACATTTTAGACATCACGTACATCCATGCCTTCGAGAAAAAATCCATAAATCGATTTATAAATGAAAGTCTTCGTACCGAGATTCAAGCCCCAGTACGTTGGAACCAAAGACGACGACGCTGAACACTTGGTGATAGGGCCAGCCTAAAAAATTATTAATTATACCTAAAACTTGAAATCCAAAAATGTCTTCATATAACTTGAAATCTTCCCTTTATTGTGATGTAGTCAAAAATGTTTCTTTCTCTTCTACGGGTGTACTTTCCAAAATTACTCAGAAAAAACGGTGTTTTATCATTATTCATAAATATTGCAATGAGGTTTTGATAAAATATTGACACCATTAAGGTTCAAATGAAAATACAAATTGTCAATCTGAATATTTTTCGCCAATGCTAAATTAATTGTATAATTGATTAACAGTTCTGTTGTTAATCGATGCTTGCATGGTTTTGATTGAACTAAATATTTATTATTTGAATTAAATTAGTCAGAACTTTACTAATATGTCTTTAAATATATTTATCAGATTTACGGCGTTCACTGTTAACTATAAAGCGTTTCTTTTGATTTTGTATTATTTTACTAGACATCGATTAAAATATGCTGTGTTCACTTTTCGAATTCCTCCAACACATACTTTAAATTTTCCGCCTGGACCGCAGAAAGGATGCTTTTATTTGAATAAATAAATCCGGCTTCACTTTTGACTTCGAAAAATAGAACGCTTCATACCGCAAAAGCTTTCGCCATTATTGAACCTCTAAGAATGGAAATTATTCAATAATAAAGGCTTGCATATTCATGAAAGAATGGAACAAGCGCATTTTATAGGAATACCCGACGCAGCTGACCGATGTCGTTTTTTTAAATTATATGGACATATTGAACCTTATTAATATGCAAAATCTGTATTTTTTTGACTTGACCATTTGTTTCGTTAATTACAATATATTTTTCGAGTGACTTTATCATTATCATCTTTTTTGTTTTACATATTTCGTAAGTTATCTCAACAATTACTTAATGGAGTCCTTTTTTAGATGAAAATACTGTCTAATAATTTTAAATTGTTTAATGTGAGCAAACGTCTTTCAAACGTCAAAATTTTTTCCGATAAAGACTAATAATAACATTTATTCGGTTTTGTTTCATTTAAAACCGACATAATTATAACCATAATATAAAATTAAAATTGATAACTTAGTTATTCCACTTGGTTTATCACTAACGTGACCGTTTTCGCCTCTTTAAGAAGCATCTTCAGACTAACTATTACACAAGGTTATTTATTCCTAAGGTTAACAATGATTCGAATTCTTACTTTACAAATAAAGGGTGGGGTGGGTTTATTCCATTCTACTGGGCGTGCGGAGGGGGGTAAGATATAAACACTATTACACTATTTACAAATCAATTACTGGCATTTGGAGGCGAAAAACTCAAGGGAAATATATTTGATAATGGCGAGCCACCTGTTCTGTTTAAAATGTTATTTACTGATACGCCATATCTGCCAGTGGTTTTATTGATTTCTAGAAACTAGATATTAATTTTAACCCACCCCCACTCTTTATTTAATGTTAGCATAAGAATCATTGTTTACCTATAAATAAATAGCCTTGCGATATTGTTAGTCTGAAGATACTTCTTAAAGAGGCGAAACGCGTCACGTCAATGATAAACCAAGTGGAATAACTAAGTCATCAATTTTTAATTTAATCAATTTTTATTTTATATTAAAAATGAACTTCCACAAAGTTACCGCCGAATCCATAGAAAATATTATACTAACCATTATTGAAACGTAAAAACAGTGATACAAATGTATACGATATATATTTTGCTAGTTATGTTATACCTTACTTCAAAGAGAAATATATTTTTTTAACGCATGTAACAGTTTCTCGGTTTTCTGTAGTTTAATGACACTGTTAACTTTATGTAATAGTTTTTTAGTACGACATATATTATTAAAAATTTGTTCGATTAGTAAGAGAACGTGGTTGTAAAAGCAATATAATTTTATTAATAAATCAGAGATTACTTTGTGTGGGTTATAGTGTAGAAAATGCAGAATGTTCCGGAATATAAAATTAATTGTCTCGCTTGAAAAAATTATTCAATCACGTCAGAGATGTGGATTTTTAAAACACTGCTCTTTTTTATTCGTCTGGAAAATATCTGCGGCAGTAAGGGGTATGTACATATTGAAAATAGTCGGATAGGATTGCTCATCTCGTGCAACAAAAGAACAGTTTTCTGGAATGGACGATTGAATGGCTCGTATAATTTATCGCTCATGGGAATCCTTTTTAATGATACAAGAAAACGACTCCATTAAATTGATGAATATTGTACTTTTAATAATTGAAATGAATTCTTTTAACGATGTTTTGTAATATTTTATTTAGAAATTTTACAATATATTAAATAAATAATAAATACACTATATGATCGACGATTGTGCTATTAATTACTTGTGTATATAATCTGTTTTACTTTGTTCATGGCTAAGGGGTAGCTTTCTATTCAAATTTTATGCTATCCGATCAATGGGAAAAATGTTTTTTTTTTTAATTCCCGAAAACGAGCGCCCACAGTAATTGTATAATGATAAATTATAATATAAATTCAACATTCTGTGAAAAGGAAGTGAGACGACTTATTGGTAGCCTATTTTCATTGTTGGATTATTTACTCTCCGGTAAATATATTACAAGATATGCTCCATGTTGAAAACGAATTTTGTTTACAGAAATAACTCAGGTAGCTCTAAAAACAAATTTATATTGTTATTATACTGCACTTCAGCACCTTTGTAAGAGTGACATAACTATCTCAAGGTATTCCCATCCAGAGAACTGGTTTTTCAATTTGGTGATCCGAGTATACATTTAGGTGAAATTTTGTAGTCTTTCTTCCACCTTTATTACACATCAATGAATGCTAATTTTTTTCACGTTTTTGTTCAACTATATGGTTTAAGCAGCTTTACCAGAGTCTTATTACAATCTGGATTGATTTAATAACTCTACAATTCAAACTGTAGAACTAAGCATAATATTTTTATTCTGGTACATAAGAAACGCTTAAACAACTATTCCGTAAGCCAAATGACTGGTTGTCAAAGCTAAAGAGAAGATTATCATCACTCCTAATAGTCTCATCAATGCAAATGAAAAATGTTTTTTCTTGTGAATTTTAAAATTCTCGTATCAAGGATATCAAAAGGGTCAGTGCCTTAATATTAAAGTTCATAATAGGTATTATATGTTTCATTATGTATAAAAATGCATATCCTAAAAGCATGGATTATAGCAGATTACCCAAGACTTTGCATAAAGCTTTGTTAGTTCCTCAACTAGCTACTGAGAATTTCAAGCTATGGCATTTGACTCAAGTATCGTTTTGATTGTTCTGAGTTTAAGTTATTTGAAGATTGTAAACCAGCATTACAATATTTGACTTTGGAAGTCATATTTAGAGAACACAGTGGAAAGTTCACGTTGTATTTATATTGTATGTAAAACAAAATATTAACTTAGATTGTTATATTACAATATGTGCATAGAATTAATGTTTAGCCTGAATATCTTATTCAAAATAAGAATGCCTAAGAAGAAGACATATTATTCTTTCCAATGAATACTAACTTTCAATATAAATAAAATCAATTTTATTAAATTTACAAAAGGATACTTGTAATCTTAGTCTAATATTTTTCATTATATTTAACGAAAATAATATCATTGTTCCAAACTTAAAATCAAACTATATTAAACTGGATTAACATTTTTAAAACAGTAAAATTTTATCTTTCGTTTAGTAAAATTATTAAGCATTGAAAAAACTTTGTAAGTAATTAAAAAAATGTTGAAAATGGTACATTATAATATCTCAATCCAATTAAAAAAGCTTTAGATGTTATACTATGTTAATGATACACCGTGATCGTCAGAATTACGCCCTGTTGAATTGTTGCTCTCTTCAATCCACTGCGATAAAAATCCGTTTAATAATAAATTATTGTTCTGACGATGGCATAATGCTAAAATACCTATTAGATTGGTTAAATAATTCTTATGGAGTCAAATAATTTGCGAATTTACATTAATTTTATGGAGTTATAACAAGTAAATGAGAATTGACTCAATAAATTTTCCCTTACGTACATATTCGTAAAAATATTTTACTGTGTTAGTTTAATATTTTTATGTATGTTTTTTGATATTTTTAATTCATGATATTATTAAAAAAAAACGCATTTCAAAAAACTAAAAAGTTTCCATTCAATTATTTTTGCTACAGAACACAAAATTTAACAAAAAAGGCAGTATAACGAGCAGATTCAATAACGGACAATGATTGAAAAACAGTATTTATCTCGAATCACTTATATCTATACGGAGTGTGTTGATAATGTGTATTGTTTACTTTGATGCTAAATTAGAAAATGTATTTTTCTGAAATATTTATTATATTATTTCAATATATTTTTCGCGTGTCCTCTCAAAACGTGGTGTATATGGACGCCTAATGGAGTATCTCAATTTAATTTGTAGATAGAGTTTGGAGAGGGCAATAAGTTAGCTACTCGTTTTTCCTGTGTTCCGTTTTCATGATCGGATGAAGAGAAATTACGGAGAGTATGAAGATATAACATTAATACGTTTGTTTAGAAACAAATTAATAAATTGATGGAAAAATCAATGTATGAATGTTTCCAATTCGGGATACGAAGCTACGGCACTACAGCCGGGTGGACAAAATCATAACTAGATATATCACTACAAAGCTAACTTTAAATCATACGATAGATTCAAAAAAAAAGTATTTTACGACTTTATTAAAACTTTAAATTTTACGTTTTCACAGTAGGTTACGATTATTTGAAAAACTGAAAAAAGACCACTCTGCTGCGAGGATTCCATGTGCTACAGCTCTCTACCTGTTTATCACCTCACAAACCCTAAGTACTTTGCAAAAGGTGTTTGCCTGAATATATGCGTAGTAAAAAAAAAACTATCTCCACTTTCTCGCGAGGGATAAAGTAGATATTCAAACGAAACGCCGCGGCTTTTTACGATTACTTTCGTTTACATAATCTAAATCACTCCTATAAATCCCTTCAGTTATTTGCTTTTTGCTTATTCTATTCGTGTATACAGAAACGCTTTGGATTGTGTGTCGACCTTTGCAAAATTTCCTTAAGCGCTGTTTTCTTTGACATGTTTATATGTTCATTAGTTCGTTTATTCTTAAGTTGTATACAGAGTCGTTCAGAAATGTATAGATAATTCAATTATTTTTCCATTCGACAATAGTGATTAAAGAAACAAAACACAAGATGTGGGTCACAGTAATTTATCTTCTGTGTGTCAGAGTCGACAAATGGAGATAAACAAATGTGTGTGTCTCCATTTTTGGTGACTTTTTGTAATGTATATTGGCAAATAAAATATTTTAAAAACGTATTTTATCGTGGTATTGCTGGTTGACAACAAAATTCACTCAAATTAGATTCATGATGACTTCTATTTTGTGACCAAGTAAATGGTTTTCCATCTATCCGTTTGCTGCAGTATACTTTTCCTTGAATAAGGAGAAACTATGACCGAAGTATCTGATTTTCCGCGTTATTAAGATTTTCTTTTCTTGAGGTATTCAGCTCACTCGATTTTAAATTTATTTATTGGTAATTTGATAGAATCAGTAATTCTTCGTGGTACCCCGTCATATTATGTCAAAAGCTTCCAGTCTTCTAACGGTACATTTGCATAGCATAACAAGCTACAGATAGCTCATCATGGTGACAATGGTACATTCACTCAGAATGTTTGACGCCTAAAATTTCTCATGTTTTTTGCTAATTTTACATTGTAACGTATTTTTTCCACTACGAAAATGAAAGCCTATTGGTAGTGTTTTAATTAAAAATAAAATAATGCTTAAATATGAAATGAATGTCACTGTTACCTGAATTTTAATATATTTTTTTTCTTTCATAGTTTTATGCTTTCAATGTAATGGCGTATGATTTAAAAATAAAATACCAGCATGAATTTTCGTTTATATAAAATAAATTTATAAACATGGAAATTTTAACGATCTATGTTTTCTTATCAAATCAAAAGAGTATTTTGTCGTTTTGATGTCAAATCTGAATGAGTTTCATAATTTGAATGAGTTTTGAGCAGTTTTAATTAACGTGAATAATTCAGATGTCAGAATATTCTAAATTTTCATTTTATTCAGTAATCGAAAGCAAGAGCACGTCATTGAATAAAAGGCTTATTTTATTGCATTCATTGAGACAATATTCAAAATGTCATGACATGATTCCGGGAAAATTATTATCAAAGTACAATTTTGTTTTTTTTTAAAATTAACAAACCAGTTTATATAAGAATACATACATATGATAACTAATTTAATTAATTATATATATAACCTGGATGTTTGGTGCCTTTTTCATAGAACAACAATAATATTTGATAAATGTCACATATTTACAATCTTATCACTTGAATCATTATCTCTGTGGAGCATATAACGTCTATGGTGCGTCTTCTGTCTTCCGCCAATCGCTTTGCTCTCTCACATGACATGCCAGAGTCATGTGGTTCCATCACTACTCCTTATGCATTCAAAATAACAATATTTTATCAATATTTTCAGAACATCTAAGTATATTTTTTAAATGTGTGACAATGATGCAAAGTAACGTAAATGTAAAAAAATGACGCCATTATTATAAATAATCAATTTATTAGTAAGCAACACCAATATAAACAAATCGATTACAATTTGGCAACTAATTACTCGGTCAGTATCTAATTCAATTAACAGTCTGTAAATATTAAAATAAGGTTAGGTTAGGTTAACTAAGTAAAAAATATAAAATAATAAATTAGGTTTAATTTAATAACTGACCATTTTATATAAATTACTGACCGTTTATTTTATTAAGTGACCACGTGTATACTGACCATTTATCGAATTAATTACTGACCTTTTTGATTAATTACAGACCAATAAATACAGGCCTTGGGAAATGTTTAAATGTGTGGTACTCCAAAACTTCAGTACTCCGTACAAGCTGACATATTTTCATGTTTTGATTAAATCTTGACATGCACAATTCCAATTAAAATTAAATTCATAAAAAAGCTTACTTAATTTGATGTCGAAATATGTGTTTTGTATGATTATCGCAAAAAAACATTTTCGAACATTCTTGAAAATTGATAAGTGACATTCAGTAACACTTTCCAGAATTGGTTCTATAAAAATAACACTGAGATTATCCATTCGGTAAAAGGTATACAATAGTTTGTAATATTCGCATACTAAATGGGTAAACATCAATGAAAGTCTTAAGGACGTATCAATATAAATATAGAATACATTCGTAAATTCGCTTAATATAAACAGACAGGCTACACGGAAAGTATTAAAAGTCTAGAAAGTTTTCGTAATTTTTTGTGGAGAGGGAATGCCATCCCGGCGAGATAGTTGAAGCTTAGTCCGCCATCGACCGCCGAAGAGCGCCCCCGGCCGGGGTCCTATGGGACTCGAACAAATGGGTCACATTAGTCCCCGTCTTGTTCTGCTGCCTTGTGTACCTTAAAAGAGAATGTCTCACTTTGTAAACAAAACTATAATGAATGCCCGGCAAGAAAGATTTTCCTGAGGCCAAATCCCTTCGCTGCAATAAGCTTGAAAGTTTCGAGTAAAATGCGCAAGGATATTATGCCGTATGTAAATACGCACCAACAACATCAAATGAATAATATTAAAGCCAAAACGTATGTAGATTTTTCTCATGTTCTGTTCACACAAATTTTGTTTAATTCATAATGCCGTTGTAAGCTTAAAGAGCACCACAATACAAAAGTTAAATATTGTTTACTGTTTGGTGGAATGATGTTATAGCAATTATACAACACAATCAAGTGTACAGAACTTATTTCGGATTTCATTTCAACATCAAGGTTAGAATGCGACAACAAATATCATAACTTATTCAACTATGCATAATTAATATCAGTTTTTGTCATGGTTTCCATTAGGTCTGGTAAACCGGTTCTTATATGTAAATGTAATAATGGAATTAGTATCATTGGTATATTTAAGTTAAATCATGTACAGATAGATGTAATAACATAACATCTATAATTTATATATTATTGCAAACAAGTCTTTATCAACCGACTGGAGGGTGTTAACTTTTTTTTTTTTCAATGTCCGCTCCCAATGTGGAGCATATGGTCTCCTAATGGAGGTATCTTGACAGATTTTTTCTACGAGAACTGCTTGTCACTCAGTTGCTCAACCTCTCTTTTCTTTTTCGAAGAGAGTAGGGATAGAAGGATAGGGCTATGACAGGACTAGTGGTTAGCTAATCGCTCTCGTTACGCCCCGTGAGGATGAGATTGGTGGGAGGGAGGACTCAGACTACGAACAGAAATCCATAAATCGATTGAAAGATCAATCTATGAAAACCGTCCGCACCGGGAATTGAACCCGAGACATCCGTAACCGTAGCCAGCGACGAAACCAACTGCGCCACGGACGCCGTGTTAACTTTAGGTCATTTAATGTTGGTATTAATTTTAGTGCTAGTTAATGTTGAACGCCCACAAAATATAGTTTATTAATCAATAATAATATTGAAAGTTGAATTTTGAAAATTGTATAGTTAACCTAGAAATTGCAGCCAGATTGACATCTACAAATTTTACATAACTATTATTCACATTAAATTTGGATTATTGAGATTTTGTACACTTCCATGTATTTTGTCACTAACGACCCGGGTTTCGCCTTTCGGCATCTTCAGGCATTCGAGCACACGAATGGACTCGAACTGAGTGGAAGTGTACAAAATCTCAATAATCCAAATTTAATATTGAAATTCCATCAAGCACCCTCAGTCGATGTCTTAAATTATTATTCACATTTTTTTAAAAACCATGTCCGTTTCCAATGTGAAGTATGTGGACTCCTAATGGAGGTGCGTCAATAAATTTTTTCTACGGTAATAGAGTGTTACTCAGTTTATCAACGTTCCTTTTTCAAAACGAGTAGAGATAGAAGGATATGGCTAGGACAAGACTAATGCTTAACTAATCGTTCTCGTTACGCCGCATTTTTAGGATCAGATGGGAATTTATAAACATCACAAACATCCATGCCTACGAACGGAAATCCATAAATCGATCGAAAAATCAATTTATAAAACTGTTCGTACTAGGATTTGATCCGTAACCTAAACCAACTACACCACGGAACCGACTGAGAGATATTATAAATACGTAGCCACTCATTTGGTTTTGTTATCACTATCATTATCTGATACTTCTCTTCTCCGAGTCATAGATACTATTTGACCTTAAGTGTCTGATTTTTAATGATCCGTGTGTGACTTTTGAAAGATTATTGACTTACTTTTAAGGGAAATCGGATTAAAATCACAGAATTTATGATTGTATCAAAAGCAAGAAAACGTTGTATAAACCCGACAGTAAGAGTTATTTGGTTGTTTTAAATTACAAATAATACATGATTTTGAAATATAATAAAACAGCAAAGTTATTAACGGTTATGGCAAATCAGGATAATCTTAAGACGATTTTGAACCCTGCCTGTCTCTTCTTTAACCTATATTGAAGCTTACAATAGTAATTAATTGTGTGTTAGACAATAAACGACGTAGATTCAAAATACAGCCATGTTGTGGCCGAATACCTCACGTAATATACGAACGTTATACTGAACAAAATGCAATGGATAAACATTTAAATAGCAGCTGAAAGTTATTTTGATATCTAAGTATCTATTATATAAGTCAATGCGAGTAAAACCAATGTGCTCTGCAACAGTTTCTGTCCAGACCCAGACTACCCTCTGACGAGTGCGGGGCAAGACATCGAGAGAGTCGACGGCTTTAGGTACTTGGGGGTACACATCACGGGAGATGGCAATCCTCGTAAAGAGCTCGCAATCCGATTAGGGATAGCTGGAGCAACTTTTAACTCAATGCGGAAAGTCTGGGACTCACGGTTGTGCTCGGTCAGAACCAAGTGCCACTTATTCAACGCATGCATCCTGACAATGTTGCTTTATGGTTGCGAGTCATGGCGCCTCACCAAGTCACAGGGTAACTGTATACTGTGCTTTGAAAACAGATGTTTGCGGCGAATACTAGGGGTACGGTGGTTTGATTTTGTCAGGAACTCGGAGGTAAGAGAGCAGACGGACCAGCCTTTTATTACGTCCAAAATAAAAAAGCGACGATGGACCTTGCTTGGACATGTGCTGCGGATGCCCCAGGGGAGCCTGAATCCTGTCTGTCTCTTCTACCAACCAGGTGGATTCCGTCGCCCTGGAAGGCCGCTGATGACCATCCATAGGATGTATTCGGCGGAGCTACGGGACGCTGGGATGACCTAGGAGGAGGCGAGGAGGCTGGCGGGAGACAGAGAAGCTTGGAGAAACCGCGTGATGGCCATATGCTCCGAATAGGGAGCGGATATGGTTAAAAAAAAAAAATTATATAAGTATCATATCAACTTATCCCATTTAAAAAATATCAATATTTAATTGTAGATAATTATTTTTACAATAAAAACCATACATGTAATTGCAGATAAAATGCGGAATTCATCATTTAAAAAAAAAAACAACGATATTATTTTAATTCTACAAGGTAATCTTTGTCTTTGAACTGTTACGGTTGTAAAGTATAATGTTTACAGCTCACAAGAGACGGGATAGGTCGTATAAAATTCCTTTGGTATACTTGCTTTCTTAAGCAGCATTTGACTTCAACGAAATGTTTATCAAGTGCTGCTATTTGTTTTTTATGCAAACGTTATTTATCACGATTTGATATTCTTATTTACTAAAAATAACGTGTCGTAAATCAAAAGTATGATAGAAAAACGCGAATAGACGAAAATCATGTCGACATATCGTTTTATTTCTGAATTATAAACTATTCGAACATATTTGAATATCCGAATAGTTCTTAAGTATGAAAATTATATTAAAAATTTGATTTCAATAATTAATAACATAAAATTATACTAAAATAACAATTTAATTGTTCATTAAAATTTGTAAGGAAACGAACTCATTTATAATACAAATCACATTAATTCAAATTATAAATCACTGATATACATAAAACATTTTCAAGAATGACTACCTACATCTTATAATAATTTACGACTAAATCATTTCCCACTTCTGTTAACTCCCAGATAGACAATATAAATACACATTCTAATACCGTTCAATTGTTTTATACTATTTAAATTTTGCAGCTGCGTTGGATTACTCTAACGGTATTTCTAAACGGTTTTCTTAGCCCTAAGTAATTCGTCAAACTGACGTAACATGATTTATGATAAGATACTGAAACCGCCAGAGCTTAGTGAAGACAAAACAAACTACTACCTGGAGTATTTATTATTGTTATTGAAATCTGGAAATATTGTGATGTGATCTTTTGAAGATTTTGTGTACTCGAATAGTATTCTAATTATTCTAATATCAAATAGTTAAGAAAGGGCCGAATAAATTCGGATATCGAATATTTAAATATTTGTGTTAGAATCCCTATTCTGCATACATGATATATTATAAAAAACAAAGATATTTTCAATTGATAGACAATAATAAATTTGGATTATTGAGATTCTGTACACTTCCATGTATTTTGTCACTAACGACCCGGGTTTCGCCTTTCGGCATCTTCAGGCATTCGAGCACACGAATGGACTCGAACTGACAGACAGTAAACAGTGTCTAACGTTTATACATTTGTCGTATTTGTATCTTCTCGTCAGTTCGAGTCCATTCGTGTGCTAGAATGCCTGAAGATGCCGAAAGGCGAAACCCGGGTCGTTAGTGACAAAATACATGGAAGTGTACAGAATCTCAATAATCCAAATTTAATATTGAAATTCCATCAAGCACCCTCAGTCGATGTCTTAAATTAAATGATAGACAATAATTAACTTCAATACTTTTATAATTTAAGACATCGACTGAGGGTGCTTGATGGAATTTCAATATCAAATTTGAATTATTGAGATTTTGTACACTTCCATGTATTTGGTCACTAACGACCCGGGTTTCGCCTTTTGGCATCTTCAGGCATTCGAGCACACGAATGGACTCGAACTGACAGACAGTAAACAGTGTCTAACGTTTATACATTTGTCGTATTTGTATCTTCTCGTCAGTTCGAGTCCATTCGTGTGCTAGAATGCCTGAAGATGCCGAAAGGCGAAACCCGGGTCGTTAGTGACAAAATACAGGGAAGTGTACAAAATCTCAATAATCCAAATTCAATACTTTTGGTTTGGCGTAGCTAATTGGTACCGCTGTGTAAAATTAAATGGATACTTTCATAAATAGTTGATATTCTTATGTTTATGCAAGCCCCTCCACATCCATTATCAGATATACTATAAGAGTTCTTATATGCAAATTCCAAAGGCATGGCCTACTGTGATGTTGTAAACTCTTCCCGTCTATAACCACTAGAAAGCGAAAATGTGTTAAAAGGAAAGCGATGATGAGAAATATGAGTTAGATGAGAAATCGTAAAACGATTTCTCATCTAATCCAGTTTTTATACAAATACCCTCTTTAAAAATAGATCCAGATCCGTGGTGTAGTGCTCAACGTCGTTGGCTTAAGTTATGGATGTCTAGCAATCAAATCCTGGTACGGACAGTTTCATAAATTCATTTTAAATAGATTTATGGCCTTTCGTTCATATGAATAGACGCTTGTTATGTCAAGAACTTCTTCCGACCCATCCCATCCTAAAAAATGGGGCGTAACGAGGGCGATTAGCTAATGACTACTTCTGTCCTAGCACTAACCTTCTGTAACTACTCTCTTCAAAAAAGAGAAGTTGAGCAACTGAGTATCAAGCAGGTCTCGTAGAAAAACTTCTGTTTCTTTCTTGATATGTTGGACATATCTTTCTGAGATATGTCCATTAGAAGTCCATATGCTTCACATTGAGAGCTTTTAAAAGTCAGTTCCAGTATCCATATGATTCAGTTGGTTTCAGAATGGATAATAAAATCGTAAAGATACTTCTTTGATAAATTTAATCAGTCAAAGCAATGAATGAAAGTTTAATAATATAATATTGAGCATTTGAATAAAATACTGCCTAATCAACTGAAAAAAGAGAAAATCAAGCCTCCTTTGTCCTTTAGTAAATTGAATAAACGACGCTTCATTTGCGTGAATGTAGACTTACATACAACCTACCTATACAGCCAGTCACGCATTTAAGAAATAAATCCTTTGTGTATGGTGAAAACTATACGTATTTATGTAAGGCTTTTACGCTAGGCTGCCATTTTGAAGGAGGGCAAACTTCCGGATTGAATTTGCAGCTTAGCCCAAATAACTTACCATGCAGAAGTCTTGATCAAATGGAATATATTTCATTTAATTTTATCTTCATTATGAAGTTATACAACATAAGTATGTTCCAATTGATTTGAACTCGAAAGCCAAATAATTTAAATAATATGTACAAATATTTTATTTATATTTAAATGATATTTCTTTCATTTTAAAAACAATAACATATTTTTACTAGATAATGCACTATTAATAATATATTTTGCAATATTTATAAAAGAAATTATAATTTTTGCTTCCAGTTAGAACCAGAAATGTGACAGCAATATACAATTCGTGTTCATATTATTTGAAATGTTTGAAAGAGTTTACTGAAGATGTATCATTGATTAACATGTGTTAAGTAATAAGAACGCAGATATTGCTTTTGCTATACATTTTCGATTTTGGGTCAAAGTTTCTCCTCAGGGCTAACGTCGTTCCACATTATGCTATGTGCTTTGCCTATAAGGTATTTCGCGTTTTGTAACAATGTCTAAGCTTTTTATTTTAAACTATTTTTATTACGATTAAACAACGGATCCATGACAATTAATTTCTTTTAAATCTTTAAGTTGTTTAATGTTAATTTTTGGTGGAAAGGCGTAAATAGACTACATAGGTGCACATATACTCTTATTGCATAGTTGTTATACAAGATCTGCTTTTTAATCTGACACTTGTTTTCAGAAACAGTAAGGATATACGGATAGGACTAGGATGAGTGAATAGCTTAGTGCCCTTGCTTGCAACATGTAAAACTGCTTGACAAATTATATTAAGCAAAAGTTTATAGTATGAAAGTTGGTGATATTCATTGTTATAAAAGGGAAATAGAAACAAGTATAAATAAAATAGACGGTAGACTGTGGAAAACTCACACTTTAAATGAATTCATTAATAAGAATAGTATAACTATTACAAGAGCACGAATGAGAAGATTTAAAAATTAACTAACTAAGTTACAAAAATACGTCAAGGAAGAGTAAATATAATATCAGACTTATGTAACAATTAAATCATTATAATTAATTAAACCTTTAGAAGTTTCTTTAATGAAATGCTTAGTAACACTCGAAAACTACAATTAACTACAGCTAATTCTTAAAAATCACACTTAATGAGGTAATTGATATCACTGTTATTACTTCTGTCGATCAAAAAACCTACCTTTGAATTTGAGAACGAAAATGCACTCTTAAGCAGTGTTTGCCGTGTTGTCAACGCTTGTAAAGGTTGAATGCACTGAGCGCTCTGTACAGCCACAGGTGTTAAGCCTACAGTAGCCTAACGCTTGTTGAGAGGTACGAACGCTAATTAATGCAGGGAAGCTTTGAGTATTTTTGGGTGCTAATGGACATTGAATGGTATTAAAAAGCTTGTGCCCCGTAACTTTTATTATAAGAGATATTAAATTTATGAATATATTTATGGGGTATAAATATTACGAGAATCACTCTGTATAGTTTAGTTAGTACGATATATTTTTAAGTAATATAAACTGGTTTTGCACTAACTATAATATTTATGGAACCTTTTTCATAATGAAAGAATCCACTTTTGTTTTTTAAGTAAAAACTTTGAAATAATATGTAATAATATAAAATTTATTTCCTACAATACAGAAACGCAAATATGGAAGATTCATTTTGTAATTAAGAATATCTAGAATTGTACTGCATATCTGTATAACGAGAGCACACTTAATTTCATTTAATTATCCTATTGAAACAGTGTTTATTTTAATCAAATTAAGCGTACTTTTTAAGAATAATAAAAATAAAGATCTGAAAAACAAAATCAGTTTGTTTCTAGAAATAATAAGCACAATGATTACTTTAATTGAATTATCTAGCAATTATTGGTGGGAACAAATGAAAAAATAACAATAATAAAATGGCTTTGTTAAATTCAGCTACAAAAAAACTTTGCTATTTGTGTTTAAACGTAATAATTACAATCATTTATAATCTAGAAACACAGACCCGTCTGAATGTATGATTAAGCTGAATGAATCCTCTGCAAGAAACATCTAATGAAAATAAGTACTAGGTACAAGTAAAATTTAAATTGATGACTCTTTTATTCCACTAGTTGTGCTACATTAACTGTGACAAGTGTGTCGTAATTTTATATTCAAAATAAATTTTCTACAAAGCTACCGTCGAATCCACCAAAATAGCCAGTGGAATAACTAATTTAAAATTTTTAATTTTATATTAGGTGAGTATATATTTAGTTTGTTTGAAATATATATAAATGTATGGCTATATAATTTTGTATTTAAGCGTACAAAGTATTGACATGAATTAGATTAAATCTTTTAATTGACATCAATTTGATGACAGTTGATTTGAGACTATTTAGATATAAATCATCCTTTAAGGAATACTTATTCAGATATATTATCAGGTAAAACCTACAACAATAAATATTTATGTATAATGCCATTTGTTTATTTGCAGATTCAAACCTTACATTATAGAAAGAAAGCTAAAAGCAACAACATTTTGCCCTAATCATGGGTAATTTTTTTCTTAAAAATATTCTTCCGATATATTAAACTCGATATCAATTAGCATTTTATATTATTGTTGCTTAAAAAGGCTTTAGGCAAAGGAAAATAATAATATATGTATACTGTAACAATTATGCTTACGAAAAATGCTTCAAACAGAGTTATAATATCAATAATTTGTAACAGGAAGAATAAGAGTTTTATTAGAGTAGTAGATTTATTTTAATGCCAAAGTTGTATTCGACAGCATATTTAGATGTTTTAACTGATTTCACTTTTTTGTTTGCTATGAAACAAAATAATACGAGAAAATACTCGGTGAATTTTAATTTTATTTTACCAGAATATACGTAAATCATTCAATTATTTCAAAAACAATAAAAAAGCATAGACATAAATAACTCACCTGGACACTGGTACGGTTGGAAAGTGAATATTTCAGGTAAAAGAATCAAAAAAATATGTTTTTATAATAATCGGAAGGGTAAATAACTTATATTGCCAAATAGAACGAAGCAAAAAATAAGTCTGCTTCTTCGAAAAGAAGCAGTAAAAATGCAAAAACTTTTCATTCGTTTCCCAAATGTGAGGCATTATTGCCATACAAAAGTAAAAAAAACTTTGAAAAGAATTCCACTTTTAGTGCCTGATAGTTTCCCCTGTACTGTTTGCGTTTGTACAAAATTTGCCAGTCTGTGATGATTTTTTTTACCGTTACGAAATAAAAGATTTTGGTAAAAAAGCAATGAATCTGCTGGAGTTAGATAGGGGAAGTCCAGTGTTTGGGGGTGAGGGCGGTGTCTACCCTTGAATACATTTTGCTTTCATTGGTAAATAGAGAAAGAATCTCGTTTCCTTTTTTTGTTTCATTTTCCCTGGTGAATTTATCTTTTTTTTTGTTAGCTGTTCTGTTGCGCTACGAGCGGACGCCCTTGGAGAATTTCAGTACCCGCAAGTGACGTTGATTCATACTTCTTTTTCAAAAGTAGGGAGAATTACTCAAAATGCTACAAAAACATTTCCGTTTTACTGTTTTAACTTTTACAAAATTTCGCCTTGCAATGAGTGCTTAAAAATACATTTTTATTTTTTTGATCAAAAATACTCCAACCCTGTTCAGTGAAACTATATCTATAATGAAATAACAAGAAAAAAAAGAGAACTTATCCTCGGTTTCCGTGAATAAACAAATTTAAGCTTATTCAAATTAATTATACTTGGATACATGTATAATAATTTAAATCATTAAAGATAAACACAAGAAGCGTCATCTGCGACTAGCTTGAGAAGAAAATATATTACAGGCACTCTACCCCAAGATGTCAACGTTAAATTGAAAAATGTAAAATTGATATATTTGGTATTAAACTTGTTAGCTGTCCAATCCAGAAAATTATTAATTATATTTTCTTAACAGATTACGCTCTGTGACGTTGTTCCTATGTTAAATTGGTGGAAAAATAATTTTCAAAAAATCAATCACATCAGAGATACCCTATAGAGACTCTGACAAATATAATTATATGTAATACCCATAACTATTCAAGTGAAAGCGGTGGTCTTTCTACATAAAAAAATTTGTATTTCACTCAATATAGTAATTATAATATTAAAAATAGTTGATTTTCACATTGAGAATTTTGCAAAAATGAAAATTATTGTTATAATAAGTAAATCAAAGATAAAACCACTAACATACGCTTTAAAATAGTGTGAACTAACTTAGAATAAGAAAATAATTTTAAATTCATGCCATTAAAATTACTAATTTGGATTATTGAGATTTTGTACACTTCCATGTAGTTAACGTATAAATACATGGAAGTGTACAAAATCTTAATAATCCAAATTTGATATTGAAATTCTATCAAGCACCCTCAGTCGATGTATTAAATTATATTAAAATTACTGTTTGAAAAATAAAAATAATTATGCGAAAAGCTGTTTCGAACGCTTTAAGTATACAGTATCTTTCAACAAAAATGAGGCAAGAAGAATCTAGAAAATATTTCATTATTCTCTTCAATGATGCTCAGCATATGTTAATAAAATAAGAAGGAGGTATTCCTAACTTTAGAGAAAATTAAACAAATTTTATTCACCCGTCTTTTCGCCTGCAGATATTTAAATTTTGGGCTTTTTTTTGTTGCTATTCATGTTTGAAGTTATGCTTCAAAATTTGTACTCAAAATTAATACATTACTTAAGGTTATTGAACAAAACTTAAAATACAATACAACTTATGACGGACTTATAAGGAGTAACCTCAATATTAAATTAAGAAGCCATCGAAGAAAATTGGATTCCAAAAGCTTTATACTGACTTCATAATTAGTTATGGATTAATGAATAAACTAAAAACACTATTATAATAAAATGAAACGTTTATTGAAGTGTATTGACATAGTTTAATTGTAAGGAATAAACTCAGATATATCCATCTTAACGATGTCATCAGAGCTATACTTATTAACAGTTTAGGATTACTAAGCTCTAACTGAGATACCTAAACTTTTTACACCTAAACTAAGTTTTAACGTTGGTATCGTCAATCAAGTTAGTAAAATTAAGCGCCTTACCTTTTGTATTGCCAGTAACAAATTCCAGTCTTTGCCTTTCAGTAATGTAAATTGCAGGTATACTCACTACATAGCCAACATTTGGGTTCTAAACAAAATTAAATTAACGGGGCGCTTATTTCAGTAATCGACGGTCCACGAGCTTTTGCCCACCGTACGTAAATCTCCTCCAAACAGGATACCGGTATACGTGAATTTTCAGATGCTCCTAATTGTACTTGCACCGTTCTGTATTCTGTACGGGTCGCCTTTGAAGGCTCCATAAATATATTTGGAATTCTCCTCTGGGGAATTGCAATGCCATGTTGAGTATGGATAGACCGTTGTAAACGAAAAGCTTTCCCATGAAGGTGAGCTTTTAATCAGATAAATTTAAGCGTTTTATACCAAAAACATACTATGTTATAATTGTAGTTTAATTCAGATGAATGCGATTCTAAGAATTATTATAAAAACGCTTATTTTTAATCAAAACTATACATCATTATATATAGACTCGATTTTAAATTGGTCTATAAAAAACAAACTTGACTTTTGCATTTCTTTCTCTCACTCAAGATTTCCTATTAAATATAACTATTTGATATCGAATAATACTTTACAGAGTTTGTCTGAAATTATTGACCTCGGTATAACGTTTGACTCTTCTTTCACATTTCATTCACATATTAATTCTGTTGCTATGCGTGCTAGCAAACTTCTTGGGTTTATTATTTTTTAGGCAAAGTAAACCATTCGAAAACCCAACTGTGTTTCGCAATTTGTGCATTTGCTTGGTTCTCAGTACGCTTGAATATGGATCTATTATCTGGAGTCCATATGAAAATTCTTACAAGTTGAAATTGGAGTGAGTTCATTTCTACGATATTTCTATTTCAAAACAATTAAATATTTTCCTTTTAATAGTTCCCCAAAAGAGTACTACCTAACCAAATTTCTTTTAGGAATGCTATCTTTTCACTCTCTTGAAGCACGACGATCGTTTTCAAATCTAAAGCATTTCTCTCTTCTTCTTCGGGGACGAGTTTATAATCCTGAAATTCTCATGACTATTAATTTATATGCTCCCAATTGTTATCTACGTGACCGAAATCATAATCAGACAATTTTTATTCTTAAAACTTGTTTTTCGCGTCAGTCATTCGAGTTACCAGTTGCAAGAGCCGTTCGGATGATTAATGCACTGCCTAGAGAGCTGGATATTTTCAGCAATAAACTCTGGGTATTGTTCACTAAATATTTGTTTCTTGTAAATTAATAATGTCTTGTTTTTTTGTATTTAATAATTTAAAAAAAATATTTTTATTTTCTTTATTGTTTTTACTAGTAGTGCTGTTTTCAATAATTATTAATATTGTTGTTACTGTTATTATGTTTGTGAAATGCATGGCACATTGGCGTCAGCTATAATGCCATGCATTTCAATTTTTTACATTTACAATAAATAATTATTATTAAACCTTTTTCACATTAAATCATTGATTATTGATTAAATTGCATTTAGTTCCATAAGAGTAACGCCAGTTGTTGCAGCATTACGTGATTATAAGCTATGTTTTACTCTTTTAAATTTGATAATATTATACTTGTTTATTATAGTAAAGTTTTGCTAAGTGGGTTTTTGAGAAGAATTAAATTTAAAGCTTACATTATTCACGAAAGACTTACCCGATAATATAAAACATGTAAAAGGCTTTATTTAACATAATCTTGCGGCAATATTTTCCGCAGTCTTATACTTATTGTAGACATATGCATGTTGTATATGAAAAAATAGATTGTTAAAAAGTCAGAGTTGTAAGCATATCTTTGGCATTTAAAAAATCGTTTAAAATTAAAACAAAAGTTAAAATAACAAATTATTTAGGTCGACAGGAACTATTAGATATTGTTGATAGCTATTACAGGTGCATGCCATTGTCAAAACTAAATACTTTTTTTTATAATTCTTGAAGAACTGAATAAAGTTTTGGTTGAATACCGTTGTTTATCGATCACTTCTTGTATATTCATCCATAAACGGCTATGCTTTGTGGGATCCCAACAAACATTAACGTTTAGCAACCGAAAACGAAGGGCCCCAAATACAAATGTATATAATGAGGTTTCAGCTTTCAATCATTAGCACCCTTCGTAAACGTGACTGCAAGTCTTTACTAAATAAAGAACTTCACGTTATGCCCCCATGTGTTTTCTGTTTTTGAATGATTCATTTATTCGATCAAAGTTGGTTTAATCATGTACACAATATTATTTTGTACAAAAGTTGATAAAAAGTCAATAAAAACCTTCTGAATTACCAATTTACCAACCTTCTAAATTACCGATTCTATTCGAATATCAAATGGTCAAACTAAAACTATTAATTTCTTAAGTATGAAAATACTATAAAAAATGGATTTCAATAATTAATAACATAACATTATACAAACACACATTCCAATACCGTTCCATTTTATTACAATGTCTAAAATTGGCAGCTGCGTTGGATTAATACAACGGTATTTCTTCAATTACTGTAAATACGGCATGTTTGACTGGTTTTTTAGCTCTGAGTCATTCGTCAAACTCAAGTATTATGATAAGTTATCGAAAGCGCCCAAGTTGGGTGAAGGCAACAATGACTACTTACTGGGGTATTCGTTATTTTTCTTGAAATCTGGAAAAATTGTGATGTGATCTTTGGTCTTTTGTAAAATATTTCATTAATAATTATTAAAAATAATATTCGAATATTCAAGCTAGAATTTCTATACGAGAGACACATTTGCACATTTTGCATCTGAATTGATTAAAAAAAATATTATTCAATTCACAATTTAAAATGAGTTTTATGTCAGTCGATATTCAAGTTTTGTTATAAACCACGAAATACATGTTTATCCATACATTATTATAATATACGAATAATAAGTTTGTTTGCTTGACATAGCCTTGAATTATACGAATATATTCAAAATATATTTTTATATATTTTTGTGACCTTCCAAGATTCAAAGAAGTTCTTATATCTCTTAACGGAAATCTAGTTTCTTCTGAAACAGATTACCAATTAATGTTTGTTTCAATGAACAATCTTTATCCACTGTTTTCAGTCTTTTTATAAGGAAATATCATGTATTATTTGATCTTTCAATAAGATTTCATGTCTTAGCGAGTGGAAGAGAATTTATGAGGAATTGTAATTTTTTCGACGTTTTCAATCCAATTGTGGATAGCGGGATTTTGTAAATTCAATTTTCTTTTGAGAAAAATATTACCTATGATATTATAAGTAAATCGAATTATTTTCTATTTTCTGAAAATGTCGATGAATAGAAAATGAATTGTTTTTTCGATAATATTGATTATATTATGACACTATATTATACTAATGATAATTTGTTAATATGAATTTGAGTACAAGGAAATTGCTCTTATTTTTTTTGTTTGCAAATATGATCAATTTTTGGACCATATCTGAGAAACATATGAATTCACAAGATTAGCTGCTGTACCTCCTCCCATTGCATGCCATTATCATTCACTTCTGTTGAGTGAAACCTATTAATAGTACCAGGTGGTTGCCCAGAATGCTGGAATTACACTAGCTGGAAGAAGAAAAGGCAGAGTAAAGGCTATCTGGATGTTTACATAGCACGTTATCCAGCCAGTTCCAACGTATCTCCATGACTGCCGACGTAAAAGGGTTTTGTTTAATCCGTTTCCCAATTTCCAACTTCATCGTGAAATCAAACCAACTAATCCTTAAAATACTACGCCAGCATATGTTATCGAGGTTCAGTACACAGTTTTTTGATTCGTCATCTGGTGCCGTGATTCGATACCGCAAAGCAAAACAAAAGTAGAATGCAAGCGTTGAAGAAATATACATGATCTATTATAACTGGTGTTTTTTTCATACAAAATATTATTTACATATAATATATACTGATATATAAAAAAACTGCATTATTTTAAAACAAAAAATACCCAGAGTAAAAGCTACACCTTAAAAAAGATAACAGTTTGAAAAAAATCAGATAAATATTCTATTTAACCGAGCATTACATTTTTTATTATTTATTCAACACAAAAAAAAAATATTTTGCCGATAAGCTTTTGCGAGAAACATTGAAGAAGGCAGAAAATTCTCCTGCGTAAAATTTTCCTACGTCTAGCTTCAAAAGAGTGTAGGTATTTCAAAAAGCCCAGGTGATTTTATTTTAAATATAATCTTCTAAGGTTACATTAAAGCCATTAACGACAAAAACCATAATTATTTCATAATATAAAAACCCGATCTTTAAGCGACAGTTTTTGGTAATGTTAGTCCAAAAGACTAATTAATTTATGATTAAAATTTAATATTGAAAAAAATATAGTGAAAAGACCTTGAGGAAATTACTGTCTGTAAATTTAAATACTAGATATTTAGCAAAATTGATTTTAAATGTCGATTTATTTAATATTTTTTTAAATAAAAGATTTAAACCTTAATTAAATAGTGGTATTTTAGTAATAAATGTAAAAATATAAAGTAAAACATTTGGTTTTGTAGGTAAATGTTGTATCATTTAAGTCGTTTGAATAAGTGGTTGGCCTTTTTTAATTTAAATGTTATGAATATAATTTATAGTTCTACAATCTACTATGGATGAATAAAATCATGAAATTTAATAAACCCTCCAACATAAATACCAGACAATTGCGTTTCAACCAACAATAGAAGCTCTTTATGGTTAAAAGTTTTTTAACAATATTTCAATGTAATTAAGTGTATGAAAAATAATTAACGATTTTTTTTATTCATTGAACATACAAGAAACTACAAAAAAACATTTTGAATAAACAAAAAAAGAATTATCCTTTTAATATGAATAAGTTAATAGATACAAAATTTGTCATTTACTATCAACGCTAACCATTTTATTTGAATCGTTATTTTAAAATTATAACACTTTATTGATTATTAATATTATAACACAGTTTGTTGTGAGAAGTAATCACATGTTATCAAATTCTAACTTTATAAAAGTTTTATTACTAATCATTATAGCAGTATATAGCTGTTTGTTTGTTAAACATAAAACACTTTTTAAATACTAAAACCACTCAATTAGTATGTGTAAATATGAATAAAATTGTTCTATTTCATCACATTTATACAAAAAGTAATTTCGTATATATAGATTCGGCAATTCACGAAATAGTTAAATTTCAGATTTACGGACAAGTTTGATTTTATCAAAGTAAAGTCAACCTTTCCCGCTCCGTGGTACAGTACACAATGTAGTTGGCTTGAGTCACGAATTTCACGGTCTCTAATCCCAGTACAGACTGTTTCATGAATTGATTTTTCAATCGATACAAGAATTTCTATTCGAAGACATGGATGAATTTAATGTCTTGAATTCTCTCCTAGCCATCCGATCCTTAAACGGGGCGTAACGAGAGCTATTAAATAAACACGTATCCTGATTTAGCTTTATCTTTCCATCCGTACTCTGTTTTAAAAAAAGAGGTTGAGAAACTGAGTAACAAGCAGTTCTTGAAGAAAAATTTCTGTTAAGATACCTTCATTAGAAAGCCATATGCACAACATTAGGAGCGGAAATGTAATGAAAAAATCTTAGAATAAATAATATTATATATACTAAGGCTTTTATATGAAATTGTCGTGTATGTGGTAAAGTTATTTTCTACAAATAAAATGTTATTGCGTAGAGCAACAAAAACAGCGTACTATCTACGTCACATACCCGTTGCCGACACACTCCTTCAATGGGGAAATACAAATCCAGCTATGTCTACGCAAATGGCGGCAGTAAATGCTCTATCCCAAAACCAGCCTACGCAAAAGGGAAATAAAAGTTTTCTACCGCACTTTGAAAAATTATGCTTATAAGGAACTGCACCCTCGAAACGCTTGGTGTGTGACAAAAATACGTTTATTTCACTACATTAACATTAAATAAACTTATTTTGTAGTCGTTTTAGCAGAACCCCTTGGTAATTCTTGTTTTGGGTGAACCTGTGTCGAATATTTTCACTTAAATCATATACAATTCAACAATAATGTTAACATACATTATATTAGTTGTTGGGCAATAGATACATCTAAGATTCAAATAAAAAATAAAAACTATCATACGATAAATTATTTTTAATACAAAATATACCTTGGGTTTTATAAAGCTGAACAAACTATACTTTCCTGACTAAATATTGAAATTTTATGAGATTGCAAATATTCAAATTGAACCTATGCTTTTTATTGCTAAATTAGATAATTATTTAAACTGTACTAAAGCGAAAATTATTCGAGTAATTATTTCATTGAGAATAAAACATAATATGTAATTAACTATTTGAAAACATTATTAAAGTGGTCACTAGGTTTTTGGCAGTGAAATCATTTGATTTTTTAAACATGATATTTTTATTTCAATCATATTCACTCTCAATATAGAGAGTGTGTAATTCTTATGGAATATCTCAATAAACTTTTCAGAGAACTGTTTGTTATCCAATCGCACGATGTCTTATTTTTGGAGAGTTAAAGCATGAAATGTTGGGACTAGAAAAGGTTTTGTTGTTATCTAATTACCATTCTAATAACATTATATGCATCCAGGCATTCGATCAAAAATTGATAAATCGATTGATAAATTGAACAAGAAGAACACTTGATGCCAAGACTGGTACGATATTCCATTGGCCTGCATTGATTAGGTCAATAACTGTTTTGATTTATGGTCACTAAATTTAATAAATGGTAAGAAATTAATCAACATGGTCAGTGTCCACTTGGTCATTTAGTGTAATAAGCGTTCTGAAAATTATGCAAAATGGTCAGTCATTAAATTAACCATCCGATATTTCTACAATACGGTCAGTTTTTAAATTAAACCTTAAATTAAACCATATGGCAATTATTTACTAACCAAACATAAGTATTAATTGACCATTTATAGGAAAATAACTGACCCTTTGTATAATAAGTTACTGACTAAATAATAGCTTTCATATTAAAACGTATAAATTACAATTTAATGTTGTAGCACTTGCAGGATTGTATGACAGAAATTTGACAGAATCTAATAAATTGAGGGTCTTGTTGGGTAAATTTATAGGTTTATCACAAATCAATAATATGTGAGCGCCTTGGTCGATGAATCTTAAATGCTCTAAGGACGAATCTAAAGCAGATTTAATAATATCTTATCCTCGATTTCTCAGCAAACACTTAATCTCTCAATGGGACAGCTTTACTGTAAGAAAGATTTACGTCCTAACGTTTTTGCGTAAGGCGATCTTGACTTTCCAATACAACTTCCTAAATAAGCCGTTAATACGTTGAAACTTTGTAAATTAAGATTGAAAATCCTAACAGCAGTATTATATCCGTTTCATGAAGCGGAAAACAAGATTTCATTATTGTAGGCTTTAAAATAAACGTATAATTCCCAAAGTTTTTTCAGCCTTAACTAATTAGATACTACACGATTTCGTTGTTGGGATTAAAAAAATAATAAAACAATTTCAAAATTATTTCTTCTGAAGATGTTTCTTCAATATTTCAATTATTTTTTTACTTTCACTTGTTCGAAATATTATTATACTTTTAAAGCTTTCCAAAGGATGGAAGATGGAAGTTATATATGAATCAAACCACTGTTTGTGAATAATGGATAACTAAAGAGTTAATTTTAAATCAAAAATATTACAGAAGATATCCCTATATAAAAGATAAAAAATCATTTTTTTTTATAGTAGTGTCAATAGTAGATACAAAGTTATATTTTTACCCTTATAATGTGTCAACTTTCAATTCTTGGTGAAAAGAGATTATATTTTTGAAATAAAACTGCATTTTGTATGTAATGCTTCCTTATTTTTATGATGATCAGGATTGGTTTTTGTCATTGCAAGCATTATCAACTTATAAAATATAAATCTTAACTAGGCTCTTTATATGAAATTGATTGTTTATAACTACAAGGTATATCAAACAATTGGTTTAAGAATAATGATAACAATTTACAGATAAACGTAAAAATTATGTATATACCAAATTAAATAGTCTACAGTTAACATGGTAACGATCTCAATAACTTCTAATCAAAAATTCGAAGTTAAATCACATTAGAAGTAAATTATAAGGGAAAAATATAATGAGAATAACAGACATACCACTATTTTTAATATCAGTTACTTTAAAGGACAAAAATAAACTGAACATTTTATAAGGAAAATTTAGCAGTAAGTAGCTGAAAATCGACTGGTAAAAAAACAATACTCTAGTGGTAAATAACTACCACTGTAGACGAAATTCACTAGAACACCACCTTACGGTGCAACACTTTCCGATTCTTAAAGCGAAAATTTAATAATGTTAAAGTGGTATCTGCGATCCATGTCTCATGTTTTGATATCTTTGATAATATGAGTTGTATGCAATGTGGTTTGGGTAAGAGATTTACACTGTTAAGTGAAAAGAGGAGATATTCGTGTAAAATATATACAAAGTATAAAATTGTTACAGAAAAAAACATTTAAATAGACATTATGAAGTGCTTTTATGTGATAAAAAAACGCACATAAAAAAGTGAGCCCGCCAAACGACAAACCGTGAAATCTGCAAATTTGTTAATACTAAAAACCAAAAAGGTATCTATCTGGTGCTATTTATCTTTTATATCTTCCGTCCCGTGGGAGAGCGAGTAAAAGTAATGGAACAAAGGATTTTTCTATCTTTCCTAAACTTTGCTTCCATGGAAAACATTTTGCTCTAGCAATGTGTCTGAAATTATTGTGAATGAAAAAAAGCACAGACACGGCGCAAGCTACGCGTGACAGATGGCATGCGGAACTTTATGAAAAAGAAATATAAATAATTTCAAGGTTTAAAAAATGTGCGTATATTATTGATAATGGAACCGTTTCTCTGTAAGTTAATATGACACGTGCTTATTCATACAAAGCTATCATTAAAAAAAAAATCCAATTTAAATCAGTAATCCAGCGGTCGATAACTTTTTCATAGCCACGTTTATTTATCTGTTTGTAAATTAGGCTACATCCAATAAACTTCAATTAGATATAAAAATTATGTAAATAAATGTCCCCTTGCCACCTCTGAAGACTATTATGTTGTTATACCAGTGGTTCCTGTTTGATTCCATGCTAAACCGTTTTTTATTTTATTTATAAAAAATACAACGTTTGATAATACGCTTTTTAAAAGCGCGGCAGCGTTTATTATAATAATTTATATGGTATATTGTGTAAGAAAACATACTGCTCCCAATTGATTTTAACTAGGTTTATTGCAATCATATTTGAATGGAAATCGATAAAAAGGCATTCTTTTGTAGGAACATGACGAAAATTACATTTTAGGTATACAATATAATAAAAACAGAATTTCAAATCAAAATATATTGTTGAAATTAACCAAATTCCCGTACTAAAACTTTTGTTATTCTTTTCTAGAGAAGTTAATAATTAAATATGCTCTTATTTAGCGTTAATTTAATTTCACTGTACAGTAAATAAATAAAGAACTAGTAGCACATGTGAAAATATAAAATTGAGTATGTTGCGCTTAGTGTAAAAAAGAGAAAACTTATTTTTTTTTTATTGTTTAATATCATTATCTATTAAGTATCTACAGCGTAAGCTTTGATTATTATTCCATAATTATTCAATTCATTTGTTCTTGTTGAGGCGGAAATTGTGAACTAAAATAAATTAATGGATTTAAAATAATTCCTGAAGAAAATTGCCGGATTTTTATCGTGAACGTTAATCCTAGATGTCAAGGTTTTCGGTAATTCAATTTATTCGATCAAAGATTTCACGAAACTGCTTTTAGTTAATTTAAAAAAGTTTTTAAAATTCTTTTGACACGATTTCCTTTGTTCATTTTCTTTGTATTTTTGAATAAATATAGGTTGAAAATATAGTTTTTTTATATATTTAAGTAGAATTAATACATTCTACTACTTCACTCTTATCGTAGCCTGATCGTAGTCTGAATTTTTTAATTTTTAGAAACAGATTGTAGTACTTTTTCACATTTTTTTGTACAGTCGAGACCAGCTTGACTTAGCGAGTCAGCATTTCTAGCCAACTACCAGATACGTTTGGAATGTTTTCTCACTTAGTAAAACAAGTTGATGTCATACTTAAAAATTGTGGAACTCATATTAAATATTGTGTTTGATTTAAAAAAATAAAATATTTGTCCTCCAAGAATTGTTAGTATTCCCATTTTTAGGATCGGATGTGTGGGAAGTAATTAATAAACATCAGAGGCACACTGCCATTAAGCACAAATTCATAAACCGATTGAGAAATCAATTTATAAAATTGTCCATACTGAGATTCGGGCCCGTGAGCACCATCCTCGAAGCCAACGACGTTGACCACTCGCCTAAGCGCCAGGCAATGAGTTGTTGTTTTGTTTGTCAATTTCAAATCATATTCAATAATATATTGAGTAATGAATAAATAACATTTATTTAAAAAAATTGCTAAGCCGGAATGGAAATTGAGGGAGATGTGAAATATAATATAATAAACAAAAATAGAAATAAGTTAGAAATAAAATAAAGTTTAAATGTAATCGTTTTATTTTTATTTAATTTGAATAATATGATGTACAATAATGTGTCACTTTGACATATAGCGTTAACTATAAAATATAAATACCAATGAGGAAGTGAATGAAAGTGATTAAAAAAACGTCCTATATTTTTTCAGACAGTTTTTGACATTGGTTGTCCACCAAAATGAAATGACACTTTGTTGATTCTAGATTCCGTAGTTAATGAATTAAACATGCATTTGTGGGGTTTTGTTGTTCCATTATTTACCCAAGTCACAGACGACGATGATAGACAGCAAATAAAACAAATAAATCCATACATCGTAAAGCAATAAACATATTTAAGACATCGACTGAGGGTGCTTGATGGAGTTTAAATATCAAATTTAGATTATTGAGATTTTGTACACTTCCATGTATTTTGTCACTAACGACCCGGGTTTCACCTTTCGGCATCTTCAGGCATTCGAGCACACGAATGGACTCGAACTGACTTATCTTAAATTATAATATACATATATAAAACTACATTTAGAATTGCATAGCGCAGAATTAAATAGCAGTTTTATTGTATGTATGTACGTTCATTAAGTAGTTTTTAATAAATCATTTTATTTAAAGTTGTAATAAGAATATTTTGTTGATATATTTTGTGTATTTATTAATAAAATTATATAGGTAGCAAACTTTTTCATAGCAGTTGTGGCAATGAAAATGTTTTCCTTAGTCAGGATGAAAAGTTACCGATCCAATTATCCATACAAGCATCGGCAAATCAGTTCTCTGTCGATAGTATAACATGTACGTATTTATTTGTGTTATTGAATTTTCTTACCCATTTATGACAACGTTCAAACTTTTCATTCTCAGATGTATCTTCCTATATACAAAGAATATTTTACGAAGTTATGAGCAAGAGTTGAATGCGCCAAAGTATATTTACCCTGTTATTTTAAAATATCTCAGTGCAACAGGGGTTTGCAAATTTCACAAAATAATAAAGTTTTTTTTTAATTATTGTAATAAATTAAACCTTCATCTCAATAATGCTCTTGTTGACAAATGGTCATTGATGTTGGGCTTTTGTCAACTCTCACTTTCATTCATTGATGCTTAGTCTATTGATCGAGATAACGTATCAAAACGAGATGGTTGTTTGTGCACTTATATGAATTCCTGTCTAATCTAATTATATATGATTCTAATAAAATTGACATTGATAGATCAATAAGCTGACTTAAACTCATTTCCTTACTCCATTTATCTATCCTCAATTGAGAGACTGCTTCTAAGATGCTCCGTAGGAAGTTAATATGCGACACATTTTGAGATGACTTGATTACATCCGCCATTGGAAAATGACAGACCATTGTTCTAAGTAGTTAGGTTTGCCAGTAAATCAATGAAAATCATAGATGTGAATATTATTTTCTTTATTAAAATGTTGAAATGGATGAAGTTAAACGTATTAAAGAATTATTCTAGTCTCATGACAGTTAGCAATTATTATAAATGGATTGCTAAGTTGTCATTTACTGGACACCATACATATTTTGCACCATTTTATTTTATTAAGTAACAGGAAAATATGACATAATATATAACGCTTATTTTGTTAGAAATATGAGCCAAAATTATGTTTTTTCGAATTCATTTGGTTTCCCATTTCATTGGTTATACGTTTCATGAGCGAAGAAACAAAGTAAATAAAACACTAAATGAAAAAATGAAAGCCGCTGGAAGCTATATTTCACTGGCAGTATTGCCGAACAAAAAACAGGAAGGAGACCCAAGGAAACGTATAAGAAAATGTATCCAGTGCCTTCATTGTGCTTTTTTCTCCCAAAGTTTGCGCTGACTCATTGGCGTCAGATGGTAATTCTTTTGAATATCGCGTGGCAGCTTAAATCTTTGTTCATAGAAAATAAAACGTTTGATTATCACTGTCAGAATAAATAAAATTTGTTTTTAATAGTATGAGAGTTTATCAAAGATAAAATTTTCAATTATTAAACTTTTGTAGAAAAAATAGTAATTTTATAACATACGTTATATATTTTCCTTGAGAACGACGTAACAAAAACATGAAAAATGCGAAATATAATAAATGGCAATTTAAAAATAATGACGTTTTTTTTCCGAATAAAAGTTCGAATAAATTATCAAATGCTTAATGCATTTCATATAAAATGCATTATTTTTAAACATCTTTTTTTAAAATAGAATATTGATCTAGATGGATTTTCGTGTTTTTACAAATAATATCATGGTGATTAAAAGAAACGTAAGTTCTTTTAAATATAGTTCTGACGATAGCGTGTATCCAAAATAGCTATTTAAGCAAAATATTTGACAGTGGACAATGGGAAAAATGTGTACACTGAAAAAAACGAATATTTTTGAATACGAATAATGTCTTTTTCAGGAGACGATATAATTGAAAATGAATTAAGCTTTTTGGTTAAATAGTCTATATTTCAGTTAATGAACAAGATAGCATTTACCATGATAGAAAGAGTTTCCTGACACTATAAAAATATCAAGATTAAACACGTAAACCAGAAGATTCTGATAAAAGTATTTTTAGTTTCAACTTAGAGAAGTACTTTAATTCAATGCAGAATACTGTTTCCACTAGAACCCTATTGTCTATTTATAAAGATACTGTATTGTCTAAAATCATATAAGTTTCATGAGGTTATATGGACCACTCGGAGTAATAATCTTCACGTATGCATCTTTAATAACCGTCTCGCAAACTATATACATAAAACCATTATGTAGGAGTAGGGTGAAAATTTATGCGCATTCATAAAAAGTTAAAATTTAACAACAAAGATAATCAGTGGAAACTCTTCTGAACAAATAGAGTCAGCGTGATTACGCCTCGATTACGTCAGAGAGGAATTTTCTTAATTCTTGAGGCTTAGGATTGCTGGATACAGCTTAAGAAACTACTTAAGCCTTTACGCCACCTGGCGTCGTAAGCTTCGTCCTAGAGCTGGTGCCTAACTATCCTTAAACGAATCTCTTTTGTCTGGCTAATCAGGGATGGCCAGCGATTATTTTAAGAAACGTATGTGCAGATTTGTTTTATTAAATCATTTGGTTGGCGCTACAGTTCATTGATGCCCATGACAGACTGTATAATTGATATTCAAACACCTCGTCTCATCATCATAATCATTATCTAAACACATTTGTATGACGAGTAGGTTGTGCTTAATCGTTGTTTATTATATTTAAAGAGAAAATTTAATTTTTATTTAAATATTTAAAGCTGCATTGTATTTACATATTCAATGTCATTTAAATTATTGATTGAATTTGCATTTATTTGGCAGAACTCAATTATAGTAGGATAAAATAACAAAGTATTTAGTTCTACAAAATTTTTATTAGGTAGTTGATAGCTATTGCTATGCTATGACATTTAAATTAGTTGTTTACAAGAAAGAGTATAGCAGTTAAATTCGTACTATTAAATTAGGTACTATCCCAGCTTTGTGATGATTTATGGTGCTAAGGGAAAGTAATTTCCATATTCATAAGTAGTAAATAAATGTCTAATTCTGTAGTCTAGTGTTATCAAATTTATCCTGGCGAACATATGAGTCTGCGTTCATGTTCTGGCAAGGTAAATATTAGTTAGATTTTAGTTTAACACATTTTAGATGAAGGAGATTGTTCGTTGTGTCTTTTTTCCTCGAATTCAAATTCTCATCGTGTTTATCTCATGTGATTTAAGAATATTAAAAACATTGACTCTTTGGTTAGAATTGTAAACAGTCACATATTTCTTTTTACATTTTAAATACATCTAAAAAAGCATATTTATTTAAATAATAATGTTTTTGTATGTATTGTAATATTTTATTACTCATCTTATTTTTGAATTAGCCCTTGTATCATTTTTAAAAATACCGATTAAATATGATAATCTTATTATTTAAGACACGGCATACAGTAACTTCAAGCTATTATGTCAGAGACAAATTCTTTCGAACACTTCATAAAAATAGATGAAATTATGTGTCAAGTATTTAAAAAAGATGAAGATGGATAGGTATATTAAAATGTGTTTTTATCGAAGTCGATTGGGAAATCGAGTAACTAGCGTAAATAAATATACGATTTTTTATATTAGTTTGTAGGTTTGTACATCTTGTTTTTTTTGACGTGGAGCATACGGTCTTCTAATGGAGGTATCTCAACAGATTTTTATGAGAACTGCATGTTACTCACTTGCTAGAACTCTTTTTATTTGAAGATAGTAGGGAAAGAAGGATAAGGTTAGGGCAGGACTAGTGGCTAGTTAATCGCTCTCGCTAAGCCCCGTGAGGATCGAATGGGTGGGAGGCAGTTGTTTTTGGACATCACAAACAAAGATCAATTTATGAAAACCGTCCGTACCGGGAATTGAACCCGAGACATCCGTAACCGTAGCCAACGACGCTACCAACTGCGCCACGGGTGCTGGCGATATTATTAAAGTCAAAAAATTTAAAGCAAAGCAAAATTATTTGGATAATTACATTTTATATACTACAGACATTCAAAATGATTGACATTGTGATATAAACCGTAGAGACAAAAACGAAATTACTTATTTTACTATAACTATTCTTGGATATCACATCCTGTGGCCAAAAAGTAATTTTGTCAGCCCTGCGCCTAATTACTATAAGCAATGATCACAGCGGGAAATAAACATCATAAATAAATTGCCACGAATCAGAAGAACGTGCGGTTGATAAATAAAATGTGCGTTAATGTTACAACGATGCGTGAAGATTAAATTGGTTATAACCACGGGACACATTAAATATATTACACACTGTATGAAATATAACTAAACCGTTTAATCTATCATAAGAAAGGTTTGTTTATAAGCGGGCTTCTTTGCCGTGATAGATTATAGTGTCAGATGCAAACTCTGGGAGAATAAAAGATTTTATTTTGCGGGATCTGTAACGTCATTACTATTATGCTTATTATAATAGCAGTGAAATTGCGTCATCATTTTTTAAGTCACTATCAATGGATGTTAATAATAAACTGTTGATTGGAGACCTTTGTAATTTAATGTTTTTTTAATTATGAAAAATATGTGCAGTAAATTAAATGAGTTGTCAGTAATATAACAAAATTTTCTGTACTTATGAGTGTCGTATATAAATAAAATAGTCAAACTTAACCTAACTTAACTGAAAGAACAAAAAAAAAATAATATAGTGGCCACGTTTATAAATATTTACTGACCGTAAATACAATTAGTTATTGATCATATTATACATCGAATTCCCTTTTTTCAGTATCACAAATAAAAACATTTTGATATACTAGTAGAAATATAATTCATGTCTTAATTTTTTTTAAATATGTTACAGTATTTATTTAAATTGTGAAATAGTCAAGTAAATTAAGTAAAGAATACCGTGTAGTTTAAAAAAAATGAGAGTTTTTTTTTTATTGTAATGGAATTTTTGACACGTAAATAATTTTGCATTATCCTCAGTATTATTTTATTTAAAGATTTAATGAGATAAATTAATAAACATTGTATTTAATTGAAGAGAGAAAAGTCCACAGAAGCTTCTAGAATTTTTTGATTGATAAGCAGAGTTTTACTATTGATCTGCAAATCCGACTTGTAATCCACATTAGGTATCAAGAATCCACTTACTAAAAATAAAATCATATAAGAAGCTAACTTTTATCATCGAAAAGTTTTATTTTCCAATTACATTCAAAGTCTTCTTCAAAACTCGCATGTTTGTTTTCAATCAAAATGTTTTTCGTCTCCTTGGTAATATAACACGATCTGAAAATCGTATGTCCTATGTTTTACCGAGGCACATAAGCTTGGTTGGGTTTCTTTTTTATTCCCGACAAACACAAATAATGCTCGATTTACCTGTGATTTATATTTGCCGTAGGAATGCTGGTTATGTTCTTGCGAATGTATTTTTACGAGTAAAGTTAAGGGGGTTATTTGGTATTTTGTCTATTCCACTGTAGCATTTTCCTTCGGGCAAAAATATAAATGAGTGTTTACCAAGCAAATAACTATGCTCGCCGTGAAACATTCTAGAAAGCCAGCGACAATCTGAAAACAATGATGTACACAAATTGTTTCTTGAAATTTGGGACGGCCCTTTATACGTCGGAACAATTCTTACGGTCCCTTTGTAAATGTAAAGCTTTTAAAAAAACAAAACATTTCGTCCTGGTCAGATGACGTTAGGGCTTTATGTGAAAAGGTAATGCTGTTTGTTTTCGGTAGAAAAAACTGTTGTTTCAACGGTTTATTGAAACTTAAGGTTAAATGATCTAAAAAAATACTCAGATGAATTCTTTCGTTGATATGTTTTTACCCATAAATACAATACAAATAAGTAAAAAAGATTTGAATGAACTTTCATTTTTCATTTTAATTAACCTTTTAGTATGACAGATAGGTACCGATAGTGATAAAAGTAAAAAATATTGAAAATTTTTAAGTAACTACTATTATTTCTTTTTTACAGATACGAGGCAACTATTCACCGCGCTGAAAATGGATGGGAAAAACAATAACATAAAGTGTTGTTCAACAACAGTGTGCATTAGATAAACTAACGTGTTTTAACTGTGAAAAAAATAAATATTTTGAAAGTGGAAAATAATTAATACAAAAAAGTTATTATTATTTAATAATGCTGCAATTAAATTTAAAATGTGTTATAAAAACGGACTCTCTAAAAACCTAGTATCAATAAAGTGAAGATTTTAAGAAAAAATTTGAGCTGTATTTCAACAATGGCGTCTCACCGAATATGGATGCAGCACTATGCTTTTTGCATATTGCTACTGTTAATGCATTGTTTGGGTGAAGCATGGGCATGTCCAGAGCCGTGTACGTGTAAATGGAAGAATGGAAAACAATCCATTGAATGCCATGACAAGGATTTAACAGTCATTCCAATGGGATTAGATCACGGCACTCAAGTGCTGGAATTCTCAGGAAATAATCTGCAAGTTCTACCGAAAGAACGATTTAAAAAATTGGGCTTGATAAACTTACAAAAAATATTCTTATCCCGATGTAAGATATCGAGAATTGATGACGACTCTTTCAAAGGACTCTCAAATTTAGTTGAGTTAGATCTGTCACAGAACTCACTTTTGCAGGTACCTTCGCCAATATTTTCTGATTTTCCGTCCCTAATGAGACTAACACTAAGTGAAAATCCTATAATGACACTAAAAAGCAACGGTTTTCAGCATCTTACATTTTTGACCACATTAGAATTGAGTAAATGCAATATTAATTTGATCGAGGATGAAGCATTTATTGGCTTAGGACATTTAGAATGGCTTAAATTGGATGGAAATAAATTATACACTATGAAAGGCTCTCACATCTTACCGGAATCTCTACACGGCGTGGACCTACATAACAATAAATGGCAGTGTGATTGTAATTCCCAAGATCTTTATACGTGGTTACTGAATTTTAATATACCACATTCTGTTGAGCCTAAATGCAGTTCTCCTTCTCGTCTCGCCGGTCAGACGATAAAGTCTCTAACGGAAAATGACCTTGCATGCTTGCCTGAAGTATCTCCAACGACATTTTTCTTGGAAATAAGCGAAGGTAAAAATGTTTCACTACTATGTCAAGTGTCCGCTGTCCCTGAAGCCAAAGTATCGTGGTGGTTTCAAGGACAAGTTTTACAAAACGATTCAATGGTGGCCCCAGGGATTCATTTGTATTATTATATAGAAGAAGGAACTATTGAAAAAAGAAGTGAACTTTTTATATACAATACAAACAGTGAAGATAACGGGACTTTTGCATGTGTAGCTGAGAACCCCGCGGGAAAAAGTCATACCAATTTCACCATACGAGTTATCGTAAAAGAGGACCCAATTGTAATCGTGGTGACATTTCCATTTGAATATATTTTGACATTTGCTGTTGGAGCTGGAATACTTTTAATAATAATTCTCATTGTTATTATTGTTGCTATCGTAAAGTGTAAACGAAACAAAAAAAGAAGGAAGAAGAAGGAAAGCAGTAAAGATGTCGCTATGCAATATCCAACAAGTTTGATAAAAAGCTCCAATTCAAGTACTTGCAGTGATCCCTTACCACCAAAAATGAATGGAAGTATACTTGTCACCGATCAACATCATCGAGTAGCTATGTATAATGACCCGTCAAGAGATATTTTAATGAACAACTTGGAAAATACTATTTGTTTTAATTCTTCGTCATTGAGAAATTATCAACTCGAACAAAACCCAGATCTTATTAACGATACAGAAAGCGTTGGGAATGGAAGAAAGAATATAAACGAGACTGATATGGATCAACAGATGGATTGTCACGATGGAGAAGCGTCGGACAATTTTGATACGAGTACTGTCCTCTCTTTGCAATCGGCGGCACCTCGTCAAGTGAAATGGCAAGATCAGCAGAAATACATCAGTACTGTTGCTACGTTGCCACGTGCTACACGGAATGACATGTATCAACACGTTGCAGATGTCCATTTGAATCCCGGTTGCTTCCTCGACAGTGACGGATACCCAATCGATTATGGATTACCGAAAATACAAACAATGCAACAACCCATAATGGTTACAGATAATTCCAACAATTTCTACCGAACACTTCCTCACAATCGGTCTAAAATTAAAAATGCGCCTAATCAAGCCGTGCGATTTTCAAGAGAAGCCGAGTTCTTCATAAGATCAAATCAACCACCATCGTATGAACATTACAGTCCAGCTGATGTAAGGTATACTGTAGAAGGATATCCGTATACTCAACCAAGGCCAAAACAGGGTTATAATGGTGAACAGCAAGTAGGCTTGCCCGAAGGAGCTTTTATTCCGTCGCCACCTGAAGGTTATAAATCTGGAGCGTTATCACCGTCTGTGACGTGCTGTACTTCCCCTCAAGGGATCATGCCAAACATGTGGTCTCCATGCCAATCTGTAAACTATGGTCAACAGGGGCCACCTCAAACGAGGTCTCATCTTGACATGGCACCGAGTCTTCCAACTGCTAGCTTTGTATCTACAAGATGCGTACCGACGCAAACGACAGATGCAGATTCTAGATTAGCTTCTGAAAAAATAGGTGATTCATCAAAAACAAAAGCTGTGAGTCAATCATCGAGTACAAAAGACTTAGAAAATCCTTCGGAAAGCCCCGATGAAGGTTATGTCGGAGACGGCGTAGAGGCTCCAGAAATTTGACGAAGACGATCGCAGGACATCTGCAGAAATGGAAGAAATAGTACTGCTACTCAAAGCGATAGCAAAGATAGTAAAGAATCAAATGATGTGAGTTGGAATCTAGTTGATACGGGTTCCAAGGCAACCCAGCAACCGGACTCGAACAAAAAAATGTAAAAAAAAGTGATAGACTATAACATGTTAAATTATCCAATTATTTTTTTAGCTGCTTGAACTCTAACAAATAAATGAATATTTTTAACACACAGGGTAAATGTAAGGTGAATAGCTTCGCAAAGTTATTGTGTCGTCTAGATTAAAAGTAATTGTCCATATTTGACATTTGGCATTAGTTTGAATGACGATACTATAATGTGAAGGTGTCTGTTATTTAAAAACAGTGAAAATGAAACAGGAAAAATGGTAACTACGATTTAAATACGTTTCAAAAATTATCAAATGAAAGTACGGATAGAGTGCTCAATAAAATAAGATAGAATAACAAATTTAAAAGGGGAAAGTGATGACACTTAGCTGTTGCTTTAAATAGATTTTTTTTGGTTTTTTTGTCTAAATTTCTTCCTAAATAAACAAAATTAATTGACATTACTATCTCGTTTCATTCAAGCAAAAAGACGTTGTTGTTCTATCCGCTATGTTTTAGAAAATATTTTAAAAATGCATTTTATTAATATGATAAACAAATACACTTATTACTCTGTACATCAACTCAATATATATATAAATCATAAAAATCCCTTTAAATTTATAAGTGTATATTGTAAATAACAAAATTGAATGAAATGAGTTTGTTTGTAAAAGAAATGAAACACTATTTCTTCTTTCTCCAATGAATGTGTAGAAGAAAGTGACAACAGTTTTTTAAAAAATGTGATTAATTTAGACCGTAAGGAATATTTTTACAATAAAATGTGAATGACTGGTAAGTATTTTTGGAAGAATTAGAATTCCATCGAATGAGTATTTCTAGTCAATCTCGATAATTTTAAATAAGACGTATAATGTCAGTAAAAGCAATATATACATGAATGACTAGCTAAATTTAGGGCATGTAAATATAAACATAAATCTTTATTGAAGTAGATTTTTTATGAAAATGTTATGTTTATATTCATAGATGGCTTACACAATATAACAATGTTATAATCTGGAGCAAATATTTAACAAAACAATGTCGTTAATTATTGTAAGTTATAACAACTATCAAGAAAAACTTCAATTTAACATTACTCGTATTATGCTTAAAAATCAACAGTCTTTTAACTTGTAATAATAAAAATCTCTTACTTACGTTACAATGGACAACACGAGTTTCTCAATTCTTCAGAAGACATTTTTACTTTATTATCAGTTTTTTTTTTTTTTTAAATGTGTTATTTTATTTAAATCTATTGTTAAAAAGTGAATTTTGATTATTATTTAATTTTTTTTAATTAACTATTTATGTTGTAGGTACATCTTTGAATTTGGAAAGGTATTAACTACTACATTAAAAGATTTTTACTTTATATTATGACGTGCATATTGCTGGAACCGAATAAAACAAATGCTATAGTTTATTTTTAATTAAGTTTTGTTTCTATCTTCCGCCGATAATTAGCTTCAGAAGTAATTATTAATAACACTAAAACTACAATAAAATTATGACAAAATGCTCTCTCAAATTAATACCATTTATAGTTTAGTTATATTAGTTATAAACGGTATGACTTAAATTTGAAAAATTAATTCATTAAAAAATTTGTAATAATTATTGTTTATATTAATAATCTCAAAAAACGTTGTTTATCACAATTGGCATTTTACGGTTTAATATAATTTGGCCAAAAAACAATCTAAGCTAGACCATTTTGCACGTAAAATATTATAAGTAGATGAAAATTGTCTATTTAATATTTTCTTATAAATGCACAGTTTCTTCTGCGTAAAGCAACGTAGAATTATTCTTGAATTGTAAACTAAGAATTTTTTTAATGAATAAAGTTATTTTTCTTTTGAATCTTTCAATACGATATTTCAATAAAAATAAACTGTCAGTATTCAGCAAAATTAAATTTATTAAAAATACATCAGTATTGTAAAATATAAGAAAGTATTTCTTATTATTAAAACACCTTCTTTATTGAAATTAAAAAGGTACTAATTATGTATGAACAATTATAATTTTAATCAGTATTATTTCTACGCAATCATATTAACGCCGAATTTATTAAATTTTACTTAGAAAAAAATATAGTTACTCTTGTTCATATATACATTAGTTGACCTGCTAATATTCAAATTTTACTCTAGCAAACTATGCTCACATTTATATAATATATATATTTTTCACATGTAATATTGCATAAATTTACTGTGTATACAATACGCTATGTTTGTAGAAATCTGGCACGGTTGTATATGTGCAGTATTTATACACAAAGGGTAATTATAAAAAAAATGTCTTTGAGTTGATTCAAAAGTGTATTCGTTGTAAATAATAAATTCTATACCTTAAGTAGACATAGACTTAAGGGGGAATAAAATTAAATATACTGACATTTAATGTTGTATTATTAGCAAAATACATATTAATATTCCATATGTAATGTAAATTATTTCATTGTGTTTCTATACCGACAGTGTTGAATATATTTGGTTATAAAATGAATGATTGTTTTATTATTTCATTTAACCCCTTTCAAATATTCATATGTGAATATTAAAACCAAAATGTTGATTATTATATCACAAATTTTGGAATTATATAAACTTCAAAAAAAGGATTTAAAGTACTTTTATATGGAGTATATGGATTCCTAAGGGAACATCTTCAAGGAAACTCGCTAAGCTTTAAGTTCATAAACATAAAATATCGTTAACCACACCATTAAGCTGTTGAGACATATGGGTGCATTAGTTGCTTTAAAAAATAACTACCACTATAAAAACAGAGTATCATGGTCGCTTTAAAATCTTTACCGATCTTGATAGTGAGAAAAGTTGAAACGATTTTTTAAAAGGATTCAAAATAAACTATTCGAATCGTAAAAATTTGCCTTATTCACTTTTGGTGTCAATTTTTGTCATTTTGGTTTCAATTCTAATTGTCAATTCTTGGTGGAAAGGCATTATATTTTAAAAATAAAACAGAATTTAAGATATCGACTGAGAGTGCTTGATGGAATTTCTTCGAACTGAACTCAGTCAGTTCGAGTTCACTCGGGTGCTCGAATGCCTGAAGAAGCCGAAAGGTGAAACATGGGTCGTTAGTGACAAAATACATGGAAATGTATAAAATCTCAACAATTCAAATTACAAAAAAAACACAATCTGTTTTGTACTACTTCCGCATATTTATAAAGATCGGGACTGGTTTTGCTCATGGCAACATGATCAACTGATAAAATTTAAATCAATAATTACAATCAAACAATTGGTTCAAGAACTATAACAATAATTTACAGGTAATGAAATAAATTATATAGTCTGAAATTAAAATTTTAACGACCACTTACAAATCACAAATACTCGTCATGAATCAAAAAACTAAGGCACATTAAAAATAAATTATACGAGAAAAATTTCATAAAAATTAAAAAATATTAAATACGTTATTAACATTGACACTAAGAAGAAAATAGTAAATGTAAATAAACTTGTTTGTTATAACATGCATTTTACTATCGCAAATTTTCATAGCATGGATTTGATTGAGCGCACATGTCTTTATATTAGCTTGATGCAAGCTAACGCTTCCGTGTAGGCTCAATTCATACTTATACGATCCATCGGGGTAGTGCAAAGCTTTGTGATAGTCATTCTGTTACGGTGTAACGCTTCAATCAGGGTAAAGTGTCATCGTAGAGGCCACGTGTCTATTTCACGGCACCTACCGCCATCCTACGTCGGCATGCCAGAGTGGCGGGTTACCTGAAATAACCTGAAATTAAGTGACTTTACAGAGGCTTGGTCCGTTGACGACGACTCAATTAAACTTTGGACCCTAATGGTCAGTCATTATGCATGACTGTCGACGGAGATTCAGTGGAGGAAATTTTGGTTCGGAGGTGAGCTGTTTAGATTCCGTATGACCACCGCTTAGCAATTAGAGCTTTGTAGTAGTTAGGGTTTAACCTTTGCTATAATCTTTGACATAACTCAGTATGAGATGCGACGTAGGTATGAATATTAAGAGAATGAAAAGCCAATGTTCATATCAACTGAACATGTATATTCAAGAATTAAACTTCAAGATATATATAATAGAATAATTGTACCTCTATGCACTACAAGTACCATATAAAAATAGATTACACTTTGCAATATATTTTTTTTAAGTTGGTGGTACTTCATGTTATTCATTTGTTTATTTTACATATAAAAATTACAAGTATATTGCTTTTTGCAATGTAAAAAACGATAAGAGCATAGTAAAAAAGAATTAAATTTGATATAATTTAAGACATCGACTGAGGGTGCTTGATGGAATTTCAATATTAAATTTGGATTATTGAGATTTTGTACACTTCCATGTATTTTGTCACTAACGACCCGGGTTTCGCCTTTCGGCATCTTCAGGCATTCGAGAACACGAATGGACTCGAACTGAGAGACAGTAAACAGTGTCTAACGCTTATATAGAAGATACAAATGCGACAAATATCATTTACGAGGCAATACATTATACGTCTGAGAGCCACACCAATACCTGAGTTAAAATTTGAATTGAATGAGCAGCTGAACCTTCCTAATTCTCCGCTATTATATCCGATACGTTGAAACACCTAACAGATTTCACTAAATGTGGAATGATTGTATATATTTACCCATTCGTCGAATTACATCCCGTCAAAACCCACAATACTATTATAATTGTAAAATCACTGGTATTTCTAAAAGAAGTTGAAAAGCGGCAATTCGCCTTCGGCAATTCGCCACTCTGGTAATATGGTGTTTACAAAATAAGGATTAGGACGATTTCCGAAATTTTAACTCAGGTATCGGTGTGGCTCTCAGACGTATAATGTATTGCCTCGTAAATGATATTTGTCGCATTTGTATCTTCTATATAAGCGTTAGACACTGTTTACTGTCTCTCAGTTCGAGTCCATTCGTGTGCTCGAATGCCTGAAGATGCCGAAAGGCGAAACCCGGTCGTTAGTGACAAAATACATGGAAGTGTACAAAATCTCAATATTCCAAATTTAATTAAATTTGAATTATTGAAATTATGTACACTCCCATGTATTTTGTCACTAACGCCCCGAGTTTTGCCTCTCGGCATCTTCAGGCATTCGAGCGCACGAATGGACTTGAATTGACAATTCGAGTGGTCAATTCGAGTCCATTTGTGCGCTTGAAGATGGCGAAAGGCGAAACCCGGGACGTTAGTGACAAAATAAATGTCAAATATTTACAATCTTATCACTTGAATCATTATCTCTGTAGAGCATATAACATCTATGGTGCGTCTTCTGTCTTCCGCCAATCGCTTTGCTCTCTCACATGACATGCCAGAGTCATGTGGTTCCATCACTACTCCCTATGCATTCAAAATAACAATATTTAATCAATATTTTCAGAACATCTAAGTATATTTTTTAAATGTGTAACAATGATGCCAAGTTACGTAAATGTAAAAAAATGATGCCACTATTATAAATAATCAATTTATTAGTAAGCAACACCAATATAAACAAATCGATTACAATTTGGATTATTGAGATTTTGTACACTTCCATGTATTTTGTAACTAACGACCCGGGTTTCGCCTTTCGGCATCTTCAGGCGTTCGAGCACACGAATGGACTCGAACTGACCAGTACAGTTCGAACTGAACAGTCAGTTCGAGTCCATTCGTGTGCTCGAATGCCTGAAGATGCCGAAAGGCGAAACCCGGGTCGTTAGTGACAAAATAAATGGGAGTGTACAAAATCTCAATAATTCAAATTTGATATTGAAATTCAGTCGATGTCTAAAAAAAAGAATTAACATTAAAATTGACAAGGAAGTCAATTGACCAGTCAAGTTTAGTCAAAATCCACTTTAATATATTAAAAAATAGTACCTGTGTAGCCTCACTAACGCCCACATGTAATGGATATTTCATGAAATTATAATTTTGTAAATTTATCATTTAGTATAATAAATTATTATCTCAATTTGGTAGATTTTTTCATGTTCTATTTTACATATTTTAAAAAAATCGTGTGAAAAATGGTTGATTTATTGATTTTAACATATTGTTATCTTATCAACTTTATTAAATTAGCCATTCTAGGCCTGTTTACGGAATAATACGTAAAATATAAATTAAAGTTTTCAACAAAACTTTAAAGGAGTTAAGATACAATTGTTTTAAAAAAATATCTTTACTTACAAGAAAAACTCTAAGCTGTAAGTTGATATAGATTGGAATTTTCTGCCAACAAATATTTAAGTAAATGAAAAGAATATTATACATATCCTTAGTTTTTTTTCCATGTCCACTCCAAGCGTGGAGGATATGGAGGTATCTCAAGAAGTTTTATATGAGAATTGCTTGTTACTCCATTGCTCAACCTTCCTTTTTTCTAATTTAAGACATCGGCTGAGGGTGCTTGATGGAATTTCTATATCAAATTTGGATTATTGAGATTTTGTACACTTCCATGTATTTTGTCACTAACGATCCGGGTTTCGCCTTTCGGCATCTTCAGGCAGTGCGCATTCCTTTTTTCGATGAGAGTAGCTATAGAAAGAATAAAGCTAGCCATCGTTTTTGAGGATCGGATGGGTGGCAAGGACTACGAACAGAAATCCAAAAATCGATTGAAAAATTAATTTATGAAACCCGAGACATCCGTAACCGTAGCCAATGACGTTACCCACTGCACCACGGACGCCGACTTATTATTTAGTATTGAACAATGATGAATATTAATAAATAAGAGTGAAGGTGCAGTAACTACGGAAAACTTTATTCGAATTTTACGATAGAAAAATATGTTTTCATGAAGTTTGAAAAAATAATAATTATATGATTAGCAGTATTTGGAGTTAGTATGTAAAATTTTCTCTTTCTAGGAATCTAGGAGTAAGATTTCAACTTTCTTGCACATGATTATTTCTATATGTTATTGTCTTTGAAAACTCATTTGCAGGCCAACAGCGATAACTTGTAGTGAGTCAGCGTGTAGTGAGTGGATTGTTTACTGTTTCAACTACTTTAGTGATCCTCCATCAAAAGGAAAGATATCTACATAGCTTGAGGCGTTTAATTACAGTTGCCCAGTGAAGCATTAGTTTATTTGAAGTAACTAGTACTAGATTTCAATAATTCAGAATTGAGAAACACACATTGTGTGAATTATATTCGATATACATAAGTAAAGTACAGTTTGTTATACGTCCCGTGCAGACTAACATTAAAAAACATTTAATTAACTCGTCGGGAATTGAACCTAGTTTCGTCAGGTAAAAAAGCAGTTTCATCCAAATAATAAAGCTTTTGTGAGATTATAAATGACTATTCAAAAAGTATTAGGCAGGTGAAGTGAGTTAAATGAGTCTTAGTTATAAGACTTTGAATCAATTGAGTCGTATAGTATCAAAAGTAGAACTATCCACTATTTAAATTTTCGAGATAAACACGAAAAACGTTTTGCTGGCGTTCTTGAGTTTTTGAGTTTTTTAATTTTTAATGTCTGTAAAGTATGATTTATCAAACCGTTCACTTCTGTTTCCAAAGCTGTTAATCGTTGTGATTTTGGTAGCAAGCATAATTTTCTTTTACGTTTTTATACCAAATGTACATGATTTTGATACCAAAATTTTATTTCTAGCCATACACTATGACCGGTAGAATAGTATGGCAGCATTAGTTCAATTTTGACAAATATGGGATAGTTCTACTTTTGATACTATATGACTCAATTGCCCTCTCTGAATTGTTAGTACGAGTCATATCACTGGGTAACTAAATTTCCACGAGTTTTTAAATATAGTTAAAAAAACATTTGGCATAACAGATTGTTAAAAAATTAAAAAATGTCAAATTTATTGTCAGAAAAAAAATCCATTGACTTTGTCGAGACTTCAGATCTCTATAGAGAATTCAGAGACGAGATCTCAGCACTCTCTGATCGCTAGAGTACAGTATTAACAATTAGACCACAGAAGCTGACTGATGATATTAAGTACCCAGAGACATTAATTTATAAGTTCATTTGGACAAATGATCTGCAACTTCAAGCGAATCATTTTTTAAATTAATTGAAACAATGGAATTCAGATTCAGTAAAATGACCAAATTTTTGCCACCTCTGCTTTTTTATTTTTTTTAAAGTAAAGCAGTTATATCTGTCATTAGATTTTAACACTTATCTTATAGTTAAATATTATGTTAGACGGATAATCACATTAAGATGAGATTATATGGGGAAAATATACAACTGTATTTACATATAAGCTGTAATTAGTGCTCTAAGCTGTAAAACTCTTTATGAATAAGAAACCATTGATTTTTTCGTAATGAAATGTAAAACGTGTATTTTGACTAAAAATCCATCAAAATTAACACATGTATGTAAAATATAAAATGTTGATTAAACGTTACTGAAGATATAAATTGCAAATTGCAATAATATGCTGTAGTAGGACAGATGTAAGGTCTTTGCTGGACCTTTGCCGACTGGTCGTTGTCGTTGGCTTCGATCGCGGTGGTCATGGGTTGAAAAAACAGTACTGAAAGATTCATAAATTGATTAATGAAAATGTGAAGACACTACAGATATGAATTTTTGTAGTGTCTAAAATTCGTTCCCAACATCCAATCCGAAAAATAGGGCATAGCGTTACTTTCTTCGAATTAAGAGATGTTGAAAATATGTGTAACAAGCAGTCTCGCAGAAAACAAATTTTGAGATAAGCTTCATTCGGAGTCCATATTTGCTACCTTAGGAGAGGTCATGGTTAGTAATAAAATAATAAAAGTGAGAGAAGTGTGTAGTTTAATATATTACTACGATACTACTGACAGATATAATTTAAGACATCGACTGAGGGTGCATGATGGAATTTCAATATCAAATTTGGATTATTGAGATTTTGTACACTTCCATGTATTTTGTCACTAACGACCAGGGTTTCACCTTTCCGCATCTTCAGGCAGTGCGCATTCCTTTTTTCTATGATAGTAGCTATATAAGGATAAAGCTAGCCTAGCTAGACTCGAACTGAGTCCATTCGTGTGCTCGAATGCCTGAAGATGCCGAAAGGCAAAACCCGGGTCGTTAGTGACAAAATACATGGAAGTGTACAAAATCTCAATAATCCAAAACTGACAGATATAATTGAGTGCTTGTTTTTAATTTTATTTTGACGAATATTATCAGTTTTTATCAGTACAGCAGTTTGAATGTCTGACGAGATTTAAGTGCGGGAATTTAGAGGTAACGCATAATGTCCTGCCCGGACGTGATGGTTTGTGATTCTGTCATGGTTCTTATCTTGTAACCAAACAGTGAAGAAGGTTCTACAAAAGAAAATAAGTCTTACTTTGGATAAATACCTTGGTTTGAATCACGGTTTATCCAAAAAAGGTAAAGAAAAGATCTCTTATATTTGGTATCAAAATTCATGTAAATAGAACAAATTTAATATTAAAATTTTTGATGAAATTCAGTCAATAAAAAATATTTGTCAATGGAAATCTAGATTTTTTGTCAATATTCTGATGAATATCTTAATAGCTCTGTATACATATAATAAAGCAGTTAGAATGAAACACAGGAAAATATTTGGAAGTTGGAATATACAAATTTCTTAAAACATTTACTGCTTTCAATACGCATCGTAAAAGGGTCATAATTTTTCCAGTAATTAAAATAATTTATTTATAACAAAAAATGTCATCTGATATTAACCTTTAGCACTCGAGCCTTTTTTAGTATGTGCCTACCGCCTACTCGAGATGTTCAATACAAAAAATTGATTAGTAAAAAATATGTAAACAAAAAAAATTGTTTTGATATTATTTCCGTAAAATAGATTTATAATGAGTATACTGCATTTATTTCAATATTATTTGTAATTCTTCATTGTGTGGAATTTCACATAGCAATCTCCTATATGTAATCCTGGTTTATTGATGCAGGACTCACAAAATCATTTTGTTTCTGATCTACCACCTGAGATTTTTCTATTTGAACGTACTGAAAGTCATTCTTAGTCCCGGAACGCATTACTTGTAACTTATCTGCAAGTCGGTCTTCTGTAGGAACAGTCGAAGTGCGTCTTTGATATACATCTTGCTAAAAATCTCCTACATTTCCTTCCAGTCAACCAATAATTTCACAAACATCAAATGTAAATAGTAAATCGCTTCATACTAATGTTCATTAGACTCATTAGAGTACATCACATTAGATTTGTAAGCTTCTGAATCGGTATAATATACTAGCAAGTATTGTCAACAAAGACAATATGAAATATAAAACTGTAAACTATACGAGACGCCCTTGATTTTTAAGCAAATAAAAGAGTACTAATTTGAAAAATAAATACTTCAGATCATGAAAAACACTGTTCACCCTTCGGTCACTAGCGCGTTCAATTAATAAGATTTATTACTGTATGCAACAAAAAAATATCGCTTGTACCGAAAGATTCAGATAAAAACACATGTTTAAATTACGCACGCCGTCTTCATTTGGCGACTCCTTTCTCAGATAAATGTAATAAACTTTTATTATTTATTCTAACTTGATTGAAATCGCAATAAAAAATTAGCTGGAAAAAAAACACTATATAGACATGCCGCCGTAGCGGCGACACTCGAGTGATACGATAAACTTCCAATGCCGCCGCTTGAGTGCAAAGAGTTTTCATCGTCCTGTTGTGATTTAAAAAAGAATAATTAAAATAATTAAAATGTGTAATGCACTGAAATTAAATAAAAATATGCTACTTATCTGCGGGAAGGGGAGGAATCACAAAATATATAAAAATGGAAAGCTCAGCGGAGAAACTAGGATTAAGTTATCACAGGGAAGTGGATAAGGTTTGCCAATCTCGGTACACTTTACTTTGTTCTGTACGGAGAAATATATATGTGGTAATTAAATTTTGGGCTCCAGGCGTGAAGATACACGCCAAATGAAAGATAATAATAATAATTAAAATACGGTTACCGTTAAAAACACATTTAATTAGAGATGCGGAAACCGTAGATGCACAGAATTTACATTATGAACAAATAAAACAGAAATTATACGACGAAACAATATTTATGAACAGATGGTTACACAAAAACAGAAAAACTATTATAATATATAAATGTAAAATTACGACCTTGGATGATAAACCATCTCGGCGGCGAACTCGGCTGTCCGAGGCCAATCTCCAGCGCGTTACCGACACGTCCTACTCGTTCCACATCCTGACGCGTAAGCAAGTTTTAACGCAATTCCTGGCGAGGCTTCCCCTTCGTCTCCTACCAACGACGCAGCGAGGTGCGTATCGCCGAAAGGTGACGATTGTACTGTTGCGACGAAATCGTAACAGTTCAAAAATGTTACTAAAAAAACTATGGTATTTAAATTGACGCAAAAGAAAGAACCGGTAGAAATAAAAAAAATCAATGTTTCATAATCTCAAAGTTTTTTGAACTTTTGAACAATCGATTTTTATCGACAAAAATGAATGATTCAAACTTTCGTATATACTAAATTCATAATAAATTTGATTAACGACGTGGTTAACATATTCATATCGACGGTGAACATGCAATACCTCGGAACCCCAAAAGCTAGTGAGAAATGTTTTTAGTTATTTATGCGCGTTTTATGATACATAGGCATAAAACGAATTTACCAAACAACGTGGTAAAAATATAGGATCAGGAATCATTATAGCCTCAAAATCGCGAAAACGTTGGTTCCAAGGTAATGCACGTTCACTGTCGTTATAATATTGTATATGTAAAATATGGACTGTGAAACTAATTTCAGCATTAAGGCCAATATAAACTGATTAAACATTATGATGTACTACATCGTTAACGCCTTGTTCAATTACAAGGTGCTTACAGTACATTGTTGAACAGCATCCGCTAGAATCAATTTATCCTAGGTAATTACGGTCATCACAGGACGTCGTATAGTTATTGACGTATGCCCATTAATTGGGTTAAACGGCGTGAGCACCTGGCGTGATGGCGGTCATCTGTTTGTGTTTGGGATAATCCCTTAAGAAACAACGTCGCCCGTCGACCAAGATGGGGCAGATTGGACGCTGGAGTACCCACAGTTCTTGGCCATTCGCCCAAATAACAAGCTGCCATTGTAAGCTGAGTTTACAAGAAGCAAATAATACCGTGGAATATGGTTGACCCAGTTACGGATTGTGGATTTTCAGGTCTTAAGGTTGGCAGGTTTGTAACGGGACCTTGCGATAAACCACGCCTGTATCTATAGAGATGTGTAAACTATATAGAAAAAATACACAACTTTGGAATGGATTGTGAATATTATATGGAAAGCAGTTGAAATAATATGTGTAAGGGAATGAGAATTTTTTTCAATATATAGTCTATTTGTGAAACAAGCTTATATTTAAAAAATTTTAACTACCTAAATAAAAAAATAATAACTTAAACAGTAAAAGAGACATTTTACATTTGGCAGTATGGTAGTACCAACTCATAATATAAATTTATAATTTAATTACTGACTCCAATAAGTGTGCTTATTTATATTATCCAGAAAAAAACAAACTAACTATTCTCGTTTTGATTTATTAACATCATCGAAAACATATAATATCAACTGTTGTTTATGTTATTTTTGGAAATAATTACATTTATGTAATTTGTTATGTTTTAAAATATAAAACACAATTCATTTGTACTACTTACACATATTTATAATGATCAGGACCAATGAATTGTGTTTTATTTTTTAAAATATAATGTCTTTCCACCAAGAATTGACAGTTAACACCTTAAAAGTGATAATTTGTTATGCTTGTCTTTATTTTTTTGTTTGTATGTAGCGCACAAAACAAAAATGCACCTGCGCCTGATGCAAGATGCGTTGAAAGTAACAGAGTGTATGTGTGAACGTGAAAAGTATTGAGCAAATGTTGATAGGTGGCACTTTACAAACATTATTTTATAGTAAAGTTCAATGTATTGTCTCTCATTTGGTTTCAGAAAAAAGGAATCTTATTATTAATTATAATTGTTATTTTTAACCGATGTCCGCTCCCGACATGGACCATGTAGACTTCTAATGGGGTTCGTTTCAAAAGACATTTTATTTTTTCTGATTATCAGTTTACGCCGTGCAATTTTTATATAGAGAGAAAGCCAAGGTTAGTAGAAGGCTATAATTTTGTTTTCATTAAAGGTATCAACAAAAAAAGCATAAATAAATTACAAAAATAAATGATTTTGGATGAGAATGAATAAAAGGCTTCAAAAAATATAAATGTAGGTAAATATTTTATCGGGATTCAATTGGTTGCAAAACTACATTAGAGAGGAGAATTGTAAAATGTTACAACTTGAAAAAGTTTTTGAGATTTTTTACACAAGTTGTATTTTATTTAAATGCTTAAACTTGATAAATGATACAAAATATTCTATTTGAAATAAAAAGTTTCCATATAAGTTCTTCAAAAAAATAAAAATGGATTTTTAGCTAAAAAGAAACCAGCTTTTGCTGCCTAACGATTGAAATCTGACGGTTTTTTATTTACTTTTTTAAAGGTCACATGAAGTAAATATCGTAAAATAATAACATAAGGGATAACAATATTAAATTAGTAAAACTAGTTCATAGATATTCCTTTAAATGAAAATTGGATTCCATTTTCTGAAAGGTAAGTATATTTAAATTGAATCGAAAACATTGGCAATGTAATGAGATTTGAGACAGTAAAAGAAAGATTCAAAGGTTTTCTTACCACACGAGACTTGTGTGTTGCTCGGTACTGGGTAATGTTTACTCGTTGTGTGGAACTTCATTGATATTCCGCTCTTTACGTGACTGTGACAGCACAACGAATATATGAAGTTACCAAGGGACCCTCTTATAATGCCAATTGTGCGTCAGACGGGAAGAGAGAGATTTATCTTTACTTTGAATTATTACCGGCAACGTGGTTCAATGGGTTACTTTCTCACCTGTCAACTAAAAGTGAAGGCTCTCGATTCCCGGAGGCGTTGTAAATAATAATTGCGTTCAGTGGTTGAACAAAAAATATACTATTCCGATACTATAGGGAATCATCATGATGGACGGTTTCTAAATAAACTGAATATTCAATGAGCTTTAAAATAATATTTCCTCAGCTAATGTAGAAGCATTTTCTTATTATTAATAAAAAACAGGATTCTTTGTTCTTAAAACTACTTTTTTGAGCATGCATTTAAACTATACTTATGCTTTAGTGTGTCACAATTTTCCATTTGATTGTTTTGGTGTATGAAAGTCATTACATCAAATCACATCGTAATTGTAGTGTCATATTAAGAATTAAATAATATGTTCCATTATTTCTGTACTGAAATTAAATTAGGTCAAAATAAACCTTTTCCAGTATTATACAGAACGAAGTGACTATAAACTTGAATTATTTAAAATTTATGACTTTCAGCTTAAGCCAACGTCCTCTTTCTATGACTATTCCATTATATCGACGTTTTACTGTATGTAAGAGTTTTAATATCAAAATCATCATATAAACTTCATGTGTAACACCACAAAAATGTACTTTAAGAATTCTGAGTAAAATTATTAATAAGTGCGTTTTTACACTTAAAAAAAATGACAATAATAGCCAATTAAAAAAAATATGTAGACGTCATATTGAACTCAATTATCGGTTGAAACATTGCAGACTAACTGCAATGGTACACAGAGCGAGTTTCGTTGATTTTTGATTCGGTGGATTTCCCATTTACTTTGATAAAAGGAAACCCAATACGAAATGGCTGGCCAATTTATTTTTCTAGCCGTTTGTTGAAAGCGGTGCATCGGGCCGTTCAGTTTATGTAGCGATGACCCACATTGCATCCCGTGGTAATAAAATACTTTGTAGAAGGAAATTGATGGTCGGATGAGGCATCTTTATATTGAACATTGTACATTGGGGTGCAATGCAAATTTCATAAAGACTTTTTATGATTATTTTACTACGAGCTCTGCAAATGACGTAGCAAGTCGTAGATATTATATTATCTTTCGCACAGAGAAGCAAAATATTACTTCATTTTCTTTCAAGCTCTAAAAGCACTGAGCTTACTGTTGAGATATTCATAATATGGGAGGATGAAATTAACCACACTAGGCAGTGGAGAGTAATACTTATCGGAACGAGCTAAGCCATGGGATTTTAAAAGAGTAACCAAGAATTCAAATTAAAAGTATTATTGTAGAACAATAAACTAATTCATATGCTATGTGTGGAATACAAATATGGGTATAAATTCAAAGGTTTAAAAATTTCTGGACTAATTTTTATAATTATTATTTTATAATAATTATCTTTTTTTCAGTCAGTCAGTATTGTAACATCGTTAATGTATCTAAGGCACCTACCATTCCTCAATATTTTGTTTTATAAAAAACTTGACAGTTTTAAAAGAAAATAATTGATAAATAATCCCTTCATTTGCCATTTTTTTTCATAAATATTCCAAAATAAACCTTCACCCAGAAAATATTAAATAAATATGTCACTAGAGCGTTGTCATTGATACCAATAAACTTTTTGACAATGCAAAACAACTGCGGAATACGGAGAGATGATATTTTTTTACATAGATTTTTCTATCCAGGTTTTTAAATAAGCTCTTAATACATCAAGTAACGATGTACCTATGGTTATATAGTTTTGAAATTGTGGCTTCATATTAAATTATGATAATAGTAATGTCAATGTTTTAAGAGCATTTGTATGTTTTCAAGAACAATATTGTTTATTTGTAATGCTTATTGTAATGACAGTGGTTTCAATGATAACATTCATATTTCATTATACATATTTGCAAATTTTCGAATTTTTTATACAAACTAAAATTGGTATCATTGTTATTTAACTGGCAAGAATGAAAAAGTTATCAATTTTAATTTTATATTACACATTTTACCAATAACGATGAGTTCCCGTCGGCAAAGTAATTATTGATTGAATAAGCTGATAATTGTTTCATTTATCTACACAATAATATGTAAATAATACAATTTATTTATAATTATATCTCAATATTGGCAAGTTTTGTAACAGATCCCCCAACAAGGTTAATATTAAAGTATGTCATTGTTAATAGCGGTCTATAAAACACGCCAAGAAATATGCATAAATTATTTTTATGAACAGGTGCTGATAATCTACTAAAATATCTTACTCATAGAGAAATTATAGCTCTTTTGATAGTTATCAGATAAAAAACGTTATTTATTACCATGTAAAATTTTGCAGTCCATAGTACGCCTCAACCGTTGAGAATATTTTCTCGTAGAGCAAGCCCAGAGATAGCATAATGCAGATAATGTACTTTTTCTTTTGTTTAGCTACAATAGTGCATATTGCGTACTTGCAAGATGCATTAGTTTACTTTGAAGATGTCTTTTCAAGAAGCATCGCTTGATTGTATTTTTATTTGATTTGGAAGACAATTTTCGATCCGTAGTATTATTGCAACCACCGCATAATTCAGTTTCAAATAATACAAGAAGATTGAAAATCAAAATTGATTTTATCGGTTTTATTTCAGATGACAATTTTATAAGATTCAATTTAAGTATATGTACAGTAAAGCTCTTGGAAGCTTAAAGTACGGATGGTAAATCTCTATGGTTAATTCTGTACTGTCAAGGTATTAAATACTATTAGATACATATACATATTAGTTTTTGATAGTTTAGTGATCTTTTTTACCAGCTGTGACGTGACCTTTTTTTTGATAAACATTTTCTATTGAATGAAATTTTTATACTCAAAAAGGGAGCATAAAATCAGTTACAGTTGAAATAGTGGCAAAAATCTTATTATAGTGAATCCGAACATCACACACACACACAAGTAATATTATAAAACTATATAAACACTATTTTTTTAATTATATTCAGCTATTTTTTTAACATAAACTTAATATTTATTATGTATTTAATTTTTGTAGGTTGGATTATATACCGTATTATAACGTGATATTTTTTCAGCGAAAATTGTATTTGCGAAAAAAAACTAGCGTTGTATTTGAGATCTAATGGAAAAAAGAAGACTGGAAATGTATGAATCAACTGTTTTATTCCTTCCCACAAAAAGACCTGTTTGAAACGTTTGGGTTAAGTGCTCTCAGTTGCCTTGTTATCATTGGTAGGATTTAGTGTTTCTCGTCAATATGGAAAAAAAAATAACTGTATCCATATAATTATCTCTCTAACTAAATTTTCCCTATCAATCCTGCTTAGAATATATACCATATTTTTGAGACAACTTCAGAGCGTGCTCAAAAAAAAACAAATTTGTTCAATCCTTAATGTTAAATTGTAAAATAATGTCCTTGATTTAAATAAAGTGATTATCTTCTCTTTCTGCCAATTTACCATGAAGGAAGTTATATTAAGTATGTCTAAAACCAAAAAATATTTCAATAAAGACTTCCAAAAGAGCTTTCTAAAACCAGTTTCTATGTGGGTTGTAATGTTTTGCGTAAAAGTGGCTTTTGACAATTTATACAATTTTTTCAATAAAAAACAAATTTACTGAGTATAGTTTAACTTACTAAAAAAACTCTTCAGTGTATTTAAGGTGTAATCACGCGATTACATCCGCTATACATCGAAAGATATTTATGTGCTCTTGGAACACAATATATGATATCTATATTCGTATATTTTTTACCACTGTAGAAGTCGTGTAGAATTTCAAAAAATTTACCCCAATTGTATGACCTATTTTACGTGTACTAACTTAAAAAAATACAATGTAAATAGTTCTAATTAAAAAGTAAAAATACATTACAGTTTACGTCTTCTTTGTATAATTAATCATAATTTGAAGACCTCGTCAATTTTACCATCAAAAAATCATCGAAATTATTGTACGGTATAGGAACAATCCGAGATGTATGATGTACCGTATGCAACTCTTTTGTTTCAAACGGCACTAAGACACTTCTTGAGCTTATTCTGAAGAATATCGATTCTTGCGTCTTTCGGTAATTTCGCATAGTTTGATATGTATTTCAGGTTGTACACACAAAATATGATATAAAATAATTACTTAATACTACATAAAGTCATATTTCACTTTTAAAAATTTTCATTTCGTTTTATAAATGCGTTTATATGACAAAACCCACTCGGTAACGAAATGTGACTTTTTTAGTAAGAAAACGGGAAGGTTAAGCTGAAAATTAACTTCTGAAATCGTGTGAAAATAACTTCGTTTATGTTGGAAACATTGACGCGTATCACTGCAAATCAGAATTATTATTATTTAACGGTTATAAACAAATTTATTATAAGTAAGTAAAAACGCCTATCTTTGGCTCTGAAAACCTTTTTGAGAAGTAACAACGTGAGTTTAACAGTTTCAAAAAACATTTTCCTATTTGGGTTTCATTTTTTAAGCAAAACCTTATTTGCAGTGGTGTAATCCAGTAATCAGTACTAATTTAATTTACTGAACCATGTGACCTGACAAAGACTGGAATAAACCTCGAGAAAAGATCTTCGAAATAGTTTGTGTCGGATTTTGAAGGCGAGATGGTTTGATTTTGTGAGGAACTCGGAGATTCTAGAACGGACAAGGCAGCGCATTGTTTTGTGTTTATGGAGAGAAAAGATATAGAATTTCCTAGGTCACGTGCCGCGGAGGGCTTGTGTGTATTTCTCCGGAGTGCCTCTTCATTCAACTGGTGGGATATCGGCAAGTACTACCCTTAGGAAGAAACCAGTCAATTGGTGGGTGATAGGTAGGTAATCTTAGAGGCACTACGTATTGACCACATACTCTACACAGGGAATATGATCCAAGAAAAATAATTAAGGAAAAAAAAACCCAATTATAAAACATCTCGAATAGAATACATAGTTAGTAAAGAGAAGTAAAATATTTTTAATATTGTTATTGTTATAGTCAATTTACAATAGAATATATTTAAAGTTTCTCTAAGCTCATTAAAAAACATTAATGTGTCGAATTTTGACAGCTCTATAATCCTTTAGATTATATATAGATAGATCTATCGACCCATCCGTGTTGTCCAAGAAACTCAATGCCTTAGGGGATGTCAGTTCACGAGGGGGTTCAAATGATATAACTCAAGGGTTCAGCAAACCGACAAGGAACCAAACCCATGGTTGTATTGCATTTCGTATAAATACATAAATATTAACTATACATATAACATCCCTTCGGATGTGAATAACTGTAATGGACTGAACGAATTTATGACATTATAGCAGTAAATAAAAAAATAACTGGACATTAATGTTCTTATAGAATGAGTATCCATTTTCAATGTAAAGGGTTGTCATATATTATTTAATAATAATATAAATGGAAAAAATTCAAATTGCTAATAAAATACTACATAGAGTGCTTTATAAAATTTGCAATCAGTTTTTATTACATGGAAATGAGTACAAATTCTTCATTTTACTGCGTATTAAAATTTATATGAAACATATAATTTCTAATATTACTAATAACTTTCTTATTAAATTGGTTATTTTTCTGTATGTGACTTTTTTGATTTCACAAAATCTACAGCACATAAATAATAAGGAAAAACGATTTTTTATCGCACATGAATTATAATATAGTGTAGTTCAGTAATGCCCAACCTAAAGTCTATCTAGAGTGAATTAAAAATTAAAAAAATTTTGGCGAGCCACAAACAGGACGATGACTTTTTTGTTGAAAAAAATCAGTAACAATAAGAAAAAACAATAGTATTACACTACTACTTATAATCTACTACAAATTAAATGCAATACAAAACAAACTAAGCTTATAAATAATCAATGTGAAGACTGGCATTGCATGTTTTCGGCGAGTTTATTGTACTTTTTTACACAAGGTGTCTCAACAACAGCCATACAATAATTCAGATGACCATTTGTTAATCTGGATCTGAACTTGGGACAATGTTTCTGATCCAGCAAGCATTACCTCGTTTATATTGTTGTCGTCGTCAAGGGTTTTTTTTTCATTGCAAAGTATATATATAATCATAAATGAAGCAATTGTAGCACCTGTTGATTTAGTCTGTTAAGCTCTTAACTGTCAACTCTTGGTGGAAATACATTATATTTTAAAAAATTAAACACACTTCATTTGTACTACTTCCACATGTGTATAAAAATCAGGACTGGTTTCGCTCATCACGAGCATTATTATCTGATAAAAATACAAACATAACATACACTCAATTTTATATAAATAGGTCTGTTATGTTTGTATTTTTATCAGTTGATAATGCTCGTTATGAGCTAAACCGGACCTGATCATTATAGATATGTCGAAGTAGTGCAAATGAATTGTGTTTTATTTTTTAAAATAGAATGTCTTTCCACAAAGAGTTGACAGTTAACAGCTTAAAAAAAAAGTCCGTGACTAAATCAAGAGGTGCTACAATTGCTTCATTTATAATTATATATATACTTTGCAATGAAAAAAAAACCCTTTGACGATGACAACAATATTAAAGAGGCAATGCTTGCTGGATTAAAAACAAAGTCCCAAGATCAGATCCAGATTAGCAAATGGTCATCTGAATGATTATATGGCTCTTGCTGAGACACCTTATGTAAAAAAGTACAATAAACACGCGGAAAACATGCAATGCCAGTCTTCACATTGATTATTAATAAGCTTATTTTGTCTTTTGCTAATATTCACCCATAATTAGAGTAATTACTTAATAAATATAATTTTCAAACTAATACTTGTGTCAGAGCACGCTTAGTATCTCGTTTCCGCCAGTGGCGAGCACATAACAACGGTCCTCGAGCAAAACGTTGTTCGCGAGCTACGGGTAGGGTTGGTGACTATTTCGGCATCGTATCATTTTCTAGAACTGTGTTCAAGCCGATGTTATTAACAAAATAATATTGGAAAGTATGAATGACTGAGTAACAATGAATAAATTATTTCAATAAATTATGGTATATTGTACAAAATGCACTTTAAAAACACATTAAAACATTTTTAAAATGTTCATCTTATTCAAATACTTTTTAATCAAAAGATCTTTAAACAGTTTATCAATGTGATCGTAATTATAATTTGACCTTCGAGAGTTAGTATAGTCGTACAGTAAGTGTATGTATGGGTGTATCCACAATCATTTTAGCCATGTCCTTTTTACGCAACGTTGAGTATTTGGGCTGTTAATGAGATTGAAGCTAAATAAATTAAAATTTTAGTTTATGCCTGTTATACATTAAAACATTTTTAAAATGTTCATCTTATTCAAATACTTTTTAATCAAAAGATCTTTAAACAGTTTATCGATGTGATCGTAATTATAATTTGACCATTCGAGAGTTAGTATAGTCGTACAGTAAGTGTATGTATGGGTGTATCCACAATCATTTTAGCCATGTCCTTTTTACGCAACGTTGAGTATTTGGGCTGTTAATGAGATTGAAGCTAAATAAATTAAAATTTTAGTTTATGCCTGAAATATGTTTTACTATACAAAGCAAAACTCAAATTAACTTTGATTAAGGTACTTTATGTTTGTTAATATGACGAAAATATTTAATTTAGAATTCTTTTTTATCAAGAGAACTGTACCATTCCGTAAATTATTCATTGATACTCACATACAGTTTATGTATTATGTTGCATCTTTTTAGGTATTTTCCAATACATATTTCTTTACAGAAATTCACTTTTTCATAAACAGATTTTGTTATCGATTTGAATAAAAATCAATCGGGAAAATGTTTCCAATTCGTATTTCACATGTTGGGTTCGTGGTGCAATGGTCAAAATCGTTGGCCACGGTTATGGATATTTGTGATGTTTGATATTCCCTCCCACACATCTGATCACAAAAAAAACGGGGCTTAGTGTCAGCGATTAGCTTAAACACTAGTCCTGTCCTAGCTCTATCTTTCTATCTCTATTCCCTTAAAAATAGAGAAGTTGAGCAACTGAGTAATAAACAGTTCTCGTTCTGTTTCTGTGAGACACCTCCATTAGGAAGCCATATTCTCCACATTTGAAGCAGAAATTTTGACGTTATTTCGGTAAATAATTTATATTTCTAAAAACAAATATGATATAAACTGCACAATGGTGTAAATTATTCAGTAAATTAGGGGTCATATATATTGTCAAACTATGTCAGCACATTTATTGTTGTCAATGCAGAACTTCGTTATTAATAAATGTTAAATTGTTTCTTTATTATACCGGTAAGTTTATACATTCCAAGTACTAATTCTTTGTTCTACTATTTTTTTTAATAATCATGTTAGCTGGCATAGCAATGATAAATCTAAATATTTTTGTATCGTTTATTGTTTTGAGCTAAATTTTTCTTGCTTATAAACGAATAATTAAGTGGTTATAAATTAACTTTGGAGAGAAGGTAAGGCTCAGACCGGACACTGAGCTAAGATATCAAATGAAAAATGTCAAGATAAATAATTCAGCCATATGAGATACCAGTTGCAAGATGTGTCCGGTTGATTAATATTACTTATAAGATGGTAACTATCAGTTCTTGGAGAAATGGCAATATATTTAAAAACTTGTACTTATTCTGCATTTAAAAATGTGGAAGAAGTTAATACCAAATTTTGTTTATTTAGTATATTAGTATAAACATTTAGATATAATTTCTTTTGTTTTTTGAATCTGTCATCATTTTAATATTTCAATTCGTTTCTGTTTTTCAATTACGTTTCATTAACTGTTTATGCTTTATTTGTTAAAAGCATGAAATATTTATTGGTGTCAGCTACCCTATGAATTTTCCAATAAACAATTATTTGTTACTCAAATAGCATAAGACTACAGAGTACTGTACAAATGTATATCGATGTATAATTTTGTCAGCAACCACATGAGTTCGTGCGGTAGAATTAAGAGATAGACGTGTCAACAGAAACACAAACTTACTGTTATCTATACAGTTACTGTCGTTGCTATCTCTTTGAACCTCGTTAAATATCAGACATTCATAGAATTGAATGCATATTTTTTTGACGACTGAAATGATGTTTATGTATTTCCTTATAATTCCAGAAAAAAATAGTATTCCAGTACTTTACTACGAACAAAAATGCTGTATTGTTAGTGGATAGTGTATGTTTGGCAGTCATATTCACCGAACGTTTTATTCAGCTGCTCGGCCAAGAATCCCAATCTCCGAATGTACATTAAAATACTTTGATTTTCCTATCTATTTACTGCCTTTAACAAAATGTATAGAATCCTGTGATATTTAAGTCACTTCTAATTAAAAATGTCTTCTTCAGGAAACAAGGCTTAAAGAAAAATATACTCATAGTATAAAACATCCATCAACTCAATATACTTTATTCAAAGATATTATATATTCAAAATTGTATTTCATTTCCACCATTACGTAATTTTTAAAACTTTACGTATTAAAATGTTTGTTAATTATGATTTTGATCATATAACAAATGCTAAATGTAAAGTTTTTTTAATTGAAATAGGTAAATAAAGCAAAATAGCATTATTTTTTAAGTCAATTAAGTTAGACAAAGCCAGTGCTTAAATGTATGTCAAAGATATTTGAAACGAAACAACAGTATTTCTGTAGAACCAACATAATTTAAACATGTATTCCCACAATGATGTCTTCGTTTACGCAACTTAATTTGGCAAAGTACTGAAACAAATCGGGGAGATGTCTGTTACCCCAGTCCCAGTTCGGTAATTTTAGCGAGTATATCTTCTACGTAAATAATGTATTGGACAAAGCTCGATATGCTTTGACAAAAGCGCCCGAACAAAACATTTGGCGGTCGCTTTGTATTCTTGAAATTCAGCCAAAAACTCTCTTCAATGCTCATCAATATTCATAACGGAAATTATTTCCAAAGTGGCATGAATACAAAAATTTTATCGCCATAGGATTTTTCTCCGCTTCTATTTTCTTCGGAAATGTAACTCAAATATTGAAAAATGCCGTTTGCCATATTTTAAAGGGATTTCGCACAGCTTTAAAAAAAAATCAGACGAGGGGGGATATAGATAAAAGTATTTCTCACGAATGAAATATTATCTCAGATATGAAGGAAGGATCGTGGTATGGAGCATACTGTAGGGAATGCATCAAGGCAGTCGAGTGAGGTAAAACCTCATACTTATCTGCTATGAAATATTTTTTTGCATCTATCAATATGAGTATTTTGGAGGCAATTTATCGTAATATAAAAAAATATTTTGGAATATTGACGGAAAACATCACATATTGCTTATATCCATTCGTACGATTTTTTTTCATAAAAAAATGAGCAATACTAAATTAATAAAAACATTAAATTAGTTTTCAAGTAACAGATAATAACGTTTTCAAAATCACTACTTGCTAAGATTATCTTGATAGCTACTTCTTGTTACTTATGTGGTACAAGTGAATACTTTGTTTCCAATATAATTTCGTTTATTTAGATATAATTAAAAGATTCAACTAACATTTATGGTTTACTTCTACAGCAACGCATTTTAATTCAAATGAAATATCATGTATACGTGCTCAACTAAAAATTAATCAAACAATTTTCTCTTTCACTTTGTACATTATTTCGCTATTTCGAATTTGAATTTCAAATATGTAATGACTGAAAATTACTTATTTTCATGGTCTTTCGGTGGCTCAAAAATTGGATATACATTTTCTGTGTAGAACTTTCAGGAAACAGAATGAATTAAACGAAATATCCTTCGTAAGCTACGCTATGTATTGCCTCTCGTAACTGGGTAAACCAGCCTCAAATTATCACGCTAACACGGAACGAGTTGTTATCCATTTTACATCGCCGGGAGTCTACCATACCAATGAAAATCTAATCGCTGAGAAGAGACTTACGACGTCGATGCCATAGAAAGGACAGTGAAAAGTAAGGGCTTTAGAGAATGGATGGCCGATCACGTTACCCAAAATAACACTTCTAATATGGTGACTGTTAAAATCAAAAAAAAAAAGTTGACTCTTGATTATAAATATTGCTTTTCATTAAAACAAGCAAAGTATTTGCAAAATATTAATATGATTTTGTATTAGAATCACGTATAAATAATTGCATATTTTTTCACAACACCCCAGAATATTGTTAAGGTGATGTACAGTTTCTGGTGCACAATCTGCCATTTATTTGGCTACAGTAATCTATTAGTAAGAGCTTTATCCTAGCTATCAGATAAGTCAGGATTCATATCCCAGCAAGGTCAATGTCATACTTTTCAATCCGAAATTAAAATCCTGGGTATGGGTGTTTGTGGTGTTTTTTTTCTCGAGATGATCTTGAGTAACTTATCTATCAATGTGATTTAAAAATGTCAAAGCTATATTAAAAATTTTTGTCATATTTATTTAAACGTTCATTTATTGTACTAAAATCTGCCACAGATATGCTTCTCTTTGCGAAACAATCAACGGTATTACATTATGAAACAAAATCACGCTCATCTTAAGCGAGACTCAAAATTCACTAAGAAACTGTGTAAATTATTCTAAGTAAACTCTTTAAGTTTTTAATAACATTACAAACCATTCCTGATAATAATTGAACACCTTCTCGAAGTGTTTTTGTAGAAGAGTTTTATAGATTGTTTTACCCAGACAAAATCCTTAGTTAACCAGTTTTACGTAGGAACAGGATTTTAAAACATTGTCTGTACCTATTTTCAAGACTAAGAACAGATTAACTAAAAAAATGAAAGCCATTTTGTTATTTTGTGAACTATAAATCTTAGTGGAAAGGAATTATATTAATTTATTAAAATAAAACACTTTTTTACGCTGATACCAGAATTTATGTAATCAAATGATCAAAAAAAAGTTTCTCTCATCGCGAATGATTTTCATAATTTCAATGGAAGGATGGAAATAAATAATATTTGAATTTATCAATTAACCCTCAGCTTAAAGAAATGTTATGATTTTGGAATAAGTGAGATAACATAGTATTGTCTATCTAATAGCTTAGCTAAAATAATTTTCAGCATAGTTTTGACGATGGCGTTACGCCGAAAGAGCTTTCAAATAACTAATACAATTTTTTAGAACTTAATATTTTGACATTTTAGCCTATTATAATATTTCTACCTAAAATGTTTTCATACTTCAAGTTAACATTTACTCCTGATGGAGTTTGCTATTTTTACTTCTACAAATTGTTGTTTCGTATCTCGTATGGGTATACAAAATGACTTTTATCATAGTTTTATGACTCAAAAGACCCTTTGCAGTTGAAAAACAACAACAAAATGGTTCATGTGTACTTATAAAAAATATCACGATTTTTACAAACATCTAGGCAAACTGTACGTCTGTAAAATTCTTCTGAAAGCCACAATACCTTTCATGTTTTGTTATTTATTACCGGTAAAAAAAATTTAGAACTACCCGATTGTAAGCTTAGCTATATTAAAAATGTAAACATAGTTTGGCTATTTTGAGCGTATTTTATCATCAAAATGTTAATATAGATTTATCTCTCACGTTTTGTCTTTTAATTCAATGGTGTTAAATATTACTAGGAATTTAATAATATAAAAAACATGATTTGCTAAGTTTATGCATATGCAACAAAATCAAACGTATTCAGTAGTTAGTTTTTACGATAAAAAATAAACCATGCTATCAACGACGTCTTGGATATAACGGATACATTTTAGGTATACTGAAGGTTGGTTCAACTGAATTTCAATGCACTAACTTATAACGTACACAAATAAACGACATTGCTTACTCACATTTAATGAAACGGATTTTGTCTTTTAGCGTTTTCAAAATTCTGATTGTAGTGATGCTGTCAAAGTGAGTTATGATAAGGTCTTTAATCAAATATTAAATCAAATTTCACTAACCACTGCACGAAAGCGTACTTTGAAATCTTTTTATATTAATTATGAATCCACATTGCAACTTTTATTTCATACAGTCGGATGGTATTCGGAAATTCAAATGGGCAATCATAAAACTCAGTTGAACAATTGAATACTTTTGTTTACCTCAATGTGCAATTAAAAGCATTATGTGGTCTACTAAAACAATGGCCCGTTTTTCCCAAAATAATTCGTTTAGTGGCCACAAAGCATGTAGGCTATACATTCCACTCGGCTGAAGAAGCTCTTTACTCTTCAAATTATGAAAGGTGACGAGAGTACATTTAAAAAAGTGAATTAACTAAGTGATTGCTTTAGTGATGTCACCACAGAAAGACTATAAGTCTTTGTTAATTAATCACGTTTTAGAAATCCTATTGCAACCAAACAAACATTGACAAACTAATTTATAACATTGAAGCTACATTTTGATTTCCCATTTAACTAACATGCATTCTTTTGGTTATGAATTGTTTTCAAACTGTGATCGATCATAAGGGCAGCTAATTCAGAAGAGTAATTTTGACGATTTGTTGTTATAGAGTGTATTATAATCTAATTTGTATAAAAGTAAACAGAAAAATTGTTTATTTGGATTTTAGTTGACGAATAGTAGCAATTTAGCCTGTAATGTTAGAATATTTTGTTGATATTTTCCGTAATGAGAGATACGAATTAATTCAACTTATCACGGAAAAACATACAGAGGCAAGTAGAGTTGTCGAAGGTAAAAAAATGTTTACTTTAAACAGACGACTGATTTATTAAGGCTAGTTCAAGATAAATAAACTACTTTCTATAGAAGAAGGCATCGAGAGAAGTTATGTTTTATATAATAAATAAAACAGTTATTGAACACGATTCAGAAAAATCACTCACATTTCACGCGATCCCATACAATTCCTTAGCAATTACAATTAGCACAAGAAATGTTCACTCCACATGCAACACATACATTCGCGCAATCTCCGCCTCCCACACAACAGTAATGTATGGCATGTTTCCTACAATTGTTTGCATAAGTAATGCAACTGTATCATCGCTCTCCTTGTACGTATTCATATAAATCTACAAACCAACACTCACAAAGCATTCCTGATTCAAATTGATTTTCTCAGATTTGAGTTTGAGCCCCTCATTTCATTTTTGGTGACTATTGTTTCCGCGGATGATTATGAGAGTAAATTTCAATTTTAAATGGAATTCTTCATGCAGAGATGCATTTTAAAATTGGTATGCCATACCAAGTCTGCTGTTAATGTGGATCGCACATAGTATATGAACGAAGCATCCCAAAGGAATTTGATTCGAGAGAACTGGTTGTTATTCCTCTTTTTTCAAAGATGGTAATTCATTTATACTTTAAAAATATCTTATTGTTTCCATATTTCCAACAATATTCATAGCACATGCGAAATAAATTATTTAATCTATAAAACTATTGCCTTATGGCTGACTCATGACCCGAACATAGTATGAGATGTTTTTCTTAAATTTTAATTATTTACCCAGGCCCGGCCCGAGCCTGAATAAGAATTGTCTTTACCCGCCCGAACCGTTTATTTTGGATATGAAATATTTTTTTGTTGTTCCGTCTGATTTAGACATGTCGCTAGTTGTACGTATTTGATTCTTTTTTTTAGATTTTAAACCTTTTTCTTCAGAAACCACAAACAAACAAATCTTCATTTATACATATATATACAATATTTTCAGATTGTGTGAGATCATATAACGAATATCGATTAAACTGCATAAATATAATAAAAATAAACTTGTCGCATTGATATATTCACCCATCAAAGGCATACACTGGATTATTAATTTAATAACCACTTGAAATGCGTGAAATTTAAATTGTTGTTGAAAATTAATTATATTTACAAAACAACACGCAATATTTGTTTCGTTCTTCTTCCGCGTTTTTTTATAACAATTATTACTGCTTTCGCTCATTACGAGTATTATCATCAGTAAAATAAATAACGTTAATCAGTAAAATAAATCAACAAAAATGACGTTTTGTCTTAAATTATTTCGGTTCATTATGAAAAATAAAACATATAAACAGAAACATTTCTTTGTAAAGCATTTTATCTACTTTCATATCTAAAGTAGGACAATAATACAAGTATGTTTACCACAAAAAAAAAAAAAGTTCAAGCGTTTGTGTAAAAAACGGAAAACTTAACTTGGGCCTTTAGAGTTTTATCTCTAGGAAAAAGAATTCTTAACTTTTTCTTCAACAAATTTCTCGCTAGTAAATTGTGTAATCGCTATAGCACATTTTGCCGTCAGTAAGAATTAAACAAATTTTTTTCACGGAGAGAAAAAAAACCATGAACAAAATATCTTATTAAACGAATGAGAAAAATGATTCTTTAGCCTTGTTCCGTCGTCCTAAGGCGAAAATAAAGTATCTTTTAAGACAAAAAGCTATGCTGTTATTTCTTGTGCGTTTATCTTCATCTAAGTTGGCTCGTTCTATCGCCTTCATCCCTTTTTTGTTGGCTTTTCGTAACTCTTATTCGCTGCTAACTAACACAATTTTTAATATCAAACCAAATTAAGAAAATGTAAGCTCATTCTTCTTCCGTAAAGCCTTTTGAACATCATTTATTTTTCTTGTAACCTTGAAGATATCTTTTATTATTTACAGTGTCTACTTAATTAATCCGAGAAAAAATAAATGGTGCAAAAAGACCTTAAGCACGTAAAGTTTGTTAGATATGTTAGTTTGTTCATAAAATAAAAAATGTATTTGATGACTTAAACGCCAACTATAAATACCGACACAGGATATTAAAAATATACAATATTTATGAGTATTTGTTGTAGTATGCGTGATGTTTCGTTTACATTGATGTAGTCGTATAAATAAAATATAAAATATTTCGTAATTTTTATAATTAGTAAATAAATTTGTATTGCAGTGGTAATACATATTTTATAACTAATGGGAACGCCCGTCATAGATGACGGTATTGAAATCGAAATACTGAATATCCAAATCAGCTGTTCTTTAGTTTCCATACTGACGGACTGACTGTTGTTTGTTTGCCTCGGAATTCGCCTCGTCACATCGGAGCTGTGTGTATTGTTTATATACACCCCGAACGCTTGTGCCATGAGAGAATTTCATACCTACAAATGTATGTGATAATAATAAAACTGTTCTATATTTATGCCTACAGACCGGTCTCGGCTATTATATATACGATTATGAATCTGTGTTGCTACCTAAGAGTGGAATCTGATACAATTGAATAAAAATTGACAATTCATGATGACATATTCCAGTATTTTTTTTTTAACCTTTAAAATAACTTTAATTACTAACAATGTCTACTTAATTAATCCTTAAAGATCAGTTATCATTTAAACATGGGTTATGTTGGATATTTTTATTTAAAAATGGTCTGTTCTATAAAATACGCACTAATAATTCGTGTTTATTGATGTAGCAAAACGTGTTTATTGATGTATTCATGAAGTTATAAAGTCTTCCTAACACAATTGAAAACCCATTGGGTAGGTCATGGTTTTGAGGATGAACTATCACCAACCTTGACAGTCATTGAAAACTCCATTCAGTGTTGGAATTCATTACCTGCGTATGGCTCTACGCCTCACTGGATTGGAGGACATAGCTTTCTACGCTTGTACTTGTTCAGCCACATGGTGTACATGACCCAACTATTCTTGTCTACCATTACATATTATTTATTGATTGAACTGCGCTGTATCGTAGAACAATGGATAAAGTTTTGGATTGGGTAACAGTAGGAATCTATGTCATAAGGGAACGTTTTGAAACATTTCTTTACAACTTTAGCATTGCCGTCATCTACAACCCATCAATTGAATAGAAAATATTTATATCATGATGGAAATAAAAGATACTTTTAATATTCGATGCATTGATATATTATATAACAATTCATCGAATTATGAACTAAAAATATTCTATGAATTAAGTTCGTTGACTTCTATATTAAGATTAACAACCATAATTTAATTTTTTTTGATGCAACGATTCAACATAAAGATGTAAATTTTAACGGATATCTCGTTTAAGATTATCATTTGAACTTACGTATTAAATAAAACGTTACATAAGTCAAAAGAAAATACTGACTTCATGCATAGCTAATGCAGTATTTTAGATGCATTGATTTTTGATTTCATCGACAATAGTACCACCATTTTCCTTCAACACCATATCCCAAAGAAATTTTTAATAATGAGAACTCTCTATGAAGTTAAATTTCCCTATACTATTGAAATAATTATATCAGTCATTTAAAAAATAATTGAGAAACATTTTTAATAAAGACCTGGGCTGATTTCACTCCTTTTGAGCCCAACTGATTGATGAGCTACACAAAAAAATTACAGTAAATACCCTAACAGTGATATACCAGTAAACTGAAGTAATAAATATTTCAATTAAATATGTAGCGATACATGATGCTACAGATTTACGGAACATTATGCTTGTCATTATTTGTGTCAGTATGCATATAAAGTCAGAAATATAGGCAAATCTGCAAATATAATTAAATACAAAACTAACGCACTTGAAAATGCAGTTAGCGAAATTAAGTAGTGACTGATATACCACATGGATTCCGCACACGTTGCGATAAAGGTGAACGCTCATAAAAAGCCAAGAATTCATGATGACTAAAGCAGAACGCAGACAGCCGACGACGGTATATATGAACATATAAAAAAAAGACCGGATCATTCTGATAACGATCGTTGAACTAGAGACATCTTCCCTGAACTGCATAATCGTCATTATTTTCATCATCCATACTTACAGTTAAATCGCGTCACTCATTAGACATTATATATGTTCACGCATAAATTTACCACTTGTGATAATAATGAATATGGTTTGGACTGCTTATTCACAATCATCAAACGATATATTCCATCAGTTACTAAAATTATGTTTGTCAAATGATATAAGTATCACAAATAATTGTTATGTTTTATTTGATGTGTTGCTATTTTTTTAATGAGATTACAGCCCAAACTTTTGGATTATGTTTTTAAATTTTCATTTCTGGCTACAAAATATTGTTACGTAATAATTTACTCTTCCGTACATAATTTTGCTGACTTTAAAAATGTCAGAATAGACGTCTTCTGTTTGGCATTTTTATAACTTTTAAAAGTTGTTAGGCATGTGAACACATGGATACCAGAAAACAAGCACAAAAGCCGTGTGATTGTGTGGCTCTATGGGAGCGTGTTCTTTACGTTGTTTCAGGAGAATAAACAAGCTTATCTGGGTGCATACGGTGACTGAACTAAACAACATCGCAATTCGTCGTTTTTATACGAGCGTATTTTTAAATTGGATTTTTTCTTACAATTTTTCTTTGGTTACCTTTATATTTTTATGTAAATATGACTCTTTCCCAATGAAGCAAGATTTATTTAAAGATATAAATTAAGATTCTTGTGACGTTTGATTTTAATAATATAATCTAATTTTGTAATTATGAAAAAAGAGTTTGGCTATTTTTCAAAACAGATAAATTAAAAAGGAATTTTTATACAATTGATCCGGGATGAAACTTAGTCAATTCAAACGATCTCCTTCATTCCGTTTGGTTCTCTGTCTTATGTCGATCGCTGATAATCGTAGACACTATCTCTGTTCAACAAAGTCGTGGTCTTTCTTCAGGAGTAGAACTTGTGATACGTTTGTGAAACTTGTACTTATTCATGCGTTATGTGTGTCCACAGAGCGTAAGCCATTGAATTTCGTATAAACCCTTAAATATAGGTGAAGGTGATAGGCTGCGGTTAAATGCTTAAGCCTTCGTTTAAAGAATTGATGTTTATATGATATACCTTTTTTTAGAAGCAACGCTTCGTATCACATTAAATCATATTTTTTTAAAATTGTAAATATTTATATTTCGGGTTCGAGGTGCATTGGTCAACGTCGTTGGCTTCGGTTACGGATGTCTAGAGTTCAAATCCCGGTACGGATAGTTTCATAAATTGACTTCCCAACCGATTTATGGGTTTCTATTCGTAGGCATGTATGTTTGTGATATGTAGATTTCCTTTCTACCCACCCGATTCTAAAAACGTGGCGTAGCGAAAGCGATAGGCTAACTTCTAGTTCTGTCTTAGCCCTAACCTTCTTTCCCTATTCTATTAAAAAAAAGAGGTTGAGCAACTGATTAAAAAGTTATCGTAGGAAAACTTCTCTTGAAGTACCTTCATTAGAAGTCTATATGCTCCACATTTGGAGCGGACGTGATAAAAACATAACATGTGAAAAATAATCTACTGACGAACTGTTTATTAATGTGAATTTTCTTGCATGCAATTCAAACAGTGTTGATCCGCAGGTGAGATGAAAATGGAACTTTCAGGCAAAACATATCACATGATATCATAGGACAATATAATAGGTTATCAACTAAGAAAAATATAAGAACTTATTAATTGGAAGTCTCCAATGGTTGTGGCACAGTGGTATTGTGTAAGGACGTTGCTATGAAATCGTGGGTTCTTATGCCTGAAAGAGCGTTTACATATTATATTTTAATATTATAAATGTATTTTTACTCTTATGTATGTATTATGATTATTGGTGACGCTTTTTAAAAAACTATTTTGCATTTTTTCAACCAAGTCTGCTCCTATTGTTGAGCATATGGACTCTAAAATCGAAGTTTTTTTACGAGAACTGGACTGTGCTTAGTCACTTCACCTTTATTTTTTGAAAAGCTAATGGTAGAAGAATATTAAAGGGATAACGAATAGTTAATTCATCTCAGCAAATGAGAATATAAACAGATAGTCTTTGAACATACAATATATATGAAAGTGTTCGTTCGGGATTAGAGACCGTAACCAACACAACCGAATACATCGAACACCCAAGATCTTTCGCCCTTCAGCTACATACATGATTTATTTTCCCATTCGTAAAAACAAAAGAGTGGGCAAAGTGTGGTTTAAAAATATTCGTATCTTCATCTTATCCTTAAAATATTTGTAACACAACCGAAAGTAAATTGCACTTATAGATTTTTGTTTTGCTGTGGTATTTACAATTTAAACCAGTGGTCTCCAAACTCAATAAGGATGTGAGCTACTTTCAGAATTGAGATTGTCTAGTGAGCTACTTATACATATTCCTTCTGTATATTTTTTTATTATCATCTTTTATTGTACCATACATAATTTTATTATAATAAATTAGAACATTGGACTTTCAATGAAACATGAAATGCGTAATTTAATTATTTATTTATAAACAAAATAATTCTTGACCTTGAAATAAGTGTGAGTATAAGTAAAAATAATTGGTAAAAAGAATGGTATTCATTTTCATACACAATTGTTTCAATTCTCGGTAAGTACTTTGTCACTTCCATCCGAATGCAATTATCAAGATGTACATATGTGAGTCCGTTTTTATATGTTTTACTTTTAACCACCTTCATATTGCAAAACGTTGATTCACATAAGTAGGTAGAACAAAACAATGCTTTTTTTTTAAATAAAACACAATTCATTTGTACTACTTCCACATATTTATAATGATCAGGACCGGTTTCGCTCATCACAAGCATTATCAACTGATAAAAATACAAACATAACAGGCTTATTTATATAAAATTGAGTGTAAAAGTGAAGGTATATAAAACTGATGGTTCATGAACTGAGACAAGAAAATACTGATTAGCAAACAAATTATAGATAAATCAAATAAAAGAGTCTACAATTAAAATGTTATGGACCTCTTACAAATCATTAAATCTGAAATCACAAATATAGCTACATTAAAAGTCCAGCTATGGAAGCATGTATGTTTCTAAGAAGGTCATATTTGATTTTTAAGTTCAATTTAAAAATATATTTTTTTTAAAATAGGATAAAATATCAAAGTATTTAGTTCTACAAAATTTTATTAGGTTGTTGATAGCTATTCCAGCTTCGTCAGAACTGTTTAATTGATTGACCAGATATTGTTACATGGGCGTTAAAAATCGACGGTTTGTCAATCCTGCAGTTCAAAAATGATCGAATGAGCACGTGTTCTTCGTCCCTAAGGTTCATAAATAATAATGACTCATTGGAGGCTTGCGGCAAATGTAGGCATAATGCATCTCCATAAACCTTCAGTCTGCGCACTGTAAAATGAGAAACCCTTTCAATATTGGGGGAAAGACGTGAGGTTTCAATGTTCCTTACATTATGTACTATCCTGTTTCTGTCACATGCAAAAATACTTAACAGAAATGAAGTACCTAAATGGAAGTCAGTGATTCAAGCGACGCATAAAAATTTAAAAGATGAAAAAATATTAATGTGTTTATTACTACAAAAATAAAACTATGCATATTATATAGAAATACGTCAAAAATGTATAATTATAGAGTATACATGATGACGAACATTTTTCTTTACTGCCGTTTGCTTGCAGCAATTTTCTAAGCCATAGGATGGGTAACGCCTGTTAATATTTTCTTTTTGAGGCAGTTGATCTTTGAAATAAAATAAGTAAAAACGAAAACATATTGTGGCTATGTTTTAATTTTTCGGATTTTAATAATAGTCAACCAAATATTGTGCTTTTGCATTCGCTTCGACAAAAATGCGGTTTTCGATCACAGCAAAACAATATATTATAGTCGTTGACACAAAATTATGGAATTCGTACTGAATGTGGTTTGTGTTTGGTTGCAATTATTTGGAATGGACATTACTGATTATTTGTACAGTAATATAAACTGTGATATGAATTAAACTGTTTGAATAGCAAACTGTTCTCTTTTACTATAAAATTAAAATTTACAACTTATTTCTTAGAAATAAATAACCTTGCAAACCAGTTAGTCTGAAGATGCTTCTTAGAGATGCAAAACACGTGTTACATTTAGTAACACAGCCATTGGAATAACTAAATTATAAATTTCAATATTTTTTTTCTTTTTTAATTGTCATCAAAAGCCATTTCAGCACCACGTCGGGATATAAAATCATACTCTTAAAAAAGCAATGCTATGTATATGTCATTGGGCTGTTATAGCCCTCATTTGTAAACAACACCTTATACAGTAAGTATTTTATTTTGAATTTCATAAGAGAATTGTTAAGGATATCAAGGAATGAAAGCATATGCTGCTTGATTCAACAAAGAGGGGTCTTACAGGAAGCATTGAGGCATCTTTGATGAAAGATTGTCAGGAAACCCTCGGATTAGGTATGCTCAACTATATCTATTAATTTTTTGGATTATTGAGATTTTGTACACTTCCATGTATCTTGTCACTAACGACCCGGGATTCGCCTTTCGGCATCTTCAGGCATTCGAGCGCACGAATGGACTCGACAGTCGATGTCTTAAATTAGATCTATTAATGTTTTAGATGGTCAACTACGGACACAACTCGTTATTAAACATTGAAAACAATTTTTTTGTAACATACCCTTTCTCATATTAATTAAGACATTTGATTCATTATGAATACACTTGCTTTGTTAAATTTTTTCTATTAAGTGGTCAGCTACTAGAATGTTTAACTATATTACCAAAATATCGTAAACATATTCAGATGCTGAAGCCACTAAAATGGATTAGTCTAAGAAAACATTACGATTTATGACTATGTGTTCATGTTTGATAGTTCAAACAAACTGTTAATAATTTATTCACCCAGTATGATATATGTATTGACGACACCTCTTTATTGTAATTATTATACGTTAATATCAAGTTTCTTTTTCATATCGGATAAAAAATGTAAAATAATTTCTGTCTGAGAGCACCGGCAGAAAAAGCATTGTTGACAAAAAATAAAAATTTATTGACATCGTATAAACTTAAAATATGCTCTACGTTTTTTACATTCGACGTTATTTATTGCCTTCTTATACCACATAATAAAAATATGACTAAGATATTTTCGTAGCTGTGGGACGTTAGATTAATGCTGAAATCATATAAATCGTCTTATACTCAAATGATGCGTAGTCTCAGATAGCCAAGATAAGTTATGTGTCTCATCGTCTCATGTATTCGAACAATTTATCTAGGATGAGTTATTACATTCAAATTGCGTCTGCATAGTTCACTGGATATTGAAAGTCACGTCAAAGCTTCGCTATTACAATTTTCACATATTACGCGAACGATAATGCATGAATTAATTATTTTGATTTGTTACGTGCAACATTTGTATAATACAGCGTGATTTTAATGTTATTAGTGGTATAATTTGATTGGGGTAAGTCTCTAGTCTAGTCGTATCAGGGAAATTTAAATAACTGAAAATTACTAAAATATAAATACAAATGAAACTACAATTATTTATAAATGGTACTTAAACAATGCAAAGTTAATTTTTAATTAAACTTTAACATTAAGTCAATTGTATTACCAACACTGATTCAAAAAACCTGGATTTAATGATATAATAATACATACGATGAAGTAATTTGGTGTCAGAAGTAATTTTATTGGATGAATTCTTATTTCATATTAAAAAAATAATTACAATTGATTTTTATTAGTAGAGTTAAAAAAAACATTCAATTATACTTGACTATTCATTCAATATTTTATGATTTGGATATTTTTTTTGTTTGTATGTGTCGAAAATAAAATTGTTTAAGAAGTTTAAAAAAAATATTTTAGTAGCTATTCTATAATGCCGTTATTTAAAACTGCAAATTATAATTATGTAGATATATGAAGCTAAAATATGCATTTATGGAGGCACATTGGCAGATTTTAGCGTTGATGTTAGTTCGCTATTTAAAAAAATATATATTTTTAAATCATTATATACACAAAAACATTTCTTGGGAATGTGGAAGTACACAAACTTCTACGTAATATCTTTGAAACTTATACACACGCTATAAAACTAAATAAACATAAATATAATTACAATTTAATGCAAAAGTGCATACGTTTAATATATTAGAATGAATTATACCATTTTAGCTACACTGAAAACTTTAAAGGAGGTCGTATATTTAAGTGCGTAATATATTATGAAATAATAACGACTCTTTGGAGAGTTACGGGGTGTGTAAGTGTAATGCATCCCAGCAATTTTGTCGAGAATATGCCTGCCTCCCTTTGAGCAGTGTAGGGCGGCCAGACTGTTTGCAGCCCCACTACAGCCTCCACACTCTGGCCCTTTGTTCAACGTTGTTATCGCGCTCAGAAGTCACTCTCGCTTCGATGGAGGGGAAACATTTTTGCATTCGCTTGCGGGATATCCCTCGATAGAGGTGCGAAGTGATGTAAATCATAACTGCGAAAATCGCTTACGTTGCGCTGCGATTTGACTTATTTTTACACTGGTCATTCTAGGTGCTTTTGAGATTTGTTTGGCATTGGAAAAATTCATCCTTGAGATTTGTTTTAACTATGGAACTACACTTTAATAATGCATCAAAAATCTCTTTGATAAAACTTCTTTATTGTCTCGCTTTTATCATTTTTTCGACACCTGTAATAGGCATAAAAATGGAAATGAGTTTATTCTATAATTTTTTTTCAAATATTATTTTAGTATTTAGAGTATTTTAGTATTTATACTTGGCTACTGCAACTGATATTATAAATATACAATATCACTGCACTGAAAAATTTAGATAATGAATCCATAGGTAAATGAGTGTAGTATTTAATTTTTATTTAGTTTTGTTGTGTGTTAATAAATCAATATTTAAAGAGGAATATCAGAATACCCTGTATTTTTATCTTTTTATTTCACGCCACGAAAAATTTTCATTTGATTTTAAAAAATAGTTATGCATTACAAAGTTCTTATTTGGACTCTTGTTTAACTTTTTCATGTGCAACAAAACGCATGTATTTAAGAATATAAGAAGTCATATTGCGTTTATATCCATTTGCCTTAAACAACCTGCTTTTTTGAGAACTGAATATAAGTTATTATTCAGAAATTTCTATGCAAAAGTATTTTTTCAGTAATCTGTATTCACATGATAATATTACTTTTTGATAAATAAATATTCCTTCATTGTAATTTTCTAGGCAGAGTTCACTCAGTAGCTAGGTAAAGAGTTAAAATGCATACATAGAAATTTTCATGTATTGGTTTTTGACTAATATATAGATGTTTAAAGAACAATACATTTTCATGTTTTTTTTATCTTCATAGTCTCTACAGCTTCGATCAAGGAATTATGAGAATAATACTAGTCCATAAATAGTGTTCTTTAAAAATAACCTTATTTTTTCGTTACCTTCTATGAAAACAGATTGATTTACAACCAGTTAGCTTTAAGCAATTTCTTAATTTACAGAAATTATTTAATACACGTTTGGGAGCGGAACTTGATTGACAAAACGTAGCATGGCACAGATTATTATTATTTATTTAATTTATTGAGTACGCATTCTACAAGTTTGTATTTACTATATTGCTGATTATCCAATACTGTATTCAAAAAGGCTTGTTTGTGTTCTAAAATTATATGTCTTTATGTTAAATAAAAAAATATTGAAGAGAAATCGTTTTAAAAAATCAATTTCTCCACACAATCGGTAAACATTGCCATGCTCTTAGCAAGATTCTACAATTTTATTTGTTTACTTTTGTAACTAAAAGTAACTACAAACGTTTGTCGTTTTTCAGAGAGGTAGACAAACTATTTCTCAACTTTTTTACTTATTTCGGCAACGCTTAAGGAATATTTATCGTGATAAACCAGGTTAGGGAAAAGTGTCTATAGAATAACAATGATACTCCAAAAGTTTTCTAAATTTATTGGGCACCGAACTTATCTAAGCATTGTATTTTCTACTCTAAATTATAAAGTTTTATAAACCGTGGTGACTTTAAATTAAGTTTATATAAAGAAATTCTTTTAGATGACGTTTATTTATGAAAGTCAACTGATTATTTTTATGAAAGTTTTCAACTGTTTGCTAACTTAAATTGAATTAGTTATGTATCGTTAAAACATGAAATAAAACATATTTATGTCACTTCATCACAACTTTTCTCAACAAGAACCAGTATTCACCGAAAATTCTATTCCCTAAAGAATTCCTTCCCACCCATCCGATCCTAAAAGCAAGAGATTATGCAACTGATTAACAAACAGTCAGCAAAAACTTCTTTTTAGATACCTCCATTAGGAGTCCATAATATGCTCCACATTGGCAGCGGACATGGTAAAAAATCTCTTTTTACTTTTGACCTAATTTTCTTCGGATTTATTGAAATTTAATACCCATGATAAAGTAAATTTTTTGTGGACTAATTATTTGAATTCGGTTTCTCAATGTTAGTTGAAAATCAAACTATTTCCAAAAATCATAAATAAAACTCATGGAAAACTTCAAATTACCTAAAATCTCAGTAACAAACTTTCTTAAGTATAGCAGCGATATTTACTTTATTATTATAGACATATTTATATAATTATATTAGTAGGCCATACCTGTTAATGTTACAAAATGCTTCTAGATTTATTATAAGTTAGGTGAAAACAGCACAATATTTAGTGCGACAAGAGTGTATTATAAGATATAGCTAATATGAACTTCGGACTCACGCTGTCATCAGAATTACGTTTAAACGGTTTTTGATTAATCTCTATACAATAAATTCCAAGAAATCTCACCTACTAATATAACTAATGGAAAAAATTAATAGCCGTATTTATCAAAAAAACAATATTTAATTTAATCAGCCGCTTTCTCGTGCGTAATCTTTTTAAGAAGACTGCAATAAGTCCCATGTAGGTACCTAAAAGTTTCGTCATCTATCATGCCCTCTTCCACCCACCACTGCTTTATCATCCATTATTTTATACGGCAGTATCCAGTGGTGTAACAAACATTACGCGTATTTACAGATTTTTTCCCTGAATTCGTAGTGTCTTTGGAGCAACTGCCCAAAACTTGGTGGCGTACAATTAAGTGTGCAATATCAAACCTTCCAGTTAAACGAAAAACTTCTGTAAGTTAACGTCTACTCGCTCTCCGTATTACACCACAGTTTTAAAAAAAACTTGGTAGTTTACTTTATTCGAAACCAAGATAGCGTGGCCGACCAGTCCAATGAGAGGTTGAACCGACTTGCTCTTCCCTTTCTTCGTGCATTAGATATTAAATATTTATATAATTTGATGGATTACTTGTAAATTCTTCTTATAGTTTTTGAACCAGCTGTTTTATATAACGTCTAATTGTTAACATTTAATTTTATATAAATAGTCCTGTTATGATTTCATTTTTATCAGTTGATAATACTTGTGATGAGTGAAACCGGTCCTGATCATTATAAACATGTAGTAGTGGTATTTTATAATTTCACTTAACCCATTTGTATTGAAGAACAGTAGTTAAAGGTAAATTTTAAATCCAACAGAAATAATTTATTTCATGCACCATTTTATTATACATGTAAAATAAGCTATTGGATCTGTGATATCCACATGGTCACACTGCAGGCTTCAGCTTCAGAAAGAAAATTCTTTGATGACGTGTCGTTTTGTGGTAGTTTTGCGCACCTGCCAACGTAAGCTGTCAGACCGTTCGTCATATTTTTCTTGTTCCAACGGATTTAAGGTCTCAGATTCAACGGTCTGAAAGGCAACTTGTAATCCGGTCTCAAAAGACAGGGAAAAGTTAAAACTTTTATCCGCATAACACTTCAGCGGAGGAGATTTTTCTGCGTGTTTTTTCGTTGTTGTTGTTGTTTAAACCATTTTATAAAATGCGCACTCAAGTCTTGCAAACTGTTTGTTTTTATTTTATTTTTTACTAATGTAAACTATAAAATAGCTCAGAATAATTTGAATTTACTTAAAAGTATGTTAATTTTTATAAAGAAATTCATACTTACATTAAAAAACTTTATGAGAATCATGAAGACTGTGTCTTAGAGTAATACTACAGGAACTTTAAAAACATTTCAATTCTAAATACAATATTATATTATGACTTCAAAGAGTCAGCATAATTTATTAATTGAATTTTTATTTACTCGGTAAAACTCGATTATAATAGGGTACAATATTTGAGTTTTACAAAATTTTATTGGTAAGTTGATAGCTATTTTGGATTCACGCCATCATATTAAGATATTTTATCATATGTCAACATAATTGACTGTTGTAAATTAGTCACCATATTTTCTACAACTATTCATCCAGGATGACAAATTTAAGCTCGTAATAATAATTGGTTTTGAGATTAAATTTATTGTTTTAAAATCATAACGGTGTGATAGATAAGAAAGGAAAAAATAACCAAGCTATATTGAAAGATCGTTTTCGTTTCCATTCTATAACGTGAATGTGGACATCTAATGAAGTATTTCCATATACGACTGTTTTGCTAAGACCCAATTCGAGTCTCAACATTGAAAAAAAAAGAAAAATACTTTCAATTCATATTTCTTTTATTTAGTTTAATTAATTTCCACAGTAAGCGAAATAAAAGGAAGTATGTATTTTTAAACATAAACCGCAATTGGTTGTAGTCAAAAAATCCATTTAAACTCATTTCATTATTCATTGAAAAACTGCTTAAAAATGCAAAACTATGCATATGGATGTAATTCGTCTGGTTCTGCAAATCCATCGTAATAGTTAATCAAACACAAACAGCATTGTTTGCATGATTAAATTGCTAAAGCCTTTTTGCGAACACAAAATTAATCGAAATATTTTAATTACAAATCTGTTTGACTGTAAATTTTGCGTGAACATTTTTTAAACACGTCGATAGACGTTGCTTTGTTATTTGTTTGTTTCAAAGCAATTCAAAATACACGTAAAAAACCATCATAAGAATACAAATAGTTTTTTTTTGCTTTTAATTTAATTATTTTAGAGGAATATCATGCTGAGGATAGATTAAATTCCAAGTGAGTTTATTCAATAAGGTTATTTTTTTCTTACAAAGGTTTCTTGATTAAATAAATTCTTTTCTATTGTTGTTGTAACAATCATTTGATGTTTTTTTAGTTGCTCAAAATTTTATTCTACGCCTAAAAATAATGGACGGTAGAGCAGTCTGTTACTTTGTTTTCAAATAAACAACATTATTGTTTTTCTATCCTAATGGATTCGCTACCAGATTAATATCCTGGATTATTTCAGTAAAACGTCTGTGGCGCCGCTCTTCACATGTTGACCAGCATTCAAATAAGAAAACATATGATGCGGCCAACAGACTTGTCTACAAATTTTGTCAATGATGACCATAATAAAAACGAGAAATATCGTTAATTAATTGTAAATTTCTAATTAAAACAGATAAATAACAATTACAATAAAAATACGTCAATTTATATTTGATATCTTAGGGATGGGTTTTTGTGATGTCTCTTCTCCTCGATATTGATTCGAGTGAATAAAATAAACATGAATAAAATAATTAAGCCTTTGCCTAAAAGTATGTATTAAAAATTCATATTTATGTTGTAAAATGGATGATTTTTACTTGAAATAAAATAATGAAAATATTTTTCGAACTGTAATTAGGTAATACATTATATCGTACGATTTATTTGTATTTTTATTTTTGTTGTGTATAGTACTTATGACTTATCTAAAATATTTAAACTGTATGGGGTAGAAAGTTATTGTTAAAATCACCGATCAAACACTGTGCCCATAATAACCCATAGATAAAATAAGATTTATTTGTTTATTCATTTATAAATGAAGGGTAAGCGTCACTTATATAAATATGATAAGAATTAATCACTTAGATGCGTAAAAATACTTCGCTGAGAATAAAGCAAGATTTTTTGTAGCTTACTGTATTATGTAAACGATAACAAAAATTAACAGCAATATTTGTATGAACTCTGAGATTCGTATTATTGCACATAATAGTTTTGTTTTGAATTAGCAAAACTGCCTACGTTTCACTCCGGAAACATTTTGGGGACAAGACATTATTCCATCCCCCTTTCTTCTCGTTTCTGACATCCTTGGAAACGTATATACGAATTATATATTTAGATGCGAACGAAAGTTCTCTTTATAAAAAGTGAACAATGTTTTAGTGATACAATTACATCAAATAGTTTTGTATTCTTGTATTTGAGAAAAAGTGCAATCCTTGTCTTCAAATTTTAAAAAAATATTGATACTTCACAGATATTAAAATGTTTTTTGTTAAATGAATATTTTTTCCACCATTTACACTCCTTACTAGGATTATATGACCACCACATGGTGTGACCAAAATTCTATGCCCTCACCAGCCTCTTTGCTTACTGCCAAAATTACGTTCCTCTGCCAGAAAATTATGGCTTTACATTGAAAGGCTATTTATTAATTACTATATTTAGAGAAAGCAATTACCTTGAACGTTTTTTTAAATTGTATAATGCGAAAAAGCTTTCAATGTGATATGGCATACAATAGTGAAAGTATAATTTACAAAAAAAAAATGATTATGGTATTAAAATTTAGGGATCTTACAATTTTTATGCTCTAGTATTTAAATCATTCCGTTAAAAGAAGAACCCGAAATAACCGTTAGTTTAATTTATATTCTGCCTAGATCCACTTTATTGCTTATTCATATTGCATAATATTTCGTAGTCTTGACGGAAAAAGTTTTTTTTAATCGTATAAGAATAAAAATTTACCAATTTACAATTATTCGCGGAATGCCAATTCTTACTTTTTAATGAAAGGTTTTTTAAAACAGGAATTTAAGATATTTGAATCAGAATATTGTAAAAAATAAGATAATTGTAGCATTGTTCATCTTTCATGAATACACCTTTGCAAAAGAGTACATACTATGCCACTACCGGTGGTGACGCTTAATTACACCGCAGCTGTGGGGTGGGGCTTCATAAATAGAAAATAACTTATTGTCATTTTAAATGAACCTTATTCAAAAATTATCATTTTAATACTAGAGGAAGCAAGAGTTACTTTGCGCAAAATAGTCTGTTGCATACATATTATTACATTTTAGTTAATTTCAGTGAGCGGGAATGAAGGTCGAACAGTTAAATTTTTAAGGAGCTGGTACTTTCAACGAGGCACCATTTTACGAAACTTAGCCCAGTAACTGTGCAAAACACAATTTACCACGTCTGAGTAAAAAATATAATGTTTTTGTTTTAAAGGTTGTTGTTGCTCACTGTAAGCCACAGTTAGGGCATTCAATCCCGAACCCTATTTAATATCCCGGGAATTCAAGATTTACAATTGTTTTCAAATAACACGATGCATTTAGTCGGAATATACATTTTAAAAAAGCGAAATATATGTCACAGTAAGTGAGATAGTAAAATTATTTTGTTTTTGAACTGGACGTTTTTTTTTTACACTCGAAAGGAAAAAACATTTTTTTTGTCGATAAAGCATTATACTATATAACTGCTGTAAACTACAAATATTTTTGTATGTATCAAATCGTTGTAGTCATTTTTTAAATATTTATTAGCGTATCTGGACAGTTAAATGCAAATTTTATTAAAACAATCCATTCAAAATTTCTTTGCATTGAAAACGGTAAATGAGTATAAAAGGCAGATAGATTTATGTTTTCCGACCAACCTATGATTCTTGTTGAGACAATGAACAGAGAGAGAGAGGCAATCGGGTATTTTTTGTTCAATATAATGATATTTTTTGTACAAAATATCACGTAATAACAGCTTTATTACTTCATGTAAAGTGTTCAATACTCAATCACCGTTTATTTTATACTGCATTTTTTTAATCCAAACATATAGTATGAGCCTAAACTTTACATATAAAATATTATTACAGAAAACATCAGAAAAGACAACTGTTTTTATTTTTCAATTGCGAGACCATTATTTGATGTAAATTGATATATGTTTTGACAGAAGTTTCAAAGTAATAAAATTCAAAAAAATCATGCTTTTCATATAAAGAAATTTGATAAGAACCTACGAATGTGTGTGAATGTGATCAAGTGTTTGCATATAATCGTAGTATTAAATATACATATGCATATGAAAAACTGTCTGAGAGGCCTAGTCTCTTATCGGGTAGGATTTATTATAAATATCAGAACCGAATTCTACGAGAGATTGTTTGGAAAAATTGTGATAAACAGTTACCTTTGAAGATCGGAATGAAGTTTACTAATAACATATGAAATAAAATTCATTTGAAAATTTCCATCATTCATATTTGTTGAATCACTTTAAAGGTATCAATTAAAATGAAAAAATAAATGTATTTACTCACATTTCGCAAATTAGCTTATATATTTAAAACAATGGCGAAGGGTCTAACGATGTGCGGCGTAACTCCAACACATGCGTTTAATTGAACTCATTTCCCATGTCTGTGTTAACAGTTTTATGGCAAGACAGAGGACAGTTTAATTTAAAATACTATTTTTAAATTCATTCTTGAAATGCATTTATCTCCAAACTGAAGCCTCATGGTGTTCCCTCCCTGCACTTACACGTTTTTATAATTATTATCAGCAGTCAAAATGGCTTTTTTAACAACTGGTATGCAATATTATGTCATAAAAAATCAATAAAAGCTCTCATACCCCAAATATTTTTAGCATGCGTACATGAAAATGATGAAGATACATTTCAGAAATCTAAATCGTGATTAGGTATGTAGAAATATATTAATATAATAATCCATATTTTCAATTTAGATTGTTAAAGTTATTGAAACCATGTACAATTTTAAATAAATTGCGTTTACGTATTCATGATGTGAACAGTGATTGTCGTAAGACTATTTGAAGAGTAAAGATTTGTTGTGGATTCTTTCTTACGGGTGTATCTTGAAACACTTATAACAGTAAGACAACTTCAATTCAACGACGTCGAATAGCGATCATAAAAAAAAACTGTTCAATAGAATAATTAATGTGAAATCTATAATAATATAAATATGCTTTATATTGAAAGCATAATGTCTTAACAATACGTTATTTAAAAACGAAACATACACAACAATGCGTTTTGAGTAAAATGTAATAAATAAAATTCACACACAATATTTAAACATTATCTTCAATAACGTAAAATTCGTCAAAAGTTGAAGCAAATCATAATAGATTATATTTATTAAAATTCAAAAAAAATGCTAAAACTGCAAAATAAACTGAAACCAATGAATTAATTGACAGAGGTAATTCGGGTATTAAAAGTATTGAATGAATTGGTATCGAATCGTAAAAGTCAGCAAATTTTTGCACGTAGCTTTCAGGTCCGCAGTTTGTTTAAAGCTCAGCGAATGAATTGAATGGACACATTTGTGTTCAATTTCGTGATGTTTTTTTTATTATTTATACTATGATTTCACTGTAGGCTAAAATTCACGAGCGCCAGACATAAACACAATAGTGTGTACATATTCGCAGAATGAGAAATGAAAAAAAAAACTCACAATATTATTTACGGATACAACATAGGCTCAATTAATCCTAAAATTATTTTTGTACTGCATGATTTACAGTACGATTTGGATATTGAATATCTTTATAATAAATTACGTTGATTAAGGCGTGGGACTAATGAATTGCATAAAAAGCTTTATTTATATTTTGGGTTTTCTAACTCGTTAATCCATCCATTCTCTAGGTCCATCAACTAGACGCTTTCTCGTTCAGATATAGCGATGTGCTCTTTACAATAAAAGTTATCCATAATACATCACATAATTTGAACATGGAAAAAACCTCACTGATGGCAGATACAAGGAATTCAAATGACGCATTTTAACCACTTGGGAATATAATTTTTTGACCATATCTGCTCCCTACCCAGAGCATATACCACAGTTTATTCAAGATTCTCTGTCCTCCGCCAGTCTTCTTGCTTCCTCTTACTCCGTGTAGCTTCGCTAAATGCATCTCAGGAATGGTCATCAGTGGTTTTCCAGGGTGACAAAATCCATCCAGTAGAAGAGACTCAGGCTCCCCTGGGGCATCCGCATTATATGCTTATAATATTATTTTAATATTACATGAGAGTTCGTTGCACATCTTTTCCAATTCGAATGATGGATAATCCGTTAACTATAAAGCTGCTTTATCAAAACGAAACAATATGTTAGATTGTTAAAACGATATGAAAAATAAGCAAATGTTTGAAGCGCTGCATATTGCTTATGAAAAAACAGAAAAAAGATGATTATTGCAGTTTTTTTATTCCTAATTGTATTAAAGCTATTGATTTTTTCAACTTTTTATTAATTCTTTCTCTTCTGTCTCTTTAATGAGATACAATAAAAATAAATTATCGTTCACATAATACTTTAAGATGATCTGGCAAACAGTGGTGGACTGGTCATACAAGAAAGGTTGCCTGATGGCATGTGGGCCGAGCTGTATATTAAGAGCCCTCAGTAGAATCGAATAACTTATTCATTTACATGTTTTAAATATACAGGATAAAGTACTTTAGGTATTTCATCACTACAAATAAATATGTTTTCTTACGATACACACAATGAACCTCATCATGATTACATACTTACTATCTTTATCTGTTTTAGCTGTTTGAAATATGTGCATTTTTGTAATTATCAAATAATTATTAGTACAGTATATAGGAATTAGTATATAAGATAGGGGCCTCCTCTCAATTTTGGATGGGCTTCATTGACTCCTGGCAACCAAAATTTTTTTAGCCAGTCCACCACTGCTTTGTAAACAAAATAAAAATACAATTATAGACAACATAATATGAAAGTTTTCTTGCAGTTGGTAGGAATAATGGTTGTAGGCAAACGATAGTAATGAAACTTTAACGCTTAAACTTTATCTTCGTTCAGAAAACTCCTTATTTAACCCCCAAAGGAACATATTGTTATATATATAGAAATACATCGCTGAACAGCAAGATTTTATATGTATTGAAGGTTTTCCGAGAATAAATACGAATGATGACAATGAAATTCTTAGTTTTAATTTCCGTAAAAGTTTTCTTGCATGCAAACGTGTTGCCGCATTTATGAATAAAATTACATAAATGCAAATAACACCATAATCATATTCATAATTTTTGTAATAATGTCCACTCTGAATGTGGAGCAAATGAACACATTTTAATGAGTCGCTGAACCTCTCAATATTATAAAAGAATAAGTATGGAGGGATAGGGTGTGATTTTACATAATATAAATCATATAATGTCGGTCTCTGTGGTCTAGTGGTAAGAGCTTTGCTCTAGCGATCAGGTGTATCCTGGTGCACGTCCCAGTGGAGTAAATTTAAATTTGTAATCTTGGACATGAGTGACTTATAAAAATTCTTGTCGAGTTTATCTCGAATGATTTTACAATTTTCAAAATATTTAGCGCATCGGCTGTCAGCTGCAATGCTAGAAATGTTTTTTGTAATTATTTATATAACAACAAATAAATATTTATCTACATATGTTAATGAGGTTAGGTTAGGTTAGGTGTGTTTTTTCTCAATAAATTGAGTATGATGCTTTCAAATTTTCTATAATTTAGTTAAAGATTTTAAAAAAGTAATATTTTTTAAATATGTAAATAATAACGCCTTTCCGTCTGGACTTAATAGTTAGCATCATTAATATGATAATATTTTTAATCCGTTTTAAATAATATGTAAATAAAGCAGTGAAATTTTCTTATGTTTTTGAGTTACGTCAGAAAATTATATCGAAAAATGTATGCAACAAATACTGCGACCGCAAATAATTGATTCTTTGTGACACCCGTGATAGACATAATTAATAAAATGGCTTGAATACATCTTGCTACAACGACTTAACCAATAAATTGGATTAAATTTGACTTCCTAAAGCTTATTTATGCTATTATAATTCGTACACGTGCCGTGTGATGTAAAAGTAAAGTTCAAGTACTGACTATGTAACAAAAAATTCACGAGCGAAAATATTATTATTTAATTTATAGTAAAACGAAAAATTAACTGTGTTTTTTAAATCTCATTCGGGAAAACGATACAAAGATTTTTAAATAAATAATGATGATTCAAAGAAGGTTAATTTTTTTTTTAATTTTCAACAATTTTTTGCCAATAAGTATGCTATTTTATTGAACCAGTGCTTCTACCAGTGCTTTTTTACGATATCGAATCATGGATCCGTGCGAAAAATCGTATCTGGAACCGTATACTGAACTTTGAGTTTATATATATCCTTGCACCAGCAATTGGGAGTGAGTTAGTTTGATTTCATGATGAACTCGGACATTAGAGAATGTACCACGCGGCGCCGTGTTACGTCTGTGGTCACGGAGAGACGCTAAAACTAGCTTCGTCACGTGGTGCGGATGCTTCCGTAGAGCCTCAATTCTCCTTGCCTCTTTTTCCAACCTGTAGATTCCGCCGCGATAGATGACCTTCGAAAAATATCTATAGGATGTGTTCTGTGAAATTAAATTACTGAATGTCTAATTAGCTATTCTTTAGTTTGCATACTGACGGACTGATTGTTGTTGGTTTGCCTCGGAATTAGCGTCACGTGGGAACTGTGTGTATTGTTTATATTTACCACGGACGCTTAGGTCATGAGAAAATTTCATACCTACATGTGAATGTGACGTCTACTCCTACAGACCGGTCTGTAGCTATTATATATAAGATACCGTTCTCTATTAATTACTAAGCTAATCTTGTTAATTTACTGAATTAGTTCTCAAAGCTTTGTTTTTGACTAATCATATTATTATTATATATGTACATATATTTCTATTTTCTATTCAATAATTATTTTTCTTACACTTGAATACCGTTTTTGCAAAACTCAACAAAGCAAAATTTAGTAGACGTAAAATTTCAATTATATGGTAATTATTATATCATATAATAAATGCCAATGTTGAACAATGAGAGAGAAATTGCAACTGATGATTCTATCACATAAGCTTGTTCTGATCAAACTGTAATTTTATGGAATAAGTACGACAAATTTTGTTCTAAAAAAAATATATATTAAAAAACGTTTAGATGTTTTGTGGGAAGTGGAAGTACATTTCTTCATTTAAGTGTCTAAATCTTGACGCTGTAAGCTTTCTCTAATCCACCACCACTAAAGTGTCAACTAAAGAATGAAAGGTGACCCATTAAAATATAAAAATTGTATACTTACCTATAACAACAATCTTAGGTAAGTAAAAGGCTAAAATTATAAGTGAACTGTGAACTGTTGGATATTTAAGTGTTGTGAAAAATGTCTACCTTTATTTAGTGTAAACAACTCTACAATTACTTAGGCACTGCTAGATTAAGTCGATCGCAGTATGATGTAATATGTCCTGTTAGATTTTGAACTTATATAACGTTATCTAAACTCGATTCAAATAGTTTTAATAAATTACATGGCGTTTGTAAAGAACCAATCTACCATGCAAACAGATATTTAAATTATTATTTTCAAATGTAGTACTTAGTGTCGAAATGGCTCATCTATTTTTTTAATTTATGTTGAAAACAAATTAATCGTTTAAGGATGTAAATTTCGTAATCATTGAAATACAGATGTTGAATGATTTTGTTTTTAACACGATTAAATTATGATAGAAATCATAAATCTTATTTAAAATTAAAATGTTTAAGGTAATAATTATGTTTGAGTTTTTCTAGGAAAAAGAACATAAATAGTATTATTAATTAACCGAATTTGGATTATTGAGATTTTATACACTTCCATGTATTTTGTCACTAACGACCCGGGTTTCGCATTTCGGCATCTTCAGGCATTCGAGCGCACGAATGGACTCGAACTGTCAGTTCGTTAAACTAAATTTAAATGCTATGATTTTGGAATAACTGAGGTGATATAATGTCTATTTCTTCTAAAACGGTTAATATAGCTAAGTTAAATAATGCTTAAACATAATTCTGACTAAAGTGAAGCTGAAATAGTTATCAAAAAACTGACAAAACTCTTAATAATTATCGAGGGAAAATATGTTTGTATGTATGTAAATATATTATTTTTGCCATGCGGTGTGTGTTTTTAACGATTAAATTTAATAATAGATTCAGAAAGGTTCGTAGAACATAGATGGGTCTATAAACCAGTTACACATAATACACATCTGGCTTACAACTCTACGAGAAGTGGCGGTGTATTGTAGAGGCATTTCTATTCATACAACCTGGCGCCGCTGGATCGTGTATAGCTTCCATTGTTGCAAATCATCTGCATTTGGAACCCAGGAAAGCAATCGCGAACCTTATGGGGCATGATAGAAAACAATTTTTGTAGATTCTCTGGAAGATTCAGCACAAAATGCTTGCTATTTATTTTTCTCAATGTGCATCTTTTTTGTAACAGTTAAATTGTTATTAATTCCACATAAACCAATCCTGCTATGATTTTTTGGGAAAGATTATAAGAACTTATTGATAGCCTACCGCAGTGATATTTATTTATGAAAATACAGTCTCATCTTTTCACTTTTGACCATAAAGAAATATTTAAATTAATATTTCAAGTTTTGTTTTTAGTATGAATCGTTAATCAATCAAAAAGAAAAAAAATAACTGAACTACCGATTTCTAATAAAATGTGAATACAATTGAATTTTAATAGTATTGGTATTTGACGAGTTAAGAATTATGTATTTAATTGTAAAAATGTTGTTTTAGACAATAAGGTGTTTGAAATCTAAATCTGAGCAGTCAAGCAGAATTATCAGAGTTATCAAAGCAGGTATAAGTATTATTTTTATTGATAACTACATAAGACAAGTTCAATATTTTAAGTTATACATTATACAATAAAAACATACAGAAAGAAGTAGTAATAAAATTCCAGATAAAATGTACATATCAATTATATTATAAAATATGCTGATGCATAGTAATATCATTGTCAAATCTATTCCTGTATTTTCTATCAATATTTTTTGTTTTAATAAAGTACGTTTACCTTCTTTCACAACCAATGCAAAAACGGATCTAGCTTACAAATCCCATTTGGGCGAATGCTAAAAATAAGTCTTTAATTAATATTTGATAACGTCTTAGAATGGCATCGAGAGAAATTCTGAATTAATTTCTTACGATTGTATTCAATTTCAGTTATCTTGAATAAAATTTCATAAAAGCCTGGTCTATTTTTGTTTACTGTTGGATACTTGAGACATATTTTTTTTGTGGATCTAGTGGCTCTTAAAATATCACTTAAAAATTATACGTAGAGTTTTTTAGTAAATCTTCGGTAAGCTATGTTCATAAAAAAATGAAAATGAAACGAATTTTTCTGTAATTTTTGAAGCATCTTTTCCAAGAAGATTAAGAAAGAAACAGCACTTTAAAACAAATGAAGTGCCAAATGAATGTAAACATGTTTTTTATACCCTCTGTAATAATTTTTATAAGATCGGCAACAAAAAACCGATGAAAATATTACCGACGTAATAAAAATTATTTTGGTATAGTTACATTATATCAATTACAAAATATGATTAAATTAAGTTCAGAGTCATAATTAATATCTTCTTTACAGCTTTCCAAAATATAATAATGATGAAAGTCTGATGATGTTTTCCATAGAAGCGTAACGCGGTCACACATGTTATATAAATAAAAAAGTTATCAAATTTGATTTAATAATATTATTACTGAATTTCTCAAATACCATTTCTTTTCACGATTTTACTGTCAATTCATTGTAGAAAGCCATTATATTTATAAAAATAAAACACAATTCATACTTATTTAGCAAAGAAACTGGCATTGACAATCTAAACTGTTTGGCAGAAAACACATTTATCGATCTGTGTGTCTGTCGCAAGAAGTCCTCCCAAGCTGTGAACAGAAGCGACGTGAAATTTGCGCATGTCATTTCTAGGTCAACTATGCTTTTTTCGACTTTCAAATTTTAACGTTACTATTAATTGATGCACTTTATTTTGTGTTTCTTACATAAGTTATGGTTAATTATGATACTTTCAAGTTTTAAAATTAATATTAATGTGCTGGACTATAATATTTGTGGGAGGGACATGTTTTCAACATCAGCTTGGATCAAAATAACACCAACGTCTAAATGTTAGAGCCCTCTTTCCTTTGTAAAGCTAGGTAATATATACTAGTTAATTTTATCTATAGTATAAAGCACAAAATACATGTAGAAATCTGTATGTTTGTATGCTGTTGGTCACAACTCCTCCCAAACGGGGTACATTAGTGACGTGAAATTTTTACATGTCATTTAAGCTGCAATTTTTTAGTTCAACTCTGCTATGTTCAACTTTCAACTCTCAACATTTAACTTTTAACCTAAACCTGAAAATGAAATATTTTTGACATTTCAATGCGGAATAATAAAATCAACAAACGCCGATCGCCTAGCGACCGCTTCGTACCAAATATTCCGTGATTGTCAACGTTCCGTCGCTAAGCAACTATAAATATTTTATGGTATGGACGTCACAAATAATAATTTTTCATGCTTGAATAGTCAAAATTATAAAAAATCAAAAGATTGAATGGAAAATTATCAATCATTTAAAATTATAAAACTTAGTAACATCCCCTATTTTCTATGGATTCAGTGGTAACTTTTTGAACATTAATTTTATCACACCAATTTTAATTTTACGTAAATATCCTCATGTCGTGTCTTTAACGCAATGGTAGTAAATTATATTGACATCATTGCTAGAAATGAAATTAAGAATCATGGTATTGTCTTGATAATTTGTAGACTTGAAAGGCTGTTTGCATCCATATTTAGTGGACATGTTTGCCAAAATTGAGACGGAGCGATTATTATTTATCAAAAATGAATCAAAAGAAGTTGCGTATCAATGAATATATTCAATCAAAAGATGCGTTTGTAAATGATACTGATACAGTTCATCATGGAAAATTGGTAATTTTATTCTCAACCGGTAAAGTGAAAATGAAATCTGATATTACATTTCCATGTATTTCATCAGTAACGACCTGGCTTCGCCTCTTTGCACGTTCAGGCATTCGAGCACACGAATCAACCCAAACTGTCAGTTCGGTTCACATCGTCGAAGGTTCAACGGGTTTCAAAGATCTTCGATCCGTCGATGGAATTAAATGTGACACGTATCGTGAAGCGTGCCTGGCGTAGGGACTACTCGACAACACATTGGGATTCATAATTGAAACAATTAACACTCTTTGCAGTAATCCTTTCATTTTGTGAACGTTCCAACCCATAAACGCTTTGGGAGAATAAAAAGCACTGCATTTCTAAAGATAGACTATTTTTAAATATCTTGCGTCGAGAAAATTCTCACATTGCCCTGAACTATACCGATGGCATCTACAACGAACCACTCATCACGAGTGAATGTGGTGAGATTTTTATCTTTTATTAATGCTATTTTCAACTTTTAACACAATTATCAATTGATGAACTATATTTTGTGAGTGATATAAGAGATACAGTCAACGGTGGTATTGTCAACTTTCAACCGAATTTTGACATAAGCTAACCAACGTCTAAATGATCTAATATAAGCGTCCTCTATCTTGGGCGAAGCCGGGTAAAAAATACTAGTAATTATTATAAATTTGCGTGATTGTTTTTGTTACCTCCTAAATTTATAATATTTTCTTAACGTTTTTTTTACAAAGAGTATCTTTAAATAAACAGTTAGAAGAATACTAAATCAAAAGCTTTTCAGTCTGAATATTATGCAGTTCCAACAATTTACTGATCGTGTCAATTTGTTGCTTATAAGTTTTTTAAAAACATTGAAAACATGGATATAAAGACTTCCGCAATGGTTTACATTAGATAAACTTGCAATTTGGACTAATTAACAAAATTAAGTCTGGTGTGGGTGTATGGAGCGCTAAAGATATCCAATATTAGTTGAACAAGATATTCCACAAAGAACAAGCTCTTATTATACTCGGTAATTTCATTTCTGGGAAACTTTTATTGTTAAGTCTAGCAAGCTCTTTTTAGCAGTCAACGTAATCTGCTAATGGTGTTCCCAGAAAGGTTCCGTAGAACAGTTTTTCATGAAGTATGAGTAATAAAATTCTACATACTCTCGGATAATATTGCATTAATAAAATACTTCGTATAAAATATGAGTAAAATAAAATATCGAGTGAGTAAAACTTCACGTTAACTGTTCTTGAACATGCTTGTATAGCGCTCGTCGTTTAAGTATTAGAGATGTTATTAATGAAACCATATGCGGATATTTAACTATGATACATTTTTTTTTCTTATTCATAAAACAAATATAGTACTTTTTCCGCAAATACCTTATTATTGATACATACATAAATTACCCGGTGGCAGTGTCACCTGTCAAAATTAGTTCGATGCAGAGATAGAGAGCGAGAGTGTGTGTGTTATATTTTACTGGACGTTGAAGACAGACAGAGAGATACATCAAGACAAGTTAAGTGAAACTGTTCCCGTTTGTATTATAACATAGTCATATTTAAGCGGGCAATTAGTAGTACACCTTACTTTTATTAACAATTATAATGGCTATCCAATAAGGCTAAGCTAACTAATAATATGTTTTCGTTGAAAAACCATATTGTTAGTTTCTTTGCTAGTCCACGTGGTACATATTAAGTTCAGACAAGCATATTATCGTATTTTTTTTTAGAGGTGTGAGCTTTTTTGACAAACTCATTGTTCATTGAAAGTCGTTAACGCTTCATTTCCATATACCAATAATAAGGATTTTTTATGAAATTTGTCAATCAAAGAAAATTTCATGATAATTAAGCAATGGTTGTTTTAGCATATATAAATATAATAAGATAAGTGAACAATTTATCTGCATAAAAATATAAGATCAGTTGATAGTCATGAATTCTTCTGCAATTCAGAGTCGGATACCTGACTAAATGACTTTTAAAATATATTCATCATCTATCTATCATTCTACAAAAAAAAGTTGAACAGTCTCATTCGACTCGGATTATTTTGGTTAACGTTTGGATCCATGAAAGGGTTGAACTTTGCTAAAAAAAGACGCATGAGCAGAGACAATTTACCGTATCCAGATAATTTGAGTTTGTTCTGATTAAAGCAGCTATTTTGTGCTGGGAAATGTAAAAACTCCTGCTGTATATTTGTGATCCACTTTGAAATCGGTTGTCTAATAGTATTTATATAATACATTCCAGTATATAAGTTTGGTAACATGTAGGTATTTCTCAACCAGATAAGTAACTATCGGGGTTATACACATGTCATGCTAAGATTTATTTAGCAAGTTTTTTTGAACATTAATACGGAAAAAAATGAATCGTTTATTGAATAAATCCGAATCAGTGCAACAAAAATAACGTTTAATTTTAATAAGACCCGTAAGGTCAATTAGGCTTGAGATAAGGTGACTGCTGTAAAGCATTATTACGAGACTTGTAAGTCAGTATTATGAACGAATACAATTATATTAAATTTGGATTATTGAGATTTTGTGCACTTCCATGTATTTTGTCACTAACGACCCGGGTTTCGCCTTTCGGCATCTTCAGGCATTCTAGCACACGAATGGACACGAACTGACTTTTCTCAATAATCCAAATTTGATATTGAAATTCCATCAAGCACCCTCAGTCGATGTCTTAAATTATACAATTATATTAAATTTTTGATAGATATTTGTGATTTATTTTTGATAATTAGCCAGATTTATATTAAAATAGTTTTATTTAAGAGTTAATTTATTGAAATCTTATGTTTTGCCAATACTCATGCCCAGTGGTAACTTGTTTCATTTAAAAACGTGGCAAAATGATGAAAACCAGAATGGAATTTTTTATGTATAGTTCTATTTATGACTTTTTATTCAGACACATCAATTTTCAAAATGTTTTGACATTTCCCATCCACCCCCTATCCAACTTTAAAATATGTTGTAGAAAGAGCAATTACCGGGGAAGCTACCCTTTCTTGATTCCATCTCTCTTTTCTTACCCTCTCCGATGAGAGATGTTTCAAGTTATTTCGTTACAACTTTTATACTTTCCACGAAGATTTTTCATTCTTCTCAGCAGATATGGTCAAAACTGTAGATATTAGGTTGTTTTAAAATCTTTATTGAGATGTTAAGAAATAATAATAATGTAACATATAAAGGAATATGATGCGTACACAAAAATTATGTTAAAGTCATCATCTAACAATTAATTTAAATACACAAAACTTTCTATGGTGAGGCAACAATTAAGGATTAAATGGTGAGGGGCAGGGAAGGTAAACTTTTTCTCAAAAGGAGGCCGCAAATTTTTGAACTGATAAAAGTTCTCTGGGGAAGAAACCAGATCCGGATGTCCAATAGGATCATCGGGAATATTTCTGCAGGAAAATATATGGACAAGGACAATATGGGTTTGGTTTAATTTTAAACTCGTATAATTTGGCATTAAGCGCACCAGTGATAAATTGGTAGGTCCAGTGATCTAGAGAAAACCATGTTGCATTTTGACAAAAGATAATATCTGAGAAGAATAGATGCGTAGTTCTACCCCGAGGAGACATTGACCACCGTTTTGCCAAGTCATTAGAACAGTTAGTGAGCAGAGTTTTTTCACTTTAGCTTTGAGAAACTGTTGAGAATCCAACGGTTGAAAAATTGAGGTGTTAAACAAAATAATCATTTTTAATAATCATGAACATAACTCATCATGAATTTATATGAAATTTACATAATTACTATAGTTTTTCTCGGCAATTTAAATAACAATGAGCATTAAAAATTCATATTCATAATTGTATTTCAGCTAATAATACTTAATTAGTCGTTTTTGTTTACATTGATAATATAACACATCCATACATTTTAAGCACTGCTTATTGTGAATTGTTTAACTCCTCTCTAATACGATAATTAAAACACGATTTCATAACATTGCTCTGAAGGTTCAGTTATTGTCTCTCTATATCGAGAACTAATTAGTTAGCGAGAACCTTTGATGCTTTTGCCTGCGGCATATTCTGTAAGTGATGTGACTGAAATACTTGTTAAGTAATACAACTTGACATCGCGATGATCTGATTGCTGTTTCTATATCTATATGTATTGATTTTTTCCAGAAGAGTGAATCTTTGTGTCTTAGTATTGATTTCGTAACTGAACTTTTTACTTTGTAAATCAAATTTTTTCATTATATTGAGTGAGACAATGTCACTTGAAATCTGATAGTTAATTTAGGAATAAAACAATATTCTTTGATTTTGTTACTTAACTTTTATCTGTAGATAAACTGTGTTGCAAGCTAATTTAAAAGCCTTTATATCTAGACTACGAGATCGTCAAAAAAATTAAGCATGCTATTTTCTTATTGAAATACTGGCTATATATTTTTTCTTTGAAATATTATGATCCATAGAGAAGATGCGTTTGAAGTGAATAGGGCACGATTTGAGAATGCCTCGTGAGAGTGTACCACTACGTGACCTTATACCTTTCAGTTGTGTCAAGGTAACCATCTCCGTGCAGCTAGGATTATTATATAGGAGCCGAGTGATTCTTGTCGACACAGCTAAGTGGTGTGAACTTATCCTTGTGCAGTGCTCTAAGTTCAAGTGAACAGCGTAATTCTTCATGCTGTTATTTGAAAAAAAAAAAACATTTTATGATATTTTATGCAGTCAATTGGTTATGTGTTTTAAAAATAAAGCAATGCTCATTAAAAATGTAAATGTATATGTCTTTTACTATGGAGTGCTCCAACACAAGGTTCTAAACGAGAAAGAGTAGCAAGCTAGTTGATGAGTTTACCTTTTTAGAGATGGTAGAATAAGATGAATGGTAAATGATGAAAATAACACCATGATTCATGTCTTTCGACGGAATTTTATAAATCAATTGATTTTTTTGTTGTAAATATCCTCCGGGGCAAAATTAAATAGAACTTAGGCTCTACAAAGTTACTATTTATTCACGATGGTTGACGTAGGTAAATATAATATATGACAGTGAAGAAACTTATCATTTGTAACTAAAACATCAAGAGTTTATGATTTTTTCAGTATCAAAAAAAATAACTTCACTCATCTCTACCATTCAATTCTTCATTTGCTTGTTTGAAATTTTAACCTTTAGCCTTGTTTAAATGAACCCAAACTGCATCATTGTGAAGGTTTTCATAATTTAAATTAGGATTTTATAATAAATCGTATTTAATTGAGGTCAATAATGAAGATGGATAAATGCACTCAAAAAACATTAGTAAATTTTCTATAATAACTGTATTTTGTTTTGATGTTTTGATTCTATTTATAGGGCGCAGGAGATAAAAAAATAGCAGAGCAATTAATATAAGTCACACAAAGTATTTTTCTCATTGCTCGTCTCATTAAAATATATTACTATGGATATTATGAATCTTTCCAGATAAGCACGTAATTTCCCCGATTTTTATCTATAAATTGCGCCAGTATAGCATACTCCAAGGGAATTCTTTCTAATATCTCATCGATCCTAATTTTCTATGCATTCAGTTGCCAATGTTGCCATCCACATTTTAATTTCAGTATGGTAGTTTTATGATCTTAGAAAGAGTAAAAAATGTATTTATATTTTAATTATATTTGATTTTTTTATGCGTAAGCTAGGTTTTCTGAGCAATTTTTTTAAATGAATAGTTAAGAGTATTATGATATTTAAAGATATACATGTTTTATTCGTGACTTTTGAATGAAAGGAATAAAAACAAACTGTGTTTTTGAATACTGCTTAACTAGGCATTTGCCAATGTCAGATATTTCGCAAGGCTAAATACAAAGTTTTATTACTCTGTAGTTAATTACAGTAAGATATTAATTGATGGTAAAATGATGTAGGTATTAAAACGAACATTGATTATATTTGTGAATCTAGGTCAGAATTTTCAGCTGTGTAACAGTGTTATTAAATAATAATGAAGTGGTTTTTATTACCTGAAAACCAACCAGATGTTCGGAATAATATTCAAACTTTCTTATTCCATTCCGAAGCAATTACTTCATAATATGTGCCCTTTAATGAGTCGTAAAAAACAAAATCGAATACAAATACTACAACAGAATCTCCCGGCACCATTAACCCAACTCCATTAAATTTTGGATTCCTGTATATTTCGATTGGTTCTCAGAAAATTTGTTCCAGAACAGCTCACCCAAACTGAGAAAAAACTTTTGACACATGACCTCCGAACTATCGGAAAACATTTTTTTTTGCTGTGATTAAGAATTCATGATTTCGGAGAAAATGTAAAAGCTTTTTCTCCATTGGTAATAATATGAAAGTAGTTTTTAATTGGTTGTATTTGTGAATATTGCTTATGACCTTCGTCTTGTTAACCTTCTAATGAAATGTGTCTTTCTAAAGTTATAATAAAGTCTGTTTTTAAGTATTTTAGGAAAATCGATTTCAAATAACACGGCAAAATAAAATGAAAAGTTATATTTTATATAGGGTTATAAATAATTGCACTTTGTGTTAGATAGTGTTTACTTGTTGCACTTAAACTTTTACTTCGATAGTTTACACTTTCGAATAGATAGTAATAACTTAGCACACTCAAAATTTGATTATAATAGTTTCCATTCAGTCACGGATTCTTTTAACAAAATGAGTTAAGTTGTAGTAGGTTATGTTAGGGTTAGTCTGGTTTGTGTGGTGTATTCTAATGAGTAGAACAAAGACAATCTAAGCGGCCTAATATAGGGTAGAAGAATAAGTCACATTTCATTACAGCTTCGTGCAACTATCGATTTCAAAGAGTAAGCATTTATATTGAGTGAAAACCATTTTATCTATGTGACAATATTTTTCGTAAATGTAATATATTTCTTCAATGTTAAAATGTATTTTATTATGTGGGATCACTTTATTTTTAGTGAAAGAATTTGTGTTTTGTGGAATGTGGAATGTGTTTGTAATAAGTGAAAACTATTTTTATGAAAGTGGATATGATCTAAACAAAAGTGTATTTAATTGCAAACCTATTATATATAGCTAATTTAATCGTCTATAAATAACAATTTCATATTAATTTATAGTATCAATATTTTGTGGTTTCACAGTTTTATGTCACTGTTTTACAATCCGAGGTAAACACTCAATGTTTCAAAACCATTGCACATATGATTTACATTATTTATATGGGTAGAAGAAGAAAATATGATATCATGATTTCATTTCGGAAGCTTCCTTCGGCTTGTAGCTGGACAATTTCCCAAAACCTTAACTATGATACTGATTTTTGTAGTAAAATATAATTTTCAATTTCGACTGGTTGGTAATGTAATAAAGACCTAATTTCATTCAAAAAATAAAAGTAAACATAACGGAAAAATAAATGTGAACACAAGGGACACTTCATGTTTATTATTTCATTGGAAAACGAAATTAAATAATTGTGAAAGTTTGAATTTGGTATTCTGAAATTAACTATTCTTTTTTGGCTGCTAAATTTTACAAAACTTTAACTCTTAATTTGATAGAATACAAAAAGAATATTGATTGAATCGGCATTTACTTGGTAGAACTCTATTATACTAGTTCTGACGATGCCGCAAAGCCAAAATAGCTATCAACTTTCTTAGGAAAATTTTGTAGAATTAAACACTTTAAAATGTTAGAATGTCACAGTAAATCAGCCAAAAATGATATTCATGTTACATCGCATTAAATTATGTAGTAAATAATTTATAGGTTTTGCAAACTATATCCCCTATTTGGCATATTTCGTCGAGCATGTGAAAACGTAATGACAGAATAACTATTTTATTTAAATTTTGCAGACTACAATAGAGTTTATTTGAAAGTTCATTTGATAAACTATTGGACAACAAGTATAGAAGCGTATGGTAACAATATACGTGTTTAAATTATTTATTTTCCTATACACCTTGTTTGCATCCGGTTTTCCATTGAGGCGTCGGTTGTAATTGTCCAGCAAGATTCGCCCCCGAACGACTGATGGGGCAAGAGCTTAAAGCAGAAAGCAGCGTGTTACGCACGTACAGAAATGATTGCTTCCCACCCACGCCGCTTAATAAGGGCTGTAACAGCTATTCGTGCGTAAACTTGCCCTTATATTGGATTAGGGCCGTAAAGAACGGCGCTAAACGATCGCGCTGCGAATGTTTCAATTTTAAAATGACATTTTTAAGGATCACATTAAAGTTAATAATACCCAACTCTCTCAGGCGCGCCATGATTATTGTATAAAGTATCGGATTCAATCATGGATAATTGAATTGCGTTTTTAATAACACGATAAATACCGATAATAAACACAATAGCTTTATTGCCCGAATTTTAATAGTTGAAATAAATAAATATTGATGAGGTTAAGGTATACAATGTACATCAAGAGAAAAATACTGTTGGTTTTTATAGTCAGCATAATCTATTCATCTTTTCATTCCTGTATCATATTGTATTTTTAACCAGCCTCATAGTAGACAATAGTATAAACAATCGCTTTTCAATATAAATATTATTGCAGTGTGGGGTTGGATGACTGGATTGTATTATTGCATGCTAGGTGGGATCATTGTATCATCATTTTTATCGATTTGCTGATGATGTAAATGCATTGTTCAAACGATTTCCTTACAATCACGTAGTTATTAATTTACGGGTTTACAAATCATTTTTGTATATTACAACTTACATTACCAGCTCTTGATTTGAATAAACGTACAGTTATAGGTATAACGTATTTTTTTTATATTCAAATTAGCTTCTTATCATTCCGAAAGTTTATATATATGTCATTTGTTCTTCTCTAATCACATTTTTGTTGCTATAGTCCGGGAATTTCAATAAACAGGTTAGTGTGATTATAAATATTAAAATAATTTATTTATCAGTTTGATTTAAATAACATCTTATTACCTTCATTCATATTGTGTGGTTCTTGATTGAAAATATTTCCCGATTTTCATCAATATTGATTTTATAAAGGAATGTAAATAATATTGATTTAGCTGTACTGTCATAGTATAATATATATTAAGAATTCCAGCCAGAATTACTTATCATCGCCCTTAAGCCAATTCTGTTGGTGCAACAATATTGCAATCTATTTTTCTTAACCCTTTAATCAGTTCATAGTAATATCCTCCCCACGTACAATGTATCAAATATGTAAAACATTATGTGTTTATTATTAATCTCAAAAATGTCCATTACTAATATGATTTAAAATAGAATATTTCAATACATGTTTTAACGAAAACTGGTTTTCATTCTATCAGTAAAAATCTCTTCTTTGGAGAAGATAAGGTTAGGAAGATGGGGTAAGAAAGAGATTAGTAATTAGATAAGCACTCCGGCTACGTATATCTTGTTAGGATCTGAGGACTGAGAGAAAGTGTGGCCATCACACGCCTTTCAAAATATATCCATAAATTGTTTGTACAAATAATATACGAAAATACCATGTCTGTAGCTGAGTGGTCAACAATCTCGGACGTTTATCTTATTCGGTTGCAGTGCCCAAGGTTTCAAAATGACATTCTTCATTGTTTTAATACACAAAGATTAATCACTTTTAAGGTGTTAACTGTCAATTCTTGGTGGAAAGACATTATATTTAAAAAAAATAAAACACAATTCATTTGTACTACTTCTACATATTTATAATGATCAGGACCGGGTTCGCTCATCACGAGCATTATCAACTGATAAAAATATAAACATAACAGGCTTATTTATATAAAATTGTTACTCTCAATTTTATATGTGTTTTATTTTTTTAAAACACAAAGATTACCTTATAGAAAAATCTTTATTGCAATTTGCAGGTCCGATTTCTTGGTAAAATTTTCTTACTTCCAACTTTAAGTTTTAAGAAAACCTATAAGACACGTAAAGATATTCACTATTTAAAAAAAAACAATCCACAATAAAATAATCATTAATGTAATTTTAAACAGTATGGCATAGATCTAACAGATGAATTGCTGTAGTATTTATATAAATCTATCTACGAAATATTTTTAGGTCACCATGTTGATTCTCTCGCTTGTTTTTAGAATAACGGTTTACAAGATCAGAGAATTTTCCTGCTAATGTTCCCACCTTTCTTTTGCTTTGTCATCGTTCTTTCGTCATTTTTTACCCTTATTTTTTTAATGATTTCAGGTCCACAGTAGCCTTAGACGAAAGGTATTTTAAGTTATAAATTAAATAATTAAAGCAATGACTTAACGTTGTAAAGAAGCTACCGCGATTACGTTCATTATATTTCACACGTTTAGTATTTATAAAAGAATAGATATTTTTTTGCAACAAAATATGTCTATTGCCGACCTGTAAAGTAAGTAAAATATGGCGTGTTTCGTTGTATTTTCGTTGGGTACCTTAATTCTGCCTGTCTTTTCTACCAAACGGATGGATTCCGTCACCCTGGAAGGCCGCTGATGACCATTCATAGGATGGAGCTATGGGACTCTGGTATGACCTGGGAGAAAACAAAAAGACTGTAGGAGAACAGAGAATCTCGGAGAAACTGCGTGATGGCCATATCCTTCTAGTAGGGAGCGGATATGGATTAAAAAAATATTTTGTTCTGTAAAAATCATGTTTTGTAAAAATCATGTCACACGGATCAGAAGATCGTCATGTAGTAGCTTAATCCTAAAATAGCAATCAGCGTTGCCTCGCAATACTTGTGGAAAGAAATTCTTTGGTATTTCTAATGTAAATTTTCAATATAACTAATCATTGTTGAATCTTTGGAGTTATTTCTGTTGTAGTTGCCACATTAAACTCAAATATCCCAATGTTATTTAGTATATAAATAAAATACGCAAGCAATAAAAATAGGAACATAAATGTCTAGAAAAACAAGACCCCGAGGGCGCAATATTCCCTCAGACACTATTTTTATATTTATACAACGGTATTGGATATTACAATGCTGTACCGAATTTTCAGCTGTATCTGTAGATTTCATCCGACCCGTCTCGAAGAAGCGCGTAACTTGAGATTTTGTGGAATTGAATTTTCTGCAGTCTATAACGTGTTTAGATTTATTCCATAGCTTTTAAATATGAACACATTTTTTGTTTCCAGTCAGTTTTATTTGAAATTGCGCATGGATGATATTTTATAATTTAATGTTACAAGTTACAACTATGTGAACATTAAGATGATATAAAAGGCAATACTATGAGATGTTATTGACAACTATCTAATGTTTTGTTAAATATATTTGACGCTCTGGCTTATAATGGTCAATGTGCATTGAATAATTTTAAATAGCGTGAGATAAACTCAAAGACTAAAGACATCACGAAAACTCATTTTGGCATACAATATATTGGCATTGAAGTATTTATAATAATAAAAAAAATTATGTGAACGATCATTTGTACTCTTTAAGCGTATCGAATTGGTATGGAAGCGTTACCACACGGCCACAGACATCGCAAATTTTTTGTGTTCATTTAGGTTTACTGAAGAAATTAATGTTCTTTTAGTGACATAAGTATTTTTTGTTTTGGGGGTTTCAGTTCTTCCAACTCTTATCTGTTTTTCATAGTTTGGTTTTGGTAGGCAAAATAAAATCCCCGAACTTCCCATCTGCTGTCGGCGGGAAAAAAAACGATTTTTATGCGAAGTGCACATATCAATTTCAAACATTTGTATTGATCCTTAAAAGCCTTTTTGCACAGCGTCCCCGAGCCTCCACCGAAATGAGAACTTTATTTTTCTGCCATTAGACGTTACCGTCAACTTTTACGTATTTTTCTCTGCAGTTACTCTTTTTTCAATGCCCTCTACACATTCTCTTATTCGAGTAAACACTTTGCTCGAAAGTAAAATTCCCACTCAAATTTCATTCATTTGAAAATTTGCAATATTTTTCCATTCACCACTCACGATATCAATATTACCATCATCAGCCACCTAAATTTCTAAGAATTTGAGATGAAAGAAATGCATTTTAGAGAATTGTCAATAAAAATAACATTCGTGACAAAGATTTTCAATGTTATAAGACACTTAAAAAATATGCTATTGCATTACCAGGAATTGAACACAAATTTTTTCGAAGAATCAGTCATATTTTTAGTATCCTGCATTGACTCATGTCAATTTTCAATCGAAATAGTATGACGGAAAAAAAATCGTGCCGTTAGAGTTTTGTCCAAGCAAATATTTTATAGAAATCTTGATATAAGAGGGCTTTCAGATTTTTTTAAATTGTAGTACTGTACTACCGGAGGCTGGTGAAGTCATTGAAATCCAATTATAATGTCGAAATAATTGACATCACGCTAATTGGATTCATAATTATCAGAAAGTACCCGGAATATAAGATTTTATTACAGAATATGTTACAATGAACCATTATTTATAGACTAAAGTTTTAACGAGATTTTAGGTGAGAAAGGTCTGAGTGCATTTTAGTGTAATTTTGAATGTCTTTTATGAAATATCGTTCTATCCAGCATAAATTTGTATCATTAACTGTAACGTATCTCACAGTGTAAAAGCCACTATTCACAAAGTATATGTTGAAAAAATATCACACGACAAAATATTTTTTCTTTCATATGCTTTTGAATCATAAATTAATAATCAGCATATATACTTTTAAAGTGACTGATTGTAAAATTGACTATTGAAATTGTAATAATCCAGGTTACCAATTTTTTTTACTGATTAACTAAATGAAAAATAGACAGTAAAATTCAGCATTCCTGACAGATTATTAATTGAAGTTTATGCAAAACAAAAACAATTTATAGTTTACGCGAAATTGTATGTAAATACTTGAAATATTTTCAGATGTATTAGAATAGAAATAAATAAAAACTTATTAGAAGTGCTTTATTATGGCTATACGAAAGCGAAGCGTGATATTTCGAATTACTATTTGCGTCGTAGTCTAAAACGAAAATAACTTTAATAATTCATTAAAGTCAAAAAAGATTGTAAATATAATAATACTTCCAACCAATGAAAATAGTGTTACTTTTTATAGTATTTAGAATAAATATTAACTACCGATTACTATATAAATAAAATAAAATTGAGATGTTTGTTTTTACTATGTATCATAAGCATTTAATAATTTTCTGTAGTTTATCCGTACGTAATATAGAATATAGTTTTTTTCTTAAGAATAAATAGTATTTTTACTGACCGTACAATATAATTACAATATGTTTTATTTCGATCCTTCTTGTCGAAATTCACATATAACTAGGGGTGTTAATATGGGTGTTATCGAAACCGAAATCTCGATATTTTTTTCAATACTGTAATTTTTCGTCTTCATCGTCGTTTTCTTCACTATCGAGGGTCGTGACCTCCGCTTATCGCGACAATTCCATGTCCCCCGACGATCCTTCGCCCATCGCTCCTGCGCTCCGCTGCTCTGATGGATATCGGTAAGGAGAGACCCGTGGCGGCCATCACCTGTTCACTTCAGCGAGTCGAGATCCTTTCGCATCCGAATATCAAAATACCAGTTATAAAATAACATGATATATATTTATAAAAATTTTATAACAGTTCAACTATTTTATGAATATTTGTCCAGTAAGCATTGATTCTGAGAGGTCTTTCTGCAGCCGGTTTTAGTTGCACGAAGATCCAATCAAGTTTGACGGATTTCAGCATTGATGAACCAGCCTTTTTGATGTCTTATTCTAATTCAAAGAAACAACATCTAGGGTTTTATCTATGATACAAACATTTTCTGAAATATCTATATTGCGATCTCAATTGACATTTATCCGATATTGATATTTGCAATTCCGGTATTTAATGTCACAAACTACAATAACGGAATCTAAATATTCATCCGGTATTGTAATCCCTGTAATCTGTTCAGTTACTAAATACAGAAATAGAAAAAAGGCGTTTTTTGCACACAATTGAATGTCTCGTCTAAAATATTTGATATAATATAATATGTATATTATCTATAAATATACACATGCAAAGTTTCATTTCAGCCTTTTCAACTACTACGTTTTTCACTATAAACATACCATAATATTCTGTTTATTGATACTAATACTGCCAATTTTATTATATTAATTATGATTGTTAGGAGTAAATCCTATTATAAACAAAACTCGTGCAAGTACAACTAATTGCCTCACCTTATTTTGTAGAGTTCTGAAACTTCGACATAAACCTGCATAAGTACTACTCCTCCCCTTAAATTGGTGTAATGCATTTGTACAGAAAGGTTCTTACCTCCACCCTATTCTACATTTAAAGGTAGGTATCTGCGTACAACCTAAAATCAGCCCTGCTCTCCGACATCATTACTCTTTAGACTCTCTTTACTTAATGTATTTGGTATTTTGCACCCTTCGTTTTATTACATTTACCTATTATTCTCCATACACTTACGTTGTGTGGTTAGTTGTGATATGTGAGTGTAAATAAATTTTTATAAATTATTATTATATACTACGATAATACAACATAATAACTCAACCGTTTCAATCGTTGATGTAATGATTAACTACTGAAGACTGGCACAATAAAAACGGTTAAAAAGTGAAAGAATGCATTATTTATAGCACTGATTAATCCACTTAAAAGTGAGTAAAACTGGTAAGTTACTATATCATACAATCAGTTTGGAAACATCATTTTAACATACATTAATTTGACTTTAATGTGAATAAGGGAACCGCGTGTAAGATGCTTAGTCTAAAGAGTCGAAATTTACCATCAATAGAAAATACCCCTTCCTCACTTGAGTTAAAAAGATAAATTTGCTTTCGAGAGAGATGATCTACAATTAATGAGGTTTGATACATAAAATAAGAAATATATCGGTGAGACTTTACCATAATATATTATAAATTAATTTAAAATTCTTTAAACAACAGTTGTATTTTTTTAATGTCCTCCAAGAGACCCAAGCTCGTAATTTCTAAATCACAATGTACACAATGTTACGGAAAGTAGTAAATAATTTGTAAGCGTTTACTAAAATATAAAAAACGAGACCTTATTTGTATATGTGTGTGAAATAATTAGTTGGTTATAATTAAATAGTAAGATTATCTTCCAGCAATCCGATCCTAAAAACGAAGTGTAGCGGGAGCGATTAGCTATTTACAAGTCCTGTAATAGCTCTATCCTTCTATCACCTACTCTCTTCGAAACAAAGAGGTTGAGCAACTGAGTAACAAGAAGTCTTCGGTAGAAAAAAGTTGATCTGAAAAATCTGTTGAGGTACCTCCATTAAGAGGCCATATGCTCCACACTGGGAGAGAACATGGTTAAAAAAATTAATATTAACTAGTACATGGTGACCACGATGCACCTAGATAGAGTGAGTCTGTTTGTGTGTATGCTTTATTGTACTGCACTGTGTATACCTTAAAAGTTACAGCCAGACAGTATATATTTTAAATACAGAAATTTTATAATTTGACATTTTGGTTAGAGTAACGGGTTACGAGCTTTACATCCGAATTGGCTGAAGATATGTGTTTTTTATTACCTTCACATCAAACAAACCATAAATTATATACACATAACCCGTACACGTTTGACAAATCGCAATAAATCGAAACCCACCAATAACGGACTAAGGCACTAGGAAGGCCCTAGACTCAATATATAATAATTTGGAGGCTCTTTCTTCGGATGAAAAATTCCAAAAAAATTATAAAAGAACTTCGTATTATGTAAAAATAATGCTAATTACTTGTAATCTTAAACATATATGGGTACATGAGTTATTTTTGACACCTTCAAGATTCAGAGGTCCCAAACGTGTCCACCGTGCACTTATAGGTAATCCACCACTGAAACCCACTAGTGGATTACGACATATTACTGTTTGCAGAGCGATATACTTATCTTAAAATACTATTTCGTTTTCATAATTTGTTATATTTACATTAAATTTAATCGTTATTAATAATCGTATCCGTATGTGCACATATTTACATTGTGCAACTACAAGCAAGGTCATCTTTCTCTAATAAGTCAATACTAAATCGTCATCCACCAAATTTAATCAACATAGAAAACTGTCTGATTGTATTTTAATATTTTCTATGGATTCGGCGGTAGCTTTGTGGAAGTTCATTTATAATATAAAATTATATTTGATAACTTTGCTATTCTTCAGACTGACAGTCTGAAGATGCTTCTTAAAGAGGCGAAACGCGTCACGTTAGTGATAAACCAAGTGGAATAACTAAGTTATCAAATTTAATTTTATATTTATCTGATTGTATATTGCTATGACAAGAATCTTTCGTCTGAGTGACTAGCTCATCAAACAGTGCCCGGTAACATTCGTTCCAATTATTATTATCAATATCTTAACGATTAAATGAGGCAACGTTCAATCTTTAGAAGAAGATCTAATATCATCTGGGACTCCTCAGTGACGTTTCATTCTGATTTATGCGGTAATAAATTGCAACTCGGCAGTGGTATTTGTCAAAAGTTTCGCGGTAAATTTCTACGAGTGCATGTATGTATTTTGTTCCTGGCAACGAGCTGAGTTTATAGTGCTCTGCTAAGGCTTATGGGAGATCAGTGTTGAACCATTGATAAATCGCAGGAAGAATATCCGCTACATTATTGATACACTGCCTTAAAATTATTATTTCATGAAATCACTGGGTGTATTTTATAAAGTGGATTTTGTGACAGGGCATAAATATTCTTTCACATATTATATATCTAGATCTTAAACTTCCAACAAGCATTCCTTATACATGTTCATAAATAATCGAAATACAGTTTAGTCATTTCTGAAACTACAAATGTTGTTAATATTATTATAACATTAGTCGTTAATTTTAAGGAATCATAATAATATTCAAATTAACAAAACTAAAAATTTGAAATATTGAGATTTTGGACACTTCCATGTATTTTGTCACTAATCACCTGGGTTTCGCCTTTCAGCATCTTCAGGCATTCGAGCGCATGAATGGATTCGAATTGACCCAGATGATCTCAGTCGACGAAATTATATAATAGTAAAAATACTTTTGTAGTAATATCACAGACCTCTTACGAGTGTATACTATTGATTGAACATTCTGATAAAATAATTTCTGACTAACTTTTTAGTGAAAAAATAGTAATTATTTTTTCGATTGTAAAAATTATGATTACGATTATAAAAAAATATGAAATTATGTCGGCGTCCGGGGCGCAGTTGGTAGCGTCACTGGCTACGGTTACGGATAACTCGGGTTCGATTCCCGGTGCGGACGGTTTTCATAGGTTGATCTTTCAATCGATTTATGGATTTCTGTTCGTAGTCTGAGTCCTCCCTCCCACCCATCTCATGCTCACGGGGCGTAGCGAGAGCGATTAGCTAACCACTAGTCCTGTCATAGCCCTATCCTTCTATTCCTACTCTCTTCGAAAAAAAGAGGTTGTGCAACTGAGTAACAAGCAGTTCTCGTATAAAAATTCTGTTAAGATACCTCCATTAAGAGACCATATGCTCCACATTGGGAGCGGACATGGATTAAAAAAAAATATGATTCGAATTGTATAACCTCCAAGAAAAATTGAATCACATTTTTTGTTGTGATTTCTATGTTAAAAACTAATATTCTCTAATTTTCAATATTTGAATATTGGGTAATTTATTTTTTTAGTTTCATAAATCCGTGCAGGTTTCACAACAATAAATAGATACTTTATTGAAAGATGTTATAGCACATTTAATATGGAACCAAACGTTACCTTTGCAAAATTCTACGACACAAGCTTTTTTGTGAATTATTCGCTGGCTTATCTCAATAAGACACCCGTCTTGCGTCACCTCCCCCGACCATCGAAGCCCTTTCAAACCACTCCCAACTTTTTTTCTCCCTCCTCCACCACCAAATTTCATCCCTTTATTTACATTTAGAGGGTGGATATTATATTTATTAAAATTGAATAGATACCTACTTTCTTGAAGATCAATACTTACTTTTAAAACCGCAAATTGCATAATTGCTTTATTTATTTCAATAATATATTGGCTTTAGTAATTGAACTTAAAAAGAAAATGTATTAATAAGTTTGAATGAAATTTTTGATTAGGTTTGTTTTAAAAGAAAATGTTATTGTTTTTGTAAATTATTAAAATAAATTATTTTTTCTAATTTATTTTAAATTGCATATTTTCTCAAAATAGCCTAAATTTAAAGTTATTATGTAAAACAATTTGCGCTTATGTTGTAACGCGATATTAACATATCAAAACAAATAACGTTATAACAAGCCAACTGGCTATTTAAACGTATTTCAAAAACTTCATTTTATTTCAGCTAAAAAGCAACACTAAAATATATTTAAAAAGGAAAACAGTTTAAAAAATGATTTCTTAGCCCTATCCAAAGACTTTTAATTGTATGTGTTATGGAAAAAATTGCAATAGAGTAGTAGTTATAACAGATACCTAGAGAAAAAATTGTATCTTGATTTACTTATGTAGTATTCAGCTTAAGTTGTTATTTGTTGTGTTAATTATTCCAATTAAATATATTCAAGAGGTTAATACAGAGGACATATATGACAGATTGGTCAGCAGAAAGTATTTTTACTTATCTAAATAAAAAGGAATGTGGTTTTCAATTCAAATAATTTTCAAAGTTTTTAAGTCAAATTAGAAGCACGTCTTAATATCATAAAAAGGTTATCGTTGCATATATTTATAATTCTGTGGCCAAATTGTATTATGAAATGAAATTTCGTATGAAGTACATTAATGTCGATGAATTATCTCTCTGTAAAAGAATGACGGTGCAAAGTGAAACATACTGTGTTTTTTTCCCTTTTTCTAATTTAGAGTTCCCGATACTCTTCGGAAAATGTTCAACATCATGGTTCGTATGGTTTGGGGCAGTGTAGATGCTTTGCATTAAAAGTCTGCGCGGTATGTGTTTTTACGATTGGGAATGTGGCCCGATTGAACATAAATGTATGATGGGTGATCTTTGGTTGTCGCGGGTTTTGATGCAGCGATAAAATGTCTATAAAATTTACACCGCGTTGTGATTGAGATAAATGAGATACTATGGCGTAACATTTTACACTTGTTCGCGGGTATTCATATGTGAAAATGCACTTATGCATCAACTGTGAAAGATTGATTTTTGTTTTATACACTGTGTTCGCTATATTTTTTAAGAATATGACGTATTGAAGTTAGCTCTAACACAAAGTTTTGTCCTATCTTCACTGGTAAATGTATACGTATTTAAAAAAAAAGAATATTAAAATCCATTTTTTTTTAATTCGGTTAATATTGTGCTACTTTAATTACACTTACGTTGAAAACTGTCCCTCTTTAATGTTCTGTTAAAGTACTGTTCATTTATAGCTAAAACATTTAGACACGTAACCCGAGATAAGGAATAGTCGGTCTTATAGAATACTTGTCATCTTGAAATTATATTAAGTATCAATTTTAATTCAGGTTCAATGAATAACTTTCAGTAAGTATTTTTAACAAAAGAATATTATTATATAAAAGATGGTGATTGAAAAACAAAAATATCACTAAGAAGAAAATAATCTTTAATACCATTATGTAATAGAGATGTTAAAAGATTGTTTTTACATTTTTTATTAAAATAAATAACGATAGTCTAACAGAAAAATCAAATATATTTGGTATTGGAATCAATATTTTTTTGTATGTCACTCGACACAAAAACACAATAGAAATATTCAAGTAACCTATAAAGGTTGTTTATTGGAACAAGTTTTGGTATTAATTCGTAAATGAATGTGGTATTCGGGTTATTAAATAATTGGAAATTTCGGCGCAGTCTCCTAGCCGACATTAAAAACAGATTCAGGAATATAAATTCACCGATGCTATCTTACAAAAGCGTAAAAAATAACGATGAAAACAACTTTTTTTTGAGTTCTTTCGATGGAATTTATCAAATTATTACACTGTGCCTATGTGAAATAAAACACAGCTTAAAAAAAACGAAGCACAGCTTTGCTGTTTTTATTATAACTCTGGTGGCATACAAGAAATTAATCTTATCTAAATCTACTAAAAACAATGTTATCCCGTGTTGTGGAAAATTAAAAAAAGCCGACAAGAATTGGAAGACAAAAAATAATAGCAACTAAGGTAGAATTTGGAAATTTTTAGCTCTCATAATAACATTGTGTTTTTTTTTCATTCACGTGTGATGATTTTATCTTTGCATCACGAAGCTGCAGACTTTTGAACGTTTGTAATTATACATTATTGTATAATTTAAAACTAAAACGTTGTGTTCGTTAGTGTATTATTACTTAAATATTATACATTGAATTATGTTAATCACTCTAAAATCTTGAGTTTTATTTTAGAAATATAAATATTTTCCTCTAAGAATTGACAGTTAAGACGTTAAAAGTGATCTTGTGTTTTATTAATGTACAAATTATTATTTGTCATCATTTATGTATGTCATTATAGATAGGTATGAGAAAATCCGTTAAAACATAGTTCTGACGATGGCGTCATGCCGAAATTGCTTTAACAAAATTTCATATTAATTATAGTGGAATTATTATAACTTCATGGCTACTCTAATCTTACCTGAAACAGTTTATCGAAACTAATATCTTAAAAATAAAATTTAAGACATCGACTGAGGGTGCTTGATGGAATTTCAATATTAAATTTGGATTATTGAGATTTTGTACACTTCCATGTATTTTGTCACTAACGACCCGGGTTTCGCCTTTCGGCATCTTCAGGCATTCGAGCACACGAATGGACTCGAACTGAGAGACAGTAAACAGTTTCTAACGCTTATATAGAAGATACAAATGCGACAAATATCATTTACGAGGAAATACATTATACGTCTGAGAGCCACACCGATACCTGAGTTAAAATTTCGGAAATCGTCGTAATCCTTATTTTGTAAACACCATATTACCAGAGTGGCGATTGCCGAAGGCGGTTGCCGCTTTTCAACTTCTTTTAGAAATACCAGTGATTTTACAATTATAATAGTATTGTGGGTTTTGACGGGATGTAATTCGACGAATGGGTAAATATATACAATCATTCCACATTTAGTGAAATCTTTAGTGAAATCTAGAGTAAACTTTAAGAACAAATCTGGTATTTATAAATTACAATGCAATGATTGCCAACATTTCTATGTGGGTAAAACCACACGTACATTAGATATAAGGGTATCAGAACATTTAGCTGCCTTTAGATTAAAAAAAGAAACTTCGACATTCGCAAATCACTTGCTAATGGAGAACCATACGTTTAATGCGGATGATGGGGTTAAACTGTTGCATAAAAACATGGGGGATCATAAATTATTTTATCAGGAAATATTAGAAATTAATAGAGGCCAGTTATACTCCTTACCAATCTTGAATGAGCAACTGAACCTTCCTAATTCTCCGCTATTATATCCGATACGTTGAAACACCTAACAGATTTCACTAAATGTGGAATGATTGTATATATTTACCCATTCGTCGAATTACATCCCGTCAAAACCCACAATACTATTATAATTGTAAAATCACTGGTATTTCTAAAAGAAGTTGAAAAGCGGCAACCGCCTTCGGCAATCGCCACTCTGGTAATATGGTGTTTACAAAATAAGGATTACGACGATTTCCGAAATTTTAACTCAGGTATCGGTGTGGCTCTCAGACGTATAATGTATTTCCTCGTAAATGATATTTGTCGCATTTGTATCTTCTATATAAGCGTTAGAAACTGTTTACTGTCTCTCAGTTCGAGTCCATTCGTGTGCTCGAATGCCTGAAGATGCCGAAAGGCGAAACCCGGGTCGTTAGTGACAAAATACATGGAAGTGTACAAAATCTCAATAATCCAAATTTAAAAATAAAACACAATTTGTTTGTACTTCTTCTACATGTTTATAATGATCAGGACCGATTACGCTTATCACGAGTATTATCATCAGTTGATAATTCTCGTGATGAGAGAAAACAATCCTGATCATTAAAAACACATATAAAATAATATAAATAAATAAATAGTACAAACAAATTGTGTTTTATTTAAAAAATATAATGCCTTTCCAACAAGTATTGACAGTTAACATATTAAAAGTGGTTATAATTTTTGTTGACATACTAATACTTTAGTTTATCTTTATCACATTAGTTAATAAGTATGGTAATAATAGTCGTCTTATCTTAGCTATTGTAACTACAAAATTAGAAATATTGAGATTTTAATGGTAATTAAGATTGGTATATTGCACCCTCAATAAAATATTGTCGTTTGTCTAAAATTCTTATTTTTGAGTTATTGATAATGTTGAATTTTTTGAGTATTATCCATAGTTTTAAAAATATATTTAATTTCAAGTCAAAGAAAAGACTCTTATTTCATTATTTGGTAAGATTTAAAAATACGGTGCAATGTATAATTAATATATCTACAAAATCAAGATATCATGTATCTTTTAAAAAAAAAACAATAGTGTATCCGTCCAGACTTATTTTGTATTTGAAGTAAATAAAAACTTCAGTTTGCTCCCCTGCAAAATGACAAATTTAGACCTAAACATCGCTCGTAAAGTTCATTACTGAAACATCTTCAAATTAATCATATTGAAATAATGGGAGAATCAGTGTTCAAATGGACCTAACTATAAATCAAATAAAATTGATATAAAATTAAATTAAAAATTGATAACTTAGTTAAAATACAAATATAGTTGATTTGTATTCGGGTATTTAACAATTAGGTACTTTCCGAGTATAGTCAGTAAAAGAATACTAACAAATATTCATTGAATAACCTAGTATCAAAATTTTGCTTAACACTTTAGAAGGTTATTTGCCTTAGCCTTTCTTGTTGGCATTTTTGAGTAATCTGAGCTCTAAATCAGATATGCATAATACAAAATTTTATATAGAAATGCATACTTAAAGATCATTATTTTAAAGTTGTCTCACTAATGAACTGGACGACCGACCTACTAGTAGTAAGAAGGAAGCACTAGTGAGTACCCGACATGCGTTGCAATGTCACTCAAAGAAAAAAAGGGTTTGTGTTTTAATTTTGTTTATTGAAGTACTTTTGGAGGTTTGCACGAGCCGAAATTTCATAGAATTACCAGGTCTGAGCCCGTCATCTTCAGGCCTGGTTGGGCCCGAGTCTCAATATCACGTTTGTTACCCAAGCCTGAACCGAAGCCCAGATTTATCTTTCTCAGCCCTAAAAAAGCCCGATTTATTTTTTAATATAGTAATTAATTTATAATTTTCAAACAATATAATATGTTTTTGTTTCCATCCAACGATATGTATAGCACATGTAAAATAAATTATTTTAGTTATGAAAACTATTGTCTTATGGCTGACTCATGACCCGAACAAAGTATGAAATATTTTTCTTAAATTTGAATTCCTGTGTGCCCACAACAACTCACTATTTAAAATTATTGTTTTAACCCATCCTGGTGTCATTACTAGAATTAACCTTGTTCTACACTTCACACATTGAGGATTTAATATTTATCAGGCAGTCAGTGAAGTCATTTGATTTGATATTCTTTTTTATAACAGAACTTTTACTATAACATCATATGCTTTACTATTGAACCATGTCTAAATAATATTTGACTTCAATTTTAGAATGTTGAATATTAACATATATAAATATATTATAAGCTAATCGTTAGCCGACAGATGAAGTGCGTTTATAAGTGATTATACTATTGTATAAGATTGTGGTGGTCACGGATTTTAATACCCGAATGGAAACACTTATAAATGTATTCTTCATTCAATTAGTGGATTAGTGATCAAAAGGCATGTATGTTTGTGTTGTTTAAATTCATTTCCAATTGTAATAAAAGATCAGACGTAGCGACAGCAATTAAAAGTACTTAAATAAGTATATTTTTATAACAATCTTTACATTTTCTGTTAAAAGAGTGTGAAGTGAAAGGATAATAATCAACTATCGTCAAAAATAGCCTCTTTAATATGCTTCATGAGAAATACGTATGTCTTACGTTGAAAGCGGACATGGTTGAAAACTTTTATATCTATGAACATAACATAAATGAACATCGCATGTAATAAGAAAATGTAGGAGTTAAAAAAATAAGTTTACTTACCTCGATGCTTAAAAATGAATGATCTCTATTGCAGTATTAAATCTATGAAAACCTTTAATGTATTTGCTATTAAAGTTTACTGAATGGCATTGTTCGAACACTGGCAGAATTTCAACTAGAACTGGTGCAAAGGAATCAAACGTCATAAAAATAAAATTTCTTAAGAACCCGTTAAATTTTTGCATTCCAAAGTCTATAAACATCTGCTCTAAACAGACTTATAACACATTAAATGGTTCAGTGCATTTTTTAGTGCAACTCTGTGAGACGTGACGCGAAACTTTTATGTGCAAGCTTCAGCCGCAACTACTAAAGCTCCGGTGTATTTTTGTAATAAAAACTCCGCAAAGTCATCTCGCGTTATTCTTAAATGATTTGGTACGTAGAGTCAGATAGGCGGTTATACTTTTAACATACTTATAATTATATTACTTGCTGAAACTATGGAACCTGTGACGTGTGATTAAAATTCAATGCACGGTTTTGACTTTAGCATAAAAAGTTTAAAAGCAAAATAGCTTTCAGCGTTTGCTTCTTTAAGACTATAAAATTCATATGATTTATTTTTATCGTTCACATTTAAAATGGATATAAAATAATGGAAGACAGTGTATCAAAAGTTGGCTACCAGATCACAGGTTTTACAAGAGAATGTAACCGAAGGTGGTTTGATGTTGCCATATACTATTTATTGCAGTATTTCGTAATTGATCCAACTCCACCTGAGTAAAATTTTATATTTTTTGAGACAAGTCAAATAAGACACAAGAGCAAATACGAAGAATACAATTACACTGCACAATAAGGTCATGGAAAGATAAAAATAAGAAAGCTATGCCTCGTGATTTGGTGTCGTCCAGTGGTCGGTTTTCATTTGCAAAAGTACTGATTGTTCTAATCCAAGGATGCCCAACTGGTCGATCGCGAACGACCGGTCAATCCCAAAGCAAAATTTGATCGACCCCGAAAACTTGTGAACTCCTGAATGTTGAGAAAAACATATTATTTTATATAAACACATTTACACCCGACGATGAAAAATAAAATCCCGGCGATCGGACTATTCGGCTTGACTTGATTCGTGCTTATCTGCTAATTTAGAGGATTAACGAATGGTCCAAGAAAGACCGTGGTCACGGCATTCTTTGACACGGTTTTCAGGATTTTTAAGTTTGAAGATAGGAAAAACCTTAAATACAATTTTCTATAAGAATCATATTAGATGTCGATCCCAAGAAAATTTTTAATTGAAAAGTAGCTACCAAGGCAAAAAAGGTTTGGCACTATTGTTCTAAGCCATACTTTACTCATATTTATATCCGTATCGTCTAACTAATGTGTCTTATAAAAAAATATCAAATTTCATTTCACGAATCAAAAATTCCAACTCCAGTTCCGATTTCAAATCCTTGATTTTTTAATGCCATATGTATTATGACGACTAAAATAATGATAATTTTTTTTATTCCAAGTCCACTCCCAGTGTGGAGCATATGGTCTCCTAATGGAAGGATTTTAATAGAATTTTTCTACGAGAACTGCTTGTTACTCAGTTCCACAACCTCTCTTTTTTTTAAGAGAGTAAGGACAGAAGGATAGGGCAAGGACAGGACTAGTGGTTAGATAATCGCTCTCGCTACATCCCGTCAAGATCGGATGGGTGGGAGGGAGGACTCAGACTACGAACAGAAATCCATAAATCGATTGAAAGATCAATATATGAAAACCGTCCGCATCGGGAATTGAACCCGAGACATCTGTAGCCGTAGCCAGCGACGCTACAAACTGCGCCACGGACACCGACTAATTAAAGAAAAAAAAATATTTTCACGTCTTCTATCAATGTCGTGTTAAAATTTCTACACAATATTATTAAGTATGTGACTAATCATAGCCTTAAGCTCTCGGGGCAAAACAATTTATTCGTAAAATAATTTCAAAGACTTGAGATGGCATTGTTTTATCTTGGAATATAATATGCCATATTTTCAAATATGCTTATCTTCAATAGCACCTCCTAAGCGTATTTTACTTTTAAAGCGTAGATTTTCACAAAACACAATTTTAAGATAGAAACCAGATATTCAATGGAACGAGAAGTGCTTTATTCTCGAACAATATTGTAGTATCGAGTCAAATGTCACAATGGGATACATTTAATAGTGAAATTTTGAACTTGAATATAACGAATAATGAAATATAGATTATTTGTTTCTCAAACAGTTTTTAATGCTTTATTATATGTTTGTTATCATATTTCTTATACCAACATTTGATATTTCGAAGGGTTCTTTGAATTATTATTTTTTTAATAAGAAAATGAACATAACCCAATTTAACTAGAAAAAGTGACAAGTGTCAAAGAACCAAAGAATGTTGGGTAGCTTTCATTTAGAGGCATATCTATAATACCCTTAATATGTGATGAGTCTTTTGAATCAAATTAATATTATTATATTTTATACATTATTTACACTATAATCAAACTGTATAGCGTTTTTAATGCCAGTGGCAATAAAGATGAATATTCAACTTAACGCAAATAAAATTACTGCTTTTTATTTCAAAAATATTGTTTCTCGACGATTGGCTATATCATAGATATATGATTATTTAAAATTTTTTTTGTAAAAGATGAAAAAATATGCTCGCAATATGCGCACTTGGGTCTCGTATAACATGGTTTTTATACTACACGGTTTTGGTATAACAGGGCTGGTGAATTGTGACATATTTTGGTACAACACGCTTTATGTAATACGGTTTCAGCATTTTTTTATAGAAAATGATCATATAATGGAAGGAAGTTTGAAGTTCAAAAAGGAATTACAACAGGCTCATCCACACGAAGTACGTAAAGATTTATACGCTAAAAGCAACCAATCGCTTATTACAGAATTTATATAGCCTTAATCCAAAAATACTCCAGGGTCCTACGATAATGAAAACTCACAACTTGATCTCGAAATAGAGTCGAGTTTATAGAATTGCAAGTGATAGCGATGATGAATGAATGATCTATTGTATGTTATTAAAGCTTTTTTCAATACATACGTAAATGTATATTTTTTCGATTGCTTATTAAACAAATAAAGGATATTAACAAACCTTTTTTGGAACGCATACCCTAGTTTTGTATGAACTTCAAATCCCGTTTAACACGGATTTGTATTACACGACGTTTTTGTGGAACCATATGACCGTGGTATACGAGGCTCAAGTGTATTTAGTTTACCGATATGAAATCGGGTCACTCTATTTATAAATTTGAAGCGATAATTTTTTTACCCATATCTGCTCCCAACGTGGAGCATATGGCTTACTAATGAAGGGTATCTCAACAGAATTTTTCTATAAAAACTGCTTTGTTACTCAGTTCCTCAACCTCTCTTTTTTTTAAGAGAGTAGGGATAGAAGGATAGGGCAAGGACAGGACTAGTGATTAGATAATCGCTCTCGCTACATCCCGTCAAGATCGGATGGATGGGAGGGAATTTTTTAGACATCACAAACACTCAGACTACGAACAGAAATCCATAAATCGATTGAAAGATCAATTTATAAGAAAACCGTCCGCACCGAGATTTGATCCCGAGACATCCGTAACCGTAGCGGGCGACGCTACCACCTGCGCCACGGATGCCGATCCATAATTTATAATATAACAAACGAATAAATTTACATACATTTTATTTTGTTGGTTAATATTTTCAATCCCGTAAAAAATATTATGAAAAATATCGTCCTTTTAAGTACCTCTTCCAAGAATGGAATAGAAGGAATCATATTATTTACTTTGCTCTACAGCTTATGGATAACTACAAGGCTTATTTGTGATGATACGCTTCATAAAATAAACAACTGTACTTTATTGGCAAATTATACAATTTGTAATACTCTTGCGAGGGGGCTGGAATGATATGGGAAATGAAACATCCTGTTCATGATTTTAGCTTAGAAACATGATTTTATTTTTGCTTTAGTCTCTATCCATGAATTAAGAGAAAGTTTATAGTATGAGGGGTATATTTTTAGAACTCTAACGACTTTTATTACAGTTTTACTGTGAAATCTTAACCAATTCTTCTAGGTAAGTTTATTAATATATAGATAATGAGATATTTCTAATTTAAGACATCGACTGAGGGTGCTTGATGGAATTTCAATATTAAATTTGGATTATTGAGATTTTGTACACTTCCATGTATTTTGTCACTAACGACCCGGGTTTCGCCTTTCGGCATCTTCAGGCATTCGAGCACACGAATGGACTCGAACTGAGAGACAGTAAACAGTTTCTAACGCTTATATAGAAGATACAAATGCGACAAATATCATTTACGAGGCAATACATTATACGTCTGAGAGCCACACCGATACCTGAGTTAAAATTTCGGAAATCGTCGTAATCCTTATTTTGTAAACACCACATTACCAGAGTGGCGATTGCCGAAGGCGGTTGCCGCTTTTCAACTTCTTTTAGAAATACCAGTGATTTTACAATTATAATAGTATTGTGGGTTTTGACGGGATGTAATTCGACGAATGGGTAAAAAGTTCAGTTGCTCATTCAAGATTGGTAAGGAGTATAACTGGCCTCTATTAATTTCTAAAATTTCCTGATAAAATAATTTATGATCCCCCATGTTTTTATGCAACAGTTTAACCCCATCATCCGCATTAAACGTATGGTTCTCCATTAGCAAGTGATTTGCGAATGTCGAAGTTTCTTTTTTAATCTAAAGGCAGCTAAATGTTCTGATACCCTTATATCTAATGTACGTGTGGTTTTACCCACATAGAAATGTTGGCAATCATTGCATTGTAATTTATAAATACCAGATTTGTTCTTAAAGTTTACTCTATCTTTATTGTTAATAAGTAATTTGCCTAGAGAGTTTTGCAATAGAACGCCGGTCTAACACTATCAGCGAGTTGTTTTTAATTTTAAAGCTTGTGCAACCTAAATAACTAATTCTATGCCAGATTCTAGGGCGGTCTATGTCTTTAGACAAGTTCCCGAAATATAGCATCTTTTCTGCTAATTTACGTTGTTTTTGATACAAGACTATCTATAAGAGACGCCTCATAGCCATTATTAATGGCAATTTGTTTAATAATGTTTAGTTCGTTTTCAAAATTAAATTTATTTAGAGGTATAGTGACTAATCTGTGAACCTGAGAATGGAAAGCAGCCAATTTATATGAGAAAGGATGGTCTGACTTAAAATGGATCGTGGCTTCTGAAAACGTCTGTTTTCGGTAAATTTTAAATTCATGAATGGAGTTTTTAATATCAATATTAAGGTCAAGGAAATTTATATTCTTGCCCCCTACTTCTAAAGTGAATTGATTTAATGGTTCATGTAAAATTCTGCTAATAGTGGTGACAAACAACTTCCCATTGCAAGGCCTTCGGTTTGTTCATAGAATCTATTATCAAATTGAAAATAGTTCTGGTCAACGCAAACGTCTAATATATTAAGTAATTCCGTAGTAATGACAGGATTAACTCTACGCGTATTAATACGCGTTGAGTTAATCCTGCTACCAGAACTATTTTCAATTTGATAATAGATTCTATGAACAAACCGAAGGCCTTGCAATGGGAAGTTGTTTGTCACCACTATTAGCAGAATTTTACATGAACCATTTAGAAAACCTTATTTTCAGCAATAAACAGAAGTTAGAAATGGTTCCGTTACGTAGATGACATCCTTGTCTATTCAATGGAACTGAGAGACAAGTTTCTAACCTTCATAATTTTCTTAACTCACTAGATGATAAAATTCAATTCACTTTAGAAGTAGGGGGCAAGAATATAAATTTCCTTGACCTTAATATTGATATTAAAAACTCCATTCATGAATTTAAAATTTACCGAAACAGACGTTTTCAGAAGCCACGATCCATTTTAAGTCAGACCATCCTTTCATATAAATTGGCTGCTTTCCATTCTCAGGTTCACAGATTAGTCACTATACCTCTAAATAAATTTAATTTTTGAAAACGAACTAAACATTATTAAACAAATTGCCATTAATAATGGCTATGAGGCGTCTCTTATAGATAGTCTTGTATCAAAAACAACGTAAATTAGCAGAAAAGATGCTATATTTCGGGAACTTGTCTAAATTGCACAAGCTTTAAAATTAAAAACAACTCGCTGATAGTGTTAGACCGGCGTTCTATTGCAAAAACTCTAGGCAAATTACTTATTAACAATAAAGATAGAGTAAACTTTAAGAACAAATCTGGTATTTATAAATTACAATGCAATGATTGCCAACATTTCTATGTGGGTAAAACCACACGTACATTAGATATAAGGGTATCAGAACATTTAGCTGCCTTTAGACATTCGCAAATCACTTGCTAATGGAGAACCATACGTTTAATGCGGATGATGGGGTTAAACTGCATAAAACATGGGGGATCATAAATTATTTTATCAGGAAATTTTAGAAATTAATAGAGGCCAGTTATACTCCTTACCAATCTTGAATGAGCAACTGAACCTTCCTAATTCTCCGCTATTATATCCGATACGTTGAAACACCTAACAGATTTCACTAAATGTGGAATGATTGTATATATTTACCCATTCGTCGAATTACATCCCGTCAAAACCCACAATACTATTATAATTGTAAAATCACTGGTATTTCTAAAAGAAGTTGAAAAGCGGCAACCGCCTTCGGCAATCGCCACTCTGGTAATGTGGTGTTTACAAAATAAGGATTACGACGATTTCCGAAATTTTAACTCAGGTATCGGTGTGGCTCTCAGACGTATAATGTATTGCCTCGTAAATGATATCTTCTATATAAGCGTTAGAAACTGTTTACTGTCTCTCAGTTCGAGTCCATTCGTGTGCTCGAATGCCTGAAGATGCCGAAAGGCGAAACCCGGGTCGTTAGTGACAAAATACATGGAAGTGTACAAAATCTCAATAATCCAAATTTAATTTGAGATATTTCTGTTTTTTATGTTATTATCGACAAGAAAAAGTCAATTTGTACTGAACTATGAAGTAAGAGTCGTGATGTAAAGATAATTTTCGTGGGGTAAAAAGAAAGCACATTTTTAATTCAATTTTATTTTCCTTTTTTATGACCTTCGTCCAACGATATAATTATATGACAGCAGGATTTTGGGTTGGTAGAATTTTAAAAGTCTTTATAAAAGCAGGAGATGTGAAATTGGTCCTCAATAGTATTTCCTGTACAAAATTGTGGCATAAAGAACTATTAATAATTGAAAGACATTGAGAATGCTCCACTTTCTTTATGAAGATGGTGAGACTTTATTGTAACGCTCTTATATCTACGAAATAACTCCTGTATCTATTTTATGTGTCCTTTTTACATCGATCTATTTATCATTTTTTTCTAATGCATTGCTATTTATAATGGTGCCTTGCTCTCCTAAACAGTATATACAATGGATTTTAAAGAGAGTCGTTTGCCTACAACTTATCCTCTTCTATAACAAAACAAACATGAAGAAATTGTTTACCACCAGTATTTAATAAGTGTCTACTTTTGAAATAATATATGACTTCAACATTCGGCACTATGCTAAAAGAACATGGATTAAAATAAATGCAATGTTACCAAATTTAAAATATTTTCTGCTTTAAATTTTATGTTATGAAGTTAAATAAAAAAATGTGTCGTGTATGAAATATGTATTCTTTATTTTTGCATGCATTTTCAGCAAGATAACCACTAGGAAGATTAACAGTGTACTTTTGAATACATTTCTATTTATGACTTCCGCTGCCTGAAATTCATTCATTTTTATTAACTCATTTATCTTGGGAATATTTCTTCCTTTAAGGGTACTTTAATAACTGTTGACTATGGCGTGCGACTCAAAGGGCGAGATATAACAATCCTTATATATCTTAACCTTCCACTATCATGAGTTACATGTCGTCACTTGTCAAATTACCAGTACTATATTTTTTTATTAGTCTCCTCAAACATTTCTGGACAAAAATGAAACAGGAATTATTATGTTATGCTACGGAATACACCCTGTAAAAAGAGGGTTAATCCATAGTGGTGGTGGTGGGTAAAACGTTCATTACCAGAGAGAATATAACATAAATAGTTCTACCATATCCAATAATAAAAAAGCTGTAAGAAGAGCGATTAGCCAACTTTTAGTTTTTTCCTAATCCCATCTGCTGGTTCTTATCTTCCCTAAAAACGATAACTGACAATCCGTTGATTATAAAAACTTTTAGTTGTGTTGATAAATTTGCTGTACTATGCTCCACAACAAAGATAATTTTTTGTTGTTAATTTAGTCTGAGCATAAAAAGAAAAAAAGTGAGATAAAAAAATTGTCATCTCATTTGAATTCTGTTACTCGAAAAAAAAAACGAATTGCTAGATGAAGTTGATAACGACGTTATGAAATGTTCTATTCTTGATTTTTAAAATAAAATATTGATACTCTAAGCACGTCACTGATCGTTGGGTTATTGCATTATTATGCACTGCAGCCGGAAGAAGTTACCCAACAAAGGGAACTAGAAATAGTATATAATAGTTAAAGAAACTCTTACAAGGAGATCGGTTAATCACTTGTAAAAACTATTTGAAAACTATCGTTTCAAGTAACATTATCTGAAATGGTTTGAAGTAAGTACACGCAATTGTTTTATTCAGCAAAATCGATCAAAACTTTCCTGAATCAGTTTAGTATCTTCAAATAAATGTTTAATTTATTTTTTGATATTCTTATTATATTTTTATCTCTTTACTAAGTGGAGACTTTGTTTTTATTATGTATAAGAAATAATTATTAAAAACATACATTCCTTTGTTTAAATATTACAATAATTTTTGTATTTAAAAAAAATATGGAGAAAATAACGCTATGATGAATGGAAAATTGCATTTTTGAGATGAAAAAATATGGGCTAGGGAAGCAAAACTATTAAATGAAATTTACCCTAAAGTTTAAAATGCAAATTGGTAGGAATATTATGAGGGAAAGAAAATACCGCTACATAAGTTCAGAAGCCAGGTAACTGACAGGTTTTAAATTATAGGCTAGTCACCGCTGTTTTGATGAGATAATTAATTTCAGATTTAAGTTGCTACTCTTATCTTTTACCTCAATCTGAGAGAGATGGAAAAGAAGCTTTATACAGCAAGTTAATATTACCTATCGATTTTGATCTGTTTAAAAACATATATTTTTATAAAAATACCGAAATCTTTTGGTCGGGCATGTAATATGGATTGTTAATATTATTTCGATGTGATGTATCTATTATTTTCTAAACGTTAATTTGATTCTTACGTTTAATTGATAATGTTTTAATTACTATTTTACATAATTATTACGTCATTATTCAACGCTCATCCTCTGTAAATTGCATTAATACGTTGTCAAAAGTTTTAATAAAAAAATATGTACGGCAACAAAATGTTCATTAAATTTTACTTTACTAAAAATCTTCATATTAAAACGTTTCAGAAAAGTGTTTCATTGCACAAGATAGCACTAAGCGCATTTTTTTTCTAGATTGAAGCACTTTAATGAATGACAAATTTTACTTTAATGTCTATCTTACAGACACATGAAATAGCATTGCTTTCAATTTCATAAAAAAGAAAATAAAATTCAAAATTTAAAAATATAAAATTTACTTTAGTCCAAGTAATGAATCACTAATTGAGATTTCAACCGTGATTTCAACTTATTTTGTTCAGATTGTTTTGATTATTTCTTTGCATGCAATGATTGTAATTTAAAACAATTGTGAAAAAAGCTACCCATTTTAAAGATACAATTAACGTTCCATTGCTCATAATATTTTGTTATTTTTTTATTAATAACATTGGAAATAACTTTGTACAACGTCAGTTTATTATGATAAAAAATAGAAAAATATTTGGTTTCTCAAGTTATAAAGTTATTTCAACATCACAAATTTTTCCGACTTATAAATACCAACTAGATCATCCAATCCCGGAACCGCATAAATGAAGCCACGGAAAAAAATATAAAAATCTCCATACAGAAATAAAAATAAAACCCCATGGAAAGGTATTTGCAGTTCATAAAAAATAGTATGATAGGTATGGATGTTTCATGAAAGGGAAAGAAAGGTATACGATGATTTTATTTATTTACTATCCGAATATAAAATAATACAAAATTATGAATCGAAAATAGTTAACGGTTTTTATTCGTATCGGACATTAATAATTTTCATTTTATGTTATAGTTTATCGCATAAGAATTTGCATTTAGATATAAGTTATTTTTAATTATTTTATACCGAATCCCGATGACCCGGTATTGGTATTAAGTCAACCCCGGGATAACGCGATTGACTTATTGCTCGGAATCCCAGGATTGGAAGCCTAATACCAACTATATAACTTCTTGTGTATTCTTGTAGAACTGAAATCTTTACTATTTTAACCTTAGAATGGACTGTCATTTTAATTATGAGATGAGGATAAAAACGCATATGATATAATTATCAATGAAATTTTAACTGATGAAAGAAAAATTGAATATGGATATGGTATTTTAGATCTTATAGCAAAAAATATCCCAGTAAATGTATTTATGCTGTAGATTAACAATTGAAATAAATTTCTTATCGCAATTTTTCATTTTCAAAATGCTTAGATTTTCTCATCTTCGACAACTATCTCGTGAATATCTCAAAGTACCGTACCAGCCTTAAATGCCATAATGCTTGTGTGAAAAAAATATGACAAAGCGAGAATTAATATCTACGACGTCGCGGCGCTGCCGACGGTGCTTACGCCTCTGTGCCGTGGAGCTTATGCCAAATTGAGACGCCTCTAATGCAGGAATAAGAGAACTTTGAATTTTTTCGAATCACGAAGTAGTTCTAAATTTAAATTTGAAAATGACATGGATGAATTTATTTAAATAGATAGAAGCTGTATAAAGGAGGTGGTTAAATATTTCAAAGAATTATAGATATTTTTACTGTTAATATTACATTATTTGACATTACCGTAAGATTATTGTTTCAAAGTAATGATATTTTGAAACGAGATACCTTGAAAATTTTCATATGGTTCTTAAATATATTTTTAAGTCAATGGCAAAATTTTTCGATTATTTATATCACGTTCCAATACATACTTTTTGCAGCAGAATATAGGCTTTTTTCCATATCATACTTTTAAACGGATATATGGTAAAATTGAAGAATTTTCCTTCCAATAGTCAATCCATGCATGAGTATGATACCTCCATGATTTTAATAATTTAATAGTATTTATTTAGTTTTAAATGACATCTTTTTTATCTGTATGCCCGATTCCGTTATATTAATTGTAAATCAAATATAGTAGCATAAAATTTAACTGCTTTTTTGTTATAAGCTTACTTAATATTACAAAGCTTTTAAGTCGTTAAACTTGATAAACGTTTACTCTATAGGGAAAGCGTAATTAGTTAGAAGTTTATAATTTGTTCATATTGGGTTATTTCGTAATTAACAAAGGATGATGAAGAGAAGAAACTTATATTAAAATTTTTTATAAAATTAAACAGTTATAATATTTCTAATAACTTTCATTTAAATTTCAAAAAACTTGCAAGCATTTTATCACAATAAATCTGAGGTCGGAAAAGTTAATATTCTCCAATTGTTGCTTCAAAAAGTAAAAAAAAAAAGAATAAAGAGACATATTTTTATGAGCCACTTTTCACATGCGAAATTAAAAATGAATAAAAAAAATGTGGGCATGTTTATGAATCAAACTAAATTATGATGTCATATAATTTAAATTACTTAAGCTAAACTCCGTTTTAACCAAAAGTTATTCAAATTAATTAACCACATGATATGTGTTATGGGTAACAAAATATTATTTTTATCATAATGAATAATCATGCTTTAAGTAAAAGCCGTATCTCCGATGCTCCCTTATGGGTAGCACTTTGGTATTAGGAAATGTTGAATATTAAGTACATTTTTAATTTTTTCATTTGATTGTTATATTATTTATAAATAATATTTCCTTCATTAAAACATTCTTTGTTTGTGTGGCTTTATAAAAGTTTTACCTTAAACTTACATATATTATTGACATATTAAGTATTTTTTGGCTATGAATGATCAAAAGCATTAGCTGGCTGTTCACACAGGCGCTAGCACGCGCAATTGAGCGTGTACGCTTTAAAACTATAACGTTTTGAACACTCTTTATCGTTTTAAGCACACACACCTCATAATAACAATTATTTTTGTATCAATCGCTTAAATTCTTTTTCGTTTCAGTGAATAAGATATGTTCTTTTTATGTACTACTGTGCACTCAGAAACCAAAAAACCGAAACGTAGATAGGGTAGAAAAATATATAGTCTCTCTATAAAATTTGATATGTAAAATTAGTAATCACAGCTTGGAAACGTGTTTTCATTATTGTTCTCTCATGACGGTTATATATAAATAATTATTTACAGTTTTCAAAATAAAATATTTTTGTTTATGTTATAATATAATACATAAAAGCTGAGTATTTGAATAGACTTATGACACTGTATAAATTCTCAATATTAAGAACTTCTGCTAAACGTTCTGCCATTATTGTAAGTATAATGCATTTTATACACGAAAGCTGTATTATGACAAGTAACATCTGGCGTTGCCAGTAATATTTTCGCGTGTCCAAGTTTGTGTATCCCTCGTGCATTGAAAAGTCCCGCGATGGCAACATTACGCCAGGAAGCAGATTAACAGCATGTGAGGCGAAAGTTTTCACAGCGAGCGATACATATACTATAAAGAATATTGTTTTACTACAAAATTAATGAATCTGTGATTTGAAGTTTTCTCTATTATTTTGTGTGTGCGTGTGGTGTTTTTGTTTGCCTATTTCTCATTATTGCTATAGGAATTGTTTACATTCAAATTGATGAATATTCAGTCACATTTTACACAATAATTGATGACGCAAAAAGGAACAAAAGACCACTGAGATTTAAACTTAACATTTTTTTTTTGACGGTCATTGATAACTGAAGGCTTCATTTAATTTCATTTAATTATATTTCGTCGCCATAAAAGAGAATGTGAGAAAGCTTCAAATATTTTTAAACATTATTTCTAATCAATCAAAAAGGTCATTTATCATTAGGTTTTAAGACATTTTTGCTGAACTTACGATAGTAGATAGTTCTATTGTCAAATTTTGTGGATAATGTACTTTTTCAGCTTCTCTTGTATGACGAAAACATTTCTTCCATTTCAATAATTTGTATCACAATGGTAATAATCATAATTTAATTTGAATCCTAGAGTCTATCAAAAGGATATTGAATCAAGAAAATTCTACAATCCAACGAAAATATAATCCATGACATATATTAATTGTTTTTTTATCTTTGTTACACATCATTTCTTGTATCTCACTTTTTAAGCTGTTTTATGTGTTATATAAGAAGACAATTATTTTCATTAGCAATTTAAGTCAATTAACCAATTGTTTTTTTTTTAAAATCAGCAATGTTTCACGTTAAATTAACGAAATAATAAAATTTCACATTTATTATATATACCCTTTTATCGCTCACGTAAAAATAATGTTTTTGTTGTTTGACTTGATTTAATGATTCACTTTAAAAACCAAAGCCAAAATGATTCTTTACAAAATCCCTTTGCCAAATTCATTTTCCGCAATGTTTTATATTATTGATTATGTACATACTCTATGTTGTATTCATTTCAATATGATTTAATTAAACTTGCGTAATTTATTACATTATAATAATGTTAAATATAATAAACATTACTTCGAATGATTTGAAAATAAAGGAATTAATCATTATTCGATAAAATGTTACATACAATGTTATCATTTTTATCATTGATTGTATAATATATTATTATTAATGATCTTTCACTGGAAAAACGTTCACTCATAGAAAAAAAAGCGTTTCATGTAGATATAGGTTTTGTGTATAAAGTATAGCATTAAGAAGATATGGTTATATATATTCACAAAAAATAAATAATTAAAAATTTATGAAACAATAGAAAGAAAACGATTCTATAAAAGAAAATTGTAAACATGTTTACCAAGTATTAATATTATAGTAGTATTGTATGATATTATTCACCTCAAGCTGTTCTCGGCTGAAATCTCAATTGGTACCTTTGTATTTTTATTTTTCAGTTATTATTTGAGCTTAAGAGCTGTTTTTGAAGCCTTTTTACGGCAATTTTATACAATTGTAAAATTGAGAAGTATAATTATTAGCTAATAACTTAATTGAAAAATTAACAAAAAATTTCAAATGTTTTTTTTTAATCTCTTAGTTATCATAGTATAATATTTTACTTTATTACGACAGTGTTGGTCGGGATTGTGGTGAAGTGGGCAACGTCGTTGACCCGAAACATCCGTATCCGTAATGTTTCGGGTTCAAAGTCCAGGTATGGACAGTTTCATATTTTTTTTTTCAAATCGATTTATACATTTATTTTCGTAGGGATGGATGTTTGTAATATCTAAAACTCCCTCCCAATCATCTGATCCTAAAAAATGGAGCATAGTAAAAGCGAAAGGTTAACCTCTAGTCTTGTCCTAACCCTATCCTTCTATCCCTACTCTCTCGAGAAACGAGAGGTTGAGCAACTGAGTAACAATCAGTTCTCGTAGCGAACATCCAGATAAAATAACTCCATAAAGAGTTCATGTGCTTCACATTTTAGACTGATAGTAAAAACAAAACTACAGTTTTGAAGCTTTATTTGATATCCAAAAGTCTTCTTCAGTATATCCACACAACATTAATGAATATTTAAATTCTGGGATTAAAATTCTTGATTGCACAATCGAATAAAAAGAAAAGCCCATTCAATTAAGATAAACTGAGGTTAGCTATTTTTCTACCTTAAATTCCCTATTGTTTATTTTATAAAATAAACATAAACTTTGTTTGTAGTTTTGTATCTAAGGAACATTTTCGAAACATCGATAAAGTTGCCCTAACACTTGCGATTCACTGCATGAGAAAGTTTGACGAATTCATCACCTGGCGAGAAGTTTTTATTCCGTTACATTCTTTGAAAGTAAACAGAGGTCACTGTTTCTCTTGCCTAATGCTGTGTACTTTGGACTTTTCCTTGCTTGAGTCTACGTCTCAATGTAAATAAGCTCGGCTCCAGATCAAACTCAAATTTGAAACCAATCTGGCAATCAAGATAATTTTATGACCTCTGAGAATATTTTGTTTAGAACATTAAGAAATAAAATGTTTCCAACATAAAAGAATAGTGTCAACCATATTATTAATATTCATATAAAAAAATTTTTTTTTCACTATTTAGGACTATCCTAATAATAAGCTTATTAAGAATATTCCCAATAGGTATTTAAAAACGGCTTCTTGAAAAGTTATACTTTCAACTTTACCATTTCAAATAGGGGAAATATGGACAGACAAGACTTAATAAGGTATCGATCTTTAAATATTTACTATTGATAGATATAAGATAATAATATAACAAAGTTAGATAAGCTGTAAGTATTTATAATAAATATTATTTCATCATTATTTTTATAACCATTTCATAAGAACTTAATTTAACAAAAACTATTTGTAATTAAGTAACTAGGCCTCACTCTTTGGATAAGGTAAGAAAAGAAAGATGGATAAGCTGGCTAGTTACTTTCTTTGCGCCTTATTTAAAAAATCAGAATGTGAGTGGTTGGGGATGCATAAAAACCTAAAGATTCATATCTTAGATACACATTAATAATTTGATTGAAAATTTTCACCTGAGGACTCGAACCCTTGACCCCAAACCTGGGAAGGTGGAATCCCAGCAGCGTTGAACACACGGCTACAAAACTTTTTTACTATTATTACAAAGCTCACAAACCTTAAAAAAAATTTCCGATGAAGAAAGCTAGATATGCAGACAAAGCTTCGTTAAAAAATAGTTCTTTTGTTTAACACGTTTGTCAAAGTAAGGCAATCGCTGCGACACAATTGTAAATGTAAATTGTTTTTATTTTGATACTCGTTTCACGTGGTTGATCCAATTAAATTCACAACCCTGCCCGTGAGTTGCTTTTTTTATCTGCTCCAAAGTTCGGTTCAAACTAACCCCCACTCCCCCCACCTCGTTCTCCCTTTACAGCCACAAAAGTGAAAACAAACAGTACAAGCCCGAAAACAAATTGGAATTAAAAAATTTGTATGACTTGTTACTGACGTAGTACACGAGGTAGCGAGGCTCCTCAAAAATTCTAAACAACCTTTTCTAGTAAAAGACTATGGGTCAATATTAATATAAGGTTTTAAATACTGAAGTGTTTTATCAAACGTGGATTTGCAATTTTTTTCGTCATAATCTGTTCGTTAAAGCACAAATAATGTTAATTGTAATAAACTGCGTGATTTATAATACCAAATATGTTTGTTGTTTTTATTTTACTCAATTTAAATTGTTAAGATCAATATATTTTTTTAATGACGAAGTTATTGTCATTTAAAAAAAACAGCCATTATTCTTGCTTCAACTGTTTACAACAGTGTATTTAACGTTAAAATAGCCAGTGAAAGCGGCTTTTTGAAACTGTCTTGTGGTTTATATGATGCGATAGATGTAGAAAAAGCATAAAATACTGTTAGTAAGCGATTGAGAAGACGTATTTGTTGATAAAATAATAAGAAACTTAATATCCAGTTTGAAAATCATCTAATATGGATTTCTTGAGAAATTCATCACTCATGTGTTAGAGTTTTGTAAATAAAGAACTTTAATTAAACTCATTGAATTATGATTTACTACATTTAAAGCTTACCTCTTCTTAAACTATTACGGAAGTTTAACTTATTATTCCATTATATGTTCAGTATATCTGCCGCTTATATTTATTTATTTATACACGATCAAATTAAAGAATAGATCTGTGTGCGAAAGAAAAATAGAGTTAAGAGAAGTCGAGTAGATTGAAAAATGAGTTAAATATTCTAAAATAACTACAATACATAAATGAATATAATATAAAAAGGAAGAGTCGAATCAATAAAGTTGAATTGCTAAAATTCATATTGCAACAGTACATTTTTCATCAAATTTTATACACATGAAAATCTTGTTTTGGTTCTCCTGAAATGTACCATTTTTAGACATAACGACCTTTTCCTTTCGAACACAGACATTTTCTGTAAGAAAAAAACCAAATTGAAATAAAAAAACATCCATGCTCTTGAACACAAATCCCTGAATCCATATTAGCACGAAGCTTTATAAACGTTGAAACCGCAACCGAATACGACAAACGTTTGAAAGTATTGACCACTAGACTACAGAACTGAGATTGAATTAGGTAAATAAAATGAAAAAAATAACTAAATGGGTTTTTTAAATATTTAGACGTGAGACGCTTATCGAAATGCGTTACTAAGCAATTACACAATGCAAGTCGAGTAATTTATATAGGCACTAAATACTTCTGTAAAAGTAGGCGATCTCTGCAGTAACACCACTCTAACTTTTCATCCATCTGCTCCCTTAGCTATTCAAATCCACCCAACTTTTCCTACCCAGCCATTTTTTCTGACTCACTTAGTCATGGTTCAACCCTTTCGAAGCCAAGTTAAGGGGTTGTAAAAAATCTTTGATAATCAACGGTAAATATGTTTTTGCGTTTTATTTTTTGGCTCGCGTTTTTAATCGTCGGCTTTTTGTGAAGGGCGTTGCGTGTAGCATGAATGCAGATGAATGATTATATAATTAGTGCTACCAAAAATATTAAAACTCTATTAAAAGAAGGGCTTAAAAAGTCATCAGTACAGTATTAATTATATTTGATAAAAAAGGAATAAAAATATGTCTGTACAAAAAATTTCTCAAGACGGCATTCTAATATAATCATCTTCATTAATTATAATCTCACAAACCAAGACCCATGGCTGTACTGATTATAGTCATTAAACTACAAGTACAATAGGTAATCTTGATAAGTATTGGTAATTACCGGTCAAATGGTTTAATTACTGGCAATTAAGAATTATTTCTCAAAGTGCTTATTTCGGATAACAACAAAATCGGATTGTAGTTCACTATAGAGATAAAACCCTGGACATTACTTACTTGTACATCAACATTTTTTCTTCACCAGCGTGGTGTTGCAAAAGTTGCCTGCTTAGCCAAGCAAGGCTAAATAGGTAACATTGTCTTCTTCCATTCTGTTAATTATAATAATACATCTTTCGTTAATTAAGAGTTTTTTATTTTATTAACAATAAATTATCGGCTTACCGGTATTGAAAATACAATAATCATTTATCGGTAAAAGAAAGCGACAATGAATTACGATTCCTAGTCAAGTTATTAGAAAAGATTTGTATGCCATTTTGTACAGTTTAGAAAGATAATTATTACGTAAGTATTCAGTGCTGTGGATCAAAAATCACGTTAAGCCTAAAAAGGTAAGACCGTGCTCACTCTATTTTGACCCTGGGTTCACCGGAGCAGCCGGCTTCAATTTTGCCTACCGCAAACAAAATTAGCTACGTATCAAAGGGCTATGTAGTTTTATCTCTCTCCTATTTAGTATGACAGGGTTTTCCAAAGTGTCTGTATTGAAGGTAGATGAAAGTTATTTTTAAATATTTCAAATTTTAAATCGTGGCAATGAATCCAATAATATTGTAGCTAAAGATGCAAAAAGCTAGAATTTTATTAATTTCGTTGGTCACAAGAGATGATCAAAAAAAGCACATTGACCATACAGTTGACCATACAGTTGATTAGTAGTTGTAGAATCAATGCGTTATAAGAATCTACCAAAATATATAAATATTTATCTGAATTGAGTTTCAAGGAAAATGTGCTTAGATATTGATTGCATGAAAATTCTCGAAATTGTTCGCAGTGTTCTAACGATATGTTGCTTTGATAAACTCCAGATGCGGTAGATTTTCGTTAAAGTTATCGAGTATTCCACTATCAATGAGAATCTAATGCATATATATCTATAATTCTAAATATATGTTGACGCTATACAAGAGTTGTGCATATACTTATATAGAGACTATTAAGTTGTCTAATTAGAGGATATTATGCCCAAAAGACTAACTCTAGCGTTATGAATTCATGCAGTGTTTACAAAGACTAAAGCTAAGTACATTAGTTTCCTACCAATGGGCTGCATTCTACTGAGATAGTAACAAGTTATCTTAATGAGAAACGTCAAAAATTAAATAGATTTTACTTTACTAAAAACGGAAAGCTGATAATGAAATTTTAAATCAAATTAGCCATAGTTATTGTTAATTAAATAACAACACCATATAACCAGTTTCAGGATAATAAATAAGATTAACCGATCTGAAAAAAATACGTCACGTAATGTACGATATTACTAACGTAACTTTTCGCACAAATTTAAGAAAATTTATATAATTCTCCACTTGTGGAGACAAGTGGAGAATTATATAAATTTGGATTTGTACGAAAAGTTTTATTCCCTTATGAAATATATAATATTATACAATCTCAATGATAGAGACAGAACAACTTCGAAATATGCTTATATAAAACAGTAATATGATATATTGTAAAAATAAAGCAGATTGTCAAGAAAAGCATTTATGTGTTGTTGTCTGTATTATAAATTATTGATACTACTAAAAAACAGCTTTTCATTTAGTAAAAATGTTGTTGAATTTTATTTTAAGCCATATTCTTGAACAAAAATACAAAATTAAGGTCTGTTCTTTATTTTTAGTGATATATCAAAATGATCAGATATTTACACAACACATCAAAATTTGAATCGAAACAATCTAAACTAAATGATTTTACCTAAGTTCAACCAAAATTACTGACAATCAATTTATTATTAATTAACCGTTATATAACTTTTTGTTAAAAACAATATGCAATTATTGAGTTAGTTTTTGACTGTCGTAACGATTTCGGTATCTGATTCACTGCTAAGTAATAGCGTTCAAAGCTAGTCGTGATAATATTTCTAGCTGTAATAACCGTTTTTTAGTTCTTTACGCTGAAAGGATTCATGTAATTCACTTCGGTTTATAGAGTTAATAGTATGGGTTGGTATAATCACATTTCTACGAAGCGTGAAAAGCGCCAAATTGGCGGTGAACTTTTATTTAACTGTGCAGTTCGATGCACTTTACCAGTTATCTCAAATTATGTTTAGACCAAACCGTCTATTTTTATTCGTTTCCTATTGCGAATAGAACGTGGAAGCTGACTAAATTTAACTACTTTTTTATGAGAAGCTTTAAAACAAGCTTTTATTATGATTTCTCTATGTACATAATACATATATTTAATATTATTTTAGTTAATAAGATTTAAGCAATGTTTGATCAAAACTTGATTAATTTAAGATGTTCAATGGCTGAGTGACTGCAATTCTAATCATATTTTAATTTATAAAATGCTTTTAGACTTTTTGAAAAATAATAACAAAGAGAGATACTGGGTGAATGTAAATGGTGCAATAATTATTAAAAATAAAAATGAAACGCTTCTATTTTAAGGAAGTAATTAATTGAAAATCAATTTATAAAAACGATTAAAAAACACACCTTCTAGAGCTAGCGGCCTGATTGGTTGCGTGATGAAAGCTTCAAATCCTCTCTCAGTTAATGAATTTTAATCTAACGGTCTTGAAACTTTTATTAAAACATTCAATTCGATAGCGAAATTTAGAGTAAAAAGAAAGCTATTAGCTATCTAAACGTACTTTACTCTCTTTGAAAACAAAAAAGGTTGAGAAATATAAAACAAGCAAAATAAGAACATAAGTAACAAGCAGCTCTCGTACAAAAACATCTGTGAAGATAAACACTACGATGAGTCAATATGCTCTATATGCTCTGTAGCGGATATGGCTTAATAAAAATTTTACCTTTATTTTATCATTTAGTCTCTTAACGCATAAAGAAATGTTTACTTCAACATATCAATATTACGTACAATACCTACATATTTTTTACTATTAAAAGTATGGACACTTATTCTTCATTCACTTTTAATTTCAGCTAAATAAAAACAAAATATGGGTCAAGGATCCACCACACTTGTTTCTCAAAAGTTTTTCATTGTAGAATAAAAATTTGAAATTGCTTTATTTCCAAGGCAGATTTAAATAACTCAGATAATTTTCAAATTAAGCGAAAAAAATACACTATTTGTTTGTACAAAAGAGATTAAATTAAAATCAAAAAGATCGCTGACATTCACACCCTCAAGTTAGTGCGCAATTCAAAAACTAAAGATAAAAATCGCGCATCAACTATAAATTTATCTAATATATTATATTAAAAATAAAATATATTAGATAGTTGAAAACAAATGATACTAAATAATTCTTGTTTTTAAACTATTAACATCATCTACGTACGTCAATAGAAATTATTTTCCATCGTTTGGTGTTTCATAAAAATATTTAAAAATGCTTTATTTCTCAATTAATATTCATACTGAATTCATTATTTTAAATTTAACAATCACCTTGTTTCAGGAAGTTTTGTATAGAATGAGTTGGTTCGCCAAACGGTAGGCTAAAGTCATATATTCAACACAAAAAAACCATAACGCATTTTCCACAAAGCGCACAGATATAATAACCCCTTTCCGCGGAAACTTTATGTAAATGTGTTTTAGCAGTGCCACCCAGAGATTCACTCCGAGCTTAAATAAATAAATCAGTCAATGTAAGTTTCAATAAATTAAATACTTTTTTAATTCTAACATTATTTTTAGTAGAATCATATAATTCTTTACTTTTTATTTATATTGACATAATGAAAAGTGCTCTCAGTTTCCAATAAATTTTTATTTCATTTCTTTACTCTCTTCTTCTCATGTATTCTATCTAAGTGCCAACTGTCTTACTAAATATTCTGTAAGATGGGAAAAATATTTAAGAACAAACTCATTACGAATACTGATTATGATTGATCAGTATAATATACTTTATATTATAAACGAATGCAAATTTTATTGAAAATGTATTGAGAATGTATATTCGATAAAATATAATTATGAACGCTAGTCTATTATTACTTATTTATTTTTTCAGTATCTAATTCAATGAACGGTCAGTAAATATTAAAGGAAGGTTAGATTAAGTTATGATAGGTTAACTAAGTAAAAAATAAAAAATAATAAATTAGGTTTAATTTAATAACTGACCTTTTTATATAAATTACTGATGGTATATTTTATTTACAGACTACGTGTATACTGACCATTTATTAAATTAATTACTGACCTTTTTGATAAATACAGGCCCTTAAATAGTATACACTGCATCATTTTATTACTCTAACATCTTGAGTTTTATTATTGTACAAATTATTAAATGTGATAATTTATGTATGTCAGTATAAAAACGTATCAGAAAATCCGTTAAAACATAGTTCTGACGATGGCGTAATGACAAAATAGCTTTAACAAAATTTCATATTGATTATTGTGGAATTATTCTATTCATGGCCATTCTAACTTTATCTAAAAGAGTTTACCTAAACTAATATCTTTAAAATTAAACACATTTTTTTTTACTTTTTCTACATATTTATAATGATCAGGACCGATTTCGCTCATAACGATCATTATCATCAGTTGATGTTTCTCGTTATAAGCGAAACCGGTACTGATCATTAAAAACACATGGAAGTAGTAAAAAAAATGGCGTTTTATTTTTAAAATATTAAGCTTTTCTACCAAGAATTAACAGTAAACTAATATCGTTATAAAAAAAAGGAAGAAAAATATCAGTTTTATAATAAAAAAGTAAAATGAAGGAAGAATCTCTCGATGCTGAATACCGTAGTGCCGCAATGAGAATAGGTTTTTGAAACGGCACCAATGATTAAATTTTTTGCCGACAATTTAATCATACCAGCCCTGAAACGTTGGATTTTGAATAAAATTTTTGTGGCCAGTCATGATAACTGATTTTTTCCATTCCCGCAATCGTACACTGTCTGACAGAGATGGATTAATTTGCATGTATTATTTTATCAAATTATATTCAATTAAGCCTATATATCAGCGGCTTACTGTGCAAAACTTTCCACGTCCGAATTATCAAACCTTTCAGAATACGCTAAAAAGCGTTACAAACATTTAAGGTTCGCATTTTTCACAATAGCCTGAACATTTCAGAAAGCGCTGTTGAATTATTTTTCTTGATGTTAATTCCGAAGTTTCTTAAAACAATAATGACACCTTGTCTCCACTAAGTCTCATATTGATCTCTCTGTCGATGTCTTTGCATTCACTGGAAAAGGTACCTTACAACTACTTCGAGAAGTTCTCAGTTTTTCCCAATGAAATGTTAGTAAAAAAATGAGTTAAATGTTAGAGTCACCAAACACACAATATCCCTGTCGCTAGATGTGACTTGATACGTCGCAAAACTTGCTTGTTTGTTTTATATATCACGTTGTCAACATGGATACAAGTTAGTTTTTGTCAATCACTTTTAAGGTGTTAAGAGGGTATGGTAGGTTTTTCTCATTTCGAAAAAATCGTTAATCGTTTATCGTCATCTAAATCTCATGAAACGTCGAAAAAAAATACTCTCGGAGTATGTGGTTACGTTATTGAACTTTTTAGGGTCTGTCTACCAAATAGTTTATGCTTTTAACTGCTTTACGCTGCAGCTACTTTGGAGTTTATTATAAGTTACCGAGGTTTGATGTATATGACAAAATCAAAGAAAAAGGCTTGTTTTATAAAGTGATATAGGTGAGATTTAAAATTTATTGAACATTAGATTGTAAAAGACTTTTGAAATGTACCAAAAAGTTCGCCTTCTTCCTCTTGTGTTTAAAATGTAGCTTTTAACGATTGTTTAAAATGTAATTAATAACAATTGACGAATTGACGAATTGATTCGTCGATTCGAGTCCATTTCTGCGCTCGAATGCCTGAAGATGTCGAAAGGCGAAACCCGGGTCGTTAGTGACAAAATAAATGGAAGTGTACAAAATCTCAATAATTCAAATTTGATATTGAAATTCCATCAAGTACCCTCAGTCAATGTCTTAAATTATAAAAAGAAGTATTAATGGTGATTTTAAGAAAGGATACTTTTTTATGAGAATTTTTTCCACAAATTACAATTGTGATAATTACTCAGACTTTCTCAGACTTGACATTAAAAATATACATTTTTAATGCAAGATTCACTTATTCAGAATTTTGAAAGCAGTTTATATAAGTTGATTAATTATTTAAAGTGAATAATCGTTATAGGTGCATTCTTTATCAAAATGTGCGTGTAAAGTCGTAAAACATGAAAGCATGCATAATAAAATATTATATTACCAAATTATGGATTTTCCGAAATGAATGGTCATCGTTAAATTGGATTACTAGGCCAGTGATATTTTCACACATTCAAGTTAAAAATTGTACATCAGTGATTGATAAATGTGTCACTTAGAATAATAATGGTGTAACTCCTGTTTTGAAGTTTTGAGAAAATCAAAGTTTTGTACAATGTTCTTAGGATCAATTAACAAGCATTTATGACTGTTTGTCAATCAACTGAAGAACTTAAACGTTAGTGTAGTAGTGAAGTCTGTTCGGACACTTCACTCTTATTCTGATATTGCAAGTACTTGTATATGGGAATGTAAAAAGAAAAAACTTTATTTTTACAAGTTTTTTTAAAAATTAGGAGTATATATGGAGGTGCACCATTCTTAAACTAATAGAATAATATCATTTGAACGTGTAAACTCATTTTTCGTAATTTTGGAGTTACACCATTACTATTCTAAGTGACACAAATAATGAATCTTAAATTGCTTAAAAAATCACGAATCCGCTTATTTATAACATGCATTTGACAATTATTCACAAATGACTACAATTTGACTTTTTATGCATTGACAAGTTGCATACTTTGTAGTCTGAAGTTTTTGTATTGGTATTAATGTGTGAGTACTTTTCATCGTGTTTTAATAAAAAAAATTATGTTATAATTTTAAAACAAGTATAAAATAAAGACATTCAAATGACGAAGAATGTAACTGTGAGTATCTAACAATATATTTATTAACTGTTTCCGTTGTAATTGGCTCCGTCCATTATATTTCATTTTGTTTTTATTGTTATTATTATTAAGTTGATGCTTATTGGACAACTTGATACATATTGAAAGATGGCATGCTTATCATAATCAAATACTGAGAAAATATGTTTATAAGTTTCACTGTAGAATTAAACATAACAATCCGATAGAGTGATTTAGTGATTTCATACCGAATGTAAGACTTTATTGAAAATCAAGCAATAACAATTCAATATTGATTGAAAAGTATTTTTAAAATACATATTACTGTGGCTTTGTGGCAATGTTTTGCGTTTACTTTATACATTTTATGGATCATTTTTACTTTTTTCAGTAAATAAGTAATGGCTTTCCATCTAAAGGCACTGCAGTTTAAACGTTTTCAAGATATTCACAACACAGTCTTTGATAATTATATATAAGATACCTTTGAATTATTTTTTTTAAGCTATCATTTTTGAAATTACTGATTTAAATGATGGCATAAAAAAATTAAAAACTCGATTTTGAACAAATAACTTAACATATTATTAATTTAATTAATTAAATTTCAAAAAGTGATATTTAATTTGACCCCATTAAAATCTCTTATATAATAATTGTTTCAATGCTGTCGGTTTTAATTAATTGACAGCTTAAAACACGCTTTCAACTTCTCACCATAATTATTTTAGCTATACAAATTTACTTCGTCTTTTCTGTATATTTTAAGCAGCTTACGTGTAATCATGCTTCCGTTCAAGAGAAATTTCAATCGTTTATATTCAACCAAGAAGAATTAATGCTCATCAAAATGTGTACAAATTAACGAAACCTATAAGCGCAAATAAATAAAAGATTTTTTCAAAATTAAATATGAAAACTTTGAAATGTAAAAATTACGCCAGTTAGAGTTTGCCACAAATTATATCCGCTTCATTCAATTAACAAAAAATCGTCAGTGTTTCCATTTGAAACCAAATTATTTTCAATGTTGAATCGCGATTCTATTTCTATGAAAATAATGTATAAAGTAAGGTTAATATGTAGCAGAAAATATTTATCGGTCTGTTTTTACCCAATTCAATTTATCAGTATTTAAATTTATTCTTAAGTGGTTAACACCTGGACTTGCTACTTGATTCCGTTTTTGTGTGGGGTGGGTAAATAAAGAGTTAAAATTTCAATTTTATCCAAATATACTAAAATAAAAATAACCTTTTGTTGTGTTTTGAAAAAATGAAATAATGTGTAATGCAATGTAATGAAATGAAGTGCTGCGACTTATCTGCAGGAAGAGGAGGAATCACAAAATGTGTAAAATGGGAGCTCAGCGGAGAACTAGGATAAAGTTATCACAGGGAAGTGGATAAGGTTTGCCAATCTCGGTACACTTTATTTTGTTCTGTACGGAGAAACATATGTGGTAATTAAATATTGGGCGCCAGGCGTGAAGATACACGCCAAATGAAAGATAATAATAATAATTAAAATACGGTTACCGTTAAAAACACCTTTAATTAGAGATGCGGAAACCGTAGATGCACAGAATTTACATTATGAACAAATAAAACAAAAATTATACGACGAAACAATATTTATGAACAGATGGTTACAGTGAAACAGGAAAACTATTTTAATAAATAAATATAAAATTACGACCTTGGATGATAAACCATCTCGGCGGCGAACTCGGCTGTCCGAGGCCAATCTCCAGCGCGTTCCCGGCACGTCCTTCTCGTTCCACATCCTGGCGCGTAAGCCAGTCTTAACGCAATTCTTGGCGAGGCTTCCCCTTCGTCTCCTACCAACGACGCAGCGAGGTGCGTATCGCCGATAGGTGACGATTATAATGTTGCGACGAAATCGTAACACATAAGTCAATATAAGGCAGTAGGACCACACTTTTTATTGTATTTATAGATGATTTCGATGTATGATTGTTTCACTTTTAAACGCAATTCTAAAAATTTGCTTTAAGCGTATTTGTAAAGCTTAACTCAAAATAAATAGAAAGCATGTATCACATCATTTATTTAATATCGTATCAAAAACACTTTATGCTCTTCATAATTGCTGATAGACAGGTAAAGTCGTAATTGAATTTCAGGACGCCGCGTTCTATTATTAAAATGCCGAAGTATTTTTCATTATAGCCCGACCGCCGCTGAGCATTTTCCGAAACAAAATCAAGATAAATGTATCGTTGCATTTGATAATCTACGGTGGCGCAATAAATGAATGTGCGGTCGCTATTTGTGCGGTTGACAGGGACTATGAACGCTATATAGCGTCGTCTGTATTGCCGTTTAAAATACATGTGCTGGATTTATAGTTAAATCCATTTGGATCGTTTATTTTTAAATAGTGACTTGACAAATTTCTGAACCGTTTGAAAACTAAAATCGTATTTTTATAGACAACTTTATATTATTAAAATGTTGATATAACGTGTGGTGGACAAAATCAGAACTATACTAAAGTATTGAATTCGATTTGATAAGATGTTAAATATTCTTTATATCAGTAAGTCACGAAAGTAAAGCCAGTGTTGTAACGTAAAATTACACTTTTAAATTATTGTTGCTTCTCTAGCAAAGTTATCAGCGTTTTAAGATGTTTCAAACGGTTGCGGAGTCACGGGTATGAATCTGGGAGTAAAAACTGTCATATATTGGTGTTTCTATACAATTATCTGAGTTATATTCAATGGAGTATATATATATATATATATATACGTGCTGATTTCATACCACTGCCTAACTGATGATGAAAACGGGCTTCATAGAGAGTGGCTAGCTAACTTCTAGTCCTTTTCTAACCTTATCCGTCATTGCAAACTCGCTTCGCAAAGGGAAGGATTACAAAATATTAAAAGCTAGCAAAGCGTAAAGTCCACGTTGCTTCAATCTTTGGCTGAATTAGCCAAAAATTATTCTTGTATATCTTATGTGGTTCATTATTTGATGTATAAGATTTAGTTTCGAACAAAGGCAGCACATTTGCAGAAACGTTCAGTTTGAAATACGGGAAACCTCTGAGCTCTACGGTACATGTATTGATAATATGAAAGCTTTCAGGCGAATTGGAAGAAACAATGTTCGCTTTGAAATAGTAAAAACCCAAGGCAATTACAAATTCTGTCTATCATTGCTAAAAAAATATGTTTTTTATCTAAAAATACTGTTCGATGTATATTTATATAAATGCAATTAGTGCCCACGTGATTTGGTTAGCTCTGCAGCGATCACGCCTTTCTATTTGCAAAGATGGAAGTGAAACAAAAAAAAATTAACATTAGAGATGTCAAACAACTATGACGCTTACGCGCCTTGGAACTTAACGCTCCATCAAATTGATATCCGAAAAAAAAGAGGTTAGTTAATGTAGATATAACCAAATAATTTTCATACACTTTCTAAGCCATATATTTTCTAAGCCTACGCTTAACTCTTAGTTCAACAATTTTATGAAAGTTGGCTAACGAGAACTGCTAGTTACAGCATTACAACCTTTCTCTTCAAAGAGGGGTCTCGTTTTCAGGATCAAATAGGTGGTGAGTGAGATGGGTTGAATACCTCGACGAAAAACCTTTATTAATCCAGTTTACAACAAATACTGCTGTTGAGTTTGTGAATACGTAAGTGTTATTTTTTATGCTCAATTTGAATGAATGTTTAATCGTTTCAATTTTACAATTTTTTTTTTTCAATCGACTTGCATGCACTCGAAAAATGCATTTTAAGTTATCAGGATGGCAATTAAAAAAAATACAATTTTACTTTTGTATGTTTTTATGGATAGCCAATGTACACACTGTTGGCTCTTCTTTATTCTTAGCTTTTATGTTGAAATAGATATTAATTTTCGGTGTTTAATAATTTCACGTCGAATTTTAATAGTTTTCTCATCCAATACTTTACTGCTCACAACTCAAGCGTCGGATAAAGAATATTTCACACACAACAATCTCTTGAGTGATGATGGCATCGTAAATAACTCAGCTCCACGTCTTATGGTAAGTCTATATTTTTTGGTTTTATAATGCCTTAGGGATTACGCCATTTATCGTCTTGAGTTATACTGTACGTCGTTTTATTTAAATAAAAAGTTTTTCAAATGGAATATTTTACCTCAAATGTAGTAATAGGCGATACATTGTCTATTTATGCCACTTTAAGAGTTCTTTTTTTGTTTCAATCAAACAGTACAAATAAAACTTGTGATGTTAATGACACTTCCAGTTAATCTATATCATTAAAGAAAAGTGATTTTCAGCTGTAAACTATATTATGAAGTACTAATGCTCTAATGCGAAATGTTACAAAGTTTCAAAAATTATCTCTATGTAAAATGATTAATCACTTTTAAGGTGTTAACTGTCAATTCTTGGTGGAAAGACACGATTATATTTTAAAAAATAAAACACAATACGTTTGTACTACTTCCACATGTTTAAAATGATCAGGACCGGTTTAGCTCATCACGAGCATTATCAACTGGTAAAAATAAAAACATAACATGCTTATTTATGTAAAATTAAGGTATATAAGTCAATTGGTTCATGAACTAAGACAAGAAATTACTGATTATCCAACAAAGTATAGATAAACCAAATAAAATAGTCAACAATTAGAATGTAAAGGACCTCTTATGAATCTATAAAACTAATCTGAAATCACAAATATAGCTACATTAAAAGTCCATTAACTGAGTAAAATTTTTTTAATGACTTTACTAATGCTTTAAGCAAATAGCCGATTGGGAAAATTTAAAAAAGAAATTAGTGAAACATTTAAAAACAAAGAAATATTAAATATGTAATTAATATAAACAATAAACAACCTTCAGTAATTTAATATTTCATAAATTAATGTCAGTGAAGATATGTAACAAAATACTGGTACAACTAAAGATTTTATTAAAAAAATAGAAATGACAGGATAAAATATGATTTAATTTTGTGTCTATTTGTACATATTTTTGGGCTAATCTTGTCTTTTTTTTACTTTCCACTTAACACGACCATACTTTTTTGCTATCTTGAATATTAGCGAAAAAACAAAACAGTTCAAAAATTGTATTCCAATAAAAATGTGGTATTTTTTATTAAAAAATAATTCTGTTTGAAGTGTGCTCTTTTATTTTGTGCTCATTATAAAAACTATACAAATATTTTAACGACAAAATAAGAACTAAGTTTTCAAAATACTTTCGTTTTCATAGTATATTTAAATTGTAAAGGACCGAGAGTTTTGAAAACAAAAGATCCGTACATTTCAACCTAACTTAATTATCAGGCGTTCTTCGCACAAATCTCCATAAAGCTCTTTATTAAAAAGCTGAACGTTTTGTTACCCAGACATTAGATTAATGATTTATGCAAATAACTTTTTCGTAATCATAACGGTGTCTGAGCAAAAATAATGAATCTTAACAAAAACTTAATTCGCTGATATTTTTCATCTCATCAATAATAATTTTTCAGAGATGAAAGTGTGTAAATGAAACAAGTTTGTCTTAATTTGTTTATACTGACACTTTAAAAAATAAAAATAAGAAAATAATATCAAAAGACATTTTCATTAGACTCAAACAACGTAACAAATAATTAAAACAACCAAGGTATCTTTTACGTTTATGATGGTGACATTAATATTAAAAATATTTTTATGATCGATATCTTGAAACAGAATAAAATACAAATTTGGATTATTGAGATTTTGTACACTTCCATGTATTTTGTCACTAACGACCCGGGTTTCGCCTTTCGGCATCTTCAGGCATTCGAGCACACGAATGGACTCGAACAGTTCGAGTCCATTCGTGTGCTCGAATGCCTGAAGATGCCGAAAGGCGAAACCCGGGTCGTTAGTGACAAAATACATGGAAGTGTACAAAATCTCAATAATCCAAATTTAATATTGAAATTCCATCAAGCACCCTCAGTCGATGTCTTAAATTATAGAATAAGATACCTTTTTGTTTTTCTTAAAACATTATTTTAGACACAAGTAATCATCGGAAGAAACCATCACTTTATGTCGGAAGAATATTTGGTTAAATTTATCTTGATGTCATTAATTTTACTGTTCACCATCTTGAATTTAATATATTTTCATACCTTTATCATTAAAAATCAGTATAATTTTTTTGTTTTTTTTTGCGATATACGTTCTATGTTATTAATTTTAATACTTTAAGAAGCATTTCAAATATTTGTACGATATCCACGTTTTTATAATGATTAGAACCGGTTTCACTCATCACGATAATTATCAACTGATGAGCAAATCCAGTCCTGATAATTATAAACATTTAGAATTAGCACAAACAAATTGTATTTTATTTTTGAAATATAATGCCTTTGCACCAAAAATTAATAGTGAACACCTTAAAAGTGATTTATTAACAAGTCAGAAAAAAGTCGTATTGATGTGAAACAAAACATTGTATTATAGATGACCATAGGTCAAATGATAGTTTTTTGGAGCAATATAATTTTATTTGACAAATATTTTCCCACAATTAAAAGATGACATCAGCTTAAGTGGACATTGGTGTTTAAATAGTGAACTAATTATTGATATAGAGTTTAGCTGAAACATGCTGTGAAGCTTTATTCTGAACACTGTTAGTAAAATATTATCGCATTTTAGTGGTTTCATAATAAAAAAGGCGTCAGACTGAAGAGAAATTACATTAATTTAGCAAATAAGCCTTACAACAAAATTACTGGTTTGAAAATTTATGCCATGTCATTGATTACATCAATTTGCCACTGATATTCACAAAATAGTTCACCTGACTTCCGCTAATCTGAGCTCAATATTAGCATATAATTTAAATATCCGTGAAAACTTTCAACATTTTATGCCGCATAATTTATATATATATGCGTCAGTTGGTAGAGATGGAAATTTTTACCAAATTTCGTTCGTCAGTGAGCAAACCAATTTTCGTTTCCCGATTATGACGTAGTCGTACCAATCGCATAACCGATTTCAGCAAGGAGCATTATTGGATTTCAACCGAGTCAGAGTTAATATAGCTTGAATATTTATATCGCACTATCGTGGTGTATTTCGAGAATATCTAATAATATCAAAGGTTAAAACTCTAAACTGTTAAAGGTTTTCCGAAAAGAAATAAATTGAAAATAGATTGAAATTTAGAAAATTTATGGAAAGTGTATTATGAAATTTGATTTTCATAAGTTTTTAAATATTATTTAAAACAAAATTAACGCCAAGAGCAATTTGTAACAAACTTAATAGGTACCGTTTTGTGATAATCAAGACATTCCAGTTGATAAAAATTATTATTTATTTATGATTTCATTTGAAAAAAAAAACAGCTATTTTTGTCATGTTTCAATCCTTTTTTATACAAATTATTCCTACAAAACAGGTTGAGTATGAGTAGTCCCGTTTTGACTCCATACATCTAGTTTTGTTTTAATTTATCAAAACGTATGTTTAAAAAAAGTGTAGTTTGACGTTTTTATTGGTTATTATGCATTTATGTTGGTTTTACAACGTGTTACGCTTCCAATATTACGACTAAAATCATTCTGAAATCCTGACTGGAATTTTGATTATTATAAACAATCGTTCCTATATAAACTTGTAAAATTAAATTCATGACTGCTTTATTTATCATCAAAAGCTTAATAAGAAATGTTACTGTAATACATGCGTAAGCAGCACAAACAAATTATGTTTCATTATTAAATTAAACTGCATTTCCACCAAAAATTGACAGTTAACACCTTAAGAGTGATTTAAAAAGCGATTGCTGACGCAAAAACTGGAATTGAAACGAAATATTTTTTTTTATTGACCCAGAACGAAAAAAATAACGGTTCGAGTCCCTGGTTAATCTTGAACTATCTTTTAATGAAAGATCAATACTCAACAAAATAATTTTTCAGAATTTTATTAATGAAAATGTATTTTATTAAATAAGTTATATCACTGAAATAAAACAAGTTGCACCATTTGTACAACCTTATCGGAGATATGAAAAGACACAAATTTGAAAGCATCTACCTATAAATCCACAAAGAGGCCTAGATCCATTTAGACAGCGGTATAAAGGTTGATAAACTTACTCTCGAATGATATTGTGGCAGAGAACTAGTAAGAAAAAAAAAATCACTTCCGCACCATTAGCGCAAGCCATTCTAACGACAAAGACGAATTTTTCAAGTCGTTATCAGTCGGTTAGTTTTCTCTTTTTTCTCAAGAAATACCGGAATGGGCTTTTTTAACGAAACGATTTCACTTAGGATTTATACCCAATTTGTATGGTCGTGAAAACTTATATGATGTAATTTTGAAAAGTTTGTCCATTCTTCAGATGGTCGTTAGTGACAAAATACATGGAAGTGGCCCTTGGAAATCGAATAAACGTCAGCATTTTCTGATTTAAATAGAATGTAACATACAATTTGAACGTTTTGAAAAGTTAAAAATTTGAAATTATTTGATGACTTATACGCAAAGCATAAAAATATTAAAAATGCTTGATTTTGTATTCATTTTTTAATAATAAGAAGATACTGCATAAGAATAACATTTTTTGTCAAAAATGTTCGTTCATAATAATTATGGGATCTAAAAGGTTAGAATAACAGGACTAATGGCTTACTAATCACTCAGCAATGTTACATGAAAAATATTTTTTGTAGGCATATGGGCTGCAAAAAATCAGTTCGTTCTATATAAAGTTTAACCTTTTCCAGTCCATTATAAGAAAATCACGTTAGCAGCCGTGGCAGACACATACTGTGTCACTTGGACATGATAATGTTATTGAGTATTTTTAAAGCTCATTGATCACTTTAAAAGGGTTATTCTGTTTTTAAATATCATATTGTTTAAATATCAGCTTGCAATTAACATATTTTCATGTAATATTATTGAGCTATGGACGACACGAAAAAATCACGTCACATAAGCTGCAGCCATGTCTCGCATCTGCCTTATATAGAACGGCCGACACCGTCCGTTTCAAATGTAGACTTGTGAAGTTGACTCAGATAACAAACATATACAAGCGCGTGACGTGCCGTTCTCTCTTTCTCGCTCAATCCCATGTAAAATGAAGAGAGTGCGTGCTCTTGTATCCTACTTGCTCATATACAAGTGAGGTTGTGCGATAGAGATAACTCCACCACATGCCGCTACATAAAAAATAAATACAAGCGACGATACATCCGGTCTCCTTCTAACTAATACCATTTCTCACCTTGTCACTTTTGCTTATAGAATTTCATATACCGCTATCACTTTCATTGAGTTCGGCATAGTAATGTCATCAGAGTTTTGTAATTTTATTAATTTAATGATAAAAACGTTGAATCGAACCACCTACATATTTATTTTTATTTTAATGAGTAACTATTTAATCTACAAATAGCTAAAATTTATATAAAACCTACTAAGAGAGATATTAATGTTTTCAACTCGTATGAAAATCTTGGTGAACCTATGGCAACGGGAAGGTAAACTGAAGTCTGGATTTCAAAAAAATTTAATATTAACTGGAGTTCATCAAATAACGAGTTACAGAAGTTTTCGGAATTTGTAATAAGGTGGTAAGAAGCCCGTTTAGAAATCAGAATACAGTAGGTATATATAGTTGCAAGATTTAATGACAAATTTGGATTTTCAATTAGTTATTGAAGATCTTGGCATAAACATTTGACGCACACCAAAATTAATGTCATTTTTTCATAGTCCTCAATTAGTCTTGTACTTTAAATTCATGAATAATAGCAGTAAAGAATATAAAATTACCATTAAAATTTTGTGTCTAGTAATTCTAATATGAGTCAGAAAAGCTTTATTATAAAAAAAGCTTTTAAATAATTTATTTCAAAAAACTTTAAGGTTTGAAAATTCTTTGTGTTTCTCACAGGTAAATTAATTAAATTTATCACGTCACCATCTATAAAAGTAATTAATTCTGTTATTCAGTTCTATTTAAAACATATTTTTTTCAAAGTACCACTCAGATAAAAACATATAGTTAACAGGATTAAAACTAAGATGGGAATGAATTGTCTGAAGTCTTTTTTTTTATTTGCTTTAATACATGGCATCATTGGAGGGAACGGTATTGAGGTTTTAGGAAAGCTTTTAAGATATTATCATTTTACTTCGGAGATATATTGTCAGTTATATATAAGAAGTAAATTCAAATTTTTGTAAGCGTACCTTCAGAGCTAATTTTAGGATTTAGATTTTTGCAGAAACAAATATTTATCAAAAGACAAACAATTATGTTCATAGAATCGCTTATTATTCTTTTCTTCATATGCAATTTAACTTTCTTCAAATCGAGCTCCATATTGGTTGTTTTTCATGCTTTATTTTTAATCTTAATGAAAGGTACATTTTTATTTGGTAAAATTTCAGGTTGACGTATACTAAATCTGTCGGCAAACAAAATCAAAGGGCACATTATATTTGATGTTGTATCAAAAATGATAACAAGGGACGATAATCACGAAACAAATTATAACCAACCATAACATAAACAGACCTAATTCAATTAATAAGTTGGGCGTGTCACTTGAATTCATTAATCGGCTTTCACAAATTAAAACACCATTTCAAATTCGCGAGATATTTATAAGCTTACGTGCTGTGCCTATCAACGACACTTGCAAATTTTAAAAGTTCCCCGACGGGCGAAGGGATTTAGGTAAATTAATTTTATTATAGGGCTTTCAACATGACGGTTCACGTCAAAGACATGTCCTTTCTGACACATTTGAACCAAATTAAAAATAGTTTCATGTTACATTTGCTTACTTTATTATTTTTGTTTTCTTTTTCAGTATTATTTTTGTAAATCATCAGTCATTTATACTCGATTTCAGCTATATCATTTGTCCTTAACGTGTTTAGTGGTACTTTTTAATTAATTCGGCAGTTATCAGTCTAAAGATGTTTCTTAAAGTGCAAAACATGTGACTCACTAGCTTACTTAACAAGTGAAATAAAAAAATTATTTTATGTTTATAGTTTCTCAATATCAATCTTTAAGCTTTATTTTTATACTTAATATCCGGAAAAAGTTAAAATTATTGCCGTACAATTTATTTTTGGAGTTGAATCAGTAGTGTCATCATTGCAAACCATTTAAGTTACTAAAATAGAGTACATGGAATCTTTATGTGGGTTTTCAATGTACAGGTTTTTATAAGAACTGGTTATAAGTGGCACAATTCTAAGAAAGGGTACTGATTGAAATATTTGAGTAGTTACCGACTATTTTAATCAAGTCGCTCTAGTGAATTTGAAATTATTTGAATGACTTTTGGATACATAGTATTATTCATAAGTCAATATATTTATTGGGGATGTTGAAAATTCAACAAGAATGATAGACAACTAATATGAGTTTTCTTTTATGAAAACTGTATACATATCTAGTAAATGAAGTGTTTTAAGGTTTTTTAACGTCAAATATAATATTATTAATAATTTATATTTTCAAAATTTATAATAAATTAAATCAATTATTGTTCGCCAATAACATTACACTACAATATAGTAGCTTTTGATTAGGTTTGTAGCGAATATATTTGATTATACAATGAACAGTAAATAAGACAGGTAATTATGTGAACTGGTTCACTATTTATATAGGTATTCTCTATTTATAGAAATATCAAATTTATTTCCTAAAATTCAGCCAAAATAACAAAAGCAAGCCAACAATTACTGTGGTTTTGGTTTGATGTAATAACTTACGGAATTAGCTAGATACTTATTGTAGCTTTGTGGTACTTAAGTATTATTGGGGCGGCTAACAAAATTTATACCTTTGCGGTCATGTAAATAAATGATATCACTTGGTTACTTGTTAGCATCAGTGGCTTAAATTTTTAAATGTTTTTGTCGTTGAAAAGTATAGCCAAAATGAGCTTTGAATTGAGAGACCTACCATGGCATCACATATTATTGAACTATACCCAGATCATGCACGATACATTTTGGAACAAAGAAATACTATCGAGACTTGAGTCGCCATGCACTAGAAGTGCGATTCGATAAATTGTTATAAATATTGCTTTAATATTACCTTTCTCAAGTACATGTTTTCTTTTTAAAACCACTCCATATTCCATAATTTTAAATGAAAATTTGTTTATGAATAAGAAACCTTTATTTTAAAATATAAAAATATCAAACTTACTTAAGATATAGTGAAAGACACTGTGGATAGTAGGGTTCCCAATCTCGGGATCCCGGTCAATTATTCAAACCCGTAATCCTGGGATTGCCTTAATATCAATCCTGGGATTACGGGATTGGGGATAAACTTCAACGAGTATCTCAGTTTACACGTACATAGTTTTTTATAATACCAATTTAATTAATATAAATTTATTATAGTCTGCGTTCCGTTCCTCCTTCTTATATTTTGTATAAGCCGTTTTAAGCAATTTGTAATGAAAGACAAAACTACACCGCTTTTTAAATAGATGAATAATAATATCTTAAAGTTTAATTGAAGGACATGTCTTCTTTTAGCATTTCGTCTGGTAAAACCTACGTTAATAGTGCAATAAATACAATTTATAACTAGTTTGATTATTATGTCATTTTTGCTGTTTAAATATGTAATAACACTTAATAACTAATCCCGGGGTCCGGGATTGGATGCTCTAATGTTCAGAACGTGTTCCGCATTTTGTATATATAGCATGTGTTATGTCCAAAAGATTATTTAATTTTTTAAAAACGCCCGCAGCAACCGATCACTGGACTCAGCTATTGATTGTGCGGTTTATTCTTTATTTAAGTACAAATTTTGATTACAAATGGTTTTAACAAGATGAATAAAGTAATTATTTATTTTAGGACACAGAGACAAAAGGTTTGATCGACAAACGGACGTGAAGTGCATATGTCCGACTCTAAGCTTCCTCTGACTTCTATAATTAAAGTACTGCATTATATATTTGTCAAATTGTTTATATTTAGAAAACTTCCAAGTCACGCCTAAGTGGGCGAGTAACCTATTAAATTTTATTACCTTTATGGATAAAAATTCGATTTTATTATTGCTAGCATGAATTGAATGAGTCTATTAAGTTCATCTTTATAATATTTAGTGTTAGGCGGGGTACATAACATATGCTTGTTTTCATTTGACTTAAGAGATATTTCAACTCAAAGTTTTGTTCCCATAAAATGATGAGATATTGACGGGATATGGCTATTTAAATAAGCTGTACCAGTCCTGTTGTTTGAATATACAAGAAAACTAAAAAAATTACAATTCGTGTACTGTAATAAATTTATGTTAATAACATTTAATCGCAACCATTTATTTATCTTAGATACATTCATGAATTAACAGAGTTTCTGTTAAAAATGTAAAATCATATTGTACATAATTTCATTTGCTTGTTGTAGGTTCGCCTTCATTGATCACTGCCATATTTTTTGATTCAAAATTTAAATACAACAACGTCTTAAGCATACCATATATAACGACTCTGAACTACTTGTATTACATAGCAATCATTGTAATTTAGTATGCAAATTTATTGAATCGTTAGAGATATTTATTCGCTACTAGGATATCATGAGTAAAGTAACGATAAAAGGAAACCGCCGTTAGGACAAAACATAAGGCCAAGGTTGATTCCAAACGCGTATAGAAAGGGTTCTTAAAATACAAACGGATGTTGCATAGGTTGTGGTTGTAGAACCTCGTAATCTAAATGGGTGTATATTTAGTCTGGCAACGGGTATGTTTTAAGGATAAAAAACGCTTTATTCGGTAACGTGATGAAAGCAAAAAGGAATTTTCGATCATTTATTTATTGTTGTTTTATCAAAATATTTAGAAGTCAGAGCGGCGTTGAAATATTTTTTATATCTATATCGTAATAAAGACAATGTAGACTATATTGGAACAAAATTTAAATGAGCAAAATGATAAAGATTTTATTGATACATGAGAAATTAATTTCATTTGATGGCGACTTTCTGATATAAATATATTATATTTCAGGCTATCAAAAAATTACAGTATGTAAACTCAAATCTAATTTGTGATTATTATTATTTACTTTATTTGAAAGTAAAGACAATGTAGCGCACTGATATAAATAACTGGAAAATAAATTCACCATGCATAGCAAAAATTTTTTTATTTCAGCGAATTTTCATTTGTGTTTTACATCAAATATTCAGATCATATTTTAATATAGCCTTTTTGATAGGCTCTGCTATAAAGTTTCATAAATTTATAGCGAATTCATAAAAGATGTATTTTTATATTACTATGTGGCATATTTACAATTAAATAGATATTTTTACAAAGACACAACAATCAATGATGAAAAGCCATTAAAAATTCTATATTTCAATGATAATTATAATATCAAATATTAGAAATTGAATCAACTCAAGAACGTCTAGCCGCATTACTTGTAATTCAATGTTTTTACACTGACGCATTTGAATATTCGAATAACGGTGATTATTCTTGAATTGATACGAGCTACTATAAATATTATTACTAATGTTAAGTATGATAGTTAACTTGAAAATCAAGTTCCGTTTAACTTTTTTCCAAGTACAATAAAGCCGTAGAAGGTATTTTATGTTATACAGTACATATATCGGCGTCCGTGGCGCAGTTGGTAGCGTCGCTGGCTACGGTTACGGATGTTTCGGGTTCAATTCCTGGTGCGGACGGTTTTCATAGATTGATCTTTCAATCGATTTATGGATTTCTGTTCGTAGTCTGAGTCCTCCCTCCCACCCATCCCATCCTCGCGGGGCGTAGCGAGAGCGATTAGCTAACCACTAGTCCTGTCCTAACCTTATCTTTCTATCCCTAGTCTCTTCGAAAAAAGAGAGGTTGAGCAACTGATTAACAAGCAGTTCTTGTAGAAAATTCTGTTAAGATACCTTAATTAGGAAACCATATGCTCCACATTAGGAGCGGACATGGAAAAAAACATAAATGTATTTGTAACCTTCAAGTATGTTTTTGATGACCATTTTGGACTCGAATGATGAATCATTTTAACTGAGTTTTAGTTAGACAGAGCTGTTTTAGTCATTTTTTTTTGCGTTGCAAATCATATATTTTTGATGCAAAAACTACGACTTTAAAATGGTATTTTATTATTTGTGACATTTTTTTATGTTATATTAATCAGTTCGATAAGACGAATTCAAAATTTTGATGCTTTGAGTTAAGTTAATCATTATATTCGAACACCCTTCTTCTACAGTTCCACAAAACTAGAGTTTGTAAAATGCACAGGCTTTTTCTCAAAAGGCAGATATTTTCACATGGAAATCAGCAAAATTAAATAATTTCTCAGTTACAGTTATATACATACATATCGAAATATATTATTGCAGAAATATGTTTTTGTGAATCGTGACGTTCCATAAAGAAACAATCTTTAATCCTAAAACTATAAACTATTGACCACCTTTTTGAATAAAAAAATATGTGTCAGTTTAGTTGAGTCAAAAATTTGATCGGCCATATCTCAAAACTACCAATTTCTAATCGTATCACTATGGAACTATGCCATCGATATGTTTAATTGCAATGCGATTTCAACATTTATAATGTATTGCGTAGTTATGAAGGCACCCACACATGGTACATTTTGTAAATTAAGAAAATGTTTACTGAAATATGGCTACGCGTTACACAAATGATGCTTATATATAAGAATCACCTTCCAGTGATCTGAGAGTCTAGTGTTATCCTGAGAATATAAGTGAGAATTTCTTACATTCCAAATAAACAAGGTTTCTGTCAAGCAAAATTTCTCTCTATGCATGAGTTAGGTAGGTAGTAAATCGTTTGAAAAAGAGTATGGGGTGTCAATGTCATAAAAATTGATTTGTTTTTAAGGAAAATGAAAGCTGGTCAAGGAATATTTAAAATGAAAATAAAATTACTTAAATATTAAAAAAATGTCTACCTGTTCAAATTTTTTCAGAAGAATAACGTTTTAATTTATTGTGCTGGTATTATAAAGAAAGTGAAGTCAAAATTCAAAAACCTCACTATGCAATAGATAACAGAAGGTAATTATTTGCTTGGATTAATAAGTTTGTGAATATCATATTGATTGTAATTAAAGTAAAAGAGAAATTTTCTACGCCGTTGGAAAATTGTAGAATTCAGTTATATATATTCGGGCTTCTTATTTTTTTTTGTAGGCGCTTCGCATTATGCGGAGGGTTTTTTTTTTCTCGAATTCTCATTTTACAAAAGGCTACAAGGGTCAAAAGGCTCCGGTCAGTGGAAGACAAACGACCTGGCGGGATTGTTTTTTATACCCACCCTGCGGAATCCTTCTGGCCAGGCAGGCCGATCAGCGCCAGAATGGGAGTCCTTGATGCAAGGATCGGCTAGAAAGCAAATTGTTTTGCTTATGCCCTTTGTTGGAATTTCACTGTGATGAATTGTTTCAGATGGTTTTACTTTGCGTGCCAGCAGTGCCTGTTGTCTTTGAGATAGTGCGGAAGGAAATAGCCGAAAAATCGTTTTTTTGATGGGACTGAAAAGTGATGTGCTAGATTGGTATTTGCCTATTTTTTTCCAGAAAAATCTTACATTGTTAACATAACCTTCCTTTTATACCTTCTTTATACAATGTTCCAGTAAGAAATGAGGAGGCGTTTATTGTAGACTCTGATAAAATTTCTATAAAAAGAAATAATCGTAATACGATCAGTATTAATCAAACATATCTGTTATGACTTTTAAAGTGTTAACTGTCAATTCTTGTTAGAATACCATTATGTTTTAACATAATTTATCTTTTACTACAAACAAGTTGTGCTTTATTTTTTGAAATATTTATTATATAATATGTTTTATACTGGATATGTATAGCCTGTCGAGAAAACTGTGGCTCAGATACTTTATTTTTTCAATGGAATGTTGTATTTATAGTAACTTTTATACATTTTTAATGAAAGTATAGGTTGCCTGAATTATGTTTTCATTTGGCAAAGTGATAAAATAGGCAAAAATCTTGAAAATAATTACATAGATACATCTCATAGTATATATAATTTATTTTATTATTACTATTTAACGAATCAATCAGAAATATTGCTAAAAATATTAATTTGACAATTAATAGTAATGTGTTAATTAATATTATAATAAAGTACTTATGATAAATAACATTCACATGATTTTTTTTCTAAAATGCCTCGTTTCAATGACGAATTTAAATATCAATTGAATGCAAAATTTGTGAGCTCTAACAAACTCTCAGATTTCATCCGTAATATTAAGATTACTAGTTGTTCAGGGTATGCATTGTTAGTATATTTTTGATTTATATTTGTAAGCTAACAACCAGTTTCTTTAAGCCTAAGATTAAATCCTATTCTTTATCACGTGACAAAACTATGCTACAAGCAATTTTCATTAAAACATTAAATGCATAATCCCAAATATTTGATATGTATGCAGATATCAATATAATGTAATTATTATTTATACTAAAATATAATCACAAACCTTTGTTTTATCTTGAGCTATAACAAACTCTGATATTAAATTACTTTAAATGTGGTAAAATAATATTCAAAGCTTACAAAGACAAATAAATATTTAGGTCCATATATTAATTTATGGTATCATAATAAAAACGGGGAATCCCATATGATTCAATATTTATATCACAAAAAGGATTCTGTGAAAGCCAAAAAATACGGCGAATCGATTGTCTCACTTGTTCTCTGAAACAAAAAAAATACCCGTATAAAAACCTGTCAAAAATACAACCAAAACATGTAAAGTTATTGCTAAGGATAGAAATACAATTCATTTATATGACATTATTGTAATCACTGGAAATAGCATAAAGTATATTCTTTTGTAAGTAGAATTTTTTTCGAATTTAAACAAATTCTGTTGAACAAAAAAAGTCTCTGCAGATACAAATAATTAACATAAAATTGTCTAGACAAGTGCAATTACAACTAAGATTTTTGAAAATGATTTCTCAAAAGTAGTTTATTATTTTAATTAACTAATTTTATCTCATATTTATATAAAAATGAATAAGCAAAGAATTTTGTTTTATAGGAATATTTTCCGTTAGATTTTTTAATATCTTAGACGATTTTTTCTTTATTACATAAGTCTGCCAAAAACCTTTTCAATCAACTTTTTAAGGTCAAAAAAAGTAACTGATTGTTTAAAGTTCCCGTAAGTTTCTTACGTCATTTGTGAACTTTTCAAATTAAAAAGCTATGCTCGACTAGTACAAATTTTTTTTTTAATATAGCTTTACCATGTTTCTGTTGTGAAATGAATTATTATAGATTTTGTATGTATAAAAACGAGTGTTTTTTTCTTCTCTAAGAAATAATGCAAATGTCAATATAAATAAGTCTGCGATAATATTGTGATAGTAATAAAACGCGCTTATAGAAGCACTTGCAAGGTATTGATACGTCAAAGACCCTCCGTTTCGCTAGATAGATGACTTAATCTCGTCGTAAAGACATAAATCATCCATTAGTATAGACATTTGTCAATATGAGGCTATTTAAATAAACGAAAACGCTTAACATTTCAACTGGTAATAGCTAATGTGCCAAATATTTATGTTTTTTAAATCGCATGAGATAAATTCGTTGGTACTTTTTTTCATGTCACTCGAGAATAACTCGAGGATAAACAAATATCTATGACCAAGATGTAAAATGTTTAGTACAAAAAATCTTAATTTTATATTGATATTGAACTTACAAGGGTTTGAGGGCAGACACTTCTGATCGTTAGGATAAAGCTATTACTAGTGCCACTACACCACAGAGGCCGTCAATAATTAGCACTCATCAAAAACATCAATGTCTTTGGATACGAAATCATTAGCTTTAAAAGTTTATGTCAGTTAATACCCAATGTAGGGATTCAAGCCTAGTTTGTCTAACAGTAAGTTTGCTTGAGCAAGAAGACATTTCCACAAGACAATTGAGAATTTAAAAACAAGTTTTCTTGGATTTATTATTCAAAACAATTTTCACAGCATAGAACATATCATTTTTCGGAGTGCTTACTTTGCAACATTAGTCTTTTCGATTTGTTAAATAGACTCTCTGTTGAAACATAAGACGTAAGAAAAATAATTAATTACACATTGTTTGGCGTCAGAACGCCTGGCATTTCAATAGGGTTTGTTTCATCCCTCGCAGGGTTACCCGTATAAGCTTTATCTGTTTTGATCCATCCACGCAGGTTTCGTTATAAACAGAGCCTCTTCTGAGTCACATGTTTTTCTTTTATTTGTTTATTTATCGGTTCCCAGTAATCGTTCCAAGGGTGACCTGTCCAAAAAAGTCTTTGTATACTCTTTATTCACCCACTTGAGCGCGTTTTATATGACTGCCCACTAGAATGTTTTTTGTTAGACCTTTTGAAGTCTAATCGTTTTGCGATAAACATTTGGTGACACCATTTTGAATGGAATTGATCGATTCATTAGGAACACTTTTACACAAACTTATCATTGGAAAACGATTTTCAATAATAGTAGATAAACATATAATTTATTTTTAAAATGAATAATAAATTATATACTTAATTATAAAATAGAAAACATTCAAACCTGCATGTTACACAAAAACTCTCACGCGGATAGCTTTGACGTCATAAAACTTATTTTGTTAGATCAGAGAATTATGGCAGAATGTGACTATTTTCATCTAGCTACGTCCTCCCGAGCTATGAGTCGAAGAAAATAAACCAGTTTCTTAATTCAGTAAAGGTCAGCAATAAAATTGGTTTCAATATGATGTATCTAAAATAAAGCATTTTCATTTAAAAAATATCCTTGCGTATGGCATGAAAGTTTTGTTTTAATTTAATATTGTAAAGGTTTCCACATGTCAGAACCATGTACTGTATGACGCCTTTTGAGAATTATTGTTTGCATAACCGTTCTTATCCTCTTATATCGTCCCCTTGGCAAAATTCAGTTTCCAGTCATCATTCGTTGAGTATATTTATATATAATAGTTTGGCCCATAATTTGTGTCAGTGACAATAGGTGAAATGAAAAAAGAATTTCTTTTTGCTGTATATTATGTTACTTTTTTTTCTACCTCTGTTCTCAACGTTTAGCAAATGGGCTCCTAATGGTGGTATCTCAACAGAATATTTCTATGAGAACTGCTTGTTAGTAGATCGGATGGGTGGGAGGGAGTTTTAGGCATCACAAACACTCAACGAACAGCAATCCATAAATCGATTGGAAGATCAATTTATGAAAATCACCCGCACCGGGAATTGCACGCGAAACATCCGCAGCTGTAGTCAACGACGGTACCACGGACACCGACAATTCTACTAATATAAATTTAAGTCATAATTTTCTTTGTTTTTTTTAATTGATTTGTGTAGATCAATATATCGATAGAGTATGTCACAACTCACAAACATCTTATGTAACGTTATCGTTTGTTGCCTGGCAATATTGAAGACGAACCGATATTAAGCGTTATAACTTAAAATACATAATTCCTTGATTTTTCCCTGGCTTTTGAGAAAAACGTTAAAGACTCCTCACACGTTGCAGCGAATCCAGGAAATTTGCACCTTGCCGTAAACTGTAACGCAGTATTTTCCAAGTTTCACAAACACTTAATGTTTTCACTTTCCTGTAATTAAAATAGTACGTCACATGGCACAGCTTTCAATTTAAACCCGTATTTTTGAAAATAAATATAACCTAAAAAAACACTTACTGTACTAAGAAATTCGGCTTCTTGTCTAATTGAAACATGTAATGTATCTATCGATATAAACACTATTGTAAAATATTTTGTTCCGATCAAGAATTATTTTATGAATAATGCTTCATAAATCCACTGTTAGGCTTGTGATAAAGACGGTCATCTAAAAGATATTTTTGTGAACTATGCATATTTACGCTTAAATAATTATGTGTGTTATTAATATAAATAACTAAATAGGGTTAATTGAAAAGATAAACCTGTTTTTTTGTTCTTTTTAGAATAAAATAACACTTTGATTTAATGAAAAACGTGTATCAAAAAAAACAAAAAATAAATGTGTATCAAACAAATTGCCATCAAAACAACGTATCGAAAATTATCGTAATTTTAGTATTAAAAGATTTTTATTTAAGCTGCTTTTGTAAATGAGTTTCTTCTGATTGTTTCTTCTATTTCAAAAATATTTATACAAGTTTTTGCGGAACGTTAATTAATAGCTTTGATTTTATTTTTAACGTTACCGTTTAAAATTACCTGCATTATTAGTGTTTTTTTTTTCCAATTTTTATTTTTAAACCTTAATACTTATTTTGTAAGGTAGGCCGATGGAACGCATGGTGCCATATAAAACTGAACTTTTCCTTCTGACACCAAAGGTTTATAAAGGGTGTTTAAATCACAGCATGTGTAAAGTTTCTCCCGCCATTATATCTAACAACCTTTGTTAGTCACTTGATAAATAATCCAGATTATGCGAGAAAGGTATTAATGAGCATGTTGATTTGCTAAAATGGCTAACAACGGCACGTAATACCACGTGAAACAATTCCCATCAGCGTATAACCGAGCGCAACAAAAGATGAAGCCACGCATTTGTTACGGATTGTAACAAAGTCACTCTGTTTCGCTTTATATTCATGGAAACTAATGGTAGGATGCTCAATGCGTTACGGTATGCCATACTGTATGCCTGTAATAACTTTCAAATAAGTTCATATCAAACTATTTCGTTTTTCAAGCCCGAAAAGTTTTACAAAATATTGTTTATAATATAATTATTAAAATTCGTCTTACAAACGCTATTGTACAGTACAGGCTAATGCCGGCTAAGACGTGTCTGATAATACTGAAAATATTTTTTATAATGAAGTAGATTTTCCAATTCCTTTTCATAATTACTATTGCAAAAATTAACATCACAGTACATTTTTTTACAATGCCAGTGAAATCTCCATGAATTTATTAAACCTTTTATGTGATTTAAATAAATCATGGAGGATATAGAATGAGATAAGTTTTAGCAATCGTCAAATTTACGGTCGGCAAGAGTGAAAACTGCTGAAGGAAGTTTTTTCACGCCAATCATGTACAAAAATACAAGTGGTGGCAATTATAATTAAGACTATCATGTAAAACATTAACACGATGTTTTAAACAATTTTTACAGTTGACGGATGTGAGTGGTAACTCCAAAGTTCATTATAACTAAATGTTACAGCATAGGTTAGAGTAACACAGAGTAGTAATTTATTACTAGGTCATCTGAGAAGTTTTTCAAGAAGCTAGTGAGTCATAATATTTTATCAAAATATATTGACGTGTATTTTTGAAAGGTTGAATTGCTATTTTCCTCAAATATATCACTGTAATTAAAGGCTACATCACTTTTCTTGCATCTTGATTAAAATCTTATAGTGTATGTATAAATATAGGTTCCAATTGATATTCCCATGGAAATCATCTTACATTACAAGAAAACAAATTGCCAACTTTGAAAACAACATCAGACGCAACTTGACATTTATGTGACGAATTCCGTTAAATATGATTATTTATTTGAGCATCGACATGCTTTGTCATATCATAATTATCATATTACACAATCATATTAAGCTCTGTTAAATTTATTAATGTACATACATTTATTAGGGTGATTTTTTTGCGGTTGTTGAAAATGTTTGCGATTAGCCAAAGCAGCCTAAACTGTAAAATCAGTTCAAGTAAATTTTTTCAATGTATAGCTACTAAAAAATGTTGGGAGTTAACACTTTAAACGTGATTGACCATATTTGGTTCAATTGTTATGTTTGTAAATAATAGATCAAACAATAAAAATTTTCCTCAGTTGATATTATTAAAGCAAAATTGACACATATGACTGAATTGATAAATTTCATACGCACCTAATTCACCCTAAAACAATTTTAAATAACAATAATTTTTAGTTTATAAAGATTTTTCTTGAAAAAAATGTATAGATATCGCAAAAAGTGTCTTACACTGACACAAATCATTATGGAAAAATGTTAAGATTCAATTTTTTTACATAACTTGAATACTTTTACAGTAAACCAACAAAATTTTGGGTTATGTTTTAAATGAAACAAAATTTTTCTATGGACTTTGGCAATTTTGAAAAAAATTTCAATGTTCAACCTAACTTTTCAACAAACCAAACAGACTTTTTTTGATTGTTTTGAACTCAAAATATCCCCCTGCTTACATATATTTGATTGCAATCAAAATCTTTAAAAAAAATATGGTAGACTTAGGCACGTATGTTATTTATCGACTCATGCGCAATTTAATCTTAGCAAGAAATGGAAAAAAAATATAACTAAAATATTCGAAAAAACCTTTTAGAACGATAAATAAAAGTTGTATGAATATTTTGAAAGGCACTGCATCACGGATACGAACTCAATGTAACGCTACACTCTGCTTAATAAACAATCTCTTTGTCAATGTTTCCATGGTTGGCTACATTTGATTTGAGCCTTTGATCTACACTTAGCAAACATAATAATAGAATTGTACGAAAGGAATTATTTTCAAAGAAATTAGATATTGGTTGATCTATTTTATTTTCAGTATTATATAAATACAAATGAGACCCGAACACTGATGTCTTTAAGAGCTATTTTCCTTTAAATGTATTGAAAAACCTCTTTACGTCCATAATTTTATTAAATGCTCTCAATTGCTATATCATGCTATCATCTGATGGCAGTTATAACATACTTACTTTATAAATCTATAAAGTATATGATTCGCTTATATCATGTGTGATATTTTTTAAAATAGCATTTATGATTATGGTCAGCTTTACTATGGTTAAGGACTCAATACAGCTTACTTTTATATCGATTGAATTGAAATTTACTTGGTTAAATATCATTATAATTATAAAAGTTTATTGAGACAAATTGTATACGATATTCACGGACTTTCAAATCAAACAAATAAATTTTAATGCATACAATACATGAGATCAATAAAAAAATTTTCAGCAATTTGTATCTAAAACATACAATTAAATATATTTTGTGTTGTGGTATTTAATATAAATAAAAAACACAAACGGATTAAATCTATACTTTCAATTAGATTACCAGGGGAAACGATAAATCAAATTAACAATAACGTTGTGTTTGTGGTTTGAATATTTTCAATCAAGCAAAATTCAAATATTTAACCGATTATTCACGAATCAAACAATTTGTTTGTTTGCAATTTTACATAATAAAGTGCTTTTATTACAAACAAGTCTCATCGCAAAAAACAGACGAATCAGTTTCATAAGTTGAAGCTTAGTAAATATTTTTTCATTCGTTCCGAGTCTAAATTAAGAAACAAGTTTATTGCGCAGGCAATGTTTTTCTGAGAAGTTTGTCTTTAAGAGTGGCATTATTGTGAGCAAACAATAAAAATACCAAACATGTAATGGTACATTCTATATAAGAATAAAAATTCTCATTGAGAATCATAAGAAAAGAAATCTTTATAACAATCTACAATATATATCAAAAATTTAAATACAGTAAATACAATATTATTATTATTTGAATCTTTGTATAGATTAATTGAAAAACTGGTACTGTTTTCGTAAAAGAGATCTTGCAAAAACTCTAAAGTGTTCAATTTTTTAATTTAATGTTGAATATACCTAATTTTATTTTTGGGATATAAACTCAAATCAACTATGAATACACAACATATTTAATGTTTCTGTAGCTAGTATAATATAAACACCTGTAGGAATTGTAATTACGATATTTTTAATAATAAACACGGTAAAACACTTACTCACTGATTAAAAATGTTTCACTCATTGAAAATGAGAAAATATTGAATTCGTTACATACTTCAAGTGTATTTATATATTACATTATATTGTCTTTTCACGACGTTTACTTTAGTATCTTGATGGATTTTTAATAGGCTTGCATTTATTAGGTCAGTAACTATTGGTTAGAAGAGTTAAGAAATAATAAATGGTCAGTATACACGCGGTCAGTTAAAAAAAAAACTGGTCAGATATTTATACAAAACGGTAATTTTTTTAATTAAACCTAATCTAAGCTTACCCTTATTTTTTTGGCAATTATTTACTGATCAAACTGACCATTTATTATTTCTTACGGTCAATGTTTTGAATTAGTTACTGACAACATAATAAGTTGCCCTTTTTTATACTAATACATGTATGAAATTAGTTATTTTTTATAGACGATAGATAGTCAAAGCATGTTAAAATATTTTAGAATCGTAAAGATCAATTTAACTGTTTGTAATTAAACTTAGAAAATATTTTGAAGTATTTCAGTTCAGACATGCTATAAAAAAAACTTGTCAAAGTATATTTGACATTACAGTCAATAATTGCCAATGCGCCAAATATTTTGAATTTTTAAATTACAAATTACTCTAGATCAACTCGAGGAGGAATGAAATAAAAATATGTTACTGAACCGTAAGTATTGCAATGCAAGATATATGAGGCATTTGATATAATAATAAATATATTTTACAGAATTCGGTTTTAAGATAATATTTCATTGACATCTTTTTTGCTAGATATCAAGAGCTAGATTTTATACAAATTGCTTTGTTGGTTGTACATAAAATGAAAAGCTTGGTTACACATAATATGTATGTACAGTGAAGTATGACATATTTTAAATTTATTTACAATCTCAATGTTGATCGTATTAACTAATTACTATAAATGATTTTAATAGCGGATACTTAATGAAAATTGATTGTTAGTCAGTAAAATTAAAAATTGAGCTCTAATAGGACTAGTAGAACGCTTATCGCTCTTATGGTCGTTGGTTAAATGAAAAGCTTTGATACCTAAAACGGTGGAAGTAATATTATAAAAAGTATTGGATATTTTAAAATTATACCCTCTCTCAATTTAAGTCATTATTGTACTCAATAAAGTATTTCAAGCGGTTTACTTCAACCAAAACTAGTTGTTAGTTGATCAACCATTTTATTCAAACACTAAGGTGGGATTGTCAAAAGAATAGTCGCACGCTTATCGCTCTCACTTCACTTTTCCCAATTTTAGAATGGTGAATTTTTTCCATGTCCGCTCCCAATGTGAAGCATATGGTCTCATAATGGAGGTATCTTAACAGAATTTTTCTACAAGAACTGCTTGTTACTCAGTTGCTCAACCTCTCTTTTCGAAGAGAGTAGGGATAGAACGATAGGGCTAGGACAGGACTAGTGGTTAGCTAATCGTTCTCGCTACGCCCCGTTGGGATGGGATAGGTGGGAGGTAGGACTCAGGCTACGAACAGAAATTCAGAAATCGATTGAAATGTTAATCCATGAAAACCTTCCGCACCGGGAATTGAACCCGAGACATCCGTAACCGTAGCCAGCGACGCTACCAAATGCGCCACGGGCGCTGATAGAATGGTCAATAGGTTAGGTCTAAAAGGGTGAACTCGTTACAGAAATGCATGCAGAAAAGAATGCATTAAAAATATTCATTTGTGTATACAATAAATATGAAAAAACAATGTAAACCTGAAAATGCTTTCTTAACACTTACATCAATGTATGTGTGAAAGTTTATTTTAGAAAGAATATTTCAAACAAAGAAATCAAGAAGGGTGCCACGATATGTCAATATTTTTAAAAAGTTTTGGGTATTGTAAAACTTTTGTTCCGGAAAGAATTATTCCAGATGAAATACACGTGTTTTTCTAGTGAAAACAAATTGTGATTTTCCCATGAAAATATATTGTGTTTTATAAAAGTTCAAATTGACATAAAACAACGTTGCCAATTAAATCATTTTAATAAAATATTTCTCACACAATTTCATTTAATTTATATTATTTTACGATTTATTAGTCAACGTCTTTTTAACGGCATGGTCAGCAATCGACATATGGACTTTTGAGATGGTATTATTAAAACATTCATCTATCTTTGTCTTGAAAAGGAAAGGAGAGGCAATTTGAAATATGTACCTAAACTATACGAATTATGTATGAATTCATCGATTGTTTAATCAAATGTTTTATTATACGGTTAGTATTTCATTGGTGATCTTGTTACTAATTAATCTTCAGTAGAAGTGACCATGAGACCAGTTTCGTTTAAGTCCCACTACGAACACTTTCATAAATTGATTTTTGTTTGAATGTATGGATTTTTATTATGCCTTTAATTCCCTCCCACCATAAAATTCTAAAAAACAGAGTGTTACGATAGCAATTAGCTAATGACTAGTCAAGTTATACGTCTATATATTCTTACTCTAGTCAAAAATTATAAAGGGTGACCAACTGAATAACAAGAAATGTTCATAGAACTACTTCTGTTAAGATAAGCTCCATATGGTTCCATATGTGTCAAGTCGGTATAGTAACAACAGAAGACTACAAGACTGATTGTTACTCAGTTTGCTTAATCTCTCTTTTTCGAAGAGAGTAAGAATATAAGGATACGGCTATTAGTAATGATTCCCTTACTTCTCTCGTTAGACCACTATTTTAAAATTGGATGAGAAGGCATTTTAGACGTTACAAAAATGTATGCTTACGAACAGAGATCTATTAATCGATTGAAAAATCAATTCATGAATCTGTCCGTACTGGACATTGAACCTGAGGCATCTGTAGCCACAGCCAACGACAATGACCTCTGCACCAAAGACCTGGCAACATTTAATTAATATAATTAACATATCCATTTCATTATTACACAAACAGTTGGTTTGAAAAGGAAATCTTTACACCTATAAGTGAACATCGCTTTGTAATAAATCTCTGCTTGTCCAAGATCCTTCACAGTCTTCTTAAAAGACTTATATCAAATAATACGAAACCATCCGAGTATCTATTTCGTGTCAAGGGCCTCTTGAAAACATCAAAGCCGTTGGCAGCTTAAGTTATCAGATGAGATTTAAAGGAATAAGGTTTCAGCATTACATTTTTTATTTACTGTTTGAACCAGTAGACAAAAAAGCTCTCTTAAAAGGAAACGATACAAAAGCAGATAAGATAAATTTTCAACTACAACACATAAAAAAACATCTCACCTTCAAAGACTTTCTGTAATGACAAGCCTCTGTGGAAATCGTTGCTGGTAGGTTCAGCAATCTCACGAATCGTGTTGTAGAAACCATTTTATTTTATCCTGCAATAGGTATGAGATGAGGGCTTTTGCTGTTTTAACTATCAATACTTCTATATTTCCGTTACTAAATGTATATTTGTATGTGAATAAACAGAAACTTAATCTTCACGATTAAGAAAAAACGTTGACTGTTGTTATTATTTGTTACATAAATACATTGACGCCAACGATGAAACCGTGAAGCTAAACATAGTTACGCCTATATTGTCTTGCATGAATCTCCTAGTGAGCATCGATTGATATATTGATTATTCTTATATTTCGTTACAGCTTGTCGAAAAGATAAAAAACATGGGAGACATTCCATCAGTTTTACTATCAATTGATAGAGGAGAAATAATATTAAAAATGATTATAATGAAAAATCAAAACATCTTAGAAACTCTTATCAATTAAATTGTTGTGAAACAAATAAACCACGTAATTATTATTAACATACCTTATATTATATAAAGGCTTACAATTAAATGCACTTTTCTTTAGATCATATTCACTTTTATAAAAAAAGTAACAAATACATTCCACAAAAAACAAATTATTTCTCTAAAAATTAAGTGATCCCACATAATATATATAAGAATTATATTACACTTACAAAAAAATATTTTCAAATTGTAATGAAATTTCACTTATTTTTCTACTCTATATTAGGCCGCCTATATTGCCTTTGCTCCACGCATGAGAATATATTACAAAACCAAACCAGACCAACCCTAACATAACCTACTACAACTTAACTCATATTGTTAAAAGAATCTTTGACTAAGTGGAAACTATTAAAATCAAAGTTTGAGTGTCCTAAGTTAATATTATTTAATCCAAAGTGCAAAATATCGAAATAAAAGTTCAAGTGTACCAAGTGAATACTATCTAATACAAAGTGCAATTATTTATAACCTTATATAAACGGGGGATCCGTACTTCTAATCTTCAAAACTATTATTCAAAGTATTTCATCACTGTAACCTCAAAGATAATTATAAGTATATTTATATGCAAAATCAACACACAATTATCAAAAGTATGTTGTTATTAATATATTCATTTAGTATATATTTATAAATTTTGTCATAGACATAATATAATATCAAATACCTTTTTATTTTTAAGATATAAATCTGGTGTTTTTTTGTTATTACGATATGCATTGTTTTTCATGAAATATTTTATTATGCATACATTCTTTGAATAAAACTTTTAACAGTGTTTATCTTTAAAAATTTAAAAATTATAGAATTTAAAGTCTTTGAAATATTTTTGCCGTTAGTTTTGAATTTGCTTTATATATTATTTCTTTTTTATTATTTTCGCAAACCAGTTTATAAGGCCCAGTCACGTAATGCTTTACTTTCAAAGTTTTGACAAGAGAAAGAATGGATCTTTCATAGCTTGAAAGAACAACATCATTCACGGATAGGATAGAAACATTGATATATTTCATCTAAAATACCCAGACCGTTTCGTTTACTGTTTGGAACTCAAAGATTTAATAAAAATCACGAAATGGTCTGTGTTAAAACTCGGAACATATATTAAAATAACTATTAATTTAAAACTGTTTTTTCAAAATATCAAACTATTTAGTGACTGTAATAATCGAAAAAGAATTCTATTATAATTATTCAAATACCGATGGTGTTAAACGGAATACTTAAAAAAGAGCATATATTACATGTTTATAGCTCTAATTCTTTTTATTTGTGTTTGCATTCGAAGAAGATACTTTATTCAATTTCATTCTTTCGCAGTGTGAAGCATGTATAGTTATAATATTTAATTTCAATAAGAAAATTTATTGTCAGTCTGGTGATTGTTCAGTTTTTATCTCAAGAAGAAGACAAAAATATGCAGTTTGTGAATAGGAGACAAGTTAGTAAGTAACTTTTTTTATACGATCGAAAAATTTGGCAGACCTCCACAATATAAATTAAGTGGTGTATGTCAACCAAATTATGAAAATGAGCTTTGTACGTAGATGTCTAAGATTTAGATTGTTGCTTGTACCTGTTCTCAATATCGCATTTTGGTATAATTGTGTCGCTACTTTTCAAAAGTAGTCATATCCAAAATGGATGAACTCGAGAAAAACCACTTTTATTTTTCTTCGTGTACACAGTCACAATGTTAGAAGATTATAAAAATACTGATTTACTTGGTATTAAATAGTATTTGGGTCATTTTTGAAATGCAAAAATATTAAAATAATGTAGGTCGATAGCAATTGACAAAAAAAGCGAAAAAACCTGGATAAACATGGATATGGCTGCTGTTGTTGTTGAGACAACAGCCTTATGTGACTTATACGTCCACTCTCAATTTGCATGTACTGTAAAATAATTATTAGTTGTATGAATCAGTGACACATACCTACCTATTCTCTTGCTTAGTGACGTCTGTCTATGTTTTTGTCAGTAAAATCAAGTAACGTGTAAGGTATCAACCGGTACTAGGGAGATTTTAAGTTTGAAATCCTTCTCCTGTAAAATAGCACATTTGTGACGTGTGCCACTTCTAGGGTTTGCCTCGGAAATAACATATTAAATCCATCAAAGATTGACAAATTAATATGTGAATACATCCATATGGGGATACGACACTAAGAAATCTTGGCCACACAACACAACGTTAACGACTAGGATTAAGTTACATTATTTAATCGCGCTGAGTTCGAAATTTGAAACGTATAAAACTAGTATTTGGCATGCTTTGAAATGCCACTAAAATAAAAAAAGGGTTAGTGTTTTAATTCTGTTTATTGAAGTGCTTTTGAAATTTTCGGATTTACATTTTTTGTTTAAACATGGATATGGCTGTTGTACGTATTTGATTCGTTTTTTTAGATTTTAGATTTTAATTTTTTTTCAAATTCACAGAAACCTTCACCGATGTGCGAACAACAACTCACCATAGTTTGATCGAAATCGGATGAATAATAAAGCAATGCATAGAGGACAAACAAACAAACAAATCTTCATTTTTATATAGATATATATATTACAAAGTTTTCATTTATTCTATACCTTACGTCTCAAGAACTTTTTGATGAATCCATACTAAGAATAGATATCACTAAAATAATACCCATTGTATTATATTTAATAGAGTGTCTTAAAGTAAATTATATTAATCAACGTTAATTTAATTTTTGAGTAACCGAATCTAAAGTGAAGAAATAAATTCGTAAGTTTTCTAATACAAATTATCAAACATATTTGTCTTGTAAAATTTCTTTTTCAAATATCACTCTATTAACAATTTAAATAAATTCTATTAAAGTTTGCTTATGACATCTCAAAAGATGAATTCATTTTACGTTTTTTTTTTGTACGAAAGAAAATATTGCATACGATAGAATCTTTTTATATGACATATGAATGGAAAGTAGTATTATAGTACGGATTTAATAATGTTTTTATTTGATTGGTTTTAATGAGAATGATAAGTTAAGTAATTCATCGAAACACATATTAATAATATGTATTATGATGACAATAAATTCTCTAATGCAAAAATATTGATTTGAAATATAGTATTATAACACTTGATGGCCAAACGATAAACCATATATTTATGACGTAACTATTATTATTGTCGTTGAATAAATTAAAGACATTTTTTATGGTATATTTTGTCATAAAATTCTTATCGATATCATTACATAAATAGCGAATAAAAATATATTAAGTATCGATTATATTACACTTAAAGCAATATTCAATGAATATGGTGATAATGAATTAACGATAAGACAGATATTTTAGTTCAGTGAGCAAAACTGGTTCATATTTTAACAAAAAAATATTAAAAAAGTATACTGATTTTCCATCAGAAAATTACGTTAAAAAAAATAAAGGTAGTTTTTATTCAAATATCGTAAAATATTCATATTAATCATTATAACTAATATCAAGAGTGTGGCGCCCGTAGAAGATCTTGGTTTCCAGCTACAGTTATTTCCGCCTACGCGTAGCCTGTGTAGCGCACTCAATACAGATTGCAATACAGTGACGCCGATGATGTTTTTACAATATCCAAATACCGGTTTTAAAACTACTGATGATTTCAAATAATTAATGGCTAAGTTTCAGATGTGTACTGGAATTACAAGTATCTTTAACAGTACCGAGGTGGTAAAAATACAAACACAATATACGAAACTGAAATCATTCAGTGTCTAAATATATTCTAAAACTACATTTCAAAATATTTCATTTGTTTTATAAATTTAACGTGCGTGTTTTTGTTAAGCCTCAATTTTTTATCAATAAAATTTAATTATTTTAAAATCATAATACACATTTGAGAAGTAGACATTTTCAATAATACTGTAATTATTAGAAAATAAATTCATCTTCTGGGCCATAATATTGCACTGAAAAAAAAACGGGTGCCTTAGATTTCAAATGAATTAAATAAAAACAAAACGATATTGAACTAGAAGGATTATACACAAAAAAAAACACTAAGATAGTGTGAGAACTTTTTCTTTGACGATATAAGAAAGTTAACGTAAATTAAATTGAAGTAAGATCGTCTAGTGTAATGTCAATAGCCTGCTTTTGTTTAAAACTTTTATTGAAGTTGAAGGTTCATTTTTAATTCTCAATTTAAATACAAAACAGTGTGAATAAATAAAAGCAATCTTAGCATATTCAGTAACCTCAAATTATCTTCATTACCTATTAATCGATTTTAGTTTATTGGCTTCTGATAAAAGGTTTTTCATAGAACAAAATATTTTTTTAAATATAATGAAAAGCGTCATTCTCAATTATTAAAAAATACATCTCATGTAGCATTCTGCCACACAGCATTACAATATAAACGAGTATTATAGTTTATAAAGACATACTTATATTGTACTCTCTGATATTTGACAGTTTTTTGATACTGGCTTCATTATTCCTTTTTAAGGTATTAAGCTGTCAATTATTACTGAATACCAGGTGAGAAAGCAAGCGACGAGTTATATCAGTACTGATAATTTTATAAAATTATGGTATAAGTAGAAAACATTGTGTTTTATTTTTATAAATAAAATCCATTTGCTCGAACAATTTTCAGTTAACACAATATCAAAAGTGTGTGCTATGTGTATTTTAGTAATAAATTTGTTTTTTTTTTTTATTATTAATGTTCAAACATTATAAATATTATATTGTGTTTATTCCATGTTAACATTACTTTAAAAAGTCAATGAAAAAAGTTTATTGGTGTATGTTTAGATCACTTTAAACTCGAGCACTCATTGAAAGCTACTCCTTGCAACAGTATCCCAATATGTGAATAACACGTAGAAAAATTTCTAGAATAAAAAAATTACGGATTCGGCTGCAAATCGCGTAAGATTTGTGGTTTAAAATAACCTTTAAAAAAGGCATTGGTTGAGTTTTACAAAGATAAACAGATTTCTTACATTATAAAAAATAAAATATTAAAATCTTACTGTTAAAATCTGTGTGGTCAACCAGTGGAAGTTCACTTTAAAGAAAAAATACAAAATAAATTAATTAATCAAAATTTGATAAATTATTTTTATACCGATTGAGCTGTTTATGTAAACAATAATTAATCAGACTAGAATTATTATCTGGGTTTTACAATAATCTATTTTTTGGCCCGGTAGATTTACCGCCTGTATAATCCATCTTATTGTATCATTTATCTTGCTTAAACGAGTTTTAAGTTTGTTATACACTGTGTTAAGCAGAAAGTGTTTTATTGATTATGAAAAAACAAAAATTTGAATTATGAAAATAAATTATCTATTGTTACTAAAAATACATTATAAAATATCCAAGATCGTCCGTCCTGTAGTTTTACAATAATTATTATATTATTACCTTATAGATCAACGTACCGCAAAAAAAATTGAAAAAAGCAGAATAAATATTGTACCTACTATTCCTACATATTAATTTTTTTTCTACACTAGTTTATTTAAATAATTATTTTTCTCTATTATTTGGTATATTATAGTAAGATTTTTAAGTTTAATTTGAATGTAACGATTTCTTAGAAACTTTGTTTGACAAAACAAAATTATTCAATAAAAATACAAAATTAAATACTTTATGGACTTGTGTAAAGAGGTATGACGTGTATTTTGTCTCTTAAAAAAGCATATGGTAAACGTAGACACTGAATTTTTCCAAAAGTTGAAAGACACATTGCACATAGTTACAGAACCCATAGAGTAGTGACCAATTCTTATTTTATAAAAAAAATAATTATCTCAAAATAGTTGCCAGATCTACCGAATGAAAAAAAATAAACAAAACTCTTTTATTGCACAGTGAAATAATATTGGTTGAAAAGTTTTAAGTTAATTTAAAGGGCAAATTTTAGGTGAAGTTTTAGATTTCTCGATATAAAAAGTTGGAATATTTTTTCTTAAAACCTATATACAATTTTTAATTTTAGCAAATTTTTTTATTCTTTAGAGTAGTTTTTGTACAAATCCACGACAAAATTTGTGATTACAGGAGTTGTTTACGAAAGAAAAATTAGTCATCAGAAGCGAATAATAACTTTTTCAGTAAAATAATAAATTAAATAAATATCATTTTGTCACAAATAAAAACAAAAAACAAACAAATCATTATTTTATTTGGAGCCGACGAAACAAAATAATTTTGTTGTTGTCCGACAAATTTCCCTAACGACCTTCGAAGGAAAATCATTACATTAAATAAATTTAAAAACAAATTTCGTGACTGTTATGAAAATTCGGAGCGTACAGCCGGCCTGTCATCGGCACAAGGTCATAAATAAATTTAACAAAATTTAAGGCCAAGTAAAGAACGTATTTCTATAGTTGTTATTTTCCATTTTACTGGGAAAGTAAAATTTTCAACGAAATAGATGCCATTTTAATGTTTCAATCAAAAGATAGCCTTTGTGCATAATTACTTCAATCTGTTGGTGAATAACGTTGAGTTAAATTTTAATTAATGATGGTTTTCTATGGATTTTATTGAATAATATTTTGAGAAATAACATACAATATAAGTATTTAATACAAATTAAAAACTGTGAATCACTTCTATTAAGTTGTTTTATTTCTTCATGTATTGGAAAAAATAATGGAGGCAACTGGATTGGTTGAATTGGTCTTAACTCAAATTGATTGTAATAAAGTAAAAAAGAATTACCATGTCCAATCCCAGTGTGAAGCATATGGCCTCCTAATGTAGGTATTTCAACAGAAGTTTTCTACGAGAATGGCTTGTTACTCAGTTGCTCAATCTCTCTTTTTTTAAGAGAGTAGAGATAGAAGGATAGGGCTAGGACAGCACTAGTGGATAGCTAATCGCTCTCGCTATGCTTCATTTTTTAGGATCGGATGGGCAGAAAGAGTTTTCATCAAAAACATTCATGACAACGAACAGAAATCCATAAATCATTACTTGAGCCCGATACATCCGTAAACGTAGCCAACGATATTAGCCGACACAAACATAGGAAAGTATTTTCAGTTCTACAAGAATTTCATATTACTTTCTGCTTCACATCATAATATGAACAATGTCATATGGTAAATTTCTTGTAAAATTAAATATTTCGTTATTTTTACATTAAGACATAGTATCGGTTACAAACTTATCTTAAGAGGTATGACAACTTACTCAGCTGAGATAATGAGCAAATGTAAAAGACTAATAAATTAAGAGGTGGTCATGTAAGTTAGTTTTGTGGATCAAATACGAGATATCTCGTACTGACTTCTGTTTTCGATTTTATAATTAAGTACAAATAGCGAAATCTTAAGTAGATACTGAAATACTAGTCGATAAAATCTGATATAGCTGTGTAGTGAACATTTATCTGTATTTTCTATGGATTCGGCGGTAACTTTGTGGAAGTTCATTTTTAATATAACCAAGTGAAATAACTAAGTTATCAATTTTTAATTTAATTTTATGATAACATTTATCTGGGTTATTTATTTATTAGTGGGAACCCTGAACTTATTTCAAGCAAGCATTATTTTGCAATAAAACCTACAACAAACGATGTACTTTTCGAAACATTTTCAGGTAAGTATGATAATAGTATTAATAATTTGTGATTGTGTAAAATTGTAGACGTTTATAATGTATACATCAGCCTGATCTGCACATTTGTATCAAATATACGGGGAACGGGAATGTTTAACTATCAAAACATGGTTAGTAGGTGTATACGTTTGAATTCTTGCAATTTCTTTGAGAAGTAAAAATTACTCAAACAGAAGCAAGAAGACTTGGCAAGACTTAAGGAGTGCAAGTGTTCAGACTACGAAGCATTAATTACAAAGAAGCTGCAGTTATGAAACCAATTCAAAGTTTCAAATTAAGTTTTGTGGATAAAGAAGCGAGCACTTGGTAAATTAGCAGTGTATAAAAAGATCTACTCCCTACCATAGCGGGTTATAAGAAAATAGTCACATATTCTTTGACTTAAGTTTTTATATTCCAATTAAAAGTAAAAGAATCATATATTTTAAGAGACTATTGAATTTATACCTTTAAATATGATAAAGCTTTTATATTTAAAATGTTTCAAAAGTAAATGATATCTACGAGTCATTCAATTTTTTTGCATGTTTATCATTGAAAAGTTTGGTATTAAAATTATGTAAAATAGCAAATGAACGTAATTTTGATTTTCTTCTACAAATGATTATCAGTATAATATGGTAATAAATATTATTTGTTTGGTACCACAACGTTAATAAAAATTAAATCACATACTATTTATATCAGTTATATATAAATTATAACAAGAACTTTTTGCTATCAAAGTTATCTAATATTACGCTATCACTATTATATGCTTTGAATTAATAATGAAAAAACAACTTGTTCACCATTTTGTAATGATAGGCATTTCATGAAAACGAGTTTCGATTTTCACGTTATGTTTCCATTTTCACAATACAAAAAAAAACACATTCGATTTATCATAAATATAACATTTACTGAAATCGACATTTATCATTTGAATTTATTCTCTTTTGTCAATGCAAAAATCTTCGGGTGGAATAAATTATCCAAAACAGGCATAATACATTGAGTGAAATTCAAGCGCTTGATTCTTGTGTCACAGAGTCGTGATCCGACACACAAGGTAAAGTAATATGAGCGTCATTTGATCCAGGTAAGAGTGTCGCTTTTCTGGGCAGCAAGGAGGCGTCTTCTGGCATTCAATATTCTTACGGCGTCCGTCCCTTCGGTAAATATCAGAGCTTGTTAGCAGTCAACCAACGGGCTTCTATTGACTCTTCATCTTGAGGCTGGCCTGGGTCGGGCTGCCATCACAGCCCGGGGATTGTACCTTTTAGTTAAGGTGTCAATAGTATCCCTTAAAAATGGGGGTAACCTAAGCTTCGTTGAAGATTTATTTTAAAGTATTTATTGACAAACTTAGTTTACTTGTCTTTGAATAATCAAAATCTTTTCAATAATAATTCTATGATAGTTGTCGTATCTCTTTTGACATTTGGTCACGTTTGATTCCACTATAAAACTTGTGGATTTACCTAATCTGCAAGTAATTATTCGATGTTTAAACAAAAAACATTATTAATATAGAATTAATGTTGATAACTCATTTATTTCACTCTTTGAGAAGCATCTTCAGACTAAATATATTGCAAGGTTATTTGTTTTTCAGGTAAACAATTATTCTAATTCTTATCTTAAAAATTTAGGATGGGATAATTACAAAATTAGTTACTAGTGTTTGAAGGTAAAAACCGTTTGTGATTAAAACTGAAGATGATTCTCAAAAAGGCGAACTACGAGTCACATTTAGTAACACAATTAGTTAAATAACAAAGCTATCAACTTTAATTTTATATTTATATTAAGAATGAATTTCGACATTAACGCTGAATCCAAAGGAAATATAGAAATATTTATTATTTGTGTCTAAACCCCTAAACACGTTCAAAATAAAGAAATAATCCCACCCCAACCTTCATTTTTCTGTTCAGAATTAGAATAATTGATTCTCAAAGATGCGAAACACGTGACAAATTTAGTAACAGAACAAGTGGAATAAAAAAGTGATCAACTTTTATATTATATTAAAAATGAATTTCTGTTAAACTAACCTACCGCTAAATTCATCTAAAATATAAAAAAAATCATTTTGCAACCCTAGTTGATGGCAAAATAAATATATGCCAAAACGAAAATAATGTTCGATAGTAGGGACTTTTTTTATAGTACATTTTTTAAGTAAATTAAAAAGCGATTATATTAAATCAAAACCATTCCAATAATATAACATATCATTGTTTAGAATCAATTAATTTTCAAAAGGTGGTTTACACAATAAATTAAACATATTTGTTTTGTTTTAAATAATTTTATGTTTCAAAATAATTAAATGTTTTTGGTGTATTTAAAAAAGCGTCGAGTAAAACTCTTCCCTTATGGTAACGTTAGCATGCAGCGTTCATTTTTATTAAAACATTCTATAATACTGACGCATATATCAAACCTCTCTGGAACTTAAGATTAGCAAACGTTTTAGAACAGGGCCTATCAAGCAATGATATTGGAAATAAACTCTCAAAATTTACATAACAAGAAAAATATTTTGTTATATCAATTCCAATTTTCTAACAATTTATCATTCTTTAATTTCTAATGAAACCACGGATTGTAATCATTGGCCGTCTCTACGGAATTAAAAAATATATATATTTAAAATGTTCTCAGGCATTTGTGTGAAAGAGCTTTTTAGAGTTTTTTCGATTTATTGATTGAATTAACTTCAGATATTTATATAAACGTATGACATTAGGTTGAAATTTAGAAAAGTATGAGTATTTAAAAAGACTAAATTTCTCTCATTTTGATTGTTAACAACAATCTGAAATGCATCAATGTGTACTTCCTGTAATACATATAAATGGTAAAAAGCGACTTCCAGTACTAGAAAGAATCAGAAATATATCAAATTATAACGTACAATTGATATAAAATTAAAACACTGAATGATGAATGAATGGGTTATAAAGATTGCCGTGCTCCTAATGTAATGTAAAAAAGCTGGGCTGAATTCAATGAGAATAATCCAATGACACAAAAGAAACATCAAGGCCTGACGATGGCCCATATAATGCTGGATTTATAAAGTCTACATCTTACTGTAGTTTGAGTCTGTCCACTATATATAATTATTTATTTCGTTTGAGAAATGTTATACAAAAACAATCAGAACACAGTTTTGCAAAATAATATGGATTAAAATTCACTATAATTGTAGTAGATCTTTATGGCCCACTTCTGTGGAACAAGAAATGAAATAAAATTAATCACTTATTTTTCTTATTATGTAAAATGTTGTAGCACTTCACTTCTTGGTAAATCACTTTTAGACTAGGCTTTATTTTACATTTTTAAAACATTTTTCACGTAGTAAACGCTGGTTTCATCGAAAATAAAGATTAAACATATTTTAGGAACCAAAATAATATGTTTCGGAAAATATCTGAATCATGTATTTAATATAATCGATCTTAAGCAATGAAACGAGTTTGGAAGGTCTGGTTAGAATTTATTGATCAATTGAAGATAATTTAGTTGTTTTTTTGGGATGAATATTTTTAGGATTAAATATGAAAATCGAGTAATTCAAAACGTCTGTTTTTAAAGGAAAGGGGCGTCGGTTAGCGTCAAGTTGAAGCAAGATGCTGCCATGAATAATAGATGGCATTTTTATACTTTTATCCTAGCGAGCTGGAAAATAATGTAAATAAAATTATAAAAAAGGAGCTGGGAGTGTGTGCCCGGAAATGAGAAATGACGCCTTATCAAAGAGGACATAATGAGTTATGTGAATTTTAACCGTATGGAAAAATATGGGCAAAGTTGAGAAAGGTCATGCTAGAATTTCGAATGATATATGGACGCGTTTAATATCGTCCTAATGTAGAAATGAATTTCTTTCAAGTCCTTCAATATTTTTGCGTTTAAAGCTGTTATAAATTCACAAAATATTATTATGTAGTATATAACTGTATTTTTGTAATTGTATAAAGTAAACTGTATATTATACAAATGTTTACAAATGTCGAGCTATGAAACACAGAATGGACAATAAATTGAATAATAAATAAAACGTAAACCATTTGGCGTGTGTATGTGCGCCTTGTAATTAAAAATAAGTATAATATAAAATTTAAGGGTATTTTCACAGTGTTGCCACCAAATCCATTAAATTTGTAAAAATAATAATCCCTTAACCAAGCGGTTAATCAAAGATAAAGGGAAGGAAAAATACATTTAAGCTGAACTCGAACGCAATACAAAAGAGTGACAGATTGTATGTGCATGTTGTGCTGTGCGTTATAGACAGATAGACAGAAACATCATGACAAATATACATATATTGTCAGTAATAATATATGTTCAAGAAAACTTTCCAAAACTTTCAGAGAGCATGAAATAATATGATTTAAAATCAATAAAAGATAAAAATAAAATAAATTTCAGTTAAAAAACAATTTTCACTGAAAGATCACACAGACAATATTATTTCGCTCTATCTGAGGCATAAAACATGGCTGTAACGAAATAACATTTGATTTGTACAATACATAGAGGTTCATAAAAATTTTATGGAAATATTGGTCATGCACTTCGGTGTGAGGTAAAATGCTGTGTGAGGGTGCTTTTTAATAAATTGAATCCGATGTGTTTATTGGTGAAACCGTCTACCCGTATATAAATTTGAAAAACCATAAAAAAAAAAAATAGACAGCCTACAGTTCCAGTATAAAAATTTATGTGGACAAAGTATTTTTTCATACTGCCATAGATTTACTCTATATTTTGGTATGACACCACTATTAGAAGCTTTCAATGACACTGTATCTTCAAATAGTGCATATGTGTGTATCGTTGGCAAATTAATTTACAAAATTTACGGTATATTGACTTTCTGAGCTTATATCTGAAATTTTTGTTGTTTTGTTCAGTCTTAATGAAAGCTTAGATGTGTACAAGTAATGGATATCTCAATAGAAGTCCGTTCTAAGGTTAAAAACTGTCTGAATATACTTAAATTATTGTAAGGCATATAGCAGAAAAGTGTGGCATTTCTTAAAGAGCAGTTAATAAGCTGATCAAACTCCATCGAGAAACTAACTCAATTTTACGCTAAAGGGAGAAAATGTGACCAAAAAAGAAAAACCACTAAGAAAGAAGATACGTTTTTATTAAGGAACAGTAAAATAAGCCCCACAAAGGCGGTAGCTGTTGCAAGAACAAGTTTACATGAACAGTGTGGCGTCGTCTACTAGAAGTTAGGCGAAAGGTTAGGAAACCCGTTAAGAAACAACTCTTGCCTGCTGCAATGAAGAAGAAAAAGATGAATTGGGCACAAAAATACAAACAATGGACACAAACTGACTGAAAGAACGTTTTATTTTCGGATGAAAGCTATTCCTTAGTTTAGGGTATGCGTCACCAGTTTTTTTACCGGTCCGATGGTGAACCACTATTAAAAGCTCACATTCAGCAGTCAATCAAACACCTTGTGAAGTAAATTTTTTGTGACTACTTCTCTTTTTTTTGTATTAAAATCATTAGTATCCATAACAAAGATGATAAATAGCGGAAAATACGTAAAGGTTTTGCAAGATCGAATGATCTCTGAGGTTCCAAGGATCAATTTGAAAAACCCGATTTTCCAACAATACCTGGCACTTTGCCGTGCGTCCAAAATTGTGAAAAATTACTTCGATGACAATGGTATAACCGTTTGTATTTGCCAAACCTCAATTGAATTGAGATTTTGTGGTTCATCTGCAAGACAAGACTTCAAGAAAATGTATTGCAAAACCAAAATGAAAATGATTGAGTTGGTAGTTAAAGTGTCGTAAAGAGATACGAAAACCCATAAAAACTGAAAATCATTGTTAGAGTCTATGCCAAAACTCATTAAATTGGTGCTGCAAGCCATAGTGGATACATCAAATACAAATTTATTCGATGAATAAAATACATTTTTAAAGGAAAAATATCTTTATTGTCCAAATTAATATGCACAAGGATGTATATGTGCCTGAACTACTGCAGAAAACTTCTGTTCTATATTGACATTTCATAAACAGTAATTTCCAAAAACTAAGTCAGTGTACTGCTAATACCTACTGTTTCATACAATAACAAATAACGCTGACTACCATTACGTAAAAAAATGTTTTCGTAAAGCTGAGCTTCAAGCTGTATTACCTAAAATTATGCGTTAAATATTATATTCCAATAGCAAAAACTGACCATTGAAAAATTATATTTTCTTAAAAATGATATTTGATACAACGAAACCTAAGCTGTCTCTTAAAAAGAATCGGACGAAATACTTGAATTTTAATTAAGAATTCCATTAACGTACAGGAAAAGAAAAAAACGATTTTTTAAGTTGAAACCTGAATAAGCGTAATGTTAACTAAGTATTGCTTAAATTATAATCTAAAATGGTAGAAATAATTAGAAAGTACGGAAAAAAATAAGAAATATTATTCTTCATCTCTTTCTCCGACGCTGCAGCCCGTGGTGAACTGTGGCTACTTCGATCAATCTTCTTCATTACAATTCAAATTTGGCACAGTAAATTCATCATCAAAATCTGTGAATAATACAATTGTATTTTAATAATTGTTAAGTTTTAGTAAAAAAGAAAAATGAATTGATAGGATAAGAATTAAAAAAGAAGTTCCGTCTTAGATATTTCATCAGTAATATTATTGGGTTAACGTTAGAATTCTGAGTTAGAAACGTTAGAATACATTATGTACATTTAAATCATAGTCGTGCACAAAACCTTTGTCTCTTATTTCTTTCTTCATTCAATAATATTAAATTAATGACCAGTCTTTGAAGCCAACTTTTTCAAGCACGTCTATAGATTTCGTAACTTCGAAAAAAGACAAACTTCGTTTTTCCAAAAGAGAACTAGTAATAATTGTAAAATAAGTTAATCTATTGGCTCCGTGGCGCCGTTGGTACGGTTGGCTACCGTTACAAGTGTCTCGGGTTCACGTCCCGGTGCAGACACAGTTTCATAAATTGATTTTTCAATCGATTTATGGATTTCTGTTCGTAGTCATGAATGTTTGTGATGTCTAAAACTCCCTCTCACCCATCCGATCCTCTAAAAAGGGGCATAGCGAGATCGATTAGCTAGCCAATAGTCCTGTCCTAGCTATATCGTTCTGCCCCTACTCTTTTTGAAGGTTGAGCAACTAACAAGTAGGTCTCATAAAAGAAATCTGTTGAGCCTCCATTAGAGCAATCCACGTTGGGAACGAACATGGTAAAAAAATAAATGAAAAAACTAATAATAAGTGTTTTTAATAATTGAAGATAATTGTATGTAAAATATTGAAATAAAAGATAGTTGTACAATATTTTTAACTAGTATAATCGTACCTGCCATAGATTATGGTATTGAAATTGAAAAACTGAATGTCTACAGTAGCTAGTACGTCGGAACTGTGTGTGCATTGCATAACTTTTTATTTTATATAAATACCGCGAACGCTTAGGTCATCACAAAATTGCATAACTACATATGATATGTGATAATAATAAAACGTCTATAGAGTGGTCTGGGCTATTATTTATAAAATAATAGATGACTCAATTTTAAATGATTCAATGTGAGAGGTGATTAAAGTTCAAGTGTAAGGTAATTAAAATTCGTGAGATTTTTCAAGCAGATAAAAAAAATCCTTGTCATGAATATCGTGCTAAATACATTGAAAAACAATGTAATAAAATATAAAAATGTACGATCAGCGCTATTCGCCTTAATTTTTTTTTTTTGCGAATGTGACATTCACGGAAAACATAAATTGAAAAATGAGCTGAATTTCGTAATAAAAAATTACAATAACGATAAAAAGAAAACTAAACTGTCTGTTTTTTATTGCATGTTTGGCAAGAAACGTTTTCAGGAAACAGGAAGAATTTGTATCGTATATAACATTGAATGAAGTTAAAAGAATAATAGTAAGAGTTTTTCTTAAAGAAAATAAAGAAAATAATAATTCTATTCTATCGTATCCCAGTGCGGAAACTTAGTGCAAAAAATGAACAAGACGTTTTTGTGTGTTTACAGTTTTTATCCCTTTGAATTAGTAGTATTAATTTAAACAGCGGTTGTTCAACGAGAACTAGAATTCGGTGTCGCAACCTTACTTCAAAAAAAAGCTTTAAATAAATTAATAGATAACAAGATGATTTAACTAGCTTGTTGTTCGATAATAATATCAATGATCTTATAAATTTATCCATAAAACGAAATTTAAAAAACCTCAAAGCAGTATTTCTTATCGCGTGTGTTTTAAAACTCCGACTGAAATTTTAATATTTTTAATGTTTGGAAAAGCACAGTTGAAATCAGTTTAATATAAAATTTATCAAAAAAATACACTTTTAAAATGGTTAATGGAGTCAATAGCCTGTTTCATATCTATAGCCATACAAAAAAAATTTACGACAGTGTAATCAAAATGGTATCGTTTTATAAAGAAATAATCGGATTGTATTCTAAATAAAAGAAACAATCAGGAAATTACAAAATATTGTATGTACTGGTTTTCTTCTTTTTTATTGTAGGTATCATTATTGAAAATTATTATTTGTACTTAATTAACATTTTGTTATTTCACAACATTAATTCAAAGTGACCGGGGAAAAACAGTTTACATAATTTATCTTAGTGAATGTTATATGAAAATTGATTTTAAGAAATCTCAATATTTATTGTTCGGTATGCTATTAACTCCAAACTTATTTCTTCTCTTATTTTTAAATTTCTATAAGTTAAACATTTTTCATTCATTTCAAAAGTATGTATACTCAATCATAGATTTTGTAAATATAAAATTTAAATTGATGAGATGGAATTGAATGATTGTGAATGATCATCATTGTTTATCTTTAAAATAAATAACTTTGAGTATGGTAAGTCTGAATATGCTTCTTAAAGATGCGAAACGTGTCACGTTAGTGATAAAACCATTGGAATAACTAAGTTTTCAGTTTGAATTTAATATAAAAAATAGAAAATATAGAAATCAGAATCCATAGAAAATATAAATTTTGTCAGATAGAATTATTCAAAAGATTCTTATATATATTTATTTCATTAATAAGGATTTTTTTATTTAACAAAACTGCAAACAAGTAATTATATTTTTTTAATATTCGTTTAGCTTTATTAGTCCCTAATCGAGAAGATTTATGAGCTTTGTATTATGATTGATTTATTAATAAGAGTATTGAAGAACGATATTATTTGTAAGTTCCTAAATTCAAAATCAAATAAATATTTGAATATTGTTCATTATTGATTAAATTGACGAAAAACACAGCAATGAGCGAGACTCAATTTAGTTGATTTTATAACGATCAAATTTGATCGGTGTGGCTTTGTGATAATGAGTTAACAATCGGAAACTGTATATCACAATCTGGTATGGTTACTGTTTTAGGGCTCGTGCATATAAAATAATCGATAAATCACGTGTTAAAGGATGTCCGGTTGACGGGGTATGTTATTCCAGATGGCTGAATACATCGCTAAAGGGTTGGGGGTGCAAATGCTCTGCCTTCTGGTGGATTTATTCGATCGAGAAAAATCTTGAATATAAATGGCTTCACAAAGAGCGGGGATCAAAATACTGTGCACAAATAGGGTAACAGGGAGTTAAAAATCATTCACGTTTGAAGTTTTTTCATTAATATCAGATGCAAACTGTCAGAGACGTTTGAATATTAGAATACAACATTTTTTTCAGATTCTTTCATTATATATAAAGCCACACAAATTTCATCCAAGAAAATACTGGCAATATACGGTTCAATTTCTTTTATTTCAGTAGTTATTAAAAAAGTTGTAATGAATCAAAATTATATTTTTCTACGTTATCTTTCCTGCGTATCAGCAAAAAATACTAATATGAATTCATTCAAAATTAATTTAAAGTTTTTGATAGGTTTTGATACACCTACTCATAAATTATCGTGAAATATATATTGGATAAAATATTCAATTGAACATATATATTACAATACGTAATTCGTTCATGTTTAATTATATTTTTTTAAATCATGTTCTCTTTCAAATGGGAGTACATGAACTCATATAAAATCATCACCATATGATTTGTTTGACGTGAACTGGTTCTTAGTATTTTTTGCGAAATATGTTTTTGGAGGCGGTTTCGGAAAAAGAATAGAGTTAAAAGATTTTTGACCCGTTTCCAGGCTTAAGAATCTCTATTGGCATAAAGCATCGAAATCAGTAGAAAAAGAAATCGATCAAAGCCTACAAAAAATTAAAGCGTTTCAAGATACATATCTCCCTGAAAATATAAAGATAACTCAGAAAAACGTTACTAGAATGAACCTTGGGATCTGTATAAATAATTATATCATCGTAAATTTAAATAAATATGTACTTTTTAAATAAAATTTAAATTTTCTAGTAAATAACATGCGATACTAAAATATTCTGATGTATCAAAACAAACTTTTGACATAATATAATATATCGTAAACTCGATTCATAACTCCAAATCGTTAAAATGTCGCAAGTACCCTTTTGGTTTTCGGAGAACGATATTATACCGTAACTTGAAACCTATGTAACTCATGGAATGCATAATATTTTAATGGTAAAATATCAAAACTCATATAATTAACTTCTGTAGTGTAACTACTTAATTTAAATTAGGATTATTGAGATTTTGTACATTTCCATGTATTTTGTCACTAACGACCCGGGTTTCGCCTTTCGGCATCTTCAGGCATTCGAGCACACGAATGAACTCGAACTGACATTCGTGCGCTCGAATGCCTGAAGATGCCGAAAGGCGAAACCCGGGTCGTTAGTGACAAAATACATGGAAGTGTACAAAATCTCAATAATCCAAATTCGATATTGAAATTCCATCAAGCACCCTCAGTCGATGTCTTAAATTATATACTTAATTTAAATTGAAGTATAACTTCAAATACTGTATTATTTATACGAAATGCTATTACAGGTCAGTGAACGTTTTATTGAATAGACATAATATTTAAAAGGTGTAATTGGAACCTTAAAATTGTTAAAATCACATAATTTATAAGATGTTCGTTCTTAATTTGGAGTAAAAGAACCACTAATGGAGTATTTAACCTTCCCATTTTCATGCTAAAAAAATCCTTTCGGATCTCATACATTTACATTTCGTTACCATGTGGGTTTTGTCATATACACGTATTTATAAAGCGAAATGACAATTTCAAAAAGTGAAATATGGTTTTATATAGAATTATGTAATTATTTTACGTCATATGTGAAACCTTAAATACATATCAAACTATGCAAAATCATCGAAAAACGCAAGAATCGAAATTCTTCATAACAGAGCAAGTTCGAGACGTATCTCGGTACGTTTGAAACAAATCAGTTGCATAGGTAGAACTATTTTATTTATAAATAACAAAGTTTTCAATTTTATGCAAGATCTATTTAGAGTTAACTCATTGTTATACCAGAGTACGGAAGGATTAAAGAAAGATTATCATTTCACCAAAAATGGATATTACAAAGATACTGCCTTTCTTCAGAGGAGTTCAGGATAAAACAGTCAAGTTAGGGAAAGGCTCATAGTTTTTTATACACTTTATTTACGCTCAATTTTAAGATCGAATATGTAAAAAAGTGCACAATTGTTAAAATTAAAAAAGTGCTTCATAATGATATGTCTTTTGCAATCATATTTTTTGTGGAAAAGTTTCTGAAGTAAAATTGGTCTATAGTATGTAATTATATTTTAATCATGTAACATGCTGCATTTTTGTCGTTTGGAAACTCGTTAGTAATAAAACAAAAACTGTTTCGTTTTTAATAACAGGAACAAGTATTGAATGATTATTTTAATAAATTATTTCCGGGTTTAAGGTCACCGCAGTGAAATAAAATATAAAATATAATCCTTAAAAAAATGACTATGCAAATGAACGATTTGTGGTCGAAGCTCTACGCTGTGAGGCAATAAACGCCTTAATGGAAAATTTTGTTCCTTGATTTCAAAGCGTAATCGAAAAATGTGATTCCGGCGTATCCGAGATATTTTCCGGATTGAAAATTTTACGGGTAACTTATGCGAGAAATTTTCATGTCTCTGCTATTTGGTAAAGACATTATTCGTATTTATTTCAAGACTGGCTTCCTCGCCGCACCGCAAAGTGTATGGTAAGCCTCAAGCATTTTTTTCTTTCACCGTGTTATGAAATATAAATTTTAAATCATCATCGGGGTTTTGAAATGTAAAATTTTCGCAGAAACACGTTTTTACATTATATTTTTTATGAAAATTAATTTGAAAATTTGTAAAGCTTAGTAAAATTTTTCTTTTTGTGTTTGTTTATTTACAAATATTTACGAAAATGATGTTTTTTAAAATCAAAATCAAACCACAGTTACTGTAAAAACAGCTTTATATAAAAATGTAAATATTTTTATAATCAGCGTTACACACAAGATAGAAATCATAAGTTTTCAGGGTAACGAATATTTCTATTTAATGTTTTAAAATATCAAACTCTTATTTATTTTCCATCTCTCTTTTGGCCTATAATCACAGGAAGTTCTTCTGTGTAAGCTCATCCAATTAGATTGCCTAATAAAGCAAGATGTGGTCATAATCGTAATTTAATCATGTTCTTTTCAACATTCCCTGCCAATTGCTACATTTCTCATTATTCTCTCATTAATTGATTTCTGTCTTCGAAGAAAGAGTTTACTCAAATAATTTGCATAATCACACCTACGCCTTCAAGACTATATTTGAAGAGCAACCTTTGTCATACTGTCATCGGACTGTGTGGTCAACTTTCCATATAAAAATAAAGAAAACATTTAGCTTCAAACGCAACACAATTTATTTAATGTTCGATGGGTTTCTTTTCTTTCAAATACATTTTTAAACCGCAATAGAAAAAAACATCTGCCACATTTAATATATGTTTCACGTCATATTATTCTTATATTCCATTCTCTTTTAAATGTAATGACTTATAGCAATATTCAAAAGATTTTTTTGTGAATAAGATCACGACTATGAAGGGTAAATAATAAATATGTAATAATAGAGAATTTGCACAGAAGTCTCGTAAATTTCCCGTCTCAAAGATAATATCATTAAAATTAAACTCAATTTTACATTCAATTTCTTCTTAAAACTTTAACATCGTTAAGACAAGTATCGCACCATTCCGGCTCCCTGCTGACCTATAAAATATTTATTTTGCCCCCTTTCTTCCATCAAACTTACCCCATAAATCTCACATTTATATTACTCCATCCAAACTTCATGCCTTTTTATTTATTTCGTACATTTTCGTGACATTTTCTTGGGCAAAGATATGCTCTTTCCGGTCAATAAAATCGAATTGGTAATTTTACAGTAGATCATTATTTATGGGGTACGCTACTTCACTTGAGAATGTGTATACCAGCGATAAATAATTTTACACTTTAAAAAAATATAAATAAATAAATAATTTTTATATTTCAAAACAAGTTTTCAGAGATATCAATTTTAATTGAATATTAAAAATCAATATAGGACTTGAGATTTTACTATTGGTCACCTATCGGAGCTTCTAAATGTAGAGTAAAGACACCAATAAACCATGGCGATTTCATTGGATATTACGGCATAATGCTTTCACGTATTTGACAATTTATCTTTATACTTACAGTAAAATAATAAAAAAATCTATGAAAATTTGGTGTCGAAGTCCGACATCTTTTCATTAAAAACCTGTCGAATTTAAATTCCAAAACCTTCCAAGGCTTAGAGACTAAATATAAATAGATTATCGTGGGTGCTTGTTGAAACTTTACCCCGATTTCTAAAAGTGGTTAACCCTCACAACCGATCCAAAATACCTACCTCGCAGCAGGATAACCAACCTCCAACCATAAAATGTGATACCTGGAATATTCGGGAGTTCAAGTAGCGGCTTCCTACACAGATTAGAAGCAGTCGACTGTTGACCACGAGAAGTTATTTGCCATTAGGCACTCAGCAGGTCCTTAATAATTCAGTTTAACGTTCACTATTTAAAATTACTATTCAGTTTAAAACTTTAAATTCCCAATCAACAGTTTTGGGTGTATTGATTTTTAAATTAATCGTATAATTTGTATCCACCATGCGGTTGTCTGTGATGTTTTCTGCTTCACTTAAAATAACATATATCTGAAAATTGTTTTCTTGTACATATGGAATTTCAGGAAGAAATTGAATGTTCTTGCAAGTAGATAATTAATTATTGGTGAAAATTTATAGCTTTCAGGTGTAGGATTAATGTTTATTCTGAGAAATCGTCACCAAATTTTTTTCTCTCCTTTGTGAAAATATGTCTGAATAATGATATTGGATTGCAATAAAAGTAGAAGGATATGGATTTGAGTATACTTAGGGTTAACAAATAAAACTTCTATAATATCATATCCTTGATTAGAAATAATGGTTACATCATTCACCATTTCTTCAGCATTTTCATTGTAGACTTCATAACTGACATCTTCTTTGTGGCCTGTAGTAATTATTAATGATTTATTTATAGCATCTTCGTCACAACCCCATTTTACCCGAGTTACCAGTTATAAGTAAAATAATGCCATTATTTATACGTAATGCAAACTAATTACTGAATATTACTGCTGTGACTGAGATTAAACATTATTATTATTAAAAGAATTAAAGAAAAATGTTTTTCAAAAAATTCACCAGCATGCTAACGAGTTTTGAAAGAATAAAAATTCACAAAGTCTACATAAATGTACCGACGCTGGCAATATATAATAAATCTTTATTTTTGTTTAAAGGAACCGACTGCAATTTAATGATGAACCACTTGTTATGCATAACAGATAATTTGCAGTTGGTTCTTTATCGTGACAGAAAATTTGACCCTTTAATACATTTTGTTTGCTAAGCAAAAGGGAAATAACGTAAATAAAATGAAAACTAGACCGAATCCAACATGGACCTCTTAAGCATATCAAACTTTGAACTTTTTCTCACCAGTTCTCATTCATAACTCAAAATTCCTAAAAACGTCACATGGTTCTCTTTTGATTATCTCTATCCATTTGTAAGTGTATTAAAGCCTACTCTAATGACCTTTTCTCATTAATAGCCACACGTTTTGTCAATGTACCTGAAAACTGAATAGATAATTTCCTGATATTACATAGCTTATGCTAGCAGAAGGGGTAAACAAATTTTAATGTTTATTGGCATGTTGCCGGGTATTACCCGTTCAATATAAGTATATCGAAACTGATGAAACTTCGGTGAAGGGGAAACCCAATAAATTATTGACGTGGTTTGATCAGAAAGCTCACTCCCGACCACGCGGCCCGAGGTTGTCAATCTAAGAACCTCAGTGTATATTTGAAGTAAAGGTATAATAATTTGAAAGCTTCTATTTTATAATACGTATTGATATAGCTTGTTTAAAATAAATTGGCTATGAAATTTGTATGATAAAAATAGCTGTGTTACAACCATTTAGAAAATAACAATAACTCATTAGGTTATAAATTAATTATTTTCTGCAAGAAATAGAAATTTGCGATTCACTGTAAATGCTTAAAAATAATTCATAATAAGTCTTTCAAATTAAAGCTCCCTAGTAAAATAAAACGTGTACCTCGGTTTGTTCATGTACATAGATATTTATAATACTTATATAATATATATATAATGACCAATCCCGGGATTGAGAAATTCTGAATCTCGAAATCCCGAGATAGCCTAAAGGATCTGGAATTTACTGTGGAAAACAACGAAAAAAAAGATTTTTTGTTATGTTAAGTCGCGAATTGTTGTTGAAGGGTGAAAAAATAATATTGATATTTAAGGGGTTTACCTCAAATAGCGGCAGTAATATTAATTAGGTAACGATATCACGAGTTTTCTACAACTAGGAATAGCACCTAGATAAAAGATGGCGATTACAGTACTCATTTTGCGTAACTCTTGTGTTTTCTTTTGTTGCCTTCTTTATCCATAAAAGCATTGCCAACACTTGGTTGTTTATGGAAATTTATTCCAGGCGGGTCTTCTTATTTTTGCGATAGTTTTGTTTTAAAAGTGAGCTTTAAAGTACTCTCAAAAGCGGAACACAACTCCGATATTCAACTGAATGAATATTGTAAATAGAACTCACTAAATTGGTTGGATTCAATTATTCTAAGCATACGAAAATATATTGCCCAGGGGAATAGATCAGGTCACTTGATTAACTTTTATATTCATTGGGAATTGGAGGAAAAATAAAAAAAAACCCATGATGAATCACCTCAAAAGAAATGAGGTTTCGTGAATTTAATAAATTATGCTAGATAATTTTGTTGTAACTACTTTAAGAACCATAGACTTTGTCAAAGCCTGCTTGATCATCGTTGAAAAATTAGCGATCATTAGTGCAGTACATTTTAACTGAGTTAATTTATTTGCTTCCAATTATTTATTAAAAATGTAAAGCATCAATTATCAAAATAAAGTATTCTTGCCACAATGTTAATGTTCTTATATATAATAGCCCAGACCACTCTGTAGACATTTTATTATTGTTAGATATCACATGTAGGTATGCAATTTTTTCATGGCCTAAGAGCTCACACTGCCTAATAAAATAAAGTATTATGCAATGCACACAAAGTTCCGACGTACTAGCTACTTTAGACATTCAGTATTTCAATACCGTCATCTATGGCGGTTCCGGTTATAATAGTTAAAAATATTGTACAGTTATCTTTTATTTCAATATCTTACATACAATTATCTAAAATTATTAAAAACACAAACAAGATAGCCTATAATTAGTTTTTTGATTTATTTTTTTACCATATTCGCTCCCAACGTGGATTGCTCTAATGGAGGCTCAACAGATTTCTTTTATGACAGCTGCTTGTTACTTAGTTGCTCAGCCTCTTTTTTTCAAGAAAAGTAGGGGGAGAAGGATATGGCTAGGACAGGACTATTAGTTAGCTAATCGATCTTGCTATGCCTCTTTTTTGAGGATTGGATGGGTGACAGGGAGTTTTAGACATCACAAACATTCATGACTACGAACAGAAATCCATAAATCGATTGAAAGATCAATTTATGAAACTGTGTCCACACCGGGACGTGATCCCGAGACATCCGTAACCGTAGTCAACCGTACCAACTGCGCCACGGAGCCAATAGATTAACCTATTTTAAAATTATGCTAGTTTTCTTTGGGAAAACAAAATTAATTTTTTTTAGAAGTTAATGATTTTTTTCTTAATAATGGTTGTTTCAAAAGTTAAATATTTTCCTGTATTATAAATAATGCATGTTTTAAAATTAATACGAGATTATCAGAAGCGAGTAACTGGCATTCAGAAGGTTACATTCTGCTTTGTAAACTTCCCTTTGAAGTAAAAATTAAATAGAGATAGTTGGAAATAACTTCTTAAATCTAGCATTGTATTAAAAAAAGTAATTTAATCTTTCACTTTCAACTGACAAAGCGAAGTATTGAAAGATTGCACCATTTTTTTCACGAAAGTTCAAGACTTGTTTATTATTCTCCGCATTGTCAAATACTGTCGAGTTCATATCATTTTCATTAATTTTATTGCCTAGGGATAAAACCGAAACACCAAAGACATCTATCGTAAAGCGTATTTAGACCCTCGAATCTTTATCAATAGGAAAATTTCAATACATGAGACAAATTTAAATTTTGAATTGGTGAAAAAGGTAACTTAATCTTTATATTCCTGGGCAGTCAAAGCTTGCCATTTAATAGCTGTCTCTGAGCCCCGTTATTGAAAAATTTATATTCTAAGATTCGAGCTCGTGACACCGTAACTGAGTAAACGCAAGCCCAACAGCGTTCGACCATTTCGCCAAGACTGGTCATTTAGCCTTTCTAATCAATATATTAAGCATAAAATTATAGCAGTGGAGAGAAAGACAACTATCTACCAAGTCCACATATATTTGAACTATTATTTATATTTTAAATGCATAATTTAAGACCATCTCTTAAATAGTAAAATACAATAATTTCATACATTATCGACTGAAGGTTTGTCTTTCTGATGCTATTTAATCATAACATATTTGTTAACACGATTAAATAATATTATATCATGCAAAGTATGGTATTAAATAAGTTTTCGGTTAAGTTTTAATTTAAAGCATTCCTTATGGCTGACTAGTAAAGTTGTCAACACGGTCTTGGTATTTAAATTTAAACTATTGGCAAACCTTTATTGAGGAGGTAACCTTGTGACAATAACTCAACGTCTACCATTTCGTAGAGGCTTACAGCTAGACAATGTCGTATCAAGGGATTTACAGGAGTAATAAAATTTATTTCATCATAAATATAATTTTTTCATTCACGTTTTTTGATGATGTAGTTTGTATTTTTGTTATTACATACAATCAATTTAATTTTTATTTATAAACATAGATATTTAATTTTATTCGAAAGATTAATAACTTAATTGCAATAAGCAAGTTTGCTTTATAAACGTAATTTTAGTAAATGACAAAGTAACACGACATGATTTTGAAAACTTAATACTCTAATTTCAATTTTCACACGATTCTCAACGTTTTACCTGCCACTATTCGCTGAAAATTTACAGTCAGTTTGACTGGGGTATCCCGTAACAAATTAGTGTTCAACATTTTCAAATGATTGGCAGGAGTTTGTCAGAGATTTTTAACACTTGGTCGATATGCAGTAAGATGTTTTTGAAAAAATTGCAATCATGATTGTGTAGTAACTACAACTGTTGTAAGACAAATATGAGCTATCTACTCTACTCACTCTCCCTATTTTTTCTTGTCAGTCTTCCTTTTAAACGGAAGCGATATAATTTGGCTTAATGTGCAAGGTAACAAAACGAGTGATTGTGGATTCAGCACATAACGCTAGTAAGACACTGAAAAAAGTATTTTAGTTTTCAAAAATTGCCTAGATATTCTAGCCAGACGTATAAACAATTAAAAATGATACTCTGTATTTGGAAGTAGTCAGTATTTTGCAGGGTCAAGAATTTTTTTTAACATTATAGATAAATTTTTAAATAAAGACGAGCTATAGAAAATTGTATAATATAAATTAGTAGAGAAATATATAATGCATGTCGTCGATTTGATTAGTTATTCTTTTACAATTGGCACATTTTTAGGGTGTAAATAAAACAGTTAATCAAGATCAAAATCTATAAAACTATTTATATACTATAAAAAAGTGTCGTTTTTTTAATATTTTAAATTAGAGTTGGACAGTAAATTAGAACACTTAAATTGTATGAACGTTGTTTATCGAGTTAACTACGCTAGCATCAAAAGGAAAATAGTATTTTGTTGATCGTATTTTATCTGAGCTTAATTAATAAGTGTGGGTGGATATTGTGAATATGTACACGCCACTGTGTCCACACCACACCGACTCTGCAAACTCTAATTAGTTTCACTTAAAAGTTGGTGAGTCGTTCTAATTGAGAGCGGAAACCAATTTCTCTTTTTGTAGCTGTTTCAAAAATGAATATAAAAACGATCTAAAACAGATTAAAACTTATCCAGCTTAACCCCTAATTATTTTGGGAAAATACCTAACAATAAATAAAAGTGTTCCGAAAATGTATAGATCCTTTCATTTTCTTTTTAAGATACAGAATTGATCATTTTTCCATTCAAATTTTCTATTCATAAATATTGTTATACAAAGTTACAATTTGACGCTTGGTTAGTTTAAAAAAGGAACTTTATATCACTCAGATTAACCTTAAATTACTCTATTCATCAGAATGAATTGTTTATTATTTACGGAAAATCAAATTTATTTCAATTTTAAATGCACTCGTATGGGTATAAATATTTTTTGATAACCTTCTAGAAAGCAAAAATAAATTACAATTAAAAATTTAACTACGTTACTGTCCATAAAATGTTGAGTCATTTGGTTAAACCACTGTTTAAAGACTTAAAAGCCCTCGTTTCCTTTATCACAATACTATTATTTTTCGATCTACCCCCATATGTAGAAACGATATTTCATACGTACGCTTTAGTTTATATTGACATGCCATGAATGTTGTGAAGAAAAGCCCAGTTTAAATTAAACTGAATTTAATGCAGAAGAACTAGGATACAATAATAAGACTCTCTTACAACGACAAGATTGAAAAAAGAAACTCTGAGGTTACTGTACTTATCACTTTGGGATTTTTCCCGGATAAGTTACCAAATATAAGTTTTTATTTTAAAAATAAAAGACAATTTGTTTGTACTACTTCCACATGTTAAATAATATTTTAACATCATTTTTATTATAGGACATATTGACTGTTAAACGTTTTAATTATTTTTTTACAGTTTTCTGTAGGAAAATTAAAATTAAGTTAAAATTGTGGTTAATGACAAAACAAACAATATCGTTTCTTCATAGCAAGAATCGCTTGAACAATTTCCGATGAATGAAACAGTTAACCATATTAAATTTTATAATACAAATTTAGCAACAGATTGCAATTATTGCGTATTTATTTATACATTTAAAAAACGTATTGTATTTCGATTTATCATTATTTGCTTTTATTCAACAAATTTATTTCAAATTATTTCGTTTCAAAAATGATGTTACGCCAAATTTATTTTAGAAATGACAAAAATAAATCGTTTGAAGGAAATTGTTCAGGAGCAGACTACGACGTCTGTTAAATAAAATCCATAAGCTCGTCCGCTCAAATGTTTTGTTTGAAATTTTGCACTTCCGTTCGAAACACTCAATTGTTTTTCAATCAAGAAAACCGTTTCAAAGATCTTGTGTATTGAGCCGTGCGGAAAAATTTAATTTACTCAATTGGAGAATTATTTTGTGTTTGATGTATTTTAATTAAAAATACTTTTTATGAAATGTGTATATTTTAAGAACAAAACAGAACATCTCGGATAATTTGATATTGAGTTTCAAGCATATAAATTATTTTCGCCGCTGTTTTTTGCAGAATAATATTGTTTGTTACTTTGATAATTAAAATGTTTTTAATCTTGCCCACTACCGATGTAAAGCAAACGGACAGATAATTTATTAGGGATCAGAAAAACACTGAAACTATTTTCAGATGCTTTAAATTTATTTATTTATGTAATTATCTAATATGTGTTGATTTAAAATCACTCACAGTCAAATAAAGCAGTAAAGCAATGACATATAAATCAAATACAATTATTATTTTATTTACTGTTCAAAGCTTGTATCTGATCTATGAACACAGTAACACTAAAAAGTTGAAGCCAATTCGATCACTTTCAGATCGGTTTGTTGATTGACTGAGAATTTAGTTTTACTAAAAAGATGCTGACCAATTATCGATGAAGAGATCAATAGAATTATTTAGACACGAAAATTTTAGTTAATTAAAAAGCAAATAACATCATTAAACTGATGACACAAATTTAAGTCGGTGTTGTCAACGCTTCAAATTATCCAATTGCTTTAGTCACAAATAACAATGAATAATACACAGCAACATTTCCAGAATATTCCATACTTTGATAAAATATGCATGTCAATACCATTGACGTGATTGGTTTGTTATCATCGATTAAGCAAAGGTATGCGTAAACCAGTTCAAATGAAAATTAGTTCCAGGTTCCAGTCATGTGCATTGGTAGGTTATGTATCGTAATGCTATGTTAGGTAAAGGACCCAATGTGAGAAATTACGTGATTATCATACACACATATTGGCTACAGGACTAATTTAAGGTATTCATTAATGAATTTGACTGTCAGTCAAATGTTTTAATTTTGTATTTTGGATAAAATAAATAATTGCTCAGAAAAGGATCGTGGTAGCTTGGTTAAATAAATAAACTGTTTTTTTCGGATGGTCTTAAAAAACAAATAAATAATGTCACTGTATAAATATATTCTTAATTAACTATGAGAAACGGGACAAAAGTTTACTGTTAGTTAATTTTTTTGAAATTTAGTATAAATCAGTCCTATTTAGAATACTAATTTTCAAAGAAACCCTAATAAAGCCTATTTGTTTCAGGTGATCTGCAAAAATAGCAAAAAAATAATTTATATATTGTGCATATTTGTCGCAATTTTCAAATTTTTTTGTCAAGCTTTTTTCCACTTGCATAATTTGAATCGAGAAAATACTTTAAAACAATGAAATAATTTTCTCACTAAACGTAAACAGTCTATAAATTATTCAAACACGTCTTCTTCCAACTTGTGATATCAATTCCGGCTACTTATTGAAATGCATTGAAGAGTACATTGCCAGCAATACATGTTATTTTGCAATGTTTGCTTGAGTACTATATAGCTCAGAAGTCACATGCGCTTCAACGAAGGGGAATTTTGAATGCAGTGAACTGGAAAACTTAGATTACCGATATCCTTCATACTTGATAACTTTAGTATATAATAATATCGATATTTATGTTTCATTTTGTACATTGTCGATACTGTTTACAATATGTATCATGAAATGTAAAGGTAACGAAGTGCGAGGTAGCGAAGGTAACGAACAGTCGTTTAATGTGTGCAGTAAGTGTTTTATCAGAGAGGGCGTCAAAGGTAGTACGCAGAAGATCATGAGAGTCAAATGTATAAAACTGTCTTGTCAAAATGCAGAAAAAAACTTAAAAGGAAAAACATGTATTGCCTGTTCGCAATCATAACAACGTAAATAGTAAAGAGAAAGTACATATTCAGATTGTTTCATAAAGAATACTTTATTTCAAAAGAAATCATTTTTTGGTAGCCATTTATAAAATTTCCTTAGATATGTTTTAACATGAAAAAACATTGACATAAAAGAGTTATTTTAATAATTTCCAAAAAAATTGCTATTAATTTTAATGCGCTGAAAAAACTAACAGCGGTCTTGGAAAGACTTATTATTTGAGATATTCTCGATCTCATGTAGCCGAGTGGCCAATGTTGTTAGGATTTCATTCAATTTGTATTATGGGCTTGAGTTCCAGAATGAAAATATTGACACATTTTTTTTCAGTTGATTTATCAATTTGTGTCCAAATGCATGGATCTTCCCTATCATCAAAACCAGTATACATAGAGCTGCTAACCAATTACTTGTTTTTCTTGGCTCTATCCTTCTTTCAAGACCTACTCTCAAAAAAGAAGTTGAGTGACTAAATTACAGTGCATTTTTATGAAAACAATTTCTCTTGAGATGTTCTACAAGAGGGTTCATATACTTCAGAATTGGAGCCGGCATAGTTTAAAAAATATATAATCATAACTATCAAATTGGCCATCTGCCAGATCACCTTGAATAATTCTTCCCTTTTATTGCTTTATTCGTTTATTATTATAAAAATACAACTAACGTTATGCATTTGACAACTATTATAGTATTATGATAATGGTAAAATTAATCAAACCGAAATATAAAAATGGTTAATATCCATACTATGTTGATTACTTAGGGATTCATATCTTCCACGTTCAGGGTGAAAAACTTTATGAAAGTAACCAAACATTGACTTACTAGCAACGTGATATATACAAAAAAGTACGGAAACACTTTCAAACGTCAATTTGAAAGAAGAAAGACCGACGAAAAAAAACTTTACCCCTCACATAGCGCTTCGGAAAGCAACGGATAAAATATTATTTTTTCCCCATATTGTTTGCGAGTCAGCCAGAAGACTAGAGCAGAATATATAGATCCTGGCTGTGCGCAAGTGAACAATTTATCATTTCCCTCATAAAAAGGTAACAATGTGAACTATTCGGCAACTATGCCCGTTATTACATACGTCTAGCGGATTTGAAACATTTACCATATGTTATCTCGAGCTCTGATTCCACCCCCGCACGCAGTGCTGCTATTTTAAAGGATACTAAATACCACGTGAAATATTATGCTATCGATAAATAATGTAAACAAGCGAGGAAATTTTAATTGAAAACATACGAAAATAAAAAACATTTTTGTATTAAAATATTTTGAAAAAATTAAAACAATGGATACTCTCACAGTTGTAGTACCTGTAGCTAAGTGATCATCAGCAGATCAATTTTTCTGTACAAAATAACCATCCTGGATTCCTTTATATTATATTTAAAAAAAAAAGTAAAATAAATCAATCCATCAATCATTTCATGGTGGTATTAGTGTTGGTATGATATCGCTCGACAAACAACAACCCTCCAGAAACAGTTGGTGGGTTACGACATATTATTACTATTTGTCAATTAATGTGCTTTTTGAAATATTCATTTTTTTCATAACATAATACCAATTACAGATAAGAAACTATTTGTTTTTCACAGTATGATGTTTGCTTAAAAAACGTTTGCAACAACTACGTTTGAATATTGACGACTCAGCTCAAAGAAATATATGTATATATTTCTGTCACATCGTTTTGGTTGAATAAATGAGCTGTATCCATAAAATTCTCAAAAATTTATAAACATGTACTCTAAAAAATAAGCAACAATCGAAAGCGCTTCTGCTTTGTAATATTTATTAACTCGTACAATTGTTCATGATTATACAATAACAAATTCAATCAAAGAAAATATATTTCATTTCAAACGGTAAATTGGAAATTGATAATTATGATTCATATATTTATCTGTAACGTAAAGTAAACACCACACAGACAAATAAACTTTATCTCAATTTCTGTCTTTTTGCACGTGTCAAAGTATAAAATAAAAGAATTTATTCTGCCATATTATTTTGTAATCATGGAAGTAGCCTTGTAATCAGCTCTTTGTTGCGTCACTTTAAAAGAAAACTTATATCAAAATAATTTATTCCCTAAAGAAAGAAATTCACATAATGCTAAGAAGGCTACAGCTGGTGTAAGCCCAACTGTTGACGGGTGACCCGGTTTTTCCGATATGAAAGCAGGAGTATTTATCCCAAGGCTGCACATTATAGCGGGAGGCGAGGACGTGTCATAAGCTTGACAAATGTGATCTACCAATGGAGAATGTCGATCGATTTGTCACCCCCAAACTGTTCATACAAATAAAACACCCCCTTATCAGCCTTCTTTGGCAGTAAGTTATTCACAACATGTGAAACACGACAAATTATTTTTCATTTATTATTCGTCAAGATCATATGTGTAAATTAAATAAAGTTTTTAGAAAATTTGAGTATATAGAGTAATAAAAAAGTTGCTCAACCAGAAGTCCAGAACTAAGTTAACTCAACCTCATTTTGCAAAAAGGTGAATATATACAAATTGCAGAAGGAAAATACTTGTTAGATATTTGATTTATCTCTTATTTAAGGATCAGATAGGCGGTAAAACTACAAAACAATTAAGTTAATATAATGTCGAACTTATAATAATTTCAGTTACTTTATATTACAATCCATTACGAAGAAAAGTATTTTTTGAAGATTAAAAATTATAAAATGCTTTATACCAGCTGTCGCTGAAAACTGTTACTCTATCAGAAAGATAGTTGTATGTGAAAAAGGAGATGGAATTTGTCCAAAATAATAATTTGTTTAGATGATATATTTTTAGTCTGAAGTAGCCAAGTATTTCAGATTGAGCGATAAAATATGTGTGAAATGTAGGCGTGATATTTTTAACAACATTTGAAATAATCTTTATTTTCTTTTGTCGAAACAATATTTAACATTCATTTTAACACGTTCGTCATTATTTTACAATATTTTTACATATTTTTCAATAAAATGCTATTCTTATGATACAAATATGTAAAATAAATAAAGTAGCCTTGATAAATTTGACAGTTCATTTGCACACTCATTCAATATTTTTTTTTTAAACTGATTCTTTAATATAGTGACGTTAAAACATTCTTACATTCAATTGTCTATACAGAGTAGAGAAATGACTAAATGAATTGCGAAATATACAGCACTGAGCTTTGCTTATTGTTTATTTTTTGATCTTCTTTCCAAAAAGAACATTCATATTATTTGTAAAACTTATACTTTTGATTCTCTTTGTATGAAATATTAGAATGTTATAGATAAAGATAATTCAAACCAAATTATTTACAAATTTTTCATGTTATTTCCTACATGAATTTTACTTACAATATTCAGTTTATTATGACAAACAAACAGTTGTCATGAATACAATATTTAAAGAACATATATTTTTACGTACGTATTCTTAAAATACGTTAAAAAGTATTGGTAAATACTGTAAATTATGAAATTACTAATCAACTATATTTATATTTTATCACCATTTGACAGTAAATACAGAAAGCAATTACAGCGTTTGTGTTTCAAGTGTTCAAATCAAGTGTTTGTCATAATTTAATTTAAAATAAATGTCTTTATGCATATTTGCACACATTTTCTTTTAACGCAGTATAACTGTGAAAAAAGAGATACAGTGAACATAAATGTATTTCTTTAGGTTGCATTTTGTAAAAACATCCGAGAAAAAAGAGGATCAGGTGTATTAAAGAAAATATAATAAATCGTTCACTTTTAAAAGATATACAATATCAACCGTTGTAAATTTAATAATTTCTCATAATTTAAGACATCGACTGAGGGTGCTTGATTGAATTTCAATATAAAATTTGAATTATTGAGATTTTGTACATTTCCATGTATTTTGTCACTTACGACCCGGTTTTCGCCTTTCAACAACTTCAGGCATTCAAGAACACGAGTGAACTCGAACTAACTCGAATAGACAGTTTATAACGATTATATAGAAAATAAAATAGGACAAATCTTATCGCTGTGCCTAAGAAATTGACTTCTTTACTATTGACCACCTCATGAGTGAACAGAGGGCGGGGGGCAGAGAGGGTTTATAATTGCAATTCCAAGAAAAACTCAATTTAAAGTTAGGGTGACCATGGGCCGATGTATTAATTTGGGAAAATTCATTACTTTGAATGTTAATATATGTTTAATTTTGATTGTTAATTCATGTTTTATTTTTTACGGACTCATCTCGCGTACAGGGTACAATAGAGGAGAGTTTGGAAGATTCAGTTGTTCGTACAAAATTGGTAAGGAATTTAACTGTTCTCTATTGATTTCCAAAATTTCTTGATAGAATAATTTATGATCCCCATGTTTTGACGCAACAACCATTAAATAATTTCTCGTCAATTAGTTATAAAAACTGATTCCTAATACTTGATAACATTGTGAATAAAGCACTTTAATACATAAAGCTGAATTTGTATAACTAGAACGCTGTGTCACCATAAATTGACAGTTATTGTCAAGATGAAAACTTTAATTCTAAAAACGACGCATATGGCAGTTGACAACTACAAACAAAGCATTTTAAAATCACTTGGGGATTAAATAGATAAGTGCGTGAAAGCGAAAATGTTATCAATCACTATCGAAAAATTTCCCTTTCCATCATCGCCACTTACGCCACTTTGTCACACCTGTACGTAAGCCGGGTGAGTGGGTGTGTCCACACACTTGAGCTGTTCTACGAGGCGACACAACGAGCGACTGGATGCCGTAGGACTGATTCCGACACTGGCTTGTTAGTCAGCGCCTAAGCTTTTTTCCGAATTTATCAGCCAATTTAGCATGACGCGGCAATTTTGCAATTTTTTTTTTTGATTCTTTGCCTTTAGAAATCGTTGCTCAATATGATGAATGGGAATAATCGCTTTCGGGAATGCAATATCTTTTCGATTACGGCGGGAAATTTCTCGTAACCCATTCTGCATGCGTACAGTGAGCTTCTTAATTTACAGTGCCCTTTTCAAAGTATAAACACAATTTAAAAAAAAATCACTAACTACTGTGACTTAAAGTTTTTAAGTTTGACAGGAAAATTCTTATCATTGAATTATTAGCTTTCTCTGCATTCAGCAAAATTATGAACAAAACAAGACTCCAAGAAAGAGATACAGTAAAAAAAGTATCTCAGAAACCCAACAAAGTTTTTGTGGTTTGCATCTGATATATAATAGTCTAGACCGGTCTGTAGGCGTAAATGTACACGTTTTATTACTATCACATACACACGTAGGTATTAAATGATCATATGACCTAAGCGTCCTTGTATAAACAATACACACAGTTCCAACGTGACGCAAATCCAAGGCAAACAAACAACAATTAGTCCGTCAGTATGGAAACTAAAGAACAGATACGTTAGACATTCAATATTTCAATCTATGACGGTCGTTTCCACTAATTTGATATAACGAACTTATATTAGGAAAACTATTTACTTCTCCTTCTTTGGCGCTACAGTCCAGGGTGAACCTTAGCCTTTTCAATCAGCCTCTCCCACTCCAAGCCGTGGTCTTCCAACGCTCTGTTTTTTCACTACCGTGGTTTGATAATGCCTGACTTATCATAGAGGTAATTTATTAACTCAATCTTTGTCAAAAATCTTTGAATCAGTTACAAGATTAATTTCTTTTTAGATAACCGGTAATCTTTTCATAAATATTGGATAAGATTTTGATACTGTTTCTTCTGAAAAACAGATATTAATAATCCGAATACTCATACGTGATTTTAAAACAGTACTCTTCAAGACGGGATACCAACAAGGTTCTGGTTTCAGCTCTTGGTAAAACAAGGAACATACATATTTTGCACACTGAGCAGGTGATACAGATATTTTTACAAAATCCAATATTAGACAACCTGTTTTCGCACAAATACAATTATTGCTTTATATGATACATGATCAATAAAAAGTAAAGATTCTTTTAATCAAGTATTACTTCGTTAAATGTCTAATAATTCAATACCGCGAAGTACCTTGAATAAATATAAGACACAAAATCAATGAACACTTTGTAAATACGCACTATATAATATACTATGCATCATAATCTGTATACATGGTCCCGAAAGGGAAGAGTTTTCTGTAGAATAATGAAGGAAATATGATATTTAATAAGATTGATTATCCATACTTTTAAACGTCAACTGAGCCAACTCAGTAGGATATGGCAATTTTATATCACCACCCATTGTGGTATTAGCTAGAAGCCTTTGATTCAATATAGTCTATATGTTAAGCAGCCTGAGGTCTTTTAAAATAATACATAGTCAATAAATAAATGTATATTTAACTAAATATGTATATAAAAAAATAACTTATGTTCCGAAGAGAAACTTTTTAATTTACTTTTACTCTAGAATGAATCCAGGTGCTTGACGATAGAGGGAAAAATCGTCACTTTAACGGAAACAACACCTGCAGAATGAAGTGCCGCGTAAGATAAACTCCGTTTTGTTGTGCTTATTTTATTTTCGTTAGCGTCTGCTCAGATCATAAATCGTATATTGCGATAGAGATGATATTTCTTCCCTCACAAAGTGTGGGATTTGATAAATTTATTACAGGTAATTCTATCATAGTGTTTGACAACGCATAACTGTGTGAAACAATTCGATAGAGAAATTTTCTCAAATACAGAAGGAAATTTAATTTTCTTTGTTATTTACATATTAAATGTTATAAGTAAATATAATTAAACTGGTTTCACAAAAATGTTTACCACTTTAAAGCTCTGTATTTGTCTAAAAGAAAATAGTATAATTTAAGCTACCACATAAGTTTTTACCGTAATAATTCGTTTATATCATTTAAATCATAAATTTTGTTTCAATCGCTGTTTGTAATAATATAAAATACATTTAATATGCCCCTGAGTGACTGAGTCTTGCCAGAAGCTATTTTTGAATTCCATACTATATACTCACTGTAAAAAGAGATTAAGCGACTGAAGCATAACTAGTATGTTGTTGTTAAAATGCTCCAAAAAGAACGCACATGCTTCATATTGTAAGTTATTTGAATTTAAAAATGAAATAATCATGAAAATAGCAAACAAAATATTATTGTTATAAGTGTACCAATTTAGCTTGACCGCTGGTGAGGGTGCCACCGTCAAGTTAGGAACGTTGCCATACTCAACCAAAACTGAAATTTCAATAAATTCTAAAATAGATATTTTAGCAACGTTTTTAAAAGTAGACAAGATATTTATTATTCGTAAAATGGCAATTGAAGAAATTTATTCTTGACTGAAAATTCTAATTCCAAATTCGGCGGCGGCCAAATAATGTTGGTAATACTACAACTGAAATATTTTTAATCAAATTTTTTTTGTGCTTCGAACCTTAATACATCTTTTTTTTTTAAATAAAACACAATTCATGTGTACTACTTCCACATATTTATAATGATCAGGACTGGTTTCGCTCATCACGAGCATTATCAACTGATAAAAATACAAACATAACAGGCTTATTTATGTAAAATTGGGTGTAAAAATGAAGGTATATAAAACTGATGGTTCATGAACTAAGACAAGAAAATACTGATTAGCAAACAAATTATACATAAATCAAATAAAAGAGTCTACAAACAAAAAAAAAATTTTTAATTTTCCTGATTCATTATTGTGTATTACATTAGTAATGTCATTAAAAATTTTGTTCAGCTAAATGGACTTTTAATGTAGCTATATTTGTGATTTCAGATTAGTATATATATTAAATATGAGGTCCATAACATTTTAATTGTAGACTCTTTTATTTGATTTATGTATAATTTGTTTGCTAATCAGTATTTTCTTGTCTTAGTTCATGAACCATCAGTTTTATATACCTTCATTTTTACACTCAATTTAATATAAATAAGCCTGTTATTTTTGTATTTTTTTCAGTTGATAATGCTCGTGATGAGCGAAACCGTTCCTGATCATTATACATATGTGAGAGTAGTACAAACAAATTGTGCTTTATTTTTAAAACATAATGCCTTTCCACCAAGAATTGACAGTTAACACCTTAAAAGTGATTAATACATCTTGATGACCGGTTAACTCAAATTTCAGTCAGACAAATATTGAAGTTCTTGCAATATATACTATTGATACTGTTTTGTATAGTATATTTGTGTTATTTAATTCTTAAATTCGACGTGAACATGGTTCATTTATTGTAATGCAATGAATTTCTTTTGTTCGAAAACTTAATCCGAAGCTTCGCCTGAAGTTACAGACCGTACTTATCGTTTAGATTTATTGCTTACAATTCTGATTTGAAAACATTCATTTGTATTCAATACAAGAATCACCGCTCCTTTATCTTAAACAGTACAAACTCCGGAAATTACGCAAGAATTCAACAGCAATCAGCTCATGAATGATGCTATTTACATTCAATTAGGTAAACATTGAATCTTTAATAACAACACAGTTTACTAAGAAGTGATTCAAATCAATGGTTAAATAAGATTTTGAAATCATGTTTTACGTCTTAAGCGTTTTAAAAATCAGAAATAGAGTACTTATTCTTGCGTTTTCAATTTAAATTACTTGCAAACACACAATATAACAAAATAAACTTATTAACTTGATTTGTTGGCTTGCTTGTAAAAAATAAGAGCCTCTAGGGATACAAATAGAGGAATACACACACAAATGTATATATATAAACGTGTGTTAAATAAACATGAAAAGAAAAATTTATATTTGAAAAATTAGAGTAGTTACAAATTATTTTTTAACTTCAGAGTAATTGCAAAGGTAAACATTTTTTTTACATGAACAATTATTTTGTAAAATTATAAACCAATTCAAAACTGGTTAGTAAATCTTCAAACATAAAAAACTGCTTTATAATAATTGAATCTTGTTATGCCAAAAGGTAGTACACTCAAAACGCTTATTAAGAAAAAGATAATTTTGTAATTTTAAATATCCAAAGCCCATACAAACTTTTGATTTAAAAAAAATTGATCTTGCTTATAAACGCAATATATCGTGAAGACGTCCGTGGCGCAGTTGGTTTCGTCGCTGGCTACGGTTACGGATGTCTCGGGTTCAATTCCCGGTGCGGACGGTTTTCATAGATTGATCTTTCAATCGATTTATGGATTTCTGTTCGTAGTCTAAGTCCTCCCTCCCACCAATCCCATCCTCACGGGGCGTAACGAGAGCGATTAGTTAACCACTAGTCCTGTCATAGCCCTATCCTTCTATCCCTACTCTCTTCGAAAAAGAAAAGAGAGGTTGAGCAACTGAGTGACAAGCAGTTCTCGTAGAAAAAATTCTGTCAAGATACCTCCATTAGGAGACCATATGCTCCATATTGGGAGCGGACATGGAAGAAAAAAAAAAAAAAAAAAAAATATCGTGAAGAACTGTGAACTGATGACTTTATTTATATATAATTGCATTAAAAAATATATATAATAACTGAAACAATTACAACTTCTTCTAGAATACAGCGATGTGATGATAATCATGTGTGTTATATGATCTTTATATATTCAATTATTTTATTAAAATATGAAAAATATGATTTAAATATAAGCCTCATAACAGTTTTCAATTGACTTTTTTTTGCCGTTTGCAAAAATATACCTTGAACAATTAACTATAACTTCTTTGCTTTAGTAAACTTACTTTAAACATATGATCTCTTAGGGATTATTATAAAATAAAGCATTAAGCAATAACTGGTTATAGGTTTACTGCTCATTTTAACCTGTCAGATAGTGTATGAATCAAAGTATGATGCTAGAAAAAAAGATTTTTTGGAGTGGTTAATGTGGTTGAAAATTAATTCAAAATATTTTATTTTTTAAAATACAATGTCTTTCCACCAAGAATTGACAGTTAACACCTCAAAATATTTTCTACTACATGTCATTGAAATCAAGTTTAAAAATCCAATAACACATTAATAAAATATAAAAATGTCTTCTTAGGGAATCATACCGTCCATCACCTAGCCACATTAGAAGGGAGGTATATAGTTAAACCACTAGGCCACAGAAATCCGTAACAAATAACCAAGTAAAATATGCAAAATAATTGATTTATTTTAATGAAACTTCAAATTTTCGTAGAAATAATTCAGCGGTAAAGTCATTATATTAAAACGGTGCTTAATACGCAGATATATACATTGAATCCTTATTTCAGATGACTTATCCGTTGAAGTAGCGAGAGGAAATTTTTAGTGTTAAAAACATCCGTTGACAATATTTTACGCTTTTTCATCGCAGCACTTATAACAAAAATAGATTTTATTTACCACCCCGCAGAAGGATAAAAAAGTGGTTGAGTTTTAAAAAGTGAACATAAAAAGTGAATTTTCCGCAATCTCGAGAGAATAAAGCGTTGTTTGCGAGAATTACCAGGATCCGCTTTTTGTGTATGGAGTACATAAAATAAAGGGGAAAATCGCTTCGTGTAATAAAAAAATTATATCGGTGTCATTTTTTGGCATTCAACTATTGCCATGGAATATTTAACTTCTTTTAAGATTTATTTGGATTCGCATCATTGAATGTCAAATAAAAGTCTACAAAACAAAATATAGACAAACAGTTTGATTGCATAGTGGGAAACTAATTTATACATTTAATTTATATCACATAAACATTACATCGTAGATATCCAATTATTTTAGTGAATTGATATAAGAAATAGAAAATACAGCTTTGCTCTGTATATAAATAAATTAGAATACACTTTTTAGTCATCAAAAAAAGAATGCTTTGTATTAACCCTTAAATGCAAGATTTTCTCTTTTCTGAAAAAAAAAGGATTTTCCTCTTCTTTTTCTTATCCTAAAAATAAAAAATTATAAAAAAATCAAAAACCACTTTTTGTTATAATTTATTAGAAAAACTGATTGTATTAAATTGAAAATTAACATTACGTATCAAACAATTTTTTCATATTATGTTTTAATGTTTAGTCACATCGCAAAATACTTTTAAGTGTCCTTTACAAGCAGGCATTTACTAATTGCAACGATTTCGTTCCAATTTGGCCAATTACTAAAGCCATATGTCCGCTCATCTTTAACACATGGTCTTCCATTTTTTGGCATTTCATATAGCAGCTCTTCATCTATCTCGTTGCTTGGCCTTCCTCATTTTTAAAAATTTTGAGTCTTCAGTTTACATAAGGTATCAGCCTGTATCAGGCTTACTTTTGTCTTTCTCTATAAATATGTTTCTTCCATTATTACATCGATTACCTTATCTGTTAAAATGATAATTGAAAAACTGATTTACGTTATAACGTTTCTTGAGGTAGCGATGTGTTTGCTAAAAAAAGAAACCAGTTCCTTCCGGTATGAAATTTTTCTTCTTCCATATTAGTTTTGTTGGATAATTTTTTGAAGATGGAAGTCTAAATGGAAGATGGAAGGATGATCTAAAAAATCATTTATATGCAATGGTGAGTCTTCATTTTGTAAAACTTCAAAAGTAAGCATTTGCTTCATAATCCTCAAAACCATTTATATCTGGTCGAAATTCTAGATTATCAATGCTCATCATCGCTGACTTCCATTCCAACCTCACTATCAGATAAGCTATTAGCATATTTCTCAATATTCTTGTCAGTAAAATACTGTCGTCAAGCCATGGTTTTCCTTAAAAAGTCAAATAAAACCTACAAATACGTGAATACGGACAGTCTACCACATTTGGAAAGGTGTCAGATTGATTTGCTAAAATTTGAACAATAATGAAAGTAGAGTACACTGGTGATAAAATGGAACTGATTTACAGTAAACGTATTGATTTCAATTACTGGTTGGAATCAACATTAAAAGTTGAAAAATGTATACAAGGGATGTCATATAGTATTTTGTTAGAAATTTAATACCATAAGCATTTAAGGGTTAAGCTGTCAATCTTTTTTTTTTATTTAAAATTTTTCTTTTTTCATTTGAAAAAAAAAATGTATAAAAATTGGGCGGTTGATGTTTACCAAAGTGCGAGACGTTTGATAGAAATTTAGCAGCACATCACTAGTTAGAACTATTTCATGCTTACTGATGATACTGAATCAGAAAATTCTATTAATAATGTAGAATTAATTCAAATGTCAATGAATTACAAAAATACATTAATGTTGATTTTGTCTAATTTTCAAAGTGTTGATAAGTGTAGTAAGTGAAAAACGTAACTTTTTTAGTCATGCAAAAAAGAAATACTGTTAAACGTTATAATTCCAAATGAATGAGTACATAAATCTAATTGCATATTTACAGACAATAAAGCAATTATCATTAACCAATAAGTGAATAATAAACATCAACTGTTAAAATATCATTTATAGAAGCAACTCAAAAATCTGCATTTTTCTCATGACACATTTATTTACTCGGGTTTACGTTTGTTTCTAAAATATAAAAATAGATTTCTATATATCTTTTTAAAGTGAGCCAATATATAAAAGTTTAGATACAGTGTAATTTTATATTGATTCTCTGTTTCAAAGCCACGTTTAATCTGCTTTTAATTAAAATTGTCACAGGTGTAATCAATGTTCAAAGGTACTGCATATATTGTCCCTGTGGATGAAAAGATGATGTAACTAAAGAGTAAGATAATATTTTAATAAATTAAAAAATTGAATTTTCTAAACAATTGATTGATGAACATAATTACAAAAACATTTTTCTTATATTATGTTTTTTGTGGAGAAAAAAAAATCTTTAATAATAATAAAAACAAAAGTGTCCAAAGGTATTCAACTTACCTTTCCCAATTTTACCATACTTTCTTTTTCGATGACCGAGCTATCTACACCAATTGTTGTCATTTTCAAAATTATTATTCACATATATATATATATTTGCAGCTGTATCTTTATGACTCTTGTACCTTTCCTACTATATTTACCTTGAGCATTTACGGTGAGCGTTAGTCAAATTCTGCGTCTGTATTGTATTTCAGTATGGGTATTTTTGTAAACTCATTTATGTATATAAAAATTGTTTCATTAGAATCCTTCAGGGTTACTGTATCATTCACATCTCTAGATGTGTTATAATAAATTTAACCTTTATTCAAGATTGCTATTAACAAATTAACTGACATTATTATACAGTAAAACGATTTTTAAACAAATGTAAATTAAAATTGTTCATTGAGATTTTGTACACTTCCATGTATTTTGTCACTAACGACCCGGGTTTCGCCTTTCGGCATCTTCAGGCATTCGAGCACACGAATGGACTCGAACTGACAAAATACATGGAAGTGTACAAAATCTTAATAATCCAAATTTGATATTGAAATTCCATCAAGCACCCTCAGTCGATGTCTTAAATTATATAAATGTAAATTAGACAATGTTTTAATATTGCTTGAAATATTGTTTCAAAAATTAAATTGCCATATTTATTGTATATAAAATGGTTGTGTGAATGATTTAAGGTGGTGTAAGATAAATAAAAATATTGTTTAGCGTCTTCTTAACTATCTGATTAGGGTGAGACAATGCCTGCAATTAGAAATTATTAAGATCATTGATGATTGCTTATTAACTAATTATAAATATTATCTGCAAAAACTGCTCTTAACTTTAAAACATGCTGGAATTTATGAAAAATATCGATAAAGTCACCAATGAATCATTGAATGTTTCGAAACTGTGTTTAGGTACTCTTGAGGGTTGTCATCATCATAGTTTTGATGTACTTTTCAAAAACTTTTCTTGTATATTTTCGTCATTATTTCTGTTTTTCATAAAATTATAATTTTATGAAAACAATTCGTTATTTTGAATGTTTGTCTAAAATCTTTTTAGTAGGATACGAAAACTCTCACAAGCTATTGAAAAGATCTTTTAATGCTTCTACTCATTAATTTTATTGATGTACAAAACATCAAACAGTTTCAATAAAATCAGTCTTTTTATTTTTATAGTTACTTCTCTTAGCATCAAAAACTAACTGCAATTTAACTGCTCTGTGAAGATTTACAGCAATTAAATCCTCTTTAAAACGGTTTCAATTCACAATATAAATATGAAAAGATTCTTCCTCTTTTATAAGTCTTTATATTCTTTTCTGGAATATCCAAATTAAAGTAGAGATTGTTATCATTTCTTTCAGTGGCAATCTGAATAGTCGTTTATTTAGAATTTACGTTGTGATTTTTTCGGAAACTAAAATATACCTTTTGTGTGACGACTGGCTGGGTATGAGCAAATCTTTGCGTTATTTCTCCCCGAAGACAATTTTATTTCCATGTCACGCATAAGCTATGTCATCTCGCACGAGAAACTGTCATTTTTATTGTCAAGATAAACTCTATTCTTACTTTTTAAAAATCAAATGGAATAAAAATCTAAAGACAGTGATTGAAAACACAATTCATCATTTCACATACATAATACTATGGAAAAAATCGATACAAATTTCTGATGTTATACAAACCAATTTACTTATACAAGACAATGAAGAAAATAATATTTATGTAATGTACAAACAAAAAGCACTCTGGAAGTTTTTTTTTAATTTCGAGTGAATGATGACAAAATGTAATTTTTGATGGATTCAGCGGTAGCTTTGTGGAAACTTCTTTAAAATGAATAACGTTGTTGTTCCACTGATTATGTTCAGTCTGCTGTTGCTTCTGAAAGAGGTTAAGCACGTGCAACAACCAGTGGAAAAACAACGCTATCAATTTTAATTTTAGGCAAATAACTAGTTTGCATACCAAGAAACAACTGATTTTTTTTCACTCAGTAATGCGGCTATATTGTATTTTTCATAAATCGTGACAACTGACTAAGTTTCAATAGGAATCGGTAAATCAAATACAATAATAATATCATCTCACATTAATACAACATTATAGTGTTTTTATAACGTTTTTTTTTTAGTAAACGTGTTTGAAATACAAACATGCTCACTTGGCATAATTTGTTAATTGTTGAATAACTATTAGTACTATATTCACAAACTTATATCAAAGTAAACTATTCGTGAACACATATACAGTTCTGCTTATTTCCGTATATTAAATGAGAAATATGTATATAAGCAATAACGAAATTCAATCATTCTTAAATAAATAAATATGTTAAATAATCAATTACAGATAGGTATTTTTCTTTTTATATGTATGCTTTTTTTCTTGTAGATATGTATGCTTATTTTAATCAATAAATCACATAAGACGTAGGTTAAAAACACCTGTAAAAATATTATACACCATATTGGCCGGATGAGAAAGCTTATTGGTAGTTTTTGTAGTAATATTAATAAAAACAACAATTTATTGTGACAAAGATTATTGAAATTGCAGTAGTTGTTAAAAGTCGTAAAATTTTGCAAATGCAATTTTGATCACCATCGCAATTATTATATGCTTACACGCTAATAAATATTATTTTATATGTCATTGAAATGATTCTTTTATTAACTGAATAAAACACTTTTTTACTTTTCAACCACGTATTGATTTAGTAAATGAATGCCACATGTCTTAATGCGGGCTAAATTTTCTACTATTTGCAATGAAAACTGTGCTGGCAAAAATTTCGAACAAATAAATCTTCTTAAATTTCAATAAACGTTTTGAACACACGTATTTGATTGCAAATCATAAAGAAACGCGTACATTTGCCGATTTTTTTTTCGACAAGAAACTAAGCATTTTCATTTTCTTTTTCAACAGTTTTGAATGGAATTAGCAGATAAAGAGGTTTTAAAAAGGTGGCAACATTTCATGCCGTGTATATTTTTGTAATTAATTCTGAATTTAATTGTTGAAAATTTATATTAATAAACTAAAGTATTGCAGGAAATTACGCGTTGCATATAAAGAAAATAGTATGTCTTATAATATGTTTAATGTTTAGCTTCTGTGGGTTATAGAAAACTTGTCAGATGTATGTAAATTTAAGTTTCTGAATTAATTCCGGGATCGAAAACAAAGTGCGTGAATGGCATCTATGGGCCCAAAACTATGAATAAATTTCTTTTATTTCCGTTGAAATATGTGACTGTTACAGCATTTGATTCGACCGTAATAAATTTCGAAGCAATACTTGAAAGGGCTGAAACTAAAACTTCTCTCGCCGTCTCACTCTATTCCCTTACAATCTATCTCACTTCCTTCACAAATAAATCATACCCAGCGTACGTGAATATATTTTTTAAATGCCACATCCAAAACCCAAACGCGCCGAATGCTTTTACCGCTTAAGGATATGCTGAATTTTACGAAGAAGATGTAAAAACACTTCAAAGTGCTTTCCCTTAAATGAAATACTCAGATTTTATTGATTTAAACAACTGAGGTAAGTAAACATACATACATTCACCGATTACCATTCATGTTTAAAAGTTTTGAAGCACTAATACTTTTAATAGAAAAACATTTGAATCATTCAAATGTACGCTTCCATAGGCTTGTCACTAACGAGCCGGGTTGCCTTTCTGCATCTCTAGTTTTTCGAGGGTACAGATGAACTGGAATAAACTGTCAGAAAACATATCAATACTTTTAAGAATTTTAAATATAAAAATTGAGATGTTTAGGAAATAATAAGATACATTTGAATGAAAAAATACATTCTAAATGTATTGAATAAGTTCTATATAGAGATAACGGAAACCACTACAGCATTGTTGGTTATAAAAACAATTATAAATTAAAGAAAAAAAATCAGGGGTGTGGAGTCGTCCAAAAAAACGCCACTCTGACGTTAACCAAGAACCCGACTCGGACTCATATTACGACTAAAAAAGTCTAATTTTGACAGGTTTTTTTCCTACCTTTATATTTATGTGTAATTGGTCTTCAAATTAAACACCAACCAAAAAATCTGGCAAATAGTAATTATTTTACATATTGCAGGGCAAAAAAATGTTACAAGCATAAATAAACAAGTACATTAATACACGCAGAAATGCAATAATGCAACTCTAACTCTGGAAAAAACAGCGCGACAACACAACTCCGACTCCGACTTTGCAGCCCTGAAAAAATACCGAGTTTCAAAGTTTATATCGAAGTTTCATCGAGCACTCTCAGTTGAGTTGAGAAGTATTGTTTTGCTTTTTCCATTACAGAATTAAAATTTTGTAACGTTTATCAATCATGAGGCTTAGAGGTTAAATTAGCAATGAATAATAAATAATTTGTTGATGATGACTAAACGTATGCTTATAATCTACGATATTTGACGATGTGTCTTACATCTGAATAAAAGCTATGACATGTTTATCAGTAAGCAATATAAAGAACGCTTAAATCATTGACTTCAGTTGACAGTTTTTAAGCTAGTAAATCTCATTAATTTAAACTTATTTTGTAATATTGTGTATCGCCGTTCTTGAAATATTTAAAGATGCTTGTGCATTTTTCATACAGACGTAAACTCTTTCTTATTTTATTGATTTAAATATTCAATGTACAGTGTGTTTACACGTAATGGATAACGTCTCTCATAAGACGTCTGCTATGTATATATATATATATATATATATATTACCAGCCAAATTAAAGAATATGCTAACAATAGAACACGAAATAGAATAATGACAAAAATAAAAACATAAATTGAATTTAAAAAAAGCATGGCGGTACAATAATAATTGGATATTATATTATGTAATGTAATTGGATGTAGATATAGTACTTGTAGACCATTTGTATTTCAGCTGGAATAAGATTGTTAAGATTATTTTCTCATTTCATACTCAATGGATTTTCAGTGGTTTCCTGGCGTCTAAATTATAATTGATAGAAAAATAAAATTATTATCTTCTTCCATTCCAATAAAGATGTAGTCAATACAAGTTCGTGGGCAGAATAATAAATCTAAGTGACTCCAATATAATACATGTTTGAAATATATATCTGAGTAATTAGTAAAATATTTATGTACATTTTTGTTGAGGATTAAACAAAATAATTGGAAAACATTTTTTTTATAAAAGATTATTCAAATGAATTTTTTGAACATTGTACATGGCTGCGTGGGTATTATGTTATTTAGCATTTATTATGAGAAAACTTAAACGATAATACTGTAAAAGAACGTTTTTGCGTAAATTTAAAGAAAATTAAGCAAAAATGGCCCATAATAATATATCACATACAATCTTCGGTGGTATAATCAGTAGAGCTGAGAAAAGGGTACAAAAAAAACTAACCTTTTAATGTGTACATGGTATGTGAAAATCTGTGGTAGAAGACAATATAAACTTAGTAATTAATATATTTCTAATAATGAATGCTTGACGTGATTAAACAGTAGGACGGATGATTATGATGATAATAATGACGATTGTACAGATGTTTCCCGTTTGACGAGTGGCATTTCTGGAAGAAAACATCATTTCAAATTGATTTTAGGCTTAAAACTTCTGACCCAGCTACTTGGTGAAGTCACTACGTATAATCCCGTATCTTCAAACACGAGAATTAACATTAGTGCATTTCAAAGATTCATTACGCAACTCACCATATAATGTTTTCGATAATAACAGTTTTTACTCTCCCCGGAACAATTTCGATTTTGAGGGTTACATAGATTGGCCAAAACACCGTCGAATTATATACTGTCGTTACAATTTTGAAAAATATCATTTCTGAAAACACTGAAATGAATATTAGTGTACATACATCAGTTTCATGACCTTGGTATGAATAATAACTTTAACTTGTATGATCTACTATATAATAGAGCATAATATTATGGTCACACAATTAAATTTTATAACAAAATTATATGCTAAAACTTATTTTCTACAGTTTTTCTTGCAAAGTAGACTCTTTGGACTTGTCTACAAGTAAAAGTTGCGAAACTTTGAAACAAAAATACAATCGACGCATCGTTCATTTTCTGTCATGCAAAATATGTTATCGATAAATTTTCATTGTACTGCAAATGGTAATTTAAATATATCAATTTAAACTGACCCGGGTTTTGCCTTTCGGCATCTTCAGGCATTCGAGCGCACGAATGGACTCGAACTGACAGGCAGTAAACAGTGTCTAACGTTTATAAAGAAGATACAAATACGACAAATATTATTTACGAGATAAAATACTATACGTCTAGGATCCACACTGATACCTGAGTTAACATTTCGAGAATCGCCTTAATCCTTATTTTGTAAACAACACAATAGTAGTTGGAAAGCGGCAATTCGCCACTATGTTAATGTATTGTTTACAAAATAAGGATTAAGGCGATTCTCGAAATGTTAACTCAGGTATCAGTGTGGATCCTAGACGTATAATATTTAATCTCGTAAACAATATTTGTCGTATTTGTATCTTCTATATAAACGTTAGACACTGTTTACTGTCTGTCAGTTCATTCGTGCGCTCGAATGCCCCGAAGATGAAAGGCGAAACCAGGTCGTTAGTGAATACATGGAAGTGTACAAAATCTCAATAATCCAAATTTGATATTGAAATTCCATCAAGCACCCTCAGTCGATGTCTTAAATTATAACTAAATATTGTTTTTTTAGCCATTATATCCTATTAAATCATGCGTTATAACAGTACTTAGAGCTTAAAGCATTAAATTGGATACATTTTGACATTCGAAACAGAAAACTATCAAAATTGACTTAATGCATTTTGTCAGTATACTCTCGATATGGATCTACACTCTTCGAAAATGATAGGTTGAGAAAATGAGTATCAGGCTTTTCTTGTAAAAAAACGTATGTTTATTTATCGTACTCCATATAGAGTCCAAACGCTCAAAATCGGGAATGGACATGGTACAAAATAGGTTTACAATGATCTTAAAATTTGGTGAAAGGAAAAGCTGATGGTATTAAAATTACTTTGGATGAATTCGATCTAATTACGGCTTAGCATGGATGAAACACAATTAGTATTTTTTAAGTAAAGGTTTTTGAAGATTATAAGCTTAAAATATTGAAAAGCTCTGTTTACCGAAGAAGACTTAACCGAGGCGTCCCGACACCGACGCCACAACTCAATGGCGCGTACAGGAAATGTAATAACAGAGGATTATCTGCTGGTCGAGGTGGAAGGCTAGTTACAGCCAACCGAAGTTACGTCGCAATGAAAGCGTGCATTTTCACAATTTATTCTATCAAATATCGATGTTCTTCTAGAGTAACGGCTCTATTCTTGCAAACCGTAAACGTCTCTGTCATAGTATCATATTTTAAAATGATAAATTATGCCAATTGCACCTATATGACAAGACATTTCGAGTAACTTCACATGCCTTGGGATTTATTTATAAAAATGATAAGACCTTTATCCCTTTGGATTATAGGATTATAGTAATACTGCACGTTTTGTAATATAAATTTCACAGTCAATGAATGATAATGATCAGATATCACTAAAATGGTAATCCTTTCTATTAAACGGTTTTGTATAGTATTGTACACATATACCAAATAATATAGTTCAATCACTTCCGTTGATTAATTTGACCTTAGAACACATCCATTTAATAGTAAGAATGGTTATAGATTCATTTCTTAATCTCCCTTTCAACACAATGTAACAAAATTTGATTGGAAATTAGTTGTGCTTACTAATGACAAGAAAAAAACATAATTAAATTGAGTCTCAATTGCTAAGCAAACAGAGACCTGTCGTTTGTATGTAAATTATTGAATAGTAAGTTGTTTCCATTGCAATTCATATTTTTTTCTACCCGACGATGAACAGTTAACAATATTAGATATAAAATTATCAACTAAATGTGTCGAATCCTGAAATACCTATAACTGTTAAATTCATAACTAAATTCTTAACTGGGAAAAATAACAACCAATTTTCATTTTCCATTTTTTCCGTTCAGCATTAAATATCTAATTTATAATAACTAAATAATGAAGTATCAATTATTAATATGTTTTAATTTAAGATACCGACTGACGGTGCGTGATGGAATTTCAATATCAAATTCGATATGTTAAATTAAAGCCTTTCTAATTTCGAAATGCACAATGTTACGATCCAAAATATGAAGTTTCTATACAAAACCGCAGTATGTTATTTATATATTTTCATTTGACTTTTATTTAACATGACAAGAGCATTTCTTTGAAACAATTTTACTCGGCCAATTGGAGAAAACGCATTCGTACGAAAATATATTGTATAGCTGACTGTCAGGGTGTAAAATCTCATTTAAAGCATATAACTGTCAGAGGCGTACAAGCATATCATAAGAATTAATTTCTGTTTAGACTTTTTGTTATATATTTAATCCATATTTATTTCAACCAGTAAGTGAAATCATTTTAATCGTGTTTATATATTAAAAAAACTGTAATCTTTGTTTGTTAAGAAGTATGAAATTGAAATAGCACCTTATATGTTATCTATATTGCTATCGAGTTAATTTATAAGTAGCTTTCATTAAAAGGAAAAGTTTCTATAAAAAATCGATAATTTCATTCACCTCTTCTAATTTGTATTATTGCTATAATTTGAAAACTTGTTGCATACTTTAAATAGAGTGTAAAATGACTTTAAATGTATATGTTAATAAATACGTGATTTCTGACGTTATATTTTTTCATCAGCTAATTCAGAGACAGTATTATTGTGCTATTTAAACGTAGATAAATAATTTACGTGAAGTTTGAAATTAAAATAGATTTTATCAGGCACGCACATCAATTAATGTTATAATAAAGCAAGATTTTTACAGTCTCAAAAGAAAACTTGACCATCGCATACTATAATAGCTGAACTGTTTTTTAATATTAAAAGTAAATAGAGATGTTTAAAAATTTACATTTTAGCCAAAGCGTAAAAAAGAAAAATTAAATTACACTACAAGGTAAAAATTGAATTTTTTTTGACCTTGACAGGAATCGAAACCCTAATCTGATTATTAAAAGCAACTTTAAGTTCAGGGTAACAGAAGCTTTTGCGAAGAATTCGAGGATAATAAATCTAAAGAAAATATTGTATTATTCAAAAGTTTGAATCATCACGTATGGAACAAAAATCGATAAAGATTTTTAAAGTCAGTTATCATGTATCTAATGGTGTTTATTTTATGTATACTAAATTATTCACATTAAATCTAAATTATTATTTTTAAGCACCATATCACCTCGCTACGCCAATGATTCTTTCCACTTACAAAGAAATGATACCGGGCACATGTTTTATATTTGTTCCACATAACATTTATTTTCCATTTCAACCTAAAGCCTTACAAATTAATTTTACAACAGTCTGAAACTGAGTGGCATAGTTTTCCTCTAAGTGGATTAAAATCCCAATGCCAGTTGGACGTGACGGGGCGAGAGTGCATCAACCCTATTTGAACCTACCTTGTTACTATACTTTATGCACATTATGTGCCATTTACTTCGTCCATCTGGAGAAATTAGCTTTCGCGAGTTGGTTTTGCAGTTCTAAAAGTTTCCATTCATTAATTAAAGAATTTTTACAATATTTCTATTGAGAACATCATGGTTAAATTCTTATTTTTAAAAGTGTACTAAAATGTCATATGATAATTATTTTGCATGTTGTTAAAAGGTGCTTTAGGAATCGTGTTCTAAGCTTTTATAATAAGTGATTATTAGTATTGATACGTTCTCCACAGAATAAGGGCATTTTTTTTCAGTGAATAAAAAACCATGTGGAAGTTATTTCTTTGTATTTTGAAATAAAATTGGATCACATGCAACTCAAAGATTTAAATACCATTTATTTTTTAAAATTTTCAATTGAGAATTTTAAACGGGCTTTAAGTCACATTTATGTAAAATGTTTATATACTTGATTTTAAATTTATTCTATAATCTGCTAAGGTTAATTTCTTACTTAAGAATCAAATTAAATATACTTATTTGGTATGTAGGTTTCAACTCATAATATTCAATCAAGAAAAAATTGCTATACATGAATTTTAGATTTGTTTTCTAATACACAAGTTCTCTTTTTTCCTTTTACAGTTGTGGTTTTTTTTTACAAACCACCGAAATGTCACAAGCGCCCTTTTGCTTTTGGAGTGACTATATAATTTATCGATAATATGTAAATCTAGATGTCTATTCTATATATAAATATTTTCAATTTATTATAAGGAGTCAATGGTTTATTGTACAATTCATGCGATTAACGACTGAAACCATAGTCCTACTTTATTGTAAAGTAAAATAAATAAAGATATTTCAAGTGAAAACACTTTATGGAACCAACCCAATATAAAACGTTAAAAAATATATTTTTAGTAAGCTGCGTACATACATGAATTTATTGAAAACTATGCTTTAAAACTTTCTTTAAATTTATATGAAACTATAAAAATTATTTGAAAAGGTTGTCTAGGGGTCAACTGAGTAAGCTTTTAATCCAAAACAAGTGATAAGTTTTTTAATGTATATATTTAAAAGTACTCATTGTATACTTATTTACAAAAGCTCATCAAATATAGCGCATTTACAATAAAATAACGTCTAGATTGAACTATTCCCTGACATAAATAAAATTAACGTTAATTGAAAATAGTGCGTGTTTTGGCTAGTGAGAAACTTACTTTTCTTATTACACCAATATGTTAAAATCATTATACAACACGTAAGGTGGAAATTTTTTTTTATTATTAACGAACGTGATAAAATGCTTTCAAACAAATAAAAATATAATTTACAATTGATGAATTTATACCTTTATATTCACAAGAATTAAAGAACTGAAATAAATTTGGTGAAAAGTAAGATCAATTATAGAAACTTTATTTAACGACATTAAAGATTTAATATACCTACAATGTGTAGCACATGGTTTGCCCAAGGACAAAACGACATCCTAGAAGAGCTATAATGGTTATCTCACGACGCCTGTTTTTAAGAATCGTTTTAAGGGAAGGTGGGAGTGTCGGGGTGTTATGAAAACATCAATTCATAATTCAATTTAATTATCAATGTATGAAAGCTTCCACTTTTTTAGTATTTGAGACTCAACCGAGCAGGCAAGTAGAATAAAAGTAAAATAATGTTAATTACTAAATGTCTGGTACGACAAACTTGCAAATTGCATGATTTCATATTGAAATATTTTTTCAAGCCAAAAGACAATCTTTAATATTGTAAAATAAGAACAACATTTTTTCTAATACACATTCATAATTTAAATTCAGTAGCATCACGTAAGCTTTAAGTTGTGAAATAATCGAAATAATTCTTGCCTTTTCAAAAACGAAAGATGTCTTGATCAATAATATAAACCAAAGTTTAACGTAAAGTAAAGTTACGTAAAATTAATGAACGTAGGTAAATAGCTGTGGTTTTCTCGAAAATAAGATTATAAATCATTCAATCCTAAACGTCATATTTTAGCGTATTTAAATATTAACCTCCTTTAATTTATTAGCGTTTCAGTTTGATTCATACGAAAACGTATATTATTACAACAAAGTTTTGCATAATACCTCGTACGAATCCAATACGTCTCATACAATAATAATTAATCTATGACGGAGGCACACGTAATTATATTCAATGAAAATCTTAAGACTGCTTTCACTTGCCGAAGTAAGGGATGTTTCGGATAGCACTATACCCAGACAAGTGGCTTTGTGCCTGATTGATGACTTCTCTTCTTGTAGGGTAACCTAGTTCTAGAGATGCGGGGGAGGAATTTAGTATCGATATTATTTGATATCGCTTAAAATTTATGTTTAAATTAGTTATATATTGAAACAATTCAACAAACTATTTTAAATTAAAATGACTCTTTTAGTAACCATTTGTTTTACTGAATCAATTAGTTTCATGTTGTTAAGCAAGATATATATTATTATAGTTAATTGAAAGTCTACTGATAACAATTCCAATAGAGTTATGAATATTTTATTATAATAAGCGTTAGTAAAATTTACGACGATTTATAAAAAATAACGTTGCCGGAAATACGTTTTTTTAGTTAATGGATGTTGAATATTTGTTTATCAATTACATATAATTGATTAATTCTCGTAGTAGTAATGACTACTAAAAAATGACTACAGGTGTATCTAGTAATACGTACTTTAATTTCAATTGAAATGTTATATCTGCTTCTGCCATTTAAAAAAAATTTTTACATCGTTAAAACAAACACTTTATAAACATAACTTTTCGACTTGTCCTTGTTTAATATATTACTAGATCAGAGATATTTTGTGTGTTTCTTTATGGGTTTGTGATTTTTCAATAGAAAATCTTATTGTCTAATTTGTGACTGGTGAAGCTTAGAAATATAATATGATACACAAACTTTGAAATAAACGTGAGGATAGCAATAGTTTTACATTTTTATAATAATCAACAAACATGCAAAAGTAAAAAGGTTCGTGAAGGTAAAAAATGTTTCTTTAACAAACTTTTTAGAGTTTACTTTATAATTATAATACAACAAGTTAAAATAAGGCACTTGCTTTTTATTTTCTTAGCCACTTTCACGTGCAATATGAAATATTATAGTTTATTTACACAACTGTAGAATAAGAAAAAGGTACAATCAGTAGTGAATAACTCGATTCGCTTTTTTCATAGAGTGGAAAAATACAATGACGACAAAGACAATTTGTAAGCTTACCGCATTATCTACGTCCCATTTTGAGATCCATAATTGCGTGACTATAATTGTTCTGAACGTGATTCATTTTCCGATTAAATGTCACTACAAGGTGTCGTCAAAATAACTTGTCATCAGCCAATATATATATTCTTTGATAATACTAACTTCATCTGATTTTAATGATAACCTTTACTGGATTGTGACATGAGGAATAAAGATTTCGCCTTTCATAGCTTCACATTAAACCAATTTGTATTGCAGAAGAAAATTTTTGAATGATAACGTAATATAAATAATATTTTATTGAACTAGGTATAAATAGTATCTTTAATCATTTAACGGACAGTAAAAACGGAATTATTGGAAACATCCTTACGTAGTTTCACCAAACAACGAGGGTTAGAAACTCCACGCCTTTGTCGACAAAAAAATCTCGTTAACGGAACCGGGCGAAATGGGCACAATGCTTTCCATTAATTTTTCTAATTAGGCTTACGTCCGGTGTTCAACTTAGCAAATGGTGAAGTAGAAAAAAACATCCCGGAAAGCTGGATTTGTCTCGAGGAGCTTTTTTGTAAATACAAGTGTTTGTGTTATTGGCCAAGAGATTGAGCAGGTACGATAAAGCTCAAGTCTTCGATCAAAATAAAGCAATATAAGAAACCATGAATATAACAAGTAATGCTTTTTGTATGAAATAATAATTAATATCACATGAAAACCTCTGGAATAAACTGGAATAAAATTATTTATTTTATTGACAAATTTATCCCTATAAGGTAGCCAAATCCAACAAAACTATTCTAACATAAATATCTCTTCTTTATTAACAAACGATTGTTTTTGCAAGAAAATGCTGCTTTATTAATGATAAATCCAGTTTTCTCTTAAAAAATAATTTATATTAAATTTAAGTTCAAATAAACTTTGTGTACATATTTGAACCCCACCATATGCACTTGATAGTGAGTCAAGTATTTCTGACAAAATGTTATATGCAATAACACAGAAGTGCAATACTCTTTTTAGATAAAACTACTTTAATTTAAAAGCTTATTAACTGTGACATTAGTCGAAATAGCCTTCTATTGACGGTGATATTGAATATTGTAGTCTTTTGATATCAATTTTATATGAAAGACCTAGTTTCATTATTCTGAAAGCAAGATTTAGTTGGCTAGGCGGCTAGAGAAACTGTGAAATTATCTATTATAGTATTTACACAGATTGCCCAAAGCAATATAAAGAAGAACTGCGGGACTAAAAATACGTAAAAACATTGAGTTTATTCATTACACGTACGTGAAAGACTGTTTTTTATTAACCATCGTAATATTTTTTATTTGTATCGTGCTTTGCTTTCCCTTTGATTATTAAGTCCGTTTTTATCGTGCTTTTAGTAATAAGTTGATTAAGCCGAAGCGTTTTTCTGCCAATTGAAAGATAGAATCAGTTGATTCTTGATAGAATGATACTATATACTTACACAAATATTTTAAAAAAAACATGATCTTTGGATAAGTGTAATATTTGTAAGTAACGGGTTTTAATATCTTGGTCAATCAATTCAATAACATCTAAATATAATATTGAATAGCCAAGTGCTTACTTACCTAACCTACTATCCATACATTTTCTGAAAATATAAAGTGAGAGACTGATATGCAATCAGCTGTCGTTAAAAACATTATAATTATTGAATGCTCCGTTAGAGAACATTAATTAGATGTATATCGCGAATAGATAGGATTAAAAATTATGTACAAATCTTTTAACAAACTATATAAATAATTTTGTTTCATACCTGATACACATATACAGGGAAAAAAGCTTGTTTAAAAATAGTAAAGCTTTTTGAATAAAGTAGTTATTTGAAAATAGAATTAAATATATCTCAAGTCTCTTAAAAGTTTCTCAAAATGTACGCTTCCTAATAATGCGTTCAGTTTATGTGTATAAATTTCCGCAGCTACCATTAGGTATACTCTCTGTTAACAAATTCTTTACATCGAGTTTCTTTGTGTGGTTTCAGGCATATCCAGACTTTACAGTTTATGTATAATGAGAAGACATGCGTGGGAATTTCGCTTCAAGCAAATCATGGAAAACCATTTTCAGTAGCGAAACAGTTAACAACGCCCTACAAAATAAGTACCCGTACAATATGTTTCAGTAAAGAAGAGAGGTACAAAACGGCGTCCGGTCTGGAGGCTTTCTATTTTTCTGAATGGCGTCCTCTTTGAATAGGGCACTGGGGACTCCACCCTTTGCCTTGAATCTTTTCCAATTTGAAAGGGTCTCACTGGGATAGAGGGATTTGCCAAGATAAAAAGAACTTGAACGTAAATATTAATGAATTTCAATTGCAAAGCATACAACATCAAATGCTTGTGGAAGATCGCGTCTGAATATTTTATCGAGATAATTTACGTTTTGGTCTTTTAAAATGAAAACTTTTTGCAAGCGCTGGTATTTGACCAAGGTAGTAAGTAAATGATTCATATGGGCACATAGACACTTGTCAGACTTTTTTTTATTGTAAATAAATATACTTTTATGAACTTGTGATATTGTTAGCTAAGTGTGGTGTTTTAAATGGGTCCATTTATTTCCTTTTTATTTATATTGAATATGACGTTGTTCATTACTGATCATGTGTAATCTTTAAATGATCATTAATTTTGACTGGAAAGAGATTATTGCAAAAAAATAATAAAAGTTTGCCTTGGTTTTTATTATTCCGATTTACTTAAAAGTTTGTTACAATGATTTTCAACCCTTGACAAATCGATCATTCATAAATAATTATGGGAGATACTATTAATGGTACGTTGTTTTTTTTCAATCAATCATAATGGAAAAACCTGTCGAATTTAATATGAAAAAAAAAATAAGTTTAACTCAGATCACCATCAATATAGCTGGTAGACTAAGTGATATTTTTTAACAATTCCTATTATTTAAAAACTGTATTAAGTATTATTTACTCACTGTCAGTTAGAATTCATCCGTGCACTTGAATACCTTTAGATGTCGAAAGGTGAAATCCAGATGGTTGTTGCCAAACTTACGGAAGTGTACAATGTTTTCAGGATTCAATCAAAAAGATAAATAACAGAAGCATACAAAAATAAGTTCCAAAAACTGTTTTTTGTTTTGGTTCCAACAAAACTAGATACATTTTTCAAATAAATACTTTATTTCATTTCATAAAAAGATTTAAACGATATTAGAGTCATGCTTTTGTGCGGGAACATTATAAATTAGGATTTAAATGTGTATATAATATGTATTCTGAAAAGTAGTTTTATTATAGTTAAAAGAGCTTTCAATCTCGAGATTTTGGATACAAAAATCCCGGTCAATTAATTATTCAATTTCGCATTCCGAGATTCTCTGTAAATACTAAAAAATAATTCATATTTCGAATTGAATACTTCCTGTTTAACTACGACATGTACCTCGGTTTTTTTCAAGGTATTGTGGTCTCCCTCTTTCTTACTTTTTGAATACCATTTGTTAAAAACTAGCTGAATAATGCAATCAATAAAATAAAATACAAAACTAATTTGATCGTTATATCAATTTCAATTGTTTTGTGTTTATTTTTGTTAATGACTGTATCATTCCAATGCTCTAAAAATGATTAAATAATATATTGTTGTGAATAAAAAATTAAAATATGTAATGCAATGAAATTAATTAAATGAAGTTATGCGACTTATCAGCGGGAAGGGGAGGAATCACAAAATATAGAAAAAATGGAAAGCTCAGCGGAGAACTAGGATTAAGTTATCACAGGGAAGTGGATAAGGTTTGCTAATCTCGGTACACTTTACTTTGTTCTCTAAGGAGAAATATATGCGGTAGTTAAATTTTGGGCGCCAGGCGTGAAGATAGACACCAAATGACAAAATAATAATATTAAAAATACGGTTACCGTTAAAAACAACTTTTAATAGGGATACGGAAACCGTAGATGCACAGAATTTAAATTATAAACAAATAAAACAGAAATTACACGACGAAACAATATTTATGAACAGATGGTTACACGTAAACAGGAAAACTATTATAATATATAAATATAAAATTACGACCTTGGATGATAAACATCTCGGCAACGAACTCTGGTGTCCGAGGCCAATCTCCAGCGCGTTACCGGCACGTCCTACTCGTTCCATATCCTGGCGCGTAAGAAAGTTTTAACGCAATTCTTGACGAGGCTTCCCCTTGTTCTCCTACCAACGACGCAGCGATGTACGTATCGCCGTTAGGGGACGATCGTAATGTTGCGACGAAATCGTAACAGAGCTCCCAAACTTCGGAAAAACAATATACATTCCGATTATTGAAGTTACAATAGACACAAATAAAATTTTAAATATATAATTTAGAACATGTATTTACACTTAATGACCAATCTCGGTATCCTGAGATTGAGAAATTCTGAATCCTGAAATCTCGGCATCATAAAAAGGACGGGGATTGGATTCCCTAATTGTAACATCTGGTGAACAAATATATCTATTGAACAAAACCAACAAAAAAGAGACTTTATATTTCAAAACTTGTATTATATTTCACATATTACAACAAAAATCTAGATTCATAAATCCAAAGCAATTTATTGAAGCCAACATGATGTCATTAGCAATCATATACCAGCGTATTTTTATTAAGTTTGCATTCGCAATCATTTCAAATCTTAAGATAACTGATCTACTTTTGATTTATTCAAATGTTCTTAAAAAATCATATAAGTTCTGGCAAAAAAATGTTGGAAAATTCTTCTTTTGCTTATAATATCTATTCAATATATTTTCAGAATAGTAGCGTTCTTTTGAGAAAGTTTAAAATTTTATTTAATACTAGTGAGTACCCGGCATGCGTTGCAATGCCACGCAAAGAAAGAATGGGTTTGTGTTTTAATTCTGTATATTGAAGTGCTTTTGGATTATAGGTCTGCACGGGCTGAAATTTCATAAAATTAGCCGGTCCGAGCCCGAGACTCAACATCACACTTCTTACATGAACCCGACCCGAAGAATATATTTATTTTTCTCATGCCATATTTTTTAATATTGCAATGCATTTATACTTTTCAAAACAATATATGCTATCGTTTCCATATTTCCGACGATATTCATAGCACATGGAGAATAAATTATTTTAGTTATGAAAACTATTGCCTTACGACTGACTCATGACCAGAATATATTAATTAAGAAATCTTTTTTCTAAATTTGAATTCTTTACCCACCCGAGCCCGGGCCCGTACATACCTTTATTTTGAAAATACAATATTTTTGTTTTTTTTCGTCTGGTTCAGAGATGTGACTAGTTGTAAATATTTTGATACTTTTTTTAGATTGTAGATTTAATTTTTTTGTTCTTAAGAAACCTTAACGGGTGTGCGCACAACAACTCACTAAAGTTTGATCGAAATTGGATCAATGGTATAGGAATGCGTAGAGCACAAACAAACAAACAAATCTTCATTTTTATATATATTTAATTTAAATATATTAATTGACTACATTAAATTAATATCTCTTTCACCATCACGTCATCGTTAAAACTATTCTTCTGTTTTATCATTCAATCTAAAATTTGGACTATGGCGCAATACTGTATTTATTATCAACTGTATAATTTATAATGGTAATATTTCGGTATTTTTTACCGCAATGAAATTTGTAATTTCTACTAATTTACCTTATTTTCTGTTTTCTTGTTTGTGGTTTAATATTACTTTACTCAATTATTAAATTTATTGCGGCTTATATTTGATAGAAATTGTATTGGCTTTTTGATCAGTTCTTGGCTTGAGGCTAGCAGTCGATTTTATTTTAGTAAAATTACTTATGTTGATGAAATTGTAATCCATCGTTTATTTTCATTAAATGGAAATGGTAGTGAACGAAAAGCTTAAAAACTTTAACCGTATTCAAATTGTCCGAGTAACTTTCACATAATAGCCCAATTACTTAAACTATTTGAAGTTTTATTAATTTAATTCTATTAGATACATTATTTAAGTTCTCATCTAAGCAATTATTTACAATATATGTATATAGGTAAATACATAGTTCTGTTAGTACTTTACCTAGTTTTTATTGTAAATTTCAGTTACTTAAGGATTCATAAAAGGTTTTAATATTGGATCTTTTAGCAAGAAAACAGGAAGGTTAACGAGATTTGTCAATTTAGTAAATCATTTTTTTTAATTTTTATTGTGAATTCTTCCGTGTTATAAAAATTAGTAAAAATAAGATTAATTTCGGCTTATCGTATAAGGTATTGGCTTGTTTTAATATCAGCTATTGTATAAATCCAGTTATAGCCCGGGGAAAAAATAATGAAATATTCGAATTCCTGTTTTATTATTTTCATCAATGGGCTCAGGAGCAGACTTTTGAATGCGTGTTATTTTGAAGATAATTATTCTTTTGTGGGAAATAATTTTCACATTATTGTTCCAACAAAAGACAATAGAACAAAAGCGTTAAGCCGAGAGAAGCATTTTAAGTCCTCACGGTCTCATTAATACTAACAAAGCCAGAGAAATCAAAAAGTTTGGTCCTGCGGACAAACGCAAACGGGATGTCAAAACAAAATAATGGGAGTTCCAGGGGCGCTGAGAAAAAACATTGGAATTATTATAAAAAGTCAAGTTGAACGACAAAAATAATTTCTAGTGTCATACAATCAATTGGATTAAAATTTTATCTCATTTGTGGAATGAATGCGTAAGAAATAAATTGTTTCTATATTCAATTTAAATATCATTGTATAAATACAAGACCAAGTATAGGGATATTCTTATTTTTGAAACGTTAATCTTTAAGACGCATTTTTATAGGAAGTACACATTTTTTATATCAAAAAATTATATTCCGTATTTGATTCACCTTTAAGAATATCTAGCAGAGATAAAACGTTTCACCAAGCACAGTTTTGAATCCTTTAAAGTTTATACTATAGTTTTGATTTTATAAGAATCGAAAAAATAAAATTCATCGCATTAATATGTCACTTGGTTAGGCAATGAAAAAATGACACTAGAAGAACCCCTAAGCTTGACAAGAAATGCTTGACAATTGTCGAGAGTCACGTGCTCTGCACTTGAGGGAAAATGCTTTTCAACCTGTCTGTATTATTCATTCGTGAGGCCCTGGTTGAAAACATCAGGTGCATAACTTTTTACTTATTTGAATCTTTCTAATGAAGCAAAAGAATATCATTATTTTAGCATTTTTGTGAACCAAAAATTAAAAAAATATATCTTTACAGATAACAGTGAGGAAAAAGAGCATGGAATGAGAATAGCCCTATTTTTTTTTATTTAGCATTAATATTGTCAGACATGTAGAAGAGTGGTGTTTTATCTTGTTAATTTGCAGGGTTAAAAATTTGAATCCCGAAGAGAAACTTTAATCTATGGTTATGTTATCTTTAGATAGTGAAATAATTATATACTAATGCTGAAACATTTAAAATCTATTTAACACCTATTGACAGGTTAATTCAATAATTTTTCAGATTTTTTATGACAGACTAGTTTCAAAGCATTTATTTTATATATTTTGTTATCGTTTTTATTGAAAAAAAAATATTTTCTTTGGTGACGTAAGGTTCTAGTGTAAATTAATTGGTCAATGCATTCTAGTTATGTAATTATTATGTATGTATCCATTTTATGAAAAACTCACATTGTCTGCATTCTAGAGAATAATCAAACCCGAATAAGTTATATTTTGAATTAGTTTTTGAATACCAAAATGTTTGTCGAGTGAAACACATTCTTCAACAAAATATATCATTTCACGAAATTAAAGTTTTCTTTATGAACAGTTATGTGCCTACTTACTTATGTACAACTAGATTGATGTGTACCTATTTATAACTACACAGTTATTATTTTTATTTTTATTGAAAAAAAACAGTTTTTGCGGATAAAAATTCAATATAAATTAACTCAAAATTAGTATTCCTGTTTTATAGAAGACCTTCGATAATAGTTTTATTACCAGAGGAAGTGACGTTAGTTAATTAGTTTGTGTTATCAATAAGCAATATTCTAACCATTTATTCTACAATCACTAATGCTAGTATACATGAAGCAACGTTAATAAAAATAGTTAAAGCAATGGGCAATTAATAATTTACTATCAAATCTTACGTGAAAATAGGCCAGAGAACTGTAGTGGGTTATAAATACGACGGTACGAATCCTAAGTCTAAATAATTAGTGTATTCAGAACCCGTGACTTACGCGTGACCGTAATTTCGAATTATGTATAATTGGTAGTAGCTTCTATTCGCAGTCTGCATTGGGCTTACAATTTGATCCCTCATTCACGCTTTACGTTGATACAGACCTCTAAATCGTTAATAAACGGTGTATCACATATAGGATATCGCTAAAATCTCATATAAATCGGTTTTCTGTTTAGATATTTTATGGATAAATATCCAGATTTATCCTTCCTGCTGATATTGTAAATGAGATACATACAAAACGGTTAAATACATTGAAGAGCGTTTTGTTTTCAATTTATTTCATATTATTTCCTATATGAGACAAGTGATTGCCAGTTTTTAATACAAAATTATCCTTATTAATTGTAGTACTAAAAAAAATTATTCTTTTCCAAGCGATTCAGTGAAAAATAATAATCATGTCTAAAGTCAATAAAATAGGGTATCAAAAAAATACACATTTGAGATTTTTTTTTTTGTTGAATTAATAAAAATAAATCATATCAATTTTAGACCAGGGGTGTCCAAGATGTCAATCGTGGTTTACTGATCAACTATTTAGTCATTCATAAATGCCCGCGTGATGCTTTGAAACAAAAATTGATAGATTAAAAACAAATTACAAATTTAACTCATAATTTGGGTCATGTGAATATGTTTTTCCTGTTATTTAGATCAGTGTTCCCCAACCGGTGGTCCACGGCCCAGAGCCGGGCCACAAACAGTATGCCAGATTTCAAGAAATTCCAAGTATTAGTGATCCGCGATTTTTTTTTACTTTTTTTACCGGTCCGGAGGTGTAAAAAGGTTGGGAAACACTGATTTAGATCACTCAAAAGGTATCGTGAGAAGGATGATTAATGCAATTTAAAAATACTGACACCTAGCACTCTTCCTGTTCTACGCGATACAGAAGACTGATCTGATCATCAGTTGATAATGCTCGTGATGAGCGAAACCGGTCCTGATCATTATAAATATGTGGAAGTAGTACAAATGTATTGTGTTTTATTTTTTTAAATATCTATCATGTTTTGTTTATCAAAAGAAGATTTTTTGTAAAAAAAACATCTTTTCCCATTAATATGTCATAGTACCTGAAAATTTCTAGTTTTAATAAACTATTACTGTTACCAACTTTAACATTCGATTTTTCCTGAAAATATTAACAAAATTCTTCCGTAAAACGATTTTCTACATCGTTATAATCACAATAGTGAAGTATAAGAGTTCTCGTTCTAAATCGAGGGTGGCGAGCCGACTAGTAGAAGATGTAGAAATACTAAGGGATGCAATGAATCAAGGGTAAGTAAGTGAGGGCCTAAGAGGCTGCCTATGAGTTAGTGGGAGAATAGGAAGAAAGGTATCGTAAGAGGCACCGTCATAAAAGTTGGTCACATAACATTTGGATTTCATTATTAAGTGGGTTTCTTCGCTATTATACCGCTCCCTTATAATAATAATTGTCATGAGTGAATGTAATAATTTTAGTTCATGCTTTCAGACTTCAGAATAATAATATTATAACAGAAACCATTATATGACTGCGATATTAAATAATCTTATTATTTACTGATAAATAAAGGTAATAAAAGTTATGATGTATTACGGAAGAAAGAATAAATAAACTATAGGATTTGAAAGCAAATTTAAAATTGATACAGATTTTTTTTGACTTGTGAAATTAAATATGACAGTTGTTTTATTTTTTCAATAATAATATTCTAATAAAAATTATTATGAGAATATTATTGACAATAGTTTATAACTATAATTTAAGACATCGACTGAGGGTGCTTGATGGAATTTCAATATCAAATTTGGATTATTGAGATTTTGTACACTTCCATGTATTTTGTCACTAACGACCCGGGTTTCGCCTTTCGGCATCTTCAGGCATTCGAGCACACGAATGGACTCGAACTGACAGTTTATAACTATGTTTATAACTGAAAAGTTTATAACTATGTTTCAATAATTATTAAACTTACGGGACTAATGAGTAAGCAAATTTGTATAGTTGACCAGAACTAAATAGCAAGATAGTTTATTACGGTCAAGTCAATTGGAAAGACACTTAGACGCTATATTATGAATTTATGAGATTTTAACGATATAGTGGATTTTTCGATGCTTCTCAAACGGTTACAAAACCTTAATGAATTAATTGGTATATACTGATAAAACAACTGTTAAAATAAATTAATTTATTAAGGACGGTAAGAATTATATATTTTAGTATTTTCGGCAATACTATTGTTCTAATGATAGTGTGATGCCATTGAAGGCGTGAAAAAGCTAACGACTTGCCTTATCCAATACTTATATACGTAACTTAACAAAAAATAAAGGTTGGGTGATTGACTTATAACCAATCCTCTTAAAATACATTCTGTTTTAAAGATTCACTAATACGTCATATGCTCCACATTGGGGATGGAAAAAATGGTTTAAGCAGATCGGAAAACCGATGCTAATATTTTATGACCAAGGTTTTTTCTAAATTTTATAAATGATAATGTTAATTTGCTATAAATAAAGTTATATGATTTTGAATTTCGTAGTAGGTAATTCAAAATACAATGATATCATTGTAGATCAAATAACTATTAGTAAATATATTGTAACACATAACTAAAATTAAAAGTTACTTATTTTATACACATATAAAACATTTATATATAACCGATATATATGTTGGCCTCTGTGGTCTAGTGATAAGAGCTTTGCCCTAGCGATCAGGTGGGTCTTGGTTCAAGTGCTAGTAAAGTCAAAATTTAGATTTTTTAAATCAAAATTTGTGATCTTGGATAAGAGTGACTTAAAAAAAAATGTTAACTAGTTTATCTGGTCTTGAAATTTTCAAAATATTTGACGCATTGGCTGTTATGTCAGATATTTTTTTAATAAAAAAATTGTAAAATTAAAAAATATGAAATACGTAATTATTTATCTACGCTTTGTAACTTTTATTCTGATTAAATAAACTATTAACTTTGGTTCGTTAATTACAGGAACGTAAATAAACTGAAAAATTTAACTCCGGTTCGTTAGAGCAACCGTAAAATCAAAACCAATTTCCCAATAACACTTTGATAGCTATTCGATAGTTGGCAAAAGTTGTATGTAAGTAAAAATACCTTTCATTATATTATAACTGACTGCCGGGTATCGATAGCCAGGTAAGTGCTTTGCAAATTGCGCCAAGTTGACCGCCCGTTCGATAATGCAGTTAACCAGAATCGAGATATTAATCTGCAACTACGATTACATGATGGGCTTCAGAAGTCAATATCATTCTCATGTCGAGACTAGGGATACCAACTATTTGTCATTATCAACTATTCGGATATCGAATAAAAAAATTGAAACCATCCGAATAGATTAAAATATTCAGATAGTTTTTGAGGTAGGAAAATAAAATTAAAAATTCTAATTGAATAAGTTATAAGATAAAATTACATATACTAAAATATTAACTTATAGTACATTAAAATTTGTAAGAAAACAAGCTCATTTATATTAAAATTCACATTTATTTATCTTTTAAATCACTGATATACATATCAATATTTTTAAGGATGATATTATAAGCTTTTACCCAGATATAATTAATATAAATACACATTCCAATACCGTTTCATTGTATTACAATATTAAAATTTGCAGCTGCCTCGGATAAATTTAACGGTATTTATTCAATTACTTAAATTAAAGCATGTTTAAAGGGTTTTTTTTTACTAATTCCTCAAACTCAATGATAAGACACTGAAAGCGTCCAAGATGGGTGAAGACAAAAAAATATATTCATTATTTTTATCGAAATCTGGAGAAATTATGATGTAATCATTTGTCGATTTTGTAAACTGTTTCATCAAAAATTATTACGGATTGTATTCGATTAGTTTCCCAAATATTCAAATATCGAATAGTTAAAAAAGGAGCGAATGTATTCGGATATCGAATATTCGAATACTCGAGTCGCAGTCCCTAATCCAGACCCTTGTTGCATGACGCTGGCTTTTACACTTGCCAAACTATGTTACTTGCTCTTGTAGAACTCGTGTACTTATTGGAAGGATGGTGGTGATTACATATCACAGACAAGAGTAACCAAATTTTAAAATCTTAATATCGACCCTTATCGACAGATTGGCTATTGGTATTAATTTTGTATTAGATAAGATAATAGAATATCGTAATAACGTAGTGTTGTGAATAAATAAAATTAAAATAATTAAAAAGTAAATTACAATGAAATTAAATTAAATGAAACTACTTATCAGCGGGAAGGGGAGGAATCACAAATTATGAAAAAATGGAAAGCTCAGCGGAGAACTAGGATTAAGTTATCACAGGGAAGTGGATAAGGTTTGCCAATCTCGGTACACTTTACTTCGTTCTGTAAGGAGAAATACATGAGGTAATTAAATTTTGGGCGCCAGGCGTGAAGATACACGCCAAATGAAAAATAGTCATAATGAAAATACGGTTACCGTTAAAAACACATTTAATAGGGATGCGGAAACCGTAGACGCAAAGACTTTACATTATGAGCAAATAAAACAGAAATTACACGACGAAACAATATTTATGAACAGATGGCTACACTTAAACAGGAAAACTATTAAAATATATAAATATAAAATTACGACCTTGGATGATAAACCATCTCTGCGGCGAACTCGGATGTCCGAGGCCAATCTCCAGCGCGTTACCGGCACGTCCTACTCGGTCCACATCCTGGCGCATAAGCAAGTTTTAACGCAATTCTTGGCGAGGCCTCCCTTGGTCTCCTACCAACGACGCAGCGAGGTGCGTATCGCCGATAGGTGACGATTGTAATGTTGCGACGAAATCGCAACAGTAGCGTCATAGTATTATTATTCTTTCTCATTTCAATATTGAATTATTTAAATAGCTGATTTGAAATTTTTATTTTAGGGGTATCTTCATAAAAACTGTGTAAATTTTAAAAGTATAAAGTAGCATCAAACACTATTTTGTAACTTTTTTTACCATGTCCGCTCCCAACATGGAGCATATGAACACCTAATGGAGATTTCTCAACAGAATTTTTCTATGTAAACTGTTTGTTACTCAGTTGCTCAACCTCTGTTTTTTCGAAGAGAGTAGGTATAGAGGGATAGAGCTAAGACAGGACTAGCGGGCAGCTATTCGCTATCGCTACGCCCTGTTTTTGAGGATCGGATGGGTGGGAGGATGTTTCAGACATCACAAAAAGTTATAACTACGCACAGAAATCCACGAATAGATTGAAAAAACAATTTATGAAACTGTCCGCACCGGGACTTGAACCCAAGACATCCGTAACCATAGCCGACGATGTTACCAACTGCGGAGCCAATAATTTTTTTAAACTGTAGTATATCAAAAATAAAATCATTGAGTAGTATTGGCTTTAACAAACCTTAATGTAATAACTGTTCAGCCAGTTATATCGGATACACAGCTAAAAGCTTATAAAATATTGAGGTAGAGGCTTGAAGTAATGTTTTAAAAAAATGAAAATCATCCCTTCGAGAATACCCGTGAATTAAAAAAAAATCTTTTTTCTAACTTATTTTCTATTACCACCTCCCCCCACCCCCCCTCTCACACAAGTAATAAATTAGTATTCTTATAGTTTGTATCATTAATAAGGATAAAAAAAATATTTTTTATATTGTTAGGTCTGCTTTTTTGCTAAACATTGGAAATTAAAACCATTAACATCATATGGAACTTGTTGCTATATTTTAATATAGTATTCCGTTTCCCGGAAAATTTCGTAGTGCTTTATTGAATAAATAGATCATTTTCGTAAATCGATAGGTAGGTAAAAGTTTAATTCACAGTGAGTTATTGCACAAACATGAATCTGATATGTTAACGATTTATTAATTTGGATTATTGAGATTTTGTACACTTCCATATAAAATACATGGAAGTGTACAAAATCTCAATAATCCAAATTTGATATTGAAATTCCATCAAGCACCCTCAGTCGATGTCTTAGATTTATTAATTGTTAATAATTTAGTATGTTTGTGTACAGATAGAATGCATTGTTTTCTTAATGCTTGATATCTATTTAAATATAAACTCTCAAACTATTACAAGCCAGAATTTATTTGATAACTGTGTGATTATTCAAAGCTAAAACCAAATTCATAAATCTACAAGCAAATAATTTATAATATAAAACAAACTGTGTCAGATACTATACAAAATCACAAACTACCACATGTTTGTGTTGCAAAATCGACCGATTTTTAGCTTTTTTGTGTTTTATTTTCAGTCAAAATAAATCGTAAAATTTGTCTGATTTTTACAAGTTTCAATTTTCCTTTATTTCAAAAACAATAAACCTGTTTTCTCAATCGCCAACTGCAACTTAGTATTACAAAATATAGAGGGCCAACTATGCTTATCCGTAATAAAATATTATTAATAAGTTTAAACGTTGTTTGAAGACGCAACCTTGATTTCTTATATTAGTTCAAATTATTATATAATTCAGTATTCAGGTGAACTTCATTTCAAATATGTTAGCTTGAAATTAACGAGCTGGTTACATATCAAAGAGGAGTATTGTTTATTTCACACAAAATAGTTTGGAATTCATGTATTTAAATATCATGACTATGTATAGACAATGTTTTTTTTTTCCATGTTCGCTCCCAATGTGGAGCATATGGTCTCCTAATAGAGGTATCTCAACAGATTTTTTTCTATGAGAACTATTTGTTACTCTGTTGCTCGACCTCTCTTTATCGAAGGGAGTAGGGATAGAAAGATAGGACTAGGACAGGACTAGTGCTTAGCTAATCACTCTCGCTACGCCCCGTGAGGTTGGGATGGGACTACGAACAGAAATCCGTCAATCGATTGAAATATCAATTGTTTATGAAAATCTTTCGCACCGGGAATTGAACCCAAGACATCCGTGGCCGTAGCTCACGATGCTACCAACTGCGCCACGGACGCCGACAGCAATGAAAGTAGAGTCATTATGTTTTCTTAGGCTTGTGGGAAGAAATGAAAAATGAAAAAACTAGGTGAAATATTGAGAAATAACTAGAAATAACTAGAAACTCTGAAGCACCATTTCAAGTCAACTTTTATCTTCCAAGGTCTCCAAAAAATATCGATTTGGTAAATGCACTTAATACCAGATTAGCATCAGAAAAGAATAAAATATATACTGTTTACACTTCGTAGAATATGATAATCAGTCAAATGTTGTACCAGATATAATTTTAAAACATGGTTCAGTTTCATATTCGGTGAAAATTCGATTTTAAAATTAAAATTGATAAATTTCTTATTCTAATGATTGTGTAAAATGTCCAAATGTGGAATAAAAAAGTAATCAATTTCAATGTTATAACATTCATTTCATTTTAGGATATTCGACTGATGACGGAAGGTCTCAGAAGTACAAGGGTAACCAATTATTGTTATTTTTTTTAACAAATTATATATAGAAATTCTCATATCCTTAAGAAAATTTCAAGTTCAAAATAAATGTTGATTATTTACGTATTTGTTATTTAAGCGCCTTTCTGTATTTTGTCAAAGTGATGTTTTATTTGAAAAAATTTTTATTCGGCTCAATGGATTTCTTTTATGTCTTTATTCGTAAAATACAATTGTACAAAAATAAATATCTAGAAATAGCTCTCCTAAATTTAACGCGATGTTTAAAATATATGTATCCGAAGCACATAATTTAGGTCGATCAGGGAGCAGCGGTAAACAAAAAATCCTTCAGCCTCACACCTTTGATCACAGCTGAAATATATTAGAGTCTAATTGGTCAGGAAACCCTGATTGGCAGGGGTCTCGAGACTGGAGGATTCTCTACGAGAGATGAACGCTGGCCCGACAGTGATTTATGTGGCCAGGTTGTGGACGATCGATTTGAATGTGATTAATGCTGCACCGTACCCTTCTTCGTTCCGGGGGCTGCCGCGGCCAGCAGGCGACCGTCCGACCACGCAACGTCATGCTACGGAGACAAATGGTAATCGAATCATATCTACATACAACCGATTAAGCGTAATCGCGATCAGGTGTTCTTGTCTAAGCTATGATTTAACTGGATACACAAATTATAGAGCACTTTTCAAAAAAACAAATGATTTTTTTTTGAGAGACAATAAAATATGTAACAAATTTAAGAACGGAAATTGATGGCCATTACAAATAAAGTACATAATTTATTAAAATATCTTTACACATCTTCGTGCGACATTATTTCGTTCGGTGATTCGTTAACTTTTTTGATTCAGTGGTAATTTTGTGGAAATTCATTTTTAATATAAAATTGATAACTTTGCTATTCTCCTTGTTTTATCACAAACGTGACGCGTTTCACCTCTTTTGAAGCATCTTCAGACTAGCCATATCGCAAGGTTATTTATTTCAAAGATAAATAATAATTCTAATTTTTACATTAAAAATAATGTATAGGGTGGGTTTTATTCCATTTCACTGGACGTGGGGAGGGTTGTAAGGCATAAACACTGATAGACTAATTACCATAACACTAATAATTAAAAATCAATTACTAGTGTTTAGAGATGAAAATCTCTAGGGAAATAAATTTAATAGTGATGAACCGCCTGTTCTATTTAATATGTTATTTACTAATACTCAATTACTGTTAATGGTTTTATTAATTTATAGACTTACTTTTTTTATTCACTCGATGGAGTATTACTTTAAGGTGTTTCGTAATGTTGTGTTTTTTTATTTAATGTTTTAGATAGATCGGCGCTCTGTGCCTATTTAATCCTTTGATTAAACTCGATAATTATCAAAAACCAACTTAGTTTAATTTGTGTATAATTTGGTTTGGTCAATTTTCTTAAATTCATTTGTTTAAATGAAACTATAGCCAAGCTATCGTTATTTATTCTCTTTCCTCAATCAAGCTGTGTCGACACTAAGCTTGGTGATACCAATCTGGACCGATTTTAATTCCACTGGTTGCATTTTCATACGTTTTGTTGGAGTTAACTCTTGCTAGTTGATGACAATGTGACTATAGCTATCAGCTATCTACAGTTTTAATTAAGTGTGAACATTTATATAAATTTAAGTGGCATACATATTTAATTCATTAGTGAAACTGACAATTTATTACAGCATTTCGTACAATTTTACACGGTTGTGTAAAAATTGAATTATTTTGTATGTTAAATTCAACAAAATGCTTCATTAGCAATTAGTTAATTGCAGAAAATTTTCCTACGTCGATTTTACGTATTTTGCGATATAAATAGACTTCCATGTTATTTTTGTTATAAAAAGATATTTATATTCAATATTTGGTTGGTAAATATTTTGACTTTGACAACCAAAAAGCAGAAATGAGGTTTCACTTTAGCTTGGAGTGACTGTTATTTTTAAAAGTAAACGGTTTCTCGTTTAAATTAATTATTACTATGTATTAATAGTTGATTGACCAGAACTATGTAAGATGCAAATTTTCAAAAATAAAGAAAATTCTATATATTTCAAATTTAGGGAAATGGAAAAGTAACTTATTCACTTCTTTCGTCAACGTGGTATTAGAAGGACGTTTATATAATATTATAAAAATAAGCCACTATCACGGAATTGCTGAAAAATACCGATCCAACACAAAAATAAAACCTATTTGCACAAGGTTTACGAAAACAAACACATTTAGAAGAATTATAAAATTAGAGTGGAGTGACGTCTTAAATTTTCCACTGATTATTCCCAAGGCATCAATCAAAAGTCGGCATACAATTTCTACGTTTAATTAAAACAAATTTGTTCGAACGCAAAGCTCAGTCTATGAAAGCTCGATTGATGTTCTCATACCTGGTAACGTTTCAGTCAGCCAACTTCCTTTTCAGGGGTTTATACTACCAGAATAGAATTAAGGTTATAATAGGCCTAGAACGCTTAAGTTGTCTTATTATTTTAATTTTCGTTTGAAATAAATTGTAAAATACGCTACAAATATACCACTATAATCTAAGAGTATAATTATACCACATTTCTTATTTTTACTCCTAATGGAGCTGAACTAAACAGAAGTTTTTCTTCAAGAATTGTTTGTTGCTCAGTTACTCAGCCTCTCTTTTTTTAAGAAGAGAGAGGGGAGAAAAGGAAAGTGCCAATACAGGAACAGTGGTTAGCTTATTGCTGTTTTAGGATCGAATGGGTGGTAGAGAATTTAAGTCTATGACTTCCAACAGAAATCCATAAATCGATGGGAAAATCAATTTATGCAACTGTCCGAAACCAGAACTCAAACCAGTCAGCACCGCAACCGAAGACAATGACGTAGAAAACACAACATCACGAAGCTGATTGAAATTACGACTGAATTATGACGGTATTAACCAAATGATTTCAGTTTTGTAAATTTTTCCCAAGAACGTCTTCTTACATTGAAGAAAGTTTTATTTTTTTAAATTCTGTCACTCATATAAAAATTCAATAATAATACAAAACGTTTAATAGATCCCTCTCTGTGAATAAAATTGTCGGTTTGGCGCATTTTCCAATTTATACTTTGTTACTTCAGTCTGGAAATATTGCTAAATTTTATAATGATCCAATTAGGTCTTTGAATCTCAATAACGTTATGTCACGGAACTTCAGATGGATTTTGGTGGTGTTAATTACCGGTTTGAGAAAACTTTCACTAAGATGTTATGAAAATATTGTATTTCATAATATTATGTTTTGTAGTTGTATGTATTAAATATTCATTTTCGGCAAAAATTTACATTTAGTAAAACAGAAAAGTTATGTATTTCAAAGGAATATAATCATATTAGTATCCTGCTTTAGATACCCAAGTCTGTTATCCTTCCAACAACTGCTATGTGCATACAACTTCTAATTTCTCAGCAGCGTTTCATAACGCAAACAATCAAGAAAAGTATTAACTCAACTTAAATGAAAAAACTATACACGCTGTTGGCACAATGCAGAAATGTGCGAGTTTTTTTCTAAGTCATTTATTATTTGGCGTAAACCAGTGTTACTACATATACAAGGCTTGAATATGCTAAAAGACAAAATCTAAATGATTAATACTAAACATTTGGAAGCGGTAAAAATTTGTGTGTTTCATCAAGTATCTTATATTAGTAAAACCAATCTGTTGTGCCGTAAAAGTGGAAATGCCTCATTAGTAGCTTAGTTATAATTTTCTAATAGCTGAAAATGTCGTACTAAGAGCATTATTACAACCATTTAATGTTCCATTAGGTCTTAATTTTCTCTGAATAATTTGCTGTATGATATAATAACATAGGCTACTAATTGTCTTCCGCATGCACTATTGCAAAAATGAAATCTGGCCAAATTATATAGAATACGGGCTACGGAATACTTAATCCATGTCTACGGGTGGTCGACTCATACTTCTAGCGATGTATGAAATATTCAGTTTTAATTATATTTAGATATTAAATTAATGCATTTTTAATACAATAATGTACGATACTAGGGTGTCGTTAAAATTTAGTTTATATGCAGCACTGCTAAAATTAAACACAGTATTCTCTTCATGTGGTGAACATAATGAGCTTTGTAAGGAAAGCTTTTAATCACATTAAAACCTCGCTCTTCTAAGTCATATTAAGCATTATTATTATATTTAACATTGTGAATATTTTAATGTATATTTCAAATGCCAAAAAAGTCTGACCTCTAATATGGTTTGAGAAATTTTTATTATGCATGTAGGGATGTATTAAACAATAGTTTGTGGATTCATCTTTAACCCTTCAATACCCCCTGATGTCAATTTTTATATTTCAACCACCCAAAAAACAAGATTAAAATTTCTTTAGCAAAACTCCTGTTGTACTATATCATACTGTTTTTCTATATGTATTAAAGATGAGTATGGTTTTCTCCCGTTCCTCCAGTATACTAGAGGATATTCAAAATTGACATATTTTAAATTATATCTTAAAAAAACTTCTTGTATTTCATAAACAAATAATTCTTCTTAGTTTCTTAATTTACTGATAAAAGATCCTTTGGACATAAATATACTTTGTTTACGGCAAAAAAATGGGCATTTATTAATCAAATTAAGAAGTATTTAAGTAAGTTATGGAAAGCCAACTAAGATAAAACAAATTTGTAATCTTAATCCCGACTGATTTCCTTATTCTCTACAATATACACGGTAACATATAAGAGTATGAAAAAAATGTTGAAAGTTTGCTGTATTATTATTTGTATTTTTAGAAAGAAATATTCATTAGATATTGAGAAAGTAGCCGTCCAAAAACAAAAACGGAAAACCATTAGGTATTAGATAAAGTGATGGCGATATTTTAATTAATGTCAATATAATGAAAAATTTGCTAACCTCTTTAACCGTCAACATTAAAAATTGAAATGTATTGATCAATTCTGTTATGTATGATACTTATTTTTTAAAGATTATCCATATGACTTTTATTCATAATGATTTATAAATTTTAGTTTGAATTTATCAGAAATTTAACATAAAGCAACGTATTTATTCCCACAAGACATTATATTTGTACCAATCACGTGATGCCAAAGCTTATAACTGTACACATAATTTTATATAAGATACATAATTGTTGGGAAAAAAAGAACAATACAATAATTTTTAATCTTAATAAATATAAGGTATGGAGTTTCGGTAAACACCAATCCAATTAATCTGATTGAAATTTATCTGAAGATATATTTTGATATCTAGACATCAAATAAAGTTTTGTGGTGCTCAAAAATAATCCAAAAATGACAAACGAAGCAATATTTTTACCGAAGTCAAATAAAACAAAAGATATGACAAAAAAAACTTTGAATATAATATTTTCAATATCGAGTTATATTTTACAGAGCACATAAGTAAGCAATGCGAGATATTTTTCTATTCAAGCACTGTCAGCGTGGTATTTTCTCCCATTTTCCGAATAAAGGACCAGAAATTATTGCAGCAGTTTCGCGTCGTTTCAATGAAAACGTATTCCGAGCTGCCTGCAAAATGGCATTTAACTCTTCGCTTGTTTTGATTCTTTTACGCGTTTAGTAATATTTGCGCCAGAGATAGTTTCGATTTACATAAATATCAGTAGAGAAGTTTTATTTAATGATACGTAACAAATAGATAAATCTAATGGCACGTTTGGGTTCCGCGAAACAAGAAATGTGCGGAATCAAGTAGGCAACCTGGGTGGAATACATAAATAAGCACATTTGTTCACTCGCAATCTTCCGTTAACTTTGAATATTTAAAAAATTTTTTTAGTTAAATGACAAGAGTTACAACTAAGGTGTCTGGGGTCTTAAAAATCCGAGTGACTCCAACGTCTTTTTCATATCCCATTTTTTAATTGTTTTTTTAAATCAAAATATTTTTACGTGAAATGTATAAATAAAGTATATGTACGATACAGTCACGTTTCTTAACGATCGATAGTTTCATACCTCATGCTGATTGAACGGGACGGAAAAGCCTTCTTTTATCTTAATGTTAAATAAACTCTGTGACTTTTTGTATTGATTTTTTCTGAAGCAACGCATCGTTGGTAGCTCCACTCATTGTTATAACGATATAACCAAACAATTAATGTATTAGATTAAAGTTTTTGATCCCTTTTACAAAATTAACCATATTTATACTTTTGTACTCATATAAATATTATTTCTGCGTTCTTTACCATAAGTTAATTTGGAAATATAATTTAAAGAAAAAAATATTTTTGCTACTGATTTCGCTTTTTTTTTTTTTGGATATCAATTTGATGGAGCATTAAGTCCTAAGATGCGTTAGCGTCATAGTCCTTTGAGTCTCCTTCATCTCTAATGTTAATTTTTTTTTCCACTTCCATCGTTGCAGATAGAAGGGCGTGATCGCTGCGGAGCTAAGCAATCCACAATGAAGCCAATTCACGTGGGCACCAATTGCATTTATATAAATATACCTCCCCGCATACCGCACCTACACAGATATACATATATATATATACAAACGCATACACACATACACATGCAATACGCAAGGAAGCATTCAGAGTAAAGCCATTTTCTATTACAAAGGGTCGTGTTTATTTAATTTAAACAAAGAAAATTCCTGTTTACATCTATGGGCGGTCGTTGAGCAGAACTGCGCTCTGTCTAAACCGATTCTTAAGAATTGTCTCATCGTAATTTTGTAGGTAAGAGATCGTTGGGTTATAATGTTTGCCTACATCACTGTAGAACTTTTGAGACATTTCGCGAACGAACTGTCGAATTGTAGGTACTTTTAAATCTCTGTGTAGTAGCGAGTTACGTACATACCGCGGGGCGTTACATATTTGTCGCAGTGATTTATTTTGAATAATCTGAAGAGTCTTCAGATGCTTGTGGTGAGCATAAGCCAATATTGGAGTAGCGTACACCATAATTGGGCGAGTTATTGTTGTATAGAGGAGCAGCTTGCTATTGAGAGTAAGTTTGCTTCTTGCCTTTAACATAAAGTGTAATCTTCCTTTTGCATCATTAACTTGACGTTTTTTGATCGCGGTGTGTTCGTTGAACTTAAGTCTACTATCTAAGGTGAGTCCAAGGTATTTGACTATTTCGGACCACTTGATCTCTGTGTTGTGCATGCGAATGCAATCAAAATTGGGTTTTCTAATGAAACCCTTAGAAAACATAACTGCCGCGCTCTTTTCAGCATTAATCTTGATTCTCCAGTTGTCACACCAATCCGTTATGGTATTGGCGACTGATTGGACATGTGTGGCAGCACTTTGCCGGTTACGGGATTTTGCTAAAATAGCTGTATCATCTGCGTACTGAGCTATAATCGTATCATTTCCCCCGACGGAAGGAATAAATTACTTCATAAACATTTAAAATTCCTCCAATCTTAATCATAATACTAATACTTCTTTCTTCAAAAAAACCTTCATCCTCTGACATTTTATCATACTGATATGATAATAATTTGTGATTTTATAACATCCATACGTTTCATGTACAGTAGTTTCAAAACAGTTTTAATATTAAGTAACACAATTTGTATTTCTTCAACATTCAAAAATTAACAAAGAGGCTAAAAGTAAAGAAAACCAATGAAACATTACATTACATAGACTACTTTGACATAAGTATAATTCATTTTTTAAATCCAAAAATTTTGCAACTATAAGAACAGTTTCTTTAAAAGTATTTTTTATTTGAGAGGTTTAATTTTGAAATGTAATAAACCGTTGAAACCGAAAAATTTTGAAGTTTTATAAAAATTTTACAACAGAGTTTTTCATTTTGTAAAATTTTTTATGAACATATCTCATTTGATATTATTCAATAACTGTAACGTGGCCAGTTGGTTAGTTAAATGAAGTTCTTGATATTATCTGAATTCAATAAGATTTGACAGTCGCAATGCTTTTTATAATTGTAGTAAACCAGTGTATTTATAAGCATATAAATGATCGGGCCAGCGTAGATTCAGCCCTAACGGTTCTGGTTTTGACAACTGCCATTCGTTAAAATTGATCTGCGAATAAAAGTTTTAAGGCGACCGAAGAAAATTACGAATAATAAGTGAACTGAATGGTAAATGGTTCAACTTTGGGCTTTCGAAATTAATGTTAGCGCCTACCAAGGAAACCTGTCGATTATTCAAAATATTCAAATTTTAAATGTAAAAGGAGATTTTTTCCTTTTCTTTTGAAATCACTTCCAAAGTTTTAAGAGTAAGAAGTGGTCTCGAAAAAAAGGAATGAAACTTTGCCATAAATAAATTTTATATAAAACCCAAGACCTTTTCAGTTTCCTTGGACAAATTCATGAAAAAGTCTCACTGAATGAATTACCGAAAAAGATAAAATTAAAAGACTTGGAAAAGAGAAAGTGAGGTAGAATATTTAGTAAAAAATATTATATTATTAATATAAAATCAGCTGCCTAATGCAAAGTCTTTGTAATAACAGTTTTTTGGTTGTACAACTTTCAACATACTTTCCTAATTTATCAAAAATTTTACATCCAACAATACGAACAAACATCACAACTTTATTTACTTATACTTAAAAAGAGATATTATCGTTAAATTAAAACTAATATAAATAATTTCATAACACTTAAAACTAATTTCATTATTGACTCGTTTTTTGTTAAAGATTTATAGAAAATAATTGTTTAATGCTGGGTCTTCCAGAAATATTCTAATTATCAATGTAAATTAAACAAAACAAAGTTAATTTTTTAGCTTTCTTACAATTACATCGCAATTTAATCCTTATTAATTGAATTGGTAACGACTTACTCCATAATAATTAGGTTAAAATACGCAATTTATTTATTCTCACGAGATCAATCTAAAATTATTGATAGCAATTTCCGTATCTCCAGAATATTCTTTTCTGTAATTTTTTTAATTCTCATATTATTACTGAGGAAACACAATAAAAACCATTTTTTCATATTCTCCATATCTTTAGTGAAAATGTTCAAAGTATAATATTTATTCCAGCCTAAAGAATATTTTGTACTTTTACGTTATTAAATATAATTTCATTATGATCACACAATATTCGTGTTAAGTCATCGTGATTATAAATTTGTAATAAAGACATCCATTTATATAGTTTAATAATTTTAACTGGCCCCAAAAACTATGTATACTGATAACAATACTGTTTCCGAAAACAGCGTCAGTTGCACGCTACATGTCGCAAAATTTGTTTCCAGTTAATTAATGTTTGCCATTGTCGAGTCTGATAAAAGCGAATCATGCATGTCGCCTAGTTTTGTTAGCCAAACTCTGAATTCGCCCTTCTACTTCATTCACTACAATTCAATTAATTGGAAACATCTATGTCGTAATTTTATGTAGGTATTATCAACGTCACAACAGTGGACGCTGCTTGATGAAAGCTCACCATTGCCTCCATGACATCATTTGATTAACACATTAATATAATGTTATTAATCATTTGAGATGGGTGAAAAATAGAAGAATAATTCTTTGCGGTTGAAATACAAAATTGAGTAGACCCTTACTTTCCTCAGAAAATTTCCACTAATAAAATTTATTTCAATTTATTGTGAATATCAATTATGTCTGAAGTATCATCTTATAAGGCACTCGTGGCTATCATTTCAAGGCGTTAAACGCTGTCGTGTTGTGGCATCTTATGTCATGTGTAATATATTTTAAAGCCGTGTCGGGTAGTGGTAGATAAATCCCGATTTGAAAGATAATGATTCGGTAGTTTTAGATTTCCTCTGTAAGCAGTTCGTTATAGAATCAAACACATTAATTCAGTCTATATAATCGATACGTAATAATTGTTTCAGCAGTACAATTAAACTCGTTGTAATTTCATTCTTTAATTGTCTCCACTTTGCAAAATTTTAATCAAAACTGATACATTACAGTGGTCCATTTCAATGTGATCTACTAATAATATCGATCATCCATTCGTCAAATTTTACTTTGCATACATTTCTAGGTCTTTTGGTAGTTTCAGGATGCATATAGTTGAGGATTATAAGAAGCAAAGAAGATAATGGATACACATGGATTGCGACTAGTCACGGACAGAACATGATAAATGTTGACAACTTTTTATACATCGAGAGATGGAACAACAGAGTAATCCAAAGCCATGCAAAATGTCTATTAAACGATGGTATACTGATTTCTGATTGCCTTGATCTACTGCTTACACGATGAAGTGCTTAATGTAGGTTTATGAAATGATTTGCATATATGTAAGACGACTGTTGTAAAGTTTTTATGGAAGAGTCACGTGAAGATAATGTTGAAATGCTTATATGCCATATCTTATTAATACTGATCAACAGACTAACCAGAGCAAGGAATCTGATGTTCTATTATTATTTTATTTTCAATAAAACAAAATATTTGATATTTTTGTTATGAATCGAACAGATTCAATATGAAAAGAATATCTTGTTATTGGCTATTCTTAAGTTATCAGCAGTAAATTTAAAACAATTCTATTAATTTAACACTAAGCATTTGAGGATATTTCTAAAACAACCATTTAGTCAACTCTGGCAATTTGGTCATAAAAACATAATACAAATTAGCATTTCCGCATATTTAGTATAAAAATATTAACACTTTTCGGAAAAAAACTTTTGTATCTCGGGTAATAAACCGACAATGAAATCTTACGATACTTTTGATGGACAAATTTCTTTACGATGTTTGTAAACTGATGCGTACATGAGCCAAAGGGGTGTTTAATTTCAAAATTATTCACCGTTTTTCTTTTGTTAATTTGTATCAGTACTTACCTTAAATATTTAAAATATATCTAAAAAACAAGACCAAAACAAAAAACAAAAATAATCCAAAACAGGTGAAAACTTATTAAACTAATTCGATGAAAATGTTTTTTCAAAATAATTTAACTCACTGTATATTGTGATTGCTATCATCAACAATATAATTTAGAGAATTTTACAAGGTTTCTAGCAACTTTATCTATTTAAAACTAGAAATTTTTTGTTTTAATAAAATCAAACATTCATCTATAAAGAAAATTGCGAGCCTGTTTGAAAGGCGTTTTTTCCAAATGTTGCCGGTTTCAAATGAGTTCATAAATATGGATAAGAATGCGAAGAAGACATTCATCAGTTGGTAAAAATATGGTTTTCGTCAACATATTGATCGTCGCTCATAATGTTCATAAAAATGAAAGTCTCTCAATAATGCAAGCACTATGGAGACCGGAGGGTTTTTCGGATGCTTGTGTGTTGCAACGATGACGGATAAATGCCGTGTTGGTCTTTATATTATTTTGCACTGAAGAAGTAGTGGCTTGTTGTTAGAGATGTTGGTGCATTGAATTGGGGAGGCGTACAGCATGATCAGTTTCCTAACCTAAAAAATAAAAAGAAAGCTTATAAAACATTATCCAAAATTTTATTTTCCCGCCTACTGAGTGTATAAAATAACCAGTTAGCATGGTTTTCAGACATTTAAAAAATCGAATTCTATATGGAGTCAATTTTTTAGGTAGTATGAATGTATGAAAGTGTGTTGTGTTTAAAATTTTTTTGAATTTTAAATAAAGAAATGGATTGTCAAATTAAGTGCATTAGAAATTTTGGATTAAAAGATGTAATGAAATGAAATGACAGAAGGAAGTGGGATATCACAAAATATGGAAAAAGTGAATAACTCAGCGGAGAAATAGGATAGAGTTGTCACAGGGAAGTGGATAAGGTTTGCCGAATCTCGGTACACTTTACTTTGTTCTGTAAGGAGAAATACATGTGGTAAATAAATTTTGGGCGCCAGGCGTGAAGATACACGCCGAATAAAAGACAATAATAATGGAAATACGGTTACCGTTAAAAAACACCTTTATTATGGTTGCGGAAACCGTAGATGCACAAAATTTAAATTATAAAACAAATAAAAACAGAAATAACACGATGATACAATATTCATGAACAGATGGTTACGCTTAAATAAGAAAACTATTAAAATATATATATATTTATTTACGACCATATGGATATAACAGCTCGGTGACGAACCCGGGTGCCTGAGACTAATACCCGGAACGTTCCCCACACGTCCTGGCGCGTAAGAAAGTTTTAACGCAATTATTTACTAACCTTTGGTGAGCTTTCGAACCAACGACGCAGCGATGTACTTATCGCCGATAGGTGACGATCGTAATGTTGCGACGAAATCGTAACAAGTGTTATATCTAAATAATGTAAAGATGGTAATTTTGATATCTGTAAAGTTTTTAAGCTATCTTATAAGTAACAAATATTAAATAAATACACCTCATGGTTTGGTAGATAAAACTTTCTCCTGTTACGGTGTAAAATTTTCCGTACGAACAACAACAATGTGAACAAACGCAGTAAAGATTAAATTTTACCCAAAATAGAGTAGTATTTTATGCTTTGTCCCCCATGGTGAATTTTATGCTACCGAATAATTTTATTATTCATAATATCTTATGTGTTTTCATAAAATTTCATCGTTATTATCAGAAAAGCTTTAATTAATTTTGACTATCAACAGAAATATGATGATTATTGATATTAAATATCAATGACTAAATTACTGCGTAATTTTGAAATGGTAAACAATGATTTTTAATACGTGAATTCATTCAAATAACATTTAGATGAATGTTAAACAACATGGAAAGCTGTTAATAAAAATTTTCATCTTCATAAATTATCAGTTCATAAGAAAATACCGAAAAATTTGCTATAATTTTTTCATATATATGTGACCGGACAGCCGTTTAAATGGTTTATATATTTAAATATGTGTTTTGCTTATTTAAGAAGACTCTTCATGTGTCGTAAAAACATTGAACTTTACATTACTATAAAATATACAGGGTTGGAATATTTATGGAGATTGGATGTGGAAAGAAGTTAGACTATTACTAGCTTTAATAATAACTTGGGAGGTTAGAATTCCAAGAGATCTTAAGTTTTCTTCAGGGGGCACTCGTCGTTGAAACAACATGGCTCATATAGATTTCCAAGAATTCGTGATTATTAAATTTAATCAAGATTTTGTATGTCTTCAAAACTGGTTTTATTATTTTTTTTTTATAAAATGTGAGTTGCTGAATCTCTAAAGTTATTTTATATACTGGTTTATTTTTTTATTTGAACAATTTGAAAACAACCTCTCAACGATTAGTTCTCTTTTTTTTTTTTTAAATACTAAATCAATTAACCTAACCTAATTCAACAACTCTGACAATACTATTGCATGCATCTTAAATTTTACATTTGAAAATGTAATTTCGCACTATTGAATATAAGGAATTTTCCGCGCGGAAGATAATAACATGCACAGTTTCACTTTCACGACACAAATACAAATGTTTATATCATGTTTCGGCACTATGGCATTTATGAATTCGATTCTGACCAATGCAGTACATTTATTGCCGTGGGTCAATTGTCCCACAGCAGTCGTCATAATAATAATATGAGATAGGTTTGCATAAATTGGAATCAACAAAGCGCTGTTTGGGGAGGTTTTGTGGCCCGAAAAGGTTCCCGGATGTGTTCCACACAATTTTCACGCGGGTTAAGTTGATAATTTTACGCGCTAAAACCGGTATTGTTACGCAGTTCGAGTATTATTGATGACGTACAAATATGGTGTATGCCAATGTGATAAATAGTTTCACAAATTATACCGTTTAACGTAGTTCATAGACAATTGGCTGCTAGTAAATCTACTTATTCGAATATGAATGATTTATGAACAAGACTTATTTGTTTGATATTGTAAATTAATTCAAATATTCAAGCCTTCAGTTATTTAATGCATTTTTAAATATTAACATTATTTGTAATGGACAAAATAATTATTTTTGAGTTTTAACCCACAAAATTGAAGATAATAAAACAGCGTTGGTTGAGGTCAAGATCTACCTGGAGCAACAAGTCATTCACACCTATGCCTAAGCTCTCGTTATATACTCACACGTAAATAAATCAATACTTATTTAATATTTTATTGATTGGAACCAGATACCTCAAGAAATGTTAAAGAAATGTTTCGTCTAAAATAATAATCAAGTTAAAAAATTTTGATCCCGAAATAAAAAATATTTTACTCCATTAATAAAATTTCCCCTTTTGGTTGTGTAATCTTTTTTATAAACAAACATCTATAATTATTTTTATATCCATTTAAATTCAATCCCTTTGATCAATAATAGAATGATTACACTAGAGTAAAATATTAAAACTAAAACTTATAACTCGTTTTTATTAACGTAACAGATAACAAAACCATTATTTTATTATGGAAAAAACTATTAATACACACAAGAGAAGTAAAAAACCCAATACACCAAATTATAATTTATTAGATATATTTTTTAACATGAAAAATAATTTATTAAAGATGAAAATTATTGAAAGGTTATGTAAATAATTTCTTAAATTTCAATAAAAGCTTAAAAACGTATTTGGAAAAATACAGTATAGTAATAAGCAGAATGCTGAAAGTCGAAACTGATATCACATTTCGAAAGATTAAATTTTAATTTGATGTTTGGAACATCAAATCAAAAATCAAATCAAATAAATCCTCAGTTCACAGTTATATAATATTTGATATAAATATTGGCTTGAATTGATGAAACGAAAAAATTTACGTTACTTAATAAACAAGGAAATGTGAGTACAAATGAAAAATATCTCTTTTAATAAAGTGTTACAGAAAGGTTATTACAAGTTTCAAACTATTTTAGAAAAAAAATCTTCCTGAAAAATGTAAGTGAGTTCCATATTGATAGAAAATTTGAGTGGATTTTCCTATAACGAGTTAAAGTTTGGTTCACTCGCTCTTCCGCTAAATAGTTTTTCTTCTACAACGCTGTTAGAAAAATCTTCTTTCGTGATATGAAAAGCTTATCAGATGAATATGAATAATGATGTAACTTAAATAAATTAGATTAATGCGACACAATAATGTCCAGAAAAAGAGTGAATTTGCTTAATTTATTTTGTTATTTAAATATTTAATTATAAATATCTTTTACTTTCTCCTTAGCATTCGAATGTCCTTCCTACAATATTAATTAAAAATTTTCTTGGATTGTTATTTAAAATATTACATTGACAGTGGAATTAATTAAAAGATCACTCAATGAGATTGCATTCGACTCATTCTTTCTTATGAAAAATTAAATGGATAATAATTATTCTCTATGTAATAAAGAGAATACAAAGTTATGTGTAGCCGAGTATTACAACATTTTATAATAAAACATATATCTATATGGTTGTAACTTTGTTCTTGGATGCAAATCTCTGTAGAAGCCTGACAATTTGTATCTACCTACTTAAACCCTTTGCTCCTTGACGGTACAAAAAAGTACCATCTCAAAATAAATCCCATTAAATATACCAGGGTAAATATTTTCCAACTTAATCTATGACAGTACTTATTTGGACATATTTTGAACGTATTAGGAGCTGGTAAATTTTTAGTTATTCTACCATGAATACTACCAGGGCAGTAAGTTGTAATTGAACAGTCAGAGAAATTTGCCGTGTAAAAATCGTGATTCTTTGAAAGATGACCATAAAACATGGTTTTAAATAATTTTATTATTTAAAATTGTGAAATTCATATTATTCTTTTAAGTCGTATGGTCCTTGATTTCAACATATATGTAATTGTGACCGATTGATAAAAACATTATGATTTCCTCCCTTCTAATACCTAATGGTGCTTGTTAGTAGCAGTAAATTTTCACCAATTTGGATTTTTCGGAGATTTTTGAAAAAAATCAGCTATAGCTTTTAAGACACAAGATACAAGATTCACTAAGAAAATGTGGAAAAAAAAAATACTATTTTAACCCTATTCTCACCAAATCCAAATTTATTTCATATCTCCTGTAACACACTAATCACGTTGGTTTCTTTCAGACCACACCAGAATCTCTTAACCGAACAAATATGGTGGAGTGACATGGAAATAACAACGATCTTTCAGGACCTCGGAATCCCATCGGTTGGAAGGAGGTCGAGAATTTTTAAAGCTCTCTGCAGATATCTGCAGCACGTATTCTAGCGACTTCCAACAACCCTTGACAAGAAAGTTTGATGTATCAAGAATCAAATGAAACAAAACGACCAGCACACTTAAAAAAAAGTTTTTCTTTAGTTCTGAATATCCAATATTGTGCGACGCAACTTAACTACTATATCAGTGTCAATTTTCATGAAGCATATTTTTTACACTTGTCTTTGAGTGAGAACTGTTTCGCAGTTGACAAGTAGAGCTTCAGGAACTAAACTACTTACAGACAATCTACCGTAACGTATCGGGCAGAAACTAAGTTTGAACTGTATTACCTCACTACATGGCTAGATGTAGAAAATGGGCAAACTGTGAACCCCTAGACCGCTCGAGAATTCAAATCTCCTGCTTATGTTCAGGAGCGAAGCAGAGACTTTAAAATTTTAAAATCATTGAGTTCTTTATGGGCAACACGAACAACGTTATAAATTTTATTTGTTTCTACTAGATCGGAAGAAAATAATCTTTGAAATAGTAAGTTAAATTTTTCGGATGAATGCACATTTGTGCTGCACAAGAACATTCTAAAATTCTTCGTGTTGTTCAATATTTATTACATGTTAAGCAATTATTTTATGATTATAATACAGTTGATAATATTTTCAAGACCGATTTACCTTAGTTAGTATGGTAATGATTAATTAAAATCTATTATTATCCATATAATTGGTAAAGAGAGTAAAATAAAGCGAATTATCAATGGAAAATGTATATATATTAATCCAATATATAGTAGACTTCTTATTATCTCGGCTAACGGTGGGGAGAGGTAGTATGGATAAATGAAAAACATGCATAATCTGAACTATGATGTCATCTTTTTAAAATACTACATAATATTATACATTTCTAAAGCAGACAATTAGTTTAACAAGTTCATACTCATTATTTATAAAGAAAATCTGTATATTTGGTTTGTTTGCAAGAATCTTTCAATGATTTTATAAGGCTTACAATTAAATGCACTTTTGTTTAGATTATATTCACTTTCACAAAAACGGTTTTCACTTGTAACAAATACATTCCACAAAAAAAAAATCTTTCACTAAAAATAAAGTGATGCCACATAATAAAATATATTTTAACATTGAAGAAATATATTACACTTATGAAAAAATATTTTCACATAGATAAAATAGTTTTCACACAATATAAATACTCACACTTTGAAATCGATAGTTTCAAGAAACTGTAATGAAATGTCACTTATTCTTCTATCCTATATTAGGCCGCTTATATTGTCTTTTCTCCACGCATTAGAATACATTACACAAACCAAACCAGACCAACACTACCTACTACAACTTAACTAACTTCGTTAAAATAATCCGTGACTAAGTGGAAATTAATAAAAGTAAAGTTTGAGTGTACTAAGTTAATATTATCTAATCCAAAGTGAAAAATATCGAAATAAAAGTTCAAATGTACCAAGTGAATACTATCCAACACAAAGTGCAATTTTTTATAACCCATTTTATAATATCTGTTCGAATTTTTCTGATAGCTCCTGCATTTAATTCTCATTGGTCGATGAACTCTAATAAATTTTCAACAGAAGTCAGTGCCTTGTTGTGACTAATGCGATTGATAATTTCTTCTTCCTCACTTTCCGCCCCATTTTCTTTCTCCGGTTGAATGAGATTGGAAAAATATCCCCGTAACTCATTATGTAATCACATGAATTACATTCTAACCACTCCTTAATATTTTCTTTATCAAGATTTTCAAAGCCATGTAAATTTGTCATTAGCTCACATATTTTAGATATTTCACTTGTCTCAGACTCAATAGAATCCAAAGGAACACATTCTAAACTACGATCAAACGAATGCTATTGGCTTTATCGTGGACCAAGATTAAGTTACTCCATGTATAGCTTCCAGCATTATCATTTTTTCATAATTTAATCAAATCACCATTTCTGTTACAAAGGCTTTAAAAAAGGCTGCTACGGTAATGTCGTTTCATTAATGGTACAAACCCCTTAATCCATTGGTTGTAGTAAAGATGTAACATTAGGTGATAAAATTTTTGCAACCATACCGCTGTCGTTCGTTTTCAATATGCTTTCATTTGGATGGGAAAGAACATTACCTAACAAGAGCACGTTCATTTTTTTTTAAATTATATCGCGAACTGTTTGGATATTCTGAAGAACAATTTGAGAGTCCACTGTATTTTCAAATATGTTGACATTTACTTTTTTTCATTTTTTTAGCCGAGGTTGATCCACTGCTGGATAAAGGCCTCCGCCAGTTCCCTCCATTTTTCTCGGTTGCTTGTTTTTTGCTGCCACGTACTTCCACCAAACCAAACAAGTTTGTCAATCCAGAGAGTATGGGGCGCCCCTGTGGCCGCTTAGTGCCTCTCGGGTACTACTGAATGACTGCATTCGTCCAGCGGTTGTCCGTTCGCCGTCCGACATGTCACATTTACTTTAATACATATAAATCACATTTGCTTCTTGTGCGTTTCATTTTATTCAGAAGTAGGCAGTGCAAAAAATTTTTACAATTAAATTATCATCAGACACACTTTGACAGGAAAAAACTTATAATTTTAAAAATGTATTGATTGTGAATTATATAAGAACGTATAACCTAGACAGTTAACATTCGAGCAATTCGAATATAAAAATTAATAACCTATTTTGACAGGCATCACATAATTGTACGATGTACAGCAATATTAAAATGTCTTTCATTTTATTGATACTTTTAATATCGTTAAAAAAACTGACTTTGCATGAAAATATATTTTAAATTTTGTGAAACATTTAAATTCCAGAAATATAAACATACATGTATATAACATAAGTAGGCGATGAATAAACTTTTGTACAATGGTATTTATTTTTAAAATAAAATGAAAAGTCATTGATTGATTTATAATTTACTTGTTAAAGACTCCACTGAGATGATTTATACAAAAATTCTTTTAGTTCTTCGACACGTCATGACTCCATCGTCAAAAATATTTGTGGCTTAAATATTATAGATCGCTGTTTTAGCCCTATTATCATTTAATGTTTTTTTGATCTGAAGTAAAACTTCATGAAAATAAGCCAAACATCAATTGGAGTTATTTATTTGAAAATATACCTTCTGTATAGCGTCATCCCAGGAAGAAAGTTTCAATGGCAAATAATTGTGATTCCTGACCAACCAGCCCGCCACAATTCCCCTCGAAACGTTTGCGGTCCGATCCGCTCCTGTGTATATTACACCTCTTCCTCGTCTGCTTCCTCTCACTTATACTTTCATGACCTGACGCCAGTGGCGCTGTGACTCAGTTGGGATGTAAATTATTCCTCAGATATGACAAACTCGCATCTCATTAAAGAGCACGATTGGCATTACGATCTATATTGCCTTCTGTACTTATATAAAGTCAAACCGACCAATTCAATTGGATTATTTAATTAGCCTAGACTAAAACTCTATTATATTGTGTTTTGATTCCATGCAAGTACATATAACATATACGTAAATTATTTAACTCCAGTATAATGCGAATGATATTTATAACACAGTTATTAAAATAAGCATTTTAATAATATAGTATATGACAGTTAACTTATAATTATTTATACCTATGCGTTTTTTAAGTTTGGTGCTGTTATGTTTTATTGTCATTTTAGTGACCTGCTTAAAATGGCATATGCAAATATCCAAAAAACGTTATTTTAATATTTGAAAAAAAGTTGAAAATACTCACGATCAATAAAACCGGTCTTGATAAAATTGTTTTATAAGTTATAAGTAACATTTTTTTAATATAATTCCTATGCATCAAAAATAATTGAGAGTGAAACCCGATGAAAGAGAAAATTCCAATATACCGCTTTTGATTTTTTCATATATGTAAAATACAATCTATATCAGCATTCACATTAAAAATTTATTTTCCACAAAATCAATCCAAAACAGTTATTTTTTGTATTTTCTGCGTCACATTGAAGATTCAATGTGGTGAACAAAATTTTCATTTGCTTAAAAAAAATTGGCGGGATGATAGAATTGTAACCTCTAGTTTTAAATTCAAATAATCCGAGAGCAAAATTTCATATTTTTAAACAAAGTAAAGGTATATTTTTATTTAATCAAGGCTCCAAGCTAAGAAGACCTGAAACATCCATAGAATAATTTCTTGGCAAGAGATTTCGCAGGAGAAAACTTACACTAGCGACTTTTGTGATATTAATGGTACAATAAATAATTGATACGTACTATAGAAAATTTAATATCTCGAGTAATAATGATTTTGAGGTTGGCATTATACTGCATGAAAGAGATTGTTACTAAGCTTTCTCGTATTAGGCTATCTGGAAGATAATATGAAAGTTAACAAAAGCTCAGTCGTAACAATGCATTCAAAATGCGCCATAGACTACTTTTCCAATCAGATAATAATATAAGGTACAAGGTATTGTCTATCGTCTAGTATGGACTCTTTCAGAAATACCATTATCTTTTCCTGTGTTGTTTTGAGTTACTAACATCTATTTCAAATAAAGAAAAAGAAATTCCTTCAATATATTTAAATTGAATTTATTTTTTAGAAGATTATATTTTTTGACTTATTTATCGGTCTAATGACAAAATCTTTGATATTTTCGATGCCACACGATTATATTAACATGATTTTATATTATGTTCGTTCTTTAAATTGCAATTTTAAATATTTTATATTAAATTGACAATTCCTAGCCAAACTATTTAAATTCGATACTTAACTTAGTAATTCACATTATGGTCAGCATTTTCACTCATTATGATATAAAAATATTTTTTCATTATAAAAGTGTCTCTGGAAGTCTTGACACGGAAGTATATAAACATCAGCCCAGAGAAAGGGAGAAAAATTATATGACAAACCTGAAAGTTATGGCTCCATTAGTGTCGGCATTCTGGAAAAAGCGAGTCTGTCACGGCGCTTATCGACCATTGGATACAACTGACAATTCAATGGAACAACTTGTCAAGAACCACATAATACCGACTCAACTCATGGGCTTTTATATCAGACTTTCATATTTTCACGATAAAAAAATATATAATATTTTGAAGCGGCATTAGCAATATGAAATATATCATTGATCACTATTTTGGTATTACGTTGCCATCACAAATACCAATATGTATATTGAATTACCAAAAGTACAGTTTAAGACAGTTAAGTAGTGAATAAGATATTGTGTCGAAAAAGTTTCGACCATTCGTTTTTTGTAATCCTCGTTTGACATTAGAAATTTTTAAATCAATTATTACGAATTTCTGCCAAGTAAATGCGAGCCGAATCAATGATAATTTTGATGCAATAAAGTTGGCTTATTAATGTGGGTTCTACATATAAATTTTATAAATCTGTTAATCTGTGATGAAGAACTTACTAATGATAAGAATTAAAATGTGTTTTAGAAAAAAAACATAGAATTGTTATAACATATTTTTTTTCGTTAAAATATCAGACTTATTTAAAAATTTAAAGTTGACGTTATAGTAATAGTTTCATAATATAGATATCGGAAAACTGTATCTTGAGACAGCTCAATAAGTAATTAAATAAAAATATGTACCAACTAATACGCTACTATTTGAAGTTTACGTGCACATCTCACAAATCGCAGGTCTAAAGCAATAAATTACTTTGTCTAGCTCAGTCGTTTTCTGAGAGCTATATTTCGAAGCTTTGGCCAACCCTTCGAGATCTTGAAGCAGTTGGTTTACAATCAATTCAACACCATTTCAAAAATCAATCAACATATACTTTATTTGCATTATGTATGTTTTGATAATATCGTCAAACTAGTTTTAAATACATTGACTAGCACTCATATTAAAAGCAAATTTAAATGAAATGTCAAACGACATTGATATTTCACTTATTGATATTTCACTTTTAATTGATCCTTGCTTGGTAATATTGGTATAATACGAATTCAACAATATACTTATAAAGTATTTCATGGTTTGGAACAAATTTTACATGTAGTGACTTTGTCTCATATTCACAATTCAATTGGAAAAATTATAAACCATTTTATTTTACTAGATCCACTCGCTATGTGAATCTTTTGGAATCCTAACAAAGAATCTTAAATGAAATTGTTTTAAAAGAGCTGAGTGTTATCCAGTCACTATTAGTTTACCACTCTTGCTTAGGATCAAATCAATGGAAGGAATGTTAGCATCACGAAATATTAGCCATTGAATACAAATCCATAAATTGATTGAAAAATCATTTGAATTGAATCCGTGACGACTATCGCCATCCGGTGAAAGCACTGGCAAAGTAATGGATTCTTCATTGATTGCTTAGAGCAGAGAGATTTTATTAATGAAGAAAACGGTGGTAACTGTAACGGTGTTTCTTGGTGTGTAATATAAATATTTATTTTAATAGTATTTCTTGTGGTATTTAGACATTTTTAAATGATGGTTGAATATATAAAAAATGATTATCTCATTTGTCTTTTGAGCATCGATATAATAATTTTTTTATTGACAAACGTTTCTGAGTTTTCATAGAGTAGTCATCCATTACTTGTGACGTGATTGTGTTTATCCATCTGGTTGAATGTATGGTACTGCTTAAAATTGTTTTCTTATATCATCGATCTAAAGCGACGAATTGTCAATGAGGCAGGTTGTCGAATAGTCGTAGAGAGTAGACAGCTCGCCCGTAATGCTTTATGGAATGTTCATAATCGGGCAGTCAACGGCGAAGGTTCAGCCGTAAAACCTTCTGAAGCCCGTAAGAGATGTTTTGCCACGTGAATTCCGTGGCATAAAGTTGTTACTAAGTCCAAATTACTAGCATTGACGTGACAAGCGCAAATTGTAAAAATAGCCACGCCACCAAATACACATGGATTTATATTTTCAATCACAGAAACAATCGCTTTTGATAAATGTTCGCTATAAAAAACAAGACCGACTAAAAATTGCTGAAAGTTAATAAAAATATCAATAGCTTATTCCTTCATAAATAAAATATTTAGGCACCAACAATTATATTTATTGCATTCAAATAAAAACGAATAGTATTAACGGTCAATTTAAATTGCAAGAATTCATTGATTTAATTCGATCAAAGAAAAAGAATTTTTAACTGAAACAAAATTTGAATGAAACCTTTAGTGGAAAAATGAAGAATACATACAATGATCTTTGTTCTTATAACGATAGTTTCTTTTTGTTTTTTTTATTATTATTTATCATTGCATTGTTCTTTAATTCATTTGATCATTATTTTACATAAACATAAAATCAGTAGAAACATGTTTTAAAATAATTTTAAAATCGTTCTGTAAAGAACAGAAATTGATCAGTCTATTATTCCACCTGTGTTATTCATTGTGACACGTGTTTTACTTCTTTCGAAAGCATACTTAGCTTCCTTAAAATACTTTTCAAAGTATTGAAACTTAAGTACCACTTAGTGACTGACCACTACACGAAGTGAAATAAAAGAGTTAACAATGTTTATTGTATATTGAAGATTTATTGTCACACTGTATCCATAAAAAAGGGAATAACTTATATCGTAATAAATTCAAAGTGCAACATAAACGTCAGGGTCCGTGGCGCAGTTGGTAGCGTCGTGGGCTACGGCTACGGCTACATCCGTAGCCCACGGATGTGTGTAAAAAAATCTGTTGAGATACCTCTTTTAGGAGACCGTATGCTCCACATTGGGAGCGGACATGAAAAAAAAACACAAATATACTAAGATAAGGTAGAATAATCAATTCTAAATACATTTTAAATAAACTTTCACTTTGTAACCCCATTAATAATTATAACTTAACTTTCATTATTTGTCAACAAAAACTTATCTGTCTTCAAAAATTTAATCATACGTTCAAACTTTTATCACAATATGTTTGCGATCAAAACAAATTGAGCGAAAAGAATTTTGGGTTCACTAAAAGTTTTTTTTCTTAAATGAATATGGTATTTAGAATTTTTGGCAAAGTACAGCTTCATACAAAAACAATCTGGTTTAAATATTTAGATTTTTTCGTCTATCACCAAATAAATTAAATGATTTAAAATATTATTTAAACATTATCATTGGGTGTGTAATATGTCGGGTAATAGTCGGGTCCGTGGTGCAGTGGCCAACGTTGTTGGCTTCGGTTACGGATGTATCGGTTTCAAATCCCGATACGGACAGTTTCGTTAATTGATTTTTCAATCAATTTATGGATTTACGTTCGTAAGCATGGATGTTTGAGATACGTGAAATTTCTCCCCACCTATCCGATCTTAAAAATTAGGCGTCGCAAGAGCGATTGGCTAACCATTCGTCCTGTCCTAGTCCCATCCGTATATCCCTTCTCTCTTCGAAAAAGAAAGGTTGGGCAACAGAATAACAAGTAGTTCTCATAGAAAAACTTCACTTGATATACCTCCATCAGGACAGTTCATTTAGTAGGACTCTACATTGGGAGCGGACATGGTAAAAAAATATATATTATGATACCAATCAACCTAATTGGGTGCAATTGGCGTATATAATTCATTATGAGCATTAAGGTGATATTTTTAACATTTCTTAGAGTGAGAAACTTATAGTTAAATAAACACTTTTTAAACTCTCCATTTGTGATCCACAAAACTCAACAGTAGAAGAAAAATAGCAAAATATAAAGGCAGTGTAATATGATTAAAACTATTTTTTCAACGATGAGCCTACTTACAAGAGCTTTGACATTTTTCAACGATATTGCTTTGGATATTGACATATTCCGTGTGAAATAGAGTTTTGGTCCTTGTATCCTTTGTCAAATTGTTAAAGCAAAAATCTTTGGTAATGTGTTTTTATCCTAAAAACATGAATTTAATGTAATATATTTTTTTACCATTACTTGATTACCCACATTGAGAATTAAAACTACTGCTCTTTTCTAAGCGATATTTGATAAATACCAGTAATAAAAATGAAGTTTTTTCAAAATAGTTTCTTTACAAGTGCATATTATTATGGTGTAATGAATATAAAGGTTTATGAGTGAAATTAAAATCATTCAAAGAAAACCTAATGTATTACATCAATGGTATGAAAGCACATACAAACATTGCGATTATTTGTGCGAAAAAGAATCATAAACATTTTGAATAACTATTTTATATGTGGCTTCTATGCTAAAGATTTGTTTGCAGCTCTGTAGAAATGCATTTCTTGGAAGAATAGAGTTTCTAAGAAAACATAAAGTTGAAACTTTGCATTTGGAAAGTCGGAAAAATTTCATTTAGTTTATGACTTGTACTATGTAGTCAAATTGTTTGTCTGGAAGTAAAAGCTGTACAGCTTAATTTAGTAACATTTTAATGCACGTCTTGTTCCTCTTAGAAGGATTTAACTAAAATATTTATTTTAATTTTAATGATTGTAACCTTAATATAAAATTAAAATTGGTAGTTTAGTTATTCCACTAACCAACAAAGCTACCAATTTTAATTTTATATTAAAAATGAATTTCCACAAAGTTAACGCTGAACCAATAGAAAATATTAATTGTAAACTTTATAAAAAAAATTAAAATCTTCCCTAATTTGGATTATTGAGATTTTGTACACTTCCATGTATTTTGTCACTAACAACCCGGGTTTCGCCCTTCGGCATCTTCAGGCATTCGAGCACACGAATGCCTGAAGATGCCGAAGGGCGAAACCCGGGTCGTTAGTGACAAAATACATGGAAGTGTACAAAATCTCAATAATCCAAATTTGATATTGAAATTCCATCAAGCACCCTCAGTCGATGTCTTAAATTATCTTCCCTAATTATTTGTTACATTGAAATGTGTTTTCATAAATTAGTCACATGAAATCAATATTTACAGTGAATGAAAGTTTTTAATTTTTTGAAATAAGGAATTGATATGTTAGTTATAAACGTACAAAACTACAACTGGAACATGGTCAATTATGAATGAAACTAACATAACATTCCAATGGCAATTATATTTTCATACGAAATGTAAATTCAATCTTAAAAATCATACTACTTGATGAGAACTGGCCGTAAATAATTCACTAATTCTTAATGTTTTTTTCTTGTTTTCTGGATGAAATATGATGACATTGTAAATGTATTATAACATTACAGACACTTTAACTGTCGATGGAAATGTGTCTTTATGAGGACTTTAATCCATGGCCACGTAACCCTTATAGGATGAAATCACTAGAGCGCTACCACGCTGCTGAAGCAATATAAAAATTATAATATAAAGTTCAAATCCTGAAATGAATAAAATTGTGATATGTATTATAAAAAACAATTAAGAGAGTTTCGATTGGGCTGTGGAAAATATGTTAACCCAATTTACAATAGAGCCAATCAAAAAAAAAAAAAGCAAGAATTTATTATGCGTGGCCTACGTTATATTTCAAGCAAAATACATTCAGCAAAGACTTTGCAATGTCTAAAAATTACCTCGTACTTATCCGATCCTAAAAACAGGGTGCAGCAAGAAGGGCAATTAGCTATCCACTAGTCCTTTTCTAGCCCTATCCTCATATCTTAGCTGTCATCAAAAACGAAAGGTTGAACTGTTGAGTAACAAGCAGTTCTCGTAGAAAAAAACTTTTATTGATATACCTCCATTAGGAGACCATACATTCTACACTGGGAACTAACGTAGTTAAAAAAAATATCATGTCAAATATATAATAATTCATTTTATAAATCCTGCATTTGATGCATTTAAAATTAAGATGAAAATAACTGACCCACCGTCTTAATGTACTGACCGTGATATTTATTTCGAAGCTCACAGACCGCTTTTGCATTTTTGGCACCGGGTTGCGAAGCCAGAAACGCCCGTGCAGGTGACATACTGTGAATTCGAAAAAGCTAGTTTTCTTGGATTTCTCAGCATGTTTTTCGATTTGCACTAGATATATTTTATCGGAAAGAATATTGATACGTACACGGACTCGAAGTAAAATTGAATGTCGTAAGAAAATAGCACATTGATCTTGAGTATTAAGATTTGTATAATATTTCCAATTTTAATAAATGAAATCATAGTATTGGAATTTAATAAGGCATTCGTGAGAAATTTAATGTGTTATTTATTTGAGCCAGTTAGGTGCATGGTTAGATCGATTGGTGGATGTGTTTACGAAAAACGGAGCGTACGAAGGGTGATTAGCTTGAGTACTACTTTAATTAATGAGATGATGACTGAAGGAACATCAGCCGATTCTCGTTCAACAATTATTGCTGAAATGCTCCATTATGACCCCACAATGGGATTCCAATCAAATATTTGAATATGCAATATACGAATATATTTGGACCGTTTTTAAATATTCGTTATTCGAATATTTGGAAAACTATTCGAATCCTATTTGTAATAATTTTTAATGAACTATTTTACAAAATCGACGAAAGATTACATCACAATTTCTCTAGACTTCAATAAAAATAATGATAATGTCGTGAAGAATAATGAAAAGGTAGTGGTTTTCTTCGTTTTCACCTAACTCGGACGCTTTCATTATCAAAAAACGTTTTAAACATACCTTAATTTCAGTAATTGAAAAAATATCGCATTTTAAATATTTTTATACAATGAAAAGGTACTGGAATGTATATTTATATTGTCTCTATCTAGGATTTGACAGAAGTGGGGTTTAAATGTATTATTGTATGTATATAGATAATGTTATGTTTTTAATAATTTTTCAAATCGAATTTTTTAGTTTTTGAATTTGGATTATTGAGATTTTTTACACTTCCATGTATTTTGTCACTAACGACCCAGGTTTCGCCTTTCGACATCTTCAGGCATTCGAACACACGAATGGACTTGAACTGACAGACAGTAAACAGTGTCTAACGTTTATATAGAAGATACAAATACGACAACTACTATTTACGAGATATTATACGTCTGAGAGCCACACTGATACCTGAGTTAACATTTCGAGAATCGCCTTAATCCTTATTTTGTAAACAACACATTAACAGAGTGGAGAATTGCCGCTTTCCAACTTCTTTTATAGTTAGCAGTGATTTTACAATTATAATAGCATTGTGGGTTTCGACGGGATGCAATGTCGTATTTGTATCTTCAATATAAACGTTAGACACTGTTTACTGTCTGTCAGTTCGAGTCCATTCGTGTGCTCGAATGCCTGAAGATGCCGAAAGGCGAAACCCGGGTTGTTAGTGACAAAATACATGGAAGTGTACAAAATCTCAATAATCCAAATTTCATATTGAAATTCCATCAAGCACCCTCAGTCGATGTCTCGAATTTTTAGTACTTTTTAATCGTACTTCAGAACTATTCGAATAGGTTCAGTTTTCTTTTTCCCTGCCCCACATGTTCAACATTTGGTGAGGAAATCATTGAACTGATAGTATATACAAACAATTGATCAATAGATTGAACATTTTAGTTTGAACACTGACGAACACTGACTGAACTGCATATCGCGCTTACGCTCTTTAGTATTTGGTTTAATATTATAAACAAACACTTTAGTATACATTTTCAGTACGTATTCTACGTTCTATTTAATACAACAAGAGTAGATAAATTAATTGGATTGAGCATAATACTTATTGATTAGATCACACGATAGAACTAGCACTGCGGTTTGTGTCATGCAAATGCATAAATCACGTTTTATAGATCCCCACATTTGCTTTAGTATATCCATGCACGTCAAACATAATTCGCAAGGCGGAGATTGTGCGAATCTATTATGACAGATGTACTCATATTAGGAAGGCTTTGGCCTACTTAATGCATTCGAGAAATTTTGAATATATGATTTGGTATAACCACAAGTTATCGACGATAACTTCGATTGCCATAATAGTGCAGCGGATAAACTAATGTTTAAGTAGGTCCCATGTGAATATTTAAGAATACTATTTCCGAGAACTGATTTTGCAATCCGTGCTCTGCTTTGTTAAAATCGATAGTTTTAAATGATGCAATATGAATGGATCATAAGCGTTAGCAGCAATACAATTTACTGTCCGTTTTTTTACTTATAACTTCAATGAATATTGAATATTTTCGATGGATTTAGTGGTAATTTTGTGAAAATTCATTTTTACGATTCCCATTCCACCATTCATTTTTAAGTTGAGAATTAAAATCATTGTTAGCCTTATGCCTGAAGATGCTTCTTAAAAAGCAAAACACGTGTCAGATTGAGTAACACAGCCAGTGGAATAACTAAGCTATCAATTTTAATTTTCAAAAATAATTAATATACCAGTTAATGAAGACCACGGAGATGTTTTGTAATATTATAAAATTTACTTTTTATATTAAAATTGTCAGTATTTTTCTAATTAGAATGTATGAAATATTCAATTAACACATATAAAGGAGAGTAATTAAATTTATAAGAGGCATCTTGTGATATCTTGCAATGTTCAACCATTCTTAATGATCAAAGTTGCGCAAGAAATAGATTCAATTCAATGATTTTTAAATTTATTTTTAATCTAAGTTCACAAGGATTTAGATTGTAAATAGTAGATACTCCTATTTTTGTTTGAATGTTTATGAATGAAGATTCACAAAACTAATTACAGTGTCTAAAAAAGGGGAAGCCGTTTGTTTGAAAACAACCAAATTCGTTTTAAAATAAGTTTACGTTGATTAAAAACTATTCAAATCGTTGACGTTGTATTTTCGTAGCCATTTATTGTACTAATCGTATGTGACTGTAGACAGAAATACTGTGTTCGTAGTTCGTACTTATAAAAACAGATACGGGTGAATATCCGAATATAATTAATATTTAATGAAACATTAAATCGTCGAAGTATTATTTCTTTTCAATGAATTTGGAGTTTTAAATTGATCAAACTGTTTAAATCAGTTATAACAAAATCTGAAGAGGGATTTTCCGACTATAATAGTTTAATTTCCTAATAGTTCAGTCTTTAGTGAGCGATAAACGTTTTTTTATAGCTAAAATTTGATTGCGCAGTATAACGGCAGTAAAACCTTTTTAAACGTTTCTTTATGATGATTCGAGTCACAATAGTATAAAACTTCGCAATTAAAATCATTTTATATTTTATGGATCAAAAAAACTTTTGATTAAATGGATAAAATTTATCTAATGAATAATTATTGTTGAAATTAGATCGTTTATCAATATTTCAACATACAAACCTATACACATATATATATATATATGTATGTATACAAGTTTAATCACGATGACTTTAATGAATTGTGTATGCATGCATATCTGTATATTATATTTATGTATGTATATATGAAGGCATTTATGTTAACAATGCTTATTAATTTCAAATAGTAAAAGTTTTCCAATATTTATAGGAAAGCTGTAGCCGTCTAAGTTCTATGTATTCAATTTAGGCTTGAGAACAACAATTCGAGTTTGTTTAAAAATTATTTTAAACAAATTTAAGTTTCTTGAATACGGTCTTCAGACATGAAAAGGTTCCCCAACCGCTATGAACCATTTAATACATTTTAATTCATAGTTTATCAGATTATGCGTTATGGTATTATTCAAATAAATGATTATTTACTGATCAGTTGAATCAGTTGAAAATACTCGTGTTGAGCGAAATTGAACATTATCATTATAAAAAAAATGTTGAAATATTACAAATAAAATGTGTTTTATTTTGTATAATAAATGTATTCAAAAAATAAAACGAATTGTTTTTTACTACTTTCACATTTTGACAATAATCAGGATCATTTTTGCACATCTTGAGCAATATCAAGTAATGATCAGTCGATAATGTTTGGGATAACAGTACAAAGTAACACAAAAGAAATTGCATTTTATTTTTTAAAATAGTTAGCACAGTTAGCACAATAAAACTGGTTTTATAACTACCTATGAGGCATTTCCACTAAGAATTAACAGTCAACACGTTAAAAGTAATTAATAATTATGCCATATTTTATTTTAATTGGAAAATTAAAAACTTTATGTTTTACATCTTTCTCAGGATGCAGTTTGTAACAAATTTTGAATTTGTAAAAACTACTAGGTTGACACATTTAAGTAACAAATTGGTTTCCTAGTCGAATGGTATAATAAATATTAATTTTTTTAAATTTCAAAATACAAATTTTGAGCATGGCGTATGTAATTACTTCTCTTCGTGAGTTGAACTCGAGTGACATCGTTAAAATTCTTCGGAGATAATTTCATGAGACGCATAAGTAATAAGTTGTAAAAATAAAAAAGAATGTACATTTTTTAAATTGTAAACACTATACTTAAAGATCGTCCAATTCTGCTTCTGTCTTGATTCATTTTTAATCTTTCTTTGCCAACGAGACGTAAAAAACGTTATGAGTTCTCACGAAAACTTTCTGTTTGCATGGAATGCCAAGTTTCATAGAACTTTGTAAATGAAAAACCTGTTCATTTAAATATTTCAATTTGTGTATACTTAAATAAGTTTTATCATTTTATCACGTTGAACTTTTAACATTGCATGAAGGCACATACAATGTTACTGTTTTTTGCAAACACGGTAATCTTTAAAAATTTAAACCAACAACCTTGCCCTCCTCCACCCATCACTGTTTCCCTATCCATTCCCATTACGTTATGTAACCAAAGTTCTTTCCCCCCTTAATTCAGAATGTCTTTGCAGCAACTGCCCAAGACTTCAATCTCTCTAGATAAATTAAAAGCTTATTTAAGTTGCGGTTTATTTGCTATCAATGTGATGATTTTTTTAAATGCCCGGTAATTTGCCACCAAGTCAGCGTGGCCGATCAGTCTAATGGAAGGTTGGCCCGACTTGCGCAGTTCTTTTCTTTCTTCGTGAATTTAATCACACTCACACATGTGTGTATAGCACCTCATAAGAGCTTGGCAGAGAAAACCACCGTTGCCACTTATGAATTAGCTATCTCTATTCGCCACTTTATATTCGAAACAAATAAGTAGTTTTGGCACCCCCTAGTAGAGGTGTTCCACCGTTCCTGCCAGACCCGTAAAGCGGCGTCCATCGCTAGGTTCCTGACGATGGCCCTCCGATAGAGCCACCCGATAGAACCAAGGCCATAGAGTGGGGACACCAGGAAGCCTCCAACCTCAACACCTTCTCCTCTAAACAACAAAGTCGTTGGGCCACGATCCTGCACGTGAAGATCCAATGGAAACAGTCCGACAAGTGCGAGTATTCTTATTTCTTATGAAATTCTATAACGCGCATTACAAATTTTTCATTAATTTATTTCAAAAAAAAAAACAAAACATACAACTATCTTACCTTAATAATCATTTCTTAAGTTTAAATATTTATATTGATATATAAACACACTTATATATGTGCTTCGCTGAAAAATATCAAAAATTAATTCATATTTAATCTGTCAATTTTTACCTGATGAAATGTACAAATTAAAAACGTTTCTGGTGTAACTTAATTTGATTTATGTACGTACATCATTTTTCACTATATATTGGTAAATATAATTAACGTTTGTTCTGTGCTCTCCCTTACTCTCATATTTTGAATCAGCCATAGACAGGAACAGACAATATAACTATAAAAAAAAAATCAATTTCAAATATGAACACCTAGCTTTTTTTCAATCCCGGGGTTGAAAAAATGTCAATCTTGAAATCCCGGGATCAGAAAAAAGGTCTCGGATTGGATGCCCTAATTTCAAGCATTATATGTGTTATTTTTTTCTATTTTTAAATGATTTCCTGACCAGGTAGAATGCATTTAAAAGCTCTTACCAGGTTTACTTTAATAGAATATAGATAGAATGTAGGTTAATAAAAATGATAGCATCTACATAATATTTTTTGTAGAAAATTGTCCAGAATAATTTTTGCAACTCGGTGTTTTATTTCTTAACATAGCCTTCTACTAACCATACTTGGAAAATACCTTATTGTTATGCACCTGTTTATAATATGTATACAACTTGGCTACAAATCAATAATATTTGATGTACGGTGACCGTTTGGTAGCTTTTCTCATTATATCAACATAAGTTATTTGGATTTGTAGAATTAATGAACTGGACGATCGATATGTAGATTAATTTAATTAAAATAATATCTGTGAAAATAGAACTCTCTTTTCAAAAACATAAAACTTGAAATTAATTTTATGGCATTATTCGAAAGGACGTCGTTGCAGAGAGTATTTGAAAAATTATTGAGATCATCGTTTTAAACGAGAAGGGCGTATCTAAAGTTAATTCAGTGCGGTGCAATAAACACTTGGGACGAGGTTTTGCGGCTGTGGTAATATAAATTGATGTTTAACCCTTTGAGATGCAAGGATCATGACCGTTATAATATGAACGCTGCTGAATATTTAATTATAATGACATTTAAACACCATTGTATGCGTAGACCCAAAAGATGTCTCGACGGAATTTTATTTACAAAGGCTTTGGAATTTAAATGAGGAAATAAATGTAGTATTGTTTTTGATAATAACTGTATTTGAAACTCAATTTTAGATGCAAGGTACATTTAATGATTCGCTGAGGTTTATAAAATAATTCTGAACCCTTTAAGCGATAGTAAAATCCACCGTGGCGTCCGTGGCGCAGTTGGTAGCGCCGCTGGCTACGGTTAAGTATGTATCGGGTTCAATTCCCGATGCGGACGGTTTTCATAGATTGACCTTTCAATCGATTTATGGAATTCTGTTTGTAGTCTGAGTCCTCCCTTCCACCCATCCCATCCTCACGAGGAGTAGCGAGAGCGATTAGCTAAACACTAGTCCTGTCCTAGCCGTATCCTTCTATCTCTACTCCCTTCGAAAAAAGATAGGTTGAGCAACTGAGTAACAAGCAGTTCTCGTAGAAAAATTCTGTTAAGATACCTCCATTAGGAGACCATATGCTCCACATTGGGAGCGGATATGGAAAAAAAATCCACATTAACATAAATATTACATGTTAGCTGTTGTCGTCGCTCAGGATTTTAGTGCAAGATCCGATCGAGAAATGCAGCATGCGTATAGATTTTTTTTTATTGATTTATAAATGAATATATAAAAACATGTAATCCTGTGATAAATTTGCTGTTATACCGAATGCCAGAGAATTATTAAAGAGTAAAAAAGTACTTTTTTATGTTTACTTTCAAAAATAGAGAGACAATCAGTTTTAGCTAAAATTGTCACTCCAAGCACTCCGTTAGCTATCCATACTAAAAAAGAACAAAACACAACATGATTTGTATTTTAACATTCGTTTATAAAAAAAAAATGTGAATTTGAAAGCATACTTTTTAACCAGACACGCTACCGATGTGAAGTATATTTAAGAATTCTTATGAGACTTAAGTTAAGAGGCTAGTAAGTCAAGAAACAGAAATTCAATAAAAACTCTTTTATAGGTGGTAATGATAAACGGATGAATAAGGAATAGAAAGCTAATTTATCGATGCGCTCTAAAAAAAATGCAAAATATTCGATTAATCCACATCTTTGGATTTAAATACATAAATCTATTGGAAGATAAATGTTACTGAGTTAAGCAACATGGCTATAGAACTACCACTCGTGTACGGGATGAATTGTATGAGAAGACCCCGGATCGAAGAGAGGCGAGCGGCTGGTTATCCGGAGTCCTGGAAGGGCTGATCTCAGACAAACACCATTTTAAATCCGGTTCAAAACTTATTTATTTTCCATTCAAGATGCAGTGGTTTAATATTACACAAATATATAAATTTTAACACATAAAATTGATTCTACATTTACATTTACTTAGCAACTGAATTTACTTTAAGTTATAATACAAATGACACAACGAATTTAAATTAAGTCCAATGCAAATCAAAAAAAATAAAACAAACAATTCACATCTTCACGTCACCTTCGCCGCGACGAGACCTCGCTCGTCCGACTCGGCAGATCGTAATCGACTGTCTACAAAAATTAAAAAAAACTCCTTGCAAAGTTGGAGCTACCCCTTTCCGTAAAAATCGACTCGTCCAGCGGACGTAACCGGGGGCTATTTGAACGCCTGGCAACAAGAAAGAGCCTATTCTGCGAAATATTGCTGTTACCGCTGGCCGATTTCAGTTCAGGACACTAATGACACTTATACTTAACAAAAACCAGGGTGTGTCATGTAATAAATTAGTATTTTTTATTATATTCATTGAAATTTATTTGTTATGAGAAAGCGATGATACTCGTTTTAGTCTAGGTCAATTAGTAAACGGCAGTATCATTATCAGCTTATCTTTCAGTACTGAGCATTATATGAAAGTAATAAGGCAATTTATTACTGCGGGCTTCAAGATTGCCAGTTTTGTCTAAAGAGCAAACAGTTTTACTAAAATGTTAATTGACGAAGGTTATAATTTTTAAACATGCTTAAATTCTGAAATACAAAATCAATGTTTAAAACACATGATATATTCCGGAAATGTCATTTTCACAGTGGATGGGAAATAGTATATTATATTAATAAAAAAGTAATAAACAGCTGTCATCATAATAATCATTTATATTGAGTCTTCATATTTTGAGAAAATGACTAAATTGGTGTACAATTTCACGAACATATACACGAACAGCGAGCACAAAAATGGCTCACATTCCATCGCAGTTGTACTTCGCATTGTGTTGCGATCCTAAAACAGTACATTCTAAAATTTGTTATACTTACAACAATCGTGCAGTTGTGATATTGATAGTATTTGCTTATGTAGTATTCCTTGATCCGACGAAAAGTCACTCGAGGTTGTCCTCATGGCTCCATTCTTGGACCACTAATATGGAATATCTTATTCGATGATCTCTTGGACCTTCCGCTCCCTCAAAACACCCATATAGCGTCAGCATATGCTGACGATGCAATAATGTTTTTTCAAGGAAACAATAGAAGTACTCTTGAACAGCTATCAGCTGACTGTTTAAAGCGAGTTGCTCCTCACCATTTAATCCTTAATTGTTGCCTCATCATAGATAGCCATTTTGTGTATTTAAATTTATTGTTAGTTGATAATTTTATGACACACCCTGGTTTTTCTTAAGTATAAGTGTCATTAGTGTCCTGAACTGAAATCGGCCTGCGGCAAACAGCAATATTTCGCAGTATAGGTTTCTTTCTTGTTGCCAGGCTTTCAAAGAGCCCCCGGCTTCTGCCGATGGACGAGTCCATTTTTACGGAAAAGGGTAGCTCCAACTTTGCACGGAGTTTTTTTGAATTTTTGTAGAGAGTCGATTACGATCCGCCGAGTGGGACGAGCTGCGGTCTCGTGGCAGCGGAGGTGACATGTGAACTGTTTGTTTTTGTGTTTTGATTTGCGTTGGATTTAATTTAAATTCGTTGTGTTATTTGTATTATAACTTAAAGTAAATTCAGTTGCTAAGTAAATGTTAATGTAGAATCAATTTTATGTGTTAAGATTTTTATATTTGTGTAATATTAAACCACTGCATCTTGAATGGAAAATAAATAAGTTTTGAACCGGATCTGAAATGGTGTTTGTCTGAGATCAGCCCTTCCAGGACTCCGGATAACCAGCCGCTCGCCTCTCTTCGATCCGGGGTCTTCTCATTTGTCGCCCAACTTAGTGGCCATTGATGGTTTGTGACACCTCAGGATTCACCCCCTGAGGACTCATGCTCTGAAGATGCAGTGGCTTTGAACTGTGGTTCATGGCGCCCAACCAAATTTTAACGTAACTTCAAGAATTTCAAATCGCCGAACGCACACTAAGAATCCGGACCCTGCCCTGAAGGTGGACTTCGAGATCGGGACCAGACAACCAGTCAGCATCCCGGCGTCTTACTACGAAACCCCAGCTTCAAAGGCGAAACTGGCGGGAGTCGTCGGTGAAAGGTGCCTGGCCTCTGTTACTTTTCACGAAGCCCTACTTCTCGACTGGCCGCTCTTGACGTCGTTCGTGCTGACCTAGGAGGCCTACTGGGCCTGTTGTGTTTTCAACCAGTGAGGCCTACTGTGGCTGTTAGATTTGCAACCTGTGAGACATGCTGTGTCTTTTTTGTTGTCAACGAGTGACGTCTACTGTGGCTGTTTGTTTGCAATCTGTGAGGCCCGCTGTGCCTGTTATATTTGCAACCTGTGAGGCCTGCTGTGCCTGTTTTGTCTTCAACGAGTGAGACCTACTGTGGCTGGTAGATTTGCGACCTGGGAGGCCGTTTTGCCTGCCATGCTGCCTGTAAAGACGAGAAGATGCTAACACACCTGCCCTGCCGAGTGAGGATGCTGCGGATGCCTTCTCGGGAGAAGATGAGGCCGTCTGCCTGTGAAGAGGAGATGCCGCCGACACACCTGCCCTGCCGAGTGAGGATGCTGCGGATGCCTTCTCAGGAGAAGATGAGGCCGTCTGCCTGTGAAGAGGAGATGCCGCCGACACACCTGCCCCGCCGAGCGAGGACGCTGCGGATGCCTTCCTGGGATAGGAACAGGACGCCTGTTGGCGTAGGAAAATTTGCACCACCGCCCGTTGTGATGCCGATCGCGACATGACCTGTGTTGTGGCCTCGTGTGTGACGACCGACGCGCTGCCACGCGTGTGTTTTTAAGACTTGATTTTTTTGTGTTCTTTATTGTATCTTGTTTTTGTGTGATTATTGCTACGCTGTCCGAACTCAGTTCATGGACACTAGAAGTATGGGGGTTTGACACACCCTGGTTTTTCTTAAGTATAAGTGTCATTAGTGTCCTGAACTGAAATCTGCCTGCGGCAAACAGCAATATTTCGCAGTAAAGGTTTCTTTCTTGTTGCCAGGCTTTCAAAGAGCCCCCGACTTCGGCCGCTGGACGAGTCCATTTTTACGGAAAAGGGTAGCTCCAACTTTGCACGGAGTTTTTTTGAATTTTTGTAGAGAGTCGATTACGATCCGCCGAGTGGGACGAGCTGCGGTCTCGTGGCAGCGGAGGTGACATGTGAACTGTTTGTTTTTGTGTTTTGATTTGCGTTGGATTTAATTTAAATTCGTTGTGTTATTTGTATTATAACTTAAAGTAAATTCAGTTGCTAAGTAAATGTAAATGTAGAATCAATTTTATGTGTTAAGATTTTTATATTTGTGTAATATTAAACCACTGCATCTTGAATGGAAAATAAATAAGTTTTGAACCGGATCTGAAATGGTGTTTGTCTGAGATCAGCCCTTCCAGGACTCCAGATAACCAGCCGCTCGCCTCTCTTCGATCCGGGGTCTTCTCATTTAATATAATTATTATGTACTCATCATATTCTTTTAAATGTTATATTAATATTTCTTGTCACTGTATATTATAAATATTTATTGTAGAGACTTAATGTATCTTCTGTGTGATACAAACAAGTTAACCCCATTAAAAAAAAAGTATATGCTTCTAATTGATAAAACTGTAGTTAAAAACCATTGTTAAATTTGGATTATTGAGATTTTGTACACTTCCATGTATTTTGTCACTAACGACCCGGGTTTCGCCTTTCGGCATCTTCAGGCATTCGAGCACACGAATGGACTCGAACTGAGAGACAGTAAACAGTGTCTAACGCTTATATAGAAGATACAAATGCGACAAATATCATTTACGAGGCAATACATTATGCGTCTGAGAGCCACACCGATACCTGAGTTAAAATTTCGGAAATTGCCCTAATCCTTATTTTGTAAACACCATATTACCAGAGTGGCGAATTGCCGAAGGCGATTGCCGCTTTTCAACTTCTTTTAGAAATACCAGTGATTTTACAATTATAATAGTATTGTGGGTTTTGACGGGATGTAATTCGACGAATGGGTAAATATATACAATCATTCCACATTTAGTGAAATCTGTTAGGTGTTTCAACGTATCGGATATAATAGCGGAGAATTAGGAAGGTTCAGCTGCTCATTCAAGATTGGTAAGGAGTATAACTGGCCTCTATTAATTCCTAAAATTTCCTGATAAAATAATTTATGATCCCCCATGTTTTTATGCAACAGTTTAACCCCATCATCCGCATTAAACGTATGGTTCTCCATTAGCAAGTGATTTGCGAATGTCGAAGTTTCTTTTTTTAATCTAAAGGCAGCTAAATGTTCTGATACCCTTATATCTAATGTACGTGTGCTTTTACCCACATAGAAATGTTGGCAATCATTGCATTGTAATTTATAAATACCAGATTTGTTCTTAAAGTTTACTCTATCTTTATTGTTAATAAGTAATTTGCCTAGAGAGTTTTTGCAATAGAACGCCGGTCTAACACTATCAGCGAGTTGTTTTTTAATTCTAAAGCTTGTGCAACCTAAATAACTTATTCTATGCCAGATTCTAGGGCGGTCTATGTCTTTAGACAAGTTTCCGAAATATAGCATCTTTTCTGCTAATTTACGTTGTTTTTTGATACAAGACTATCTATAAGAGACGCCTCATAGCCATTATTAATGGCAATTTGTTTAATAATGTTTAGTTCGTTTTCAAAATTAAATTTATTTAGAGGTATAGTGACTAATCTGTGAACCTGAGAATGGAAAGCAGCCAATTTATATGAGAAAGGATGGTCTGACTTAAAATGGATCGCGGCTTCTGAAAACGTCTGTTTTCGGTAAATTTTAAATTCATGAATGGAGTTTTTAATATCAATATTAAGGTCAAGGAAATTTATATTCTTGCCCCCTACTTCTAAAGTGAATTGAATTTTATCATCTAGTGAGTTAAGAAAATTATGAAGGTTAGAAACTTGTCTCTCAGTTCCATTGAATAGACAAAGGATATCATCTACGTAACCGAACCAATAAACTACGTTTCTAACTTCTGTTTTATTGCTAAAAATAAGGTTTTCTAAATGGTTCATGTAAAATTCTGCTAATAGTGGTGACAAACAACTTCCCATTGCAAGGCCTTCGGTTTGTTCATAGAATCTATTATCAAATTGAAAATAGTTCTGGTCAACGCAAACGTCTAATATATTAAGTAATTCCGTAGTAATGACAGGATTAACTCTACGCGTATTAAGGGTATCTTTGATGATTTGTTTACATTTGTTTACAGGTACATTAGTGAATAAGCTAACAACGTCAAAAGAAATTAATTTGGCGTTTAACGGAATGTTATAATTTTTAATTTTATCTACTAACTCTAATGAATTTTTAATACTATACAATGGCTTGAATTTACTGTGATTGCGGATGAGAGAGTTAGCTCTTTTGGAAAGTTTATACGCTGGAGCATTCATATATGACACTACCGGTCGAATTGGTATTGAATCCTTGTGAATTTTCGGTAGCCCATAAAATTTGGGGGCTTGTGGATTTCTAGTAGATAAAAAGGACAAATCCTTAGGGTTGATTGTAATGCTACAACTATTTATAACCTCTTTAATATTTTTATTAAATTTTAATGTAGGATCTTTTTTCAATTCGACTATATCGTTATTATCGAGAAAGTTATTAAACTTATCAACATAGTCTTTTCGCGTTAACAGGACCGTGGTATTTCCTTTGTCCGCCTTTGTGACAATGATATCCCTAGTGACAAAATACATGGAAGTGTACAAAATCTCAATAATCCAAATTTAATATTGAAATTCCATCAAGCACCCTCAGTCGATGTCTTAAATTATATTAAAAACCATTGTTATAAATACAAGCATAATGACAAAAGTTGTAATTCTCATGCAGATTTTGAATTATATGAGAAAATTTTAAATAAAGATAAGCTGTGTACTGATCGTTTACCATGCAAGAAAATTGATATTTGAAATTTCTGCATTGTTTGATATCGATTTGCCAAAATGAAAACCACAAAAGCAATGAAAATATTCCAAATATATGTTAAACTAATACTTCAATTTGAAACAGAATTCACACAAAAACAAATCAATTTCATATATTTTAAAATCGCCATTCCTCATTTTCTAAGTCTCGATTTATCTATAAAAATACATAATTATGAACTGACTATGGATATTACCATAATAAGAAAAATAATCAATTCCCTTTCTTTTGTTGTGAATTAAAAAATTATCTATCCTAATCAATTTTAAGATATTTTTTTAAAACCAACATCGTTCCCGATGTGAAGTAACCCAGCTTAGCACAGTCGAAGAAAACGACGTTGACTATGGTCTCGGCAAAGGCTTAAAAAGTTTAATTAATTTTTGTATTTGTTTATCTGTAATGGAAAACACACACATACACACTCTTTTTCAGTGTGTGTAGTATAAACTGATTTACTAACGAAAAGTAGTAAAAATATTTTGTCTTTCTCTGCGCATCGTTTACATCAAGGCTATTGACCGAATACTCACAGGTGGCACGGCCACCTATAAATAATTTATGATAATGATACTCTGAGGAATTTGTATGAAAAAATATATTTAGTTCTGTTTATTAGTTTTATTGCAACCCGTGGATATGCGCAGTCACGTTACCCTAAATAAAACGTCAGTCTAATATATCAATAGGCATATGAATATTTTATACCTTTTTCATAGCACTGTATCTATGCTATCTAGATATAATGATAAATTAAATTATTAATTGCATACGTTTTAGCTAATAGTGTGCAGTAAAACTTCGCTATAACAGACTTTGCATTTAGCCCAAAATTTCTAACGAAATGAGGCAATTTGAATTATTTTTTTGTAAATAATTCATAATTCATTCAAAGAAATTAAAAATAAATTCATGATATAAATTATTGGTAATGCCAGCATTTAGGCTGTGGATCGTTTCTTCTCGCATATCATAAGGGCAAATAATATTGGGTAAATTTAAATCACATTTTTACCCCGGATCCCAGGATTTCAATCAAAAATAAATCTGCAGAAGGAATATATTCACTATAAACTAGTATCAATGTCACTTGTTAAAAATAAATTTGTATACAGATTCAAATAACCGACATATATATCAGTTTTGACAGTATTAAATGGGAGTGTTGTATTTTAACATTTAATATATTACATTCGATCTACTTTTCTTTGTATTATTCGTTATTTTAATACAAACAGCGCTGGTCGCACATGTTATTCGGATAAAGGATTACGCTTTTATAGCTTTGCACTCAAGTTTATATCCAGCCAAATGACATGTAGCATGCTATTAAATGCAGGCTGACATGTTCACAGGGATGGCATGGCATTCACTGAAACTTAAATCTTCAAAAGAATGAAAATAAACAATGTTAATGTTTCTTAAAACTACAGCATTTTTTTATTAAAAAACTTCATGACTCATTCATGGCGATCAACAATCGTTATTCCTTGGATTTTCTCTTACCATATTATATAATCGATGAAAAAGTTTATATGTTACGCGTCTATATGTTCATATGCGTATAGTCTATATGTCTATACGCATATGAACTATTTATAGACCATCTCATTAAAAAAAGTCAAAGATATATGAATGGGTGTAGAGTAAGAAAGTGTTCGCAAACCATCGCAAACATCTATACGTATTGACAGAAATCCGTAAATCGTTTGAAAAATCAATGAAAGGAAGAGTGTTTTCAGATATTTGCACACTAAGCAATGCAACTGAGAAGGATGAACGTGGAAGATATCTATAGGCTGAAATTTGTGCATATTCGTAGGAATTAAAATATGCTAGTTGCACTGGCGTAGCAAAGGCGGGCGCACGTTTTTACGGATGGCATTTTTGGAAATGAATAGATCGGAGGTAAAAAATAAATATTTTTATAATTAATGCAAATTTTATTGCCATTTAACCATGTATTATTTCGTCTAATTTGTCCTCCTTTGAAGGCAGCATTTTTCAAAATATACATAAGATTCCGTAGGTTTTAAGCAAATAAAATTTGTTATATATACAGGATCAAAGCAAGTTACATTCCATTCACCATATTTCTTCTTTGCGTTTATTTGCGCTTTGTGACTCGCTGACAAAATACACTATTATAGAGGCAACATTTTTGAAAATGAATAGATAATTCCGTAGGTGATAAACACATTATTATTATTAAAATATAATATTTCGTTTCTGAAAGATCAAGGATAATCATGAAGCCTCAATTTCGAGTGAGAAAGAAGAAATTATTGTCTTCTGAGCAATCACAAGATGCGGAGTTATCATTCGAAAGTAAATTGGAGAAGGATTGTTTTCTTTACTGGAGTCACACATGAAATAGCTCTGAGATTTCAAATACTTCATAATCTTACTGAGAATGGTATGGTTTTCTTACACTATCGAATCTTTTGAGTGACGTCAAGTGAAAATAAATATAAAATTTATTTTACTGACTGAGAGGCTTTTTATTCAATAATATTTGCTAATGACAGAATTGTAAAACTGTAGAACACATTTTTAAAGAAATAATAGGTTTACATAAAAAAAATCTGCGGCGCAATCTTCTGATCCATAGGGCTTTACGGTTTAAAAAAAGTATTTTTGACTGAACACTTTTGTAAATATCAAATCATCATGTTTCGAGAAAAAAATGGAGGGTGTGGCAAACTCATGGACCATCCTGAGTGGCAAGACTTTCAGCAACGCCGCTATTTATATCCTTGCCATGTTTTAAAAACGACTGATAATAGAATAAGAGTGATTTACTCACAACCAGTTCTATAACGCACCCACTGTTAATATGTGACGTTGTCTAAAAATAAACGCCACGTGACGGACTACCAAATAGTCCTCGTAACATCTTCTTTTCACCTTTTCTCTTTCATACAGATTGACTAACAACCAGTTTTATTAACCGGCATTTGAATTGTTGACGTACAACGAGATCTTTTCACATGTCATTGTTCTATCAATGTATTGTTAAGCTAACCGATTGACTCAAAGCCAGCCCTCCTAGCCTTATCATTCATTCTTTCAGAAACTGCAATCGACTTACAACCAGGTTATTTATAAGAGTAACTAAAATGGCTTTTAATCATACTTTTGATTAATAACCATTTCTCCTAACCTCCTCAATCTAGTAAACCTTTTCAGATAAATAGAAATCTGACTAATAGAACGTCTCATACTCTAAAATTCCCCAAAATGATAAGCAATGCCATCGACAATTTGTGTTCCATGGATTAACATTGTATCCTTACCGTCTCTTGAAAGTTACTAATAATAAACTTAGATTTATTAACTCACAACCAGCTCTTTAACACATCCACACTTTATATGTCATGTTCTCTTAAAATAAATATAAACCATTTGACGGACTACCAAACAGTCCCCGTAGCATCTTCATTTAATCTTTCCTCTTTCATACAAATTGACTCACAACCAGTTTCATTAACTGTCTCAATGTGACTTGTCAACTTCATAACAAGCGTCTGAAAAAAGATCAAGATTAACGCACGAACAGTTTTTTTATCATCATCATTCATGCTTTCAGAAATTGCATTCGGCTTACAACCAGTTTACGTATCAGAATAACTCTCTAAAATGCTAGTAATGCTCTTGACTAAAAACCATTTCTTCTAATCTCTTCAATGTATTGAACTCAAGCAATGTGATCGACTCACAACTAGTCGTCCTTAAGTCTCCATTATATACCATGCCAAAAATGCCATGTCTTTGTTAAATAATTTTTTTATTCATTTCAGAACCATTGCTTCATTAAAATAATTTTGCACTTTTAGCAAATACATTCCACAAAAAACAAATTCTTTCAATAAAAATAAAGTGATCTCACATAAAAAAATACATTTTAACATTGAATAAATATATTAAAAATACGAAAAAATATTTTCACATAACTTAAATAGTACTCAATATAAATACTCACACTTTGAAATCGATAGATGCACGAAGCTATAATAACATGTCACTAATTCTTCTACCCTATATTAGGCCCCTTATATTGTCTTTGCTACACGCATTAAAATACACTACACAAACCAAACCAGACCAACCCTAACAGCCTATTACAACTTACTACAACTTTGTTGTTCAAAAAGAATCCGTGACTAAGTGGACACTATTCAAATCAAAGTTTGAGTGTACTAAGTTAATACTATCTAATCCAAAGTGCAAACTATTGAAATAAAAGTTCAAGTGTACCGAGTGAATATTATCTAATATAAAGTGCAAACTATCGAAATAAAAGTTCAAGTGTACCAAGTGAATACCATCTAACCGAAAGTGCAATTATTTGTAATCCTTTATTTTTTCAAACGATTTCCCACTAAAACATCCTAAATTATTATACTTGCTACATATTTTCGGTATCTATGCCGATTCATTCGTGGCATGAAAAGCTGCAATGATGGATATTATGCAGTCTAAATGGACTCTCATTTTCCGACACGATCAGTGGACTCTGATTTTTTCTCTTTGACATGGACGCCCTGCAAATTTATATGAACCCCTGTGGCGTCATATGGATCACTTTGAAAACCTATGTTCTAGTTCAGCGTTCCCAACCTCTTTACACCTGCAGACCGGTAAAAAAAGGAAAAATTGTTCGCGGACCACTAATACTGAAATAAAAATGGTTTCTTACGTTAATTTTTTTTTAATTATATATTATAGCAGATGAACATAACACATAACTTTAACTAACAAATATACATATGAAATTCTTGAAAATATATAAAGGTATGGTTTTTCATCTGGGTTCACTATCCAAGAGGAAATATTTCCGTTCTCGCTGAACGTACCTGAGAAGATTTATGACTGTAAATTCTGAGAAAACCAGCGACCATCGTGTCGCATCATCCTATAAAATTATTAATATTTAACAACAACTAAAAATGCAAGTAAATGTGCAGGCGAAAAATCGTATATTTAGTATTTTTAAATGGCGACTGTCTTGAAATTTGGGTTACTGTTCGCGGTACTGGGCCGCGGACCACCGGTTGGAGAACACTGTTCTAGTCCATAGTCATTTATGGTTTTTATGAATCGCGTTCCCAACTTGTAATCACAGAGATTTAATTTAAGAATAGATCGGTCGTCAACTTGTCCAAAAACACGGGCGGACCCATGCAGCCGACGGCCAGTGAAGTAGTATATTCGTCCGCCCGTGTGTGAGGTAGTCCGGCTTCTATCCACGTCTAGGTTTCTGCTCTAGTATTGCCATGTCGTCTGGGTTACCATCTGTATTGATCCGTTCCCCTCATATGTATTCATTGTCATTGATAGCAATTATGGACGCAAATTAAATTTCGAATTTACACTTATCCAAAAATTGTAAATCCCGATATCCAGGGATCAAAAAAATGGGTCCGGGATCGAATGACCTATTCATTACATGTTTAATATTAAAATATTATATACACCAAGGTAGTTTTATTATGGTTTATTATGTCACTTAATTAAACTCTGTTAAGAAAACACACAGATTTTGTACGTGCATAAATAACTATCAGGCAGAAGGCCGCCTTCATTGTTGATGTCATGCGTGCCAATGTTTGCCAAAGCAAACATTCAAAAATTAATCATGTAAATGTTGGCAGATTTTCCTAGCAAACTGAAATACATAAATTATTAAATCGTAAACTATTCTTTTGCGGTATTCAAAATTCAAAAGCAACTATTTAAAGATTTGTTTCCATTTTATTAAGTGGTAACGCAAGCCTCTAATATTTGTATTCTGACTGTATTTGAGTCATTGTTTGAAAATTTGCAAATTTTCATTTATTCATACCTGCCTAGATCTGAAAACGTAGCAAAATGGTTTGCAATTATCTAACAAACACTCCTCTTTAAGCCTCGTCGGTTCATTTAAACCCTATTGCAGAAGGAAAGTTGAGTTACAAACGTCTTTAAGTTTCTTCGAAAAAAAATCTCTAATTAACTTCTGATGAATTATTCCATTAGGTAATGGTAAATATTGATAAGTCTTAAATATGCTTTAGAGAATAAAATAATCTGCCAAATAAAAAAAAATTAAAATGTTCCCGATGAACGAAACTGGTTCTGATTATAACATGAAATTTACCTATTAGTAAAATAACATTTTCGAAAATATATTGCTTTTAAAACTTGGAATCATTTCAAATATGACTAAATTATAGACTATACTCAAAATTTTGGTCTCAAAAGAGTTTTATCACTATTCAGCCAACCATTGACTATGGTAATAAAAAAAAAATGTCTTGTTTTTATCATAAATTTTACTCTTCTTCAGCTGACCTTTCAGATTTAACTATTTTTTAATTGTAAAACTGTTCTATAATAACATTCTAATGATTCTATAATAACAACTTATTATGGATTTACAGCATCATTTTAATTCAATAAATTCCAAATATTTTTCATAATGTAAAGTCTTTTAACATTTTCTTATATTATATATATATCATTTAAATGTATCTTTAAAAATAAATTGGTTTTAAATTCTCCAAATAATTAATTGATTCATCCATTATCATTATCTGATATCCGAAATGTCTTTCATCTCATTAAGTAGCTATCTCTTTTTGAACGATGCAGATTTCGTTGTGAAGTAAATTGGGTCAATGGTTTTTAAAATATTTTTCATCCCGAATTCGTAGATAAACAAAAGTCTTTTCAGAAATAATTTTCGAGTTACATTTAATTTGTTTTAAAATATATTTTCAATTAAAATTTTAAATCCATAACAATTGAATGCTTTAAAGCAGCAGTTGGGAACATGGTGTCATCGAAAGATATTAATTTGAAGTCTCCACTCGGTATATGATAGATGATAAGAAACCAATAATTTGGTTAAAATCAATTACTTCAGACGGTGCGCAAGTACTGGAGGATATATAAATAAATTATTGTATGTGTTACAATAACTTTGTAAATTTCATTTCAACAATTTTCGCTTCCGATATGTAGTATGTATTATGTTTGGATTAGTTACACAGTGAGATGTATTAGTTAGATGGTTTGTTGGACTAGTTAGTACAGTCACTTAAACCTTTCTTGCAATAGATTAAGGAACGAACATTAAGGTTAGAAACAGTTTTAGTGGCAGTAATGTAACCGTTTTCTCTATGCTCCATTTTTAAAGATGAATTATAATATTTGACTGTAGAATTACATAATATGAATTTTGTGCATTTTAATAACCATTTTTTATAAATTGAATACAAAACAAGTTTTACGGACTGATATTTTATATGAATACCAAAAACTTTGTCTCAATAATAAAAGTGATAACCCAATTTATTTAATGGCCGATCATTATTTGTCTCAAACACGAAGTCAGATATAATATCTATTTTTATAAAAATGAATGAATGATTGTTTGTTTGTTCCTTATGCATTCCTATACCATTCATTGATGAAACTTTGGTGAGTTGTTGTGCGCACACCCGTGACGTTTTCTAAAAAAACATAAAAAAAAATGAATCAAATGCACGCAAACAGCGACATCTCGGAACTCCTTCTTATTTATTCGTATACGCACCCGACAGAAAACAGAAAATATTGTATATTCAAAAGCACTTCAATGAACAAAATATATACACAAACACTTTTATTCTTTGAGTGGCATTGCAACGCATGCCGGGTTCTCACAATTAATTTATAAATGCATTGACAACACGTCTAAAATTATTTTATTTCTTATTTACTATGAAAGACAGCTATATTTGCTAATTTTAAACATAATGAAAGTGAAATCAGTTGATAATGCTCGTGATGAATGAAACCGGTCATGATCATTATAAAAATGCGAAAGTAGTGTAAGCAAATTGTGTTTTATTTTAAATATATAATGCTTTTCCACCAAGAATCCACAGTTAACACATTAAAACGGATAATGGAAGTCATTCCATCGCATTGATACAAAAAGCTATTTAATACAATAAAATATAGCAGTAAACAAACAAAAATCGTTGGCAATATTTTTTTTGACAATCTTTGTAATAAAGCGTCAAATTAATGTATTGTGCGATTTATTTATTCCATAATATAAGGATTATGCATTGCCAAATGTCGCTTGACTTTCTCGCGATTTACTTCAAGTAACCGAGAAACATATTGAAAAATTATTTTCTACAGCAATATAATATGGGCCAGAATAAAATGTGATATGAGGTTACCCAAGTCTTTCTTTTCAATTGTTTTCCTTAGAATTTTATATTTTCGTTCAAGTCACCAACGAAATGGAATTCGATAACAATATTGATGATATGAAGGAAATATGTAGGATGGTACATGTGATGAAATTCCTGCGGGGGCAGCTGTTGTGGGTTTCATTTGAGTATGTTTGATATCATTTTAAATGAAATACGTTTTCGTCTCTCGAGAGACATTTAAGCCATACGTCAGCGAAGTATAATAATATGTGGAAATGAAACCCATTCTTTAGGAATAATAACAACCTCATCATTGATGCTCATATAAATATTTATACTCAGTTCTGAAGCGGTAAAATTTATGTGTTAGGTGGGTCGATTTTAACTGAATTATAATTGCAAGAAAATAAAACTTTAAAATAAGTATCAATCAATCATTCATTTTTAAAAGCGAAGTATCTTTTATCTTACAACAAGTTCTAAGCAAATCTCATGTACATTTTTTGTCACTGGGAAAAACATTTTATTTTTCAACAGTTTTGCTTCGAGTGTCAGTCAACTACTATTGTTATGTTTTTAAAGTAGTCAGATTTTACACGGTTGACTTCTTTACAAATCAGTATTTTTAACTATGTCCAATCACAATATTTAGCATAATTACATATAATTATAATTCAATATTAGGTTCTAATTGAGGTTACTCAACATCTCTTTTCCAAAAATTGTAGAGACAGAAGAATAAGGCTAAGACAGGACTAGTGGTTAGCTATTCACTCTCCCAATGCCCGTTTTTAGGATGGGTGGGAAGGAGTTCTAGACATTATCACCACCACATGTCTACGAACAGAAATCTTTAAATGGATTGTAAATCAATTTATTAAACTTTTTTTTTAATTTATAAAAATTTATAAAACCGAGACATTCGTAACCGGCGCCAATCACGTCAGGTTCATGGTGCTGTGGTCAGCATTTTATTTTTAGAATAAATTATAAAGCCGCAAAATAATATATCGTTAACGCAAAGGTTCTACGTTCTAGGTATTTAAAAACTAATCTATTGTACTCATTAAACATTTTTAATCGATGAAAATATTCTCTAGCACAGGGTTTCCCATACTGTGTTCCGTGGAACACTGATATTCCGTAGAACGGAAATAGGTGTTCCGTAAAAACTTTGGAATGGTTTTATTTATGCTGCTGCAGCTGCAACAAATTCAAAAATGTTTGACTTTATATTGACATTATATAGCCAAAAAAATAAACAAGATGTTTCTTTCAAATTTTTGGGATTGCAAAATGTTCAATCGCAAGATAAGTTTGGGAAACCCTGCTCTTGCATAATGAACCGGAACCTACTTTTTAAATGAAAAATATTATATTTAATTTACGAATATCGGTTATCACAGACATATAGTCAAAAGTATTCATATAATGTGTATAAATTTAACTGTTTAGTAGAGGGTTGGGAACCTGTAGCTTGATCCTCAACTGCAGTCTTTGGACTGAATCCAAATGTTTGGTTAAATTGTTTTTAACATTTAAGTTGTAAGCACATTCTTAATTATGTCCAATTAAGGTTTCTTGAGCGAGAATTTATTTCATTATTAAATGAAAAAATCGGCCACATATAGTTGAATAAAAAACTATGTATTACATTACAAATTACAACTAATAGATGAAAATGCAAATTTAGAAATTTTGGAAATATTTAAAGCATCTAATAAACTCAATGAAGATTTTCAGCTTTCAAATCTAGAAAAAAGACATGACCCATATCCAAAATTTGAAATGTAAAATTGAGAAAAATATTTTTTTTATCCCGACCTTAATTTAACCTGGAACACGGAATCTGAACACTAGAATCCAATATTAGAGGCCAAATTCATTAGTTATAAGTAATTTATTAAAATATAATTCATGAAATACATAGTTCGTGTATTTTTTATATATGATCAATGTGTACTTTGGCTGAATAGGTCGAGTGGTAAGAGCTTTACCATAGCGATCAGGTGGATTTGCGAGAGTCCCGATAAGATCAAAATCATTTTATTTATTTTTTAAATTTAATTTGATATCTTGGACATGTGTGTATGTGATGTATTTTTTCCACGAGTGATTTTAGGTAACTTTACGAAAACTCTAGTCGTTGGCTTCGGCTATGGATGTCTCGGATTCGAATCCCAGCACGGACAGTTTCATAAATTTGTTTTTTCAAACGATTTATGGATTTCTGTTCGTAGGCATGGATGTTAGATACGTTTTTAATTCTTTCCCACCAATCCGATCCTATAAGTGAGTAATTTGCTAAGTGGTCCTGCTCTAGCCCCATCCTTCTATCTCTACTCTTCGAAAAAGACAGCTTGAGCAACTAAGTAACAAGCAGCTCTCGTGGAAAAACTTCTTTTGAGATACCTCCATTAGCAGTCCATCAGCTACACATTGGGAGAAGTCATGGTAAAAAAAATGCCATTTAAATTTTATCGACCTAAATATGTAGTAAAAAAGAATATAACATCTACTAAGTGATCAAACGGGGCGTGTTGAACAAATTTACAAATATAGAAAAACTCAATTGACGATGAAACTTTGTGATTGTGTGCTTTATATAGTCTGAGGATATTGACAACTAGGGTCTAGTCAGTATTCTTTTAGTGCAGAAAATGCATGATTGAAAGTTTAAGTTCCACTATTTCAAATACGCTTGGAAACAAACATTATTTTCGCTACTTTTACAAACAGAGTTAAGTGCGGCCCGTAATATTAAAATAAAAGTTTGCCGTTTGCTCACAAAGTAATTGTTGGCGCGGGTATACAGAACAGAATTCTTTAAAACAAAAGACAAACTTGTAAGCCCAATGTTTCCTCTCGGATCGATCTCCTTGGAGCTGGGAGACCCGAGAAATAAAACTTAGGCCCCGGGGTAATGTCCGATACATCTCCACTACAGCTAGTCTGGCCCCGCGGAGACTGCTCTGTACCAAAGTGTGTGCTCACTTTGCGCAAGTTTATTTTACAAATGTATCATACTTTCATACCAAAATGAAGAATGCGCTTTCAAAACAACGGAAAATGGGACATCTTGTTTTCATCTTCACGAAATAAATTTGCGTTATACCGTAAATATACATCACGTGCATGTGATATTACAAACGAAACTTTTACGTTTTAGGAAATAACATTTAATAATTGGGACTGCTCTCAAAATATTTTCATATTCACATTTTATTATATTACCAATGTCCAATACATACTTAAACATATACATTTCAATAGAGCTCATTGGTTGGTAACACACATGCAAGTTTTTTCAATATTTCTATATATAATAGCCCAGAGAACTCTGTAGACGCGACGGCGAGGCGGGCGCGACGTTTGAAACTGAAATGCAAAAAAAAAAGACAAGATGCGCATACTTCCAGTCCTTGCCATTATCAACGTATATTTCAAAAACATGATTTGCATTTCAGTTTTACGCGCCGCACCCACCCAGCCGTCGCGCGTTGACCGTAGCCGAACACATGTAGGTATGTAATTTTCTATGACCTAGGCGTCGCGATTCGCGGAATAAAATATAAAATAAAATGTTACGCAATGGACACACATTTCTGACATACTAGCTACTTTAGACATTCAGTATGTCAATTTCAATACCGTCATCTATGACGGGTACGGTTATAATATAGTATTACCAACATAACTTGGCCGCCGATGAATTTAGAGCTGGTATTGTCAGTTTAGAATAAATTTATCCAACTGCCATTTTAGGCAAAATAAATATATTGTCTACTCTTAATAACCGTCGCTAAAATATCAGTGTTGGAATTTATTGAAATTTCAGTTCTGGTTGAGTATGGCAACATTCCTAACACGACGGTGGCACTCTCACTAGCAGCCAAGTTAAATTGGTACATCTGTATTATGTTTATAAAAAGCATTGCATATTTACCGTGCTATAAATATTATTATCTTTCTTATTGTAATGATTTACTTTTAATTATAAGATTTGAAATCTTCTGACTGATGCTTGAAAATTCTTAGAATAACATAGAAAAGTTTTAACGATAACTCCCTATAAGTTGCGGATTTAAAAGAAATAAGAAAACGAATAAAAACATTACATTTACAATGGCATATCTATAAATCTAAACGATTAAGGTATTTAAAGATTAAACAAAGCAAAAAATGTTATGATCTTATGCATTTATACGTTTTATAAACGATATGACATTCAGAAATTCGTGATCACATTTTGATGTTCTCGGTATTATTAATTCTGTCAGACATGTATAATATGTGCCAAGCGGTTTAGCTTAAATACGAATATCTGCAATCTAAATGACACAGTGTTCTAGCTATCTTTTGTAGTATTTTTGGAAATATCTATAAGAATTCAAAACAAAAAGCAGCGTTGCTCACATATGCAAGAAAAAAACATCTTTACATAAAATAACAAAGAGAGCGTGAGCTGCATGTAAGCCGAAAAATCCTTGTGCGCGGTCTTTACCCCGAGGGAGGTTCGCCCCGGGGCTGGATTGATAACACAGGATATATTATGGAATCTTCACGTACTAAAGTGGGGGCCGCTAGGGGTGCAAATCCCCACCACGAGATGTCACCTTGGGGTATCATACAAATGATAGCGACGTGTATAGTTTATTGGCCACTTTTGTGATAACTTTGTTAGGGCGCTTAGCGAGTTTGTGATTGGTAGTGGAGGCAGGCGTTATGACAATAATGTATTTGTTGAATTCGACTAAGCTTCGTTCGTTAAAAGTGTTTGAAATAATAATAAGAGAGGTTTTTTTTTCTCACGAGTTCACTCACTCTACCAAAGTTAGCATTTCTACACATAATTAAACAAACAGGTTTTTTTCAAAAACTGATTGCTTCTCAGTCGCCCGGCACACGACAAAAGAAGGGAGTAAGCCTATTGCTGGTCCTGTCTTCCGTTTTAAGGATCTGATAGGAAGTAGTTGGGAAGAAATTTCATTCATTCATTTGGACACAAATCGATGTAACTGAATCAAACGAACTCAAAAGAGTGCTAAGCACTAGTCTTACTAATGCAAATATATTTTCATCATTTAAATAATCTGAACTGTTTTCGTGAAATTTGTTTTTTCGAGTAAACTTGATTTCGCGTCGGTTTACTTATTTTTATTTTAAACACATACTCTTGTACCCGTAGCGGGTTTTTTTTTATCTCCAAGACACTTTTTCACCACTGGTGCATAAATTCTTGTGTTGCTAGTTTTCCAGCTTATTATTTGCTTTTAAGACTCTTCTTGCCACAAAACATAATATTAAGATATGCCTTAAGTTTGAAGCAACACTGCAAACAATCCGTAGAAGCTCAGAGGCGTTTGGAGAAAGGATAGTATATTCTGTGTTGCGAATTTATTGTTTTATAAAACAAGACCGTTCTGTTTTGATTTTTAGAAATACAATACTGTCCATGTTGCCTGAAATATATATTCCATAAAGGATTAACGGTAAATAATATAAATCTAATTAAATATAATTAACGAGGTTTTGTTTTCAACATGAATCCTACCTAATAAATTAATTAAAAGACTTCATCTGAAAATAGCCTCGCGGAAACGGCTTAATTTTTTTGAGATTTATTGCCAGCACGATTCGTTTAATTATTGTTGTTTGCAATAGCTTCATGTATCTGACCCATTTTCCGGTATAGCGGGATGTGCAATTGGAAAAGCTCTTACCTCTAACACTTTGAGAATGATAAACACGCCGCCGGGAAGGCAGGCTGCATTTAATTGGATTACCTCTAACAGCCGGTCTCTGCGTGAGCCACATGATTGTTAATACGCTCCTCTTTTACTTCGCGACCTTTATTTTGGCCCTGCTTTTATTTACGGTCAAACAGTTACGGTTTTGTACTGCGAAATTAATTGAGGTACTTTTGTTTTAATCCCAGTCTGTTGTAATTTAATTTAAACTGACTTCTTAATTCACTTGAGGTTTGAGTGAACATACATTTTCTTTTCGTACTAAATAAACTTTATCCTGAATCCGGATTAAAAAACACGACCGCCTTATTAGCATTAAGTCTACATTTTTAACTCTAGCCTGTAAAAATTAAATTATTTTTAAAGCAGTTTTTATTTATGATAACTCAATCAGTTGAATTTGTTACCATTATTTCAATTGTCCAGGTTTCTTAGTAGTGCCATTAAGTTATTGAAATAATTCATTGTCTTTAGACTCTATTTATAATATATAAGGCTACAGTAATTCTATAACGAGAAAAACAGTATAGCCACTATAAGCGATCTCACTGCGGGAGGTTACAGAATGATAAATACTTGCTTTGAATTCTTTAATTTCAACGTTATATTCTTAGTTTTACTCTTTATATTTATTTTAAAAACAATATGAAAACTTCTTATAATGTATTCTTTTTAATTAAAAGCGTGTTGATTTATTGCCACAAACGTAGTGACAAAAATGGTGATTTACTTTTAATCTCAAGATATTATGCTTAACAACATTGGATAAAATGAAAAACATGCAATTAATTTTGGTGCATAGATATACGAATACTTATAAATTTTCAGCCGTATCAATGGTCTTCTTGAAGATAAATACGTCTTCAAAAAATGATTTTATCTATTTCTTTGCTTCATGTGTATTTAATTTGTTCTAAGTTTTTTTTACTGTAAATTTTATCATGAACATATCTCTGATGGTAGTAATATATAAAATTTGGATTATTGAGATTTTGTACACATCCATGTATTTTGTCACTAACGACCCGGGTTTCGCTTTTCGGCATCTTCAGGCATTCGAGCACACAAATGGATTCGAACTGATGTAGTAATATATATTTTGTTATAAGAATGATAGATTTTTAAAGAACGAACGTACTGCTATGTTTGAAAGAGGATATGATAAAAAAATATAGTGAGACCCTCCGTTTTGTCATTGGAGTAGCCGAAGGTCAATAAGAGTGGCGATTGAAAGTATAATGAATAATGATTATAAATACTTAATATTAAAAATAAGCCAAATATAACTTGGAATCAAAAGTAACAGAAATTAAATCTATAATATTTTCCTTGGTAACAATTAGAAAAATCTATCTGAAGTATTTTAATAACACATCAACAGATTTCCTTATATTTTATAAGTGTTATGTTAAGGCAATAATTGAAAGATCGTTGAAAGTTTATTTACGGTGACGTTAAATCGGATGAAATACACACGGTTTTAAAACCGAGTAAAGTATATGTTACAGAATTATATTTACCGTTATTAGAAGACTAACTAACTTTCTTCATATTACGTTTTGGGTGTATTCCAGCAAATATGTGTACTTTAGAAGAACTGGTATACAATAAGCAACCCGGCAAACATGAACTTTTTTTACAATACCGTTTAAAATGTATACCCGTTTTCTGTACATATTCATTTGTTCGCAGTGAAGTTAAAAGCCACACCTGGTACACCTGCAAAGTATTATTGTTTCCAAGGAGGAAGTGCTTTCTTTGTAGAAAAAATAGAAGTATTTATTTTTGTACTTTGAACTAAAAGTACAAAAAATACCGTCACAAAATAAAGATCCTTTCTTTTTTGAAACACCACCAAATCAATTTTTTTCAATTAAATTGATGATACGAAAATTAGATTGGTAAGATACCGGTATCAGTACCTACACATTGTGGCCTTTAAGTATCAATATGAACAACAAATAAATTTGAATTTGGATTATTGAGATTTTGTACACTTCCATGTATTTTGTCACTAACGACCCGGGTTTCGCCTTTCGGCATCTTCAGGCATTCGAGCACACGAATGGACTCGAACTGAGCTCAGTTCGAACGAATGGGCTCAGTTCGAGTCCATTCGTGTGCTCGAATGCCTGAAGATGCCGAAAGGCGAAACCCGGGTCGTTAGTGACAAAATACATGGAAGTGTACAAAATCTCAATAATCCAAATTTAATATTGAAATTCCATCAAGCACCCTCAGTCGATGTCTTAAATTAAATAAATTTGAATAAAGCCATTTTTTCAAATTAATCTCTTACATCTTAAATTTAGATTATTGAGACTTTGTACACTTCCATGTATTCCAGGAATACATGGAAGTGTACAAAGTCTCAATAATCCAAATTTAATATTGAAATTCCATCAAGCACCCTCAGTCGATGTCTTAAATATATCTTGCATCTTAAACCAAAAGAAATAATGAAACTATCTGCAGTCTAAAATATTTATATATTGTTGTATCTATTGCGTAGTAAATACTTTTCTTATATGCACTTGATTAATATGAATTGAAAAACACCTTTTTTCAACAATTTCATGTTCAGAATAAGGTTTCACAAGTAATTGTCTCTACATACAATGTAAATATGAAATTATCTCTAAAACTCGATCAGAAAAACGAGAAGAAGCGAAAACTATTAGCTAATCATGATTCCTTTCTTAGTCCTTATCTTCATATTTATCCTTACTTTCTGATAAAAAGAATTTGAACTACTAACTACCAACCTCTGAGGCTGTGTTATCTTGAATACGCCGATGATGATGTCATATTCGACAAATCTGTGAAAGGTATCCAGGAGACTATTGACAGGTTAAGAGTTAACTCAGGTCGCATTGTTATGAAAATAAATGCGAGTAAGACGAACATGATGTGTAATCATACATGTCATGACTCTCATAGGACCCTTACTAGCGCGGGACAGACCATTGAGATGGTTGACAGCTTTAGATACCTCGGTGTACGTATCCTGGAAGACAGTAACACAAAAAAGGAGCTCGCTATCCGATTAGGGATAGCCGGAGCTGCATTCAACTCAATGTAGACCGTCTGTGACAAGCAGCTGTACACGATCAAAACCAAATGCCGTTTGTTCAACGCTTGCATTCTACCTGTGCTGCTAAACGGTAGCAAAACATGGCACATGACGAAGTCTCAAAAAAACCGTATACTGAGCTTTGAGAATAGATGCTTGCGTTGGATATTGGGGGTGAAGTGGTTTGACTTCGGAGGAATTCGGAGATTAGGGAACATCGGTGGTTATGGAGATTTCGTGGGGAATGTGGGATTACGGCGTCCTGGAAGACCATCGGGTACTATCCATAGGATGTACTCGGCGGAGCTTAGGGATTCTGGCATGTCATGGGAGGAAGCAAAGCCATTAGCGGGTGACAGAGATTCATGGAGACGCCGAGTGGTAGCCATATGCTCCATTATTGAGCAACTATGGAAGAAAATAAGAACAGTAACAACCAGTTCTTGTAGAAAAACTAATTTTGAGATAAGCTCCCTTATGATGACATATTACGCTTTAGATTGGGAGCGCACATGGTTAAAAAAATGTTAACAATATGTGAATAAAGAATTTTATTGATTATAGATTCAATCATATTATTTAAAAAAATCAAGAAACAGTTTGAAAAACTGAAATAAAACAATGTTTAAATATGAAACCAAAAAAACTAAGCTAATTTTCAGATTGTCGAGGCTTAATGGCATAAAAAACCGAGCGTAAATTTATAATCAAACAATTAGTGTCAATATTGTGTATCGATTTGTTGTGAAAAATTTTCTGTCCAATTATAACCATTATTGCTGAAATACGATCTACTATTGTACATTCCTATGCATTTTAGCTATCTGGTATTCCGCAAAATAAGAATAATTGCAACCAGTGAGGCTTGTGAAGTTGAGACCTTCCCTCGGGTAGCTTTCAATACTGACTGCCGATTGTTTAATGATGGCACTTTGTCTTTGTTACAGCTGAATTGCCAACATCACCGGTTTAAAGTCTTACGATTCAAAGAATAAGTACTTCGATAAGTTTCTCCACTGACTTCTGATAAAAATAGATTTTACGTAAGAATAAAGTGCACTGAAATTGTCCATTTATAATGGAATAAAAAATGTATGTCATGTTTATATTTATATAAATTGACTTAATAGTACTAACAAGAAATTTATTGATCAAAGAACAAACTACGCGGTATTTTTCAGCCCGAAATAGAGAAACATGAATGAAAATATACAGTGTCAATTAATTCAGTTGTCGAAGTATTGTATTATTAATCGTAATCCTATGAAATCATTAAACTATTGAACTCTTCTCTTATAAACGTATAATTAAAGTTGTAAATTAATTAAACGTACAGGATATACTCTATTCAAGTTTGTAAAAGTGATTGATATTTTCTAAAAGCTACATATTGATTTTTTCTTTTGATAAATATCATTCTATTGCTCCAAAAATTGACATTCTTTTAATTAAATTTTAAATTATTCTAAAAGTATAGTTTTAAATTTTTTTTTGTCGTTTTTTACAGTTTCAGATATTTTTTAGATATATTCGAATGTATCCTTATTAGTTTTAATATATTTCGTTGTTCTATTATTTTCTCATTCATTTTTAAAACTTTGCGATATTTTTTGAAATCAGTTGTATTTTGTTGATTTATCAAACCGTCTTATGTTGATATTTTTCTCGTTAAAATCTTTTCATATTCTTTTGCACTTAACTTACAAAACACAACATTTTTTTACAATTAACGTCATGGTTTTGCAAAATATAAGCAGTTTTCCATTATTTATTGTAGTTAAAAATAATTTTCCCATAAAGAGTGTGAGAGATGAGAAAAGAGAAACTTTACTATCTCGTTTTATTTGAACCGCGCGAAGGCGTAAGGAAGAAAAAAAGCGTAACAGAAAAAAGCTACAAGTAAGTTAATGAAAATTTAATAGGCATTTCTTTTTTTTCTTTAAGCGTATACAATCACAATGTGAACTGGATGAAAACGTTAAACTCCTGCTGACGTTACCACTCTGTAAAATTAAATAATCCCAGAGTACGGCTTAGCGAGAAAAATGAGTCGAGAAAATTAATATTTAGTTGAATTCGTGTTACGGAAAATACACCATCGTTCTTGCGAATCACGGGTCTTCCCCCTGTTTCTGTCGGCGAGGTATTTTTTTGTATTTTTTTTACTCCCGCGGCAAATTAACACGGGGAGTTCATCTGGTTTTAACAGATTTCGTAATAAAATTAAGGAATTTTGACACAATAAAAAACAGTATTAATGTAATTACGTTTTACTAAGGGCGTATGACGTTATTACTCTTTTATAAGAATAGAACACATAGAGTTTATTCGCTTACACCGTTTCATTTTTTTCATTTCTAATAATTTATTGAGTTTTTTTATCGTGTCATAAAAATGCTCTTGATTGTCTGTTTGGTAAGTACAACATGATAAAAAAGAAAATTTTTCTCCAAAAAATAATAAAATAAAATTGAAATCTAAAGGTCTTTATAATTATTTAGGATGTACTCGGCAGAGCCTAGAATTTTAAATTCGAACACTAGTTCTATGCTGTCTAGTTTTGTATTTTCCCTTCAAAACAGTAACTTAGTATCAAAACGCAGAACCAATTTTATAATTTTATCTCATTCACAAATAGTTAAAAGGATTATAAAAGTATATTATGTTTTTCGATCAAACATAAAATGTCAAAATCAAAGAGAAGCGAGTGACTGAGTAGATCCATTGAAAATAATAATTATTTTATTTGAATTATGTACGAATACAAAACTTATATTATGTGATTGGTATCGTGGATACACATCTCACATTAAATTTAACACTTGCTTCGTTTCCTGGAAGCGTTTCAAAGCAGCTCGTTGCGTTTACCGAGCATTACGGAATAAATAAGAAATGGTTTACCAGACTTGAGAGTTTCCACTCGAATATTTTGGCACCGAATCCCCTTTATTGCATGTGACTCAATGCCATGTTTAACATAAAGAGGATTTAGTACAGATTGTGGTGCTAGCAGACAATTAACTGGCATGAAACTTATGCATATGACACAATAAAGATGTTTCACTTAAGCAGACTGTTATATAAATTGACACCGCTTATTCATCTTTAAGACAATTGTTGTTTAGAAAAGTTATTTTCCGGGAATATACGCATTACAAAATTCCCTAAACCAATAGACTTTGTCCCCACCACCAAATGCTTTGACTTCACACCCTTAGGTACATTGTTCAGAGTTAAGAAGTTATTCGTGTTGCGAACCATTCAGGAAAAATTCATCACACCTTAATAATTGATGTATGAAAATACAAAAAAATTAAAATATTATCAATTATGACTTAATCATTGATAGAACAATTTCTTTTTTTCTAAACTGTTACTGTTTGAAGTTCGTATTACTTACACGTAATAATTTTGAAATGAATGTTAAAGATAATATTATTACAGTTCTGTGTTCTGAAAAAAGTAAAACTACTGTTAGTTTGTATTGATCACAACTATTTGATAATTCATTTATTTAAAAAATGTATGTATATATATTTTAGTATTTGATTTATGGTGACTTTGTATGTCTATATATGTGACTGAATATTGCTTTTCTCATTACCTCAATAAAAGTTATTTGGATATGTCTGAGTAATAAACTGGACGATCGATATATAATGAAAATAATGGTTACATATTTATAATTATACTTGCAATTTTTTTGCAGTTATATACTTTACTGGTAGTTTTAAAAATAGTAATTAAATTTTATGTTGCCGCTTTGAAATTTTATATCCTTTTGAAACAGGAGCTTTTACAATTATTTATTCTACACAAAACAAACAAGTACTTTTGGAGGCTGATGTTTTCCAAGGCTCTCAAGATAAATACCATACGATAAATTCTGTAACCAGATAACTTGAAAAATCTGACGGAGTAGCACCGAAATCAAGAAGCCGACACCCCGAGAGAGGTTCTATAAGATAGCTGTGATTAATAACGCTGCTCAGAGATCTTGTCGCAGGAATTAATAATTCACGCCAGACAAAGAACTCGACAAAGATGACGTAAGATTAAAAACGTCATTTGGGTGACAATACGTGATGGATCACATTTTTGGTATTGTCCGATTGAGAATTAATCAAAAAATTATCCGAAATTATTGTATACACTGTAAAGAACAGATAACCTTGGTATAAACAGTTATTTTTTTTAAATTTCACAAATCGAGATCAAACTCAGTTGAAGCGATTTTACATTCCTTTTATCGTTAAAAATATAACTCAATTCGTGGTGTAAAGGAATTATAAAAAAAAAAAATTAAAAAAAACATAATTTTATTTTTAATATTACTACATTTTTAAAGCGAACAAGACCAGTTTCGATCATTTTGAGCATTATCAACTGATGAAATGTGTGTCATAAGAAAGCCATTCATATAAAAATAAGTGTTAATATTAACCAGATATGTAAGACATGGTTCAACAACAATGACAACAATTAACATGTAATCATATATTTTATTGATTGAATTGGCATTTACTTGGTAGAACTCTATTAAGTAGAATTAATTATCACTAAACTATTAAGTTCTATATAATTTTAAAACTTTGTAGAACCAAATACTTTAATATTTTATCTTATTAATTATACAATTTATGTATTATCGAGAAGAATGTTATGGCTTCGTATAGCAAAATTGTTTTTCTGAGTACCATTGTCAAAACATTTTTTTAATGCAATTATAATCTAAAAATAGTTTTAGTAAAAATAAACTTGTATTTTGATTAGTATAAAGCCGTTAAAAGACATATTTATTTTGTTGTTTGTTGAATAACATAATATAATAATTCTAGGAAATAGATGTATTTCTGATTTCATAATGCTAGATTAATATACGTTGTAATGATTTTTTTTATTAAATAAAAGATTGTTTATTTGGTGGGATAGCGTTGTAAGATTTCAGCATGTGTCATTACAAGTGTCAAAAATTTCTTTTGACAAAACGTAATATAATCTTATAACTAAAACTTGTTTATTTTTTTTAAATGTAGTTGTTTTCTTTATATCTGGGCTAAAAAATAATTTAATCTATCGATCTATCTTTAAATATGAAAATTCAGTATTCAGTTCGTCAAAATTTCATTTCATCAAGAAATTTATTTTATCAAGAAATTTTGGAAATCAATAGAGCCCAGTTAAATTCCTTGCCAATTCTGAACGAACAGCTAAATCTTCCAAACTCCCCGTTGCTGTATCATATACGTTGAATCAACTAACAGATGCCTCTAAATGTGAAATGATTATATATATTTATCCTTTCGTCCAATTGCATCCCGTCGAAACCCACAATGCTATTATATCCGTATGTGATATACCCTGCTCTTTTAGTCAAAAGGTCAAATACCTCGGGGTATACTTGGACTGCTCCCTCACCTGGTATGCTCACATTGCCGAATCAAGACGTAAAGTTCACGTTGCAATCGGTGCGTTGTACCCGATTTTCAACGCCAGAAGCTACCTCAGCGTAGAAAATAAAAAGGCACTTTACAACATGGTCATTAAGCCGACCATGCTGTACACCTCCCCCACCACTTTAGCTAGGAAACTAGGAGTCTGCTTCGCGGACTCCACATAATAGTTCTAGTAAGAAAGTAAAAGCAGAAAATTACTGTCTGTCAGTTCGAGTCTATTCGTGCGCTCGAATGCCTGAAGATGTCGAAAGGTGAAACCCGGGTCGTTAGTGACAAAATACATGGAAGTGTACAAAATTTCAATAATTCAAATTAGATATTGAAATTTCATCAAGCACCTTCAGTCGATATCTTAAATTATAAAGCTAACTTTCTTTTTTATGCTACATCATTAAAAAATGAAACATTGGTTATAATATGGATAGTGAGAAATCAACGCAAAAATGTCTTGTTGAAAGTAAAAATCATTAATGATTCAGATCATTTTGATCAATTATAAAATTATATCTGTCATTATTTCATCTTTAACAAAATGTAGGTTTTAAAAACAAAAATAACTTTGATTATTAACGACATCTCGGCGCGATTGCCTTTACTATTAAAATAAATAACATAAACTTTAGTATACAATTTCAGCTACCATACATATAAATATTTATTCAAAACATTGTTATAATACTTATTTTGCGGCGCGCAAAGCTTGCATTAATTTTTAAAAAGTATCATCCCATGTGAGTATGCGAATATTACGAATTTGGAGGAATAATAATTCGAAAGTTTGTGAGCACGAATTTTGTGAAAACTCTAAATACACTGCTCACAGAATTCGTAAAAATTTCAGTAATTATTTCAGTGAATCTGAAGTGATTTGAAAATATATTCCCAGCTGCTTTTAGAAAGTAGTTTATTAACGAGATAGCCGAGTCGTATTTATGTAATTATTTTTTACTCTTCGTTTTGCTGTCTGATAAAATCTTTTTAATCCAACTTCTGTTCATGGCGACACTTTGAGTACTTTTAATTATGAAGAGATGAATACTTATTTCACAATGACTTCAATGAGAGCTCTATCTATGAAATGTATAAATTGTAAAAAATCAAGTAAGAAATTTTGAAAAATATTATATATAGACGTAGGTCAATAGAAGATTTTTGTATATCATTTGGAATCAATTTATAATGAACTTATTACGTTTTGCTTATATCATACATCAAAGGTTGATAACATACAGGTAGTCCTCAACTTACAACGGGTCATCATACGACTGTTCACACTTTTTAAAACAAAATTTAAAAAAAAACATTTTTTTGTTGTTGCATACGGAAATAGAGATCAGTAACAGTATTTTCAAATTTAGATATTTATTTATAATATACATATGCACCATCAGCGTGCGGTGGGTTTATCTCTATCTTATTTTTTTTTTAAACAAAACACAATTCATTTGTTCTACTTTCACATATTTATAATGATCAGGACCAGTTTCGCTCATCGCGAGCATTATCACCTGATTCAGTTTTTTATTTTTTTAAATATTATGTCTTTCCACCAAGAATTGACAGTTAACACCTTAAAAGTCTATCTTATTTATTTATTCCTGAAGTAAAGCAATATTTTTATCAGAAAGGAATTTCAATGTAATTCTTGGAAGCATAATCTTATTTCATCCACTTGCATTATATGCAAATTTTAATTTTCAACGCAATTTTTGCTGCCAAACCTTATTTAAACCACTTGTTTAACAATTTAAATAATAAAGTTGTGTTCACAACCTTTTATGCTGTGTTTTATTTATTAAAAACGGGGATCGGTGAGCCAATTTGCAATATAATTGTGATTCTTGTTTCACAGCTACAATATAAGATTTGAAAGAAGCGGGTTCTGATATGTTAAAATTTTTGGATGAAGCTGCTTTATTACCGCAAATGAAAGTGACGCCGTTTAAAAGACCTGAACTGAACAATATTTAACTTTAGTATTTTGTATGGATTTCTGACTGTCGACCAAAGTTCAGGAACTTATCTCGACAACCTCTATATACAAGGCAAAAAAATCTAACCAGCCTGTGCCTATTTTGATAACATATTCATGCTTTTTTAATTTGTCAACAAAAGCTATATAAATTATCATAATTTCATAACCTTAGTTGGAACTTATTCAATTTTCTCGATTTAAATGTATTTGGTGGTTGATGAAATTGACAGTCACTTTATGTATATTTATTATCAATTTAAAATTTTCATTGACAACTTTGTTATTTGACTTTTTGTGTAACATGGTTTAATAAGTTACCCGCTTGGTGAAATAATATAGTCATTAATTAAAGAATTTCATATTTTAATGTATCCCTAAAAATGAATTCTTTGGCAAAAACAAAATATTTTACTTCTTAATTTCCAACAATAAACTATAGCCGGATCTGATATTTGAAAATAACTAAAATATTTATATTTTTTTTTAGTTTTTCTCAGAGTAATGATTTATTTACTATCGGATCTTTTGGAAATCAAATAAATAAAAATAAACGTTCAAAACTAGCGTAATAGCAGAGTGACACATTTGTAAGGCAGTAATTAAGGTTATATCTTATGGCCCAGTAAAACATTTTCCTTTTTATCCGCCATCTTGATGAATGGATGTATACATTTTCTTAGAGAACTTCCCTGCCAAGCTAGTCATTCATTAGAGAAGGTCAAGAGAAGCGAAATAATTAAAAATGAGAAGATCATTATAGAAGAATAAGATTAATGATTCGAAATAACAGAGGAAAGCGATTCCTTCGTAGATATATCCGGTATTCTAAGCTTCAGAGATATTTTCGGAATTATGTTCTACGGTAAATATTATTATTTTAATTGCACCTCTACGTTAACTTGATTGTATTATATTTTACGTTATAGAAAGAGAGTTTATTTTTACTCCAGATGAAAATAAAGTCTTGATATAATTATTTATACTAAAAGTAAAAAAAAAATTACGAATTTGGAAGCTTGACTACAAAATTGAACATGATTTATCGCTTTATATTCAATATAATTCGTAAAAAATATATGAACTAGCATAAAACTACTTATTCACTAGCTATTTTTTAATTATGCAAATAGTTTTAATCAAAAGAGTTTGAAAACACCGATGTCCAATTTTCTCCGATATTTAATTAAAAAGAAAGCATTTGGCATCTAGTTTTCCAGAACTTGGTGTGTTTTTACAACTGAGCTACAGAATTCGATTGTTATTTGATAATACACTCACGCTTCATCAGCACACAGGATTAAAACATTACAGATATAATATATGCTTTTAAAGTCAAATCTTAAATTCTATTGAAAAATCAATTGATGAAATTGTTGGCGCGTGGACTCAAGTCTGTAGTAACTGAAAAAGAACAACACCAAAGATCTGCGATAATTAACCATGCTCTCAATAATTAACACTTGATATTTTGACACAGAAATTCCGACATTGAGGTGACAAGAACACAGCTTTGTGGATTGAATTACGTCAAGATTGTTCAAGTATTGGATCAAATGCCTTTTCTAGTTAAAAACATTAATATACGAAAATTAACCTTGTTACAAAATGAAATCTCAAACCTTAGCTTGGAGGCATACGTTCATATTTATGCTTATACTATTCAAGCAAAACAATGTTATCCACTAATGATTGAGAGTTAAAAAATTTTAAAAATATAGAAGGCTTTTTATATAATTTGATTTATTAAGATTTTGTACACTTCCATGTATTTTGTCATTAACGACCCGGGTTTCGCCTTTCGGCATCTTCAGGCTGAAATTGTCAATTTTAATCCATTTGTGCGCTCGTATTACTGAAGACGCCGAAAGGCGAAACCCGGGTAATTAGTGACAAAATACATGGAAGTGTACAAAATCTCATTAATTCAAATTTAATATTGAATTCCACCAAGCACCCTCAGTCGATGTCTTAAATTATATACATGGCTATATATAAAGTGACATTAACTAAGCTTCAAAATGTTTAAAATGTATTTTGAAAACCATCTCCGTTAATAGAAAAAATGTGAACTTTACCATTTTTCGTACATTAACTTTTATCATTTGCCTATTTCACGTTTTACGGTATTAAAATTTAAATCTTGTTTTCATTCTTCTTAAAGAATTTTTTGTTTAATTTTTTTTCAAAGACTTCTTTTGAGTAAATACTTTTATCGTTTTGTTTTATTTACACCTGAATTGGGTCAAACACAAAAACAGCTATACCAAAACGAGAAATATATATTCGGGACGCAAAAAAATGTTGTATCTTGTTAAAGGAGTTCTCAACTGACAGTATATTACCATAGGCGATATGTTTAATAAATTGAATTGAAATCAAATAATATGTTTTCTTTAAAATATAATTTATGTTTATATTACATTAAGGTTATATTTTTGAAAACTACTGATTCATATTACTCCTTATTAATAACCAAATAATATCAAACACTTGAAACATTGTTTGCTGTCAAGGCTTATTAAATTACTTACTACAGGAGTAACTCCTTTCAAGACATCATGACCCACAACGACTTCACACTGTATAAGGATAAATTCTGCAGCGTGATGAAATTGTGAACAGAAAAAAATATAAGATAAGCCATAAATCAGTTATACCAAAGCTGTTGACTGTCAATTTTTGCTGAAAGGCATAATATATATAAAAGTAATACAAAATGTTTGTACTTATTTCACAGTTTTACATAATCATCATGACTTTTCTCACTAGTTGAAAAAAGTCACGATGGGTAAAACCAGTCCTGACAATTATATTAAGTAAATTGTTGCATTAGAACAAAAAAATATGTTTTATATTGAAAAATATATGCTCTTGGCATTGGAAGAGCTTCTGTACGTTGAGATCATCTTACGCAATAAAGTCTTCGTACTCTGAATGATTTTTGTTTAAAGCCGAGCAGAGGGAGTATTTAGATATGATGACATAAACTTTGCTTTCAATGACAATATCATTTTTCATTCAAAAAAAGCCCACGTTTGATATTGAAACAGTTGGCACTGTCATTTTATTAACGAATGAAATGAAACCCTCCACAACTTTGGTGAAATAACCGCAGTTAGGGGCAGGTATTAAAGGTGTTTAATTAATATTTCCAATAATTTATGCCAATAATAATATAATAATAATATAAAAATCTGAAAATAATAAATATATAATAACATCTTCTAAATAGACAAAAGTAGAGATTATAAAATAAGATGTTTATAATGTTCGAGCATGAAAGTATTTGTATTGTTTCATTCAACTAGAAAGCTATAAATGGTTTTTGTATTTTTATAAACTACTTTTAAAAAGCTTCACTCTCTTTTCATTCGATGTTGGACTGCAATTGGTAGTGTCGCAGTATGCAAAGCTTTTTTCTTGATTTTTCTCTGTCATGGACACGGAGTTAATGGCGTTTCCTTTGTGTTCAATCAGTTCAAAATGAAAGCTCGATCCAAAGTAATGTGCACTGACGCCAAAGTTAAAATATATTCGCAGCTTTTACTTGATTAAATAAAGCACGGTAAAGTAGTTATTCCGTTAAATTATTTTTAAGCTAACTATTTATAAAACATAAGCTTATAACTTCTAAATAAAAATTTGTATAGTAGAATAATTAAATAACTTTATAAATCTATAGTTTGAATCATCAAGAACAACAAAGTAATTGTCATAATTTTAGACATCGACTGAGGGTGCTTGATAGAATTTCAATATCAAATTTGGATTATTCAAAATCTCAATAATCCAAAAGTAATTGTTATTACATACACAAAGTCATTGTTTATTGTATTGTGTATTTCAACGCGAATTATTTATTGACTCAGCTTATTGCATATTTGTTTATTTTAGGTCTTTATTATTAATGCCTTTAATTTTTATTTTTATGATTCCGGTGTGCAGAAGATTGCCAGGTACTATCCATAGAGCTTACTCGGCGTAACTAAAGGATGCTGTCATATGATGGAAGTAAGCCAAGCAATTGTCGAATGATGGGGAATCTTAGAGGTGCTGCGTGTTGGCAATACGTACTGTATAGGAAACGGATATTAGTAACTGATACAAAAGTGTAACAAAACGTTTTCTGGGTAAGACGTTTATGATCAAACTTTTACTGTAAACTGGTTTTTGAATTTGTCAATATTTAAGATTAAGGGCAATAACGAATTAAAAAGGAAGACATTTTTGAGTACGTAAATAGTTTAATCAGCTAAAATCAAAAAACAATGTTTGCTTTTGATATTTAGAATAATATGATAAATAATAACAATAAAAAACGTATTTTTATTTGAAGAATTTTTATTTTAAATGTCGACAAACTTTTTTAATGTTTCATTATTTTGTATTCAAAGACTTGGCTAGATAGAAACCTGCAATTCTCATTATTTCATGTTGAATCTAAATGAATTTTAAAACAAAAGAGAAGTGTCATTATGAGCCATTTATGAATTGCCATTGTTTTACTTAAAACAAAGGAATTTCGAGGAAATCAACGTGAACAAAACTGCTAGAATAATTCCATAAAATGTAGCGCAAACTGTTTTAAACGTTTTTATAATAAACACATTATAAAATGAACATTCGTTTCATCAACACTTATTTTCTAATATATTGTCACTTTTCTGAACAATTGTTTTTCTGCGTATCGAAATTCAATTTTATAAAAAAAAACTTTCATGCTTTTTAGGCCATATAATGAAAATTTTCGTATTATTTGTCATATGACGAGGTAAGCATAGGATTTCGGATGCGCTTTGAACGAGAAAACTATCTACTTTACTATCAAAAGTAACGAATACCTATTCAAACAAAAGATTTGTGGAGATTTGCTTAAAATCATTATAGATGTTATTTTGTCACTACACTAAGAACTAACAGTCAAGCGTGGAATAATTAAATATGTTTTTTTTTAAATAAAACACTATTTGTTTGTACTAATTCCAAATGTTTATAATGATCAAGATCGGTTTCGCTCATCACGAGCATTATCAACTGAATTGGTAACTGAAACTAGTGATGAGAGAAATCGGTCGTGATGATTGTAAAGATGTGGAAGTAGTACAAACAAATTGTATTTAATTTTTAAAAATAATTCCTTTCCACAAAGAATTGACAGTTAGCACCTTAGAAGTGATATAATTTTGATTTATTGATTTAATTGGCGTTTACTGGCACAGAAAAATTACAAAATACTGTCAATAATGTATTGTGATATCACGTCATAGTCAGAAATATGTCTAAACATATTTTTTTCGCCAAAATATACAACAACATCGAGATGATTGACATTATTATACAACAGAATCACAACTTACAACCATTCCAAGTATGATAACGTCGTTTGAGACGCTTCATTATGAGTTCATATATCATGTTCCACACTTGGAGAGGGCGTGGAACGTAAAAAAATCATCCCAAAAAGAATGACATATGAACGTCATCATAACAATTATTTAAATATTGTACCATTATGATCACATACTATTTGTTGATTGAATTGGCTTTTACTTTTTTTTCCATGTTCGCTCCCAATGTGGAGCATATGGTCTCCTAATGGAAGTATCTTAACAGAATTTTTCCATGAGAACTACTTGTTACTCATTTGCTCAACCTCTCTTTATTCGAAGATAATAGGACTAGGACAGGACTAGTGGTTAGTTAATCGCTCTCGCTACGCTCCGTGAGGATTGGAAGAGTGGGATGGAGTAGTTTTAAATATCACAAACACACAGACTACGAACAGAAATCAATAAATCGATTAAGAGATCAATTTATGAAACTATCCTCACCGGGAATTGAACTCGAGACATCCGTAACCATAGCCAATGACGCTACCAACTGGGCCACGGACGCACCCGATTCGATTAAAATAAGGTAAAATAGTGAAATATTATGTTCTATCAATAATTTTAAAATAAAGATAACAGATATGTCGGTATCATGCAATCGTCAGCACTATCCCTCTTCTTCTAACTATAGCAGTTATAACAAAAGCATGATAGCAAAAAAACTATCAACTCTATTTAATTATTCTTTTAGAACGAAATACTTTTATTGTATTAAGATTAAATATATTACTATGCAACCAAACAAATTTTTCAGAAAATCCGTTTATCCTCCTTTCTTATGTAATACTCTTAATGTCTCGCCTACATAATTCAACTTTGATATATTCGCATTAATTAACCAAACAATACAAGCATGAGAAAGTGATACTATTTGTCTTTGAAAGTTAGAAATACCATGAGAAAGCCTTAAACTATTAAAGCGATAAAGCGGAGCTAAGTGAAATTTCAACATTCTATGTAAAGATATATTTATTTTCACATCGTAGATTGTAAATGTTTTATAGGGCTTAAATATATTCAATTAACACAATTAATTAATTAAAGTCATCGACTGAGGGTGTTTGATTGAATTTCAATATCAAATTTAAATCGTCCATTTTTTTTACATTTTTATAAGATTTGTCAGCTCAAGTTCATCCATGAACTTGAACGTCTGAACATGTCGAGAGGCCTAGCCCGGGTCGACAGTGGTAATACTTACGGAAATGTTCAAAATTTGATTTTGAATTAATTTTAATAATCTCTTAATATGCAATTCAGCCTTCATTTAATTTCATTATACAGCCAGTCTTTTATACAGATTTTTTAACAAAAAAAATAAATACTTATTCGTGTTAGTTGACGGGCCACATTATAAATTAAAAATTAAAAACCGAGTCATAAATAAATTCTTCTTCTTCTATATTCGCTAGCTATATAGAGCATATGGCGACCACGCGGCGTGTCCATGAATCCCCGTCAACCGCTAATCGCTTTTCTTCCTCCCATGACATGTCAGAGTCCCTCAGCTCCACCGAGTACATCCTATGGATAGTATCCGATGGTCTTCCAGAACGCCGGAATCCCATAGGTCGGAAGAAGAGACAAGCAGGACTGAGGCTTTTCGGAGGCATCCGCAACACGTGACCTAGCCAGGTCCAACGTCTCTCCATAACCGCCGATGTGACAGGGCGTTTCCCGGTCCGTTCCCTTATCTCCGAATTCCTCACGAAGTCAAATTATTTCACCCCCATTATCCGACGCATCTATTCTCGAAGCTTAGTAAACGGTTGTTTTGAGTCTTCGTCAGGTGCCATGTTTCGCTACTGTAAAGCAGCACATGTAGAACGCAAGCGTTGAACAAACGGCATTTGGTTTTGATCGTGTACAGCTGCGTGTCCCAGACGGTCTGTATTGAGTTAAATGCAGCTGCTTCTATTCATAATCGGAAAGCGAGCTCCTTTTTTGTGTTACCACAAAAAACACAAGCACAGGGTAAAACAAAAAAATTACTATTTTTAAAAAAATTACATTATTTCTTATCAAGAAAAGTTATTTAAACATAAAAATAAGTCATTTTCTTATAAACAACGCTAACAACCTATGATGAAGTGAATAAGATTTATACGATCAAGCTTTTCAGGTTTTTAGGTTTTATTTTTAAAATAATTTATTATTGAATGACGCCGTGACATAATTACTTATAATCGTTGAACACTTCAAATCTATGAAGATTCACTGTCAAATGTTAGTTAAAAATACTTATTCATAAATTTATTAGCTTTTTTGTACATAAGTAAGAGTGTCAAGATTTCATTCAATACAGTGATGTGTGATAAATTGTGATTAGAGAACTGATAACTACGTTTAAAGAAACTGTACCTAATCTTCATAAACATTTTTTTTATTTATTCTTACTTAGTTGATTTTTATTCAGAATCAGTCTTTCGAAACTTATTAAATGTGGCTGAATCGATTCATGTAATCTGATGACAAAGCTTTTAATTTCTCTCCGTAAGACAATATAAATCTTATATGTATCTTACAATTTGTACAATGATATTCACTAATCAATTTAATCTCTCAAAGATCGCTTCGAAGTGTTTTTCCTTTTCCAAAGACGACTTCCCGAAAGACGTCTTTTGCATCTAGCGAAATTGCACCACATGTGACAAATTGACATCGAAGTTCTTCATTAGAAGTACATATGTTTCAATTTAAGAACGACAAGCTTAACGCTTTTACTCCCACACGATTTTGGTTAGTATATGACAAAAGACATTTTATATAGATAAATAATTGGTACATATTTTCAAACGGTATATTTCGAAGTTTATAGTTAGCACTTTAAAAACGTTATTTTTTAATATAGATATCTTTAACATCTAATTAAGTCCAATCAATAATTATTAGTTAGTGACAGAATAAAACAATTACATATTTTTTGTATTTTATTATGTCTTCAATATGCAATTTGTTGACAAAAATTAAATAGTTAATTTGAATAAAACAATGCAGGTATTTCAGCCCTATATTGATTTGCGTTATGATGGTGAGACAGTGTATTACTCGACTGGAAGATAAAGGGTTTTAAAAGTATTAAGGTAAAAATATCAAAGTATTTCATTCTGTAAGAATTGTATAGATTTGTCAATAGCTATTTCAGCTTCACGTCGTTGCCATAACTTGTTTTTCAGTGATACCGAAATAGATATCAATTATATATACAATTCTTGTAGGACTAAATACTTTGATAATTTAACTTTGTTAAAACCGAGGACTTCCAATTAAATGAAAAATGCAATCGATAGACTTAAAAAGTAATTTGAAAATAATGGTCATCAATATAGTCAAAAATATTACAAAAATACAATCACAACGAATTATATTTGTACTAAAATTCAGCAAAAGGACGCGTATTCAAATATAGTATTATATTTTTGTGTATATTTATCAAATTTTATTCAAAAACAATATTGTATCTACGTAGTACCCTCGACGTTGTTGTGTCATTGAGTAGTGTGTTAGACATATTTCTCTACGTTGTCTGTACTTCAATATTGATAGTCGGTGGACACATCTTATTTCCACATACGGACAGGAAATAGGAAACATTTGATATCGCCGCTGGACTTCGAATGTTGTGGTTAAGAGCGAGACTGGTAGACAAATGTATATACATTTCACAGAAACACAGTGTCTCTCTGTAAATAAATAAATACAATGGGAACGTTACACCATTTTTTTTTACAAAATAGTTCTATTTCTTTTACGAGGAAAAGACTTTTCCGAAAAAAACTCACTCTGCCATTGGTTGTTCACGTTTAAAGTGTTTTTAAATTTTTAAATTAACATAGTTTCATGACTTTTTTTAAAAAATAGATTGAAGAATAAATAATTACAGTCAACAAAATATAGATCTAAATATCTATATGACCGAGTATTTGAACAAACTAATTTTGTGTTTTTAACCATTTCAGCTCCCAATGTGTTAAATATGGACTCGTAGTAAAATTTCTAAGCAGAAGTTATTCTACTAAAACTGGTTGTTTTCTTTTGTCTAAAATTATTATTTTCGTAATGGGTTAGGAAAGAATGATATGAAAAGGAAAGCAGCCATGTTTTTCTAATAGTTCTATCTATGCCCTATAGTAAGATATAAGAGGAGAATGTTGCAACATTCATAGCATTGTTGCGATGTTATAATTTTCTTCAGTTTCTCTGTAATCAATCTAATCATCAACCCAAAAAGCATGTGCATGCTGCAACAATCCATCCAACCTAAACTTTCCAACATAACCTATCTCAAATAATTTATAAGACTTATGATATTTCATGGATAATCTATTTTTTTGAATGAATACGAATATATATTTCATCAACATCAATTTATGGATTTGTTGTTGAAGGTATAGATGTCTGTGATGTCTAAAATTCTCTCCCACTATGGTGCTATGGTCACATCTTTATTTCATTAATCTCTCAAAAAAAGACAGAATTCGAGTGACTTTTAACAAGCAGTTTTCATTGAAAAACTTATGTTGCGATAAAATATAATATTACTTACACAAGAACATTATTTGATTATCTTAAAAATCTTATAATTATCCAATTCGATTAACAATAGTATTGAATGTTGAGTTAATTACATAGTTAAATGATCCGGAATAGATAACCCATTCTTGTAAAAAGTTTGTCCACGTGTTTGTTCAATTAAACCCATCGCTGATATGGTGTTAACCACCGCAAGCATCCACCGTTCCATTTACTGAGAACAAGTGCAGGCAACTAATAAAAGCGAGCCTGCATTTCGATTGGCTTTGTAATGAACAAATGTTGGCCGTTAAGTGGTTTTAAGCCCTAACGTTTGACAACTATTAAAATGTGCTATAAACAAGAGTTGAGCTATATTTAAACTTAAAATATTTTGTCTAGTTTTTCCAACCACAATACAAAAAGATTAAAAGTTCCATTAAGCTTTTTTCATAGAACGCTTTGTCAAAATTTTTCAAGACAAAAAAAACCCTGTCGTGGCATCGCTGTCGAATAGCAATGGCTGATAGCAAGACGAGAACATAATGAACATAATGGTAGGGATTGACAGGTCATAATACATCTGAACGTAGTCCTGCATTTACAAATCGCTTTCCCTTTACATAGCCATCACGTACAAACATTTTTTTCCATAGTAGTAATACCTATTACATATTTCAAGATAAGATCGTGATGTCGCTGTGTTTTTAATACTTAGTATTCTATATAGAGTGAAAACTAGCTTCAACAACCGTCAATAAACTATAACATAACATCGTTGTATCCAATTAGTATGGAAACAAATAACAAATTTGTCTTGCATGTACATACATAAATAACATTTCACTTCTGCGGAAATTTATAGTATCATTTATTGTTTTGTACCACTTACTAACTGTCATATTTTATTATTCATTTTATTTGTGTTGATGCATAACTGACCAAATTTCATTAGAAAACATTTTTTTTAATGGCGATACGATAAAAAAAATGATAGCGTGATTAGATAATTGAAATCAATTATCTTAAAAAATAATCAAATCAGAGTAAAAACTGATTCATTTATTGGTTATGAGTATTCCATCAAATATTTTTCAAAGTAGGGCAGAAAAACATTCTGGTCTCTTAGTTTATAAGACATGGTGGTTGCTTTCCATTTTAACAAGGCATCATGTAACACTGTGACCTCATAGTAATTAAAACAAATTTTTGAGCTTATCTCAATTTCTAAATACATATTTCATTGACATTAAAGTTTTTAGTATCTGTCTCTCAAAGATCCCTTCTTTATTTAATCCTTAACTGACTTACTGGCTGTTTGAGATATTTTTAAAACTCTCTGTGCATTGTAAAGTATGAAATAACTTATCATTTTTTAAATATATCTGTATAAAAATTAACTTAAAATGAAACATAATAGTTCGCCTATTCCGAATATAGTTTTTAACTTCAATTCGTTTCAGCGGTAATTAGAGAGCGTTTAATTGGCATGATATAATTTGAGGGCATGTGATTAGTGATTACCTTTGGCAGTATTTCGACTCATATGCATATTTTTCAAAGAAGGGTTTTACTTTGCTATACATTATATAGCTAGATACACATGCAATTAGTGTAATTTCTGTCCATTTACTGAAAAGACCATCATATATATTGTGTTTTAGAAGACATTTTTTTCAATGTTAAAATTATTTTAACATTCATTCTGTCCGTATATAGGGCCTAGTGGTAAGAGCTTTGCCCTAGCTATGAGTTGAGTTTTGTTTCAAGTTCCAGCAAGGTCAATATCAAATTAAGACTTTTCAATTTTAATTTGTGATCTTGGACACGAGTGACTTATACAAACTCTCACCGAGTTTATCTGGTATGATTTTCCAATTTTGTAAATATTTGACGCATTGGCTTTCAGCTGTAACGCAAGACTTATTTTTAAATTTAGAAAATTAACTATTAAAAAAAATACTATGAAAATAACGAACCGTGTATCAAAAATTTTATTATTTAATTTTACTATTTCCTCTACTTATGTACAGCGTGTGAGCTGGGATCTGGACTAACGAGGCATTTTAATATAAGGTATTCAACGAAAGTTCTTGAAGTTTACTCTTTGAAACTCTTTTTACAGGTAAGCTTAAGACAGAACTAACTGCTCTCTGCACCCTTATCAGTGGCAGTAAGTGTATGAGATAGTATAAAAACCTCACAGGGATTATGCATTTGGCAATGAGAACTTTTTGTTAAAATATCATGTATAAAAAAGTTTACAAAACAATTATTTGAAAAGAGTCTTGTTGATTTGATATTGAATCAGTATATCGTTTTTTTTTTTTTGACTTATTTACCGACAATGATTTGGTAGTAAGTTGTTATTATGACATATTTATTCATTACATGAGAAGAGTAACTACTTATTTACTACATTTTTGACTACTGTAACACAGGTCAACAATTCAAGATAGGGCTTCTCAACTACCCTGTACGTATGATCTATATTAATTTAAGTAAAGCATTATTGAAAGCCCTCATTGACGATTGTTAAAGATATGTACTAAAATACGAAAATTCACACTAAAAAAATCACATACATCCAAATATCAATGAGTTTGTGTCGATCATGTTGTCTACATCGAAATGAGAGAATAACATAAATAATCGTAACATCGGTCCCCTCGACATTTGATTTTATACCTGCCTAGATAAAATATTTCATTTTCACTTTTTCAACTCTATATTTGATCTGGGTCATCTACAGTTTGATTTTCGAATTTCTTTCTAGCCCAAGCAGAAAGTACGAATATTTTCAATAGATTCGGCGGTAACTTTATGAAAGATCATTTTAAATATAAAATTAGAATTAATAACTTAGTTATTCCACTTGGTTTATCACTAACGTGACGCGTTTCGCCTCTTTAAGAAGCATCTTCAGACTAACGATATCGCAAGGTTATTTACTTCTAAGGTAAACAATGATTCTAATTTTTACATTAAATAAAGAGAGGGGGTGGGTTTTATTCTATTCTACTGGACGTGCGGAGGGGGGTTAAGACATAAACACTGTTACACTATTTATTAATCAATTACTGGTACTTAGAGGTGACAAACCCAAGGGAAATAAATTTAATAATGGTGTGCAGCCTGTTCTGTTTGAAATTTTATTTACTAATCCTCCATTACTGCTAATGGTTTTATTGATTTCTAGACGTCTTATGTCTTAAAACCCCTTCGCACGTCCAGTAGAATAAAATAAAACCCAGCACCACTCTTTATTTAATGTAAGAATTAGAATCATTGTTTATCTTAGAAGTAAATAACATTGCGATATGGTTTGTCCGAAGATGCTTCTTAAAGAGGCGAAACGCGTCACGTTAGTGATAAACCAAGTGGAATAACTAAGTTATAAATTTGAATTTTATATTATACAGTACAAATTCAAAAATATCTAAATGACAGAATCTGGAATTTTATTTCAGCAACTCCAAATGACACAATAAATTTAATTCGCTAAGGTTAATACCGTCGTTGCAATTGCCGAATTGTAAATCTACATAAAGATTTTGTCTTTTTGTATTATGAATACTGCAAAAATCAAATGCAAAAGTGTATGCAAAATATCACAACTGACAAAACATTTGCTAAATATACAAATTTAGCGTTAATTATGCGTTTTTAATTTGATGAAGATATTTTTTATACTATTTTTATGAATCCCTAATAAAATGAAATTTTTCAAGTATGCAAAATGTTAAACTTCTTAACAACATAATAATTACAAATTTTAAGAATAGTGACATATTTATGTGTTGATATCAAAGAGTCATGATCATAATAATTGCTACAAACATCAATGTCAAAGTTATTTTTAAAATTAAATATGGCGTAAACTACCGTCATTTAAAAAACGAAATAAATATCAAATTGCTTAGTGATTTGATATATTATATTGACTATCTTGTGAAGTGCAAAAATTGAAAGAATATAACAACCGTTTCCTAACTGATTTCGCAAACAACCTTAGGCTTCAATTGCTTGGTTGAGCAGCCCTGTTTTAAGGTAACGAACTCACAGATAGTAATTTTCTTCTAGCATAAATCTGTTTCGAAGCAAAATCGAAAACTGTAAATTAAACCACGCTTCAAAAGTCAGAAATTTAATTATTTTAGCTGTACATTTATTTTAGTTATTCGCTAAGCACGATTACTTAACAGAAAAACGGATAACATGTAAAACGTGCGGTTGTTTGAGGTCGAACCTTCAACAGATATTGGGTTTTCGTTGAGCGAACCGTAAATTTTAGTTTGCTCGAATTCAAAATTGTTTGTTCAGTACAGTCATTCAAGTTTGTTTTCCAAACAAAAACAGTGACTTGGAGTTTTCAATAAATCGATCCGATTGTGGCTCCACCATAAGCCTTTGAAATATTTTAATTTGATCGTTCTCATCAATCACCATTACCTTCAATTAAAATTAATTCGAGCAAAATATTTTTTCTTTTCCTTTCTTAATCAACTGAAGAGTAATTTTAACTTAATAAAGTATTACAGTGTTAAGTAATTAGCAACCTCCTTAAATTCAGTTCAATACAATTTCATTATTAAAATGTATACATAACATAACATTTGTATCGTTACATCAGTGAAATTAAAAAAAATGTACGAAAAATCTTCAGAAGACTTTTTAACGTATAAAGGTGAAATCAACGATATGCGTGCTTTACCGTTTACTCGATGGTTTCAAGTATTTTGTAAAATTTTATAAAAATGATATTTTTAGTCATCGACTATTATGACTGATTCAAAAACAACAGATAAATATTTTATACAATTTAATACATCGACTGAAAGGCGAAACTCGGGTCGTTAGTGACAAAATACGTGGGAGTGAAAAATCTCAATAATTCAAAATAGATAAATATTTATTTTATCAGGGGTTTTAAAAAAAAGGTTTTTGAACTCACTTTTTGTTAAGCATTTTACTTAGGATATAATGTATATTTTTTTCATTTTCTAAATCTAAAGTTAATTTTAATTAAAAAATTATCTAAATACGGATTGTAATTATATGAGCGTGAATATTTTGTCGTCTTATTTATTTTAAAACATTAAAATTATCGTGAAAGAGTGCCGGAGCGCCGTTCCACCAAATTAAAGCCTTCGATTTAACTGTAAATTACAAACTAAAATGAGTTTTTTCCGATGAACTCAGAGGTAACTTTCTGGATATTCATTTTTATTATAAAATTAAATTAATCAATTTTTATTTATACAAATTATAAGATTCTTCTGAATAGTTAAAAACAGATTATATGGACTATTGGAAAGTCAAAATTTGTCGAGAGACTTGGGTTTCGCCTACAAACATCTTCAGGCATTTTATCATAATTAAATATTCGGGTCTTAAGTGGTAGAATTTATAGAAGTGTATAAAATTTGAAACATTCAAAATTAATATTTAAATTCCATCAACCACCTTCAGTTGATATCATAAATACTAAATTAGGAAGATAAAAAAAGTTTCAGTTCATTGATTGAATTGGTGTTATATATGGAATTGTTAGAGAATTGTTGAAGTAAAAATATAAAAGAATTCTACATCGATAAAAGCATAAATTTTATAACCAAATCTGATGATTACATAAAGCTGTAATGGCTTTCAACTATATTCAATAAAAATAAAATAAAATAATTTGATATTCTTAAATTATTTCATTAGTCCAGACTAAAGGTTACAACTGGTTAAAAAATTCCTAATGTTGACTGAGACTTTAGAGCATCACCACTCGGTTACGACAATCCATAATTACTAAAATTGATTATGGGTTGTGTCGAATTTAAAGTTTTATATTTTATATATATATATATATATATATATATATATAATACAATAGAACTGTACTCAAATGAAAAGCAACCATTTAATTAATAATAATGATTTTAATTATTCTGATCACGATTTTTTTTGAACGATTAAAGATAAATTAAATAGTTTCATTTAACAAGCACCTAAAAACTTAAAACTTAGATAATTTCTAGATCCAATAAGTTGTGCAAATGTATTACGACTATTCAACTTACTCAAGTTCCCGAACTTGTTAGTAAACTTTCCAAAATAGTATCAATTTAGAAGGAGTTGGATACCGCACTGAGAAAATGATTGGCTTAATCATGTCGATACTTTATGTAAAACTGTATTATTAAACTTTCCACATTTCTTTTTAAATTTACCAATAAATCATTGTTGAAAAGAAATTGCTGTAAGTACATTATTTGTTATTAAATATTTATTTGTATATTATCAATATTTTAGTATTTAAAAATGGTGGGGAAAACCGAATGCTAGCTGTATTTTAAAAATAAAACACAATTTGTTTGTACTACTGCCACATTTTTAAAATGATCAGAACCAGTGTCACTCATAGAGAGCACTATAAAGCGATAGAAATCGTAACAAATATATATATAATTGAATGTTAATAATTAAGGTATATTAAACAGTTGGTTCAAGATTTATGACAATAATTTACAGGTTGTCAAGCAAATTATGCATAAACGAAACTAAACGGTCTACAACTAAAATGTGAAGCACCTCTTACAAATCAATAGATTAACAAATTAAGCCAAATTAAAAAATCTGAGAAAAATATAATGAGTTAAAAATTAATTAATAAATATTCATTAATTAGCCAAAATAATGGAAAATTTAAAAAAAAATGTGAACCACTTAAGTATTTTAATAACAATTAATGAAATATTTAATTAACATTAACGCTAAACAGCACATGATCAATTGGGAATGATGATCGATCAGGAGCATCAAAAAGATATCTGAAAAACAAACTTAATGAAACAAAAATCAATTCTTACAAGCAAAAAGAATTCTTTTGATATAATAAGTATGCATGGATTAATGATACGGATGTTAATGTGGTGAATAGTCGAAAATAGTTTATTCATTCAATAAATTTGAATTAGGTATGATCTTTGTATCTACTGATTTCTAATATTTCTTTTTTATATAATTTTAGAGATTATTCAAGTGCAGGATTTTAAATTAAAATTATGGTTATTTAGAAACAAATGGTTTAAAATTCAGACCATTCATCACCTTTTTTGACACAAGCTAAATGTTTTTTAATTTTAGTGCTAAACGACCTTTGACGTTTGACCAGTATATCTAGCAAGAATTATAGTTTAATAGATAAACACCACTTAAGTTATGACTTTAAATTTTTTAAAGTAAGAAATTTTCATTTTTTAAATCATTAAATGCTAAGGTGTTTTCAGCTCTTGTATTCCAATATCGCCATTATCGACACGGTGATTTAGTACGGGGTCTATCTTTCTTTGATACATTAGAAAACCTCAGCTAGATTGAATGAGTTGATCCATTATAGACACGTGCATACTAATATAATATAAAAATAGTCTTAATAATGTACTGACCAAAATTAAGACTTTAGTAATTTACTAGTCCCGTTTAATATTTCGACAGATTTGTTAAAAAATGCACAAACGGCTTATTTTATTTTCGAGTTCTTGAATTGAATAATTGGCTTAAATAATTGTGACGCCCAGTGAAAAGCAAAATAACATATTTTTATAGGTATTTCTCACTTTAAACACAGTTATATCATTGGAGAAAATATTATTCTAAAGGAAATAGAAAAGGTATTGAATATACGAAGATTTATTGATTTGAATTGTAAATTGGTCGAGCACTAGTTGCAAACTGCATTACAGCATACGTCAGTCAGTCCCAGGATAGGCGTCTTTCTAAGCTTGATATACGTCTAGCATTATTGTAAAATTAGAAATTTATAGGATATACTAAAGCAATCGATATCAAATTGAAGACATCGACTGATTGGCTTGATGAAATTTCAATATCAGATTGGAATTGTTTAAATTTTGTACATTTCCATGCATTACATCACTTACGATCCGGGATTGGGCTTTCGACATATTCATGGAAATGTTCAAAATTTCAAATATTCAATTTGTCTTTCAAGTTAATAAAAATAGTAGCATTGACTCAAATAAAGTTATATTTTGACCATGACATCAGTCGTTGATTTTTGTTTTATATCATATTAGATATGCTGATAATACATTTTTTTTTGTTTTTATAACTATACCGATCGACGGAAAATCATTTTGTTCCAACTTATTGAAAGTAGCTCTTGTAATATATTATTATATTTATAGATTATTACCATATACACAAAACGTAACCTTTTTCTCGTGGCAGAAGCGTATTTTATTATGTATCCAAAGCTGCTTCAAAAGCATTTTACGAAAGTTTTCCAGAGAAAAAAAAACGATTGGAACAAACAGCGAATTCCGCGTTACCGTGAAATTTTTCAAACCAAGTTTAGAACACGTTAATGCACTATGCTATTGGCATTCGATTGGAAGTTAGTGCACGTTGACCGCTAGAAGTTCAACGAAGTAACGATTCGTCTGTCCATACAGACTTGTAGAATCGATTCGAACACGTATCTCGTAAAACAAGTCGTGACTCGGAGAATGATTGGCTAATCTAACTGAGTCGATATCAATTTGATATTCTAGACACTCCATTTACATAAAATTTTCATTTATTCAATTTTACAACGTCAAAACATTTGTATACTGCAATATTTTAACAGATCATTTTCAATTATTAAAGTCGTAACTTATGCCGTTTCGAATAGATTCTTTCAAATATTATCCTACAAGTAAACTTTACTGAGTATGGTGGACTTATAGCTGGTTAAGCTAAAATGAGACTTTCGATACAGAAAAGCTTCGATGATTGCCAAAAAGCGACATTTTAAGTTTTATTTAATGAAGTCGTAGAGAAAAATTAATTTCGATAAACAACTGTGAATACATGTAATGTGTAAGAAATATTAGTACCAATTGCTATTGTTATTTGTCTTTATAGTTTTTAATTAAAACGTATACGCCAAATTTTGAGTCAATTTAAATCACGCTATTATTTTATTTAATTTAGTATATATTTAAAACGACATGTTAAATAATTCTTCTTTTAATTTATTAAAATGTGTTTTTTCTCATGCAAAGCTTATAACTATCTTTATAAAAGTTAATGGTCGATTCCACGAATCGTTACTTATGGATTTTTGGTCTGATATGAAAACCTATCGCGTGAAACGAGTCGTGACTAAATGAATGATTGGCTAATTTGGCTCAGTTGATACGATTATGTGAATACTCTATTTGATGTTAAATCCTTTAATTATTCAATTTTACTATTAAATTTTATTACAATTTATAGAATCCATAGAATGACAATTTAAATTCAACTAAAACTTTCCTAATCATCTAATGTCAACTGTCAATTCTTGGTGGAAAGACATTATATTTTAAAAAATAAAACACAATTTATTTGTACTACTTCCACATATTTATAATGATTAGCCCATTTATAATAGTATGCTATTTTATTTGATTTTTGTATAATTTGTTTGCTAATCAGTAATTTCTTGTCTTACTTAGTTCATGAACCATCAGTTTTATATAACTTCATTTTTACACTCAATTTTATACAAATAGGCCTGTTATGTTTGTATTTTTATCAGTTGATAATGCTCGTGATGAGCAAAACCAGTCCTGATCATTATAAGTATGTGGAAGTAGTACAAATGAATTGTGTTTTATTTTTTAAAATATAAGGCTTTCCTTTTCGGATGATACTGTATGAGTTTTTCTGAAGCACTTCGTACTTGGCTTACAGACAGTCGTTCGTCAACTAATTCTTTTTTTCTAATTCATATTACGAGATGAGTAAGATCTTTTTGAAGGAGTTGCTAATTTGAAATATACTGTTTTACAGCTATTTTCCAATGTGCTAGACATTTTTATCAAAGTTAATTGAGATTTATTAAAGTTTTTTTAACAACAACTGGTTATGAGAGAGAAAATTTGGATTATTGAGATTTTGTACACTTCCATGTATTTTGTCACTAACGACCCGGGTTTCGCCTTTCGGCATCTTCAGGCATTCGAGCACACGAATGGACTCGAACTGAGAGACAGCAAACAGTGTCCAACGTTTATATAGAAGATACAAATGCGACAAATATTATTTACGAGGTAAGATATTATACGTCTGAGAGCCACACTGATACCTGAGTTAAAATTTCGGGAATCTCCCTAATCCTTATTTTGTAAACACCATATTAACAGAGTGGCGAATTGCCGCTTTTCAACTTCTTTTAGAAATACCAGTGATTTTACAATTATAATAGTATTGTGGGTTTTGACGGGATGTAATTCGACGAATGGGTAAATATATACAATCATTCCACATTTAGTGACATCTGTTAGGTGTTTCAACGTATCGGATATAATAGCGGAGAATTAGGAAGGTGCAGCTGCTCATTCAAAATTGGCAAGGAATTTAACTGGACTCTATTAATTTCCAAAATTTCTTGATAAAATAATTTATGATGTTTTTATGCAACAGTTTAACCCCATCATCCGCGTTTATCTCAATAATCCAAATTTGATATTGAAATTCCATCAAGCACCCTCAGTCGATGTCTCAAATTATATGAGAGAGAAGTTAAGGATACAAAGATTTGATTAGGAGAAGACTCGTTGCTTGTTGGCTTAATCAGTCGTTCTATTTTTTAGGATTGGGGATTCTAATAGGCAATAAGCACATCAGAAATATCATTTGTTGGAACAAATTATTGTTTTTTGACAGCAAATACCAAATTAAAATGGCTATTTTATATAAAAAAACCATTGATTAAACAATATGTTAAAGAATATGAAGAGAAAATTTACACTCGTCTATGGCAATCTTAATTCAGAAACTCAACAAATTTATTGAATGTATTTTACATTACCGGACGTACATGTACTATTTTTAATAATTTTTCCAACGTCTACTTTCAAAATACAGCATCCTGGAGCATTGTATATTTAAAATTTCAATACTTTCAACGCTTAAGGTTCTAAAATTTCCCCACTATATATTTCTGATTTAATGCTTTAATTAACGTTGCCTGAAATTAATAGGTTTACTTGATGAAATGAATATTATTTTTTCATATACTAATTGAGTTAAAAAAGTGAAAAAGCTTATTAATTTAACATGTAATGTTTTTAAATATTAAGAAATTTAAATAATAAAGCTGTAGCTTGTTATAAACATATTAAATCTGCAAGTAATACCTTAACTCAATTAACATATATTTATGAACATATTATGTTAATTAAGATAATTAATGCTCCTTAAGAGGATCTTAATTCAAACTCATAAAATAACAGAATAAGGATACAGAGAGCAACAAGGAAGTATTACCTTATATATTATAAAATTAACAAATGAGAAATTTCATCAAACAGAAAACGTATAAAATTTGTTATTGAGATTTTATAATAAGATTAAATAGAATATTACCTTAAATATTTTTTCTGAAAACGATTAATAACGTTAAAAGTCACACGTGTGGCACAAAACAGGAAAAATTGTTATTTTTATTTATTATTTTGAGTATATAAAATGTCTCGTAAATTTAAAATATTACCTTATATAACAGGATCGTATTTTGAAGTGGATTGAGCAGTAGCATGTCACTAATATAAACTTAGGTGATTTTGCATTGACGCTTGGAAGTAATGCTAACAAGATTAAGTAAAAAAATTGTATTATAAATAACAACCCCTTAATCGAGCAGATATCGCAGTAATGCGCCAGGGCTTTTCGCCTTACTTGATAGTGAAATCAAGAATATTAATCCGTGAAAGGATAGCGAGTTTAAAGATAAAGTATTTAGGCCCAGAAGAATAAAAAAGTGTTTTCGGATTTATGTCGTTGTAAGAACCTTTCTAATTGACATAACCACTTTAAGATTTACACACGGAATGAGAAAGACACACTATCGTTTACTTACTATAATTTCCTAAGTTTTAATACAATCTATTTTATATTTTAACTTTGTTTCAGGTCTTGAGTACGTCGCTCAAATTTAATCGATTAATGAGTTTGTATATAAAGGCATGTAATTTTAAATATGATTTTGATAATTGTGATGAACCCGCTCCCGTAGCCGATGGTGACACTTAATGACTTTTGTTTTATCCTTTTCTTACTCCATGAAAGTCGATCGATTAATTAACAACTATTTATTTTTTAACCGTCATGTTGAAATTTTTAACTAGATGCGAATACAAATTTAACCGAAGGTTTAAGCATAACTTGATTGTACCTCTATAGAAAATTCACGCCAAACGAAAACAATTTTGAATACATAGTCAGCGTCGTTGCCTTTGGTTGCGGTACTCAGGTACGGACAGTTTCATAAATTTATTTTTCAATTGAATTGTAGATTACTATTAGAAGGCATGGACTTTTTAATACCTAAAATTCCACCCATCCGACTTTAAATACGGGGTGTTGCGAGAGCGATTAGTTAACGAATAATTCACTCCTAGCCGTACCTTTATATCTCTACTCTATTAAAAAAAGAGAAGTTGAGCAACTGCGCTGTAAACAACACTTCTGTTAAAATAATCTCGATTACGAGTCCACATGCTTCACACTGAGAGCGGAACACACTTTTTCAACTTTTTTTAATTAGACCAGCCTTACTGTTTTTTACTTCTATGAAAAATATATTATTATTAAAAAACAAATAAGGCTTTGTCTTACTCGTAATTGTAGTATTTTTTTAATGTAATAATGCTGTACGTTAAATAATAATAATACACTTCTGGCGATTAACGCCTTAACTTAGCAATACAATGATAATATTGACCATTTCTCATAGAAGATAAAATAATATTTATCTATATAATATGACTTAACCTAGTGCAACCAATACTTTAATGTTTTTTTGCGCATATATGGTATTTACTTTACTTTTAATTTACATACCGCAAAGTTCACTGCTATTAACGGTGGAATTATATACTTTGAATTTAATCGAATCAAATATCGGATTCAAAAAATTAAAACGTTTAACAGAAGCAGACGTTTGAAATATTCAAAATATTTAACGGAACATAAATTGTTGTTCAAAAATTTAAATGCTTAAAACATTACAGCGATGTGACGCAAAAACAAAGCACGGTGAGCTTTTTTGAAGAAAGTTAATGTTGAAGCTTATATAGAGACAAAAAAAATAAAATGAAATAACGCTCTCTAACGCAAGTCGTATGATTTACAACTCGAGGTAACAGTACTGCTTAATGCTTGCTTCCAGAATGACTTTTTATAATTTTTCATTTAATAACGACACTCAAAATCCTCCCCGCCGAATAATTGCAATTAAGAGTGATTTATTTTATGAAACGATTATTTTTTGTTACGGAAGTGGTTTATTATTTTATCGTTTATTACTGTAATACAGTTAAAATGTTTTTTTTATGTACACTTTTGAATTATTATAATATTTTCAACTCCCACGTCTAGTAAATTATAAATTTTTTATCCACATTGCCATTTAATAGCATGCAGAAAATGATTTGTTGTTGTAAAATCAATAGGTTTTGTTAAAGGTTTTGAAGAAGCTTTTTGTCACACTTAACTAGACACCTGTGGTATTGACGATGAGAATAACTAAGCCTGAAAAAACTAATTTTAAAAACTCTACTCTTTTGACATATTTCGATAAATTTAACGTTCAAAATTAATTTATATCAATGTTTACTTTCTGTTTAAAAGATACAAGTGAATTTCAATTTAGATTATTAATACTAGATTCACATGTATTCTTTTTTTTTGAAGATTTTTTGAAGACATTATTCCATTGGCAATAAATATTCGATATCAATTATTATTTTATTAACACTTATATTTCCGACATTTCGATTTTTGTCAAAGTTAATAGAAAATGTTTATTTATTAACGAATAAATGACATTTAACACCAGCCTAAATATAATGATACGTTTACCGAGTAGGAATATAAATATGTATTCTTACAATACAATTAGGTTTAAAAATATTATATCATAAATATAATGTTTGATCGCTGAAAATAAACAAAATATTTTCCAAAGTGAATTTTAAACTCCTTCTATTTGTATAATAACATTTTCGGTCAGCTTTAAATTAAACAAACTACACAGAGATCATACAGAAATTTTTTTTTTAACTATCGATGAATTACATCTTTCAAATATAAAATAATATTTATTACTTGAATTGTGTCCACTGTCAAAATGTATTGTAAGAGATTACTACAGATTCAAAATTTTTGTTGAAAGTAAATATTTATCCGAATATCAAATGTAAACGGATTAAGTATTCGAATTTTAAAATATTTAATCGTAAACTAAAGTGATTATATACATATGTAAATATAGGATCTTTTTACTCAGCGAGGAAGCATTTTATCAATTGAAAATGCTCAACTGGTCTGTTCATTATATTTGATTAAAATTAGTTGTTCAATTTTAAAATTCTTAAAACATTAAATCTTACGCGTGATATCTGAAAATAGATTTCATTTGCTCAACTGTAATAAGAAAACTTTTGGTTGCACTTTTCCGCAAAATGTCAACATTAATGCTCCTAATAAAATTTTCATGCATATTAATTAACTAATTACACGCAGTCTATAGTTAGTTGCTACGAAAGTACAAAGTAAAAGAATGGAGAGATGCGAATAAAACTGTACTTAAACATGTTTTGAAATACACAAAAGCATAAAGAGACACATTCGTCTAGTGACAAAGCACCGCGTAATAAAACGTAATGAATAATTCATTATCGTATTCCGTAGTCGCAATGCATGAACATACAGTGCTTCCTATTTAACCCAAAAGAACTGAGTCATTAAGATGAGTCTTAAATAACCAAAGGTCTTCTTACTTAACAATAGTAATATTTATTTTGGCACAGATTTTTTAAACATCTAATAATTGTAATTTTGACCTTAGGAACTTAGGAAAAATCCTCGAGTGTCGTCTAACGATAATTCGTTGCAGGTTAGTTACCAAACCTCTCTTTTTAAACCTTTTACATCAGGTAAGAAAAAAGGATGTTTCTAATAATTATAGAATGGTTTTTAAATCGATTTATGAGTTTGTATTAAAAAGAATAGCACATACAACTAGATTCTAAAAACGGCGCTTAGAGAGAGAGAGGTAAGATTACTACAATTCTTTTTTACCCTATCCTTCATTTAAAAACATATTTTGTGTTAAACAAAATATGGAATCGTAGATTTAAAAAAGCTAAATCAACTAAAACTAATTTCTTTCTCTACGTTTTGTTTTCAAATATTATTATGGTGAATGGGAAGGATTAGTTTCTTCACAGCAATTTTTATTTGACTATAAGTCTCTAAATATATATACATTATAAAAGTCTAATCGGGAGATTGAACTTTTTACCGTACCACTGAAATATAAATTGGGCTAAGCCACTTGTTTATGGTTCTAGCATCACTGCTATTGATAAAATATTTAAAATTAATACATATTTAACAATTTTTTTGTCATAACAGCAATTCATTATACATATATTTTTTTTACGATGTTAGCTCCCAATATAGAGAATACGTACTAATAATGGAGGTATCTCAGCAGAAGACTTTTCTGCGAGAACTGCTTGTTGCTCAACCTCACTTTTTTGAAGAGAGTAGGGATAGAAGAAAGAATAAGGCTAAGACAGGGCTGGTGGTTATCTAATCAATCTCGCTACATCTCATTTTTAAAATCGGTTGGATAGAAATTTAGACATCATAAACATTCATGCCTACACACAGAAATCCACAAATCGATTGAAAAATCAATCTATGTAACTGTCCGCACCGAAACTTGAACTCGAAACATCCGTAGCCACAGCCAACCACTTTAACCACAGCACCATTAAGCCGGCATGTATACTTTATGTATTTAAATATTTGGAAAAAAATACCAGGTTTTAAGTCCTGGAAGGTGTTTCTGTGAAGGTGTGTTTAAGTCAAAAATACTGAAAGTCACAATTAATCATGGTGACAGCGCGATCCTTAAATAACTATGGTTATGCATATTAATTTAAAATTTAATAAAAAAACATATTTAATGAATTATTGTCAGTACTCATTAGTAGTCAGCAAATGCTTCTCTCTAAAGGAGAATTTGAATGATAAGAATGAAAGCTAAATTATTGTAAACATAGCAATACTATTTATAACATAATATTGGCTACATGCTTGTATGATAGTGCCATGTGGCAATGTTGGAACTCAAGTTTCTTGAAATAGTGCATTGATAGAGCAACGACATGTTTTCACATGACGTATATTATATGTACCGCAAATAAGCGACAGAAACTACGGTACACCGCTGTGACAAAAGCAACTCTGAAGTTGGTTTAAACCTAAGACAGTTCACCACACAAAGTATCAAACCGTGAAATAGGCTAAAGTTACATTTTAACATTTCTTGGTTTCATGAATGGCAAATGAAAAATTTCATTTTATCCATCTTCGATACATAATTAAACACAAAAAAACGTAAACGGAGCAAATTCAAATGTTTCAATCCGTCAATGCGTTTTGCAGTTCATAATCTTTGATAATATTATTAGTTTGTTCAAAACTGTTTTTAAGTAAAAGAGTAATTAATAAAAATAACTCTGTCCTTTCATTTGGTAGAGTTTGAAATAAGGAATATTTTGGTGTAACCATTTTTGCCATCTATGTATTTTTTTAGATTTTTATGTTTTCTTTTAGAACAACGACGATTTAATCATTTTAAAAAAAGTATCATTATTTGTTTTTATAAGATAAAACATTCAGAAAAGGCAATAAAGGCAATACTATTCTATTGGTTATGAATTTCAAATGACTTAAGTTTGCGTCGACTCAAAATTGATTCCTCGAATACCCGTTATGACGAAATTTCATTGGAGTTTATTCATTTTTAACGCATGAAACATTGATTTTATAAAATAAAATTAAGAAAATTAATGTTTAAAAACATTCAACAACTCTATTTTCCTGTGGTAGGTTACAAATTTAAAACGTATTCAAGATGAGAAAAGACACGACATATTCACCAGGATTCGTTTTAAAAACCTACGTTAATTTAAACTTAAGTAAAATAATATTTGAATTTTGAGCCAACCTATGAATATAATCAAAACTTTTAACCGATTATCGGAATTTAAGCCGCTACGAACACCGAAGTTCTATTTACTTTATGATGTTAAATAGTTAATAAATTTTACCTTAACTCTTCTGAATATTCAAATATTTCAATTTGATAATAAACTTCGAATCGAGGTGTTTTTACATACGAAATAAAATAGATAAGTAAGTTACACTTATTTTTGGTTAATTTAACAATGCGAGAATTGTATTACCAAAAACAATATACACTAAATCTATAATCAACACTAATTTGGTTTTAAATCATATTTTTCACTAGATTAAAATACTTCATATCGTAAAGTCGTTATCAAGAACCACAATCTCCATGATAAGTTTCTTCTTTACTCATTGCAATAATCAGCGTAACTGGTAACAAAAACAGGTAATGATTCAGTTGCAGTACTTTCTGTGAAGTCGCGGGTCATATTTTTATAAATAAATAGCCTATTTAGTCACGCTTCTTTTATTTATTTAAGTGAGGAATATTGAGTTGTTTTTTCATTATTAAAAATCACAACTAAAGAAAATAAGCTCGCCATCTTTTAAGTCATAACTAGGGATTCTAACATTTCGTCATTATCAACTATTCGGATATTGCACAGTAAAACTGCAATTATTTCAGTATGGTTTCTGAAGTATGAACATAATATTAAAATATTCAGAAAAATATTTCAGACTATGTTATGGTTATAAGTCAGCCATAAGGCAATTCTATTCATAACTAAAATAATTTTTTTTCACATGTGTTATAAATATCGTTGGAAATATGAAAACCATAACATGTACTGTTTGAAAAGTAGGTTTTAATGAATTTGTATATTTAAAAAGAATCGGGCTTTTTGGGCTGAGAAAAATAAATCTAGACTTTAGGTCGGGTTCGAGTAACAAGTGTGATATTGAGTCTCAGGTTCGGGCCGGGCCGGGCCTGAAGATGATGGGATCGGACCGGGTAATTTTATGAAATTTTGCTCCCCGCCAACCTCTAACCTAAAAGCAATTCAATAAACAGAATTCAAACGCAAACACTTCCTTTCTTTCAGTGGCATTACAACTCATGCCGGGCACTTACTAGTTTATAACAAAAATCAAATTTATTCAAATCACTGATATACATATCAATGATATTATCTTAAGGATTAGATCCCTACATATTTAATAATTTACGACTAAATCGTTTTCCGCTTCTGGCAAATCCCAGATAGAGAAAATATAAATACACATTCCAATTCCAATGTATTACACTGTATACAATTCAAATGTATTACAATATTTAATACTTGCAGCTGCGTTGGATTACTCCAGTGGTATTTTTTTAATTACTGAAATTACGGCATGCTTGAAGGGGTTTGTTAGCCCCAAGTTATTCGTGAAACTCAAATATTATGATTTACGATAAAATACTGAAAACGCCTCAAAACCACTTCCTGAGGTGTTTATTATTGTTCTTGAAGTCTGGAAAAATCGTGATGTGATCTTTCGTCGGCTTTGTAAAATAGTTCATTAAACATTTTTACGAATAGTATTCGAATAGTTACCCAAATATGCGAATATCGAATTATTAAAAAAGGGCTGAATATATTCATATATTGAATATTCGAATGTTCGAGTTGGAGTCCCTAGTCATGACGCATAGTGATTCAATGCAAGTATAACAAAAAAAATACTCACAAAGTAAACAATTTAAATATGATATTGACAACTGATGATACATTTTGTAAATAGATCAGTCAAAAAAAAGTTGACAGAAAGAGTCTGCATAATTTAACTGTGGTTGGTAATAATCAGGAATCAGGATGCTTTCATTTGTGCAGGTTGCTGGTCAGTGTCAGCCGAATTTTAGTGCAGTGCATGTTCATCATGTTCCTGCGAGCTTCAGTGTTTACGAATGGTGCACGATCATGTCGTAATGTTTGTTAACTAGAAAAGAGCAGCGCTATAATTTATAATATTAATTTAAGATAAAAATTCACCACTTAAAGGCAAATAAATATTGAAATAAAAAAATCTGTATCCATGTGAAAGAATCGCATAAACCAGAGAGATGTAGCTCATTTAAAGAAATCAATAGTTTACACGTGAAAGAGCAAGTAAACAGAATACAATTTCAGTGGAAAAATAACGGACGGGCCTCGGAGCGGTAGCTGAGCGGGACTCTGTGCGAGAACTTTTCTGTGCCTTATCAAAAGAACTTTACACAAAGCATGCGAAAGAGTGCGCTTGTGTCAACAGTTTAGTGTAGACGACAAAAGGTTGAGCTTACATATTTATGAAAATACAACCAGTATACGTTGTGGTTTCGTTTTTCCGGGGCGTTCGGGAAATTTTCAATTGAACACCCTTGTACTATGAAAGCATTCGCACCTGCTGTCACTCGGGGCGGTATTGTAATTTTTAAACATACTTTGTATGTTTGATACATCTTCATTTACAATATGGAAATCGTAACGGTATTTCAATGCGAGTGAACTTACGTATAATATAAATCAAAACAGATCTATTATGCCTGTTCACTGCTTAAAAATATTACTTACTATTTTCATCGACTGGCGTATTACGTTTACTGTTTTTTGTACAATTAGAAAATAAAAAATAATGAAACGGATTGAGACACAAAATCTTTAGTAATAAGTATAAAGTTATATTTATAATGGAATCAAAGATCTTATCATATAAATGAGTTTTCAGAAAGTCAACAATGCACTTAAGATTTTGTAAAGCGTCATCGATAAACACGATCAACCGATAGCTAAAGAAACGTACCATCGAATTTGATTAAAATAAACGTAATATCGTTTTCACTTAAATTTTATTAAAATAGCAGCATTTTTGCGAAAAGAAGAATTTTGTTATTCTAGAACAAAGCCTATTACCTTTCTGCTTTACACGTGATCACTTTTGACATTGATTATTGTAAGAAACTTCAATATTATGTAATATAATCATTATTTATTATCTGAAAAAAATAGTGTTTCACTAAGCAGAATATTTATATGTCAAATAGTAGCGTATCTTTTGTCTGTAAGCGAGTTTTAGAGCTAAAATTTAATTAACAAATGTGCAGTCATCGTTCACATACAATCGTAGAACTACTAGCAGATGCATAGAAACCAAAAACGAATTCAACTTGATATAAATTAATCAGTCCCTCAAAAGGCGAATCAAATTGTTCATAGATAAAGTAAACATGCAATCAAACGTTCAACAACCAAACAATATCAGTGGTACGTAGAGCACGGATTTTATAGAAAAACTATTGCTACTTTCTTAATAATCAAACCCTAGATATATATATATATTCCAAGATTTCGGCTTACTTGGGGGAAATTCATTTAGATGTTCTTATATTTTTACATTAAATTTTCGAGCAGTTTGACTTTTGTACACGCAATAATTTAATTGCTCGAAAAAATGCTAAGTAAAATAAATAATTTTAGATTCAACAAACAAGCTGAATAATTGATTTAATAAAGACAACCCATAAGTTGAATTTGACATAAATGCATAATATTGATTGAATGCAGCAAAACGTTTCAGTAAAAAATTTGGATAAAAATACAATAGTAAAAACTTTAAATGGGTATACTACTGGTATAATAATATTTGGCTTTAATATTTTTTTTAAAAAAATGCCTTTTTTATCTGTAAAATAATTGGAATTTCCAGGAAAGACTAAAAATAGTATAAAAAATTATATTACACTGCTTGCTTTAAAAAATATAAACCGTACATTAATGACTAACATTATGTATTTGTATTATTTCTCGTGCCTCAATAGCCTTTTCATCGTAAGTACCAGTATCGTGGATGTTTATTATACAGCTTTTGGATTCACACAAAAAGCACAACCGAAGCTCAATATTTTACCGTAGTATTTTTTAAATAATGAAAAAAGCTTTTAAGCATTCAAATGCAATATCACAAAGACGACCTTTTTAATAGTGGAAATTACAAATACTTCCGTGGTGAATTATTCGAGAAGTCCATTACATATTGAAAAGTTATTAATAGCCCACGTAGGGGTGGATTTAATATAAAATTCCACTTACATTCGTTTTGATGAATTAGTTTTTTCGAGATTTACAATTTTTTATACAGTTATTATTTTGTTAAGTAAAAAAAATTACATATTAAAACTACCTGGAGCCTACGAAACGATCTCTCAGCATCATTGTATATTTATTTCTAGATGGTTTCAATAAAGATATAGTTCTTAAATCGCATGCATACGCAGTTTTTTTATATTGATTCTGTTAGCTAAAGACCATATAAATATTAAAGCCACACGGTTGCTAAGATATCCTCTAAAAAATTTCTCATTGAAACAAATATTATGTTATTTTTATATTTAATGGTATAATTGTATAAGTACTTGCACGGATAATGCAACTGCAATAATGGGGAACAAAGCGGGGGCTGTCTCGTGTATAAAACGAAAAAATCCAACCGTACAAATTACACATTGCTGCATATATTGCAAAGCATTGATGGCAAAAAAATTCCCAGTGGAATTATTACAAACTATCAACACATGTATCAAAATGATACATATTATCAAATCAAGAGTTTTTTTGGAAAAATATAAATTACAATTGCTTCGCACATAAATAATATGTTGGCTGTCTGGAGACTAAGTTTTGGCTAAATTGTTTGAACTTTCCCATGAGACTTTTTATTTTTTACTTAACAAAAACATACCAGAACTCTATCAACTCTTTTAAAATCATCATTGGATAAACTTGCTAGATTGATGACAACTTTGAGCATCTGAATGAATTCAACAAAAAAATGAAACGTTGAAATGAAAACTTATTGACATGTTCTGACAACCATAAACAGAAGCTCAAACATTGGCAAAGTGAGTGAAAATGTTCCGAGGGATTAACGAGACCATTATTTAAAATAGAAAGATTGTTTTTTATTTGGCCAAACAAAAAAATACGAAACAATTTTATACACTAAGCTTAGCTAATTTTTAGTAACTTAGGCTAGTTAACTTTTTTGGTTACATCTTTTAAAATGCTTTTTTTAATATGTCTACTGAAATATTGTGTATATATCACCAAAAAATATTGTGTATAACTCATACAAAACGCGCTAATACAGTATGTTTTATATACACGTATAACATATCGACCTCAGAAAGGCAAAAGGACGTATCCTAATGTACACAATTTAATACATGTTTTGTGTGGGCAATATTTTTTGAGTGTGGGTTACGTCCTTTTTCCTTTCAAAAGTCGGTGTCATTTTCAAAAATAAAATTGTGTACACATTACTTTGAAAGGGGTTTAATTGGCCTTTAACCAAAAAAATATAAGCTACTATTTCGAAATTCATTTAATAAAAACAAACCAAGAAATTGTAAGTTTTGTTAATGAAATTTACATATTTTGGGTTGTGTGTGCCGCAAAATACTAATGAGTACTCAGATGTGCCGAAAATGAGAGATTTTTTTGGAGCATTTGTACTAGAAAATGAAGAATATTTGTGTAATTATGTCACTTTCGGGTTTTTGTGGACAGTGGCGTCTTTGCTTATACACAACTCATATGTATTGATTACATAATATTGTTGTGAATAGAAAAATAAAAAAGATTGTAACTTATTTTTGAAGCAATTGAGTGGAATTTTAGCGAAGTACAAAGGAGAATTTGGATTAAGTTATCACAGGGAAGTGGATAAGGTTTGCCAATCTCGGTACACTTTGTTCTGTAAGGAGAAATACATGTGGTAATTTAAATTTTGGGCGCCAGGCGTGAAGATACACGCCAAATGATAAAAAAATAATAATTAAAATACGGTTACCGTTAAAAACACATTTAATTAGAGATGCGGAAACCATAGATGCACAGAATTTACATTATGAACAAATAAAACAGAAATTATACGACGAAACAATATTTATAAACAGATGGTTACACTAAAACAGGAAAACTATTATAATATATAAATATAAAACTAAGACCTTGGAAGATAAACCATCTCGGCGACGAACTCGGCTGTCCGAGGCCAATCTCCAGCGCGTCGCCGGCACGGCCTACTCGTTCTACATCCTGGCGCGTAAGCAAAAGTTCTAACGCGATTCTTGGCGAGGCTTCCCCTTCGTCTCCTGCCAACGACGCAGCGAGGTGCGTGTCGCCGATAGGTGACGATTGTCATGTTGCGACCAAATCGTAACAATATTATCTTTCAATTATATTGTACCTATATACTGCAGATTAAAAGTCGGTGACTGAGATTTTTTTTTTACCATGAGTCGAGAAAAAAATGTTAATTTTAATAAATGAAGGGAAGTTAATTCAAAATAGGTAAACCTCACGTCTAATTAAAAATGTTTTCTTTGCTAAGAAGTATCGACATTTAATGATCAGTCCTTTACTGATCTTCCAAAATTGTTAGCTGTACATTTTCAAACACGTAGCATTAACTTTATATATTTCAATAGCAGATTGCCGGTAGTATTTGTTTTTATTTTTAACTATTGCGCGATCAAGAGCTCGAATCCACTATTGGATAGTTGTACTAATAAATTCCTAAAAATTATCTATTGATTCTCATCCAAATGCATATTTGACGGTGACATTATTGATTCGATCGTAAAAACGGCTAGACAGTGACGCATACATTCTTTCTTTCATAATCCCGTTTTCTGTTGAGGTGAGTATGAAGATTCCAAATTTAATATGGAAATTTTTAGAAATTCTTATTAAGATATTGTCTTTTTTATTTTTTAACGGATAATCAATTCAGAACGACCGGGACTTAAATAAAAACTGTAATTTTCACACGTTTGTTGACAAAATAGTTGGATTCTTATTATGTACTAGTGAGTACCCGGCATGCGTTGCAATGCCCTTTTTAAGAAAGATAGGGTTTTTGTTTTGATTCTGTTTATTGAAGTGCTTTTGGATTTGAGGTGTGCCCGGGCCGATATTTCTTATACTGACCCAGTCTGAGCCTGAGTCTCAATATCACACATGTCACCCGAACCCAACCCGAAGCCCAGATTTTTTTTTCTTAGCCGGAAAAAAAGCCCCGTGTATTTTTAAAAATAGTTATTTATTTATACTTTTCAATCAATACATGTTATTTTTTCCATATCGCCAAGGATATTTATAACGCATTTGAAATAAATTATTTAAGTTATAAAAACTATTGCTTTATGGCTGACTCATGACCCGAACATAGTAGGAAATATTTTTCTTAAATTTGAATTCCTTACCCGGGCGTGGCCAGAGCCCGAATCTGAATTGTCTTTATTTGCCGGAGCCCGGGCCTAGTAAAGGTCCGCGGGCTAAGCCCGGGATCACGCAGACCTCTATTTTGGATAGGTAAAATATTTTTTGTTTTTCCGTCTGGTTCAAAGATGACGCTAGTTGTACGTATTTTATTAATTTTTTTTAGATTTTTGATTTTAAATTTTTATGTTCAGAAACCTTCACGGGTGTGCGCACAACAATTCACCAAAGTTTGGTCAAAATCGGATGAATGGTAAAGGAATGCATAGAAGACAAACAAACAAACAAATCTTCATTTTTATATTTATACAGATTATTAGATTTAATAAAGCTTATTTATCTGAATTTACAATATACATTATGCTCGTTAGAACTTTACACGTATTGCATTTGCTAATCAATCAGCTTACAGCCTTCGCTTCCGGTGTGCTATGCCTTCATCATTCACACCCCAACAGTTGAGATTCTAAAAGCTATTTGCTAACGTATCAAAGTCTAAAGCTTTCACTGTTGTTTTCATATTGTGTTACTTCAACCCTAAAGCTAATCTGGAGCATGTTTTAAACTTTGTGATAGGTACTGAATTTTTTTTGTGAATAAAATATTGTAAACTACAATTTTTCCTTCTAATAATAGTTATTATTTGAAATATATTTATTCTTTCTGTTCCTCCCTTACCGTGGTAAAAATATTATATAAAAATCACAAACAGGGTACAATATGGTTGTTTTAAAATTCGAAAATACTGATAAACTTTTTTTTATTACATACAACCAAATTTTTTAAATATAAATCCGTAGATTTTTTATTTATATTTTAAAAACAAGTCATTACTAAAGGCATTTTTGGTTTGGCCATCCATTTGAATTCAATGCGTCGTTTATCGCACAACATAAATACTATTACAAACAAATATAATTTTCGAAAAGCAAAAAATAATTGCTTACTTCTGAAAGTAAAAACAGTTAATAAAACAATATATATAGCCTTCTATCTTATTGCATATTCCAAATAAAACATTTCCATCACATCAAATTGAATCTAAGCATTTTACCGAATTAGTATCATTAAATATGAACATTTTTCCAATTATCTCCGTTGATAAAACTAAGTTTATTATTTATAACTATTAGGTTATATATAACTATTAACTTTAACTTATTATTTATAACTATTAACTTTAAGGGTTGAACAAAAAGATTATTCAAATGATAACATTTTATTAAAAAATTTTCTTGCGACCGAAGATTGACAGGTCTTTTTGACAGTCTGTATTGAAGAAAAGCCTACAAACTATTTCGGAATATAAATCTATGACTGTTGCAAATTGCACGAATCCGTTTGATAACCCACATATGTTAATAGAATTAAATGCATCGATTATTTTGACAAATCGACAATTCAAACAGGTAAATGTAGCTAGTTTTCCATTACAAGCGAATATGCTACGAAAATTTTATGTTTGCTTTCACAATTCGAATGCAAAATATTATTCATCGAACAAAAGTAAAATCCAATAACCTTTTATGTTTCAAAAGCAATCCATTTTGAACTATTCATACTTGATTTGCAAATACAGCGTTCGCACTTTTATGAAAGTTTTGTTTGCTTCAATGAGTAATTTACCCTATATGGTGTCACAAAATATACTATTTTCCAAAACGCAAGAACATTGTGTCATAAAATGTCGTTTTGCATACTATCACATTGAAAAGATTTTATCGATTTCTGAAATGTCAAATGAATTATTCATTCTAACGTTTGATTCCGAAATCGAAGACAAATAACAGTTATGTATGTGAAAAAATATTTTATATCAACACCCATAAGTCTCCAATATAAGCTATAATTTACCAACTTAACTTTAAATTACAATAATTAACACAGTTATGATAATGTGTTTCATGTGAATCTAAAATAAAACTTATAAAGATTTATTAAGAATTATAAATTTTCTAATTGTAAAATTGTATTCTTACAGTTATTTTAACTTTTAAAAATTAAACACAATTTGTTTGTAGCTACATGTTTATAATGGTTTACTCATCGAGGGACATTGTCGGCTGATGATTGATCAGTTGAAAACTGCAAAGGTTTAGAAACTTTGGGTAATTACCCCCAATGACAAAATGGTGTCTTCCTAAGACAACATTCATGGAGATAATAAATGTGAATGTGCAATGAATTTTTTTTGTGAGATGTCAAAGAAAAATCAAAAAACTCCCCTAATATTACTAAATAAGTAACATTACGTAGTTATAAATTTATAATATAACGTAATAATGGTGTAAATACATGACATATCTTCGATTCCCAATAGCTTTCAATACTTAATAACCATCCATCTACTCGGTTGAGTATTAAAATTTGTAAAAAATATCACATATTACGATAAAACTTTACACCACATTGCCTTAGTAAGACTTTCTTTCGCCGTAAAATAAGATGAAAGCAATGATTGCTACATAAGGTCTATCTACTATTTCATATTTTCTTATTCATACTATGAAAGTGAAATTTTAAATCATTATTTATAATGGCATCTCAAAATGTCATTTCAATTTTTCAGAAACACCAGAACAGCTTTAACTTCTAAAAATAGAGTGAACGAAATAAGGCAAAAAACATATCTCGATCATTATTTTAGATTGATCTTGAAAGGGAATTTTCGAATAACCAATTTCCACCCTTTGGGATATTTATTCAGACGAATCATATTTGCATTCAGTGAGGGTAACTAACTGTTAAATTTGAGAAAATGTTTTTACATCAAACAGTCTTCCCTGAGATTCCGAGTCCTTGACCTTTTCGTAGTTTTTAGGTTTATTCAATTTGTCCAAATAAAATTTTCCAAGCTGTATCATTCAATCGTTTAACTATTCATGCCTGAAAAAGATTTTTTTTCGAAATGAGACGGACACTAACTCTTGAGTATCATTGAATCTTGTGCCATTGAGCGTGTTTGAGCATTTAACTATTTCAATCGTCAATAAGCGAAAGCGGTTATCAATTTTTTTACGGTGGCACCACCAGCCAAATTTTAGTATATCAGTTAAATAATCAAGATGCTGCACGCTCTCATTTTTTTTTTCAATTATAACCCGGGTTTCACAATTTAGTAGCTGACTTTCAGTAAATAGGGTATATTGCTTCTATGGCAAAAAAATAATATTTTTAAGCCAAAAAAATATTTTCAAACTACTAAGTTTTATTAAAAATTCATTCATGTGACTGTAGCCAAGTGGTCAGTGTTGTCTTCTATGGTTGTAACATCCACGGATTTGAATCTCCTTACTTGTGATCTAACCATCCTCCAATAAGTAGGAACTGGGTAACAAGTAGTTTGCTTGGGACAAATGCTGTTGAAGTAAGGTCGATTAGGAGTCAATGAGCTTCAAAGTAAATGTAAACATGGCTTAAAAATATGTTTCGTACATGTTATCTAGATTCTAGTTCATCTTATAGATGCTGAATAATGTATATTATGTATTATAGAATAGTTTAGATTCGTATACATTCTTAAGATAACAAACTAGATTACTTAAGGTAAGTGATACCGTTGTAGTAATGTTTAACAGATCAAATTCTGACATTATCATTTGCGCCATAATGTTTATGTCATATTATTGAATATCGTTTGAAAGCGCCCGCATAGTTAAACCAAAAAGACAAAAGATAGATAAGGCTTTGATATATTGCACTATCTAAGTCGTATCTAATATCTAATCAGATCAATGCTGAAGAACTGTGATCTTTTAATAAAAGCTCTAATATAAAAAAAAACTTCAAGTAAAAATAAAGGGCAGCAGAGGCGTGAGAAGGAAAAGATTATCGTTATAACGTAAATAGTGAGATGCTCTAGGCGTTGGTGATGTTATATGACCTGCCAAGAATACGGAGACATGTTGCTATTTGGTTGGCAATTGTCGGTTTAACGTTACACCAACTAAAGAATTAAATTTTAAATAAGAAAATCTTTCCGACTTAACTTAGTAAGCTTCTTTTATGAATTATTGTTCTTTCTAATATCATTTAAGACATCGACTGAGGGTGCTTGATGGAATTTCAATATCAAATTTGGATTATTGAGATTTTGTACACTTCCATGTATTGTAATATCACTTTCTAATATCTAATTTCTAATATGTTCTTTCTAATATCATTAAAATGAAGATTCCATGAAGATCCAGTTTGACGGGTGACGATAGAATGTCGTTGGGCGGGCAATGACAGAATGAGTCCCTTGCCTTCCTTCTTTGTCCATATATATATACTGTCGTCGGCTGTCCTAATTTAATCATCATAGCTTTACTTTTCAGTGTAGTCACCTTCATTGTAGTGTATGCAAAATCCGTGTCGTATATCGGTCACCGCGAAATCAAATGCGTTAAAAAATAAAATATTATTTGCCGATTAGCCTCATGTATATTGCTGAAGAATAATGACAAGCATGATGTTTCGTTAATCTGCAAAGATGTGTATCACTACAGTTTTAATAAATCAAAAACATCTTGACATTCATATAAACTTAGAAACGCCATGCTTAAAATGTTAAATCTTCTTTATTGTTTAAAATATATAGGAATATTAATATTGTTAAGGATCAAGACTGACTTTGACATAAATAAGCCTTTTGTCATAATGAGTGTTAACATCAGTTACAATTAAAACATTTATTTTTTCTTTCATTTTGAAATATATATAAGATTGCTGGGCATTAATTTTAAACATTGAGATTTTTCTCTAACTAAGGCAGAATAAATTTTTCGTTCAATATCACTCACAGAATAAATCACTCTTTGAATCTTGACGTGTAAATAATTATCTTTATATTGTCAAATCACAGGAAAATGGCTATTTTAAACATATTATTTAACATTATTTTATTTAAAACTTAAATATTGAAAAATATTACTATTTTAAATATAATAGTTATTCCATGGATGGACTCTTCTTAATATTCTGCATAAATACATTCCAATTTAAGCAACAATAACTGATATAATTTAAAACATCGACTGAGAGTGTACAAAATCTCAATAATTCAAAGAATAACTGAAACAATACAAAGTTGACACATCAATGTTTTACCATATAAACTTTTTTATCATATAACAGGGTAAATGTCAGTGCACTAAACTGCTTTCAATGCTAAGAAATTAAACACTACACTTAACCAAAAAAACATCAGACAATTATATAAAATCTAAGCGTTTTATGTTGGCGACTGAGAATTAATATTTAAATTAAAGAATATATTTGATTTTCTTGTATGTCACCTGTGGCGGCGACCAAATTTTTCATCAGAGGTATGAATCATTTTTAATAGTTATAAGAAAAACGTTTAAAAGTATTATTTTGGTATAATTTTTATTTAAAAAAAGAAGCAACTTTATGTAAAATCGGTACGTTTCCGTAGGAAATATTATTCCGCAAGGGCAAGAAGCTCAGGATGCTTTCTGGCGCTCGCACCACGTGCCTGCATACAAATTTTTCGTTGGAGTTTTTGACAAATACCACCGCCAAGTCCAAATTTATGATCATATAAATCAGAATAAAACGCCAGTGAAAAATCTATGGCCGGGGCACTTTTTTCCTCTCTGGCAGACCTGCGGTCGATATTTATGACCTGCGAACCTTTGATCACTTGGTCATAAGATTCGCTTTCATACTTTCACTTACGTAAGTAACGAACCGCCAGCATGTCGGATGTATAATATAATGTATGTGAAATAATATCGACTGAACTCTGGCCAAGGGACCAAGCCGCTTTTATTAAATCCATTTATTACACTAATCTTTTGAATTCAGGACAACTGAGAAAATTCTCAAATGTTACATCAGACTCATGGTAATATAAGGTGAAGTTTTTGTACAATGTAACATCCTCAAAATTTTAACATCATTATTATTTGAATCCCTTCAAAAACTACACATATATTTATAATTGATTAGTTTTATAATAGCCTACGGAGTAATCTCAAAATTTAACAAGTTTGCTTACTTATTTTGAAATTAAATTTGGTAAGTGAGTAAAACATAATGTAAATATAAACATATATATTATGTAAATGTTCTCCAGTTTAAACAAGAAAATCAATCATATTATCAATAACATTCGAGTTATGCCCTAAAAGAAAGTAAAGGAAAGATTTCACACGCAACGCAACTTAGTTAGGACCTGGGCAAGATAAACCATTCCTGGTAATTGAACTCTTTTGTTTCGTGAACACCCACAATCAATATTCAGCGGAGGTTTTTCATAATTGATTTCTCCATTTAAGGCTTTCTGTACATATAATCTTTATTGATATAGTACTAAGCTAGAATACATGCATAAAGACCTTTTCTATACGCAGCCTATAATTTAAGGAAATACCCAAGTAGTTAAATGAATAATGAAGTTTCAATAAGCAACCAAGTTAAGAGATAATGGAAATGTCTTCATCTAGCATTGAAATAAATACCTTTAAACGTTAAAAGTTTTATAAGGAAAACCCTCCTCTACAACACATGTGGTGAATTTCTTGGTGCTTTTGATTTTTAAATAAAATAACATAAATTTGTATCTATTAACTGCATTATGTAGCATACAATCATTCAAGTCAAGTCTTTATTATTTTTACATTCATATTAAAAACTATGCTTATAAGAACTTCAAAATTATTAGGTTTATTTATAATAATTATTCGAAAAATGTTACTCATTCAATTATTGAAATGGTGAAAAGCCACAGAAAAATTGTGAAACAAATCGAAAGTATATACAGTGTTTCAATTTAAATACACACAAATGATACGTCGACTCAATCGGAAAAATAGTGTAAAAACACATGAAACTACGTTATTACAATAATATTGATTTAGGTTACTTGGAAATAAAAAGATAACCTAGGCAAAAAGTTTGCTTTCAATGAAACGGGTCCGCAATTGCAATGCACGTAAATTGTTTGAAAGCGAGCATTTCGGGAAATTTATTTCGATGTGCCACTTTTGATATATCGTTAACATAATATTTTCAATAATAAAATTAATTGCATCCTACGATATGCTTCTAGTAAACAAACAATTCGACTATTTAGAAGATTTTACATATGAAGTACCTACGATTAAATATAGTTTACACTATTTTTCGCCCGCCGTGCTTTGAGAAAAAAAACCTTAAAAGTCTTGGTGATCGAAACAAAATATGAAAGTTTACCGACCATGTGGAATTAGGAAAATAAATAAATCAAGAAACATCACTGGTATTTGATCAGACAGGTTATCCAGGATTCTAAATTGCTTAGAATTAAGAAGAGTTTTAAGTGAAAAGCTAAAGCAATAATAAAATTCAATAATAAAACGTTAAAAGAATTTTTTTAAATCTCGATATAATTTTAATCCAGTCATAGTGTATATTATGTTATATTTAACCTCTAGGGCAACGGTTGGTATTATTCAATCTGATATTCCTTAAATAGTAATGCCGTCTAGGGTTTTGAAACATAACCTTACTTTATGTAGTGTTTGTAAGATCTGATACTTAAGAAGCTAGCTGTAAGTTCATTAACGAAACCTCTACGGATAGACTGTGAAAGTAAGATAAAAGCGATTGTTTGGGTGCCTTGGACATTACGCGACAGGCATACATGGACGAATTTTGCGTAAGAAAATGGAAATATTAAGAAAAATATTTTAGATTTTTTTTTAAAAAATAAATGAAAGATTTTGTGAAATTTAGTTTATTTTTTAATGTTTATATCTTATTTATAACAAAACTTTCCAAAAAAGATTGGAGTAATTATCGCTTTCCCTATCAATATATTATCGTCGCTTCCATTGCAAAATTTTACATCTGTAAATTCTCAATTTTTCAAAGTAGCGTAAAAACTAGATATATCAAATAAAAAAAAAAACAGCAACACGTAATTAATACTAAATATATACACTTAATTTTAATTTTTGTCAAATGTGCATTTTGTCAAGCGCACATTATGCAGATATACAATTTTGTAATGGAAACGACGATTTTCCAAATAGACTGCTTAATCTGTGAACCAAAATATTCCCAATTGAAGTTAGCCAGAGTAAGCAGTAGATCTGTTATTTGGGTATCAACTAAACAGTCTGAATATTTATTGTCGGGTTTCATGATCAAAACCTCTATGACAACACGTTAAAATTATGAACTAGCTATTTATAAGCAGTGAATTATGAAAGTAAATAATACGATTTAATACAAAAAACCATATGGATGTAAATGTTGTAATAAATTGAAAAGTCATGTAAATATTTTTAAACACAATATTTTAGCAAAAATGTGAGCCAGTGAAATTTACAAGAATCATTATCATCCCAAAGTCATTATTATAGCTTATAGCTAACTACTTGTTCAAATCCAATTTATTTAAAAACCAAAGAAGGGAAGATCATACATATGGTTTCAAATGAATAATTTTAATTCCATATTTTTCATCATAAAAGGTATTGTAACGGAGACCCAGATCTACATCAAGAATGAGAAATGACTCTCATTTGACTATGGTATTGTCAAAGCAATGTTAAAAACAGAGTCGTCATTATACATATGCACAATGGAAAGCCTCTTATTGTTATTATCTGGACTTAAAAATATAGAAGCAACATCGTATGTTATAGTATATTTGGACTTATTTAGGACACATTCTATTTATCCAAATAAAAACATTACATATAAGTCCATAATATAACGCTATAATTTTCCGACACGGTTATTTTTATGGTGTTTAAAAAATTAAATGGATAGAATAAAAAAAGTCAAAATAATATGTATAATGTTTGACTATTTGTTCTTTTGTGTCACACTGTTGACGTTTCCGATTACAAATCCAGGTCTTTTATAGAAACGAATTTTTATTATATTTTAAATCGTGTGTTATAATTTGGTGTGACTTTAATATATATATTATTAATTTTCTCTCAATCGGCATTGATGTTTTTTTTCTTTATACATTTTATCATGGCTAAGAGTACTCGAGATATGTTTTGAAGTATGCCTCGCTAACGCTAATGGAACGAGGGTTGATGATTCTTTCCAACTACCATTCTAACGCACTTCTGTCTTGAAGCTTTTCAAGTGCATTATAAAAGTTAACAAAAATCATTTGTAAGGAAAACTTTGCCCTTTTTATAATCTCTTTGAGTTGAAAGTTTCTCTTGAATTTTCCACGTCCGTCAATTACAAAGAAAAAATGCTTAGAAATATTAACTGGGATGAATGGTTATGAAGCGTTGCGCTTAACTAGAGATTTCTTTCGAAAGGGCCGCCATAAAAAAGCTCTTTGTATTTCGTAAGTAGGCACAAGCTTAAAGTATTCTTAAAATAATATTCAGATACGATTTTTCAAGTGCTTAATATTAAAAATTTTCCCACTTAAAAAAAAATTTTGCATACTACTGTATTAAATATTTTTGTACAATTATTTCGTATATTCTCAAGCTTTCATAAAAGCATGTGTGTAAATTTTTTTTTTGATTTACTTCATTCTTCCAACTCGAGTAGTGTACGCGTCGAACAACAAATGGCCGGAAAAGATAGAATGGTTAAAATTCCATTTATAGTAAAACAAATTTTAAAAAACCTACCAGATGATTTCGTGATGGTTCCAAAATGGTTATATTCCAAATTCCTTAAATTTATGTTTACTTAGTATAAATCTGAATATAATTTTGTCATCCAAATAATTATACAGCGGTAGCGAGGTGATTTCTAATTAGTATTTATTTTAGGTAGTGTTGTTGAACAATTGAATAAGCCAAAGAAAATACGATGCATATATGCATAAAGAAGAAAAGAGACCCGTCAAATCGACGCTGCTAAATTATTAAATTTCAGGTTGAAACATAAAATTTTTCTTGAAAGATCTTATAAACGATAATCTTGTTTTAGCTCTCCTGAAAAGAACAGATTTTAGACTTAATTCTCTTGTTCTTTTGCACAGAGAATTAATTATTACCTTAACAATTACCTCAAACTTAAATGAAAAAAATCAATACAAAGGCAAAAACACTCGGTGTGAATGTTAGATTAAACTCCAAGTATTTCCGGCCTAAGGGATTTTAAAAGCTTGTAGAACTAAACAAATATTGTACGTTTTTGATATAACCACAGTTTACTTCGATAAAATTATTTACAACACTTGGATAACGTTTCTATAAAAAAACTACTCTCAATTTTTGTCTCTGAAAAAAGTGCTGCATGAAGGACGTTCGTGAAGTTGACTGTAGACCTAAATAGACTGACTTAAAACATATAAAGATGAGCCATGTTCCTTGATCTTAAATTTATTTTTTATCACAGCTATCCATAATTCCAAAGGCATTATTTTAAGGTCAATGTGTCTACCCATGCTTCAGTAGCAGTGGAACTATAATATTATATTGATAAAAAGATGTTCCTAAAGATTCTTCGTCTTAGTAGTGCAGTGTTTAACTTTGCTGGCTACGGATGTCTCGAGTTCAAGTCCCGGTGCGGACAGTTTCATAAATTGATTTTTCAACCGATTTATGCATTTCTGTTCGTAGGCAAGAATTTTTGGGATTAGAAGCGGACAAGGTAAAAAAAAATGATTGCTTATGAAAAAAATTATAAGAGACATCGAAATAACTCTTGATGAAAAAGCATTATATTCGTAAAGGTAAAAAAGAATTTAATTACATGATCAAGACCAGTTTCAATCATTGCTAGTATTTGCAATGTAAAAAGTTGAAAATGATGAACGAAAACTGTGTATAAAACTGTCACCAAAAACAATAATCATAACCGTGAGAAAGTACATTTACTTTTCAAAGTAAATTGAGCTCATAATTTTATTAAGCAGCAACCCTTTGATTATGCATGATAATTCAGCAGCAATAACTTAAATGGCTGTTTCCTCTCGATTTAATTTTATATGATATAAACATCGTGACCTACAATATAAGCGTTAATGGAAATCGCGCAGCCATGCCTACGTAATGACATGACACAAAAAAACTTTCATTTTCGAATTAATTCGCCCTTTTTATAGCCATAGCAATAAAAACAAGGTTAGATTCCTTATCGCCCAGCGTGTAATGTTAAAACGGGAGCTACGAAATTTCTGAACAAAAAAGAAGCCTATCTATTACACTACAAAGGTGCCTTTACAACAAAAACTACACAAGCATATAATTCTTTTTAAACACCTTTCATATGAACAAGAGGTTTGAAAAATATTGTATTATGTATTACAAACGCCAATTATAATGTAAAAAAATATGTGCTCATGGTTTTCATGAAGTAACCATTTTGTATTGAATTTTTTGAACCAAAATTATAATTTAAAATTGATGATAAATGATAAATAAAATCATGTTTAACAACACATTCATTTGGTTGTCCCACCTCCAGCCATTATGTGTATGCAGCCGTTATTTCATTGCCACCTTCCGAAACACAATGACGACCAAGAAAAGAATATAAAAATCCATCGTCCGCATGATGACAAATACTATGTAATTTCTTAAAATATCTGTAAGTGCTATACCTGAGTGGTCAACGTCATTGTCTTCAGTTGGAGATTTCCTGGGCTAGAACCAGAGCGTCGTTTTTAGATTTTTCATTAAATTTACGGATCTATGTTCGAAGGCTCACTCAGCCTATCCTAAAAAGCGGGGAGTGATAGGCTACTTACTAATCCTTTCTTGACTCTATCATCCTGTTCTTGCACTCTTCAAAAAAGTGAATATGAGCGACTGATAAAAAATGATTTTCGTAGAATAATTTCTGTTTCTGCTACGACAGGAGCTTCATTGGGAGTTCATACGCTCCACACTAAGAGCGGACATGTTTTTTTACTTCTGTGATGACAAGAGCGAGTAGATTTGATTTTAAAAATATTTTTATTGATCTACATAGTAAATAACTAATCAGTGAGGATCGGGAACCGGTTTTTTAAAGTGAAATCAATTTTATCCATAATACCGAACTGAAATTTTCGCTGTGCATTTCATCCAGGAACAACGAAAAAAAGAGATGGTAAATCATTAAGTCACATACCAAACATCGCTTGAAACATGTTGTGAAAAAAAGTGATTTAAAAATATTTCGAAATTAAAAAAATGTCTAAAATTTATCTGGTTTGTGGTGCTGTGGTCAACGTCATTGGCATCAGTGACGGATGTCTCGGGTTCAAATCCTGGACGGACAGTTTCATAAATTGATTTTTAATCGAATTATGTTTTCTGTTCGTTGGTATGGATGTTTGTGATGTTTAAAATTTCCTCCCACATATCCAATCCTAAAAACTAACCACTAGTCCTGTCTTAGCCCAACTCTTGTATCTCTTTTCTCTTTCAAAAAGAGAGGTTGAGCAACTGGATAACAAGCAGTCCTCGTAAAAAAATTCTGTTTAGATACCTCCATCAGGATGCTATATGCTCCACATTGGGAGCGGACGTGGTCCTAAAAAAAATCCTAATAATATTGGTTATATATACAGCTAAATATTATGGTCAATGTAGAAAGAATTAGTTTTAATAATTATTAAGTACGCTTGTATGCACCTATTCACTACAAGACATCTTGTAGGCTACAAGAAATTTCACATTTACAGGCAAAATATCCCGCTTTAATGGCGTGTAAATATTTCTTCCCTTGGCTACCTTTTTTCATCCAGGATTTTCATCGCATAAGGCTTTTGTGCTTATAAAACCAAAGTTTATTATGGATACCAATTTTTCCTTGCAAAAGAGCATAAGACTGAAAAAAGATCAAAGGGTCGTTCTCATCTACAATCTGATATTGCCGTCGAACATAACTTTCGGGTGAATAAATGAACGAATGATGGGTTATTTATTCATCATGGCCGTACCTTTTCTTACCTGATATATATTATTTATGTTTTCATACGATTTGCTCATTTATTTTTTGACAAAAATGACATTTACTATTGATGAGTATTTCCATAAGAATATTGCCGTATAAATGATTCAAATATGAGAAAGAATTGAATGTTATTCGATCCAGACAACAAACAAAATGATTAAATTATTCATTTAAAAAAATGTCAACTCTACTTTTCATGCTACCAAACCAAAATTTTCTTCATATTATTAGTATAAAATACAAATTATTTCAAGCTGAACTGTATGAATGTATTTAAAAAATAAATCATGCTTATTTAAACTTCATCTGTACAACAATTTATTTGAATAGGCTTAAATAAACATTAAAGTCTGTATTAGTGACTTAAATTCTTCTGTATAACGTATTGAGAAGCGCGTTAAAACTTTTCATCGATTTAATGTAATCAAATTTTTTATAAAACCTAACTATTCTATTAACCACCTACGAGCTACTAAGGACTAACAAATGGTAATTTTAAATTACTTATTTTTAAACTGAATAACTATACCTTATATTATAGAAAATGAATTTCGATGAAAACGTCGATAATTTGCGTACACATTAATTTAAATTCAATATCAGTTGACATTATTATTTACTTAAGTGAGAACAATCCTTTTATTCCACATCACGATAGGATTTTGATATCAACCACATGTATGTGAATTATTGTATTTTAAATTTATTTCTTTCATTACAATTAAGTGTTTTAAAAACGCGTACAATTGTAACTAAAAAATAGATTTTACTTATAACAAATACGTTCCACAAAAACAAAATTCTTTCACTAAATATAAAGTGATCCCACATAATAAAACATATTTTAACATTGAAGAAATATATTACACCTAGGAAAAAATATTTTCACAATAAATCTTCACTCTATGAATGCATTACACAAACCAAACCAGAACAACACTAACATAACCTTCTGCAACATAACTCACTTTTGTTTAAAGAATCCGTGACTAAATGGAAACTACTAAAATCAACGTTTGAGTGTACTAAATTAATACTATCTAATCCAGAGTGCAATCTATTGAAATAAAAATTCAAGTGTACTAAGTGAATACTATCTAACACAAAGCGCAATTATTTAGTACGCTTTTAAAAATAAACCGATATGTACCTATACAAATAAACTACAGAATTAATTTTTTTTTTTCATAGAAACAACTAGGTACTGAAGTATTTGATGTTTTCAACATTAGTGTCAATTATTGAACACGTTTTTTGTACCAACTCAAAATGCGTTTTGTATAACCAATTTAATCAACCATATAAAAATTACCCCATTTATCATTTAGGAAAACTATTTTACTGAGAGATATACCTCATTTAGAAAGAGTCTTACAATTTATTTATAGGTCCTTTGCTTATTAGTTAGGTATTTCAGAACATTTTTTTATAAAAATAAGCCCACAAGTAGCAGGTATAAAGGGCATCTGTAATATTTTTAATTAGTTATATTAACCTTTTAGTACATTATCAATATCCGTTCCATGCTATGTTGCAAGAAATTCTTGGAAAATATAATAAAAATTCATAATCATGCTCATTTTGTTGCCTTCTTGCATTTGACAAGAGGGAAAACGTTTGTGGATGAAATTTTCCAACGTTATCTAAAGTAACGGAAATAGGTTGCTGGGAGAAGTCAGAAGGGGGCATTTCCGCTGACTGATAAAGAAAGATAAACCTCTTTTGTCACTCCGCAGGTGGTATCGAATTTTTCACAATCGTATAAATATACAGACCTATTTTAAAAATATGTTCCTTGATAACTCAATGTCAAATATAGGGCAATTTTTATCAGCAAAGATATTTTGCAATATTACGTTTCATAAGAATGAAAATCGTAAGTTTATTTTCAACGAATTTTAGCATTGTAGACATAAATATAATATATTAAATTGTATTTACTACTTTGGTAAAGTTCTTTAGAGGCCTAAATAATATTATATCGATTGAATTGGTAACACATAATTGCAATGCATGTGTAATGTAATATTAAGTGATAAATATAAGATTATACAAACAAATTGGAATACTTCCATGTATTTTGTCACTAACGACCCGGGTTTCGCCTTTCGGCATCTTCAGGCATTCGAGCACACGAATGGACTCGAAATTGGAATACTGTTTTTAGCTGTCTGACAATTCTATTTTTTCCTCCTATGTTGATTATTATACTTTTGTAAATACAATCAATACAAAGAAAAAATATTTCCGTTGTAAAAGCCATTGGTGATTGCTGTTGAAAGCTAAAGACATAAGAGAATTTTATGATCTTTCGCGAGTTTAATTGAAATAAGAATCGATAAATAAATAGAGTGCCACTTTATAACTTTGCGCTCTGGCACTAGAGTCTGGCTCTAGGATTAAGGACCACGGGGCAGATACATGGCTCAAGTCAGCCTCTGTGGTATAGTGGTAAGTGTTTGCCCTAGCGATCTGGTGGGTCCTGGTTCGATTCCCAGCAAGGTCAATATCAAATTTGAATCTTGCACATGAATGACTTCTGAAACTTCTCATCGAGTTTATCTCGTACGATTTTATAATTTTCAAAATATTTGGCGCATTGGCTATCAGCTGTTATGCAAGACTTTTTTTTTTAAATATAAAAATTTAAAAAAAAAGTTTTCATACAGATCCATACACGGCCCTGGATCACGGGATCCATACATAAAATACACTGACAAGCTCTGTGTAGTATACGCAAACCGTATCAGTGTAGTAAAATGTGCAATGTTATAAAGCGTATACTCTACCTCAGTTTTCTGGAGCTATTTATTTTTAATAGAAAAGATTTTTCTTTACATCACTGTCGATATTGATATTCGCAAAATGAAGAATGCAGGGTCAGGGAAGAAGAAGTATTTAATAATTACTTTTAGTCTCTCAGCTTGTCCTTACATTCTTTATGAGTCCTAACTATTATCATGGGGGGCATTTTAGTTGGCAGTCATAATAATTCACGCTGCGAAATACTCGGCAAACATGATCACTGACCGCCTCAGTGGGACTACTGAACAGTCTGTACACAGGTGCTCAGTAGGTGAGCCATTAGTGGAAACATTAGGAGTTGGAATCATCAAAACATGGCTACCTTTTCGATGACTTGCAGTCCCGTTCTTCAAATCCTCAAAATCCGTGAGCAACACAACTGACGCCAACGACGTTGACCACTTGACCACGGTCCCGTATGTTTACCATATTTTAATCATTTGTCAAATAACAAAAGCATTAAACATTTAATTTGTATTTTTTGTGACATGAAATATTTATTAAATTCATATTATTTTTAAGCACGTCACTTTATAGTCTTTACACAAAAGACAGAAGTTTTCATGCTTCTTTTCGTTAATGGATAGTACACTTGTATACTACGAGGTTTTCTTAAGTCCGTGATGTAACCGTGCTTAAGTCACAATAAACATAAAGTTTGAGTGTTTGTTGCGAGCAATTATTTTAAACACAACCATCTGGGCGTATTATCACCCCGTAAAACTTAATCCGTTACAGTTTGTTAACTGGCGATCCGTTTTCAACCCTTAAAAAAACAAGCAAGCAGAAACGTTTGATTCCTTTAACGGTATTACCCGTTCGATGGTTAATTTCTCAGTCCGCTCACGACCAGATCTTGGCTAAAGGCGGCGCCCAAGTGGCCCACGTCCCGCAGGTATTATGCTAGGCGAAACTTTCGATTCTTTCAGAATCTCGCCCTTCCGCTATGGACGGCGTCTCTGCGAAAGTTTGCCAGAATCGTAATCCGCCTAGAGCCTTTGAAAAATTGTACTTTGGATTATGTTATTCATTGCGTAAAACGTCCGCGTCAAAAGTTTCTTTTTCAGTTTGTACAAGATGATTTTTTTTGCCCTTGCCTCTCAAGAACAAATTTAGCAGGCTATGAATGTAATAACTGAAACAAGTGGCGCTTATTACATTTTTTTTCAAAACGTGGTGGAATGAAAAATTTGATTCTTTTGTTATTAAAACAGTTTTTTCACGAGTTTTCAAAAACAAACTCACATCTTTTCAAAAATCAAACGTTTGAAAAACTTATTTACAGCTTCTAATCAAACAGCATTTCTTTCATTGAATTAATTTCTTGACCTTTTTTTAAAACGGTCTCCGTATATCCTAGCTGATGGATAGATTTTCAACAGATGCTAGTTTGAAGTAAATACTTTTGTTCAATATACACTGTGCACTGAAAGAAATATATAAATATAAAATAATCGATATCAATAATTTTCATATTATTTTGCTTTTACTAATTCTATATATTACTAATTCTATAACTAATGTCGTTCAACACCACGTTCACGATGGTAAAATTATAAATTTTATAACTAGTTAAACAATGACAACAATCCAATTTTAGAATTAATGATTTAATTGATTTATAATGCATGATTTAAGTACCTAATGTAAAAAGTTTCCTTAACTTTTGCTACAAAGTTGCTCTGTAACAAAAGCTACAGATTTTTTAATAATAATTTGTGTTCAATAAAAAAATAGTAAAACAGCTTAAACTTCCAATACACCATACATATTAGTTTTCGTTTTACATGTATTTTTTATGAAATATAATACACTTTTTTATTATTCCTATAATGAAAAATTACAAATTGTTCCTATGTAAAAAAATATCTGTATTTCAATACTGGTAAATTTATTGTTTTGTGATCTTATATGAATATTTATTACATTTACTAAGCTTCCAGCCAAGTTGCGAACGCACTTGAGCGTTCGTTCTATTAGGCATTTAAGCCTAATAGAACGAACAGGTTTGATTTTCTTACAGTCAATTTTTGAACGTGTGCTTAAAAAAACATCTGTGATGTTACCATTCGTCTCCCACCTTTCTGATCTTAATAATGGGACCTAGCAAGAGTAATAACCATATTACTATTCCTTTTCTTGTATCTTTAGTCTTTACCTGAGTAAGTTTGACTGAATAACAACCAGTCGTTGAGTGTTTAAATATACCTAAATGTTCTAAAATACTTTCTGCGTCAATCTATTATACAAACAATGTAGAGCTAGTTTAAAAGTTGCATTTAAATGCACGGTCTGTTGACATTCTTACGTTTCCTAGCTCTTCAGTATGTGGATATAATATATACATATAAAATGGAATTGATGCTTTGGTATTGCCCGCTGAGTTTACGATCGTCTGCGAGACTTTACGATTGCTGCATGACGGGCAGATAGTTCGTTAAAGGGTTGGACAGTTCGTTCCTGAAAATCTTTGAGAGTGGATACGACTCGTAAGTACACAAGGTATTTGAAGACGAAACGCAACAGAATAAAAGTATAAAGACTTAGATTGGATTGGATTAAATAAATAATTGAATTCATGTTTCGTTTACAATTTCAATAAACATTATATTATTTTCAATTGATTCATGAGTGAAACGGAATAATATTATCTAAGAGTAAAATTACATGTTTCTTGCTTCTAAACATCGTTATTTATACAGTATAATTTGATCTGTTTTTAGTATTCTCATTCAATTTTTAATATGTTCTGATAGTAATACGGTTCAACGATTTTTTATATAAATAAGTAAATTATTTTGTTGAACCAGTAACTTTGTGAAAAAGCATTTTAAATATAAAATTTAAATCAATATCTGTGATGCTCCAGTGATTATTTATATCTAGGTGTGACTAGAGCTGAGAGTATACGTTTTTATTTTTTAATTTTAAAAAAATGCGTCAGTGGTTGTGCTGGCGATGTTTTGTAAAAAAATTGACTCAAGGCTCAGCCACCGTTTACTTAGCGGACTTTAAAAAATACGAGAACGGTCACTCCAAACAGCCAACAGCAGTCGCAGTCTTGCTCCCCGTAGATCAATCTGCAGACATGCGGCCCCGATATCGGTGAGCAATTTAACGAAACGAAACACAATGCAAATGATTGACATATGAAACATTATGATACTTATTTTATTCAGACGTAATGATTGATAAGCCAAAAACAGGCTTAAAATTTTTAAATTATCAATTTAAAGTCGCCAATCTTTAGAAATTAGCAGTAATATTTAAAAATAACTTTACCTCACTTTTCATCAAACCTGCGATTCAGAAAAAAGTGTCCGACACTCGAATTTTTAATTCTCGTTGAACTGTTAAAAAGTTTGATTATACATAATAACAAAAAAACTGTACATGAAAAGCGATAACTGTGTTAAAAAATAAATCATCTTCCGATAACTATCAACAATTAAATTTGAACGATTCAAATTCTATATTGAAATTTCATCACGTACCCTAAGTCGATATCTTAAATTAACGGAGTCTACCAAATACTCTCACCAGATTATCAATCGAAAATCAACTTACATTGTGGAATACATTGGTCTAAACAATCTATAGTCATTTCATTCTGATGTTTTTGAAAAATTCATTATGGCTTTTTGTATTATATGTTTAATTAGCTCTTATTTAAATACCGTATGCGGTGTTAATAGCAAAATTTTTCTACATGTGAGGTTTAATGGAGTACTCTGGACAGCCAGGTTATCGCCCACATTGAGATATCAAGTTTATGTTTGTGGTTATAAATTCTTTAAATACAATAAGGCATATTATTAGCAACGATGTGTTTATTAACTTATGAAAACTATATGACACATGATAAACTAAAAATTATGTTTCCAAAGATGAGTTTTTCTTTACGCACTAATTAAAACAATCTATTAATTCTATATGAATGATGTTTTATAACTCTTCCTTTATTTTAAAGGGTATATTTTAATTTTAAATATGTCGGTTTACTTTTTAGGCCTGAAGTATAATTTATAAATGTGTACAAAATACATTTTTACTCCCTCTCAAGTATATATATATGTTTTCTTTTATGAAATTTGAATATTTCTAACGTTTATAATATAATGAACAATTTTTCGTCTTTTATGAAGTGTAATGTAAGGTGTTTCTGAAACATTCGTAGTATTTTCACGTTTCATTCACACATAAAATTCAAAGAATTTATCCTGACGCATTTGAATTCAGGGGTAGGTACGCGTGCTTTCATCACAGTGTCTTCTCTGCAACAAGGAGCGGAAGGAAAAAAGTTGAATAGTTTCGCAACGTTTGCAACATGGTCTTCCATGGGGAAATGATGAATGGCTTCTGTCCGCACAAATGGAATCTATATTTCACTTCACCGGCTAAAACGCTGGAGCATTATGAAAAAAAGCGCGAGATCAGAAAAGCTCTTTGTTAAGCATACGTGCGTGTCATTGTAGCACAGCCTTTTAAATGATACAACCTATTATTATACATTTAACGACTTTCTTGTAAACGGATGAAATTTACTGTTATTTTATATTATCTAGCGCATGCATAAAATCAAATTTATGATACATACTGGTAAAGGAAATATTTTGTTGTTACAGTTGAATTGAGGTCTCTTCAAAAACTATTTGATAACTCAATATATAATTTACGATTAATAAGTAAATACTTTATTGCTGTAAACGTAAAGTAATTGCCGAGTTCTGATGTTTATATCTTAATGAAACTTATAACTAAACTACCAATGTTAGGGTTATTTTAAAACTGTTTATGACATCATTGTGCTCAAAATAGAAACGATTGTTAGGATTATAATACTCACATTTAATCGAGCCGCTTATTTGCTTACTTCCTAGTTAATTCAGAAACTTTCATTCAATACTAAGTTTATTATTTTTTTGTGAACAATAAAATGTTTCATTGTTAAGGGTTAAAACCAAAAACATCCCACCAATTTTTATCATTTATAAGTTAAGAATTGGAATCAACGCCTACGTTATAGTTAAAAATCTTTCGATAGAGTTAGTCTCAATATGCTTCTTAAAGAGGCAAAACACGTGTTACAATTAGTAACGCAACCGGTTTAATGACAAAATTATCGATCTTAATTTAATATATACTTAATTTCACTTAATTATCGGCATCATTTACATACTTCTAGTTTTCTAGCACATTCTAGTTTTTAGAGTTAATATGCAACAAGAATAATTAAATACGAATGGTTCAACTTTTGTACATTTTCATACGTTTTTTTAACCACGATTCAGATTTTTCGGATGAACTCGAATGCCGGAAAATCCTGAAAGGTGAAACCTGGGTTGTTAGTGACAAAAGTATAGAATTGTACAAAATTTGAACTATTCAAATTTGATATTGAAATTTCATCAAGTTTCCTCAGTCGATATTTGATATTAAAGAATGATTAACATTACAATTTTAAATTTAAAATTTTTTTTATCCAAGGCACAGTGTCAATAGTTTGTATAGGCACAACTGAGAATTCAGGTAAATCATCTCCTTTGATACAATAACTCAGAGCGGTACGTGTTTGCACTAAGAACCCGCCACTATTTGACATAGGCCTTATTGTTGACACCCACTATGTACAAACGGCCAGCCTAACAGCTGATTATAGAAATGGCGATATATCTGAGATTATCTGGGTACTTCTGTAAATAGACTCGAACCCTATACGGCGCGTATCGTTAACGATTTGTTTATATTAATTAAAGGTATAGATACCTGGAATTATGACTCAGGCTTGTCTATTAATGGTAGAAGGAGATGTCTACGATAAATTAGGTAATCGTATATGTGATATGTACATATTACATCCATTGCGCTATAAAATTTACACGGGTTAATGAAATTTGATTTGCATCAATTTCAAGAAGATTAGCTAACAAATTATTTCATTCATTCAACTAAACTGTAAATATATGATGTTTGTTGAAACACGTGGTAAAGTAACATTTACTCTTGTTAAACGTAAGCTATTTTTTTTACCATAACCGCTGTGGAGCATTTCCAGTTCATAAGTCTGACAACTCCAAAAAATATTAAAATTGTGTTAAAAATGTAGTTGTATGTAAGATTTTGCGGATTCAGTACGCAGATACCTCAAAAATGCTAAGACAGATAACCTCCCAAAAAATTTTAAAAAATTATGCATTTCTGGGTCAGTAAAATGATATTTTTAAATACCATTCTACTGACTATACTTGAAAGTTGACGAATTGTTAAGCACCTGTTTATAAAACTCAAGTAAAAATATAATATTTAATGTATGTTGACCATTTTAATATACTTTGACTATTATCTCAATATAAGTTTTGAAGATGTCTGAGTAATGAACTGGACGATCGATATGGTCTTCTAGTAGAGGTATTTCAACAAGAGTTTTCCCACAAGAACTACTTGATCAGTCGCTTAACTACCTTTCCTAATTTCATTATAAAAGACAGTGAGAATAAAAGGATAGGCTAGGACAGAACTAGTTGTTGGCTAATCGCTATTTCAGTTAGATATTTAGTTAATATAATAATATTAATGTTATCATAATGACTTTTATAATGAAGTTTTATGTATAGCTTAAAACAATGGCAAAAAGAAATATAAAGCTTCCTAAGTTGACAAAATTTACTTGGTAACAGTTTTATTTTGTAATAAACAATGAAAAAATCATCAATCAGTGCTACTTACGATGAAAAATTGACCTAATCTTACTGACCGTTGCATTTATGACATTTTTTGATCTGGTTATTGATGTATTCGGCACAGAAAAGAATGTCAAAGATAGATTAGATTAAGCATACAGAAATGGTCTGAAAATGACATATACTCAAAGCATCTGGAGGCAAGTATCGATTTGATTTGTTATATTTGATTACTCTTAATTCTGCTTAATTCATTTAATTAAAGCAAAGATTATTTGAAAAAAATCAATTTACACATTGGTCCACATTCCAAATGCAGTAAAGTAAAATATCTCTGAAGATATATAGATATGTATAGTTCTCACGATGGCGTTAAGCCAAAATAGCTATCAAAAACCTAATAAAATTTTGTAGAACTAAATACGTTGATATTTAATCCTATTAAAATTTCTCGGTTAAGTTGTTAATTATTAGTATAAATTATAGTCTTCAAAAAATCAGTTCATAATGCACGTGGCGAGCATAACATGTACTGATTTGTATTCAAATTAAAAAAAAAGTGTAAAACAAATTGTGTTTAATTTTTTTAATTAAAATATGAAACAATACAGAAGCCTATTTATTTGATGCAACTTATAAATTAATATTATATTCCATTTTCTTGTTAACCTCGCCACGGTATAAAAGTTTACATAAAGTTATGCCTTCGTCATAGCCTCGACAAGCTTGCCTAATTAATGGCAAATAATAAGCTTCGTAAAATCCTTCAACTTTTTCCGGGAACATTAAATACGCCAGCGCCGCGTACCGCCAGGCAAAGCGGCTTAAAAATGACGCCACTTTGCGCGAGGGCTTTCGCGAGCTTCCAATATGCAAGACCGGCGTCGCGATCTCTCTTCCGGTGATTGGATTTTCACGCAGTCGACTGGAGGGGAAGCTTTTGGGACCCTACAAATCGCGTTTGAGAATCGAACCTCGTTATCATGCGGGGAAATGTGATTACTTTCGCAGAGGACTTAGGGTTTACCTCTCAAAGTGAGCCACCTATAGGTTAAACGTCCCTCAAACGAAGTTATTCTCTAGACACCACTTATTTTAATATAATGGCAGCAATCTTATATATTTCCAAGAAGTATTACTGACGTCTCCAGAGGATATAATATTTGCTAGAAATAATTCCTACTTTATACAACGAATGCAAAATAGATCACATCGTGCGTACTATAGAAATGAAACGCTCCAAAAATATCTCTAATCATTCACATATCTCTACTGCCAATAATCACCAGTATCTTTTGGCAGTTCACATGCACTGTAATTTCTTTTTTGCATTCAGCTAATCTCCTTCAGATCACTAATCTTATGTGATTAATTCGTCATGTATTGATAAAGTTTTCAAAACTGAAGCTTTCATCAGTCGATATACTGTTTTCAGATTCGTATTCGAATTCGAATAGAAGATTATCGTTTGCCAATTGCAGCACCCCATGCTGCGTATTTAAAATTTGCCTTTTTAAGTAACCGCCATGCATAATAATAATTAATTTTTTCAGCTTTGTTATTCAACTGCTTCCAGCAACTTCGCCCATTTAGTAAGCGATTTGATTTTTCTAAGTACTCGTATGACGTCATAATGTTTGATGTATAATAGACGCAAGCATGAAAGCTTCTTTTTTAATGAATTTTTTTATTTATAACATTTTTATGTTCTATCGTATATACACAAATCTGTGGAAAATAAGAATACGTTAACGAAAATAATATTTTTTTCTAATAAAGTTTTAAGTCATAACCATAATATTTATTTCCTACAACTTGTTCTTTGTTTCTATGAGACACCAGTTGAAAAAGCTGTTTGTTTGATCAATGCATTGCCTAAGCCCAAGAGGGGTGGAAATATTCAGCAACAAACATTTTATATATTTATTAGATTTTTGGTTTTCATTTGAATTTTAATGTAAATAATATTAAAAAAAAATCTATTTTATTTTTCTCAATTCTGTATACATTTTTTGTTTTATATAATCTCAACATTATGTTTGTTAAATATAAAGCGCATTGGTTTCCAATGTAATGACATGTATTGTTTACTTACTTTGCAATACATAAAAATAAATAACGTATTGACAAATATGGTTATAAAAAACTTTTGATGCAATTTTCTCAAAATAATATCTCGATACGAGTTACCTTTAACTTGCAATGTAGGTAGCTGTCTGGAACATGCCACTATTAGAAATTTCGAACTTCAATTCATGTAACGAAGTTGTATAGTGATCGCTGCTGTAAGGTAAACTCACAAGGGTAACAAATTTCAACGTTTTGACCGCCACTTACCAATACTACTGAAAAGTACACATACCAACAACGAATGAACTATCATAATAAACTGTATTGTTATATTCAAGTAAGTAGTTATGCTTTGGTATTTATATTGTTATCTTTATGAACGAATCCAGTTATAATAAACCGCTTAATTCTATAAGGTAATTACGAATAGCTACTATTTATTTTGAGAAATGTCATTAAATTTATGTCAGTTATAGATTATTAAAATAGCAGGCACAGGTAATAAATGGTCAGCATGTATTTCTTCCGTCACTAAATTTAACGGTCGGATATTTATACAAAACATTATCTTTTATATAAAAAAATGTTGGTAATTAAAAGAAAACCTAAAGTTACTAAACCATGACAACTACAAAAAATACTTACAGACCGTTTATAATGTTTTGCTGACTATCTATCAATATTAATTTCATTTTAATTAGTTTTACTCCCAATGTGAAGTATTTTGCAAACATGTTATGAAGTTTAAGCTTTAAAGAAATGATAGTTACTAGAAATAGTTTGTAATAATATCGTTCAACCTCTCTTTTTCGAAACAATAAAGAGAGAATGATGTAGTTAGGAAAAGATTGGTTTGCTAATCGTTCTTCTATGCTACAACTTTAGGATATGATAGTGTATTGGTGGAAATCTATGATATCACATACGTTTGTTCACAAATTCACAAAAAAGTATAAAAAATCAGTAATTGCATAAAAGTTTGCATCCCAAGGCTCGAGCTCTTGACCTCGTAACCTTTTGAACGAAAGCTCAGCTAAACTGAACAATCGGATCAGGAACGGCTAAATAGCTACAGAAGCTTCCAAGCTAATTTCTGAACGTCAATGCATTAAAAAAAATCTTTTTTCAAAAACATGTATCACACTACAAAATCTTTATTGTTAAATCTTTTTGAAAATGTTTTTTTATTAGTTACTCTACTAGCAGCTTAGCAGCTGTTATTCCTCGTGTTTAGATGATTCGTGTACACGTAATCCCTCAGGATTCTCAAGATATCATTATAACAGGAATGCATACGAGTGTGTACAACAGTAGTCAGGTCCATTTGCGTGTATCAAATTAACAATTATTGTAGATGATAACAATTCGGAGAGCTTATAAAGGGCGTCAGTTGTGGTTTATGGAATGCTTTTCTATACGTTAACGGTTAACGACAAAGTTTATTATTACGTTATATTCAATGAAAAACTTTCAAATGTGAAGTAAATATAAAGTTTATTTGTACAGTAAAGTAAACTTTTGTGAAAGCTTTCATATTTTTTATACGGTATAATCATTGATTTTCAATCAATACTGTTGACACTTCTGCAGCTAATGGATCCATTTTTAGATTGTTGACTATGGGCTGGCATTATGACCAGCCCTGAATTCAATGAAACGAAGAAATAACGTCTTGCATTGAATATTTAACGAAGCAAAAACTTGCATCTTAAGAAAATATTACAATAAACTATTTAAAACTTTTTAATCAGGCTTACCTAAAAAAATCTAATACAAAATCGTGAGAAACTTTTAATATTGTACTAACTGGTAAATATGTCGGGTAATGCGATCTCACCCGAGCAGTAACTGATACAGGAACGCATTGAATTCTTGAAGAAATAATGTTATCATAAAAAAGCACGAATACAGAGAGTAAAAATCTCACATTTTAAAATATTTTAACCTGGTACCGTTACTGAAAAGTCGTTTTAAGTATTCATTCACTTTTTCAAGAAAAAAATTTAAGTAAAAAATAAAAAAAATTATGTATGGAGTAACGCGTACTGATATTATAAGGAGTAAATGCCTTTTTTTCATAGATGTAAAGTAAGTTTTCCGTTTATTTTATGTGTCAAATTTATTGACGAAGTCACATTTTTTTTATTAAGCATACATTAGATAAGGCACACTGTTATTGTAGTTTTACGAGTTATTGTGACGTGGACTATGCAACATACAACCAAATAGTGATCGCACTCTTTTGTCAAACGGTCAAACGTTGTCGTGAACAACGGATGTACATCGAAAAATGTGGAGAGCAGACGCCTATGCCCGCTAGTTCAAAAGCTCCTCGATATTGCGACACCGGGAGGCAGACCACTTAATCTCCGCACCAGCGTGCTCCTGACAGTATCTGTCGGCGGGCTGCATGGATACTAACCAGCAATATACAGCTTGCTGGATACAGAAAAGGCTCCGACTTCAAAACGTTTTATAGTAGCTTGTTTAAACTCTCCGTAACAGTGTTTTACGTAAAAAAGAAATACAAATAATTGATTGCATTGCTGAACTCTTTTAGAGCCTGCAAAAAATAAATAATTGAAAGTCAATCACTTCAGCAAACAATGCTATAAAGATAAAAGTACATAGAAAATGTCAGGATCAGCAATTATAAAGTTAAATTGACTTTCAATATCAGTGTAAAAAATCCATTTGCCAATGTTGTTAATGAACATATAATAATTACTGTCTTATTCATGCTTAAGTGACTTTTAATGATGACTATTTTTGATTACAGCATTTATTTTTGTGATATTGCTAACATTTTCATTGAAGATAAAATAATTTCATTTTTGTTATAATGTCTTGATTCTTTTCATAATCGATTCAACAGTAGTTTTGAACACCTTCCCGCTGACCATAAATTATCTAATACTTTACAACCAACTCTTTTCTTATTTATTTTTCATCGGTGGAAAATGCCAGCAATGAGCGGAGCTGACCCTAATTATTATATGAAATCGGTGCAAAATAAAACTGTTGTTTTTAAAAAACATTATAAGTTGGAAGTATTGAACAATATATCTGAAACTCTTTTCAAAAATAATTGCTTTTTCACAATCGTGCTGTTATTAAGATATAAAAAAAACGTATAGATGATATTGAGCGGCCGTCCAAAAAATTGATATTCAAATGGCTTGAAATCAAGTGTTGTCGTTGTGTGTTCTAATGTTTATATATTTTAAATAATTGATTTACGTTGGTAAAATCTCGTTTAAATCGGAACGTCTTAAGACATAATTTCTATATGAGCGGCATACCGTCAATTTTATATTAAAGTTAAACTGTATCCTATTGTACTGCGTCGTTTTTATGTTTACCAGTTTTTTTTTAAGTAAAACACAATTTGTTTGTACTACTTTCACATATTTATAATGATCAGGACCGGTTTTTCTCATAACGAGCATCAGTTGATAATGCTCATGATGAACGAAACCGGTTCCGAGCATTATGTACATGTGACAGTATTACAAAAAAATGTGTTTTATTTTTTAATATACACTCAGAATTGATAGTTAACACCTTAAAAGTGTTTACCAGTTTGCAGAAAAGCAATTATTTTTTCATATTGTAGTAAATTAATAATATAATAATAAATGTATATATATTGAGAAGGAGTACTCAACGTCATTGACTAATCCCACTAAGAAAAGTTTCATTAATTAGATTTGTATTCTAAGGTATGGATGCCTGTCATGTCTGCGATTCCCTTCCACCTATCAGATCCTAAAAACTGGCAGTAGCATGAACGATTATCTAACCAATAGTCCTATCCTAGTATTATCTTTCTATCCCTACTCTTTTCCATAAAGAGAGTACAAAGGGTAGTTGTTCAGTTACAAGCAGTTCTTGTGGAAAGACTTTGAGATATCTCCACCATGAGAGCAACTGCTCCACATTGGGAGCGGTTACGGTAAAAAAAATTACAATAACTATATTAAGAAAGGATAAAATAATTTATTATGAAATTCTTTTTAAAATGATGGAAATCTATTGTTCTATCTCTGCTATATTTGTAAGAGACAACTTGAGCTCCTGAATAACACGCCGCTCTCGTAAATAAACTGCTGTTAAGATAAGCTTCATTAGAAAAAAAAATGTAAATAACGTGATAGTTATATAAATATTCTACACCATATTATTAATAAGTACGACTATCACAAACCGTTAATAAAATAAACTTCTACCTTGTTCCCTGTTTGCTAACGTTTATTGAAGTATTCTCTCAAAGCATTTTGTTTAAGCTCATTCAATGCAAATTGAGTTAGTGTTGCAGTAATGAGGTGTAAGAGTAGGTTTCCCATTGTCTTCATCACCTTCTTGAGTTTTGAATACAAAATGAGTTTACACACTACTTATAACATTTGGAACTATGTTCTGAATCGCTTGTTTAGTAGTAAGTTAAGAAAGAAGTTATTTTTAAGTATAATTACTTCACATTAACAAAAACGTCGTAAAAGAAATGATTCTTTTTTTATCTGAATAGTGTACACATAACTTTTTAAATACTTAAATACAAGATAAAATTAAATTTAAATTCACTTGAATAATCGCTTCATAGATAAATAGAAAAATAAGATATAAATCATCTGTCATTTTACTATGTTAATCGGTTTTTTACACGTTAGTGGTAATTCCGTGTTAAAAGAGAATCGAGCGTACAAATCAAAAAATCAAAGCAGTTAATATTAGGATGAAAATCGTAAAGATTAAAAATTATTAATGTTTGCAATTTATTGAAGTATATGTGTCATTTTCCGAAGTTGTAGACGAATTTAATCTGATAAATAATGGCTCTTTAAAAAATAGTTAGTTCCACTTTGTTCCTGAAGTGAATTTAATCAAAATTCTGAACGAGACTCTGGAACAAGGTCTTTAATCACTTGATAACCTGTAACTCACTCATGCTACCCTAGGAAATTATCGAATATGCATTGACTAAATCACATATTCATCACTTCCATGGCAAATTGGTTTAATGACGTCACCGCCGAAGCGACACGTGTCGAACCTCTACCGTAAGCCAGTACTAACTTAACTACCTGCAACTATATGTTGCCACCGCTCAAAATCAATATCCATCTTTACTGATATACTGCTTCTAGAACTTTTTAATATTTCTCTCTTTGGAAAAAAGATAATCCGATTTAATACTCTTTTTTCAGTGTTAGCATTGTGAGCGTCGTTTTTTATATATATATTTTATGTTTTCACATTTTTTTATCTGTTACACGCATGATGTAAAAAAATCTCGTAGCAACAGTAATTGGGTAACTATCAGTCCTTTCGTTAGCCTCGTTTTTATATTCCCACCACATCTGAAGCCGTATGAAAATCTATCAGTTTTCGTTTAAACAGCTTATGTTGAGATGCTGCATTACGTGTATATATACGCTGCGTTAAGGGCGGGCATGAGTAGGAAAATTCATCGTGACCTAAATGTATCTTTATGTTATATTAACACATCAATATAAAAATATTGACAAAATATCCTGCAGTGAATTAATTTTATTTTGTAACGGAAAAGCAATTGCATTTTTGTATTCAATTAACAGGATAATAAACGGTTTTTAGAGAACTATTTTTTGTTCAGTCACCTAACCTCCTTTTTTGGAGCGGTAGGTACGACTTTTTGAGGATCGGATGGGTTTAAGGTAATGTAAACATTACTGATATCGATGTCTTTAAACATTAATCCATAAAAATACTAAACATGAATAGTCTCCATTCAGGGATTTGATAGCTCGATCAGCCAAGAGATTTGTTATTGAAAATTAGTTGAATATTATAATATATTACGGCTTTGAGAAGTGTACGCTAGACAGTCAGCTTTTATACACATGCTACAAGCTCAGCCTATTCGGTAAGCGCAATCCTGCGACACGCCCGATGATTTCCGCGTTGTGTCCGTGACTTCCCGATCCAATAATCTGACTCGATTGCATTCTAACCGTTGCTCACTATTCAGATAAAATCTAAGCCACTGTATTCATTTCCGAATCAATAGCACGTCGGATCCAAACATTTATTTAGTTAAATACACTTTTTTAATCGTTGATAATTATAGAAAATGTGACATAAATAATTAATTCACCAGACCCATATTATGTCGTCTTAAATTTGTTTCTAATTCCTTTTTTAGTATTGTGTAAACTCCCTTCCAAATATCCAACCCTTACAACGGAACGTAGATAGAGCAATTTATGACTACTATTGATGTACCAATTTAACTTGGCCGCTAGTGAGAGCGCCACCGTCGCGTTAAAAATGTTCCCATACTCAACCAGAACTGAAATTTCAATAAATTCCAAAACTGATTATTAAAAGTAGACAAATATCTATTTGCATAAAATTTCAATTGGAGAAATTTATTCTAAACTGACAATTCTAGTTCCAAATTAAGCGGCGGCTAAGTAATGTTATGGTAATACTATAGTTCTGTCCTTGTCTCATCTTTTTATCCTTACTAGAATGACTGTTGTGACAAGTAATTCTTGCAGAAGAAATTCTGTTGAGATTAGTTTTATTGAGATCTTGCTTGGAAAATGTATTCAAACGTGTTTTAAATATTTTTTTTCACAATATACAACAGTTAAGTCACTCTATAAACACACTGTTAAATATGAGATGAGTTTGATTAAAATATACTTAAAAAAATGCTGTTAAGTAATAATGATCTGACATTTGAAGAGTATTTCAAATCTTATATTTTGACACATTTTTTTTTTTAATCCTCTCATACATTGAATTGTACACAAAACCTAGTTTTTGTCAGCCATATCTTGCTGTCATTTTATAAAATCTTTTTAGATGCATGCTATGTACAATTTTTTGCACTGTAAACATTCCGTCTTACTGGTGATTTTTACTTTTTATGTTGAAAAATAGTTGCATATTATTTTATCAAACTTGGCTTAATTACCTATATATTTTTCTTCGACATTTTAAAGCATTAGTTATCATACAAATAAAACGCATTCTTTCTAGGACTTATCCTACTCAGAGCCTATTAAGCTCATCGCAAGCATTTTGTACGTATAAAAAAAATTAAACAAAGCGATTAACAAATATTTATTAACACGTTAACAGCAATATAATTGGTAAGATTAGTAAGGCTACGTCGTTTGCTACGTTTACGGGTGTCTAGGGCTCGAGTGGCGGTACGGAAAGTTTCATAAATTGATTTATGGATTTCTGTTCGATGTCACGAACTTCTTCCCACCCATCCTTACAACGGGGCGTAACAAGAGTGATTAGCTATTCACTAGCCCTGTCAAAGTCTTATATCCCTACTTTCTTTGAAACAGGTAAGATGAGCAACTGAGTAATAAGCAGTTCTCGTAGAAAAAACTATAAAAATATTATATAATTTAACATCAATCAACTATTTATGACAGTCATGACCTATATATTGTATATTAAACTTTTCTGAAAATAAAATCATTACACTTTTCGTAAATCCTCTTTCGAACAAACCGTATCTGTAATAAAACAACGGCGGATGCTTAACCCTGATATTAAATATTATTGGTGGGTCAGGTTTATGTCGTAGACACTTTATCCGGAGCCTGCGGTCAGTACTCTTCAAGTCAGTGCATCCTGTCGGATAGCCATATAAGCCAGACTGAACCAAAATCAATGCAGCCAATGAGATTTAACGATTGATACGCTAACATTCCGAAATAAATTATCTACCCCTGTTTTCGGTGTTTAACTGATTAGATAATTTTTTTTTAACCAAGTACACTAATAATGTGAATCAAGTTATGACATCCTAGTGGTCTTTATCTCAATAAAAGTTAACTTTTAAAGTGTAGTCGGTCTTTTGAGCTCAAAACTTAAATAATAGCGGATATATTTAAAAAACAGATTTTTGTAATTTGTGGAGGTAGTCTTGCCACTTTCCAATGTATATCTGCACTATACTGACCTATATGATGCAATACGCAATTAAAAAAAGCACATTTTTACTTCGCAAGTTTCGACAAAGTCATGTTGGAAATCGCTAACAAAATATACTTTATATTGTCATGATTTGCACAATTATGTTTTTTATTGTTTTGTCTACTATCAGTAAATTATTTCGCGATATTCATGATGTTTCATAGTGATGGCTGAACACTGGGCAACGAAAGACCGACCATTGGAGTTTGGGGGCCGACCACTGTGACAATTGGCATTTTTTTTGTACACTTCTACTATTTTATGCTCGGTACAATATTAACTATTTTATTTTTAGTTAGTTAGATTGTTTAATCGCCGTTTAATGGAATAACATCGAAAAAAATGTGTATTTATCATCCATTGACTCAAAATCTCTTTTGAAAGTACACCTGTCGCTTAACTGGCCGAGCACTGGTGAAATGACCCTACTTCTTTCACATTTTTATAATGATCAGGACCGGTTTTGCTCATCGTGAGCATTATCAATTGAAAAAATCCGTGATAACGTTTGGCTCATGATATATAGTCGCTGTTCTGGAAGAAAACTCTGAGTCAAAAAAATGTGAAAGCAATTTAATAACTTTTCACTAGAGCATTCTAACGTTTTGGTACTTTGTACTTGTATGGTCTATCAGTTCCGTAACCTTTAATTTTTACGTTGTACTTTATTTAGTCACAATATATTTGAATAACATATAAGGATAGAACAATTTAAAACTGAACTCACTAAGAATCGAAATACATGAATAGAAATAAGAATGAATGTTGTTAAAACAATCAATTAGTTGGCATATTCATAATCAGGTAGTAGAAATACTCATGCCAAAATGTTCCTTATTTTATACTCTATCGTATATAAGAACACCCTTTTTTTTAAAATTATAATTATTCTTAAAAATCGTTTTTTACAAACAAACTAAATGAAAAAGATAAAGCAATTTAACTATTTGAAAAACTAGTATTTTGCAGTTAGTGTTTTCTTCCAGAATAATGACGATATAATGAAAATAAATAGGTGACCTAAAATTTTCTGAACTAAATAAAATTGACAATGAATTTATAATGTAATAACTAAGATATTTATTTAAAATTGAGTGTTAATAATGTTAATAATTACAAGGTATATCAAAGAATTGGCTCAAGAACAAGAATTTACTGATAATCCAACAAATTATGCAGAAACAATATTTAATAGTCTACAATTCAAATTATAATGATCTCTTACAAATCAAGTAATTATTGGAGTGAGGATTGGACTTGTGGTCAATTTATCCCTTTTATCATTTTACTTTTCAGAAATCCATGCATTCGAACAGAAATCCATAAATCGATGGAAAAATCAATTTATGAAACTCTCCGTAACAGGTCGATCTAATGAGCACCGTAAATGAAAAATGTCGTTGACCACTTGACCACACACGCGACTATTATGATTACAGAAATAAAATTTACAACATCTTTCTTTTATTTACGATAGTCAATTCAGTATGTGTGTTTTTTCAACATTACATTTGAAACATATATTCTATATCCCGATTCTATACAATATTCTTGAAGATTCTGTTTCAAAAAACACAATACAAGAGATTTTATAATAAAAAGCAGTAACAATGTGAAAATATATGAAAAGCGCCTTAACTGGCAGTTTTGTTCCCAGAAAATGTGGTCAGAAATAGAACATGTATCGATCTATTTCAAACAATGCCTTTCTTTGTAAAACGCGAGGTCGACAACAACCTAAGTACAAGAATGTTTTCTATTTTTCTCTTTGAGCAAGCTGCAACTGCTACAAATGTTACCGTGATAAGTCGCGAATCTCACTAGGGCAGCAGACATATTGCACAACATATAAATAATGTTGAGCGTGTTGCTCTTATATCCATCTTTATGGTCTGCATACTTCTTGTTTTCTATTTTGTTCAGGCTACACAAACGACAACTGTATGGTATAATTTACCACAAAAACTCACAAACGAAGAATATTAGATCAGCTTAATGATTGATTGAATTTACATTAACTTGATAGAGCTCCATTACAAAACTTTACAGAACTGAATACTTTGATATTTTATCGTTTCAGCTGAGGGATCTTCTGTACACACAAAATTCTCTTTTTGCACAGGGAGTACGTTTCATTGACCGTATTGTTTTTAATAATGCGTAATAATGTTTTATAAATGGCTTAATACATCACAATATATTCACTGTTCAGCTTTTGTAAAGCAAAACAATTAGTTTACAAACCGTGTTTAGCTCGAATCCGTTTAAAAGGAGAATCAAACGTATTTAAAGTATTTTGATACACTTAAGCATATATTTTAAATCTTTTTTTACATTTCCATTATACCTGACGAGTTTTTTTGAACTTAGAGTTCTATCTCGTTAAAAATGATACATTAAACAGCCATTTTCAATTAATTTATTACAGCTATTACTTATTCAATCATTCGACAGTCTTGTATTTGATTGATTAACGCCATTAAGGCTTTTGTTTTATTTGGTTTACAAGTCACTGGTTTAAATTCTAATATTAACAATTTTAATTATTGATTTCTTAATCGAATTTATGAAATTGTGTCTAAAATAATGTGTGACTGTACAGTTTTCTTTTATTGCCATGCACCTTCTACTATATGCTAAAAAAGAGGGTGCAGAGAGAGTCTACTAGGTCTTTCCCAGACTCACCTGTATATCATCACCGTCTCCAAAATGTTAATTTGAGCGAATAGTTTATTAACAGTTATCTAAAAAACAATTTCTGTTTCAGTGCTCTAGTAGAAGTTAGTATGCTCAACCAATCGAAAATTTTATAGTATGATTTTTAGATTTGCGCATAAATATGTACTCAGTCTTAAACATAACAGTTTCATTCTACCAAATATTTGCATTTTACAATAATTATAAAGAGATTAAAACGTTTTAAAATAATGAGTCCATCGTTATTTTTTAAGCCGCTGGGAAAATAATTGTGTCGTTAGTCGTTAGTAATAAAAAGACATCCACGACATACGCATAACAAAATATAACGCGAAGCATAAAATATTTGAGACTTTTATTCAAATGACGTTTGTTGATTGTGAACAAAACAAGTGTTGTATTCCCGGAGGTCTCGTGATTGTGACAGTTTTATTTTGCAGCTTTGTATGACAACACGATAAGAATGTAGACTAATAAAATGGAGACCCACTACGAAAAATATAACAAAAGTGTGCAAGTTTTCGTGAATAATTCATGTCTGTGAAGATTTTTCACTTTTATATATAAAGAACGTTTTACATCAAAACTACAAACAGTGTTGTAACACTGAGTTAAAAGAAAGATTTTCTTTTGTTAGATTATAGATTGAATATTATATGCCAAATTATGTATTGTTGACTGATTCAAAATAAGTATCTCATTGCATTGTTGTGGCATTATCAACAGAAGTTAGGTGAGACCGGTCGTCATTATAAAATGTATAATGTATAATGTAAAATATAATGTTCTTCCACAGTGAATAATTGTCAGTTAGCACATTTAAAGTGACTAGACAATGTAATTTCAAAAGAAAAGACTTTTTACGAAAACTGCTCCTAAATTTGTCGCTGAAATCTTTCTACGGAAAGCACAAGGCGTAATTATAGAACAGATAGCACAACCCAACGGCGTTTTAATTGTGTACAAGGTACATCAATTGTGGTCTTCGGACTATTATTCAGTACACCAAAATTAATTTTTAATATTGGCCAGTAATAAGTTTACAATTATATTAATCGTTTCCTGTTACAGATCTCAAGATCTAAAAATACTGTTAGTTTTAGATAAATCCTCAAAAGGCTGCGCTTTGTCTTTTTGAAAGTTACATTTCATTTACTTACAAATTATATACCCGTAATGCAATTTTCTACAATTACTGATTTTCACATCCAAAGCATACATATATATTGGCACTATTGACAGATCGATGAGTCAGTAGGTAATAGTTGGCTTCATTCACAGGCGTTTCCATGTGCGATCGGATGGTATGTGTGCATTAAGACGAGGAATATTTTGTATGACGTTATCATTTAAAAGCACACAAACCTTTAATCGTGCGTGTATAAAGCTGGCTATTGATAGGTGTACAAAAATGAAACAAGTAAATAGTATAAATGCGAGAAAAACAAAGATAATTATAAATACTATGTCTCCAAGATCTGCATACATTCATTCACGACGAAAACACAAGATATCTACAATTACATCCTAAGTTATTCAAAAAATTCACCATTAGAGTTTTTACAACGCCGACTCTACAGTGCTGGAATTATTCACCGGATTCATATTTAGAGGCTGATAACTTTTGTCGGTCGTTATCAATATCATTTAATGATGTTAAAATTAGGTAATTTTTTATACATCAAAAATTATAAAAAACTATCATGCTAACTTAATCAGCGTATTATAGACAGAATCAAATAACTTCTACGTGAAACCGACGGCGCGTATTCGCGTTGGGTAAATAACATAAAAGTTTGCGCGAACATTATCCGTCGCAAAAAAAGACCGTGTGGCCGAAAAGAATAAATTCGATTCCGCCGCAGGTATGGTAGTGTGTCACATTTATTGCGTTTCGGCAAGTTTGGCAGCCAGCCCTTTGATTGAGTGCCAGTGTGGCATTTTTGGCGATCCATCATTCCAACTGACAACGAGCCGCCACTGCGTTTGTGTTTTTTCTACACCACTCTGGTCAGCGAATTCGCGTAAATCATCTACGTCAGATGCTTTCAAGCACTTTATTTGAGAAACAATGATGAAGCTTTTAAAGGCAGGTTCAATTCAATGGCCTGAACATTTTTCCCAATTGGAGTTAGCCGATTTGCAGTCTAAGCAGTCGACATGTTTATTCGACTGGTAAGTATTGCAGTTGATATTATTGTGAAATAAATAAATAAATTCAACAAGTTTTACCTATTTATTTCGTTAAATAACTTTCTTAAATTTATTATATTTAACTACTGAAACCATGTATGGTTTGCAAAGTGGGCTCGCAGTTTCACGATTGATTTCTTTTGTTTGTTGATACTAAATTCATTTTCTTCTATTTTTCTAGCTAAGTGCCGTTCTGCTAAACAATATGTCGATTGAAAGCTAATAATGGCCGATTACTGGTATTGCAATAAAATAATGTGGGTATTCGATAATTATTGTTCGCAATTGTTTTGAATGTTGTTGTTAACTTGAATAATTTACTTTGATTTGGCCTATTACCACATACAATCTATTCAATTACCTTGATATCTTGAATTATCTTTAAAATTTACTATGGTATCAAATTAATAAAAAACAAGCCATATGTATTGATTTTTTCCATTCTATCCAGGATAACCAGGAATATATTATATCGTTTCTCTATGCTTTGGTTACAATGACAAATTTGATTTGTAGACAGTTGGTTGGAAACACATCAAATTTTTACGAATATTTCAGTAGTTGTAATCAAAAATAAACTATATGAAGTTTTTATGTAAGTGTTTTGAGTCACAAATGATATATATATATATGTTTTGTTTTTAAGTATAGATAATGAAAAGAACTTAAATAGAGATCAAAGTTTTTCTTTTAAGCTAGTCCTAGCCCTAGTTTAAGATTGAGTGTGAAATTTAAATTTGAATAATATTATTGTTTTTTTAATTATATATTATGTGTCGTTATAAAAATAACATATTTAACTCAATAACCTTTAAAACAAAAGATCATTTACATATATATATATTATTCAGCAACCAAAGAATGAACATAATGAGCAATCACGTAAAATTCCATGCCGATTGTTTTTCATCATTATCAATAACCATCTACTATTATACGAAATAATTTTCACTAAAAATGCTTTGTTCAATTAATAGTAAAATTCATAAATTTATATTAAATTTGTTAATGAAAACCTCTGACTTTTTTGCTTATACAGCGTTCTATCAACATACATTATAGAAAGTATTTTTGATTGGAATTTCATTGATTAAAGTGTCTAAAGTGAAAGTTTTTTTTCGACAGATTTATATATTATATTAAAATATCTGTGCTTTATTTTTATATACTTACATATTATTTTTACAAAGTCACCTTGAACATTTAAGTTTCAAATGCTCCTATAAAACATTATTTTTATTTAACGAAAATCTTCATTCCGTAAGAAAAACAGTTTATAATACCAAATTTGGATTATTGAGATTTTGTACACTTCCATGTATTTTGTCACTAACGACCCGAGTTTCGCCTTTCGGCATCTTCAGTTCAACTGTCAGTTCGAGTCCATTCGTGTGCTCGAATACCTGAAGATGCCGAAAGGCGTAACCCGGGTCGTTAGTGACAAAATACATGGAAGTGTACAAAATCTCAGTAATCCAAATTTGATATTGAAATTCCATCAAGCACCCTCAGTCGATGTCTTAAATTAAGTTTATAATACATCATTTAAAATATTTATTTTGCATGGCTGTTATTTTGCGGAAATGTTAAAAGTGTTAATGAAAAACGAATATTAAAGAATTTTTTCCAAATTCTTTACTGATTAAGTATTGACGTTCAAAGAATATAATATTTAATATATTACATATAGTGTCGATTTAATAATATAATAGAAATATATTTTCTTAATAAATAACATCAAATATTTAATTAATTTGTATAATAAAATTTTCATTTTCTACTGTCGTTAATTTTGGGTGTGTATGTATTATTCAAATTAAAGGTTCTTACTTAAATAAATGCACAAATAATATACCTCGGTTTTGTAGTACTATTTTAGAATCATAATTAAATGTCAAACTTTTTGTTTATATATCTTTGTAATGTTTTCTACTCTGCGTGAATCCAAGTTAATATTCCCGAAAGGATTGAGCGGGAAAACCACTTGAATATAAACGTCATATTAAAATTTCAGCAAAGCAAAGATTTTACGCGCCGAGATATTGGTAGCAAACCCGCGGCATTTTTACTACGGTTCATACAATTCACATAACTATTTTTACGGTGCATACTTTTGTGTGTACGTTTTTATTATTTATACGTTAACTGTTTTATTGTTTATTTTGTATTCTACAGGTGTTCGCTGTGATGGAATTATCAGAAACATTGATGTTGCTATTTTATGGCATGCGACATACATAACATAACACGCGTAAAACATATTTCTATACCTCGTTGTTACATCTTGTTAACTAAATAATATTCTAGAATTGTTTTGTCTGAGATATTAATTATATTGCATAAACAATTTCCACTTTAACACTTAGCTTAGATGATGTTAATAATATGAGGCGCCTAAAAACAAGCACCGATATGTCCACTTTCCCATGTTAGTAGTTAACAACGATTATGTGTTTTATGCTAAAATTTTTAGCTATTTCTTTATTTTATTTATTTCATAATATTGTATCTCCAATAATGAACAAAATGTTTATTAACCAGAAGACTGATAATAGCACAAAATGTAAGCGAAGTAAAATTAGAATTAGTTTCTAAGTGTGTTTCTAAGTGTGATTTCTGATATGTGGAAGTGTTCAAACATTTTTTTCATATAATTTTGTCGGGCTTTGTAAGTTGTATATTATAATAATATTATGTAAAATGATTTCTAATATATTTACGTACTATCTGCTCGATTCTGAAAAAATGTGGAATTATCGGTTTTTGCCTTTAGACGCCTCATATACCTACTTACATATTTGATCTCTAATAACCTACATAATTTTGGTACGCTTTCCGTATTGGTAAATTCAATTCAATTTTTTTGCAATGTCAACTCCCAATGTGGAGCATATTAAGGTATCTCAACAGAATTTTTTCAACGAGAACTGCTTTCTACTCAGTTGCTCAACCTCTCTTTTTTGATGAGATTATGTATGCAAAGCTAGAGCTAAGACAGAACTAGTGATTAGCTAATCGTTCTTTCTATGCTAATTTTTTAGGATCAAAAAGTTGAGAGAGGCTTTGCTATCAAAGTCAATATACACATTTCAGTAATATGACTTGTTTATTATTAATTGTAGTAATTTAATTTCAATTATTAACTGATCTCGTTTTCTCAGGGTTCATTCGTTTTTATCAATACCTCCAGACGTTATGTTTGCTAGTTTCAGCAAAAAGTCATATTGATTACCTTTTCTTTAGTTTCAAAAGTTGAATTTTAAAGTAGCACTCTATAAATAATTGTTTTAATTGACAAAAACTTGGAAAAACTCCATTATGAAAAGCTAAAAATTGCAAAGTATTACTATTTACATGATACGTGTTCTTGTTATTACAATTATATCTGAACACCGCGTGGTGGCACAATAGCTGTAAACTAATCTATCGTTTTAGCCTGAGTAAATGAACACACTGCTATTTTTTACCGTTTTCTATAAATAAATGGTGGAATAACAACAAAACGCAAAGATTTTCCCGAGCTTTTAATTTTATAAAGCAAAAAATAATAAAATCCTATAACTTTTCGTTTATCTACAGTACCTATTTTAATTCTATTCTTAGCAATAGCTATATCGTCTCGAAATATTTTAAGGACTTTTCCCAAGTTACCAACCACTGTACATAGTATTCCTACTGTTTTCTGTGTTCAGACAAAGCGGTCCAGGTTTCCCTGCTTATGGAGCGGGCATTTAAGTTGTTCAAACTATGAAAGTTGGTATTTATCATACTCACTTCTGGGGAGCATTTATGTTGTTCAAACTATTGAAGTTGGGATTTTAGGTAAACACAGTACTCTTACTGTTAAGTAATGGTAGTTTATTTATCGTACAACTTTCACCAAGTGCTTTCATTTTTAGAGAAAGATAAAATGATGTCGTATTTCAACCTCTATATACTTAACAGTTAAAATGCTAATTTAAAGCACCTCCATAAACCAAAGTAAGATCCTTATACCTTAAACTCGAAATAACATACTTTAGTGTTTTTAAATATGTTTATAACCTGTTTTAAAGTTTTCAGTAAAATTTCTTTTTAAGTATTATATTACTAAGAAACTTTTACTGCAATACATAAGTTAGTATTATTGGTATTTCGATCTCTTAATAAATTGTATTAACTCTAAGTATTTTTGTTAACGGTTAAAATGATAACTGAGATATGCTCGTCATATTTCGACCTTGTTCTTCAGAAAAGGCATAAAGTTGGTATGACAATTGATAAGATAAGTAAAAAATGATTGATTGACATGAGACAGATGGTTCTAGCAAACAAGTGATCGTATATACATTTTCTTATTACCCTTCTGACGTAAAAAAATATTAAAATTTATATTTTTAAACACTTACCATACCAATTAAATACCTTCGCACAATGACGATTATAAAAAACTACAAACAATTATTTTAATAATTGTTTCATTTTAATGTAGTGGTCTGAGTGTTCTTTCATCGTTATAGTTTCAGTAATGAAAGATTATGATACAATTTAAGATTTGTATTCAGCCACACATTATTGAATACTGTTGTAATTTTTTTATTTTTCACTATTTTCAGTAAATTTTACTATTTTAATCCGCTTGTAATGAAATATTTAAAAACTAACAAATACCCCTTTGGAAGTAAAATAATTAGCAACATCATGTTTTCATATAGGTAAGGTTCTAATTATTAGTTTTTGTAAATATTGTTGTATATATTATTACACATGGTGTATTTTGTTGTTTATTTAATTTCTATACAACAGGTTTGTTTTATAATAATATCCAACGCTAAAAGGGGAAACTTGGATTATTGAGATTTTGTACACTTCCATGTATTTTGTCACTAACGACACGGGTTTCGCCTTTCGGCATCTTCAGGCATTCGAGCACACGAATGGACTCGAACTGAACTCGTCAGTTCGAGTCCATTCGTGTGCTCGAATGCCTGAAGATGCCGAAAGGCGAAACCCGTGTCGTTAGTGACAAAATACATGGTAGTGTACAAAATCTCAATAATCCAAATTCGATATTGAAATTCCATCAAGCACCCTCAGTCGATGTCTTAAATTATACTAAAAGGGGAAAATAAAACTGGACATATATTGACTGAATTGGCATTTACTTGGTAAAACTCCATTATAATAGGATAAAATAAAAAAGTATTTAATGCAAATATGTAAGTATTTAATGCAAAGTATTTATAATTTAAGACATGGTACTTGATGGAATTTCAATAACAAATTTGAATTGTTGAGATTTTGTAATTCCATGAATTTCGTGACTGACAGTTCGAGTTCATTCATGTACTCGAACGCCTAAAGATGCCAAAAGGAAAAACCTGGAAACTTAGTGATGAAATACATGGAAATGTACAAAATTTCAGCAATTCAAATTTGCAAAGTAAGTAAAAAACCTGGCACATTATTTATATAGAGAAACTTTAAGAAGCGCGACTTTCGCATAAGTCTTTTTATATGGAATGCGATGATACTGAGAGGTTATTTTATGTCTGTGCACTCTATAAGAAGTGCGGAAATAGGTTTTGGCCACTGCCGAAGATATTTTCTTCTAGAACGCAATATCCTTTGGCACGCTGCAGCACGCGATATCGTTCTTTTCCAAAGTGGGCATAGTGGGCGAAGCTCGAGAGGCACTTTCGAAAAATATTTTACTTACAGCTTTGCCACGGCAAAAGAAAATTTTATTTGTTTGTATTTCAATACTGGAATAAACGAGAGTAAATATTTAAACCTCCATCTTCCAAATAAGTCAAAAGTTTTATTTACGTAATGTTATTCTAGCACTATTTAATTTTTATATTAAATAGAAGGTCAGATTCAAATAAATGATATGTTATCAATTCAGATTTGAATGACTAATTTATTTTTTTGATGTGTTAATTTTTGGTGGAAAGGTCTTAGAAAAAAACACAATTCGTTTTGTACTATATCCACATTTTTATAATAATCAGGACGGGTTTCTGTCATAACAAGCTACTGATGAGTAAAACCAGTCTTGATTATCATAAAAAGTGAAGTGAAAAAGTGAAAAGTACAAAACAAATTGTGATTTATTTAAAAAAAAATATATTAATATTTAACAAATATATTATTGCAGGTAATCTTGTAATATTGATTTTATTCTGAAATTTCGTTTTTACGTGAAATCTTGTTTTTTTTTTATCAAATCACTTCCAATTTTGTATACTGAACGTTTGCAGTCAGTATTCGTGAGGAGTTGATTAAGTTTCTTTCCCCAAATAAATCAGGATTTACGCAATAATCTTACTAATTAATCGTAATAATTTTATGACTTTTTTGTTTAATCGAATATACATACATGGTAACAAAATTTACTATTACTTTAAAAAAAATAAAAAATTAATCGTGTCACTTGTTCAAGACTAAATGAAACTACCCTGTGGGTGATTATTTTCATAAATGCAACAACAAACATTCTTTATATAATATTATATGATTGTTCGGAGCTATCAACGACAGCTGGCACTCTTACTGAACTTTCTGTATTTGCATAAAGTTTCATGCGAGTAAAAAAAGCCAGCAAAAACTTCAAATTACTAATAAATTATGAAACTTATGCTGGTTCTTGTTTGTGCATTTACTTTGCTGCATCCAGCTTCAAATTAACTTTGCAAAATGATGTTTCGTAAGCTTTAAACAAAGTTTTATACAAATTCTCATTCCATTAGAAAAATAAAATTCGCTTCATGTCTATTATTTATAAGCACTTAAATTTGTATTATATTAGATGAAAATGTGTTTAATAAAATATTTGGTAAGTATTCATTTATTAACATAAGGTTTTCTTAAGTCATGTCTTAAATTAATATCCTTAATATTTTCTTGCAGGTTGTCCTGTTTGCTTGCAGGTTGCAGTGTCCACCGAGTTAAATCCCTGTACATTAATAAAATTTCTTAAATTGATTGTTTTGACAATATTTGTATTAAAAACATGGATGTCTGCAGTGTTTATAGTTTCTGCTTTATATCCTGTACTAAAAACGGGTCACAAAAAGTGATTACCCAACTATTTATCCTTTCTTTACATCCTTATTCCCTGTTGTGAGATAGCATTAGGAGTCCATAGAATGATTCTCATCAGATTTTGGGTACGAGATATCTATTGTTGTATTGACTTAAGTACTGTCTTAATTTTAAAATCGGAGTCTTTTTCAAGATTTTTTGATTGTGATTTATACGAACAATCAATTTTTAAGACACAACAAATATATTTATATCATAAGTTTTATATATTATTTTATACTTTCCCAGCGTCTTAGTATAAGCATCATCAAATTAATTAAAGTAACGGAAAGCTTTTTATATTATTCCACAATAACTCTAGTAAGGTTCAGCATTATCTACTAATATACCAGTTTTTAAAACATTATCAAAAGATAATCCTTTGTAAAGAGACGATACAGTGATTAATTTAAAATAGGTACATATTCTACGATTTTATAATGTGCAATAATGTTAGAGTGATTTAATATATCAACTGAGGGTGATTGATGGAACTAATTATCAAATTTTGTTCATTTCCATGTATTTCATCAGAAACGACCCAAGTTTCATCTTTCAGCGTTTTAAGGCATTCGAGTACTTGAATGCCTGAAGATACCGAAAGGTGAAAAATGGGTCTTTGTGACGAAATACATTGAAATGTACAAAGTTTTAAAAGATGATTCAGTGTTTATGTATTTTGTTTATTCTACCGCTTTCCCTGAACAAATAGATTGATAGTTTATACATAGAACTTTTTAAATTGTGTTAGGCAGCGAAAATTTTATATATATATATATATATCAATTTCAATTCTTACTAACTAAACAAAGACCGTTAATTTAAAGAGCTAAGTTTGAATACCAAAAAAAAGAATAGTGTATTCAACATTTTATAATATTGTATTAAATTATTATAAAACAATTCTTTTTGGTAACCCTACCCCTTTTTGGTATTTCGAAGCACGTGAACATTTGTAACCACGATATTTTTGTTTCTTTTTTTGTAAAGAATCTTCTTATTCGTCCTAATCAATATCCGTAACAATTTCGTGGATTTTTTGACTTCCAAAACATATTTTATTTAAGCAATCAATTCGAAGCAAGATGTTCAACTTTACCTTCACAGATCCAAATCAAGCCTATCCTTTGCCAAAGGCGGAACAAATAAGCCGACAACCAGTTTTACCCTGGAATAATTCAGATATTTTATTCTAAGGTCAAAGGTCAGATGCCTTGAGTCTCATGAGCGCTCTGTTTCAGAAACACTTGCCCAATTCGCATTAAATACAGCACCCTGAGTACTTTTTGGACCCTTATTTGCTGAAATTAAGTAGCAGCTACAACTGCTAATACGTTTTCCAAACTAGTGGTGCATGCTTCGAACACGTTTCCGCCATTTTATTTTGTTACTTATATATTTAATCACTTCACCTATTAAACATGGAAAAATGTTTGAATCTTCATGAATAAAGCAGAATTATTTTTTATGTAACGTCGAATTGATGCGTTTATTCACTTTTACATCGTTGAATAAATACTGTCTTCAACAAAATGAAAGAAAATAATATTTTTATAGCCTAACCTAACCAATCTAAGGTTCTTTTCAATTACATATTATTTATTATTCGTTGACTTTTACATCATCTCTAAAATTTGAAATTTTATTTGAAAACCTATGTAAGGCTTATTTTCATTTTAAACTGAACGTTTATATTGGAAGCCCCGAAATTTTTCTTGAATTTATCAAAATATTAATTTGTTTGGCTTCTGCGATGTATTATGTAAAAAAATATACGTTTTTTTGAGAACTTTTTCAAATCTTAAAATATGATTTTAATTTATATATAAAATTCAATCTGAATTATTGGTCTATTCAAATGAATTTCAAATATAAAATGTTGTTTGTACATAAAACTACTCTTCTTTAGTTGTAGTTTTATTATTGTTGTTTAGATCTTAAACGATTGAGGTAAAAGTGAAATATTTCAGGAAAATGCTTGTTAGAAAAATTGCTCGATCAAAAGGAATTTAATTTTAATGTGAATTAAAATGAATTCTCTTTTTATTGCGAACGATAAAATGTACGAGCATAAATGAGCCAACAAACGAAGAGAGGAAATAAAACCAGGAATAAAAAGCCCCAAGTCCAGACTCTTGGAGAGCAATTTAAACCGAGATTTATTTAAGAAACTTTGATAAGGCGTCGGCCACCGTTGAATATTTTATAAGTCAAAAAGGAAACCTATTTGCCCCAAAGGGACACTTTTTGGTGGGTGGCATGACATTAGAATGATAAAAAAATATTTTTCTGGCCGACTAATGGGAGGTTTTGTAATTTATGCAATGTAGCTTTGAAAAACCACTGATTCAGTGCATTTTTTATCACTTCCAAAGGAAAAGTTTTGAGAAGCAAACATTATTTTTCTGAACTCTTTGAATGGGGTCTAAGAAAACATTTTTAATGGACGAGAAAAAAATATTGAAATTTATTAATTGCCACTACCAAAATTTTCTTCGGAGCTCTTTAATTACAGTCCCATAAATTTCTTATATCTATCATTTTGGTAAAATATAATTAATATTTTCTTTGAGAACTAAAAATCGTCTTTCGTTAATTATAAAGTGATTCATATAGCCTGCTTTTTTTTACTTTGCTTAAAAGCGAACGCAGATCCTTATACATTTCTGGTATGGGGAGAGTACCCTTAGGATGCTAACCGGACGGATTGTATTCTAGAAAGGTCATTGTTAGATGCTATAGATCAATGGTCTCCAAGCTCAATAAGAGTGTGAGCTACTTTCATAAATTGAAATTATCTGGTGAACTACTTATATATACACAGTTCATCTTTGTAATTTTTACCATCGTCCTTTATAATACTTAAAATATTATTATTAAAATTAAAATAAATTAGGAAATCAGACTTCCAATAAAACATAAAATGTGTACTTTAATTCTGTATTTGTAAACAAAATCATAATTACTTTCAAGTTGTTAAATGTCCATTCTTTCAGAAAAGGCATTATAGTTAAAAAATTAAACACAATTTGTTTGTATTACTTCCACATGTTTATAATGATCAGGACCGAATGCTGATAGTTACAAGGTATAAGTATAGGTATACCATTTAATTATTAACAATCAATTTTTGTAAATAGCCTTTTTTTGATTGTATTTTTATCAGTTGATAACGCACGTAATGAGCGAAACTGGTCATGATCATTATAAACAGGAAGTTGTAAAAACAAATAATGTTTTATTAAAAAAATGAAAAATATCTTGAAATAAATGTGACGAATGGCATTTACTTTCCTCCACATTTTTTTCAATTTTCTGAAAGTAGCTTGTCAATCCCATCCGAATGCAATTATCAAGAAGATTGACATCCGGGAGTCTGTTTCTATATTTAATTTTAACCACCTTATTATTTGAAAACGTTGATTCACATAATAAGGTAGAACAAAACATTGCCTTCATTTTGAAATTTAGTCGGAGAAATATTTCAATTCGTAGTCTCATAATAAAATTTGAGAGACTTTTCTGTAAAATTCATGTTTTACTATACTTTCTATTGAATGTATCAAAAAAATGTTAAGCGATAATTATTTCTAAAGAATATACTTTGGCCTAGTTTAATAAAAATATCTGTAATGATCGTCTTCTTTTATCTGAATGAATTTCAGACTGCTTTTATCCATTGAAGTTTTTTGTATCTATATAAAAGTTACATTAATACAAGTATTAAATGACATTGTTTGAAAACGCAAAATGAACAAGTTTTGAAAGTGTATTTTCTATCGAGCATTATTCATTAGTCGGTAATGCCTCGAAGCAAAACTTAACAGCCTGAATTAAAATTCTATTCAACCAACTTTTGTAAATAAAGAACGACAATTAACTAGCTCACAAGCAGCGATGGTGGAGCTTCCAACAACTTCCTTTACTTACGCTAAGACAAAAGGAAACTTTTCATTATCATATTTATATCACGCTGATAAATATATTGAATTCTTGTTTAGTATAATGCTACAAATATTATTAAATAATTGATGGAAAATAATTACAATGGATGAATTATATTTTATTTCAAAAATATTAATATTAATCACAAATGGAATATTTAAATATATTAATTTATCTAACAACCTACCTTTTCAAGTGATCTTCAAAGTAAAGCAAATGACAGATTGTGAATTAGTTGTTAATAGTTTTTCAGGAATTCAACGCGGATATATTTAAAACAGCATGTTTAAATGGGTATATTTTATACTTCCATTAGCATTTGTTAAATAAAATTGTACAGAAATACAAAATTATTGATATTGTTAATCTAGTTTAACAATAGTCTTGAAGATTGGAAATATACAACTCCATGCTACACTAGAATACGATGTGCAAAAAATATGCGCTGCTGAATAATTCAATTAGGTATAAACAAATTTAAAATGGAATCGGCGGTTTTTTTTTAATTAATGTATAGTAAAAATATATTATTTTTCATTTTATTGGTTGTGTAAATAGATATGGTGAGTGTTTACCTATTTAAAAACAAATGAAACACGTGTGACGCCTAATATAACCAGTAAAATAATGAAGTCATTGTTTATTTTAACCATGTCCACTCTCGATGTGAAGCATACTGACTCCTAATGAAACACCTCAATAAAAGTTTTGTTATGACAAAAAACTTGTTATTCAGTCAGCCACATCTTTATTTTCGGAAAAAGTAAGGAATAAGTATAGTATAGTAGTATAGGAATAAGTAAGTAAGAGACTAGAAAAGGAAAAGCAGTAAACTTTACTTTCCATACGCCTAGCTTTTAATTTTAGATGAGTGGTAGCAAATGTAAACATCACAGGCACATGTTCAAGAATTGAATGAAAAATATTTTTTATTGAAAGTGTTTATTCGGAGAATCGATCACATTGACACCTTGACCAAATAAGACGAACGCCCAAACAAAGTTGATTAATCAGCTATATCATCGGTTTTAAAGCTATTTATGCGTATGAAATGAATAACGAGATATTCACACTTTCATTCTATTACCTGTGCTAGATTTATCATCACTTTCCTTAAGTGTGATTTCTTTATTTTTCTTCGATATCACGCATTCAAACTATTCTTATTAATTAAAAGACACTGTTACAAAAAGTCACGAAAAATCGTACTGTTCAACGCCAAAATAACCTTCAATTGGAAGAAAAATGGTGAATTTATATATGTAATTTCTTCTAATTAATTCCTCGACAATCTTGTATCCCAGAGTTAATTTTAATTTGATTTCTTCAAATCCTTTATTTTAAATGATTAATTCTGCTTTTCTTTAGTGAATCGCATCTAAAGTTACTCTTTTTGCTCGATCGGCAGTAAATTTATTACAGATAGCTTCAAATCGTTTCGATTAATCTATGAGAAGATACGTACAGCCAGTTTAAAGATATTTCTGTGAAAGATTAAGCAATATTCTTTTAATCTAGATTGCTCGTGATAATGGTTCGTTTTTGTTAAAATGGGTTAGAAAAAAAACTGTGATTTACGGTTTAGTTCTATACACTTAGATAATCCAAATTTACACCGAACTACAAGACTGATTTTATTATTTAATGAACATTTTCTATAGTATTTATTCTTAATTTTTATTCATTACTAGTGAGTAGTGAGTACCTGACGTGCGTTGCAATGCCACTCAAAGAAAGAAAAGTTTTTTTGAAGTGCTTTTGAACTAGAGATTTGCACGGGCTGAAATTTTGTAAAATTACACGGTCCGAGCCCGTCATCTTTAGGCCCGACCCTGCCCCGAGTCCGAATTTCAATATCACACATGTTACCCGAACCCGACCCAAAGCCCAGATTTATTTTTCTCATCCCGCAAATAACCCGATTTATTTTTTAATATTCATTTATAGTTTTCAAACAATACATGTTATTGTTCCCATATTTCCAACGATATTCATAGCATTTGTGAAATAAATTATTTAAGTTATGAAAACTATTGCCTTATGGCTGACTCATGACCCGAACATAACATGAAATATTATTCTTAAATTTGAATTCCTTACCCGGGCCTGGCCCGAGCCCAAAGATGGATTTGTCTTTATCCGCCCGAACCCGGCCCATGGTCCGAGCCACGCCCGGGCCCGTGTAGACTTCTATTTTAGGCATAAAATATCTTTTGTTTTTCCTTCTGGTTCAGAGATGTCGCTAGTTGCACGTATTTGATTCTTTTTTATAGATTTTAAATTTTTAAACCTTTACGGGTGTACTCACCAACAACTCACCAAAGTTTGATCGAAATTAAATGAATGGTAAAGGAATGCATAGAAGACAAACAAACAAACCTTCATTTTTATATTTATAGATTTTAAATAATTGAGTAAATTTAAGTTGAGGTAGGTGTTCATGATCGTTCATGAGAGTTCATGATCGTAACCCTTGAGGGATACGACAAAGAAGAAGTTTTTTTACTGATAATTTAATGTGCATCTGAATAAATTTTGATTTTTAACATTTAAAATCTTTAGTAGTCAACTATTTTTGCGCTGGGACAAGCATTTTTGCTACAAATATTTCGTTCAATTGAGCTTAACTATGAAAAATATCTTTATTTTTAAACTGAATCGTACAGGCATATCAAAAAAAGCCCGTAATTCTAGTCCGTAATTTAATTAATATTGTAAGTTTTGCATAAAGATATTACTAAGCACAATCTTATTATTCAGAATTTCAGAAAAGGTAATATAAATAAAAAAATGGAATTATTTAGATTTTGTACGTTTCCATGTATTTTGTTGCTAACGACTCGGGTTTCGCCTTTTGGCATCTTCAGGCGTTCGAGCCCACAAATGGACTCGATCTTTCTGTAGTGACAAAATACATATACAAAATCTCAATAATTCAAATTTGATATTGAAATTCCATCAAGCACCATCAGTCGATGTCTTAAATTTTAATGTAAATAAACCTGTTAAATAGAATTCATTAAACCCAAATTATTCAATAGATATTTTTTTGCATCACTTGACGGATACAAATCTCCCTGTTTGACGTTTGTATCGTAAGGTGTGGACATTCCTGTTTTATGTTGGTAAAAGCTTTGTAACGAGCATAAACATAAAATTTGTTAATGGATGATTTAATATTTTAAATATTACATCACCAGGTTGAACATAATAATTATTATAATCAAAAGAAATTTGCATCGTAGGTACATAACCCAAAACAATATTTTAAAATTTATTCACTCAGTATCACTTGATCAGTCAGTATTCTTAACGTAGAAGAAATATTAATTTAGCAGATTTATTTAATTAAATATACGTCACTTTTTCATGTTGTATGAAACAAAAAAATTAGTAATATTTTAAAATGCAGCCCTTATAAAAGATTAATTCACGAGTACAGTCATTTTTTTCCATGTCCGCTCCCAATGTGGAGCATATGGTCTCCTAATGGAGATATCTTAACAGAATTTTTCTACGAGAACTGCTTGTTACTCAGTTGCTCAACCACTCGTTTTTCGAAGAGAGTAGGGATAGAAAGAACAATGTTTATTCAAAATTAAATCGTTTAACTTTTTCTCACTAATGAACTGCGTTTCACCTTTCGGTATCTTAATGTTTTCAAGTAAAAAGATGAGCTCAAACTGATAGTTAATTTTTTTTCCATGTCCGCTCCCAATGTGGAGCATATGGTCTCGTAATAGAGGTATCTTAACAGTTGCTCAACTTCTCTTTTTTTGAAGAGAGTAGCGATATAAGGATAGGGCTAGGATAGGACTAGTGGTTATCTAATCGCTCTCGCTACTCCCCGTGAGGATGGGATGGGTGGAAGGGAGGACTCAGACTACGATCAGAAATCCATAAATTGATTGAAAGGTCAATCTATGAAAACTGTCCGCATCGGACTAATCGTACAAACCCAATTACGAGAAGAAAAAATTTTAAATATAGCAGAAAAAAAAAATATTTTGGTCTACCAAATAGTATGCTGCTTAAGTTAATTTAATATATATATTACAATAAATGGAGACATTACCCTAAAAATTGTAGTCAGTAAATAATATGATACACCGATGACATCTCAACTGCCAATTAAAGTTTATCAATCTTAAAAATAATGCTGTCATTGTGATAAAGATTCGGTAAATGATTTTCCGTTTTTCATCTCTAATCAAGTTGAAAAAAGCAATAAATGACCCGTGAAATATAATATATATACTGCAAGAAAAACCTTATATGGTGAACTAATAAAACAAAACACTTTGTCACAGCCGAGCCATTTCCTGTACAAAGAGGCAAGATCCGTCACTCGTTTGAATTAAATTTTCTGAAAATTCACGCTTGCTTGGTTAAGTGTTTTTCTCGCCCGGTGAAATAGCGTCACACGCTATACAAGACTGCATTGTGGATGAATTACATATTGTGTAAGTATGCAATTTAAAAGTAATACTCTCTTACGTTAATTTTCAACTATTGTTTTAGGGTCTTTTGACTTGAATATTGCTTAGAAAAGTGAAAACTTAAACTGAACACTCTTTTCAATTAATTTATTCTAGCATAGTGTATTTTTATTGAAAATAAGAATACTTGTTCAATATTATAGGCAAATTACTTATTAACAATAAAGATAGAGTAAACTTTAAGAACAAATCTGGTATTTATAAATTACAATGCAATGATTGCCAACATTTCTATGTGGGTAAAACCACACGTACATTAGATATAAGGGTATCAGAACATTTAGCTGCCTTTAGATTAAAAAAAGAAACTTCGACATTCGCAAATCACTTGCTAATGGAGAACCATACGTTTAATGCGGATGATGGGGTTAAACTGTTGCATAAAAACATGGGGGATCATAAATTATTTTATCAGGAAATTTTAGAAATTAGTAGAGGCCAGTTATACTCCTTACCAATCTTGAATGAGCAGCTGAACCTTCCTAATTCTCCGCTATTATATCCGATACGTTGAAACACCTAACAGATTTCACTAAATGTGGAATGATTGTATATATTTACCCATTCGTCGAATTACATCCCGTCAAAACCCACAATACTATTATAATTGTAAAATCACTGGTATTTCTAAAAGAAGTTGAAAAGCGGCAATTCGCCTTCGGCAATTCGCCACTCTAGTAATATGGTGTTTACAAAATAAGGATTAGGGCGATTTCCAAAATTTTAACTCAGGTATCGGTGTGGCTCTCAGACGTATAATGTATTGCCTCGTAAATGATATTTGTCGCATTTGTATCTTCTATATAAGCGTTAGACACTGTTTACTGTCTCTCAGTTCGAGTCCATTCGTGTGCTCGAATGCCTGAAGATGCCGAAAGGCGAAACCCGGGTCGTTAGTGACAAAATACATGGAAGTGTACAAAATCTCAATAATCCAAATCCAAAATTAATAACTTATTTATTATTTCATTAATCGTTTTTGAAATGTTTAAGTGGTTCGCAATTTTATTGTAAATTTGCGATTTCAGTTTATGAATGTTCTTAAACTATTTTTAAACTCATTATTTTTTTCTCAGATAATTGGTTTTTATTTCAGATTAACGTTTTTAAGAGGTCCTTAAGATTTAAATTGTAGAAAATTAAATTTCATTTGTTTGATTATCTGACAATTTTTGACATAGTTCTTGAACCAATTGTTTGATATTCCTTGTAGTTATTAACATTCAATTCATTTATTTAAATAGTCTTGTTATGATTTAAATTTTATTAAATGATAATGATCAACCGGTTCTGATCATTATGAACATGCGGAAGTAGTACAAAATAAGTTGTGCTTAAAATATAATGCCAAGAACTGAGAGCTAACAACTAAAAAGTGAAAATATTGGTTGTGAAACAGGCTTCTAAAACATTTACTGCAACTTGAGTCTTTTTATACTTTTCTGCTCTCAATGTAGTCTTTAAACAGAATATTTTAACGAAAGCTCGTTATAAGTCATTCACTCAAACTATCTTTTCAGAGGAGATAAATATGAAAGAATTTGTCGATTAAAAGACTAATAAATTATTACTCCCTCTACTTTCTTTTGTCGAACCTGTTACCGATTGGTTAATGTTATGCTGTTTGGTAGCGGTATCCACAGGTTTGAATCACAATACAGAAGCTTTCATAAATTGTTTTTTCAGTCGACTTATAGATTTTTGGTCTTATCCATTGATGTATGTGATTATAAAAGCCTTTCACCCTCCGATCCTTAAGACGAGGTGTAAGAGGGAAAAACTACTAACTAGTTCTGTACTACCCCAACTTCTCCCTTTACTATCTTCGAAAAAACAGAGATGAGTGACTGAACAACAATAGTTTTTCGTAGAACAACTTCTGTTTGGATAAGAGGATCAGATAGACTTGGAAAAGTGTTCTGAAATCTATGCCTTTAGACAAAAATGAATATTGAAATAGATATAATAATATATGTTCATGAAAGTTACCAGACAGATATTTGTACTGTTGATTACGTTACTGAGAGAAACTCAATTTTATAAATTTATCTATAGAAAAAATGTGGTTTTGATATGAAAAACATCGTATTTATAATATACAAAATTAAAAAAAAATTGATTAAAATTTATAATACATTACTATAAAAAGTTAAAAACCCACAAACCTTATTATTTATGACAGTTCTCCGCAACCGGTGCGCCGCAAGATGTTCCCAGGTGTGCCATGGCGCAGTGCGTCAGAAATGAGATATAATCGAGTATTTTTGTATTAGAAAAAAATTAAAACCATTCGGTTGCTAAGATCTCCGTTTAAATTATTCTAGTTGACAAACACATTGTATTATTTTGATATTTAAATGAACAATTGTGTTAGTGTTTTCACGGGTAATGCATAGGCAATGACGGGGAGTAAAATGGAGTTTGTGTGTGAAACAAACAAAATCTACGTAGAAATTAAACGTTGCTGCATATATCGTGAAGCAATGATGGTGATGAATTTCCCAGTGGATTTATTAAAACGAAAAATTTCAATCCCGATTGTTTCACATATCAATATATTGGCTGTCCCGACGCAAAGTTTTGGTAAGATTATTTGAACCTCTGTGAGACTATTTATTTTTTACTTACCCTAAACATGCTAGAAAACTATCAACTATTTTAGAATAATATTTAGATGAACCCGATAGTGGGAAATTTGAGGAGAATCTTTAAGAATCTGAATGAATTAAAGAAAAAATGAACGTTCGAAATGAAAAATTATTGATAGATATGCCCTGACAAATAAAACACGTTCAAACATAAAATTCAAACGTTGGCAAAGTTACGACTAGGATCATTGTAAATGTTCCAACGAACTAAAGGACTGTCGTTGAAAACAGAAAGATACTTTTGGTTTTCGGTAAGCAAAAAATGGGCATTACTTAAACACTTTTATTATTCAACCTTAATTAACTTTTTTTGTTATGACTTTTACAAATGCTTTTATAACCTGTATTTTTCTGTGTGCTAAGTGTTCTATCACTATGAAAAGGTATAAAGGTTTAATTGCTTATTATATATATATATATAAGCCAATATTTCAAACTCATACAAAAAAAAAATTGGAAGTGTTGTTTATGAAATTTTCATATTTTGGCATATGGTGTGCCGCGAAATATGAAAGAGCGCTTAGGTGTGCCGCGGGTGAGAAAAGGTTGTGGAGCACTGATTTATATTTATGAAATATTGTAAGGACTTCCGATGTAAAAAATAGTTAAGAATTACTTTCCCTTTTCATTATAAAGTTTCAACAATACGTTTGATTAAAATGAACTTACACAAAGTAAGTAACGAAACGATCAAAAACATATCACGTATCAGCATCATTAGACAAATGTCTAAGAATATAAATTCTGATTGGAGAGTAACATTGTTGCGTGATTGAAAATGTGTATAGACATTATGTTACCAAATTGAAATCAGGTCGAATTCGTAACAAGTTTTGACTCAGCCATTGTAAACAGCATTAATTTAAACAAGTTATCTGGCTAACAAAACCACATCAACTTAATTAATAAATTTATATAGTCAATCACAAACTTCACTTTTGTCCGCATTTCTATGAGACATTCCCAGAAGTTGATTGATTGAATACGGTCTCGGTAAAATATGGCAATCTTTGTCTTATTGGTATTTTCATTAAATTGCAAGGAACGCAAACGCGTGTCCGTATTGAACGAATCGAATAGAAATTAGATTCTATAGACATCATTTAGCTGTAGAGAGCTATTCGCTGATAGAATTGAGAGCATTTCTCTCCCTATGACTTGACGCTGATTGGAAATATTTAGAATATTAACGTGATTGCTTTCCAGTAAACATAGTAAAGCTTTCATAAGAAGCATATTTAAGCACTCGAATGTAGTATCCTGTTTAAATTCTCCAGTAATCAATTGACAGTTTTGAGCAGACATATGTCTGTCACTTAGAATATTAATGGTGTAACTCCAAAATTACAAAAAATGAGTTTATACCTCAAACACGTTCAAAAGATGTTAATCTATTAGTTTAATAATGATGCACCTCCATATATAGTCCTAATTTTGATTAAAAAACTGTTTTTTGTTTTTATATTCCCATATTAAACGACATTTTTCAGAATAATAGTGAAGTGTCTTTAATATCAGATTAAGAGTAAAGTATCCGGACAGACTTCACTACTACACTAACGTTGAAGTTCTTCAATCGATTAACAAACAGTTATTAATGGTTGTTATTTGATCCTAAGAACATTTTACAAAACCATGATTTTGTCAAAACTTCAAAACTGGAGTTACACCATTACTATTCTACGTGAAACATATTACACACGTGTTGAAATTTCAGTTTGTTTTATGCTACACTATTTTAATGTATAAAAAAATAAAACTGAGTGAAAAACACCGTTGGCTTGAGTTACGTACGGGTTTTAGAGGTTTGAGTCTCAGTACGGAAAAATAAATCAATTGATTAATAAATTTATATGATATAAAAGTTCTCTCCTAAACATCATATTTTAAAAACGTAACGTTGCTAGAACGGTTTTGCGTAACCGATTTAGCCTTTCATTCATTTTTTCTTACTAACGTCGAAAAAATGAGATTGAGCAACTAAGTAACATGCCGTTCTCATAGACTAACATCTTTCCAGATAATAAAAAGTCCATTTGCTCCACATTAAGAGGACATGGTTATAAAAAATAGTGAAATGAGTTGCTTAATAGGCTTATTTTTAGTATTTAGACCAGGTGGAATACTCGCAGAGATTATATCATTATATTATGTTGCATATAATTTTATCCGCAAGGGTTATCAAATCCTCGCTGGACAAGGTCAAGTTCTATCCGGTGATGAAGATTAGAGCATGGAAAATAGAATGAAAAAGAAAATATATCAATACATTATTTTAAATAAATACACTTAATATCTTTTTCAGAAAGATTACGGAAATTACGATGAGGTAAGGTAAAGATTAGTAGTGGGGTATTTTTCTTTTTTAAATAAAACACAATTTGTTTGTACGTGTTAACAATGATCAGCACCGGTTTCGCTCATCACGAGTTTTATCAATTGATACAAAAAAAATGTGTTTTATTTTTTTAAATATAATGCCTCTCCACCTTGAATTGACAGTCGACACCTTGAAAGTGAGTTAGATAATTATTAGTATGTAACAGGATTGGAAAGGAGTTGGGCTGGAAGTAATTATAACATCTTATGCCTTTAAATATGCATCAATTCTTTAATAAAGAAATAAATGTTTGAAATTTACCAAGAGTAGCAATTTGTTTTTTAGAAACGGAAAAATTAAAAATGTTTAATCTGATGGATTTTACGTTTAAATTGTGGAGATTCATTTTAAATATATTTTTTTGTTATTGATCATCACTATCAAGCTGCCTGGAACTGCTGCCTTTTGAACTGTTCTAGGAGATCTCTTTCAGGTGCCTAGAGGCTGATGCAAAAAAAGAATACAACGAAGAGAATCATTTGTATTTCAGTCAACACGCAAGAGTAATTTTATGTTTTCATCACAGCAACCAAATCTATATTGAAGTCATTTTGTTGTTGGTGAAAGACATAGCGTAAATGCCGCAAGTTATAAAATATCAAACTAAAATCGTAAAAAGTATTTTTCCCCTTCCACCTAAACGATCCTTAAAACGAGGGGTAGCGAGATCGATTAGCTAATCACTATTCCTGTCATAGCCCTATTCTTCTATCCCTACTTTCTTCGAAAAAGATAAGTTGAGCAACTGAGTAATAAGCAGTTCTTGTAGAAAACTTCTTCTTGTCATATGCTCCACATTGGGAGCGAAAAAAAACCAAAATTGTATTCATAATTATATCAGATTACTGAGTTTCTCGATTAAAAATATTGAGCAAAGAAGTATCTATCATTTTAATTTTAGAAATATCCTGAAGATGCTCATAATCTCAAAAAACCTGCGTGACGGTAACAAGGAAATATTAAATTTATTGTTTTACACCACGAAATACCTCTTACGAATTTTATGTGTTATTTTTTTAATAAAATCTTCAATGATTGCGTTATTGAACTCGTTTTGATATAAATTTACGACGTCGTGTGTCGCGTGTCGTGTGTACTTGAAGGCAGAGAGACATATCTGTATACTGAATAAGAAATTAGCGTCTGCAGTGGCTCTGCGTTCTGTCTCGGTCGTAATATATGTTGGCTCAATCTCACTTGAGGAGTGGCAACATGTTTCATGGATGTCCCTTGACATTTCAAATATTTAACTATTCACTGGTACCAGGGCTTTGGTCGTCCTTAGACCTTAATGCTATCAATATGAAGCAGCTGCATTTAACAAGTGGCAGGATAATACCATTATTAATAATATACATTCGGTCTAGGGATTGCAAAGCCGGACGAATATCTCAATATCAGTATTACAAAAATAGACAAAATTCAGTAAAATGAAATAATTATAAATGCTAATTGGCGCAATATTACCTGACTAGATCAATTCGATAATCATATGCAATATCGATATAGTAAAACATATAAATTATATTATAAAAAATTTTAGTGAGATGGTCTGGCACATTTTTTTAATACATCTTAATAAACAATAAACAAAGTGTCAGCAAAATCCTTCGAAAAATTCGTTTCATTGGTCCATCGAGCCAAAAAACTGAGAATATTGGTTAAGTGCAGTCTGGCAACCTTTCCATATGAAATATTTTTCCATCGAATGGACTGATTCTCTCAAAAAGGCGAACTCAGCAAGAAGTGTAAATTGCACCCGGACACACAAAGGATACTCCCAATTACGAACATACGAGAAACCACCTTTTTCTACGTCCGTGAACAGAACGACGTCGGTAGTCAGGGTTTTACAAACTCTTCACATTTACTCGATAACATTCATGAAAAGCTAACTGAAAAACCTAACTAAAACCGTAAATTGTTCACTACGCGTATAACTAATCACGGATTTTGTTTAATTACACTAATTCCAACGATTCTACATATTTTAAAATTATATTTTTTAACCACAACGGATTGCAACTATTGATCAGTATCAACTTTTCGAATATCTAATAGTTAAACCGAAGCTTCTATAACGGATATTTGAATAGTGTCTGAAATGTGAAAATAATACTAAAAATCTGTTTTGAATAATTAATAACGTAACGTTATAATATCTTATAGGAAATAATACATCAAAATTTATAAAACAATTATTCAATTTTTAAATCACTGATACACATATAATAATTTACGATTAAATCTTTTCCCACTTCTGTCAAATACCAGATAAAGACAAAATACATACACATTCCAATACCTTTCCAGTTTATTACAATACTTAAAAATTGCAGTTGCGTCGGATTACTCCAACAATATTTCTCCAATTACTGAAATTACGGCATGTTAAAAGAATTGTTTAAGCCCCGACTTATTTGTCAAACTCAAGTATAATGGTATTTAAAACACTCGTATTACGTGAAGGCAAAAAAACCATTACCTGGGGTGGGTATTCGTTATTGTTTTTGAAATCTAGAGAAATTGTGACCTCCCATCGTTTTTGTAAAATATTTTATTAAAATCAGTCACGAATACTATTCGAATAGGTTAAAAAAGGGTCAAATATATTCGAATGTTGAATATTCGAGTTGGAATTCCTAATCACATTTTACATATATATTATTTTGATACGAGAGTAAAGAGTGCATCTCTTATTTTTTACAAATAATATTGAAATTTTGCATTGGAGTTTATTATTCGGATCAAATTATGTATAATTTTTATGTATTTATTCGTAAATTTCACAAAGAATACATTTCCAAATATTGTATTATGCGAAAAAAAAAACTATGATATATATTTGTCTACCACCACGTCATTTTAACGGGGTCCTATAGATTATTTTGGTAGATCAACATGATATACTCGTCAGATCGACGTTATAATTTGTATAATAACTGAATCTATATATATGTATTGACACACCCTGGTTTTTCATAAGTATAAGTGTCATTAGTGTCCTGAACTGAAATCGGCCTGCGGCAAACAGCAATAATTCGCAGAATACGCTCTTTCTTGTTGCCAGGCGTTTAAGAAGCCCCCGGCTTCGGCCGCTGGACGAGTCCATTTTTACTGAAAAGGGTAGCTCCAACTTTGCACGGAGTTTTTTTGAATTTTTGTAGACAGTCGATTACGATCCGCCGAGCGAGACGAGCTGCGGTCTCGTGGCAGCGGAGGGGACATGTGAACTGTTTGTTTTTGTGTTTTGATTTGCGTTGGATTTAATTTAAATTCGTTGTGTTATTTGTATTATAACTTAAAGTAAATTCAGTTGCTAAGTAAATGTAAATGTAGAATCAATTTTATGTGTTAAGATTTATATATTTGTGTAATATTAAACCACTGCATCTTGAATGGAAAATAAATAAGTTTTTAACCGGATCTGAAATGGTGTTTGTCTGAGATCAGCCCTTCCAGGACTCCGGATAACCAGCCGCTCGCCTCTCTTCGATCCGGGGTCTTCTCAGTATATATATATATATATATACAAATGAACGCTTGTTTGTTTGTCCTTAATGCACTCCTTTACTATTCATCTGATTTCGATGAAACTTTGTTGAGTTGTTTTGGCTACACCCGTAAAGGTTTTTGAAGAAACAATTTTAAATCTCAAATACAAAAAAAATCTAAAAAACAGGAATCAAATACGTACACACAGCGACATCTCGGAAAAACCTTCAGATTTATTCTTGCCACGCTCGGGTGGGTAAAGACAATTCAGATTTGGGCTCGGGCCGGGCCCGGGTGACGAAATCAAATTTAAGAAAAATATTTTGTATCATGTTCGGGTCATGAGTCAGCTATAAAGCAATAGTATTCATAACTTAAATAGACGTTTCAATTACAGAAATCGATAAATAGAAACTTTTAGCTGTATGCCAACTAAAATATCACTTCTTTCCACTCTTATTACATCAAATATTCAAAACCATACTAATCTACTGAGACTATTGCTGAGCATCTTTATGTAGATTTAATAGTAAGGTTTTTATATCTTTAGACTATCACCAGCAAAAAAAAAACAAAAATTTATCGTAAATTATCGACTGACCATTTTTGTACAAAAAAATCGCTTTCATAAGTTAAAATGTAGATATACATAGATATAAATAGAAACAGTTTGTCGACAAGTAACATTTTAAAATTCATATCTTGTTACACTTCAATGTTAGATGAACATATTCTTTTTTTATTTGTATAAAAATAAACACTAACTTGCTATACACACGATATTTACGTGTTTTTGGTCATCAGTTGTACTTCATTAATGTGATTATATTGTGAGGAGTATGTATAAAAGTTTACCAAAATAATGCAAAAAGCAATGTATATCAAAAAATATTTTTCTGTAATGAAAAAAATACTTATGCTACTAAATATTTATTCTTACCACATTTTGAAAATCTGGGGAATACGTTATGTAAAATATCGCGAATAACGCCTCACGGCTTGTTTGCTTCCGTCTAATGAACAAGCCTCATTTACAAGTTTTCCGAGTGCAGTCCACATCAGACCACCACCACTTGCCAGCATGGCACCATCAAAAATATCCACAGGTTCGTAGAGCGAATTGCTACGGCATAGGTTCGTACAGCTCAGTGCTACGCCACGGGAACTTTTGTTCCTCTACGCTCTGTTTGATTATGCAACTGTGCGCTTTGGAAAAGGTATTTTTCAAACTCTTACAGCGGCATATTTTCATAATACTCAAAAATTTTCCTGATCAGAAATAATAATATTTCCTGTTAATGAATAAAACACATTGACTGAAATTCTATCGTTAACCACCAAAAGTAAACAGATTAAGAGAAAGTATTATTAAAAATTTAGTCACTAACTCAAATTTGTCAAAGTCATCGTAATCAGTCATAAAATAAAAAGTGCTTCCTACTTGAGAAATAATGGTTTTTATATTGTTCAAAACTTAAATCGCATAAAAAATGGTAAGCTTTATCTTTTCAAACATATTATTACTTGAAATAACCAAGTGTGCTGATTAACCAATGTTTTACCATTTTTAAAGATATCGCTCCAAAATATTAAGCTCATTTGCATGGATATTTTATTTATACATTTATTCTTAAATAAATGATACACATTATTTTTGAGTAAATTCCACAATATTATGAAGTAAGCTTAACCAGTCGTGATCGTTTCATTAAATAGTTAATTATGTACTAAACTAATCGTGCGATTTTGTATAATTAATATGATGATTTCCACAAGAATTGAAAGTCACCTTAAACATGACATATTAAAAATATATATATTTAGCATACTTATATCACGTTTAATGTGCTTACTGATTATTATGGGTGGAAAGTTATCTTTCAAAAAACAAAATATGCTGCGAGTAATTCAATGATTATTGGAATGGGGAGTCCACATTCCAATAATGATAAATCTTATGTACCTGATTATTATAAAGAATTGCAATTAGTACAAAATAAAGTATGTTTTATTTTTAAAAATATACCCTGCATAAAAATATATTTACTTTATATTTTGGGAACAAATTAATACAGATGGGTACCCAGGCAAAATGGCAACACTATACCAGAAGTATACACACGGGCAGAACGCTCAATACCGTCTGCACAGACGGAGGTCGACGGCAGATATATTCTTAAATTAAATCTCTTAAACAAAACAAGTTCGAAACACGATTCCTTAATATGTAAATACATATTTAATGTTAATAATAAAAGGTATGGTAACAGCATACAAGTGCTTGATTCCAAGTTCAAAGGTTAAATAAATAAACACTCTTGTAGATTGAACTTTTGATAATATGAAAAATAATATGTGATGTTTAAATATATGAATTCAAATATGTTTTGCCTTTGTTCATAAGGGTATCAAGCTTTTTCCACAATATGAAAGCACAGTGTGATAAAATATATACATATCAGCCATTCTTGATCCATAGCTGGTTGGAAGCCTGCAATATATCATCTCACTTCTCTTTGGCACATATAACCGCTAAAATTTACACACTCATCAATCCAGCGGGTTTTTGGTCACCTTTTGATGCATGAAGGGTATTGTTAGAAGAGTGGATCATCTCGGAATAATATCATCATCCACTCGGAGACAAAATTAAAAGAACAACAAACTTTACACCCCTAACGATAGATAACAATTTCTAGCTGCCGTTCTCGTGCTGTTTCACGACTACAATTCAATTTCTCGAATAAGTGTTTGAAACTATTTTTATTCATTTATTTAATAAAAAATAAATTCCTAAAGATATTGGCGTATGTGCGTTTCATTCATACTTACCATCCTTGACACTTATCATAGATAAAGCAATAATCCGTCAACTTGCTGTTGCCAAACATAGACTTTTTGTGCTCACCCTTTCTGAAAATGTATGAAATAGGTGAGAAATTGATTTAAACCAGTTTTCATGAATGTTTTTTGTAATGCTAAATGATAAATCTGTATTTATTTTCACTATTGAAAACGGTCAAGGAAAAAATAGTTTATAATTTTATTTTGTATTATAGCACCAACCCAATATGATTTAAAAATAGTTAAATGATATAATTTTTTAAATATATTGCTTTTATTGCATACTCAAAATAATTTTCATTTAGTTGCTTATTTAAGATGTCATCATTCTTTAAAGCTTTAAAAAAGATTAACAGATTTTTAAAATATAATTTGAGTATTGTACAATCTACAAAAAAATAAAAAAAACCGTTAATAATCTAATTAAAAGAGTTTACTTGATATTCAATAGAAGTAGCGTAGCTACGAAACTCTAGTTTACTAGTAGTGAATTAATTACAATCTTTAAAAAATGTAGCTTGTTTAATTAATGAGATCTTTTGATTAACATCAAGCACAGGAAACTTGTCTCGAGCATTCAAGTAAAAATATGACTTAATAAGAAGATAATTATTTTTTTTAGTGAGAACCTTTCTAAAAACGTATATTTTCAAAGAAAACATTATATTTATTATATTAATCCATAGTTAAAAGAGTAAAGTTAAAGCTTGGTAGACATCATTATCTCATGGAATTTTATTTATGGTTTTGATGATATTTTAATTATTTTAGTAAAGTCATATGTACATAAGTTTAGATTATATAGACTAATTTAAAAAGATTTATTACAACAATTATTTTGCATAAAACTTAATATATTAATTTGGTCACTTTTAAGGTGTTAACTGTCAATTCTTGGTGGAAAGACATTATATTTTAAAAAATAAAACACAATTCATTTGTACTATTTTCACATATTTATAATCATCAGGACCGGTTTCGCTCATCACGAGCATTATTAACTGAATCAGTTGACTGAATCAGTTGATAATGCTTGAATTGTGTTTTATTTTTTAAAATATTAATTTGGTTAGCGATAAGCTATTAATTTTTGACTAAACATTAAAAATTTAAAGGAGTTCAGTTCATTAAATTTCATTTTATAAGGGTGTTATAATATTCCTTAAGCATATTTTGTTTTATTTGATATTAATGAAAACTTCTTGCAATTAACCTTGTCAAAGGTTTACTTGAATTTTTCCTTTTCTCATTTTTTCGGTTGAAAATCATTTTTGACCACTTATTTCTTTAAGAAGTATAAATTTTAAAAACATGCCAGCTACAGGGACAAGACTTGTCATCAGCATTTTTAATCGGCACCTTAATACTGAAAAAATAAGCACCATTTTAAATAAATGAAAAAAAAAAAAATTGATTTAACATAGTCCTAACATATTTAGTTATCGGGAGGACTTACTAAGTTGCGAACTTCATATTTTCTAATACAACTACACTTTTTAATTGCTTGCTTACTTATCAGATTTACAGGTGTGCATGATTTTTTTCTTTAACATAACTACTGAGACCACCTAATATAAAACGTCGGCACGACCCATTTTGAAGATATTCACACATATGAAAGGTTTTTTTTACCGTTACCTGTCAATGTTTAGCATATGGAAAACCTAATTGAGATGCTGTTAGGATCAACAGCAGTTGTTTTATGTTTTTCGAACAATATTTATTCAAACTTAAACCGTTTAAACTTGTAATATCTAAAAACTTTTTCTCACTAATGACCTGGGTTTCACCTTTCAGTATCTTAATGTTTTCAAGTAAAAAGATGAGCTCAAACTGATAGTTAATTTTTTTTCCATGTCCGCTCCCAATGTGGAGCATATGGTCTCTTAATGGAGGTATCTTAACAGTTGCTCAACTTCTCTTTTTTCGAAGAGAGTAGCGATATAAGGATAGGGCTAGGACAGGACTAGTGGTTAGCTAATCGCTATCGCTACGCCCCGTGAGAATGGGATGGGTGGGAGGAAGCACTCAGACTACGAACAGAAAGACATAAATCGATTGAAATGTCAATCTATGAAAACCGTCCGCACCGGGAATTGAACCCGAGACATCCGTAACCGTACCCAGCCAACCGACGCCAAAGATAGTTAATAAATAGCTAATATTATTTATATATAACAATTTAGAAAAAATATTATGACTAAGTTTAGAATCCATATTGATGGTAATCTGAAATAATTTTAATACTGTTTTGATGATAATAACCTCCAACCTTAAATGTGAAAACAGTCCAAAACAGTAACAATTGTTTTGGATTTTGCAACTACCTAGTGTGATATTCAAATTTTAAAGCACCATCAGTCGATATCTTTACAATTTAATACAAGCTTTTCATATTTTTTTTATAAAATAAAAATTTATACAACAAAATATAGCTGTGGCAAATAAGTCATACAGAAAAAACAGTGGAATAATTGTTTTTTATCTGCCTCAATAGCATTTTTTATACACTATTACACAGTTAGCTGAAAATAAATTTGTTTTGTAAATTTATGTTTAAATATATTTAATTTTCTTACAAAAATATATCAATATTGTGTTTAATAAAATGCCAAAATTATTTTATAAAATAATATAATATATGAGTTAATTTAAAAGTTTTGTGTAAAAAATGTTCACTATATATATATTTATGACCACATTATTATTACACTACAAAGTCCTAAACATTGCAATATTGTTATATCCTAAAAATACAATTTACGTGGTGATTAATGACGTCACGTCACATGCCCCCGAAAGGTGTTGAGGGGATTCTACGCAAAGCCACTTTCAGAGAAATCTCCCAGCGAACACATTCGGGTTTTGCCTCATTAATTCCTATGGACATTATTGCAAAACATTTTACTCTTGCAAGGCATTGATTAAAACGAATCGATAATAAATGATCACGGGATTTGTTTTCTTGCCTCTGTAAAGAGTAAATTAATGTCAGTACTATTTTACCCACCGACATGTTAGGCGTAAATTTGTTACACATATGGCAATATGTATGTTTGTAATGTTTTATGGACTTTTCATAAAAGTTTTTGATTAAACATTTTTTTTCAGATTTTATTAAAGCATTCATATCAATGAATTTCAGTCTGCGATTATATTTATTAGGTATAGTGATTTGACGACTTACACAACAATAAACAAAAAAAACTTATAGTCATGCCCGTTTGCGCACAAAGAATAATAAAAAAATATTTTAAAATAAAGTTAAAGTTTCATAATCTAAGCGAGCAGTCAAAAATCAATTTTTGATACAAAATATAAATTACACGTTAATCTAGTCGTGACCTGTACATATTGTTTGTGATTTGATGCATCCGGTAACATATTGTGCTACTTCAAAAACTTATTATACTGTATAATGTCACTCACAACTTTATTGGCCAATTGAACTTTATTTTTTTTTACCATGTCCGCTTTCAACGTGGAGCATATGGCCTCCTTATAGAGGTATCTCAACAGTAATTTTCTATGTAAACTGCTTGTAACTCAGTTGCTCAACTTCTCTTTTTTCGAAGCGACTAGGGATAGAAGAATAGGGCTAGAACAGGACTAGTGGTCAAATGGGTGGAATATATTATATCTATTCATTAATCGTCGTAAATAAGGAGGTTTAAAGTCTAACCATTACATTATGTCGTTTGAGTAAATTTAAAAACACTCTTAGAGGAAATAGTTTTCAAATAATAAATAGGATGCTATTTCGTTACCTTACTTTGAAAAGGTTTTAACTGACATTTTTGGCCTAAAATGACCTTTTGATTGGAAAATGTTGTATTATCCACATTCTACCGTATAAGTTGATATTAGAGTCATATAATTTTCAATTGGGAGTTAGCAGTATATCGGAGCTCTATCCACACATTTATTTGCATACATTTTGTTTTATACGGTTCTATGAATTGATATAACTAATTATTTTCATCTCACAGATAAAACATACACATTACAGTTTTTTCGAAAAGGTTTTAACGTCCTATCGAACATTCTTCGATCGATGGTTGGTGTGTGTTTTACCCTGTGCTTCTATTGTTCTACCGATGTGGTCATTGACGGAAGATAGCTGAGATCGTTGAAACATTTTAAGTTTGTATGTATTATTATTCTGTTGTATTATAATAGTATTGTTATCTTATATGGTTCAGCAAGTCATGATAATATCGTTGTGTCGGAGTCTGTGGTCTAGTGGTAAGTGTTTGCCCTAACGATCCGGTGGGTCCTGGTTCAAATGCAGAAAGGTCAATGTCAAATTTAGATTTTTTCAATTGAAATTTGTGATCTTGGTCATGAGTGACTTCTATAAATTCTCATCGAGTTTATCTTGTATGACTTTCTAATTTTCATAATATTTGGGGTATTGGCTGTAATGCCAGAGAAAAAAAAATAGTGAAAAATTTATATATCTAAATATAGTCTAACTCACTTATTTAAAACACATCTTTTCCTTCAAAATACAAAATATGATTAGTCAAAAGTTCAAACGCTCGTATCTCAAAACATGGTGAAGTGCAATTAGAACATTTTCAAAATACGATTTAATAAAAAATAAAAACGTCGAAAAAATAACTCCTTAGGTACGGTTAAATCTCTTAAAGTGAAATGAAAAACAACAGAAATTCTAATACAGATATTAAATATATGCTTAATTTTTAAATTTACTTCAGGAAAGCTACAAATTTAACAAGGAGCATGATAAAAAAAACAGGTACAATAAAGTTCACCTTAAGTTTAATGCATTTTATAATATAAGACGGTTATATGATTTTAATTGCCAATTTCATATGGCATAAACGATAAACCTAGAGCTTTCAAGTCTAGACATTAAATATATGTGTGTAGTAGCATAATTTAAGCGTACAACCGCGACTGCCTCATTTAAAATGCAAGGGTATAAATAGCAAAGTAAAGTTGCGGCTATATCCTTAAAACGAGTCTCTTGGGAAACACGGCAAATCCATTGAAGCAGAAAATGATATTTATAATATGATACTGGAAAGAAATACAAAATAAAACAGTGATTATTTTCTTAAATAATTTTGTGTGTTAGAGGAAGTTGGTGTTTCTATTAAAGATTTGTATAAAAATATTTGTAGAATCTGTATGATACTTAACCTAGAAAGTCACCGTGCTGTGGATGATGGCTACCGTTACAAGTTTCATGTTAAAGGGTCTGAATGATGTTTTTGTTTTGAATAAACCTGCCTTTTCTTTTTAAGTATTTTTCAAAATAGATTTTACTTTTACTTTGTTCATTAGCCTACTTTCATTATCTAAATGATTGCCATTTGTTTTTATTTCACTCAAAAAACTTTTCAACAGGTTTTGTATTTAACATTAATTAATTTATAAGAGTTCCGGTATAGAACAGTAGCGTTACTTTAAATAATTGAAAAATAATTTCCATAATTTTTGTACGCAGGTTCTCGTTTAATACAAAATATTATAATAAACAGTTTTTTAGCATTGTCCATAATTTTTATTATTTTGTAAACTATTGATATCTCTGTCATTTGCCACTCCTTTTTCGTACAAGCATTAAATCCTGTTAAAGATACAGTTTAATAAGTTAAAGAAAAAATGCGTAACGTAAATATTATAAATACGACTCCCAAAGATTAATTTATGTAGATTTATATTCTTTTTTCAGAAATAAAATTGAAATTAAAAATAAAGATCATGTTTTTTCATGTGTCATCAAAAAAAATATCTTTAAAAAAATAAGCATCAAAATAATCTACAGTATTTTAACTTTTAAAATAAAGCCACAGATATGGCTTGTATATAACTATACGTGATGCAACGAAAGTTGTCTGAATTTTAAGCACTGTGGATTATTTCACAATATATTTGTATCGACGGTATCACAAATGCATCCAACTTTATCCTTGCATAATCCAATGTTTGAGTTTTAAAAGAAACTTTTGAAATACCAAAAATATTCACACGTATTTGAGAGATATTCATTAATAAAATATTGGTTTTTACTTACCTATCTTTTACATACTGAAACAATCATAAATATGTGCTTTATGAATCATGCTCTTAGTTTCACTACTATTTTATTTTTAGAAGTTCAGACATGGCATTGTATCCTTTCCAACAAGTACTTTCGTATTTAAAGTAATATAGGTTGTTAACTTTGAATATATTAATTCATTTAAAAAAACGCTTACAAATATTAATTGTATTAAAAGTGTTTAATTCTTTCAATACTTGACTGTTTCGTTTTTGATCATTTTTAAGATGTTTAAAATTTGTCCCTATTAATTATTAGTTTCTTTTTGTATGCTTATATTTTTTTGCACAACGCTACAGTATTAAATGTGCAATGTTTCAGTTTGAAAGTAGAAGTAAAAGAAAAAAAAACAATGCAATAAATAGTTATAAAAATATTGATGAAAGAATATTTCAAAAAGGCTTCTCAAAATTTGAGTACGATAATATAATAAAAAATAATGTACCAGAAGACGGTTGCCACTTTGTGAAAGTTGGAAGAAAGCAAAAAGCAATCAGCCACTGCTAATTTGATCAAATGGTTATAAAAGTCATATATCCAAAACTTTATCAGGTAAAACTTAGTTAACTCCTTAGAGTAAGAAAGATTGTACCTAAATCAATTTTTATGCTCAAGGTCCACCTCATAAATATTAATTATCACTATTTCTTGGCGTTATTTTCGGTGATGAATAAGTTTTCATTTTCGCAATTTATCGCTGAGAACAATTTAAAGATTACCAGAGTAGTTGTTTTAGGTTTTATTTTAGTGTATTATTTATTATTTTTTTAAGGAGATGCGAATTTAATTTATTGAAAAACTAATTTTGAAATTGGGCAATAACATTTCAATGTGATATTTTTTTAATATGAAACAAAAGATTTGACTACCATATATGATATAAAAAATAATAGTGTTTCAGTATATATATAGTGAAAGGTGGAAGTATGATTGATCAAAATATAGTTTTTGTTTCGATATCACAGGAAGATTCATTTTCCTCAACATTGTTATCTGAGATCGATGTATAAACAAATAATATTAAATTTTGAAACATTGAACAACAATGTTCATCAATTGATAATGCTCGTGATGAGCGAAACCAATCCTGATAAACATGTGGATATAGTACAAAAAATAGTGTTTTATTTTTAAAATATAAACCTACGTATTTATTGCAAAATATCATTTAAAACAAAACGAGCAAAAATGAATAATTCATTGAATGTGTCATTTTTGCTCACAGACGAAATACCACAAGAGACGACATCTGATAAAAACTTATCTAACGCAAAATCAGTCGAAATTTAAACCTAAATGAAATTCCGCCCGAGGAAACTTTTGATTCACGTTTTCATACAAAGTTGTAAATATAAGAAGATGTCTAAATTTTTCGGTTACAAAAGTTTTTCGATTTAAGTTTTCTTGTAAGGAAAGTTCACAAGATTGGGCTGCTCCCTCATACTTGACGATGCGTCTAATGCTCAGCATGTATTGATAGCACTGAGAATTTGCATAAAAGAGTTTCTTGCTGCATTTGCAACATTTTTGTGTACAACTATGTTTGTTCCTTCGGACACATCATTGTATTTTATGTGCATTTCAATTTGTTTTGTATTGTTCACATAAATTTTTCTTTGTAGCATTTATTGGTGTAGGACTCGGAAGCAAAAGATTTGCAGTTTTTTAGATACTTAAATACCGTAAAATGTAAATATGTGCACATTTCATCAACGAGAAAAGTGATTGATGGTTTTTGCCTAAAAGCTAGCTTGAATGTTACAATAATTAAAAATAATCTGACAGTAGCAAAATACTTTAAATTCATTATTGTTTATACTTAAATAAAGACTAGGTACATCCACTTGGAAAGCTTTTACAAGTTACAACCAATCGCATTCCGTATTATGCCATAAAGTTATTAAATGCAATATATTTTGCAACCAAGTCGACATGGTTGATCAAAAAGTAAATCTCGACTTTCATTACCCACCTCCGCAAACTCCCATAAGATGCCTATCTATATCCAGTGGCGTAGCTAGAGTTTTTGCCAGCTGGTGCGGTCCTTGAATTTGCCGCCCCTTCCTATCTTTTCTTCAAATTTTTTTGTAACCATTGTTACGCAAAACATTGCGCCGCAGACGGAAAAATTTTACGAAGAATAAATATAACTCTTTAAAAACACACTATTTTTTACAGTCCTGACAAATTTTATTTTTAATATTAATGATTTTCCTCCAAAATTGTTAATATTGACAATAGTGTTGGATTGAGGCTTCTTAAAATTACATTACATACTCTTTTTTTATTAACACCACGATGCAAAATTGAGCAAATTTTTTTAATGTAAAAATATAATTTCTTGAAAACTATGTACTACATTTTTACAATCTTGCAATTTACAAATGCTACATTTAAAATTAACCCGTTTGCCGAGTACCACAGGTTTGTTTTTCAAATGTATCAAAAAATCATGTAAATAAATTTTATATTTATTATTAATATGGAAATATAAAATTATTTATGTACATAGGTATTTATGTTAATAGGTATATATTCTACATAAAAACGAATTAAAAATTGTGAATTGACTTTGAACAAGATATTCAGTAGATTTTAGTAAAATAACATTTAAAAAAATTATAACAAATTTATTTTTCCTCGCTTCGTTCTTTGCAAAATCGTCAGCAACATTATCAAAATCTATTTTATCTGACAGTTACCAACGTTGGTGTACTGTTAAAAGAATTTTTTAATTGAAAATTGCTCACCGTTGATATTAAATTGTTATTTTATTGATTTAATTTTCGAAAAATTTCTTTCACAGCTAGTAGCACTATTGCAAGGAAATAAATCAAAAGCATTTCAATATTTGCGACACTGAGGCTTCATGGTTATTCTTAGATCTTTCAGAAAAGAAATGTATTTTCTCATGCCTTAACAATTCTTATTTGTTTATCACCTACATAATTGTCCTTTCATTTTCGAAAATGCCGCCTCTAGAAAAGTATATTTCGACAGAAATTAGACGGGAGAAAACATGATGAATGAAATATAACTTGCATTGATTATGTAAATATAAAATATATTTATTTTTTACCGTTGAAATTTTCTGTTAATTTTCTAAAATTCCGTCCCCTAAAACGAGCTGTCTTCCCCCTCCTTGCTACGCCGGTGTCTATATCTAAACCATAACAAAATTACACGTTCATTTATTATTAAAATCGAACGGATAATTAATAAAACAGCTATGTCGTTTTTAAATTTTTATTCTATATGCTAATTACAATCATAAAAATGTACGCGAAGAAAAAAAACGTGAAAACACATAAATGAGTTAAATAACGAAGGACATTATTCTGATATTTTTCAATAATTGCGATAAGAAAGAAAACTGAAAATTTCAAATGTATTCCTTTTGATCACAACTACTATTGAAATAGAATCATCATTAATTTGGGTTAAAAAGGAGTAAGCACCTTAACACTCTTTTTCAGCAAAATGGATTCAGGAATGATTGTTTCAACAGAAATTATTTAATGAAATCTATTCACTGGTCAAAACCAAAATTTTTGATGGAACCGAAAGCAAATTTAAGGCATTTATTTTTATCACCAACCAAATTCTACATTAAATAATACATAACATAGATAAACCCTTTAAAAAATCTGTTATGCTTTTTCGTGGCTTTGAAGAATTAGTGATGATTAAATTATACGTCAGCGTCCGTGGCGCAGATGGTAGCGTCGTTGGCTACGGTTACGGATGTCTCGGGTTCAAATCCCGGTGAGGACGGTTTTCATAAATTGATTTTTCAATCGATTTATGGAGTGTTTGTGATGTCTAAAAAATTCCCTCCCTTCTATCCGCTCCTCACGGGGCTTAGCGAGAGCGATTAGGTAACCACTAGTCCTGTCCTAGCCCTATCCCTACTCTCTTAAAAAAAGGCGAGGTTGGGCAACTGAGTAACAAGCAGTTCTCATAGAAAAATTCTGTTGAGATACCTTCATTAAAAGGCCATATGCTCCACGTTGGAAGCGGACATGGATTAAAAAAAAAATATATATATATACCAAAATGTATCTTAGTCTTGTTTTGCCAACATTAACTACACGAAATTATGTTTTTTACATGAAGGAATCTGATAATTAATGAAAATAAGTTTATGATATCCACAAATAAAATATATTATGATCCTACCAGTTTTTTTTAATTCGCCAAAAGTATATGATCTGGAAAGCCTCAAATAAAATCGATATGACCTTCCTAATCTGAAAAGCAGTGACCTGTTAAGCCTGCTGAGTAAGATTCCTTCTTATTGTTCTAATGAGGTTAACTTGGTGGCAGAGAACAATCGTATTTTCTGATTTCCTTTTTGCGAACTAATGTGCCTATTTTTGTATCAGTATATCACGAAACCTCTGAAACTTGTTTTATTTTCACAAGAACCTCCTCCATCCCTTTTTATGTATATATATATTTATAACACGCAGTCGAAATAGGTTTCTAGGAATCTGATAAAGCATAATATTACATGTAATGTTATGTTCTACCATGCAAGTATAATTTCTGTGTATTTGGATTTCGACCAATCAAAATATTTTTTTATAATAATCACGATTAAAAAAAAACACACACGCAATTTGCAAACATGACAGGAAACATTTTTATATTAAAAATATACGCAATAAAAATCAGTTTGGTTAAATAAACGTTACTCAACACTCTATGGCTTGTATGTTTAGGAATCGAGTTCTTAATTTTGTATATTGGAAGAGATTTACTTTAAGAGTTAGCTTGTCTTAATGTATGGATGGACTGTGTGACCCGCAACTTTTTAATGAACGAGTAACGACTTCTTTTGTCCGTATGGTAGTGTGCGTGTCTAAGCTTCCTGTCAGTAATACCATCTTTATTGATTAGTTCCCACAAATTTACAATAATATTAAATATATATATGGGTTAACGTACTCTTCCACCCAAGATGTTTCCGCATACAAAAACTCCGCACGATAAGTACAATACCAATATGATGTATTGTAATCTTTCAAATAATAAATTATCTTTGACCCTTTTCCATCTTTATAAAAATTCTAATGGAGTAACAATGTGTCGCATTACTCTGTTGGATATAATTCAATTACCCTGAATTACCTCAATGGTAGGAAGAGATAAACATTTACAACTCTTGAACTTCAGATAACAAGCTATAATTTTAGCATTGATTATGGTTAGCGTTTATTTTTAAAAGTCAACCACCCTCATTTAATCACCATTGCAGGTTCTTTAGATTTCTTTTATACAATAATAACTGTAAAGCGATTTTGAGTATTTAAAAAATAGTGAATTAGTGTGTGGAAAAATCACTGAGCTGTATAATATTGTATATCTACGGTTCCGTAGTCGAATAGTCAATGCTTTGTGGGTTTTGTCACACTCAGTGTCGTGGTCAACGGTTCAATATTTTGAATACAAAATGCGATTCATTGTTTTTTCAATCAATTTACGAGTTTTTGTCCGAAATCCAAAAACATTTCTGTGATGTTTTCATCAATCGCCACATATTGCTTATGATCTTGGAGAATGACGTGACGGAAGATCTAAAGATTACGTCTTGTTTTCCCTATCTTTAAAATTGAGGCGCTGAATTAGCATTTCTCATAAACAACAGCAAATTACGTTGTTCATTAAATTTAGTACAATCATTGCTAAAATAATCAATATACTAGTGATGTTAAGTATGACATGAGCCCCACTGTTCTCTTACAATCATGTTGACTGTTTCTAATCGATAACCATAATAACATATGTATCAGACACCGAGCTAGCTATTTGATCATGAAACTTGGGTTTCCATAGAATCATTATCTTTTTCATTTTATCCATGAATATCATTGATTAAATAAGAGTAAATTAAAAAATGTTTCCATATTTAAAGACTTAAATTGTGAACTTAACTGAATAATCAATTTCATTTAAATAAATAAAGTACATTTTTTGTACTACATAATATTTTTTATAATAATCACTAACGGCTTGGCTCTTCGTGACCATTGTAAACTAATATGATTCGCAACGAGTGAAACCGGTCCTGACCATTATTAAAAATGTTGAAGTAGAAAAAAAAACTCTTTTGTATTCATTTAAATATAATATCTTCCCACTGAAAGTTGACAGCTAACAACGTGGAGTCAATTTAACTTGAATCAGGGAAAACCAATATCATTTTTTAATTAAAAATATGTTGATATTTTCTTATTATCGAAAACTAATATAAAACAATATCAACTTTAAGCCTGTTGTCATTTGTTCCAGAAACAAGAAGCTGTTTTGTGTGCTTCATACTAAGATAGCCTTGAAAACTTAATGTTCCTAAACAATGTGACGCTTGAAAATCTAGAAAACCATATTATCAGCACTATTGATTTCATTGAAGCAATCCAATGAATGAAATAACTAGATAGAAGACGGTATTTAAGTCTGACATAGAATAATAATGAAGCGAAATGAAGATTGCTGTTCCAATGGTGCAGAGTGGTCGCGAGACGCAATATAATATGAGGTAGAAAATGAAAAACTTCGAGCAGGACTAAGTATTCGTTCAATGCTTAATTGTATTACTGTATATAGTTAAGACAAGTCTGAAAATTTCTCGTGTTTCATTTAAAAAAAAAACAAATTACAAAAATAAACTTCGAAAAACTCAACAGTTATGAGTGCGCATATTTAAAAGCGCGATTATAATCAAATAGAAATGTTTTCTTCTACTTTTCTTAAACAAAGACAAATAAAAGTTTATTTCAGTAAAAGATTTTTTTTTCATTTTTCATGTTTTTAGAAGTTACAAGTTGAATCAAAATCCTTGAGCGCAATTCACCCATCTGCCTCATCTTTCTACGCTTATAAACAATTCGTCAAAAATAGTTATTATTATTAATTTTCTCAAAGAATATTTTATTTAAATAAATTCAGAAACTTTTCAACAATCAAAAGTCGTTAACTTTGATTTAAGGCTAAAAGTAGTTAAAGCTTGGTATAATCTTTTTTTGCTCCATTTTTAAGGAACATTTTATTTCTTGTGGGCGCTTATTTGTGCAAGCAAAAAATGAACCAAGGGTGCAGAATTAAGAGAGTCCAAAAAGCTATTTTAATGCTGTATTGGAACATTACGCTTATTGAAAGTTGTAGTCACTTGTATAGTTTTTGAAGGATCGTTTTTTATCATGAAATTTTCCAAATAAACAATCTTTAAAAAAAAAAAGTTCTATTATAATACATTCTTATTCAAAAACAGCTTATTTTTAGATATACAGATATTGTCATAATCTTCATTATTTAAAAACAAGTATTCATTCCATATTGGTTTATTTACTTAACAAACATTAATCGAACAAAAACTTATCACTTATTTCAAATTCTAAATATTTAAATATAACTAAAGAAAAAATTAAAATTGATGTATTGCAAAATATAATTCTGTGTAATGTTACGAATTGTATGAGTTCTGTTTATCTTAGCGTGACCGAAGCTCTTTAACCCTTATAAAGCTCAAACACCCACCGGGAAACAGGGCACTGTGGAAAAAAGGTTGTCCGAGGTGAAAACAAGCAACCACTTTAAAGGAAATATTATTGAAATACTATTTTGGGAAGACCCTCGTTGTAAGAACTGGTGAGTGTAAACAATTTTTGGTTTAACAGTTTTTACGATTTCATACACACGCGTTTAATTAAGTCAATCTCGTTTTATACGGTTAAAAAGATTTCATTATTAGATTATATTGCTTTAAACGAGGCAATTATATCACGATTTCGTTTTTTTGCGATCCCTTACTTTAACTGTGTTTTTAAATTAAAGGTAAACGATCGATTAAAGATCCTTAGATCTTATTTATCGGGAAAGACACTTGCATTGAATTTGAAGCCAAAGCACCATGTTTATTATAAGTGTTGACGTAAATTTTTTTTTTTTTTTCTTAAATTGTACCTGGTGAAGAAACATCTGATTAATAAACTCATCACGAAATCAGTTTTACCAAGGAGAGATAAATAACTTTTACCTATTATGTTCGACATACAACAGTTATTTCACACTGTTTATTTGAATAACAGTGGCTCATTAAATATTTTTTTATGATTTATAAAATAAAAGCATAATTATTAAGCACATAATAAATTTTGTTCAATTGACCAAGCCTTATATAATTATGCAACAAACTTATCTTTGTATAAATTTTAAGTCATATTATATTTTATTTTCATTATAATATTAGCTGTAATCTATAAGTTACTATCATATTGATTACTTTCGACAGACACCGGTCAAAGCAATTTATAACAAGATTAAAAACAGTTTGAAAATCATTTAAAATTATCTTGGTGGCGCTAGGCCTTCCATACGGAAATTTGCATTTTATTATAATTAAATTAACGAAAGGTTAATGAAATCTTTGATATCGCTTACTGATTGTTAACTCGGAATTTTCGTTCATCGTTAGTAACCCCCCTGTTTTCATTGAAAGAGAATACCGTATAAATAAATCGAAATGCTTTGATATATTTTTTTTTTCATAACATTCATAAACAATTGTTTGTTATCTTAAAAACACAACATTACATATAGAATTTCACACCTTATGTACAGCAGTCAAGTTCTTTTAAGCTGAAGTCACAGGTTCAACTGCTGAAATACAAATATTCATAGAATAATGATTAATACGTATCTAAAGTCTGACCAAATGTCTGCAGTTTTTCATACCTTTAATTCCAGTCCCTACTTATTCTAAAACCGGGGTATAAAAAGAGTAATCCATTCATAGCCCCATGATTCTTCCTTCTCCCTATTTAAACATAGAAATTTAACGACTAATTTACAAACAGTTAATGCTAAGCAAACTCCACTGAAACGCTATATCTAAGGTTTACTGACATTTAACATTTATTAATTATGGCATTAAGTCATGAGAACAAGCTATATCGTATTTGAAGCATTATTGTTTTTCAAAGTAGTCTCTCTTTCAAATACATCAATAATTTTTTTATTTATACAGATTTATTGTACGTTTTAAAGTATAATATTATTAGCATAAAAATCGTAAGATTAGTTAGAGCATGCTTTCTTCCAGTGTAAGAAAAATAACAATATGACGATACAGTTTCTATCCCATGACTTCATACATTCTATCAGTACGTAAAGCGTTCAATTGCATACATTTTGTCATTTATAACAGAAAACCATCAAAAACTGACTTAAGCTATTTAAGAAAAGCAGTATAGCTGCGATATGAGAAATTAACATGCTCCAACAAGAAATCCTGTCACCATAAAATAAAATAATTAATGAATGAATAATTTTAAATAAATAATTTTTAAAATTACTATTTTTACGAATATGAAAATAAAAATAAAAAAATATGTTTTACAAACTGAGAATTTCTTTTTATTTATTTATATTTTTTCCATGTCCGATCCTAATGTGGAGCATATGGTCTCTTAATGGAGGTATCTTAACAGTCGCTCCACTTCTCTTTTTTCGAAGAGAGTAGGGATAAAAGGATAGAGCTATGAGAGAAGTAGTGGTTAGCTAATCACTCGCGCTACATCCCGTGAGGGTAGGATGGGTGGGAGGGAGGACTCAGACTACAAACAGAAATCCATAAATCGATTGAAAGATCAATCTATGAAAAACGTCCGCACCGGGAATCAAACCCGAGACATCCGTAACCGTAGCCAGTGACGCTACCAAATGCGCCACGGACGCATTTTTATAAATATTTTTATATATTTAAACTATTTTCTGGGTTAATCCGTTAAATATAATATATTATCACAAAACGCCTCTGATATAAGGTCGCCGTATTAAAGAATAGGTGATAAAATTTCCGATAGAACTCGCAAGATAAACCTTTTGGCGTGTACCCTTTCGTCGACACGTACTCTGGGGGTGACCACTAATGGGAGTCGTTTACATAACTATAGGTATTTTATAAAGAGGAATCCTCTACACTTTCGCAAAAAGTAGGTTGAGACCGTTGAAATCTTTTAAAATTAGATAAAGAGCTTTCCGATACCCTTACTTAATTATCAATGTAAGGATTTTTTCCCATTTAATTCAGTATTCATAAATTGAATAATAAAAGCCAAACTAATGCCTTTATTAAACTTAAAAATTTATAACTATAATAAAAGCATTGAAATTTGATCTATTATAGTTTTAAGTTACAAACAACAACAATGTAAATCGTATGACAAGTTTAGTGTTTATTTATGTTATAAAATTTTATGGTTAATTGAAATATAATCTATTATATATTGTATAAAAAATGGTTAGATTGAACAAGACGGATATAATATTAACATTAGACAAATTAAACATTATTTTACAGTATCATTTCAATGGTCATCAGCGAGCAAAGTTGAATTAAAAATATTTGGTTTCAAGTCAATATATCAAATAGTTATAATATTGTTCAATTATGTATTTTATTCTTCATATTATTAAAGCAAAGCGACGATATTTTTATTAAAACTTTAGTTTTATTTCTGATATAAATAATCTATTTTTTTCTAAAAAAAAAATTTATGCTGTTAATACGCTTATTTTTTCAAACAAAAAATCTGAATAAATAATGAATGAACTCTTATCAGTAAGTAACCTACTTATAGGTCAAATTGGTTTTGAACTTTTTTGCATTTACTCATATACATATATTTGTAATCACTTGTTTGAATGTAAATTAAAATTTACATAGTAACAAGTGTGATTTAAAATCACAAGCATTTGAGAGTTTATAAATTTATCACAGTGATCGATAAAATGGGGTTTTTCACGAGACATTTCAAAACTACGAAAGGTTTCATTCTCAAGTATAGAAAATAAATCAAAAATAGTACATTTAACTAAATGTTGCTCCTAGAAAGATAGTATGCCTGATAGAAATTTTTTCCAGATGAACAAAGAACTTTTCTAAAGTGATGAAAGCCACGAAACATTATGTTCAAACGTAGCCCGTCTTCCCTGTTGATACTTTGATAGTTTCTATGAATTTATATGGCTTCGTTTGCCAGCGTGAGAAAACCCTTTTTTCGGTCTTATTCTAAACACCGTGTGATTACCACTAATCAAAACACGACGTCTTCACAAAACAATAATTTTTCGAATACAAACCGTGAAAGCATTATAAATTGTTCAGTTAAATGTTTTAAAAAAGATTCTTATTACAAATTTAAAACCCGGGTCGTTAGTGACAAAATACATGGAAGTGTACAAAATCTCAAAATCTCAATAATTCAAATTTGATATTGAAATTCCATCAAGCATCCTCAGTCAATGTCTTAAATTATATAAAGTAAATATATTTTATACTTACATTTTTACCATCTGATCTGTGGCTGATTTTTCTGAATTATTGTTTTCCCGGTCTTCCTATAAAATATCTTTTTTTTCATTTTTGACAGCAATTTCACGACACAATTGATTATAAAACGTACTACGAATTCGAATATCCTAAAATTGATATGTATGTACTATAATTGATGAAATACAGTATTCTTTAGGTAAAAAATCGTGTTATATTAGAGATATTACATACATTAGTTCGCCTGTATTGCACAAAATGCTCTCTTTTATTATTTTTCTTTCGAATATATTAAAGAAATGTGTAGATATTTCATATGTAGACGGAGAACATTGAGTACCTTTAGCATTGAGGAGAAAACGGCGAAGATAATAGAACGCTGACGCACGACCCATTTCAAACGAAATAATAATATGTGATGATATTTCCCGTGAAGTAAGTGGTAAAACGTATAAAATATCATATGTGCGCCTAGGTTTTTACGTTCTTTCATCCCTAAGTTACGCGTTTTATATTCTTCCATGCTATTTATAATATATTCTGCTGTTTTTTACTTCGAATTTCTTGAAATGTGGAAATAAATTTTGTAAAAATGAATTTTGGCCTAATTTTTTCAGAAAAACGTAACAATGACAGTTTAATTGAGAAGACTTCTAATTTTTTTAACATATTAAAAAACATACGTGTTTTTTTTATTTGAAGTAGAAGTTGTAAAAAAATTTTATCAATTTCTTGTCAAAGTATAATACAATGACTCACTTCTTAAAAACAAGATGAGTGGATTTCAACTAATAAATCATTCGTAAAATTTGGATTATTGAGATTTTGTACACTTCCATGTATTTTGTCACTAACGACCCGGGTTTCGCATTTCGGTATCTTCAGGCATTCGAGCACACAAATGGACTCGAACTGACAGACAGTAAACAGTGTCTAACGTTTATATAGAAGATACAAATACGACAAGTATTTTATAATTTAAGACATCGACTGAGGGTGCTTGAGGGAATTTCAATATCAAATTTGGATTATTGAGATTTTGTACACTTCCATGTATTTTGTCACTAACGACCCGGGTTTCGCCTTTCGGCATCTTCAGGCATTCGAGCACACGAATGGACTCGAACTGAGAGACAGTAAACAGTGTCTAACGTTTATATAGAAGATACAAATGCGACAAATATTATTTACGAGGTAAGATATTATACGTCTGAGAGCCACACTGATACCTGAGTTAAAATTTCGAGAATCGCCTTAATCCTTATTTTGGAAACACCACATTTACAGAGTGGCGAATTGCCGCTTTCCAACTTCTTATGGAATTACCAGTCATTTTACAATTATAATAGCATTGTGGGTTTCAACGGGATGCAGTTCGACGAAAGGGTAAATATATACAATCATTCCACGTTTAGTGACATCTGTTAGGTGTTTCAACGTATAGGATATAATAACGGAGAATTAGGAAGGTTCAACTGCTCATTCAGAATTGGCAAGGAATTTAACGGGGCTCTATTGATTTCCGAAATTTCTTGATAAAATAATTTATGATCCCCCATGTTTTTATGCAACAGTTTAACCCCATCATCCGCATTAAACATATGGTTCTCCATTAGCAAGTGATTTGCGAATGTCGAAGTTTCTTTTTTTAATCTAAAGGCAGCTAAATGTTCTGATACCCTTATATCTAATGTACGAGTGGTTTTACCCACATAGAAATGTTGGAAATCACTGCATTGTAATTTAGTGACAAAATACATGGAAGTGTACAAAATCTCAATAATCCAAATTTGATATTGAAATTCCATCAAGTACCCTCAGTCGATGTATTAAAATTATTAAATTATTCGTAAATCATTTTTTTATACTTTGCCCGTTACCTCTTAAAAATCATATGGTACTTTTTACCGAATTTTATATAAGTAATGATTGAGTCTTAAAGTATAATGTCTTATCACAAACCAATGACAGATTCCAAATAGTAAATAACATTTTCACCACAATTATTTTGGTCAATAATTTATGTGATGAGAATTTATATCTACTCTCATAATATTCCCAATTCTAATCTTATATCTAAAAATCAATGTGGGTTTTTTCGTATCTTATGCACTACCATACCGTTCATCCGATTCCGATAAGTTATTGCTTGTACTTGCGTAAAGGATATAGGCATAGTACAATTAGGCCTGGCCCGAGTCTGACTTTCAACTTTTCAACTTTTAACTTACAGTAGTAAAAACCAATCTCACAATCCAAATAAATCTAAAATCTTAAAGTTGTGAAATTAAAATTTGTACAAATAGCAACATCTCGAAAAACCTTCTAATTTATTCGTGTACCCACCCGACAGAAAATATTTTGTGTCCAAAAGCACTTAAATAAACAGAATTAAAACACAAACACTTTCTTTCTTTGAGTGGTATTGCAACGCATGCCGAGTACTCACTGATTTTGAATAAATCAAAAAATTAATCACCATTTTGCTGAACCATTATAGAACTTATAATGTAAACTCGCTAAATAAGCAAAGCTTTCTAAGTAACCGCGCGGCAAAAATAATAATATAACACGTACGACATTAAACTAGTGGCTCTATTTACTTGTGGGTTTTCCACTAACAATCTAAACGACACCCTTGGGTTTTCTTTCCCTAAACACGTAGAAGTGCGACACGATTTCCCAAGACTAGTTAGTTACCAACGTAATACTGAAGACAGTATTTTACTTGTTAATAATGAGACATATTATAAGAGCTGTGTGCTTTGTATCAAATGATATATGAATATTTTAATATGATGTGGCTTGAAATAAATACTAAAAATGAATTCTTGCTTTCAGCTTAAACTTATTCCATGTTGAATATTAATTTAAAAACTTTTTCTTCTTTTGAAATAGTCTAGTATGCTATAGTTTCCTGTCTGAAACATTCATACATTATTGACTTTTCAAAGTTATGAATATCTGCAATGCTTTGATTTTTTAAGTGCACCCCCTATCTGATTCTTAAAAGGAAGTACTACTTCATTCTTAACCCCATCGACCTTATCGTCTTAGGATGAGTGGCTGGCTTACAAACAGTTTTTGGTAAAACAACTTGTGTTGAAATGCTCTGTGAGGAGTCGATACGCTTTATATTGGAATAAAACAATATTTCAAAATTTCAGCCATGTCAAATGAGTTCCTGATATTAATGAATTTGTGCATATCACAATAAACATTGAAATTTCCTACGTATAATCACGTAAGCGCAAAATATGTGATTAATTTTTATTTTGCACTTTCATTGTCTAAGCACTCATTTCTAACGGTAGTCATCAAACAACAAGGAAAATTAGATTAAAAATAGTAGCACTGGCTCAATTTTGAAAAATATACATGCAGTCGTTACTTTGCAATTGTATTACGAATGTTTGAAATGCTCTCTTCTAAAATCTCATGTTTGCAGATATGAGATTATACGTATGGAGTGTTGATATGTAAAACAAAGCGTTTTCTGCAACAACATTATTTATTCACGTCGAAATATACTTCAAATATAATCAATGATTCCATAGCCATTTTTCAACCCACCTATGGTAAGGGAAAATATTTTTTAACCGAATGGAGAATACAATACCAAAATTTCTCAATTTTTAAAATATGTAGTCAGACATTTATCACCTAGACATGAGATAAATTAATTTACATACATTAATTCAAATATCCAGGAAACTGAGAGCCTCTATTGCAGACTAAAACGAAAATTCAGCAGGAAAATATTTGTAGGATAAAAATGCTGACCTTAAGTGACTTTCTTCATTACCTTTCAGTCAGTTTAAAGTGATTAGATATAACTGAATATTTGGCGTACTGGCTATGCGCTGTAATATATTTTATTCAAAATATTTTTTTAACTAACTGGCGGCGATGGATCATAAAACGATTTTCATTTTAGTTAATAATAAAGAAATTTCTATAATGTAAAGAAACCATGAGATAGTTACTCTTGTAATCATAATTTATTTTTATATTAATAATAAGCAACTATTTCTTCATATTATACGCTGGGAGCTGCGACCGACATGAGATATTTCCAATTAAGGAACCTCGGAAAAATATTTTCCATTCACCATTCCACCCAAGTCTAGTTACCTATAAAATACATTACCTATGACAAGCATCATATAACACACTAAAATTCAAACATTACAAAATACCACATTGTTTGAAAAGTTGTTTTACTTTTTTATATAAGTATTTGTCGTTAAAAGTTTTACCCGTTCAATAAATTATCTTTTCAATAATGTCTATTACCAATGTACAGTTTATGAAGTCATAATAGAGCTTTTAATTTTTTCAAGAGCTGCTTGTTATCGAATTGCTCAATATCTATTTTTCGGAAAGGGTTAGGTTAGGATAGACGAATAGGGTTAGGAAGGACTATTGTATAGGTAATCCTTCTTCTAGATAGAGAGGAAATGAAAATGGCGCTAGTAATCAAATACATAAATCGATTGAAAAATTAAAGTAAAAGTGAAATTTGGAAATTAAATTCATGTCAGTATGCATCGTAACCGAATACGACAAACTCAAAAGAACGTTGACTAAACGTGTACATGAAAAGTAAATGTAATTATATTGTATTGTAAAGTTAACAAGATGGTTAATATATATATAAAAAAGACGACAATTTTCTTTCAGACAGAATCCTAATACATGATTATTCATGTTGGAATTAAGAATGAAAAATTCGATTACAACCCTGCATATTAAAACTTGCAACGTGTTGTTTAAAACATCGTTTGAATAAACACTGTGTCATCACAAAAAATCATCTCTACAGATATAAATCGTGAAATTCATTAAACGTAAAGCTTATATCCCGATGATGGCATGTGTTTAAACATCAGTATGTTTAGTTACAAAAGTATTCTACTCAAGGATACGGAATACATGGCATATTAAGTTTTACAACAAATAGAATACAATTGTTTTTAATTTAAATTATATATATAAACCAACTCCTTCTGGATTAATATGTTTTTGTTTCAAGTTTTATATTTAAAACGATTCGCAAACTATTCAATTTTGTCTGGAATGCTTGTTGATACAGGTCGAACATAAAATGTCAGAATTCATTGTAGGGTGTTTGTATTTCTCGTTGGGACGTGAGACCTTCAACATGTGCGAAAAAATTGGATGACGTCAGCGGTTAATGATTGATACAGCATAGATTTTACTATATGATATGTGCCAAATAAGCAATACAGGCCTTTCTCAACCATTCGTCAAATTCTCCAATACACGAACAATAGTTATCACGCAGATTGGTAATAACTACTCAACTGTCTATAATTTTGAAGTTTTGTATGACTCATTTTCAAATAGCTGTAAATCTTAATTTCTATTTTCCTCAGTCATTCAACCTCTCTTTTTTGAAGAGCGTAAGAATAGGGTTAGGATAGGATTGGTAAACAGTTAATCGCTCTCGATACGCCAAGTTTTAAGAAACAAATGGGTGAAACGAATTTAAGCATTATAGAAATCCACCCATTCGACACAAATCAATAAATCGATTAAAAAATCAATACAGGAAAATTTTCCGGGCCTGTTGCCATATGGTCAACGTCGTTGACTTTGATTGCAATGCACACGGGCTTGAATCTCAGTGTGGACATGTTTCATCAAAATGGTTATATGCGTTTATTTATAAGTTGGAAAGTAGGCCATTTGTCATATCTTTAATGGAATCGATGGGCTATTTGAAGAAAAACATTTCCTTTTTAATTATTGTACTCGTTTATTTATTAGTAATGATTTGCAAATGGAAATTCCCGATTCTTGGTAAATAGTTTTTTAAATATAACATTAGTATCTCCCCTCTTTACTAACTTTCCGTTGGCATTTCCCATATAACCAAATGACTAAAATTTGATTAATGTGAGTTTTGTATTTAAAGTTTCTCTATTCATGTTGTTTGCAATAAATTTAATGTGAAAATTCTTCGAGATGTCTTAACAAAGTTATTAAATCAACACTATCTATGATTTATTTTCCTAACATGCTGAAGACACTCACATTATAGATAGTATGAGTCTGGGTGTCAGTCCCGGCATGATCAATAACATACTAAGATGTCAAAAATTTTAATTATAGATGTTTTATGTGGATGTGTAACTGTGTATGATGTCATTTCTGCTCGAGCTGATCTCGAGAAACAACAAAAAGGTTTCATTGTTAAAATAATTTGCATCAGCAATTAATACATGTAAAAGCACTTTTTTTTTTTTACTGGTTAGTTTATGGTTGAAAAATTTTATTTTTTATTAAATAATTGTTTATTTCAGCTATCACTGCTTGTATGAAAAGCGTTGAATGCAAAATAAATCACACTTTAAAATAAAAAAGTGTGAGTATTAATCCGATTGACAGAAAGAAAAAAATATATTACGGAAAAAAACCGTTGATTTTTTCATTATCTAATCGTAAAGTTTAATTTTTAGCTTTCTGAGGTGCAGTCAGTACTAAAAATAAGTTGTTATCACATTTATTAAAGTAAAATGCAGTGTCAAAAAATCAAGAATACTCAATAAAAAAACTAAATCAATTTTATTCTCATAAAAAAGAATGCGGCATAAGGTGAAATTTTACGACATTTTGGGCGTGTAGTGTTATTAAATCGAAAGTTTTACCGCCTAGTCACTAAAATCTTCAGGGTGGAATCTTTTTCGGAGATAGCACTCTTTTGAAATGGACTTTTAAAACTATAATAAAATATCGTTTATTTGCCGATAACAAATTTTGTATAATCGTTAATATTTTACGAAGGCGTTTTCGTGTCATAAAACATTGACATTATAAAATATAGTAATAAGGAATTTAGACTGATTATATTTTAAATATTCAAAAATATTCACAATTGATCATTTTCAATTTTTAAACTGAAACTTTACTCCACAAATACCACAAGACAATGTAATCATTCAGTCTTAGTATATGAGAATGCCCGGTTCATCCAGTAAACATAGGATGTCAATCAAACACCACTTCATCCGGTTAATCTCTTATTTATTTATTGTAGATGAAGTGGTTAAGTTCGCAAAAATTACCAGTCAAACATAAAATTGAGTCCACATTTACTTAAACAATTTATAATGATGCGACAGAGGCCTCACCTAGCGCACCCACCGGTGGGGGCCTCCAAAAACAGACTGTCTGCAGAATTCAAAATTGCAGACCCCCTCCTTTTTGTCAATAGCTACCACTGTTGTCAGGCAAACGAGGCACTTAACCGGTCGGATTCCGGCCACTTTCTCTTTAACGACCCTAACTCGGTCAGGCCAGATAACGTTATTTAGAAATGATTCTGAGAATTTGCGATATTAAAAGTGTTCGAATGCCGTTCTGGATCATTCCAACCTTCAAAGAAACAAATAAATGTTCCCAAATATATCGGGACGTGTCATATAATTATTACCATTTTATCAGCTGTTTAATATTATATTGAATGAAAAAATTATGGCAAGTTTTTAGTAGGTATGCTCATAAAAGTGTTTAGCTGTAGATAAACTTAATTCATAAAATTAACAAACAATTACCAATGAGGCAAAATATCATTTAGAATTATTATTAGAAAATTGTTCTTCAAAAAAGGATTGCGGAAAAAGGTCTTGAAATGCTATGAATAATTAATGATTCAAAATTTTAAACTCAAAGCATATAATTTAATTATTTTTACAAAAATATGATAGTCTTTACAAGAAATCGATTTGAATAAAAAAATAAAATAATGAAGCTTTTATTTTTCTTTAAACATTTTTCGAAATACTTTTGACTTTTAAAGGCAAAGTTTTTCGAAGGCAATTTTTAATGAAAATTCTAGGAGGGTTCCGTTCCAGTTAACATTACAATTTGAAGAAAAAAATATGTGAGTTCTTTGAAACCTATTGAAGAATTTCTGAAAAGCTCACTGTACTTTCGAAATTTGTGCGTAAAAAGTTGAAACGAGGAGTCGTTGACAACTTTCAAACAAAACTTTTTATAAGGGTGCGTTATAAGTACTTGTATAATCATCTCTCGTGTACTTACTTTTAGTTTCACGGATTACTTAGAGTGGCGTGTTTTCATCAGAGCATTTAAATGAAGAAGTATAAATATATTTAAACTTTAACAAAACTCTGAATACAGAAACTTTCATCGCGCAATATAACACATTGTGCTGTTTTTTTCATAATTGCTTCATTCCATTACGTTAACTAGTTTCCTGTCTTTTTGAGAAAAAAAAAGCTTCATTTTTCACCTCGTCGTTGTTCTGGAAGAAAACACTAAATCGATAAAATAAGATTATATTGCCAAAAATTATTGTTATGCCAAAATGTTCCTTATTTCAAATTCTACCGTATGAAAGAATACACTCGTTTTTAGTGATTATACTATTACGTAAAAAGAGTTTTTTACAAACAAACTAAATGAAAAAATTTCAAGCATTTGAGAAGTTTCAAATTTCAATTCCTCAAAACTAGTATTTTTCCAGTTATTGTCTTCTTGGAGAACAACGATAATTTTATGTTAAATAAATACTAAAAACATAATTTGATTTATTTCTAATGATGCTTAAATGACCGGCGTAAAGTAATATCTTATACTATCGCCCAGCTATTAAAGCTCAGAAATCTTTTTCATTGTATTAATGTAATTTGTTCCCGCTGTATAATGATTGAGTTTTTTTATTACCTGCTCTGCCTTAATCGAGCTTATTGACATTTTATAAAAATGTTTAATTTCTTATATAATCAAAAATAACAAAAAAAAATTCAATGATAAACAAACGTTGGATTATTTCAGTATATCAGTAGTTGGACTGGCGAAAAATTAATTTATTTGTACGAAAAGCCTTGAATATTTTCACTTCATTCTAACGTTCATAAATAACGGTAGAAAACCATAGAGAATAGAAGAAACCCAATTATATTTTAATGAATTTTTTTCTTGATAGTGAATGAATTATTTTTTGGTTTGCTCTATTAAATAACAGAATTAGCTTTTCAGTAAATATCAACGATTCAATTTGTGAAAAACATACATTAAAATATAAATGAAAAAAAGAAATTAATTTTTTTTTTCGAATATCCAATTATCACCAGGTTGAGCGTAAATTTTAGATTCTTTGTTTAACTTGCCACTAGCCTACAAGAAAAGTGATAGTCTGACAGAAACTGATAATTTCTTTAAGCTAAGCGCAAGAAAGGAAGGTGAAAAGTTAGTTCCATATCTAGAACATTTTTGAAATTCCTCAAGATTTCTCGTACTCCAGACATTGCACTGAGTGCTTTAAAAAAGGAACCAAGATATTTATTTTTGCTTGAAGATATTCAAAGCATATTTAATATTATTAAAATTTAAAAAACGTTTTGCCAAAACGTTTTGTTATTTTCAAATACAACACATAGTCTTGATGAGAACTTTTCTAATAATGATTCAAATGAAATGAAGGAAACAATACAACACAAACATTCAGTCTCATAGCTAAAATATTAAAATTAAAAAAAAAACTATGAAAAAAACTAGGACATGAATCTCACTTCTTATCTTTAAAATTTAAAAGCCAATTAAAAGGAAAGTAATTCAGAATTGTGTTCCAACAAATCTTCATTTATCTTTAGTCGTAAGATCATGCCAAAGTATTATAAATATTTACTTTAACTTTACTCAAATAATAAATCTACTGCTTATTTATTTATTGAATAAAATTTGGTGCCAAAATCCTATTTTCGAAAAAAAACAGAATCATTAAAAATTAATACAATGCATAAAATTTTTGAGTGCAAAAAATATCAACAGTCTAATTAATAAATAACTTTTAATTGAGTGCAATTAATATAGACGAAACACAACTTCATTAACGTCGCAATTGATTTCTTTTTCATGAGATGAAATACATTCAAAGTCTAGTAATTCGAAAAGTATTTTAAGTTTGAGTCCATACAACAGTAGCAGATTAAAACGAACGCCTCACTGGGCCCTGTTAATAAAATCTGCCTCGACAGAGGGCGGGCTTTGATTGCATTCCATTCCCGGGGAAACTTTACAACTTGCACGATTTAGACAGAGTCTGTAGCTAAAGCCTAGCGCCAAACTTTTCAATGTACTATATAATTGAAAAACTGTTTCGAGCTTAAATAAAAACTTCTGATCATTTGCTCCTCATTATCAGTTTAACTGTTTTATTTATGTGGTAGTTCTTAACTGGGGTAATGAAATTAATTATATTTCAATGTTTTGTAGAGTAAATAAATCTCATCAATTGTCGGAACCAATACTTCTATCTTTTAACAAAACCTCTACACCAAGAGGCGAACGAGTTTATTTAAATCGAGTATTCGTACAATGATTTTATTTTTGGATGAAATAAACGACAAATCAGGAAATGTTTAATTATTATTTTCTTACTCAATAAGTTTTGAGCACACTTCCTTCGTTATAAATTATAATTGAGCTAAAGTGCACCAGATATTGTTGACGCTCCGATTTGACAACTTCAAGACATATATAAACCCACGTATCTAACAAAGCACACACATTCAATTATATAAATACGTGAATACTTCACAGGCATATCAACGGCACCAGAGCAGCTCAAATAAATTATTAGTTATTTTATTTCTTTGTGTCGTGTGCTGCACGAAAATAACCAATTTACATAAAATAATGATCTGACGGACACAACAGTGAAGAATTGACTGCCATCTTAAATAAGCAAAGTAGTTTTTCGTCAGTAAAAAAAGAGTACTTAAGACTGACAATCCATGATAAATAGTTCATTATAAACACCTTGCAACTACTGAAAAACATGAATCAAGCGTTTTTTTTCATGGATTCATGTATATTTATAACTTAGTTATTCCACTGGCTGTAAATGTAAATTAAAAATCAATTACCTTACACTATAAGTAGTCTGATGATGCTTCTTAAAGAGCGAAATACGTGTGACAATTAGTAACACATTGAGTGGAATAATGAAGTTCTCAATTTCATTTACATATTATGAATAAAGTGATTTTTTCAAATTGGCATTTTGAAAAATATTAAAGGTATACCTTTGAATCGTTTTTTCAGACATAGTTATACATTTTTAATTGAAGAATGCATTTTGCAAAATATTTTATCAACGTATTTTTATTGAATCACTATTCATAACGTTGGCTATCATATATATTAATAAATATTCTGCTGTCATAAATATTCATAAAGGGTTCGTTATGAATATTCATGATAGCCGAAATTTTAATTATCTTATCGATGACGACTGTTTGTAAATACTGTTGTAAAGATGCTCTTAGTGAGAACTACAGTGGTAAGTCTATTTAATATTAATGACCAAAAAATGTTTAAAAACAATTTAAGTTCAATGTTTATGCAATCGTTTTGAATTTTAATATTTCAAACAAATTTGCAAATAAAAGCACATTTTTACATTATTTGTACACAAAATATCGAGTGACAAAATAACGCTTTGAATGAAAAAACTGCACGGCACCAACGTATCGCTGTAAATAAATTATACATGTCGATCCAGCAAAAAGCATTTCAATACAAATTGCAAGCTTTCAAACTAACTTCTGCCCGTAACAGTGAATGGGATGTTTTTATATCGATAGCATCAACACATTTATACTTTTTTTTGCTTTATTTTTTTTTTAACATTTTCGAGTGAGGTTCTTTTTTGTTCGCTTGAATTATTATTGTTTGTCAATAATAATTCGTGTAAAACAAAAGAATAAGTTGATAAACCTGAAGGACAACAAAAGGTCTATTCATCCACCATCATAAAAAGGTATCATTTACAATATCTCGGGATGACTCCTGAGGCGGTTCTATCTCAAACATTATATTGTTATCTTTGATACAAAATCAAATATAATTCAGAGTGCGTGCTTAAGTATTTACATTAGAATTAATATTAAAGAAAATATTTTGATTATATATGAATATAAAATAATATATGTACATAAATATATGATTATAGTTCATTTTCATAATAATATCCATAGTTCAATAAAATAATAATATCCATGGCTTCAAAGGTAGCTTTGCGGAAATTTTTATATTAAACTAGTATTTTTTACCCGGTTTCACCCAATATGGTGAACGCTTATATTAGGTTATTAAATTTAGACGTTAGCTAATGTTGAAATTTGAAAATATCACAATGAACCGTACCTCTTTTGTTACACCCACAAAATATAGTCCACCAATTAACTATAATGTTTAAAGTTGAAACCAGCTATAATAAAATATGACAATTTTGCAACATGCACTCTTGTATCGCGCCGCAGAACTTCTCTATAGACAGCTTGTTGATCTGTGTTTAATAATGGCTTCTGCAACGCCACAAATTAAACATACGATTAGAGTCATACGTTAATTCTCGATGATGATTCCAAATGCACACCTAGTTGTACGAATTTCTCGAACTCACTTTCTACCAAATCACAAACATGAAACTGAATATTATCAAATATTTGCGTTCACGCTACTATCTCAACTGTCACTTGCAGAATATATTAGTATTGAGCTGTTACTAGGCGACTATTATTTTTACTTTTTTCATCCCACATTGAAACGTTAAAGATATAGCGTTTTCAGTTTTAGATTAAAATTTAAATGTTGAGACTTGACAGTTGAAAATAGCGCAGTTGAACTAACAATCGCAGCCAAAATAACGTGTGAAAATTTCACGTCGCTAATTTACGCCATTTGGGTGGAGTTGTTGTGATCGACAGACATACAAAGATACATTACGTATTTTGTGCTATATAGTAGAGATTGGCCCCTTCCTTATTTGACCTAGTAAAACAACCAGTGGAATAAGAAACTTTTAATTTTATATTAAAAGAATAAAGGTTTTATTGTTTTTCTTTTTTCTTTTTTCAATTTCGTGACACACAAAGTTTTAAAAACATACACCATGGCTTGAGAAGCACTAGTCTATATGACGCTACAACCAAATCCTTGAAGATACTTGTCTTTTTAAGATTTTTTTTGTCAGGTTTTGATCAAAGTCACCGCTCTTCAACTCTTCAACATTCAAGACGTTCAGTTCTGAATTCGCTCTAACTACTTATCGCGCAAGGCTAAATCTGCCTTTCTTTTTTTCTTTGACATCAGTGTACTTTTTTATCCGTGAGTGTGTGTGACCAAATTCTTTTGACTTTAGAATATATGAACTGCTACCTGCTATATTATTACTATCTCCATATTTCTTCGGGAAGATCGATTTTCCACTCTTTACCCTGAAGATCTAAAGATCTTGCCCAATGCAGAGCACAATACAACCATAATATTGCGACAATGCACAGAAATAACGTACGCCTGATTCAATGAGGTTCATGTCATTTTTAAATCGTTTGTACAGTAAAGTGGACAATTAATTTTACTACAGTAATAATATTTATATAAGAGCACAGACAGAATAGAAGAAAAAATATATGTATTCTTCCATTGAGTAATGTTGACGTATTAGGATATAATTAAACATGTTAAATTAATATTTGAGCCGATGACACATTTCCAAAAGAGTTTTTTTTTACATTTCCGCTACCAACGTTCACGTCAGCGTTTGCTTCAGCACATGGTCTCCTAATGGAGGTATCTCAACAGAATGAGAACTGCTTATTAAGTTGCTCAATCGCTCTCTTTTTTTTGAAGAGAAGGATAGGGCTAGGACAGGACTAGTGGTTAGCTGATCGCTCTTGTTACGCCCCGTGAGGATCAGATGGGTGGAGTTCTTTTAGAGATCACAAACACTCAGACTATGAACGCAAAACCATAAATCGACTAAAAGATCAGTTTCTGAAAACCGTGCGCACCGGGAAATGAACCAGAGACATCCGTAACCGTATCCAATGAAGCTACCACAGTACCACGGTCGCTGGAGGCAATATTTATGTTATATTTTCGCCAATAAATAAATGCCTATCGATCTTTAATTTTTAATGAATCAAACATTTTTCAATTGCTTTGAAATATGTAATATTAGTAATTGATAAATTGCTTATGAGAACAAAATGTTATATTTTATGATGTACAGATCACAACGATAGCAGTTAGTCTAAATCCGTATTCATGAACGGCAAACAATTTATAATATTTTATGAAAAATCTGAGAAACTGTCTGAGAGAAATGTCAAAGTAATACTGAACGATCTCCGCCACGCTTAGAAACTATCTATAATTCTTTTTTCCGGTTGCAGTTAGCGGCGGGGCACGTCGGAAGCTCATTTTTCGGTGCGTGATCTAATTTTCACCATTAGCAGCCAATTCGCAACATTGAACGTGATTTTTCCCATTCTCTCGCCCTTCTCTATTGAGTTACATAATCTTTTTATGCGGCGCAGCGTACGAAATGCCGAATGCAACGGAAAATTATGCAGACTCTGCCAAAATCAAACAGAATTCAATTTCGGGTCAATGCCGCCGAAGAGCTTATAAAAAAGCACCGGTAAAGTTTTTACTCTGCGAAAACGTGAAGCTTTTATATTTTTAAAACAGTTTCGACATCAATTTGAACCAACTTTTTTCATCAGTGAATACTGTTTATTTTTCGAAAAACAAATAACAAATTATCCTTTCACGGCCAGAATAATTCTGTGTGCGAAATCAAAAGGTAGTAAATTCGACTTAATTGAAAACCAAGTTAAATATTCCTAAATAACTACAATACATACATACATATAATATACCTTACAAGAAAGAGTCGAATCAATGCTGCTGAATTGGTAAAATTCATGTTTAAACATCATATTTTTCATTTTCAAATTTCATACAAATGCAAATCTTGTTTTGGCTTCCCTGAAAAGTGAAATTTTTAGACATAACGCAATTTTCCTTTCGCCCACCGAATTAACCCATTGACCTTTGCTCGATGATTGAATTGACATTTATTTGATAGAATTCTTTTATAATTGGATAAAATATTGAAGTATTTATGTACACAAAATTTTACTAGTTAGTTGATAGCTATTTCATAATATAGTCATAACTTTGCTTAAACTTATTTTAACTTAGTTAAATATACTATTAAGCTGAAATAACTAACTTTTAACTAGTAAAATTCTACAGAACACATTAATATTTTATCTTATTATGAACTATGTTTGATTTTTTCAACTACTATCGATATGTATACAGACATTACAGTTATAATATAATTTACAATCATACAATAATTTTGATTATCGCTGAACAGTAAGTTTTCTGATTCTTATTACTTGCTGGTCGGTAGTGCTCCCTACGGAATCACAAAGCATGACTACACACAGCTGTCCATTTCTGATCACAGCAACGCGCGAACACGTTCTAATAGTAGCTTAGATTTATTTCTGTGCATTCTTAACTGTAAAATAAAATTTGCAAGTAAACTTGGAGGTCACTATCAGATAACTGGAGGCTGATTCTTGGAAATAAAACCTAATCACAATAGAGGCATCATCGATTTTACCTGCAGCCGTAAATGATTTAATATGCCCTTCCAGCCACCTTGATTTTTCTTAACTGCATGATCACCGAACAGGTTTCCATTATCCATTTTATTTCAATTTAAAGACGAATTTGACTGGTTTTAATATCTGATTAGTGTCGAGAGATATTATTGTTTATCTTTCCACAGTCACATTGATTCTCGATACACCCAAAAACACATTTTTTTTTACATCTTAGCAGATTGTAAAAGTTTTTTTATAAAGTAATAAATTAATGTGACATCGATAAGCGATCCACTTAGTTCCAAATTCTTCTCTCAACTGTCAATTGTACTGATACTTTGCCAAAATAATCTCAGCTGGTAGGTATAACAACGCAAATTTAGTTAAAGTCATGGCAGCTAAAACGTTTAATCGTAAATTTCAATAGTATTTAGTCATAATATAGTCATTCAACTTAAAAGGTAGAGCTGAAAACATCAAATCATTTATAATGGTCAAAACCTTTTTTTGCAGAAATTAGTATGATTCTTGAAGGCTCTACCTAAAGAAGAATATCCTGCCTCTAGAATATAAGTAGTCATTGAACATAACACTCCATAAAAACACGATGGCCAACATCATGGCTGACTTCTCTATATCGCGGATTATGACAAACAAAGAAGAAAAAACAAGTATTGGCATTTCATATACGTCACGTTATAGACACAAACTTACCATCGCAGAACATTATTTTGTTGTTTTTCCTTTTATGTATTTTAACTCCAAGATCAATGTCATATATGTATAAGTAATATTTACATATAATAAAAATAATGTACTGTGGTTCACTTTTACTTTGAAACAAATACGTAGCAAAATTGCGATATTTCCCACATAAATCACCGCAATTAAAATCTCAATTAATTTCCATCTTCTCGTGGTAAAAGGCAATATCACTGCTTGATCAGCGAAACGTTTTCAAAGTAAACACAGAGGCAACTTTTAAAGTAAACAGGACACGAGGGAATTGCATTTAATTGGATTACCTTTTTACCGACCGTTATAAGTTGAAAGTAACTGTAAAGATAACGTTTTGTTTTTACTGAATAAAATTTTTATGGCCGTTCTCCTGCTTCTTTTGTGGTCGCTTCCCCGTTTTATATTCTTTGGATGCTGCATATTTTCTAGGTTTTTTAGTCTCGCATACCTTTGATTAGTATGCAAAACGTGATGTTTGTAACTTTTTTAGATATAAGAACCACATAATAGACAAAAGTTATTTGAAAACTGAAGAATGTTTCCCATACATCAACGCCATTTCAATAAAAAGAAATCTAAAATACACGAATTGATTATTTGAAAACAATGCTGTCTTTCACTTTGTATTGTCAAAACTATAACAGTTGAGTAATGAATGCGTGTGATAATAGTTATGCAAACTATTTTTTATTTCAGTGAAATGTTTTATTTTCATTTCAAAAAATTATAACTGAATAAAATTTTGTTGGAAATCGAAAGAATTTGGAACAATGAAAATTTTCCAACAAAAAAACTCAATACGAAACTTAACTTTAACGATTTCAAGCCGAAAATTACATCATACGAAACGTAAGAAAATCATTTTTACGCTATTTATATTTTAAATTAAGTTGTGATCGGTCCAATATAAAATAGTCGTGTAAACATAGTATCGTTAGGTATTTTAACGATAGATGGTGATAATTCAGACTTTCAACCTGTATTTTTAGATAAGATAAGAATTGAAAGATAAAGTCAGTAGTGGACGAACCTCAAAAGAGAGGGTCAAAAATGCCTTTACAATTTTATGTTATGATCAGAATCTAATTTCCTCTGAAACAAAAGAATTCGTACAGAAATAACATTATTTATATCGTATTTTTAAAAATTCAATGAATACCTTGAAAGAAACAATCATTTTGTAAAATACCTACATACATATAAATCGTTACGGTTCAAATTTCGTTAAAAATATACTCAGTTTTCCGTTGGGTATTCTTTATACATTCAAACAGAAATAATTGTTATTTCAAAAGCAGAAAGCCCTAGAGGAAGTGTATTTTATTCATATTCGAGAAGTCAATAATTCCCAGCACTTTATTGCGACCGATGCGCGATTATTCCGGAAAACAATTGGATCAGTTGGAAAATAAATTATCGTGATAAAATTGGGATTGATTTGCTATTTGGCTCGCGAGAACTAACTTCGATCGCTGAACGAGGCGCCTGGGAGGCATTAAACCTCCAACGCCGATTGTTTAACGCCGGCGCCTTCTCTTCAATTTACTCGCAAGACAACTATATGACAGTCAAGGAAAATATTTTTTATTTAAGCTTAAAGCTTTTGACGTTAAAATTATACATTTTTTTTGATTGAATTGGCATTTACTTGTTAGAACTCCATTGTAATAGGATTAAATAACAAAGTATTTAGTTCTACAAATTTTCTATAGTCAATAGTTCTGACGATGGCGTAAAGCCGAAATAGCTATCAATTACCTGATAAAAAATTTGTAGAACTAAATACTTCGTTATTTAATTCTATTAAAATTATACAAACTTTCATATTTATCGCAATAGGAATATACAAGATGTGAGTGAACCACTTGAGAAAGACATTTATAATATTTAAGTAAAAAACAATACATATATTTTTGAACGATTCCGCTCGCAATATGGATAGCAATATAGACCTCTATGAGAACTTTTGTTGAGTTAATCGGTTTGCTAATTTTTCGGAAACGGTAACAAAAAGATGTGGTTAGAAAAGGAAAAGTATTTAACGAATCGCACTTGCTACTTCATCAAGTGAGCACAATGATTTTGAAACACAGAACACTTATGAAATGGTGAGGATGTATTGATGGGGCTAGGTAAGTACTAGTTAACCCATCGTTCTGCTTGCAACTCATTTTTTTAGAATAGCTGGAGGTAGAGGTAGTGAATAAAAGTTAACAGAACATTCATCAATACTTTTGGACACTAGTCCATAAATAGATTAAATAAAATTTATGAAATTGTCCGTGTGGGAATTCAAAACCTTTGGTACCGAAATCAAATACGATGAACGTCCAAGAGCGTTAACCACTTGGCTAAAGGATTATTATAATTATATAATCGAGAGCTTCTTCGGTATTGTACGTACTCGTGACAGTATATTTAAAACTAATTTATCTGGGTAGTAATTATTATAAATCAATAAATATATTTTTTTAAGAAATACGATAGTTGAAATCACTATTCTCATTTTGCACAATTTTTGGATGACTTTTACCAATATTTTTATTTATTTAAGGCAGTAGTATTTTACTATTTATATGAGTACAAAAACTGTTTCCGTCTCTGCCTACAGAACCTTAAAACAACTTCAATTCACAAATTAATATTTTATTTGATCAGCTATATTTTCATTTTAGTCACACAATGATTAAATTTCATTTTTAATGGATTGCAGAATGGTAAAGAAAATTTACTGAACTGTAGTGAGCTAATGAATTCATGTCAAAGTTTATATAATGACACTCACAGTATAATGTATTGGTTGGTATTCACTGTGTTTACAATTTCCTACTCGCAGGCAAGTTCTGCTCTTGGATAAAATAATTTATTCGAATTTGAATGTCAAACGATTTTCACTGTCCACGTGTAATTGTCTTTTGAATAGTGTTTTTTTATTATACCATAATATTTTATTCATTTAACATATTAAAATTAAAAATAATATTTTTTTATATGTATTTCAATGTACTTTTTTTTAAATTATTGTTTTTGATTCAACATAAATTAAAAAAAATATGATTTGAATAACAGTTTTTAAAAATTGTGTGTGAATATTGTCCTCAACGCATGGCATTTAGTGTTATACCCACTTTTCATGATACAAGATTCTTTTTTTGAAGTATTGACCTCTTAAATAAAATATCATATTCTTCGCAAAAATAAATGTTTAATACACATCCGATAGACTGTAAATGATTTTTTTAGTGCAAATAATAACGAAGAAGCTTAATAGTTTATAGAACAAATTGTTATAACACGCTAAAAGACTTGAAAATTCTCAAAAGGTTAGTATTGTGGTACGTGAAAAAATATTGTTGGACGTGTAACACTGGATGATTAAGATAAAGTTGAGCGACTCACTAGCAATCTTCAATTTGGAGTACACATGCTCCACATTGAGAGCGGATATTGTAAAAAAGCCAATACCCTTTCGTATGCATCGAATATTACAAAAAGGTTTTCTAAAGTAAAAGAAAAAATGCTTCACACCTATTTTAATTTTCTAGTAAAAGTGAAAGATTCATTTTATTTTATTAATTTTGATTTTGACAGCAAAATTAATGCACTTTTAAAAAACTTATACAACATATAGGCTGATTTTAAACATTTTTTTGTGTTCGAAATTAAATTTTTTTTCAGATAACTTCCTTTGATGATAATAGATTCCCTATCATCAATTATTATTAAAGTTTTCATGTATTGTAATCCTATTCATCTTGCTGCTTGATAGGTAAATCCTTAAGCACACAACAAACTTTGAGAACTAATACTTCTGTGAAGATCACAACCGAAGTTTCAAAATTGTTCCGTAGTTTGTATTGTCACTTCAGTGAAACCATCAGTACTTCTCAAACAGAAAGTTCTCTAAATAGAATACATTAGTTCTAAGATATTCTTGAGATGAATTAGCTGCTCACGCGAATCCTTATTAACTGGTAGTATCTTCATCAATTTTATATCGCTATTAATTATTGTGTTTAGGCCTCTAATAAACTCGTTGCTACTCATATTGATATAGTTTTTTGTTGTTTATTATATTGTTATACTAACAAGCCAATCGTTCAGTGTTACCAGAAAATAAATAAACAGTAAAGCTTGCAACCAAAGAAAAAATTGGCCACTAAATTATGTACAATATTGATAGCGTGTAGCTGTGTAATATATATTATCTCTTTTTAATCGGCTAAATTCTTTTTATTTTATTGATTACTTTTATATAACCATATATCCCTTTCACTTTTTTCCACCTAAGTATGACATTATCATAATACAAAATTAGTTTATTATCAATAAAACAACAAAAAGTGGTACTTATAATAATAGTTATTAAATTTGAACGTGGATTTCATATCTTCCTCGCAGCGTTGTTAACCCATTTATATTTGTTTTGGCTATTTAAAGAATTGTCCATACACTTTCATGTTTTGTTGTCATAAATTTCTTGCTTTGATAATGCAGTGTAAATAATTATGTAAAAATTAGTCACATTCCGTTAATTATTAACATTAATAAAAAAAATCGATATCATATGACGACGGTATCAATACATAATTCATATTTGAGTCCACAATGATTTATGAAAACATTTGAAAATAAATTTGTTAATGATAGACAATGATAAAATCTTAATACGAAAAACATCGTGCTTCCTTTGTTCTCTGTGTCTAATATAATTAGATTTACTTTGAGATCCATTATCGAAACACCGATAGCTAAAACAATTTCCAACATACATACGTACGGGATCTTTCCGTAAGGCCAATAGGTCCCAAGCGGGGAAGAGCTAATTAATTAATGATCGTATTCCTGACAAACGATTTCCTTCTCAGAGTGCGCGGACATGTTTGTCAGGAAACTCAATAATATGTTTCCCCCATTACTCTGGAACTTAACAATGTGGGATTTCAATAAACTTCAACAATATAGGCATTGTGCGTGCGTTGCGAACAATATCAACCTAACAAACTGTTAAACATTATTTTTTTATTATTTGACCATTTGTCACAAACATTAACTATAGTGCATAGTTATGGAAATATCAATTAATTATTTAATAACAGCTAAAACAAACAACCGGCTATGCTAATGAAAGAATAGCCCAACTGCTATCTTATCGATAATTCAGATATTCTTTGGATTTTCAATAACCATGAATGTCTGCGATATGTTCATTCTTACCAACCCACTATATTTATTTATCCAATTCTGAAAATGAAACTTATTTCTAATCAACTTCTTTCTTCATTCCTTCCGTCTCCGAAGAGAGAATTTGGCGACTGATTTACAACCAGTTCTCATTCAAAAAAGTTCCACTAATACCATTCATTACAAATTATTTGCTCATCAGAAAAAAAAACTTAAATCGTTTTTAAATATTTACTTTATCTTACGTTTCACAAAGAATCATGGCTATTTTCTTAATACTTACATTTAAATTGTTACAAAAAACAGAAAAAGTAGTTTTATTTTAAGCTATTAGCATTCTTTAAAATTGATAGGTCTAGCTTTTTTTAACTTTGCCTATATTACCACTTTCAGCTTTATCTTCTTACTAAGCTAGTAATAATGCATTGAATGGGTGATTTACCTAGATTTAATGGAATGCAACGTAAGCACAATTCATTTTCAGTCGTTTATCATGATCTGCTCTCAAATAGTCCTCCTGAAATTGTCGATAAATACTTTTACTTACTTTTTCGATAACAAAGATATTTAAATTTCCGACCTATGTTTCTGTCACATAAATTTGGTTTTAATGATAGTTTCTCCTTAAAAATAAAACCATTGCTGTCTGCCAATCGTAGATCTAACAAGCAAACCAGTAAGTTTGAATGTCTGAATATTCATGTTTGTTACGCTTACTTTTAATGAAGAATAATTTCAACTTTGCAGACATTCTGTATCTATTATGACATGTGCAACTCAGTCGGATTAAATGGTAAACAGAGAGGCCAGACGACGGTGAAAGTTAACGGTTACGTCAGCAGCCGCCTGTAAAGTTATGGCAGGCAGTCTGTTAAGTGGTTCGATCAAAGTAAGGGAACTATAGCTACAAAATCCTCTACGGGAGTAGGACATATTTTCGATGTTTCATTTTTATCGTTCTAATCACGTCTAGCATTTTGTTACCTAATTTATAAAGTTCAGCACTAGCATGTAATTTGGTTAATTAGTTACATAAATTTGTACGTAGCTTTTTTCCGCTTTCAGCACTACCTATCTGTGTGAAAAAAACCGATACCGAGTATGTCTGACCAGCTACCCGGACTGGATGTGTGGTGCTCGCGGGCCGGTGTTGGCCCCTGAGCCGTAGTTTGGAAATCCCTCCTCTATACAGTCATCTCCGTCAAATATCCTGACACGAGCGTGTCCATATTGTTACGTCAGTGTATTTGAGTTCTTCTGCATTAAAATCAGTTAAATATAAACAGTGTCATTCTTAATTTTTGTGGAGATTTTACATGGGGGGGATGGATTTTTATATAACATTATTCGTGAAAAGAAAGCGATGACTTTCAAAAGGATAAGAAACACGCTGATCTCGTATTGGAAGAAATGAGAGTTTTTTTTGATTAACCGGTAAAAATAATTTAAGGAATATATAATTTCTTACATACACATATTATATTTAAATTATCGTTATTTTGAATAAAAATAAATGGTGACTATAAATATCTACCTACAAATATAAATATCACTCTTAACCTATTTTTCTATTCTTTCGACAGCTAGGTCATGAGTGACAAAACTTGTGCTAGTGGTCAAATTTTATATTTGAGTTCCATCAAGCACCTCAGTTGTTGTCTTAAATTATGAAAAAAGCGGTTTTAAGTTCACTCAAAACATACAACACATAATCATGCATCATTTATTTGTCGTACACCAAAACATATTGAAGCTTATACCCAAGTCACTGATACAAAAAGCGTATTGACGACATGCCATAAATCAAATTGATCTCAATAATAAAAACATGACAGGAACACGACTCCGCACCAATAAAGCATTCCTCGGTTGCTATGCGGAAAATTTCTACGACTGTCATGTCAGATAGTACAGCGAGGAAAATTGCTCGCAGTATCACAGGACACTGCGGAATTCGGTCTTTAAATGAACGTGACACGAAATTAAGTATTGCTGGAATAATGTACGGGGTACATTCGCGCAATACGCGACGTTAACTAATAACAGCGATATATTTTCCGCCCCTTCGGGTTAGGTGAAAACTATATCTCTCACAGACGCCACCGGGATTTTGAACCTCTTTATGGGTTCACTTAGAAATATCATACGAGTATCACATCATTAGTCAAGCATTTATAATACATTTTTTATGTACGATTGACGCATTATTGGTGTTTGTATATATCAAACTTATGTATGTTTTGATAGTCACTTTATAATAAAATCAGTAAAATAAAGATTTTTTGGTCGCATTTAGAAAATATAGATTTTTAATAACATTTCCGTGCCTAATGTGAACCATATGGACTTTCTACTAGAACTATTTGTTACTCAGTAGTCAAACTGAGTAGGGATAGAAGAATAGGGCTAGGTCAGGACTAGTGGTTAACTAATCGCTCTTGCTACGCCCGTTTTTAGAATCGTATGGGTGGAAGAAAATTTTTGAAATATATATTGGATATTATACAATCTCTAGCCAGCGTTACAAAAAATCACAAAACACATTTTTTTGATTTTAGATTTAAATTCATTATTAAAAAAAACATTAAAAAGGGCTGACAAAATTGTTCCAAAAGTGTGAAGACACAATGTAGGAGCAAAAATTGGATCCACGGTGGCCAATGATATTTGTGTTTCTGTTTATATAATTTAATTTTCAAGTTAGTTTATAAAACTCTACGTGCAAGAATTCATGTTGTATTTTAGGGAACGAATTTAAGTTACTACCCAGCACTTTTCACCCGTTTCACTCTCTCGAAGCTCTAAGGAAGTTTTTAATTCCAAAACATTGTTCTCTTCTTCTACAGAACCGAATAACCCTGAAGATATAATTTTGATGCACTAGGTTTGTTTCTGTACTCCAGAATTCCATGTTTGGTCAGGGAAACCTTTATTGAAGATTATTATTTTCTACTAGTGAGTACCTGGCATGCGCTGCAATTCCACTCAAAGAAATATAGTATCTGTGTTTTAATTTTGTTTATTGAAGTGCATTTGGATACACAGTATTTTTTGTTTTCCCGTCTGGTGCGTACACGAATAAATCAGAAGGTTTTCGTGTACGCACGAAATGTAGCTGTTTGTACATATTTGATTATTAAAATAAAAAAATTGGATAATTTTTTTTTTCAGAAACTACGAGAGTGCGCACAACCGCTCACCAAAGTTTCATCGAAATCGGATGAATGTTATAGGAACGCATATAAGACATACAAACAAACAGTCATTTATATTTATATAGATAAGACATACTGTAAGTTAATTGTACTATGCCTATAACCTTCACGCAAGTGCAATCAATAACTTGACAAAGTTTTATCGGAATCGGATGAACCGTATGGCAGTGCATAAAATACGAACAAACAAACACTGATTTTTATATATAAGATAAATATATTCTCTGTGGTGTTGGTCATATGAGACGCGTATTGCAAGGATTGTTTTGTTACAATATATTAAAGTAATAGTTGAAGAAGAACAGAAGCACTTTAGCAAACTGAATACATGCATAAAGCAATATGTTTATAATTTTAGGTATACGGTATACAATACATAATCTAAATAGAGTATACAAAGTTTGTATGTTGTGGTTGATAGATAGTTGAGCCACGTCTCGCGAAGCTTCACTCCTTAGCTTTAGTTTTAAATAACTATACCAGTGAACTACAACTATGACGCACTTGTGTGGTTAAGCTTCATACAAGTCTTAGAAAGTTATGCTCTCAATTTGTTTATATGAAATAGCAATTTATTAGATAAATAAACTCTGCAACAAACATTGGATGTGCATTTCCACTTACATACTATGTTCAACTAAAGTAATCTGAAAGTGGATTTATTAAGAATAAAAATGCTTTACTGTTTTCTTAATATTATATTAATTTAGTACCGTATAAAGCTTTCACTTCAACCGAAACTATGGTGTAAACATTGTTATCCATTTCACACCAATATACAAATTCATGTTATAAATTTTAATCAAAAATTGATTTACCTAGTTATAAATATAAAACAGTAATAATTATTGATTACAGTTATTAAAATGACAATTATTGACGATGTTTGCTTTCAATTTATATTTTGTATATGAACTTCATTACGCATCAATGGATTTTAATTTAAGTACCATTTTAGATAAACGGTGTCAGAACTTTTTAGTCTAATTGCCAAACTGACTTCTCCAATAAGTCCCAAAAGCTCCGCTAAGACCTAGCTAGGTCATCATAAAAACATTCTGTAGTTTTGACTTACTCACAAAATTCTGTTGGTGCTTACGGGTAAGTGTCAAACACATTTCATTGCGGCGGAGATAGCCGATAGCCGACAAGGAGAAAACCAGCTTCTGAATGATTTATACACCCATATTAAGTCATTTCGACAAAAAAAACTTGGTTAATCAGTGGCATAAATTTGAAAAAAAACTATGGCGGGCCGGATTGGTGGTGCTCGCGGGCCGGTATTGGCCGTAGACCCCAGTTATATATTAAGGGCCATTAAAATTGGTTTGAATTCTTCAAAGATGAATCAAATTTGAAAAATATTTTCTTATCAATATCAATTGGTATTTAAATTAAAAAATGTTCATTATTTTATTGTTAAACATCGAGGTTTTTTTTGTTTTGTATTTTGTTTACAGCAGCCTGTTTTGTGCCAGAATCTTTAAGTTAACATTCAGGCAGGGCATTCCCCGCAATATTAACGACTAGTTAACATTCGACAAAGAATGAATCGAGAATTTTCGGGCAATGCATAATTAGACGAATGATTTTTCATGTTTAAATTTTTCATAATGAAAGCAAAGAATATTTTATGTTTTTTTTTCTCAAATACATACCAGCAATATTTATTCGGTTCTTCTATATTGATTTCATGTTTAATAAAAAAATTTATTTGTTGAGATTTTGTAAATTAAGTATAATTAATAATTTAAAAATATATCAGACATTACAGTTGACTGCCAATTCGTCAAATATTTTGAAAATTGAAAAATCATTTTGAAGTTTCTCACGTCCAAGATCACAAATTTAATTTTGTTATTGATCTTGCTGGGACTTGGACCAGAACCCACATGATCGCTAAGGCAAAGCTCTTACTACTAGACCACAGAGGCCAACGTTATATATATTATGCTATCGGGTGTGAAGTCAGGTAAGTCAGAAATTGTCATTTCGGCATACAATCAAAACAAAGGCTTATAATATCTCATATGCTTCTAAATAATTCTAGACCTAATATTATCGTTATCAAAAAATATTAGGTACCAATATATTATTATTTACTTATGTGACTTTACACCCTTACCCATCAATTTTTCTTCGTGTTATGAATAAAAACTCCTTGCTAAAAATATGAATAAAAATTGCATTATTTTATAAACTACGTGTCATTTTGTATCATAAATCTAAAGACTACTAAATACTAATTTGTCTTTTAGTCTCTACATCGCTTAATAAATAAGCTTACAATTTTAATTATAATTAGAAATCGTAACCACTTTATTTTTGTATAAATACAACCATTTTTCAAGGCAAACTAATTTCCATTTCACTAAATAAACTAACCCTCTATATCAAGCTGTCACTCTAAATTTATTTTATCAATTATTCACTAATTCATTACACTTTGAATTTCAATCTACAACTAACCAGAATTAATTAACGTTTCATTTCAAAAATAAGTGAAATAAAATAATTTGGTAGAGGTACAAGTGACACATTTATTTAACCTATAAAATCATGATAGAATGAGGTTTTGATTAACAAAATTAAGTTTTTTTGGTGTTTCCTTGTTTACCCCCGGGCGGAAGACACGAAATGATGGCTGCGTTTCAGCCATCCATAATATGACATGACTCGTCACATAACTCACAAAAACTATAGCTCCAAACTTGCATGCACGAGTATAGTTATGTTTGCTCCCGCCTCCCGCTTTCATGCCCCGCTCTAACGCTACCAACGTTCGTCAATCATCGCGATTTTGACTCTCCATAAACGTCAAAAATTCGGCAATATCTTCTAATATGACAGGGAATGCATGCCGACTTTCCAACCTCATGCTCCACATAAAGGTTCATTAAGTGTCCATTATTATAATGTGCTATTGTAACAATCGTACTGCAGTTTCCGCACCGCGCACCTTTTTTTAAAGTTTTTCATGCTTACGACTATATAAATATCGCTCATCTGAAGGTTTGAACTGGGTATTTGAGTAAGCATGAATTTGATAGGTAATAATTTTTAACAAATTATTGTACATTTATGCGAAAATGATGGACCATGCACTTGCCGTTTATTTCTCTTTCTCGCTCAATCACTTGTAAAGTGAAGGGTCCGAGTAACTACAAGCTACTACAACCTACTTGCGTATACGCAAATGTGATACGTTATGTGATAAAGATAGAGATAAATCCACAGCACACCGATGGTAAGTATAAATGTGTTGTTTATATTTTTAAATCGCTCGTGTAACGACCCCACGTGGATGGTGAGGTGCAGTTATGACCGTTCGCTCATTTCGTGTCTTCCGCCTGGGGTTAAACAAGGAAGCACCTTTTTTGTCACTTTTAAGGTGTTAACTGTCAATTATTGGTGGAAAGACATTATATTTTAAAACATAATATACACATTAACACATCAAAGGCATTATATTTATATTATAAACATGTGGAAGTAGTACAAATGAATTGTGTTTTATTTTTTAAAATATAAGTTTTTTTGTCTTGGTAGAGCTGTTAACCTTTTCGTTACCATATGTGCACCAAGATTGCCATACGAGTTGAAAACATTAATATCTCGCTTTTTAGGTTTTATACAAATTTAGGATTTTAGCAATTTGTAGATAAAATAGTTATGTAAGAAAATCAAAATAAATAAGTAGTTTGATTCAATGCTTCCATCATTAAATTAATAAAATTACTGATGACAATATTATTCTGTACTCAATGAAAGTGATTGCGATACATAAAATTCTATACGCAAGAGTGATACACGATATATATTGTTATGTTGAAACAAAGCAAGAAATGGTATTAGTTAGAGGGAGAGAGGACCGGATGCACCATCGTTTGTATTTATTTTTTATGCAGCGGCATGTGGTGGAGTTACTATCTCTATCGCACAACCTCACTTGTTTATGAGCAAGTAGGATACAAGAGCGTACGCCCACAAGCCCTTGTATCTCACTCGCACCCTTCACTTCACATAGGATTGAGCGAGAAAGAGAGAGCGGCACGTCACTCGCTTGCTTGTGTTTTTTTTATAATATGAGTCAACTCGTCAACTTTACATTTGAAACGGACTGTATAACGGAGAAGCGAGACATGCCTGCAGTTTATGTGACGTGCTTTTTCCATGTCGTCCATATCTCGATTATATTACATGAAAATATGTAAATTGCAAGCTCTAGACACAAATTATTCGTATTTATTATATTATATATTATTCGTATATATTATATTCGTTATTATTATTAAATTATTCGTATTTATTATATTATTATTATATTACATAGTTATTCTATGCGAAAGAGTTTTAAAATTTTGTAAGTATGTTTTTTTCAAGCTTGAAATTTATTTAATACCATTTCATATATATTTTGTGAAATGACTTATTATAATAAATGTACGTATGCCTTTTTTTATAGATTTTGACAAAACGTGGAATTATCAATTTTTCCTTTTAGACGCCTCGTATTATTAATCACAAAATAAAGAATTGTTTATAAAACAAAAGAATTTTATGGACACAAGTTTATTATGACTTGTTGTTGATATGATTAATGCTTCTAACTGTTATCTTATGCATTTTATAAGCTGGCAAAAAAATTAACAAAACCTCAACAATGCTTGTTGTCGTCTAGGTATTTAGAATAGAGAATAAAACATGACGTCTCTATCAAATTCTTTGTCAGCAGCTCGTAAACATATTTATGTTGTGGTACCTTTTCTATGAAAGTAAGGGTTATAAATTCAAAAATTTTAAGATATATTATAGTTCATGTTGTGTTCAATTTTGTTTATTGTGTATACTTGATTTTGAATATAAGTTTATATTTTTATTTTAACATTTAAAATCAATGTTTAAATAAAAACTGCAAAACGTGCACGTATGTACAATAATTTGTTTTCTTTGGAAAATTGCATGATATATGGGAAAATATTAAAACAGAACAGAAACGACGTGAAAACAGCTCACTTTAGTTATATCTTTCGCAATGAGAAATATGAATATCTTCAATATCCAATGGCAAAAATATTTTAATTTAAAACATGGTATCAACTCGTGGTGTAAATACATCACTAACACTCATGCCTAAGATATCTAATATTGGATTGAAAATTCTAAATTTGATATTAAAGCCATAACCCATCTGATCATTAGGGTACTACAGCTTTTACCACTAGACCAGAAAGGCCAATGACAGCAGAAAAAAGTCCTACATTTATTTCGTTATATAAAAATAGCTTCTATGGAAGAACTAGCCCATCATAAAAAAAAAGTTCCACAATTTGTTTGTCAACCTTTGATAAAAATTCGAGAACATGAGAAGATTTTTTCATATTAAGAGCCCACAAATAATCAGCTCAACTGAAGGTCCGTGAAACGTTACTTGAGAACTTATGCAGTGGTTTATATATCCACGCTGTATTTATCTCATAGAATGCATAAATTGAATTTAGCAAGCTAGTGGACAAGTATAACCACACCTTTAATTGGTAATATAATTTACGTCACTTTTATCACAAAACTCAATTCTTGAAAATAGGTCCCAATTGTATAACATTAAGAAGTATTGTAGACTTTCGTTGATACAAAAATGATATAAAATATTATTGATGCTCTGTTGTGCACTCTGTATAGTTTTGACGTTTATTTTCTTGTAGAAATCGGGAGGTAAAACGTATAAATCAATTTTTGATAAATCAGTTTTAAATATACAAGTTCAATCAACCATGACGTATATTTTGAAAAAGTTTATATTTATTATTCGATATAATAGTGTTCCTACATGGCTAAAAAATCTGGTTGCGATAGATTGATTATATTGTTCTGTTTAAACATTTTCCCCGTTATTTTCCATCAAATTTAATAAAAATATATCAACGTTCGAGGACCAGACTGCAGTATGTCTAAAACCATAGTTTTGAGATAACTGAATCCAAAGATTTTAACCTCACTCAACTATGCCATAAACCAATGAAACTATTATTGTCCTGTCTGGGTTTTTACCCGTATGCTTAATTAAGCCTTCTCATCAATATTTTTGCTTTTTCATATTCTCCTTTTTATTAATTTTTAATAAAATTAGTTATTTTATTAAAAAAAATGAAATAGCATTTAAATTTAAAAGTTTTACTGCTGGATACTACATATAGATACTGCGGTAGGCTTTTAGGAGGGCGATATATAAACGTTTAAAATAAAATGAATACCATGTGACTTATTGTGACAGGGAATATAAAATAATATATAATGGATCCAGAGCCGTAAACTGTACATTGTTTAATCTTTTTTAATCAGTTCCTATTTATTAAACATTCGATTCATTAATCTGATTCTGACGTATTTTACTTGAATGATTGTCAATTTTATTACTATTATGATAAATTGAAACTGGTAAACTTTCCGGCGAATAGTAGTAGGATATTTCAAGTGGCAGCCATTGTAAATGGCTTAAGCAAACAGCTGGACTCTCAGTACTTGACTCAAGTCAGTATTAATTACTTATCGCAGACCAAACACTAGTACCAAAGCTTATTACTCGTCCACTTGAGCGTCTGAAACTTACATCAGCTGTACGTAAATCCAGGAGTAATGGCTTGTCCCGCTTGTGTATAGGTATAAGGACTTAAAATATCAGTGTCTGTCAATATAATGTGCGATTAAGTGCCTTGAATAAATTTCATTATTTGAAAACGTGAACTTTTATAAACGTTTTAACAACAATAAATTGAAACAAAATCAATAATTGGTTAATCAGTTTATACTTTAGACACCTTAGAGGATAGAGTTAAAACATTCGACAGAAGCATAAAAAATGATTTTGTGTCCAATTTATTAGAGCTTCCGAGATGATATTGTATACAAAATTTTACTTTATTTCAATAATTATATTATTGCATGTATAGAACTAAAATGTAACTTAATTTTCGATGCAACCTTATCTATTTGCAACTTATTTATTCAAACGATAATTTATCAATGCGTTTTAATGTTTAAAATACTGATAGTGTAAATGAGTAAAATCCAAAATTCATTTTTTATTTTTATTATCTTTATTACATATAATAATGGTTTTACTTACTGTCTTTTGTAATCAAATATTTTATTTTCTGACATCAATGAGTATTAATTATTACCGTTATTCATAAACTCTTTATAATTTAATTTAAATTAAGTATTCATGAACGATTTTACGCTAAATTGATTTAATTTTTTTCCTTAAATAAGTAAAAAATTTAAACTAGCGATATTGTACAATATTATTTATTTGTTTACCCCAGTCCATAAACTTACTTGATTCAATAAATTTTATGTTCATTTCAAGTTTTGCACCCATAAACTTTTATTCGATTAATTCTGAAAGCTTCTTTGAATATTCGCTGTTCACCACGATGTTATAAGTCTTTCAATTACTCTGCCATATAACAACTTGTGAATGTTGTTTAGCGGCTTTTATTTTCATTTACGTATTTTTACAAACTTGTAATAAAGAATTTTCAAATATTTTGATCAGATAAGGCCATAAAACAATTTAAAAAAAATGCTGAAAAAAACAATTTTCAACTCTATTTTTCTTCTTTCATTGAAAAAAAAATTAATTCAATTTTAAATGATATTGAGGGTGACATTGTTTTTATTAATGTCCACATCACAGTTTTCGTGGCTATGTATCAGATTAAACATGGTTAAACACGACTTTCTTATTGTTTGTTGTAGTTAATTGATATTATTGTTTTTCAAATGTATATTGAACTGTTATTCGAATCAGTTATTGAAAATGATCATTCATCCCTTTCAACGAGCCCTATCTATTCCTAAAATTAACTGCAAAATGAGTGAGTAACTTATTTCAAGGCCGATCATTGTCGCATCATTATATACTTATTCTATATTATAAAAAGATATAGTGACCAACTGATTTTCAGCCAGTGACAGTAAATCACAAGCTATTGAAATATTTCGTATGGAGTCCATATGATATGAATTGTGAACAAACATGAAAAAAATTTAATCGAAATTATGCTTTTAGAAATTTGATTTATTCAAAATTTCAAATTCAAATTTAGTTAATTTTTTGTCATAAATTTGAAGATAATTGAAATGAAACGTATTTTATATATGTTAAAATTTACTATACATAAATACATATTTGTAACCATTTATAACCAGTGTTATGGTAATTATTAAAATTATTGCTTTTATCTTACCCCCTCACCACGTTCATTATAAGTAAATAAACCCACCCTTAACCTTCATGCTTAGATTGAAAATTAGAATCATCGTTTTCATTAGAAATAAATAACCTTGCGATAAAGTCTGAAAATGCTTGTTAAAGAAGCAAATCACGTGTCACATTTAGTAACACAGCCAGTGGAATAACTCAATTGTCTATGAGAATTGTTTATTACTCAATTCCCCAGCCTTATTTTTTTGAAGAGAATAAGACTAGAAATATGGGACTACTAAAGAAGAGCCGGTGACCTAATGGCTCTCACTAAACCTCATTTTATGGATCGAATGAGTGAGAGGGAATAGGGACATCACAGACATCCATGTCTTGGGACAAAAATCCAAAAACCCTTACTGGAATTTAAACTTTTGAACACCACAACCCAAGTCAACGACATTGACTACTCGGCTACATTCCGAGATTATCTATATGACATTGTAATATTTAATAAAAAAAGTCTTCTTTGAGTCTGTATTTATTATTTTAAAGGTGTTTCTGTAGTTTCCGAAAGCATTGGAAATCTGTTTAAATACTTGACAAAAACAAATAACTTTAATTTTTATCAAAAGCTTCTGTCTTTGTGGTGAAGAAGGCTTTGGTTAAAATATGACACGACTCGTAGCAAAGTAAGCGTTAAAAAGGAGCGAAACGATATCTAGAGTTGAAATATGTCGTCTTGGGAAAATGAATGTATACGTAACTAGTGTCAAAAAGCCACAACTCGTTCGAGAAAAGGTACGCTTTAAGCATTGTAAAATGTACTGAGAATGTTTTTAGAACATACCATTTCTTAGCAATTGATCTTACTTATTTTTGAAAAAAAAATATTGAAATATTATGTCACAAACGAAAAGAAATACAGTCTTTAAAACTAAGTGTTTAATAAATCTCTTTCAAATGTTACAGTTTCTCTTAGAACTCGAAAGGGGAAATAATATTGATTCTTTGTACCAGACTCATAATCCATACAAAAAATAGTACCTAATAGAAATCAGTAAAAATAAAAGAAGAATTACACACATACAATAAAACTTTCGATAAGTAATAGAATTAATAACAAACTACAATGAAAAAATTTGGACAGTTAATTTTCAAAAATGTTTTGCTTAAATTCTGCGAAATTATTGAATGAAATAATTTAAACTATAGAATCTAGTATCAGAAATCCTTGAAAACACCTTCTTATGTACCACAAAATTACTGGACTACTATTTATGCAGTGTTATGATTTGAGATTTTTGCGAAATGTACGACACTATTTTTTAAAAATTAAAACGTGTTGAGTGGCCATGGCAAAATAAAGTGAAGATTTGTCATGCTTTGAACACTTGGGTGCATATCTTTATCGTACATAGTATAGTATGTATTGGGCATAACGTGTAAGGACCGCAAAAGAAGCCAAGAAGCAAACAAGAGTGACAGATGTGATAGAGTTCACCAAATTGATGAAATGGTGTTGGGCCGGACATGTCGCACGGCGAACGGATAAATGCAAACATTTAAACAAATTCAGTCATTTAGTGGTACCTGAGGGGCACTAAGCGGTCTCAGGGGCATGCCAAAACCCGCTGGATTGACGAAATTGTCAGGTTCGGTGGAAGTACATGGCAGCGCAAAGCTAGGAACCGAAAAGAGTGAAGGGAGCTGGGGGAGGCCTTCTTCCAGCAGTGGATCGACCCCGGCTGAAAATTATAGCATGCATAAGTTGACTAAAATTAGAATTTTATTTTTTGATTATGATTCTTTAATTGTTTTATTGTTAAAGATGCTTGTCTCACTTAACTTATTTATTCATAAAAAAGAACTATTCATTTAAACATTTTCGTGAAACAAACTGTTTGAAATTCTCTCTACTACCTTAAGATTTGAGCAATTTTTCATATGCAGGTAAAGTGCAATAAATATGACTGCATGTAGAGAGAATAACTATGAAACCATAACCAGTCATTTTTCTTCTAGCTTTTTAAGAGTTAAATATTGTTATTAACATGGTTTGGACACTTCTTCATTTTAAAATCAAATCTATTAGTCTTCAAGGTTTTCGATTGTCAAAGGTTAATAATAAATTCACAAAATATTTTTTTACTACCTAATAAAATTAAATCTTCATTTCATTGACAGAAACAATTATTCAAGAATATAATAGGCATAAAGTCTTTAAACCCCACCCAGTTATGGTTCTGGTTTCGAGATCCCAAGTGGTAATTTTCTACATTATTTTTATTTTTATCTCCACCTAAGACCATTGGTATTAAAAAGGTTGTAGTTTTTTTTTAACATTTTATCCCTTGAACACATTCTTGATAATGTTTGTAAAGCTCCTTTATACATGTCGTATCTGAACAATGAATTTGCACTAGTTAAGGGAAAGAGATAACTAAGAGATGAAGCAAAACTTTTTTTCGTACTATCATCCTAATTTTTAATTAACTGTTTATTATCATGATGACTGATTTATATTTCAAAAACGCACTTTGTGACATAATAATCGACGTAATCGATTTAAAAAATCAAACCTGATAATTCAAATTCCTATATGGAACACTCGTTTTTCTAATTCAGGATTCATATTCAGACTAAATGTCACGTTTCACTGTATGTTATATTTATATCTATCCTTCATTAGCTAATGGAGAACCATACGTTTAATGCGGATGATGGGGTTAAACTGTTGCATAAAAACATGGGGGATCATAAATTATTTTATCAAGAAATTTTGGAAATTAATAGAGCCCAGTTAAATTCCTTGCCAATTTTGAATGAGCAGCTGAACCTTCCTAATTCTCCGTTATTATATCCTATACGTTGAAACACCTAACAGATGTCACTAAATGTGGAATGATTGTATATATTTACCCATTCGTCGAATTACATCCCGTCAAAACCCACAATACTATTATAATTGTAAAATCACTGGTATTTCTAAAAGAAGTTGAAAAGAGGCAATTCGCCACTCTGTTAATATGGTGTTTACAAAATAAGGATTAGGGCGATTTCCGAAATTTTAACTCAGGTATCAGTGTGGCTCTCAGACGTATAATATCTTACCTCGTAAATAATATTTGTCGCATTTGTATCTTCTATATAAACGTTAGACACTGTTTACTGTCTCTCAGTTCGAGTCCATTCGTGTGCTCGAATGCCTGAAGATGCCGAAAGGCGAAACCCGGGTCGTTAGTGACAAAATACATGGAAGTGTACAAAATCTCAATAATCCAAATTTGACAATCCAATATATTTTATTTAAATTTTGATTGAAACACTTTAAATACCTAATCAATAATAATTATCGTAAAATATGTTATGTCATTAACCATAAATAACAACAATAATGACGATGTGAACGTAAAATTATGAAGAAAAAAAATGGTAATAGCAAATCAATTTTTAATAAGGCATATATACACATACTCTATACAACAATTTTCCAGCTCAATTAGCTGCCAGCATGTAACCATCCGCTTCGACTGACAACTGTGAAAGTAGTTGTTTTATTTCGTATTTATTTTATGGAAATGTTATCAATGCCTCTCCTCGTATCAAGATTATACCGTGAAACGTCGCATATGACGAAATAAAAAACAAATTCAGCAGCGGTTATACGACATGACATATGAAAGCTCTCATGCTTGAAGAATGAGCTGTGAGTGTTATGTATATCTTTCCATGTATTTTATATATAATGAATATATTTCAAGCTATATCTTTAAGTACTGTTAAATTACCCGTAAAATAAATTATAATTAACGAAATATAATGAGTAAAGAGTTAAACATTTTTTCCAATTCAGCTAGTTGTTATCAAACTTAATCTTTCGTTAGTCACAAAATAAATAATTTAAAAATAAAAGCGGTTATAAATAGTTAATTTATATTTCGTTTCCTTATGATCCCAATTAACATTACTTTGCCTCACTTTTTACTGAATTTTTCCCCGTATTATTCAACAGATTATTCGATTTTAACCGTCATTCGACTGTTTTCCAGGTGTTATATATTTCTTTCGCGATTGTCGTTCACGGTTGTTTGCTGCCGCGTGTTATTCATAGATCATAACTTTTTGACCAATCAAGGATCCAAAGGTAATCTTGTCATTTAAAATGAAAGTATTGTGTTTGCCTTTTAGGTGATTGAAATTTTAACCTGATGGTAAACTTTCTTGATTGACTCATTTCTTCCGCGCTACTCTAATAATTTAAGTTTTTTTATGTATAAACATATACATATATAATTCTTAATTTGACAAAATATAATTAAAGAAAAATTCTTCATATAAAAAATAAGAATTCTATACTTTTAAAGTAATACTTAGAACATTTTTCATTTTGAAAAAATATCTTCTTACTCGATTCTGCAAAACTTTTGTTTGTAAAATTTCTAAGAAGATCGTAATGTATCTGAGTAGGTATTTTCATACAAAAACTTTACGGAGAAGTTTTAAGCTTTTCAATCGTATCTAACTTCAGCCAGACATACGGAGAAAAATATTTTATTTATAAGCCTTTTTGGAGGTTTTATTTTTTCCATATTACTTTAACCGTTTATAAATTCCGATTTTCCAGAAATCATATATTTATTAAACAGACAACTGTGAATAACTTTTCCAAATAAAATAGTAAATTTTTGCGAAAAATTTACCAGAAAGTTTTTAATATAATTTGTAAAATATACAGTAATTTCAACATTACCTATAAACTAAAAAAAAAAAAATTATTTTACCGAAATTTCCCGTTTATTAGTTGTATTTTGAAATCCGAAATCCTCATTCAGTTTAAAAATGCTTCTTACCTTATTTTAAAATTGTTTTCTATAATTATTTTTGGTTCTCAATTTTTTCAGTGAAAAATAAAAATATTTCAATTAATTTAATGTTTCATCTGATTTTTGATAGAAAGTGGTTGAACTTAAAATTTAGGCAGCAAATTTTTCAGATTTGTTACCAAAAATTTAAGAAAATCACATTTTAATTAGTACCTGAAATTTTTTATGAAATATATATACTCGTTGATTTAAGCATAAAAATATGGGTTACATATAGAATACAACAACTTTTCTCAAGAGGCTACAATAAATTTCAAAAAAAGTTGATGAAAGTGAATTTTTACTTCTCATAAATTTAAGGTTATTTAAAATATTATCCGCATACCATACAGGTAGCATAATGTAATTCAAATTCATGCTAAAAACGAATTCAATGCCATGTAGAGTGGGGATTGATTCGGAGCACGCGGTGCTTTCGGCTGATTCTTGGGGTTGTAAAATATATTATTATTACCATGTTCACATAAATAAGGGTCAAGAGTAGGAATCGTGATAGCGCAAACTGTAACACAAATCTTAAAGAATAATTGGCACATTCTAGTATATAACAGAAAAATCATGTTAATTTTTACATATAATTACTTGCTGCAACTTTGGAAAGACGTTTTTTGATAAGCTTTTTACTTCTACTATAAAAAAAATGGTTTTTTATAATAAAACAAGTTTTAAAGTAAAAAGAAAATAAAATGTGACAACAGCTTGTAATAACCAAATCGACAGATATTTTGAATTTTTTTAATAGCTTGATATCAACTGGAGAAGTAAAGACACAAACACATTCTCAAAATCTGAAATATCCTATTAAATAGTCTAAATTTGATATTGACCTTGCCGGAAATCGAACTCAGATTCATCCGATCGCTAGAGTACAGCTATTCTGATGATTCTTTACGTTATATTGTGCCTATATACAAATATGCGACATTAAAGTAATACAAACAATCTGGTGGTGAAAAAATCACGTCTGGACAACCTGTAGTAATAGTTTTAGTTCAATATGAGTTTACAAATAGTAACTAGTCAAAGCTTAAGGCTACCGTCCAAACATCCAATACGAGGTGAACAAGCAATGAAGTATTGAATACTGAATATGCTATACCTTATCAACATTTTTGCAAAAAATATATTTTTTTCCATAGAATTAAATTTGTCACAGTCATGACAAATAAAAAACTACGCGTATTATTTCGAAATACTTTTTTTTGGTTTTGTCTATATTCAATTGATAATCCATTAGACAGGCTCTGATTATTATAATGTTTGCTTTCATTGTATTTGTATGTAAGAAATTCTTTTAATCGAGACAGTCAGTAATGGATTTCAGCTTTTAAATGGATAATTGCTTGCATTTATTGAGTAAGGTAAAGCTGATGTCAAGCAATCATTAGAACGATGTCGTAACTCTAATCTGATGCCATGGCGTAATGTAAAATAATTCAACTTCTATGCAACTTAATTATTTTACTTTTAAATTTATTATGCTGGAGTTATTCCTATCCAACGTTTACTCATTCTTTACAAAACAATCATTATCTTCATATTAATCTCTATATCCTTTTGATTTGGTTGAATCAGGGGTCTCCAAACTTTGTTGCTTAAGGGCAAACTGACATCTCCACTAAGTCCCAAAGGCCAAGTCCTAGCTAGCTCATCATACCAACATACTGTAGTTTTGAATTGAACGCAAATTTTCGTATTTGGGACTAGCCAGAGAGTGAGGGATTTATGGTGCAGGATGCGGGGAGTGAACTCTGTTCATCTCTCTCTGTATGTATATAATATGACATAAATTTTTTTTTCCAATTTTCCAAAACTTGTCCGCAGTCAAAATATAATTGACCTGTTATAGACCTTTCCAGTTTTTCCGGTACTGAATCGAGATATTCTAAGACGTTGGATATCACTTAAATTTCAGCTATTCTTAGAGACACTGTTCCGTTTTTTTTATCGCCTTATTTCAACTTGGAGTTTTCATTTTTTCATGCTCAATTACGGTGCAGTAATAATTCTTTACCGTACTCTTAAAAAGAGAAAAACGAGACTGTTCGACATCCTGCTTGGAGAATCACTTGATTATAAAAGATAGTTATTTTTGACTCAAACAATTATTTGCAATTTTCTTCTGATGGAAAACATTTTTTTAAGAACCTGAATTATTTTTGTTATTTACATTCTTGATTTTTAAAATTCCCAAATATATTTCTAGACTCAATCAACACTGCGAATGTAAAAAAAAATAAATGCATTGATTCTAAACGCCATCTCAGAAGTATATTTTCAACATGGAATGTCATTAATTTTTACAAAACATTTATAATTTAAGACATCGACTGAGGGTGCTTGATGGAATTTCAATATTAAATTTGGATTATTGAGATTTTGTACACTTCCATGTATTTTGTCACTAACGACCCGGGTTTCGCCTTTCGGCATCTTCAGGCATTCGAGCACACGAATGGACTCGAACTGAGAGACAGTAAACAGTGTCTAACGCTTATATAGAAGATACAAATGCGACAAATATCATTTATGAGGCAATACATTATACGTCTGAGAGCCACACCGATACCTGAGTTAAAATTTCGGAAATCGCCATAATCCTTATTTTGTAAACACCATATTAACAGAGTGGCGAATTGCCGAAGGCGAATTGCCGCTTTTCAACTTCTTTTAGAAATACCAGTGATTTTACAATTATAATTGTATTGTGGGTTTTGACGGGATGTAATTCGACGAATGGGTAAATATATACAATCATTCCACATTTACTGACATCTGTTAGGTGTTTCAACGTATCGGATATAATAGCGGAGAATTAGGAAGGTTCAGCTGCTCATTCAAGATTGGTAAGGAGTTTAACTGCGCTCTATTAATTTCTAAAATTTCCTGATAAAATAATTTATGATCCCCCATGTTTTTATGCAACAGTTTAACCCCATCATCCGCATTAAACGTATGGTTCTCCATTAGCAAGTGATTTGCGAATGTCGAAGTTTCTTTTTTTTATCTAAAGGCAGCTAAAATGATTGTATATATTTACCCATTCGTCGAATTACATCCCGTCAAAACCCACAATACTATTATAATTGTAAAATCACTGGTATTTCTAAAAGAAGTTGAAAAGCGGCAATTCGACTTCGGCAATTCGCCACTCTGTTAATATGGTGTTTACAAAATAAGGATTAGGGCGATTTCCGAAATTTTAACTCAGGTATCGGTGTGGCTCTCAGACGTATAATGTATTGCCTCGTAAATGATATTTGTCGCATTTGTATCTTCTATATAAGCGTTAGACACTGTTTACTGTCTCTCAGTTCGAGTCCATTCGTGTGCTCGAATGCCTGAAGATGCCGAAAGGCGAAACCCGGGTCGTTAGTGACAAAATACATGGAAGTGTACAAAATCTCAATAATCCAAATTTAAAACATTTATAGTTCGTTGATACAGCGGGTTCTAGACCATACTTATGATCTTGCAAAATATATTCTACTACAGGATTACATACTATTTTGTATAATTTATTAATTCATGTTTACGAGAATACTTTACTGTTTTACTTTTAAATAAAATATTTACTATACTTTTCGCTCTATACAACAGCTATATTTATTGAAGCTGCATCATAATTATATTAATTTTAATATGGGTAAAAACGATTAAAAGAAAAACATTTCTATTCAAAAAGAAAAATGACCTAGCTAGTATAGACGAGTTATTCGGTGTCTTTTTCTGTAGCTAGTATATTTATCTCCACCGGACAGACGATACCCGAAAGTACCGGATTAATAGTTATGTAACTAATAGACTTCTAATAAACTCAATGTTTACGTAATACTATACATAACAGGTGGCCAAACTTTTGACCACTTTGCGGCGGTCTACCAACATCGTATGCGTTAGGTGATCATAAAAAAAATAGTAAAGAGACTTTCGTCGATAATCGGCTAACTTCGAGATTGTAGACCGTTGTCTCTGTCGCACGGCTTGTCTCAACAGCTGTGTGGGACGGGTGTCAGAGATGTGTACATATCGACAGACGGGCGACTAAATAGTTACACGCGATCGACCAGTCGACCGCGGTCTACGCTTTAGCCACCCCTGCTATACATCAAGGCAGGAAAAATTATAACTATATAATACAAAAACTATGATATCTACGTTAATAACCCTGTTTCAATTTGACAAAAAAATACGTAAGATTACACAGTCACATTATTGAAATTCCATACACTACTTGTTTTGTTAGAAAAACAACAGAAGAATAAATGTAATAGTAATCTTTTATCAAGTGACTAAACGCAAATGGTCCTTTATTTAGCATAATGTAGCACATAAACGCAAGCGACTGTCGCATTTTGGTACAATCACATTTTCAAAAGACAACATAAGATTAGATACACCCTTCTCAGAAAGTTATCGAGGAAAACAGAAAAATGTATTTTCCCACTCATTACAGAATTGAATTCTATTATATTTTTCATTCAACTAAAGTAAAATTATCCGTGTTTCTTGTGAGAATATACCTACATATTATAAGTGTAATTTAGTGAACTGTTAATGAAAATATATTTTTTAGCATAGGGTATAATCAAAAATATTCAAAAATCAGTAAATAGTTCACTTAGCTATAATGATAACATAACTGATATCTTAATTACGAAAGTAACTAACTATTTATATATTTATAATAAAATTTCATTGTAAAATGTTGATTTAATGCCATTAAAAACGTAAATTTCAAGATGAGAGATTGATTTAATTTAGTTATCATTTTTATAAGTTAGAAAAAACAATTAAAACCAATAACACAATACAGATAACTCAGATAACACAAATGTTGTATAGTAATTGGCAGGCTGAGAAACACTGACAATACCCTCCTTTGGACCACAAATAAGCTCTAAGCTCTACCAAAGTGAAAATTTTATCACCTTGTGGGTTCAAAGAATATGTATAGAAGTGTTGTAATGTATGGTCTACCCCATCAAAATTTGTTCTCTTACATAAACATAGAACAACTTTTTAATTAGACCATTAAGTGAAATATATGGTTGAATATTGCAATATAAATGCATATTATGACGATTTCATTATTACTTTTTGCTGAACTTTCACATTATGTTTTCCAAATTTAAAATTGAAAACCATTACTGTTAGTCTCTCTCATAATGCACTACTTGTTTACGAGCGGCCTCTAACTTTCCTCTCCTAATGTACGGTAGCAATGGAAACTTATAAAAGCTCAGTATGAGATAACTCATAAAGCGCACTGAGCAGAGCTTTCTGGTTTCGTCTCGACGATGGTGGCGCTGCGTCTAAACCAAGAATGTAAAGCAATGTTAATGATATGGTGAAACACATTAGTTTTTGATGTGAAATAGTACTATCTGGCACAGATTCATACATAAAAATTCAATTTAAATTTAAGCCATATAAAATTTATAACAGTGGACTTTTAATATAGCTATTTTTGTGATTTCAGATTAGTATTTGTTGATTTGTAAGAGGTCCTTAACATTTAAATTGTAGACTATTTTATTTGATTTATGTATAATTTGTTTGATGATCAGTAATTTCTTGTCTTAGTTCATGAATTTACTGTTTTGTATACCTTCATTTTTAACACTAAATTTCATATAAATAGCCCTGTTATGTTTGTATTTTTATCAGTTTATAATGCTTGTGATGAGAGAAACCGGTTCTAATCATTATGCACATGTGGAAGTAATACAAATGAATTGTATTTTATTTTTAAAACACAGTGGACGAACTATTATAGTTTTCGCTCCCGTAAAAATATCGTTAAACAATCTCGCATCCATCGTTACCTATTTATACGTGGTTTTCACCGAAATATCTATTAAATGTAAAGGTCCCGTGATAAATTTATTTCCGATGGGATTTTCCCCTCTAAACACTGTAATAAGTACTGTTATTTTCTGCGTGTAGAAAGGCAAACACCCTTCATCATTTCTTAGGTGTATGTTAAGAATAACAAAAAGTGCCTAAGCTACGATTAAGTAATAATCGAAACCCGCGTAACACATCTAGTAACACAACCAGCGAAATAACAAAATTTTAAATATAATTTTATATGAAAAATGAATTTTCACAAAGCGATCGTAATAATAGCAAAGTATTGAACATAAAACTACTTCTTCTCGATTAATAAGAATAATTTTAACATTTAATAATAATTTTATAACTCTTTTACCCTATATACATGTTAATATTTTAAAACTACCAAAAAGTGACAGAATAAGTAATTTATTTATATACATAACAACATAATTGTGATCTTCCTTTCTCTGTCTTTTCATATTATATAAGTCGTGTCGGGACAATATTAATATTACTAGAAAATGTTGTGTTGAGGTGGCTTATAATTAATACCGCATCCCTAAGTGTATGTACCAATAGACTGGAGATACTCAGAACAAGGACCGGGGCTAATAAATAAGAGGCTCAAGGTAAGGAACATGAATGGTGGCGTCATCTCTCTCCGCAATCCGGAGCGCCTTGTGCCCACTGTGCACAGGACAATTACATTAGGATCGTGATACGAAATTTATCTTTTCAAGTTTGCCGCGGCTTTCCCACGCCGCATCAAGAGTGTTTCAGAATCAAACATTTAATATATTTCTTTTCTCTTACCGTATTTGCTCCCAATGTGGAGCATATATTTCGATTGCCCTAAAAAATCATTTTTTATGACGTGGGCGTATTTTTAATATAATTTACGATAAAACAGTAATGTGGACATAAGTTTATGTTATTTTAACGCCTTCGTATGAAGTGGTTATTGTGCAGTTTGTAGTTTTAAATTCTTTACTGACCATACCATTTAACAGTTCATAATAATATCTATACCTACTATGTAGCAGAAAATACATGTATCAATCTGTCTGTCACAAGAACTCCAAAACAGTGAACAGTAGCTACATGAAATTTCTACATTCAAGCAGCCGTTTCTAGGTCAACTGGGCTATTTTCAATATTCGACTTTTGACATAAACATTGATGGCGTATACATATTGTGGGTGTTAAACAAGGTACGGTTTAAGGGAATATTTTCAACTTTCAACATTACCTTTCATCAAAATAACGCAAACGTCTAAATTTTATCGTCCTCTATTCCAGCTGTGTAATAATTACTAATCTATATATATAAAAATGAATGTCTGTTTGTTGGTTTGTCCGGATCATATAGGCTCCTAAACTACTCAACCGATCGCGACGAAACTTTCAGGAAGGACTTATTGTGATCATGCCGGGAAATACTAAAATAAAATAAATGTTTGTTTGTCCTTTACGCGTTCCTTTACCATTCATACGATTTCTATGAAACTTCGGTGAGTTGTTGTGCACACACCCGTGAAGGGTTCTAAAGAAAAAAAATTGAAAATCTAAAATTGAAAAAAATAATCAAATACGTACATACAGCGACATCTAGGAAAAACCTTCTGATTTATTCGTGTACGCACCAGACGAAAAACAAAAATATTGTGTTATAACAAGTGTGATATTGAAACTCGGGTTCAGGTCGGGCCAGACCTGAAGATGATGGGCTCGAACCGGGTAAGTCTATGAAATTTCGGCCTGTGCAGACCTCTAATCCAAAAGCAGTTCAATAAACAGAATTAAAACACAAACCCTTTCTTTTTTTGAGTGGCATTGCAACGCATGCCGGGTACTCACTAGTTATATATAAAACGTAGTTTGAGCAAATATATCAAAAACACCTAAACCAAATATAAGGATAAGGTCTTAAAATTAGTAGTGAAGTGATGGTTTATTCTCAACCGCCTTTATATTTCACAATACGGAGAACAAACCTTAATTGGACATAGTTTTCCTAAAACATACTTCTTGTTCTAGTGTCTTTGTGAAGCTCACTTTGCATTTACAATATAACGTGCTGTTACCACTGAAAGCAAACATAAAGTCTTTTTGCACATTTAATATTTTGTATTTCTTACAACATGTATAAACATATTTATATAAATATATGTTTCGGTAGAAGTACGTGGCAGCGTAAAGCTAGGAACCGAGAAAAGTGGAGGGAGCTGGGTGAGGCCTTCATCCAGCAGTGGATCGACCCCGGCTGGAAATGATATAAATACGTTCTCCAAGATTCAATAAAATATTGAATACGCAAAAAGACTCAAAGTTTACTTTGAATGGTGACACTTTTTTACCATTTGGTATTTCAAAAAATGTTTTCTATGAGAACTACTTGTTCCTCAGTTGCTTAACCTCTCTTTATCGGTAGTAGAGATAGAAGGATACGACTAGAACAGAACTAGGGGTTAGCTTATCGTTCTCGTAGCGTTTCATTTTTATGATGGGATGCGTGTACATTTACATATCTATACTGTTTTAAATATATTTGAAATTTTTTGAAAACGTCAGCATTAAAAAATAACAGTTATAAAAAAAGGTTTGAATTTGAATCAAGTCAAAGTATTGATTAAATTTACCGACTTTATGTTAGTTTGGAAGCAATATCGTTTTATGTGGAAAAAACATCCGATTCGTGCTATGGACAGACTTCGCTCATTTCTTATATTTTATATAAGACCTCTTCTAAGACCGCTTTGATTAATCGTCCTCCGTCCCGTGGGAGTATTATTTTCTCATTTCTCCCTTACCATTCATAAATAATGGTTTCCAGATTCAATATTTTTCACTTATTTCTGCCTAATTACGTTCGGAAACTAAATACTGCAATTTCACAATATCATGCTTGTTTATAATGCTAAACTACATTAACAGATATTTAATGCTATTGGTAATTACATCAAATGTCCGATATTAATTTTTCAATTACAAACGTTGAAATAGAATTATTTCTTTTCATATCATTTATATTACACAATAAAATGTGGTCTATTCAATAATATGTAACATTTTCGATGATTTTAGTGGGAACATTTTGAAAATTCATTTTGCATGGAATATTAAAAATTATTAAGATATTTACTCCACCGATTTTGTGAAAAAGTGTGACAAGCGTTTTGTCTTTTTGAGAAGCATTTTCAGACCAACTATAATGTTCAATTTTTATTTACATCTTCGGCATTGATTCTTACTCACTTATTAAATTGACACTCCTTACGTATAATCACGTAAGTGCAAAATATGTGATTATGTATCATTTTCATTTTCGTTGTTACGCAGATATATAGGAAGGCATCAAACAAAAAGGAAAATTAGATTCAATACAGTAGCACTGACATTTTTTCATGTATTTTTCATGTATAAATATAATTTCTCGAAAAATATCTACTGTATTTTTACAATTTGTCATTTACAAATGTTGTATTTAATATTAATATTGTAGAGTACCGCAGGTTGTTCTTGAAATATGTCAAAAAACCTAGTCTTTAAAATAATTTTTATATTTATTATTTATATAAAAAATAGAAAATTATTGATGTACAATCCATTAACATATTATACATCAAACATTGTAAATTAATTAAAGACAAGATATTTAGCAGATTTTACTAACACAACATTAACTATTCGCAAAAAACAAAAATTTCACAATATTATTTTTTTTGCTTTACTCTCAGCAAAATTTTCAGAAATATTATCAAAATATATTTTATCTGCCAATGATAATTCAGCATCTTCAGGCTGTTGTTCTGCCTTGACATTGAGGTTTCGTGATTATCCTAAGATTAGGTTTAAATGTTTATTACCTACGGAATATTCTGTTCAAAAAAGCTGCCACCAAGAGCATATTTTGTCAATGAGTAAAATAAACATTCATTCACCTTTACTGTTATGTTACGATATGAAGCTTTATTTATGTGTAAATATTATGTTATGAAACTTATTTGTTAATTACAAAATTTTGGCGCCTCTCCGGTTGGAATCCACTGGGTTACACACAAACAACAACTTATTATAGTGCTAAAACATTATTTTCTGCCCACCTTAATTCATGTTTACTCATAATTGATTACTGTTTTAACTCTTATTTTTACAAAAACACTCATCTAATAATTTGTAATCCTTAAATAATTATTTAATGCAGTTTTTATTGGTTATTGGGTTTAACAATGACGAATATTATAAAATTTCTATGAGAGTTCAACTGTTGAAAGAAAAAAATTACATTAAATAATGTAGCGTAAAATATTTAAGTATAATAAAATAAAAAATTTGGATTATTGAGATTTTGTACACTTTGTACACACTCGAACTGAGTCCATTCGTGTCCTCAGTTCGAGTCCATTCGTGTGCTCGAATGCCTGAAGATGCCGAAAGGCGAAACCCAGGTCGTTAGTGACAAAATACATGGAAGTGTACAAAATCTCAATAATCCAAATTTAATATTGAAATTCCATCAAGCACCCTCAGTCGATGTCTTAAATTATATAATAAAATAAACCCATAAATGTTTATGCTTAGCCTTAAAGTAAATAATTCCTGGTGATAACTGTATAAATAAATTACGTATTGCTTTAGTGCATTCAATCAAATTCTTTTGTTACAAAATATTAATACTCATATACTGAAATTGAGTCGAGCTTTTGAGAATCAGATATTATTAAATAAACAAATATGTCTTCTAAAACGAGTATAAATTCTTATTTAATTAATATTGTTTTACTACCCATAACGTGATGGTAAATCCTCATAAATTAGATAGGCACTTGAGTAAATTCAAATAACTTAAATACTATATTTAACTTCTATATTAAAAAAAAAGACTAAAATACGTTGAAAGCAATGAATGTAAAGTAAATTTTCAATGATTTCTTATAATACAGTTTAGCACGAAATGAATTACTTATTCTAAAACAAATAAATGTCAAATTGATTTATTCTCTGTAACATTAAATTCAATTACTAGGCATGTGATAATGTGTTTACCATATTTTTGAATATGTTAGTTTAAATTATATGAATTATAAATATTCAACCGGTGTGCTGCGGTACACCATTGTGTGTCTACAACACATGAAGCAATAAACAATGTCACATAATATTATAACTATTAACCGATAAGCTCAGATGACGTTAATCAATTATTTGTTTGTACTTCTTCTAGTTTGTCTATTTGTTTCAGATGAAGCTCATTTTTTTAATCTATAATTTTCAAAAGTATATTTGTTTGGTTTTTGTTTTTTCTTTCAAAAATGGTCAAAAGTGTTGAAAAGATTAAGGACCACGTGACTAGGTTTAAATGAGTTATAATATTTAAAAAGACTTTCTTTAATTGATGAAGGTAAAAAACAGTAAATCTAAATTCTGTTTATGATAGTTACATATGTATTTGTATTTTTGTGGTGTGCAGCCAAATTCTACGCAGTGCTTATATGTACCGTAGGTGATAAAATGTTTTGGAGCAATGGTTCAAGCCATGATGTAGTTTTTTCGTTTGAAATAGATTGAATCCATGCTTTGCTACATATACAATGATTTTATAACGAAATTAAACAATTTCCCATGGAGGTTAGCCGTCTATTTATATTGAAGTTCGTTGCAAAAGCCTGAAGAGAGATGTTGAGGACAATTAAGTGGAGAGGTACGCATAAAACATTCGCTGAACTCGCGGCCACGCCAATCAAGCTCCTTGTTGACAATGGCATTAAGTTGATAAATATTTATACAATAAATTGAATTTCACCCTCGCAGCAGTTGAGTTGAATTTATTCCTTCAGAAGTTGTATTCACTTCCTTAACTTTTACACAATAAACGTTGAATTAAGTTCTTTGCATATTCTCCTCGCTGAATTTGTACCTTGTTATAAAAGGATTGGTATATCTGTCCGGGAGAATGTTTTGAGAAGATTTTTGTTGTCAAGTGCATTAAAAACATTAAATACTTGTTAAATTGATACATAAGGCACTGTCACACTAGAAACAAAATGAGCGACATACCGCGTGACTAGAGGCGGGACATTTACGTCAATTCTGCGGAAACAATAGCGCGTATCATTTTGCCTGTACACACTAGGGCTCACGTCAGATGTCGCCCGACAAGTTATGAGTATAGTTTTTTAGAAGATAAAATTTAGAAGATAGCATCATTTCCCTAAAATGTACAGAGCCGCTGATCAAACACAATGACATTCATTCATAGACTTTGAGTAGAAAAAAATTCTACTGAGTGCCAGCTTTTATTGAAAATCGCCTTTAAGAAAGTACTAATCAGCTCAAAGCATCTCAATAAAACAAAATGAAATATAAGGTAAAAGTACCTTCCTTTATTTGACAGAGAATTAATCATTCACTTTCTAATAAATATAGTCTCTTTCTTGACCTTGAACATTTTTCTAACTAAGCAAAGTAGTACATATTTTTATTCGCTATCACGTTATTGAATCAATTTTATAAAACATTTTGATTACTGTATTGTTGAATATTCCGAGGAAATTTTTGATTATGATATATAAAGAGAGAAAAGACAGTGAATCAGTTTTTTTGGAGAAGAATATTTAAAGCGTGGATGAAGATTTTTTTACCTACTCTTGCTCGAGGAAATTTGAAAGATAAGGAATAAACCCATTATGAGATCGATTCATCTTTTCTAGGTGTGCAGGAAATGAAAACATTCGAACGTCTATTCGTTTTGAAATAAATTCATTAATCGATAGGATAATCAATGTATCAATTTTTGCATTTGATAACTGAAATCCTAGGCCCCAAACCGAATAAGAGTAAAGTCCAAAAGCGATTACCTTTCAGCTGCTTGACCCGAGGATAAGTTAGATAAAAACATATTTATATTAATTACTTAAATGTACAAAAGTTAAATTTAAAAAAAAACTGGTCTATATTATTTATTTAAGTGCCAATATTTGTCACTTTTCGCTAGTAGAAAGCTGTTGCACCAGTCGGCTTGTAGGAGACGACAAGTATCCAATTAGAAAAGCGATGCGAGGTCAGTGCAAAATTATTCAGCGTGGTTTGTGTTCACACTCTAGTCAATTGAATGAGCGGCAATCAACTAAGGCAAATGCATTGGGCAAATAAATGAAATGTATAAGTGTATGTGCAAGTGAATAGGCCAAAATCTTTTTCACAGTCAACATTTTACAAAATTGTACTTACTTCGTTTTCGGAACATTATTTATTTAACACAGATTAATGTATTTATCTCTTAAGGCGAATAAGTAGGTTTTTCTGTCATTTCGCGAAAATCGTTAGTCGTTTTCCGTCGTCTAAAAAAATATGAATCGTCAAAATAAAAAAAAATTCTTTAAATAATTGTACTCTCAAAGAATGTTTTTACACTACTGCATTTTTATTTAAATGAGAATAGTAAAGTTTTTAAGCCTGTGTAGCAAAGAGTTGACACCTGTTTTTCAGAAATGCTTTTTTAGGCTTTACGCCGTGACTAGATTAGGGTTTATTGTAGGTTATCGAGATTTGATGTCTGAGATAAAATTGTATAACAAAGAATTTTTAAGAATCTGATTGTGACGGAATTTACAAAACAACGTTGAATACAACGATTTTACAAAACTTTTTGAATATTTTTTAGGCAACGGAAAACGATTTTCGCGAAATGACAGAAAAACGTACTTAATCACCTTAAATAGAGTTTTAAAAATCTCACAAAAAACAACTGTACTATAATAAATATATATAGATGTCAAATAGATATTCTGAATTGAAAATAAGGATTTTCATAATGAAGTAGCGACCTTCTGAGATTTTTCTTTTATTTATTAATTTAATTTAATGTTTTCTACGAACGAGAGCTTTGTGCGTAGTTTGTACTCGATTTTGAAATTTGCGACGAACTTTCTAACGATTTTTAAAAAAGACTTTCTAGTCAAAAATCGTTTCCCTATTAGATAATCCTAATTTATTTCGAATTCTCGTATTTAAAAGCTGTGCTGGACAATAATAGTCGTATTCAACAGAATTTGAGAATCAATAATATTCTGGGAAATGAGTTCCAGGCCTGAAATGGGAAAGTTGAATTATGCAGTGACTAGATGTACAAGGGTAGGACTTTAAATGTGACAAAAGCCATTAACTTACAGTTTTATAGCTATAATATAAATATTTAAAAATTCATTCCGAGAGATTCACAAGTCTTTTATATTATAAAGTGAATTAAAATTGTATGTACAATAAATAAATACGATGATAGTAAATCTGTAGATATTTAATGGTTCTTTCAATGATGATTTGGAACTCATGATTATTTTATGCTGCATAAAATGCATACGGTAAAAAATAGCAGCACAATTTAACGAAAATCGCTTTGAAAGTAAACGGCAAACCAATATGTCGCAGTTTATAAAAGTTAAGTGATGGCGAGTTGACAAATTCAAACTTTTTTTATATAACATGAATGTATCAAATTATATGTGTGATATAAATAGTGAATAATCATTTTTCATTCAGTATTTAAAAATCGTTGTAGATAAATGTGAATTTAAAAAATTTTGTTTGTAAATAATACAATGAATCCAATTTTACTTTATAAGAATACAACTTTTTTTTAAGATATGTATACACACCTTAAGACCAAAAATATTTATTTATGAAATAAACTATATTAAGACATATAATTAAAGACCTTTTGGTTCGATTCGGAAAATGGCCAGAAATGGCATATAAGATGCAATGTCTTTTGTGATTTCAGTTTGTTGGAACAAGAGGTTCTAAAGCAATTTAATTTTATGGTTTTAAAAGAAAAATGTTGATCCATGTCTAACACAAAATAAAGACTGCTCATGGAAAGTACGGAATGATCTTATTTTATACGAGACCGCTTGTGGTCGTCTTTCCTCTCCAAAGGATAAACTTCCCGTATATATTAATATTTAGTCAATTATTTATGGTTTTACTTGGAAATCTTTGCGGCTTTTAAATTAGTCACGGTCTTAATTCGTATAATTGCTTGATACATCAACCGTTCAAAATAATGCTTCTAATGTCGAAAGCAGCTGATGCTGCTGTACGTTGTGTTCAAAAATATTTTGATTATCTTTTATTAAGTTAATCATTAGTCTTAGTCTGCCATATCAATTGTCGAGTAACATTGTTTCACCAATATTTTTGCCTAAACCCTTTTCATCTTGAATTTCACCGAATGAGATTGTGCGTTAACCTCGACTGTAAACATGTTAATCCCATCAATATCTACTGAGACTAGTAGATGCGCATTGCAAAAAAATCTCTCATTTTATTTGCAAAGACTATGACCATATTCGCTTTACAAAAATAGTTAAAACATGTATGATAATAAATATTACCTAATAATAAATATACCCACAATAATATTTTCTGGACATATCGCTCGTTTTTCGTTTCACCGCTCATGGAAACATCGATTACACCACGAGCCTGGGGCAGTTTCTTGTAAACATGTTTTCCTCTCGTCAAATTGCGATAAATATACACCGGAGACGTTAAGCCAAAGATGATTCACTCAAAATAATGTATAACCCTAGGGCTTATATTTTTATCAAGTTTATGGCCGTTGACTCCAATTGGCGTAAACACTTCTTTCCGAACCTCTTTTGCATCCAACTTTCTTACCAAGGGTGTATATCTTAATATATTAGGCCGGTAGCATACTTCACATATATGTGCACCCAAAAGTTATTTACCCCCGTATTCATTAATCTTTTTCATTAATCTTCTTGCACTTTCTTCGATTAAACGCTTTTTCTTAAGCCCGTTTTACTACCACATTAATTTAATCTAACAATTAAGTATATATATATGTATATATATATATATATATATATATATAGCTATGTGCTATAATTAACTAGCCATTTACAATTCCTATTAAAAAAGAATTATCAACTATCAGCTTGTTCTGGGTCGCATATCGAAAATTGACTTTAAACAGATCATCGGTGTTTTAATACGTTTATTTGTAAACTACAAATAATACTAAGCAGTTATTTATTATTACAGTTTTATGGATTCAAAAAATATCAAAACTTAATATTTATTTACCATAGTATTTCTCAAGCCACTGTAATAGAAGATTTCAATGATAATATCCATAAAAGCTTATAATCTTACTATGAAATCATAGACGGGCTTTTTTTTGTGTTTGGATTTCTTGGTAAAGAATTATTGATCTATTATTTATATGTAATATAATATTTATTCACTCCTATATATTTATTTATTATCAGCCTTGCTTCATCTCAAATTTGACGGTTCATGAAACGTAGTTAAAAAAAAAATATTTCTTATAGTTGCGAAATTCTGTCTTGATTTAATATTACTACATCAGATATATTATCTAATCAGAATTCAATAAAGACTTTTGTCTGAAAAAACAGATTTGTCTTCAACGTAATCAAAATTCAATAAATAAAACAATGCTTTGTATTTATTTATATTTGTATACAATATAACGTTTCTTGATTTTCACCGTGCTTAAAGACTCAACTTTTGTTTTTTAAAAAATAAAACATAATGCATCTGTACTACTTCCACATTTTTATAATGATCAGGACCCGTTTCGCTCATCAAGAGCATTATCAGTTGATAATGCTCGTGATCTTTCCACCAATAATTGACAGTTAACACCTTAAAAGTAATCAACTTTTGGCTTAAAAGTTATTATCGTGCAACGATGCATTACTTAATTGATTTAATTGATTTCTGCCATAGTTAATATTCATCGCTACAGATCGCTTGCGAGCTATTTTCAATACCTTGAATTTCTCTACGCGAAACAAAGTTTGCTCAGAGGCTAACTACTCTCGAAGCTACTTTCATTTTAGCATACTTTTATGCAAATACCTTAGGATTAGTAATTTTTGAAATTGCTTTGTCCAAAGAATTATTTCATTTCTTATGGTTCTTTTATTGTAAACTTTTTACTTTACAAATAATTTGCATGTCTGTATTATTTGTAAAATAAGCTGCCTTGGAAATAATTTGATGATAAGCCTGTGTATATTTACCTTTCTTGTTTTCATGCTAAAAAATCCCTTCGGATCTCATGTAGTCACATTTTGTCTCCGTGTGGGTTTTGTTGTATAAATGCATTTATAAAGCGAAATGACAATTTCAAAAAGTGAAATACGGTTTTATGTAGTATTAAGTAATTATTTTACGTCATATTTTGTGTGTAAAACCTGAAATACATATCAAACTATGCAAAATTATCGAAATACACAACAAACAAAATTTTTCATAGCAGAACAAGCTCGAGACGTATCTCGGTGCCGATTGAAAAAAAAGCGGTTCTATACAGTACGTCATTCATCTCGGCTTGTTACTATCCTATGCTTATTGTTATTATACTATACTTAGTAATATGTTATACTATAATTTTATATTTTTTGTATAGGATGTTTCACAAATAATTAAATGGTTTAAAGGCCGAAGTAACTCATTGTTACACCATGAATTCAAAAGTATTGGCGTCTACATACTAGGAGACATTTAATAATTATAAATACTGACACAAATATCTGTTATAGAAACATGTACATAACTTTCTATCCAATGTCCAATGATATAGAAATATTAAAGAAATAGTTTAAGCAGAAAGCTATCATTAGTAAATATTTTAAGGTATTTATTTAAGCAACATCAAAATAAATTGTTTGCGAAAAATTCTTTTTATCAAAAATTCTAAAAATTCCCTTAAAACATTTTAATTTTGAGCTCTCTAGACGTGACGAAGAATTTTGACAATAATAGTTATTACGTTTACTATACAACTTGTTACCAAGCAACGGGCCTTTGCTCTACGCTAGAAGTAATTTCAACATTTCATGACGTTAAGGCCCTTATTCGAGGCCTCTTTACGGCGCTGGTCATGACATCATTAGGCCACGGCGTAGGATATTTTAGGAATTTATTATTGACGAAGTGCCCACTTTCTGGCACGTGGAATTGGGAATGTAGTATATTGATGTGAAAATTTCTTCTCCCTAGTGTTTACGTTTTGCCAAAATATTTACCTCGGCTTATCCATCTGAATTGAACAGACACGCGTGTTGACGCTAGAAATATAAAATATAAAAATAATAATAAACTAGTTCGCTAGAACTACGTTTTTGCATTAAATAAATAATGAATTCAGTTGAATAAAATATAGATACACCGAGTCATCTTTTCGAGTGAATTTATATTACCATTATCACTACGTATGAAATATCTCATGTAATACAGAGTACATGGAAATTTGCGATATGTTGAATCTCTATAACTTTGTTGGAAAATCAAAAAAAAAATAATTTAGTCAACCTAGACGGTCACTGTTACAAACCAGATGACGTCAGTTGAGTAGATATACCCGGCGGTAATCCCCGGCTGAACGAAAGGCGCGTTTAAACACACTTATTTTGCATTTGTCTACGTAAATTTTCAACAACAAATTGTACACTTTTTTCGTTCCGCTTTAAGGAAATTAAAGGTTTATTAACCAATTTTAGTTTTCCATACATTCTTGATATCATTTTAATATTTTTTTTTGGAACCAATATATCAAATTATAAAGAAGTAAGGTATTTTTTTATGCAATTTTGTTTTACTCATCAATTTCTGAAACCAATCTATTGCGTAAAAATAGGATTAGGTGTGTTTTCAACTCAAGGAGAAATGTCACGTACACCCATGTCCAAATGTAAATAGATAAAATTTAAGTATTGACATTGCCAACACATGTATCCAGACCCATCTGATGACTAGAGCTCACCACTAGTCCACATAGGCTGACATATAAATATATTTCGTAATGGAGTACTACCAAATAAATGCTTACTAAATCAATCATCAAATAATTGCTGAGTAATCGGTGACTTTTAATTCTTAATATATATTTTTTAACCATGTCCGGTACCAATGTAAAGCACATCGAAGGCGTACTGACAAAACGCATTATGTCAGTTTTTGATGATTTCTCGTTGAATATCAAAATGTATGCAATTTGAAGCTCTACGCTCTGGTAGAACGAAGTCATAGAATAAAGCATTGGAAAAAAGCAGTATTAAGTTGTATTATTATTTTTTTGTTTTGGCTATATTTTAATTTAAATCATGAATATCATGATTTTTATGCCAAAAAGATTATTCTTTATAACCTACAAAATCTTTTTAAAAAAACAACTCTACTTTGGAGAGAGAGAATTCTTTGAAAATTTTTTTTTAAATGTAATTATCCCAGGACTTGTTTTAATGATTTGTCATTCTTGAATGACTTGTGGATTCTGTCAATATACTGTCGATATATACTCTTAATGGAGGTATCTCAAGATAAGTTTGTTTTCTACGAGAACTGTTTGTTAGTCAGATTAGGGATAGAAAGATAGGACTAGAACAGGAATAGTATCAGTCAATCGTCTTTGATACGCCTCTAATCATTCTTAATATGCTTATTATTAAAATATTCTTTAGTAAAATAAACCGAATCACAAAAAGTAGCTTTAATTGAAAATCAATGATCTCACCGACTTGTATTCTGAAGCTGCAAACAAACTTGAAGTAATTAAAAATGAAACGAAACACACGCCTTACCTTAGTCATAACTTTGCTTGAATATTTGTTAAAGGTGGCTCATAGATTTTCATTATTTCAAAAATATTAATATTTTATTTTCAAAGTGTTTGCGAAATTTCTCTTCAGTCGTGTTTCATATAAGAGCATTTTACGTAACTCGAAACAAGTTATTTTGCAATATCACTGCTATAGGATAATCAGGCCCGCCCGATCCGAATAAGTCGTTTTAATCCTAGACTAAAACGTTTATGTTTAAGGTGATACTTTAGGGAAATGTCACACCCGAGCGAAGATCCGAATGGTATCATCTGGACTATATAAATGATTATCTCTATTCGATTCGAAATCCCAAATTTATATAAATATTAAAACATCATTAGGAAAAATTATTACTAAATTAAAACTGACACTATTTGAATATATTCGAATAGTTTTTGAAGTGTGAAAATAGTATTAAAAATCCGTTTTGAATAATTAATACTTTAATAAAACATTAAAATCCTTAAGAAACCGTGCTCATTTATAATAAAAACCACATTAATTTAAATTTTAAACCACTGATATACATCCTAGTCATAATAATTTACTATTAATATTTTCCCACTTTTGTGAAATCCAAGATAGAGACAATATAAATATACATTCCAATACTGTTCCATTGTATGACAATATTTAAAATTTGCAGCTGCGTCGGATTACTTTATCAGTATTTTTTAATTACTGAAATTACGGCATATTCAAAGGGTTTTTTTTAAGTCCCGAGTCACTCGTCAAACTCAAGATACTGAAAGCGCCCGAGTTGGGTAAAGACAAAAAAATCACCATGCATTATTCTGCATTATTATAAATCTGGAAAAATTGCGATGTGATCTTTCGTCGATTTTTAAAACTCGTTCATTAAAAATGATTACAAATAGTATTCGAATAGTTGCCCAAATATTCGAATATTCGAGTTGCAATTCGTTTCAATCCTACCCACTAAAGAAGACACTGATGACGTATAAATATGAAATCATGTTGTCAATGGATTCTGCAGTAACTTTGAAATTCATTTTTAATATAAAATTATAATTGACATATATTTTTTTCATCTGGTCTTATGATATTATAAATATTATTATAGAGTTGGTAGAAAGATGCTTCTCAAAGAGGCTTAACACAACCAATGGAATAACAAAGATATCAATTTTAATTAAATATTAATATGAAATATTGATATTTACAGCAAAATACCAGTATTTATTATTACCAATAACATTTTATTGAAAAATTAAAACTTGTCATACACTTACCAGTTGACGTAATACAACTTATGTTGAGCTCTTTCATTGGGATTCTAAATGGATGACATCGAGAGTGGGCGTTGATAGAAATACGAGTAACAAGAATTAAAAGGTTATTATATATTTTTTATCTTCTAATTTAATAGCTTTATAAAATTTATTCAATAGGAACTGTGCTTAATCACATTCAATTACGGTATCATTTCTTAAGCGAATTGACAAAATACAAGGTGTACATTGGAAAATTACCGCCCCAGGTTGTAATAATTTCGCCTTTATTTTCCTTTTATGCGATATTCCAAAGGAGTTTTCGGATCCTTTCTTACTTTATGAAAATCGTTTTACACGTGTCGTACAGAACACTTCATTTACATTAAATTTTTGGCTAAAACCTACCATTTATTTCGAACACCGTTCACAATAAAACTTGGCCGATTAAATTAAACATAACAATAAAAACTTATATGAGAGAGTTTTAGGCGTACACGTTTTACATTTAGACAATATAGTTTTAATCAATATCGGTTTTAAACATATTTACGTCGGCAAACTGTTAAGATTATCTCATTCCTAATTGAGAGTTAAAACTAAAAATATATCACTATTTCTCACTGTGAGTGATGACATGACACCTTTGTACTCGAATCAAATATTTGAATCCTCGAATAGACGTTTCAATACACTGTGTTTTTCCACTCCGATATCGAGCGAAATATATTTTTAAGTAAACCGGATTTTGAAAGGTGGTTAACGCCCTGTTTTAAGTTAAGGGTATCTTAGAGATAGAAACAAAGCACAGGCATCCAAGCCTTTTTATACAAATTTTTAAGTCGATTAAAAAATCAATTTACCAAATACACTCAATATCCGATCTGTTTACTATGTTTATAAACTGAGTCTTTGTCAGTGCCATGATTCATTACCGTAAAATAGCACTAAAATGATACAAGCGTTGAATAACATTCATTTAAAATTTAATGTAGTTGCGTGACCGAGTTTGTCCAGAGTTCTATTGAGCTATTTATATATTATAGACAATTTAAATAGATTCAGGTAGAAAATTAACATCATTTTTATAACTATTTTTCACATAAATTAGATTGTTTTTAACGCTCATCTTTTGCAATAAGGTAATATCCGAGTTAAAAAAAATATGCGTAATGTGCCAAAAAATATTGAAACGATTTTTTCGGAAGTATATTTTTTGGCTAAGGACCTATATCTCGGAAGACGGAAATGGGCAATAAGTCAGATTTAGTTGAAAAAGTTGTTAGCCTGCTTCCCAACGTCCTATCACGTGTCCTCGCTCAAGGTCTTGAGTATTCTTTAATACCGCACATTTCTTTTATCTCAAAGCATTATTTTAATTAAATATTTTCCACACAACTTAAGAAGAGAAAGATTCTACTGTCATTGGAATTAAAATTATTCAACAATTTGATAAAAGAACAACAAAAAGTTAATTCAATCAATGCATATATAATATACATTATTATTTATTGTCTACCATATACGTAGTTGGCTGTGACTACGGATGTCTCGGAATCATTTCCCGGTGCAGACAGTTTCATAAATTGACCTTTCAATTGATTTATGGATTTCTGTTCGTATTCTGAGTGTTTGTGATGTCAGGTAAGATGAAAACGTGAATTAAAATTAAAAAATATTCAATAATATGATATTTTAAATACTGTTACAGATAGTTCTTTGAAAGGCGTATTAGACCAAAGACCCAACTTAATGTCGACAAAAAAACTATCCAAGCGCAAAGTGCATTTGTGCTTTTACAAAATTTTATTGTTAAAAAGCTTTCAAGATGAGCTTCAATACGCTATGTGAATTTTGCTGCAGGGCAATGAGAGAAAATGGATTTTCATGCAATCTACTATTTCAAATAATAACATTAGTTAGTGCTTAATAGTTCTCTTTTTTATGTAATAAATCGGATTCTAATGATGTAACACCATAATTTGAATATAATACCGAACCTTCAAAAATCTTTTGTCAGATATGCAACAACATCGGCAATGAACGCATATTTTCTTTTATTGACTTCTCGGTAGATTTTATATAAATTTTGGCTAAAATAGTGAACACGCCATTTCTTATACTTATATAATTAGTATCGGCGATTCTACGCGTACTATATTCGATTGAGAGAAGATGTTCTGAATCTAAGTAGTAGCTCGAATCCGGCAAATGTGTCATTCGTTAGAACCATTATTTATAAATCCATTATCCAAATCAATACTTCACGACATCTATGAAGTCGTGCAGATATAAGTCAACTCACAGGCCCAAATGCAATAGCTTGAAGAAGTCAACAGGAGTACTGGAAAACTTGCCAAGAACACCTGAAGAACGTTATTGCAGAACAAATAGACGATAGTCATGTAGGGCAGTGCTTCCCAGAATCATGACTCACGGCCAGGTATGGAACCACAGAGTTTTTGTGGAGAGCCGTGGTATGTTTCAGTAGAACTACAAATACTTATTTATAAAAAAATCCAATTGTATATTATTTATATATCGTAGGTATTATATATATATATATATATCTGAATGTGTTATGATTTTGTATGTTTGCATAGTAATAATCAGTGCCGAATAAAGTTTTTTATTTGCATTCATTTTCCAGACTTTGGGGACAAAACAATCTTTCGGATTCTCAAATGATGATAGTTTACAAACACTGAGAAAATATGTATTTTTATTTATTCAATAAAATAACTTTAAACAGACTGCTAACTTCTACTGAATATAAACAAAAGTATATTTTTAAGCCTACTTATAAGTTTAAAAGCTTCAAATATTCATCTCACCTCAATTGATTACAGTCAGGTTGAAACTTTTTCCTGATTAATGGTTCTTTCAGTGTAATGTTTCTTCACAAATTTTGTATTCTAAGTCATTCAAAAATATAAAAAAGTAGAATTATTTTTGTAGACAATCAAATTCATTCATTTAAATTACTAAAGAATTAACTTTAGTTCTAAAATTATAACAAAGCAATTTATCTAATTTAATGAATTGTGGAAAATTTTAAAGTCATATTTATTGTTTTTTTATCTAATTTAACATAACATCAATGTTGATTTAAAAAATAGCGCATAAATTGCTGTTTGATCTGTTGCTAAAAAGAACTTATAAATCACGTAATACAACATTAAAATTACAATAAAGATTTTAATACATCTTTTACACTTGGCGTATTTTAGGAAATATAATAATACTACATTTACATCATACAATATTCTTTATTAACGACCTTAGTATTATTGACTATGGGCACTTCTGTGATGCCATCGAGTTCACATAAGTTATCGAAATACCAAATACGTCGGAGAAAAGATTAGAGACAAAACAAATTTAATTATGGCACTATGCAAATTGAAAATGTATTGTTTTTTTTTTTTTTTTTTTTTAATTTCGAGACTCTTCAAAAGGAAACAATAAAATAACCAGTATTCACTTCAAAGCCGAATTTTGCAATTTAAAATGAATCAAAATCAAAACTGCTTCATGTCTTGCGAGATGTAGTGAAGTTTGACTTAATACCATTTTACAATTACAGTAAATATTTGATTACATTTGTCTTACTACGAATATTGAAGTGCATTTCATTACGTATAATAGAAATACGTTAACATTCTAACCTGTAGAATATTTCAAATTCAGCACATCTGTAATGTCATTTAGTCTATATAAGTTATCTTAATTCCAGGTACGTCAAATGTAATGCAGACAAAATATATAAGAGAGCACAGTTATTAAATTATGCAAATTGAAAATGTGCTATTTAAGATTCATTTCACATTCAGTTTTCACTCAAATTAAAAACAGTATGAATATGCATTAATAACCAAATTATTCAATTGTATTCTCACTCAATTTTCGAGTAGTTGAGTGTGTACTACACAGTCACCCCAGAATTTAACTTGTATATTGATCAAACTGAACTGAGTTCAAATCAAACTAGATAATGCTGAATATACCTGGTAACCAAAACTCGAATCTTTGTAATAGTAAAAGGTAGTTTTAGTACGTGAATGATACATTTTTATTAAACTCCTTTGCTCACTTTTAGGGGCAGTTTGGTTACAAACAGAGAGCACTTGAGTCAACGTGTTCTTCCCGCCACATAAATATATCTGCAATAAGATTTGAGGTTATTTTTATTTTGGGGTCTGCGGCACTATTTTGGCAAAGAGTCGGTCTTTAGAAAACAACTTGAGAGCGAAATATCAGTGTTTACGGCCGATGCGCATAATAATGTTTAGTAGTATCTATGACTATACCGTAACCGACAAATAGAGTACAAGAAAACATTGGAAATATTGATTTTGTTTAGGAATGTCGTAAAGTAAGAATATTTGTTATCACGAATACAACAAATAAACATTGTGCGAGATTCTTTTCATATTAAGGTTTTATTGTATTTGTATCGAATTCAATAGATTTTTAATTCTTAATGTATGATGTAATTGAGGAGCTTGGTGGAAGAACTACTTAATCTCCGAAACGTCTTCTGAGATATTCAATGTTAATCATATTAAAATATTTTCTTACTACTATATGATACGTTAACGTAGAAGTATGTTTGATATAATATTTTTCCATTATTCAGGTACTGAAATACTGAAAAAAAATACTATGTTTCGAAAATGACCCCATGTATTATTCCACCCGGCAAAATAAAAATTAAGAAATGTGTTTTTTTAAATAAAAAGTAAGTAAGTAAAAGGAATGATAAATAAAAAAATTAAATAATTTTCTTTTTAGTGAAATAAAATCCACATAATCCTTAAATGTATTCGATTAAGAGACCATTAATAAGCAATTTCTGGTCTAAGGAAGCAAATAAGAGAGAGAACATCATTTATAATTTATGATATTTATGTTAACTACTATTTTTAGGTATCGTATAATGTATGTTTATATTTAAAAACGAAAACATGCTTTCAGAAAAATTATCTGACTAATAAATGTGAGGTTATAATACCATCAAAATGTCCGCATAATCTTAGATGGAAAAAGAGCTTGTGAGGTGCTCCAAACTTAAATGACTGTAGCTTGCTCTATTAACAAAATACAAATATAATTTTATAGTAGGGCCAGTAGCAATTGCTAAATACATCATAATTTGAAAAAAAAAACAATTAAAGGAATTTTAAGTTGTTCTTTCACCAAGCGTCTCAATTGTTATCAATAAGAGTAAGAGTTTTTCGATGTTGCACTTCCATTGACAGGTATTGTCTGCATAAGTAAAAAATGATATCTACGATCCGTCATTTTATAATCACTGTGAACATGTTTGTCATTTTCAATAATGTACATGTATTTATATTTTGATCTCGTGTAAGCTGAAAGTTAAGTAATTACTATTATAATTCTTACTTGGTAGATATTAATAAGATTTGTTTGTCTGAAGGTGCCACCTAAAGAAACAAAACGCGTCGCAGACAAACATGTGGTGCTGTTTGCAAAGCAATTATTTTTTCAAAGTCATAAAGAAGCAACTTTATTATTAGACGTATCATAAAGTACCAATAAGGTGAAATTCTTATTTAAATTGCAAAAACATATTATAAAAAATCCATAGGTACACCTTGGAGCTGAAACAAATACAACTCAGTACATAAATCTATCAGTTCCTGCCTTGTATTCGAGAGATGGCGTACACTAGATTACAGTCAGGATTCCGAAACGTAACGTACGTAAGTTACTTATTTGTTATGTGTAATTTTTTTTAAGCTGATTCAAATGTGTGAATGTACCAGAATGTTCCAAAATTTCTGAAATAGAAGTAATAACCATTTTGACTTCAGTCAATTTATATATTTTTGTTCGAAGGCACGGTTGTTTATGATGTTTAAAATCCCCCCTACTTATTCGATATGAAAAACGGGTTCGTAGCGAAAGCTATCAGCTAGCCACTAAATCAGTGTTTGCTCTATTTTTCTATCTCTACTCCCTTTAATAAAGAAAGGGTGAGAAACTGAGTAACCATTAGTTCTATTTGAAAACTTTTGTTGAGATACCTCGATTTGTAAGCTATGTGCTTCATATTGGGAGCGGACATGCTTTAAAAAATATTCAGAATAATAAATGGATCAATGTGTGATAAAGCAATTGAACTATTAATGCAAATGGGTTTTGAAATTAATCATCAAATTAATAGTAAATTGCTTCTGAATAAAAATAGGATAAAAATACTCGGAAATACTTTAAAACCTTTCATTGTTAAAATACCTATACTGTATTAAAACATCTTGCAACTTACCGCGTTCGGGTCAGATGAGCACTGAATATTCGTGAAATCTGAAGACTTATAAACTTGCTTAAATATAATTCATGATCTCTAAAAGTTACTGCCAATTCGTGAAATTTTACCAAACACTGAAAAAAAAGCTTTTTAAAGACTTACAATAACGAATAATTTAAAGACGCAATATGCACATATTAAGCCTTAAATCTTAGCTTAGTTATCTTAAAGACCAAATTGACATAAATCATAGATTAAAAATAGCACCATAAAGACTCTAGATTATCTTTAGGCAAATATTTAATATAGGGTTCATAGTTCACTAGTCGTGGATTGTGATATTTTTGATTTCATGGGAACGGAATTGGGTGAAAGGCGGTTAGAAAAGCTCTTTCAAGGCAGGTCGTTAATCTTACCACGTCCATACTCCAGTGGCCGAAGAATCTCTTCGATTGATTGCATGCACTACACCATTTTATATCCATTACACACAGTTTGCGGCAGTAAAAAAACCATTCAATTAGGTATAGTGTTACTAAATCATGTCTGAAGAGTTTATTGTGTAGATTAAATTTAAAAAGTACAGATTTTAATGTCGTCATATAAGAAGCGTCTAGTTTGGGAATCCTTTACTTACCATATCGCTACTTTATAGGAAACCGGAAAAATATTGATGCATTTTTTTAGGTTAATTTGAAACTGTATAAAATTTAATATTCTTAGCTTTCTGACTAACACTTTTATAGAAAGCCGAATATACAATAAAAAAGATTGCGTACAGATTCATCGTTGGTTCATTCATCACAGTTTCTTTCAATTCACTAATTTCTAGGTAATATTACAAAAGACAGAACTTTTAAATTTAGGCGTAATAAAAAGACAAACAATGAACATCATTTAAAAGACGACGGCAAAGACGATAACATGTGAACTCATTGTTATGATTTTGACAGCTCACGGGTTGGAATTTCCGAGCAGACATTTTAGGATTTTTGGATGTCTGTAATGTTTCGAATCTTTTCCACTCATCACTTCTTTAATCTGAAAAACTTATATTAAGATGCTTCTAAGGCGTTCGTATGCTTTAAAGTGGTTGAGGGTTGAGAACATGGTAAAAAATATATTGTAGTTGCATAAAATAGTACTTAACTTTAATTATTTTATTAATTTTAAGATAAAAAAACATTTTGTGTGAGGGAATAATTTTCTGAACCATTTTACGTTATTTGAAATCACTATTTATTTCCATCAGCTTAAAATAATGAAAATGAAAAGAAAACTTTCAAAATATTACAAAACTTGTGAATCCTTACGGAGGTTAGCCTTAAATACTAACCGTATGAATTTTTAGCCTGCCCTGTTAAAATGGGGGATGAATTTTGTTGTAATATTTCAAAAATGAAAAAATCCACTTTCACGCAGCGATGTGTAAAATATGTCCTGGTGCATTAGGGTTTCGGACAAAGGTCTACACCCTAGGTCGAGTCTTTGCACTAGTTTAACATTATAATCATACTTTTAAAAGGAAGAATATGACAATATTTTTATGATAGCATTCGTTTTGCAATAGTTCCTGGATAACGTCATTTCGAACAACCTTTGCTAAGGATTCCAAATATTTGTTGAAAGTAAACGTTCTAATATCGAATATTAAATCTTTATATAATAGTGCTGAATAATATATTTTATTATTTGTATAATTTTTGTTCAATGTTTTTTCATAATTCCGGTAAGGTTTTTAACTCATTTTAATAGTCACCAGGATTCTTGAGTAAGTATTATGGTGTTAAAATAAACAAATAGATTATCTGATATCAAAGGTGGATGCGGAAGAGGCCGACGGCCACGCCGGTCTTCAATAAGTCGCCCTAAGAGATAAATCTTAAAGTAACGAGCCAGGCTCGAACATTTTAGTTAGGGACTGGGCATGTCTAAAATAAGCTAAGTAAGTTCTTCAAACTTACGCCAACATCACGAGCGATTTTTGTCAAGAATTGAACTTTTGTTAATGATTCAAAGACAATCATTCTCGTATGGGATTTTTTCTTAAATGTTTTCCCCACACAAAGCCTTCAGCTGACAGAATCTTTTAGATAGCAGTACGTAGCTAGCTTACATGCAGGAAAGGGATATAAAGACTTAGTCTGTACCCACCCTAGCACTGACTTTAGCCAGGAAACTAGGAGACCGCTTCGCGGACTCCACATAATAGCTTCAGTAGGGAAGTAGAGGTAGGAAAAAAAAAAATCTGATATCAAGATTTAATGCGATGCCAAATGATATTTATTTTAATCCAGTGTTGTAATATTCAAAATAGTATTGTGTGTCTCTTCTGAAACAGTATATACTTATGGCTATGCTAATTTAGGTTTAAGCATAGTTCTGTTATCAACTAACAAATAATATTCAGATTTGATATTTCTATTCAATTATAAAAGAGTTCTCTCAAGTAAATCCCAATTCAATCAATAATTTAAATAACTTTATACGATTGACGAATAATTTATTGAATAACCGAGTATCAAAAAAGAGCCGAATATTCGATTGGGATCCCAATCTGTTGCCCAGTGCCAAATTATACTTGTAGAAATGAAATATTCATCTTATGTTACATTTAGTCAATCCATATCAAAAAGACTACTGGCAATGAATGCATTTATCACAAAATAAATCTTTATGTAAAGGATATATGTTATTTTGAGCAATGATATATTTACTTTTCAAATTCATATAGTTTTATTCGATTCTTGAATAAATTATTAACCAAAGAAATCAGAAAAAAATCTAACGATGCAGTTACAATAAAGCATATTATTTATTAAATCATTTAAGTTGTGAACTAAGATGATGTTCAAAATACGCAAAAACTCAAATATACCATCTTGATAGCTATTTCGATTTTAAAATTTATTTGACTAATATTCCTTATTATAATGAAGGTATACGAAGTAAACTTCAATTCAATCAATAAAATAGATGGAAATTAACGTGATTTAATGTGAAGTCTAAGTTACAATATTATTTTTTCACAAAGTAATATTGTTCGTAAACTTGATGAGTCGTTTAAAAAAACAGACAGTTTATCCGAAACTAGATTGTGAGTTTGGTGCGATATGTTTCATTACCATTGTCATTTGCCTATTATATAATAATTGAATCACTCACTTTATAAAAATTATTTCACACATTATATCCTGCTTTCGTGAAACATAACACTGATAATACCTTAACCCTTTGGCCGCTGACCGCTATATCTTTCATACGAGTAGTTGCGAAGATTTTCTGAGACAAAAGGCTTGAGATAAATTTATGGATCCAGCGTTTTTTTTCACACTTTACCCACTCGCATTTCAAAGCTTTTTCATGTTTTATGGATAAAATCGAGTTTTACGCTCACCTGTAATACTTCTCTGAATAAAACAACATATACGCTCGGTAAGTATGACACTGTCATAAATTGCCTTAAACAAGTCTAGGAAATGTTAACTATATTAACTGTTTGAATATATCATCTAATAAAGACATTTGTTTTATTTTTAAATAATACATAGTAACGAAATAAAATAATCAACACAAAAATGACAAAAATTAAAACAAGTTCAATCCCATAGTAGCACAACATTAATTGACATTACCATACCCACTCTCCAATGAAACATGTCAACATAAATTATTTTTACGAGATTGTTAGGAAATCAGTCACTTAAGCGCTCTCTTTGAAGGATAACAGTAATAAAAATAAAAAAATAATAATCAATGAAGTGACATTGAACACAAAAGTTTCGTTGAAGTAATTGTTATTAAAATTAATTTAGACAGGAAAAAATATATGCAAGTAGATAATTTTATTAAATTTCATTATTCTTTATTTAATCGTGGAAATAACGATTTTAAAACAATCATTAATCATAGCCTTAGTATCGATCATTATTTTACGCAATTTCAAATTGAGGAGTACAGTTTCTAGTGCAATTAATAAACGTTTCTCTATTAGAATATCGTTAGCATATACACTAATATGTAGACTTTAAATTCATTCAAACTTTTAAGTAAATATCATAATTTTTTTAAACAAACCAAATACCACGCAGCTGTGTACTGGTTCGCAGATCCATCATCAGTGGAATTATAATTATTTTTAATATTGAATAATATTCTAACTATTGTTGTTATGTATTATGATATAATACGATAATATCGTCTTCTCGCGTTCTCGCTTGAACGCTTCTTTTAAACATTAATTTGTCTGACATCTGTCAAAAATAATATAACATAATATTAACAACTAGAGTTATTGTGAATATTTTCTCATTAGTTTCATAAACTGTAATATACAATATAATTACGCTATAAACAGTGTTATTATTTAATTGTCTAATGAAAAAATATATAAATGTCTTAAAAGTTAACATAAGATTAACAAATCAGATAAACTCTATGTTCTTTTATCAATAAACGTTAGTATCAGTAACATAAATAAAGTTTTTGTTTTTTAAAACGTCATTTTTCCGAACTTTTAACTTCGAAAATTATCGAAAGTACTAAAAACAAATTTTTTTTTCAATAATAAAATTGATTCATTTGATTTTCTACAATTTGTTAATTCGAAAATTCATATTTTTCTTAACAGAAAACAGTTTTTCAATTTATTGGAAAAATCAAAGTTCATCTAGTTCTAAGCAAAAATGTGATAGATCGTGTATACATTCATTATAATATCAAGAACAAGGATTAACTAGTGGCAATAAATTAGTTTGTACAACTTATATAAAAGCCTTATACTAATGAGATTATGAGTAACTCTTCCATTCTAGGAAACATGAGTATTAAAACTTTAATAATCCGATTTATGCCTTTGAAAACCTAGGAACATTTTTTACGCTACATTGAAATTTTATCAATAACCATCTGTCGGTAGTATCAAAATGAAAAAAATATCTACTTTCAGAAAAACAAGTCTTAAATGGTTATGAAGTAGAAAAAAAAGTATCCACTGTTAGAATGTAATTTAGAAGTTTGACAACAATAGTCTAAAAAAATACTTATGTAACAGTAATATTTTTGATTGTAAATAAACTTCAAATATCGTAAAAATCGTAGATATTTTCATTTCAATAGTATAATAGAATGAGTCAGAGAAACCGTGAGAATGTTATAAATATAAGAAATCTTACTTAATTGAACAAGAAATAATTCTTTTTAATTGAATTCTGAGTCATATTTTACGGCACTTAATTAAAGGAGCTTAATTATCATCCCATATAATCGCGCAATTAATGAACCTATACTTAAAAAAATGGTTTATCAAAGTAAAACGATGAAGATATTAAACTGACATTTTATAACCCTATAAAAATAAACCCTAATAAAATTAATCTACTTCTACTTTTTATTGATTTTCTCTTCATTTCCTCTAGTTATAATACTTATAAAAACTTGGATAAGGTTGTAGAAACTAAAAAAACATAGTGTCGTAAAAAATTAATAAAAATGCAAAATGTATTTATTTACATAATTAGATATCCGAGAAGTACCAATAAAATTATTGGGTACTCGTTTGCACGTTCGAAGATTCGAGTCCCAGAACGGAAACTTTTATTTTGTAAAAAATAAAACACAATTTGTTTGTACTACTTCCACATATTTATAATGATTAGGACCGGTTTCGCTAATCAGTTGATAATGCTCGTGATGAGCGAAATAAATATGTGGAAGTAGTACAAACAAATTGTGTTTTATTTTTTAAAATATAATGTCTTTCCACCAAGAATTGACAGTTAACACCTTAAAAGGAAACTTTTATATATTGGTTTTTCAGTTTGTTTATGGATTCGCACCCAAAGACATGAATATCGATGATCATCCCTGCCCACCAATTCCTATTTCCTGACAACGTGGCGTAGGAAAGACTCACCTCTCTTACGATAAGCAAGGTTGCGTTGCTGATTTATATTTTTCTATTCTATAATGTGTCCTCCATATTGGAAGCAAGAATAGTTTTAAAAAAATACCTGCTGAAAACTTGACGTACATTGAAAACTATGGCCAACAACTTTAAATATGAACTAGAATATGAACCGCTCGTTGATAAATTGTTTTCAACTCTTATCCCCATGCTCCATGTTACCTTCCTTAATTCGCACACCCACTTAAGAAATCAGTGATATAGAATTATTGAAAGCAGTAGCTTGTTGCCTATTGCAATGCAGGATAAACATGTATTGAGTGCTATATTTTACGTAGGCTCACAAGCTGTTCGGTATATATTTAGTGTTAAAGATTTTTGGAAACCACGGTTACTTCAATAGTCATATAGTCCTGGGTGTATTTCAACATACGTTTTAGAAAAGTGTGATCCAGTTTCTCAATCATTCTTTCAGAGTAACTAAGGATAGAAATATGAAGTAATGAGATAACGAGTTATGAAATTTATAAAATCTAAAACAAGGTTCGTTGTATCACTTCCAAAATTATATATGACGATCATGACTGGTTTCACGCATCATTATCTAACCGATGCGTACAATTAGTTGACACACCCTGGATTTTTTTGTGAAGTATAAGTGTCATTAGTGTCCAGAACTGAAATCACCCAGCGGCAAGCGGCAACAATTCGCAGAATTGGCCATTTCTGGTTACCATGCTTCCAATAGCCGCCGGCTACGTCCGCTGGACGAGTCCATTTTTACGGAAAGGGGTAGCTCCGACTTTGCAGGGAGTTTTTTTTTAAGTATTTGTACACAGTCGATTACGAACTGCCGAGCGGGACGAGCTGCGCTTTCGTGGCGGAGGTGACGTGATGATGTGAATTGTTTGTTTTTTTTTGATTTGCATTTGGACTAAATTTAAATTCGTTGTGTCATTTGTATTATAACTTAAAGTAAATTCAGTTGCTAAGTAAATGTAAATGTAGAATCAATTTTATGTGTTAAACCACTGCATCTTGGATGGAAATAAATAAGTTTTGAACCGGATTTGAAATGGTGTTTATCTGAGATCACAGCCCTTCCAGGACTCTGGATAACCAGCCGCTCGTCTCTCTTCGATCCGGGGTTTTCTCATAGTATTATACAATTCTGAAAGTAGTAAATTCTTAAAGTGATAAGTTATTCCATAAACGCTCTATTTACGCTTTCTTCATAATAAGATATGATGAAATGGGAAAAAATATCATAGACCTCATTCTTTTTGGATGCAATCTTTATCAATAGATTTAATCACAAACACTTTAACAATCAAATCGTCACTTTATCGCAATTTTTCATAAATATTCTAAGCTATTGTCTCCTGAATCCTGATTCAATGACATGCCACATTTTTTTCTTAAAAATTTCATGACTTTCTTATCTTCTTCTTCTAACAGTTGAAATGTGGTTGTAAATCATGTGCTCAATCCCTATAATATTCTAAGAGGAGAAAGATAGTAATATAATGGGATTAGGAATATACTAATAGGAAATTAAACGCTCTCTATACGCCACGTTTGAAGAAAATGACGTAAAACTTCATAAACACAATATACGAGAATATCCGCTTTGTGCACAAATATTTAAAAAATCTATTAACGTTTCCATTTTCGAGATTTGAGCAACGGTTAAGACGAAAACGTGACAGATTTACCGCTCGGTTAATAACTTTAAATTACGTTAATTGATTCATGGCTACACTGACATTACTGCAACAACTCTATCGATCACTGGCACCAATAGGCTATAAAACTGATATAACTTCTGTACACTTTTCAAGAATCACAAGTTCAATATAGTACAGAAATTTTAAGAAATAGAAATAGTGCCGTATCTTAATTTTTCTTAATATTTTATTTTTATTTTAATCGAATGGCTTAGTGACCCGATCATTGATGAAGTATCAGATTGCTTAATTACGATCGGCCAGACGATAAAAATTTTAAATTCATCAGTTTTCAAACCTACAAATTTATTTAAAAAAATGTTTTCGAATTCGAAAAATAATAATAAATATCATATATGCAGTGATTTAAACCATCGACTGAGGGTGCTTGATGGAATTTCAATATCAAATTTGAATTACTGAGATTTTGTAAATTTCCATGTATTTTGTCAATAACGACCCGGGTTTCGCCTTCAGGCATACGACTGGACTCGAACTGACGTCAGTTTGAGTCCAATAATTCAAATTTGATATAGGCCAGTATCGGTTAACTCACGGGAAAAGAAAACATTTTTAATAGTCGTCTATCTTCCAACATTATTATGTTTCTAATAACATCAATTTTATTAATGTACATTTGCTTTCTCAAAATTTTTTTCAAATGTATATTTTATTTTTTATTACCTAACGTAAAGTAATGAACTCTAAGTAAATCCGAAGATACGATCATATTAAATTTTCTAAATATGCCACTAATAGAAAAAGAAACATGATCTTTTTATGAAATTATCTCTTAATATATTAAAGTATCCAAAAGCTACTTTATTTTCAAGTCTTTACCGTGCCGTCTCAAGATCAACAATGGCAAACCTATGACATACGTACCACATTTAACATTGGCACAATATTTTTATTTAAGATACGTGTATATTATTTCTAACAGAAATCCATAAATCGATTTATTATTTATTGATTTATTTATTTTATTATATTATTTATTTATGGATTTCTGTTCGTAGTCTGAGTCCTCCCTCCTTCCCACCCATCCCATCCTCACCGGGCGTAGCGAGAGCGATTAGCTAATCACTAGTCCTATCCTTCTATCCCTACTCTCTTCGAAAAAAGAGAGGTTGAGCAACTGAGTAACAAGCGGTTCTCGTAGAAAAATTCTGTTAAGATACCTCCATTAGGAGACCATATGCTCCACATTGGCAGCGGACATGGAAAAAAAAATTATTTATGTTAAATTTTCATTTATCTTTTATTGTCTATAAGTAAATTGTGGTTAGTTAAAATCAGTTGATAATGCTTGCTATCAACAAAATTGGATTATTATAAACATGTGGAAGTAGTACAAAGAATGCGTTAATGAATTATATTTAAAATAGGATTCCATGACAGCTTTCAGAATTAGAAGTAACTTATCGCAAAACGTGAGTAAATAATATAAAATAGATAGCAAACAACTGCAACAAAACTACTACAAACATAATATTTTTGTGACACGAACATATGTTTATAGAGTAGGGTATATTTTGGCACGTATTTTTAAAAAGGTTCAAAGTCACTGCTCTTCACAACAGGACACGAAAAACATGAGAGCTTAGAAAAGCTCTCATTATAGAAATTGAATTTTTCTCTAACTTTTATATATTTTACATTAAAAATCATAAAAACAAAATACTTTTTTAGTGAAATGCAAATACGTACGTATTTTATTTTGGTGGAACAAAATATGATTCTCATTAAAAAATGTAAACCATTTGGATACAAATAATTTCCCTGATCTATCAGGTTTGCTTTACTCATTATTGAATGTTAAATCATGTATTTGTAGACTTATTATGCATTGACATTAATTAACCAATCATTTGGATTTTGCATAATGGTTCGTTAATTACAAAATATCACTTTGATGTATGGTATCATTAACAAATTTAATAATCATTATAATCTATTCGGGTTCCTAAACAAGGACATTAATGATTTGGTTTAAATTTGTTTTGTATATATTATGTAAAATATTAACAAATGGAATGGTTTTTGATTTGGATTGGCTTAAATTAATTCAACAGCTGTAAATATGTTCGATAAACATAACCGCCATAGATAATAAAAAGTGATATCCCACTTTTTATAATATTTTAAGATATCGACTGAGGGTTCTTGATGGAACTTCAATATCAAATTTGAATTGTTGAAATTTTGTACATTTCCATGTATTTCTTCGTGGTCGTCATAGTCCTGACTCAGTCAGTTCGAGTTCATTCTTGTGCTGGAATGCTTGAAGATGACGAAAGGCGAAACTCGGGTCGTTAGTGACGAAATCCATGGATCTGTGCAAAATTTCAACAATTCAAACAGCATATTATTTTATTTGCTAGCACATATATAATTATGTAAACATTTCATTCATAACTTTGAATAGATATTTACAAAATATCTACTCTGTAATTACCAATAAGAATATACATTTTACAATAATAATAAAATATCTGTTGGGCGTTTTGGTGTGCTTAGTTTTTAATACTTCAGTAATAATGCCATGGCATGATTTAGAAACATGAATTCTCGAGTAGACCCTGGTATTTTTATTGAATGTATACCCCAAATGCGTGCACTATTTAATCTGTTTGCTACCCAATAACGAAAACAAAGCATAGATAAAGCATATGTTTTAAAAGTAAATTCGCTTCTAGCATCATCATTTGTCATCAACGGTTGACATCTCTAACAAATGGTGAACGGATGAAACCGTACAGGAAAAAAGCGGACATGGAAAAAACCGGACGCGGAAAAAAACGTACATGGAAAAAACCGGATGCGGAAAAAAGCGAACACGGAAAAAAGCGGACACAGAGTAGAAAAAGTTTCACATTTAAAATACATGAGTTTTTCAGCTTGAAAAAATGTTAAAATCAGATTTTTAATTTTCAATATCGTCAAATAATAATTTTCAGAAACTCAGAACGTCCGATGACGAAAGATTCATTTGTTGCATTCTTTGTTTGAAAGTGTTGAGTTGTTGATAAATTGTATTGAGACATTTATATAGGTTATTATTAGTACGCGGTAAGACATGTGTCATGAAGTGGTAGGATAGGAAAAGGTATGTTTGTTATCAACAATTCATAATTCGGGATTGGTGGAAGTAGCAAATGGTAAGAAGACTAAAATAATACCCGCTTTTTTCCATCCGCTTTTTTCATGCACAGTTTTTTTCTTTTCGCTTTTTTCGTAGAACCCTAACAATTATAGCTAACTAATATTTATAGATACAGTCGTTTTATTTATATGTATGTTCTTAATTAAGATATTATAAATTGTGCCAAACAATGTGCAAGAGTATTGAAAAAAAAAACACTGAGCATGTAGTCTTTTGGTTAATCTAGTTAGCTTCGCGTGCCGTGTACACGGATTTGAATCCCAGTACGGACAGGTGTTTTAATCAATTTTTCAATTGATCCTTAAAAGCGATAAGATGAAAAAAATGATTTCAATCCTTAAAAGCGATAAGCAAACCTGCAATAGCCTTATCTTAATATTCTTACTGTATCCCTAAAAGAGAGATTGATATCCTTAAAAGAGACCGAGTTGTCTCAGTACCAATAAGTTCTTGTAAAACAACTTCTGTATGGGATACGCTTCACGTTGAGAGAGGATATGGGTACAAAAAAAATATTCTGCTTAAAAGTGAATGATCCGAAAAATATTCGTGTTCGTTATCATAATGTGCTGGAAAATATACTGGTAAAGTGACAAGGCATCGATTTATCTGGATTTTAGTAAATGTATTAAAGAAAAGGTAAATTAACCTAAATGTTTTTATATCTTAAGGACTTCTTCTTTTTAATATTGATAAAAGCATGTATTATATATAGAATCTTTTTAAGACTTTTTCACTACGCACAAAGTATTTATAATAAAATACCTTTGGTAAATAACTCAGGCAAAAATCTTTTAAAGCACGAATATATGAAAGAAAATCGGACGTAAGGGTATGCTTATCCCGCCTGGAACAGACGGCTGCCAGGCGGGTATACGAGGGGTATCAGGGTCGGGGTTGTTAACCACTAGATGCGGTTACGTCAAAGTGGAGGATACCATTAACTTAGTAAGTTATGACGCGAGGTCCCATAGAGTATCACAGCGAAAGTTAACGTTTTTTCACCCATACATATATATATATATATATATACCATATACCTTACATATTATAAAACAATGGTCTCAATCAGGTAAATTTCTACATGTTTTAAAGTGAATGGTCAGTTATTCCCACAGTAGAAAAATATCGTTTGATCATCAAAACAAGCCAATTTATTTTGAGGCAATAAAATCATATATTTACGCCCTGATGTGAAATATAGACAATGTAATATAACGAAAACTTAAAAAGAAGATTCATGTTTTCTGAAAATGAAGCATTTGTGAGGACATTAATGCATCAATTTTACGGTGTAAATACTGTAAAGCAGGTGTTCCCATGTAGTGGGGAATTCCCTCCTAGGGGTGAATTTTATTTCAAGTGAGAGAATTGCTGCCGCGTATTAAATATTGTCATAGGTATACGCATATTTGGAGTGAACCCTTTGTGTTAGAGTTAGATTATCTTGGGAAGGGGAAATTATATTCTGAACATTGGTGAAAAGGAGAATGGAGCAAAAAAGGTTGGAATTCCCGGTGTGTGTTAATTATGTATGGAATGGCACTATATTTTTAAAAATAAAAAATATTGTTTGGTACTGTTTCCATAATTTCATCAAATTATCAGGACCGGTTTCACTAGTCATGAGCATTTACTACAAATAATTACTACACTATCAGTTAAAAGTTGTTCAAAAATTTTACATAATTAATCGATTTTGTACTAAAATGTGACTTTAGAAGTTTCTCTTGGTTTAAAAAAATTGTCAACATTGTGTGAAATCATTCACGATGGTTTGAACAAATATTTTGTATACCAATTTCGTCAATTATTGTGACAGTACGAATTTAATATATAAAAAAGCAATTGTTTTTTTATGCACATAAGCTATTTAGTGTAGTAACATGAAAAGATATAATAGCAGCAATAATACAAAAGTTTTTCAATATCCACTATCGCGGCATTATAACAAATCCACCCTGGTTGGTGTTTTGAACGCATAAATCCTTGAATTCTGCGGATTTCTCAAAGTTTTGCTTTGAATTATCATATATTTCTCGTATTTTGCCCAAGTGAATCTTCCGCGACCATCAGATGCCGCTCTTAGCGCGCTGGTTTATGTTTTCTTGTTTACAGTACAACATTTTTGAAATGACACCAGGCCACAAATTAAATTACTTTGTTTTTTCTACTCTTTTGAATGTCTCGCGAAATGTAAAGTGAAAAAAAACTTTCAACGGCTATGAACGGAAAATTGAAGGCAGTAAAAGTTTTTTTCGTTGTAAAAATTCCATCAAGGCTTTTTTTAACAAAAAGAATTGCTTTGCTACATCGATTTTATATATTTTGGCACGAGACGTTTTGCTAAGATAAAAGTTTTATTATAAATCGAAAGTTTATTTGCAGTTGTTATATGTATGTTCATTTTGTTTTTTTTTTTAATTAATAAAAAAACGGGTATTACAGCTAATGATAGCCAATTTGTGAGATATTATGGATTTTTAAACACACATGATGAGAATCATTTTAACGTCACTCGAGATCAACTCGATGATAAAACACATCACATAACTTTTCCCATTATTTTTTATAGTCTGATTTTGCAATGCACATCACGGCAATCTTCCGCGAATTTATTTTCACACCAATGTGGCACAAACCATTGATTAAGACCAATTTGTCAAAAGTGACAGTATCATAGCCATATTGAAGTTCTAAGCTTATAAACTAAGAGAATGAGCAACAGCTTTGCTTCTATTTGGTGAAACTCTTATCCAACTGCTGAATTCAAAGATATAATAAATAATAAATAGAAAAGAAGCAAGGACGCAAAATGTAATACTGCTTACACATTAAAAGCTACAGTATTTATCATTAAGCATATGTCATGCTTATTACATAGGAAAATAAAATTATATATTGTATGGTGGCCGAAAATAATTTGACATTTAATATCAAGCAACCTTTTTGTGTTAATATTTTCTATGAGATTTTATTTCTGAAAGAAAATTTAGACAAGATGAAGAGATTATGTGTCTTGACGGGAATGGAAAAATATAAGTTAAAGTGGGCATAATTTACAAATAAAATATTTTCCGCAACATGGAAACAACTACAAGGCAAAAAGAAATGCTATTCAATTTCGGATTTTCTCCGTCAAAAAGAACGCGCCGTGAAAGGAAGTAAGCTCAAACAAAAAAAAGCTTTATCTCGAAGAGCTTCGTAATCAGATATGTGCGGAGAAAAAACTTATTTGTAAATCCGCCTGAAAATACTTCTGTCAAAGTGAAAATTTTCATTCGCGGCTATCTGTTTATATAAATAGGTAAGCGATGTGGTTTTATATGTACGCTTTCATAAATCAACATATTAATAAAAGTATAATTTTAGCTTCACGTGGTGTCTGTCCCTTTGAAGTGACAATAAACAATGATATTCATGTCTTTGTCTAAATACATTTTTCGGACTGATTTTAATATTAATATCAAATAGTATATTCGGGTTTTCTGTTGGCTTATGAAATATTCGCTCGCCATTTTTAAAAAGCCGTTTTTCAAATAGCTCCACGTCAAAAAAATGCAGGCCTGGTTGAAATCGCAGCAGCGTGAAATAATATTTTATCAAAATTTTTGTATCACGCTTTATTTTAAAAACCTTTTTAAATAGTCTTTCATCTTTTTTAAGATGAATTATCATTGAATTGAATATAAAATACACTGGTATATAGTTAATTCAAAAAGACTTACCTTTAAGCGTTGGCGACTGAAGTACGGCAATATAAAATATTTAGAAATTTTTGGTGACTAAATTGTGTTATGTTCTGCTTGATAAAGGGAAACGTTTTATAGTTTTAAGAATCCCGCGCATATTTTAATCAATATACTTCACCCCCAATGTGAAGCACACGGGTTCCCAAAGAAGTATCCTTAGAGAAGTTGTTTACCGGTGGTAAGAATCGTAAGTTAACCACTTAATATTTCACTTCAGACCTTCCTTAAAACCCATGGTCCCACTACTACATAGAACAGCACTGACCATTTGACTAAAATAGTGGCTGATATATTTTTGAATATAAGCCAATTAAGCCCTTTTACTTTTTCAAAGTGATTGAACACTTTAGCCAAATCTAAAATTAACTTTCTGTTCTCAATAATACTGTCGCTGGTTCTTCGAAAGATTTTCGTTGATCCTGTTCATAACTCGCTTTGCTAATGTTTGAGCTTCTGTTTGAACTCGTGTTATTTGTCACAGCATGTTAATAACTTTTAACTTCAACATTTCATTTTTTGTTTAATTCATTCAGATGCTCAAAAATGTCATGCAACATTAGCAAGTTCATTTTGTAATTATTTTTAAATCGTTGATAAAGTTCTGGCATGTTCTTGTTAAGTAAAAAATAAATAGTCTCATAGAAAGTTTAAATAATCTTTCCGTAACTTTGCCTCAAGACAGCCAACATATTTCTGTGCGTATTTAAGACTCTTGATTCGATAATGCACCGTGGCACATCTGGGATTGTCTCGCGGCACACCGGTTGCGGATCTCTGGACTAGAAGACTGACTCGGTTGTATTAAAAAAAACTTAGTGTTAAACATTGAGGTAGTGAGAAATGAAGAACTTTTTTCAGAGTTTAATTTTCAAAATTAAATAAATAATAGAAAAACCTGAATGAATTGCACAGCAACAAAAATTTTCATCCAATATATTAACATCCAATATATTATCATATATTAACATGATAACGTATACGTTGTCATGTTTTGTATGTTTAAGTAAAATTAATCTGATTTAATGTACTCGATCAATAAGCAAACAACAAACTTTTGTATTAGTATTCTCGGCGGGATTCAATAACTGTTGGTATTTTAATGTAATATTGCGATAAATATCTCGACTTTATGGCTGGCTAAGTCCGCTATGGCTACAACGCAATTATCGTTTCTTGATCACTGTCATTGTTGACTGAATCGATAAATGCACAACACGCCTAACAATTGCGGTCGATTATGCATTATTGTCAATAATGGTAGAGGGTATTGATGGCTCCAATAATGGCATTTGTGCTCCACGAAATCTTTCCAATACATATACGGACCAATCGTCATTTTTACAATAGTTTTCGAAGTTGTAGATGATATTTTGAATCCAATGTTCATTTTCTCTTTTGAAGTGGTCTCAATAAGGTTGAGGTCTATATATTATTCATTTTTTTAAATATTTTTTTTATAAAACCACCTACTGGGCTTTTACAGGTGTGGTCAATTCCGTTGGTTTCAAATACAATGCTCACATATTGAATTTTCAATCGATTTATGGATGTTTATCCGAAAGCATGGATCTCTTGACGTCTGAAATTCCCTCCCACCCATCCGATCCTAATAACCAATTGTCTTCCCCTAGCTCTATACTTCTATCCTTACTGTCTTCAAGAAATTAAAGGTGGAAGAACTAAGTAACAAGCAGTTCTTGTAGAAAACCTTCTATTGAGATAAGTTCGATTATAAGTTCATATTCCACGTTCAGAGTGGACATGGTTATGAAATATAGTGCTCAAATTTTGAACTGTATTTTTAAAGGTATTATACATTTAAGAAATAGAATCAAATAACATTAAAGATACAAATATTCAATTCAAACAAATAAAAGATAAATTGAGTACGATGGTAGTAACAGTTGAAAATAATGGCATACCGCTACGAATCACTAACAACTCAACGATCTATCACCCACATTTGTGTTTGATAGATTGAGTATCAAAAAACCTGTAAGGGTTACGAGATAAAAATTAGGTTTAGAGGACATAATATTGATCAGATTGGAGGAATTTAATTGAAGTCCAAAACCCACACTGGAATATAATGCCATAGCATAAGTAAATCGATAAAAAGTAAACCAGATTCATTGAAATTATTAGGACATGATAATATGACGCGCATGCTGTTGTATCGCACTTAAATATTATATTATTATCAGGTTATGTAGAGGAAAATATATATATTTTTGTATATACTACATAATTATTATAAACTCATATTAGTGTGTGGTGTATAGAACAAAATTTGTTCTGGTTATTTTAATTCTATGCGGTTATCCGTCTTCAATCTAAATATACACACTTTTTTCACTGATTTTTAAATCGAGTTTTTACCGTTTTCTACTTACTTTACTCAATTCTCAAAACGGGGTACAGGCAGAACGATCAACCAAACAATAATGATTTCCTATCTTCAACAGTTTATCTTCTCTGAAAAGAGAGCAACCAGCTCTCACCAAATTCTTTATTTTTATATTTTTCGTTAGAACTAACCATTCTCAAAATAGGAAACGTATATTTATTTTCAAACGTCACTGCATAATAAAAGGCAACCTCAGAATACATACATATATAAACTATGTCATTATCTAAAGTATAAAATAGCCAATTTTAAAGGTTTAGTAATTGAAAATCTTTTTACACACACAGTCTCAATAACCAATTTTTCAATAATACTTTTCTCCCCATATCGAACAGTTTTTTATAGACTTTGAACACTTACCCCAGAAAAAATGTTCAAGCTAAATAATTCTTTTTCTGCCTACACTTTTCTGCCTGCTTTCATGCGTAACTGTTATTTCCATGACCTATTTTAGGGTGTCACATTCAGAGCTACATGCCATTATATATCTTAAGCATCTCATATTTTTTGTGGATTTTAGGGAATCTCTTCTTATTGGATTTTATTACGCTTCCCACTCGATAATAATATAAATTTTGCTTATTTAAAAAAGTTCGTATGGAATCTTATTTATATGTGTATTTTTAGTTACTATTTACTTTCTCAATACAAACCAAATTGATAAATCATTTCAACACAACATGAGGTTAAATTTGAATTGTTGAGAATTTGTACATTTACATGTATTTTGTCACTAACGACTCGGGTTTCGCCTTTCGGCATCTTCAAGCATTCGAACGCACTAGTGAACTCGGACTTACACTTGACAGTTTAAAACAATTATATACAAATAAAATACGACAAATCTTATACCTGAGTTTAAGAAATTAGCATTTGGACTAGTCACAACATTACGGGTAAAAAAGGGGCGTTTTAAATGCAATTCGAAGAACTGCCTACCCAATTTCAGGTGATGGGCTCTGTCACGGTGACCATGAACCAATGTATTAATATGGGAAATTCATTATTTTGATTGTTAATTTATGTTTAATTTTGATTATTTATTCATGTTTTTTTATTATTATTTTTTTATTTTCTACGGACTCAGTAAAAGGTACAATAGAGGGGAGTTTGGAAGATTCAGTTGATCGTTCAAAATTGGTGAGGAATTTAACTGGGCTCTATTGATTTCCAAAATATCTTGAAAAAATAATTTATGATCCCCCATGTTTTGATGCAACATTATAACCCCTATCTTCTGCATTGAAGTTATGGGTCTCCAATAACAAGTGATTTGCAAATGTTGATGTATCTTTTTTTAATCTAAAAGCGGCTAAATGTTTTGATACTCTCATATCTAATGTATATGTGGTTTTACCCACATACAATTGTTGGCAATCACTTCATTGTAATTTATAAATGCCAGATTTGTTCTTAAAGTGGATTGTTAATAAGCAATACGCCTAACGAATTTTTTCAATAAAAGGTCGGTCCAACACCATTGGCGAGTTGTTTTTTAATTTTAAAGCTTGTTTAACCTAAATGACTAATTTTACCTAGGTTGGTCTAATTCTTTAGACAAGTTCCCGAAATATAACATCTTTTCTGCTAATTTACTTCTTTTCGCTAAAAGACTATCTATAATATGAGACTAGATAATGTCCTCATAGCCATTTTTAATGGCAAGACGATGACGAAGATGACGTATTAGTCGTTCTTATATACTAATCTTGAAATAACTAGGATTAACAATTGTCTATTTATATGATATTGATCACAACTCTTATGCTGAACCCATGACATACCATAAATTGTAATATAAATAGTCTCTCAACATCAGTAGAGTATGCAGTAAAAGTTCCATTAACAATCCAATGGCGATGGATGATAATGTGGTAAAACTATCATTGCTTTATTGTTATTATCGTACAGTGGATAAAAATGTAATACATAAAGTTATGTCGTATCTCAGTTGTGAAGGTGTAAATTAAAAGTGAACAAATAATAATTCTCTAGATATAAGAAGCAACCTGAGGATGCTATTGAGGTAAACTCTCTGCCTACTGTTTTGTTTGATTTTACTTTGTTATGTCACTGAATAATTTTCCTCAATGGGTATAGTCAAATTCACATGCTATAAAAATTTTACTGAGCGTTTAAATAGAAATTACAGATAAAGAATATTTCTCATTTATAGTGCTTCCACGATGGAATATTATAGCAAACTTGGAAACATTAAAATTAAACTTATTTAAAAACAAATTTGCTTGAATAGTCTTCCTTGGATCACATAAGAGATTTTCTAAGATGTTGGACGATGAGACTGAATTCAGAGTCTCAACATACATACATTGAATGAATTTTCAAAGCTTCAATGTTAACCTGACTAGAATCTGATGTATGTTTTAGAGTTCCCATCGAATGATATAATATCTAAAATACCTTCAGCGCTTCGCCATTCGATCTAGCGTATTTTTTCGAATCATTATTTAACCTGAATTATTATGATAGTAATTTATTTTGTTTTTAAAAATATGGTGTTATAACATTTTTCCCTGTGTACATGATTAAGTATATTGTATATTCGTCTGCCTTTGATGTCGAATTGTATTTCAAATCAAAAAAACCATCCGAGGAACGGAATTAGTAATTTTCTTGTAAGTATAGTATGTGGTATCAACTTGACCTATTTTTGTGTTTGTTAATAATATTATGACCGTACAAATATTCATATTAATATTTATAACACGCAAGCTGTACGAGTTAGACCGTCATTTTCTTTCCAGGAATTTAACCCTTTTCCAGGCTAGCCCCCAATTTATATCACACTGCGTTTTGCGTTCCGTGGACTGAATGAACGTGTAATTATTTGACAAAACATCCCGAGTTATGGATTGCGTTTTCCCAACATGCCTCTCGTAATTTTGACCGCGTCTCGTTGGCACGTAAACTCTAATCAGGAATGATAGTTGGACAATAGACATAATTTGTGCTGAGTGACTGCATTAATAATTCCTCCGCAGTCACGTCATGTGCAATTTACAACAGCCATTTTAAATTATAATAATAATTTGACTGGTAAATACTAAAATAATAACCAATTATGATAATTTTCTGGTTATTTGTAATCTAAATTTATAAACAGTCTATCCACGGGTTAGATTTGATATATTTCTACATATATAAAAAGAAAAGGCTTAAATCAGAAAAATATCAGTCAAGGCATGACACGGCTACAGAAGCATTTTAAATAAGATTTTTAAGGTTGTCGTAAAAATAATAGCTTGTTAGATTACTGAATGAAAATTTCAATCACAATTAATAATAGGAGCGATATTTAACTCGGCCAAATGACCAAAGGTTCCAAGGGCAGACGAAAATTATGTATTTAAACAGTGGTTGATAAAATCCTTAAATAATTATTAAATTAATTGTTTTGAAAGTCAACTTGAAATAAGTAAAGCTGGAGCTATAAAATTAATTATTGTTTTATTTCACTTGTCTCAACCACAACTCTTACAATATAATCCAGTGATATATCATTTTATTTCAAAATAAAATTGTGTTTTGGCTCGGTCGAAATTTTCTTTAAGCTACAGACTTTGCGATGTACTATAATAAACTGTTTTGACTTTTAAAATATAGTATAATATTATAAGGATTCTATTGCGACTAAATGTATGAAAATTGAGGTCTACCCATATAAACAGTTACTGCAAAGTAGACTGCCGTAGACTCACTAAGCGCACTATAAATACTGCCTTATTGAAGAAATAATAAAATGAGAGTTACGTTCGTAAAGCTTCACATCCATGTCGCTTTATGACGGGAGTTTTTAGCACCCTTAAATCTACCCCGAGCGACTTTGAGAAAAGCGTTTATTACTTTTACATAATTAATTATCGCAAAACCTTCTTAAATATTAAATGCTTAATGTAATATGCTTTATTCCTTTTATATCGATGATCTTATGTGTGACATCAATCATAATTATTGATTTTATTACCTATATATATTATTTCAATCGCTCACTTTCAATTATTAATCCTTAGTGGAATGACAAGATATAATAATTGAAATTATCTGTGCCGTGCATGGTTTTTTTATTAAAATCTTTCTTGAAGTCGTTCAGCTGATGAGTGAGTTGATAAATCTAAACTTTTAACCATGTCCACTTCAAGTGTGGGACGTATAGACTGTTAATGGATCTTATCTCAGGATAGGTTTTCTACAAGAACTACTTGTTACTCAGTGGCTCAACGTCTATTTTTTCAAAAACAGTAAGGATATATAAATAGAACTAGAGCCAGACTAGTGACTAGTCAATCGATCCCGCTCAGCGTCGTTTTGAGCATCGAATGATACTCGAACCATAAAATGATACCATCGAAAAAAAAATCATTTTAAATTAAACTTACCGAACAGGAATTTGAGCCAATGAGTACCACAACCAACGCAAACGACGTCAGCCACTCAGCTAAAAGCCTAAGTATAGTAGTAAGTAGAGTATTTACGATAGATTTTTTAAAATAAATAAAATATATTTTTAAACACATTCCCCACCTGTTAATTACATTATAATATGATGTTAATGAGACATTTTGAGATAGAATGATATTCTGTCTCAAATTAAATGTCATTAATTTTTTCATTGATGTGGTTTTAGCGATTTTCAATTTTGTTTAAAATATTTGCTAGCTTTAGAAAAATATAGCATGATCCTGGAGATGAGACATCGACATACATCGTGTCCATAATGATAATTTGTACGAACATAAATCCTCTATGTGGTATTTCACCCTGTGACTAAAGTATTCACTTTTAATATAGTACCATAAAATTATTACAATTAAAAATTTAATAAAATAGATATATGTACCAGAAAAATCGCGTATTTCTGACGACTTAGTATTTCCATTAAAATACGTAATATTAAATATAGTATCACGGTATTGTTTTTTTCTTAGAACTTTAACATTCATCAAAAAAACTTGTGTAAGTGAAAGAAGCAATCTCAGTGTAAATCATAATATTTGATCATCCTTAAGCTGTCTTTTAAGTAATGATTGCAGAGTTATAATAAAAAGAAAAGTTAAATAATGAATAAACTATTACTGATATCATCTTTATTTCACTAAAGTTAAAATTTTTATTTGAATATCGTAAAATATTGTCCACAAAGACACAGCTAAATCCATTGAAACTATATAACGTCGTTTTACAAAGTGATAAGTCAGTATCCATGTTATTAAAAAAGTTGTAATCTTATCTAAACTTATATTTCTCATACACCTAACGATATGATGTTTAACATTTGGCTTAGCTTAATATGAACTATTTATTTTTGTATGTCTATAAGACCTCTATTACACTACTCGTATAGGCACCTAAGTTCTTTGGATTATGAGGGCTGTATTATTTGCACAAAGTCTTAATTTTACATTATATGGATTGTACTAAGGATTCCAGTGAGACCCTCCGAAGGATAGATCTGTAAATACAAATGGACCCGATTCCATCTACAAGACCCGACTATCTGACTATCCTTTGGGTCAGATAATCAGTACTGGATTCGGAAAGTACTCATTTATTCATGTAATACTAATCCTTTAATTTTGTTATAAATACAATAAAAATTTATGGTAATAAAGACCACAATTTCATTTTTAATCATATCCATTCAACAGAAATCCTTTTTATTTAGTTACTTCTCTGTTTTTTAGGCATAGTATGGATGTAAGGATGCGGATATGACATCACTGATAGTTCAATACTCGTTCTCGCTGTGCTCGTGCTTAGTATCAGAAATGGTAGAAATGAATATACAGATCACATACATTCATGCCATTCAGCAAAATACCTTAAATCGATTAAAAAATATATTTATTAATGTCTGCGTACCGGGAACTAAAAAAGTGAGCACCGCAACCGAAGGCTACAGGCCCGTCAAAATTTAATTTCCAGAATTGTATTTCTATTGAATGTTCAAAAAGATTTTAAGCACACATCCCATAAAGCTTCCATATATCGCAAAAGTTACAAAATTATCTACTTTGGCTTTATTCAAATAAGCGTTTTACTGCAATAAATTTTCTTAATATTTCAAAAGCATTAACACTTAGTTATAATTATGTACTTATTAATTATTATATTTAATTTTTTCCGATCAAATGTTTGCATAAATTTTACTTTTACGACTGTGTAGTTTACAACTGTGCAAATTTTAGATTCTTCTATTTGTCTTTAGTATCGACGTTTTTACTTGACTATTAACTTTGGAGAATGGGTCACAACTCATAAATTTAAAGGTTATCTCCATTTAAAAACTTCAGCTTTTCTAGTATCTTATTATTTGTTTGAGTTTGGATAAAGTCTAAATTCATTACTGCATAGATTGCCCGCTGGCTGTTTCCTGAACGAGATTAATTTGAAAATATCTTTCTAGCCTTAGTTTCGCATACCCGACAGAATCTTGTAAAGCATTCAATTAAACCTGCAGTGAATATATTATTAAAAATACCGCAAATTGATCAAAAACTGTACAAAAATAAATTACGACATACAGGTTATTTTAAAGATGATATAAAAACCATTTTGAAGATGGTAAAATCTTCATTTTACAATATAACCTATTAAACTAGTTTAAAAGAATTTACGAGTGATTGTGGCCCGGATCCTACCGTATTATTTTAAATAACCAACATATATTGTATTATAAAGCAAACATCAAATTACAGAGGTGGTCTTCATAGTTTTAGCACTTTACACTTAAATGCTGTTTCTTCGGAACTCTAGTACCTATGAAGTTAAAAAAATACAATGTATTTCGAAAAAAACTGACAAATTAACAATTGATTTTACTTTTGATCAAAATTTACGTTAGCATGTTATCATATATATCACCTTTCGTATTAATAAGCTTATAATTGAAGGGACGTTAACAATAAACTCTATCTGGTTTTGAAATGACAATAAATATTTAAAACAATAAAATGGCTTGCGTGCGATTGTGTTTTGTTTAAGCACCATAAGAAGTTGTTGGTAATTGTTATAATTTTATAAGTTTCTGTATTTATCGTATGTTATGTATAGCACAATTCAATGAAATGACGTAACACATAACCCAAAATCAAATACATATTCGTCTTATCTAGAAAATGTTTTTTAAGTAAAATGATTTTCGACATTCATAATCATGGTTTTCATTGTATTGTTGACGAGTTCTGAAGAAAACTCTGAATTAGAATTCAAAATTTACAAATCATAAACGCATACCTAATTTTAACTATTGACAGTTATGCATATATTATTATGTACCATACAAATACAAATAATAGTAATATAAAATTAAAATTGATATCTTAGTTATTTCACTAACTGTATTACTAAATGTATCTCGTTTCGCTTTTTTAAGAATTCAATTTTATTTTTTATATTGAAAATAAATCTCCACATCGTTTTGCCATTTCAATATGAAATTTAAACCTTTGATTTTGTTATTTCTATGTAAACAATTTCCTCTTACATTTATTTTCACTTATTAGTATGTTTCACAGTTCAAATATTTTTGTGCGAAATGCTAGCGTTAAGAGCTATTATGTCTCGATATGAAAGTTAAGCGATATTAAATTCATCTGAAGAAATTTATTTTTTACATTTCAAGACAGGAATAGAATTAAACATGCCATACTTATTTTATTTACTTGTAAATATATATTACTAGTAATTTTTACGCTTCTTCACCCAAGATGGAGAACGCTTATATTAGGTTATTAAATTTAGACGTTGGCCAGCTAATGTTGAAATTTGAAAATATCACCGTCAACCGTACCTCTTTTGCTACACCCACAAAATAGTCCACCAATTAATAATTATTATTAATTGGTGGGCTAAGAGTTGAAACCAGCTAAAATAAAAGATGGCAATTTTGCCACCTGCACTCTTGTTATGGCGCCACAGAACTTCCATATAGAATCTTGTTGATCTGCATTTAATAATGGCTCCTGCAGCGTCACAAATTAAACATACGATCAGAGTCATACGCTTATTCTCAATGACGATTCTAGATGCACACCAAGTTGTACGAATTTACCACTCGCTTACTACCAAATCACAAATATGAAACTCAATATTTAACACAAATATCTACGTTCGTGTTACTATCTCAACTCTCACTTGCAGAATATATTAGTATTAAATGCGACTATTATTATTATTTTTTTATTGAAACGTCAAAAATATCGCTTTTACAGTATTAGGTTAAAAGTTAAATGTTGAGCGTTGAAAGTAGTGCGGTTGAACTAACAATTGCAGCCAGAATGACGTGTGAAAATTTCACGTCGCTGATGTACACCGTTTTGGAGAAGTCATAGATATTTATTTTCCTTTCATAAATATGAATAAATAATAGATTATAAAAATAAAAGTGGTGTTATATTAAATATCATTTAACAATAAAACGTAAGGGGAGAGGGACAGTAAAAAAGTAACCTTAAATAAAATGAATGTAATTAATTAAATATTTAACAATAAGATGCAGATAATTAAAATGTTTAAATCTTATTTAAATACGGTTCATCTTTTAATTTATAATTGTTTTTCATGAACATGCAATGTTGAAAATTATATGTATTTTCATTATTCCCGAGGGAACTGTCTTTTTAAAATAATGTGACACAATATCGATCAATAAAATGGTTATGGTTATAAAAATTATTTCAACTCTTCCCATGGGTAAAAGAAACAATCTTATTATTTATAATTATGGATCGTTAATGGAATTATATTATATTTAATTGGTACAAAGCGATAGCCCATTGTGTCCTCGAGTTCATTCTGGTCTCTGAACGATTGAAAATGGTGAAAGGCAAAACCCGAGTCTTGAATGATAAAATACATTAAAATTCACAACGTTATAATTATTATCAGCTTTTATTAATTTGGTCAATATATCACTTGTCTATCTTTGGTGAGTTAATCAACTCAGTGATATATCAAAATAATCAGTTAGTTTTATAAAAAGTCACAGATCAGTATGTATGATATATTGTAAGTCGTCAGTTATTTAATTTATTAGTCAGTCATGTACATGAAACAATCTGTATTTGAATCTAATAGTATTGATCTCACTCACTACCAAGACAATGATTTTTAATTACTGCTTTTATGAATAGTTATCAGTCATTTATGACGTGAGCTACTAACCATTTATGTGATGTAATGAAAAACTATTTGGTAAAATAAAATGAAATACCGCTTTTGAATCTGCATTTAATATATTTCATATGTGACTGATACTTCGGCAATATTGGTAGAGTGTAAATAAAATGTATCCCACCAAAAACCAAATAAAAATCAAAAGGTCACTGACCCAACCCGCCCCCTGTTCGCTTTGGCTTTCCACCCTTAACTTTCCTCTGTTTTCCTCTGTCCTGCGTCCCACGCCACGTACCCAAAGGGTTGACTGATAACGTCACATATAAGGTCTTAATATCGTCGGCTATCCGCCCCTAGGCCAAAAACATACATACAAAACAGAAAAGCGAGCATATACAATATTCACCAGGCTGCATAAACGCTTAACGAATAAGCAAGTACGAGCTATATACTTTTGATGATATTTTTTTTCAGTCTACCAAATATAAGATTATGAAATCAATTACAAGCTGTGGGTTATATATATTTCAAAAAAGATCCATTACTTATGAAAAATTACGTAGAAGGGTTTTAATAAGTTGAATTACCAAATAATGATCGATATTATTTCGAAACATCAGTATTATTTGTCGATTCGTAAAAATATGCATTAGCACACGATTTTTTCACGCACTTATTCACACTCACGAACCCATTTTTATTACGGATTTTATATGATTATGGATCAATCTAAAACGTTTTGATTTTTCTAATTCGGTTTTGCAGGACATTTAAAATAACTTTTATCATGTTCTACAGGACTTTCCTGATATGAACTCTTAACGTTCATTATCCTTCGAGTCCACTAGAGTCACTAGACTACTTTGACTTGATTACATTATTAATCGAATTACGAAACAATATTAAATTTTAATTCGATTGTACCTATAGGATTTTGTTTTAGATTTTTTTTCAGAAACCTTTGTGGGTGTGCCCACAACAACTCACCAAAGTTTCATCACAATCGGATGAATAGTATAGGAACGCATAATGAACAAACAAACATTCATGTTTATATAATATATAAAATTTCTACAAAATGGCTCCTCGATTGACAGTTTACCATACGTGGAATACAGCATAATAATTACTTTTATCACAAAAAAAAATTGTATTGCACTTATGTATTCGATTTCTTAAATATGTATTTGTATTCATTTAATGCTTAATATTACAAAATAGTTTTACTTTGCTTTCAAATTATTTAAAAAAAAAAATCTTTTATCTTAACAATTCCTGATAGAAATAAGTTACGCCTACTTTTAAAGTGATACGCATAATATATTAAACTCAAATTTGACTGCCGTTCCAAATACCTATCCAAGACAAAATACATTTGTTTTTGAGTTGTATTCAAAATATTGCAAGCGAGTTTATAATCAGTTAAAGTTTAATGATTAATGATGAAACTTAAGGGGGAGTTTGTTTCATATCTGAAACTGAAAATTGTAAGGCTCTTGAAAGTTCTATGTAGGTTCACTTGGCTCGAATTATTCGAAGCCATTCGATTCTATTTTTTTCGTCAATTACCTACTCTCTTCCCTTAAAAATTATTACTTTATACACCACACCCAAAAAATAAAACGAATGTTATTTTTCAAAATTTTAATAAATTCATCAGCTATTTTTGAACAATAAATCGATTATTAAATTTACTTTATTCAAATACATATTTAACATAAATAAGTATTAATAAAATATATTGAACGTTTCACATTACTCGTTTAGTCTTGATACTATTAAGTGTTATATTAATAGTTATTTCTGTCCTAAGAAGTAAAAGCTACTACCAATCCAGGTATAGAAAATTTTATTTTTTTGATGTTATCGTGTTACGTCACAAATATAATATTAACAACGTATCGCAATGTTGCAGTTTGACACCGTTGCAAAAAGAGGAAACAGAATATTATTACTTAATGACTGGAATTCAAGCCTCGATAAAGCTTTGAATACTTCTTTAAATATTTTATTTTATGATGGGTGTTCTATTACATGTTAGCTTATTGAGTGAAGCCAGTCCCAAAAATAATTCTTGTCGCTTTTCCAAGCTTCTCACTTCTTATTAATCCATACTAGCAGAAAATGTGTTAGGTATGACAGTATAACAATCAAATCTTTTAGGAATTCAGATAAATACGTTATATATAATAACTCTAATGGGGCTAACTGCCTGTTGATGACCACTATAAGCGCGTACTAACACGTTACTATAATAGCAATCACGACTGGTTTCAATCGATTCACTAGTTTGTACCACTTTCAACGAGTTTTAAGTGGTGCAAAATAAAAAGCTGGAAGTCATCAAGACCTATTTAACAGACCTTGTACATTTTATTTGTTCATTATTTGATAATCGATCTAGATCATTTGGTAATTATGGCATATTAAATTATTTTTTTATCGGGAAACGTCTAGCTTGTTTCAATAATACTTCAGCACACGTAACTTCATGTATCAATAACAACACTGCAATGATATTTTGCAGTCACCATGTAATGCCACTGAATTGAAGTTGGGAACTAGCCGAACGAATGAGTTTCTTAAATTAGTCCGCTAGCTTTTTCGTCTGTGAGATTATATCGATTTTACATTTTACTCTGTGGCATGGACAAACTTTTCTCGAAAATTCTAATAACGCTTATGAATTATTAATATTTGTTATATTTTACGATTTGTCGTACGTGCGCCGCTCTGCGTTCTATTTTCGGTAACATAAATAATAACCCCATATTCATTGTTAACTCATCTTTTTACAAGAAATTCTTTGAGCGAATATATCATAATTAAAATCCTTTCAAATAACGATGAAATTTTCATTGACATTTTATACGAAACACACAATATCTTTGCCTCTCTTGGCTTTATACTATGATAAATCTACTATGATCAATTCGTTCATAACGTATGACAAATAACTACAGTTCAAAATGGTAACAGGCTGAAATTACGAAGAAAAATTTACACATGATAAAATTATTCACCAAAAATTATACAAGCAAGAATTACACATGCAAAGTATTACATTTCGCAAATGTAATTTCTTTCATTAAGACATAAAAAAATTTAAATTAAAATTAATATTTTATTTATTTAAGACATAGACTGAGAGTGCTTGATGGAATTTCAATATTGAATTTGAATCGTTGAGATTTTATACATTACCAATATTTCCATGTATATCGTCACTAACAACCTAGGTTTCGCCTTTCGGCATTCGAGTTCATTTCAAATTCAAAAATTTTTTGTTGTCTATAACTGTAATTTATTTAAAATAAGTTTTTTTAATATAAACAGAAAGTGTATCATGTCTCGGGTTCAAGTCCTGGTGCGGACAGTTTCATAAATTGATCTTTCAATCGATTTATGGATTTCGGTTCGTAGTAACTATATCTTTGATGTCACTCCCTCTCACCCATCCGATCCTCAAAAACGGGATGTAGCTAGAGTAAACGGCTATTTTAGCAAAATCCCGTAACCGGCAAAGTGCTGTCACACAAGTCCAATCAGTTACCAATACCATAACGGATTGGTGTGACAACTGGAGAATCAAAGTTTATGCCGAAAAGAGCACGGCAATTATTTTTTCTAAGGACTTCATTAGAAAACCCAATTTTGATTGCATTCGCATGCACAATACAGAGATCAAGTAGTCCAAAACAGTCAAATACCTTGGACTCACCTTAGATAGTAGACTAAAATTCAACGAACAATAGCGATCAAAAAACGTCAAGCTAATGCTGCTTATGCTCACCACAAGCATCTGAAGACTCTTCAGATTATTCAAAATAAATCATTGCGACAAATATGTAACGCCGTACGTAACTCACTACTACACAGAGACTTAACAGTACCTACAATTCGAGAGTTCGTTCGTGAAATTTCTCAAAAGTTTCACAGTGATGTAGGCGAACATTATAACTCAACGATCTCATACCCACAAAATTACGATGAGATAATACTTAAGAATCGGCTTAGGCCGAGAGCAGTTCTGCTCGACAATCCCCCATAGATGTAAACAGGGATTTTCTTTGTTTAAATTGAATAAACACGACCCCATGTAATAGAAAATGACTTTCTTCTGGATGCTGCGTTGCGTATTGAATGTGTGTATGCCTTTGTATATATATGTATATCTGTGCGGGTGCGGTATGCGAGGAGGTATATTTATATAAATTCAATTGGTGCCCATGTGAATTGGCTTCATTGTGGATTGCTTAGCTCTGCAGCGATCACGCCCTTCTATCGGCAACAATGGGAGTGGAAAAAAAATAACATTAGAGGTGAAGGAGACTCAAAGAACTATGACCTATGACGCTAACGAGCCTTAAGACTTAACGCTCCATCAAATTGATATCAAAAAAAAAAAAAAAAGAGTAAATTAGTTAACCACTAGTCCTAACCTAGCTCTATCCTTCCATCTCTTCGAAAAAAGAGAGGTTGAGCAACTAAGTAACATGAAATTTTCACAGAAAAATTCTGTTGAGGTACGTCGATTAGAACGCCACATCTCCACGTTGGGAGCGGACATGGAAAAAAAGCATAATAATATACAGCAAAAACAAATTTTTTTTCATTTCACCTATTTTCACTGACACAAATTATGGGTCAAACTATTATATATAAATATACCCAACGAATGGTGACGGGAAACTGAATTTTGAAAAATGAGTGGTTGAGCTACTTAGCAACAAGCAGTTGTCATAGAAAACTTCTATTGGGAACCTCTATTAGGAGACTACATATGTTCCACGTTGTTTTTTTATATTAATTATATAGATACTTATTAAATATAGAGCCTTACCAAGAAATTATATTAGTTGTTGAAAAAAATGATAAAGAAATAACAACGGCATTTTTTTAATAAAAAAAGGTTTTTTTCCATCACAATTTACCAGATTATTCAGGAAATAAATTAATCTGAAAAAACAAATCAGCAGTAATATTCATATCGTTGAAATAATCAACAAACATTTGGTTGATACGAAAACGTTATTTTGATTAAAGTGTATATCACAACCTCCGCAAAGAAATGCAAAGAAATTCTGTGAAATTTGTTATTATTACAAAATGTCTTTTTTCTGCGCCAACCAAGACTTAACTTTTACCGAAAACGTTCTATTGGCCAGCCTCGAAATAAAAGCAACTGTGTCATCATAAGGTTTCATTATTATGGATAGACCAAATATAAATTTTCATAGAACTTCGTCCGCCCCGATAAAAATAATTTTATATTTCGCGTTGGGATAAGCGACAAGATAATATAACCACACTCGAAAACAGCCCCTGTTCACTTGGTCTTATATCTTATATATATTATTATTGCAGATATATATTTCCTTGGATAACTTAAATTGTCTTCGACATTTTGTCATCTGGCACGTTACAATAGTAACCTAACACTTTTAAGAAGGGTTTCATATTACCTATGTTATTTTTGATATATTTTTTCATATTCATCGACATTATATAGCACACACCTGTCAGAGTAAAGCATTACATTACTTTTTAAAAAATAAAACACAATTTGTTTTGTATTATTTTCTCATATTTGTACTGATTGAGACCGGTTTCGTTCGTATTATCAACCGTATATCAGTTTTATTTTTAAAATATAATGCCTTTCCACCAAGAATTTAGGGTTAGTAAATTCTTGGTGGTGATCGCGTTACAATTATTTCAGAATTTCTATTACAGCAGGCATGAGTAAACTGCTCCCCAACGAGTATTTTTGTGTGGCCCACTTTGCAATCAATAAGTTGTTTGGTATTACAGTATCACTTATTTTTTACGTCAAATTACTAATGTACATCTAAAATATTTTATTCTTCAACCTCGCAACTCCTTTTGAATTTGTAATGTCGCTCTTAACCCAAAAATTATTCCCAGACCTGTACTACACCGCTGAGATCAAATTTTTAAATTTCCAAAATGCTTTTTAACATATCAATACAAATATTATTATTGCAAATAATTTCATTGCAATATTAATATTTCTATTGATTTATCTGTAGGTCTATCTGTAAAGTACAATACTGCGTTACAAATATTGAGAGTCTGTGTTGTGTTAGAGTTTTAAGAAAATGTTGACAGGTGACACTACCACGAGATGTATTTTCATCAAAAGCGTTTCTTCGTTGAATAGGTGTAACTGTGACGACTGGTCTACTTCGCCGGCTTCAGTTGCGGTTCGAATCCCAGTGCAAACAGTTTCACAGATTGACTTCTCAATCTTTGTATCGATTTATGTTCGAAGGCATGGATTTATGTGATGCTTCAATTCCCTACCACCCCTCCGATGATGAATAACCACTATTTCTGTCCTAAGCCTATACTTCTGTTTTTAACTCTCAAAAAAAGAGAGATTGGGCGATTTAGTAACCAACAGTCGATGCAAGCTGCACTATACACCCATATGCTCCATGCAAAAACTGAATAAACCAAAACAAAATATCACGCTAATTATTTATAACTATTAACAATCGTTATAAAGTTAAAAGCAAATTTCGTTGGCCGTTGATGAAATTCGTAATATAGTGGGAAGAGCTCTACCGGAACACCGACTAGCGGCGTTCCACTATATTAATAGAATCATAGAGAATTTCCGGTATTCCCATTTTGCAGTATTTATGGCGTCATTCGTGATGTCCAATTTATGGCCATTAGTAAACAACATAACTATTCAACATCGCTGGACTATTATTAAGGCAAGAGCAATCCAAGCATTTTATTGCATTATTTTTGCAATAAAAAGATCGACCGTCACACTTGTGACTTGGCGCAGTTCATTTTCATTTACCAACTATCTCCATTTTTTATTCTATTTTATAAATAAATGTTTACATTTCTTAACCATGTCCTCTCAGTGTGGACTAGGTGAACTCACAATGGAGTTTGTCTTAACGCTCTGCGGAAACTACGTGTTATTGAATAACTAATTTCTAAGCTGTACACGATTAAAACTACATGACATTTATTCATCGCTTGCATTATACCAGTGCTGTAGCGAAAACGAATCATGGCGCAAGATAAAGACTCAGAAAAACCGTATGCTGAGTTTCAAAAATGCATGCGTTAGATACCGGTGATGAGGGGGTTTACTTCGCGAAAAACTTGGAGATTAGGTAACATACCAAGCAGAGCCTTGTTACATCAGTGGTCATGGAGAGACGTTTGAGTTGGCTAGATGCTAGATGTCTCCAGAGAGCCTCAATCATGCTTCTTATTTCTTCTGATCGATGCGATTCCGGCGCCCTGGATAACAGTCGGGTTATATCCACAGGATGTATTTGGCAGAGCTGAGGGGCACTGGCATATCATGGGAGGTAGAAAACCGATTGGTGACAGGGAATCATGGAGGCGTACTAATAATTTAAGTTTTCTTCAAAAAAAAATTGTTATTAACTTTTAGTAATTAGTGAAATTACAACGTTGAACTTATTACAATAATAATTTTACTGATTATAGAATAATATTACTATATGACCTGACCTTTACTATGTTTCTATATGTATAGTTGAACTATCAATATATATACATGTAGATAATTAATATCTTATTGGATCATTTTTTAAAACGTACATTTAGAAAGTGGAGCTTTTGAGAGAAGTTAAGAAAATGGTCCCAATTTAACGACATAACAACCCACCACGGCAGTAAAACATTTAATAAACTAGTTTTACTATTGGTTTTTCTTGTCACTGTGAAATATTATTTTAACATAACTTATTACCCTAACCTGGTGTCAATTCATACTAAGGTAGCTATATTAGCTGTTTATGACTTTATTTGCTTGAACTCTATTATAATATGGAAACAAACAGGTATATATTAATTTACACAAGGTATATTTTACATAAAGACTTATTCCTATAATATGCTGATATTATCAAATAATGATCTACTAGTGACCATGCCATCTGATAGAAAATATTTAATTATAATACTAAATGCATTATTATTTTACCCTAGATTGAAATTTGAATAATGATTTTTTATGAATGTAATAGTACCATAAATTTTTACTAAGAGCAAATATTTTTTTCCTACCCATACATTCATACATAGTAAGCTTAATTACACGAATAAATAATATACTTAATATTATATGTATAAGGTTAAAAAATAAATGCACTTTTGTTTAGATCATTTACACTTTCATAAAAATACTTTTCACTTATAACAAATACATTCCACAAAAAACAAATTCTCTCACGAAACATAAAGTGATCCCACGTTATAAAATATATTTTAACATTGAAGAAATATATTACTCTTACAAAAAAATATTTTCACATAGGTAAAATAGTTTTCACTCAATATAAAGACTCACACTTTGAACTCGATAGTTGCACGTAGCTGTAACGAAATGTTCTTATTCTTCTTCTCTATATTTGGCCATCTATATTGTCTTTTCTCTACACATTAGAATACATTACACAGACCAAACCAGACCAACCCTAAAATAAACTACTACAACTTAATTCACTTTGTTATAAGAATCCGTGACTAAGTGGAAACTATTAAAATCAAAGTTTGAGTGTACTAAATTAATACTATCTAATCCAAAGTGCAAACTATCGAAATAAAAGTTGAAGAGTACCAAGTCAATACAGTCTAACACAAATTGCAATTATTTATAACCCTATATAAAACAACCTTAAAATTAAGTATAAGGATTATTAATAAGTATTTCAATTCTTTTCTTTCTTCGTAATAAATAAATAAAATAATGTGTAACAGCTATTTTTTTGTTAGCAATAAATATTTTCTCCATGTGCTATTAGGTATCAGGTATGACCAATAATAACGACATCACTGTCGTGTAAATTGCCACACATAATCAAAATTACATCATATACATTTAAAATAAAAACATTTTTTATTTTAACTTTAGGCACACCTTATTTTTAAAAGTGATGTTTTTCTTTGAAAGGGTTAAAGTGATGAATTTTACACTAGTGTATTCTCTGATGGTAAGCACGAGAATTCCTGAGCATACTCATCATCAGGCAACGTGTCACCGTTTACCACACCACACGGGTATATTAATATCACGTGGCTTTTTCTAGACACAAAAGTGCGATATTGGTTAGCAGTTTCGCGAACGATACTTACTTATTACTGCAACTGTGAAACGGATATGTTTACCTTTTTTAGAACCTATAATATTTTACTTGTTTTGAAAACTTACGTTTAATTCTGATCATTTTACCGAGGTTTTTCTAAGTAAAATAAATGATATTAGTCATATTTCATATCGTCAATAACGTCGAATAGAATAATTAGTTTAAAACATCGACTGAGGGTGCTTGATGGAATTTCAATATCAAATTTGAGTTATTGAGATTGGAAGTGTGAAGAAGGAATACATTGAAGTGTACAAAATTTCAATAACTCAAATTAGAATAAATATCTACTTACACATTTTTAATAGCGATAATTGAATAATTTAGTTGAAATTGTATGTGATTGTACTACATACTATATTCACGAAGATTTTTTCATTTTAATCCGAAACAAGATTTATGGATTGTTGAAAATGGGATGCAAATTATAAAAACCGTAGATGTGTTGACATTTGCTGTCTAATAATACCCACAAATTACTTCAGTTTTTAAGGTTTATTGCTGCGTATAATTTTAAGCTCCGCTCCATTCATTTTAATATATCACACATTAATATGTAAAATAAAAAAATATTATTTTTTTTACGTAGGACAAAAAAGTTAGTGTCATTATTTTAACCTCTAACCGATTCATTATAGCCAGCCTTCATAAAGTGGCCATGGCAAAAAATAATCGTAAACCAAAATGCTTGCACGTAGCTCCACTCTATCCAAAGTATTTTCCCGTAGGTGCTGTTCATTAAATTCCGAAAAAAAATGGATACAAAACTCGTAAAATTTCATGACACCCATCGTTTTTGTAGGTATCGTTTATTCCGTATATTTTACGAATATATTTAATCATGATTTCATGAGGAAATTATTATCACTAAAAAATATGTTTATGAAGACTTTTAAAAAAATTTAATCCTCTTGCTTCATTTCTTAATAATACTTAGTTTAAGAAAATGAAGAAGAAAATGAGAAGTACGAATAATGAGACATAAAAAAATACCTAGTTTATAAATTAATATGCTGTGCAGTCAGAATATATACTGTAGATAATTCATTTATTCATGTTTACGTGTTAAAAATCAATTGTTAATAATTAAGTACATTTTGTTTTCAGGTAATATGTTATAATAAAGTATTTGTTCAAGTGCGTATGATTATTAAACATATTTAATTTTTAGGTAAACTTTTTTGGTTATGTCTGATATGTATAATATGTTATATGTATATCAGAAAGCTTTTATTGGAGAGGGTAAAAATCAAATTTTCAAAACTATTCCATTTGACGTTTTTTTAAAATATTCATATAATTTTAAATGGGATATGTTTAATATCCACAAACCAAAAGAGTTTATTGTGAATTTTAAATAACAAACAAAACAAATTTGAATCTAAATACCAAAGTATAAATTATCATTACGACAAAAGGGCAAATACTGTCACCGCTTCTATGTAACCTGATCGTTAATGAATGATGTAATTATTATTATAATGGAACATAATTTTCCTTGAAATCTATAGCACTATATCCGACAATGCAGCTTTCCACGTTGAGTAAGTCCAGACGTCAACCAATACAAAAGAAAAACGTCAGTTGCATTCCTTTACCTGCACACTGGACAATGACGGCGTCCATAACGGCGCCGGCATCGCTATAACGACCCTGCCATTGGACGTCGAAAACGGAATAAGTTGTGGAATTCGTAATGGTCTATGGTCGAGTGCGTTTTTACAAAATGGAATATAAATATTTCACGTGCTGAACAAAGTCAAATAAGAAAAGTCTTTATGAAATAACAAAAGCATTTTTATTTTTATTTTTTAGAACCTCACCTAGCCAAACAAATCATGACTGATATAATAATATAAGACATGCTCTAAGCTTAAGCATATCTTGAAATTGTATGAAGCTTAATAATATATATCAAGGTTTCTGTATCGTCGGAAACATACAAACATATCTAAATCGATAAGGATTCAACACCAAACCACCATAAAACATCAGAAACGTAGCTTATTTGATTGGCTAAGTATTATATCCTTTAAACTTATAATTTGAGTAAAATTAATAAAAATTGTTGAAAATCTTCTTTAAAAAAATTGTTTCACCACCACAAGTGAGAATCAGATCAATTATGCGCCCAAAACATATTTTCTATAATATTAATGGTCAATATTCAATGATTTAATTTAAGATATCGACTGAGGATGCTTGATGGAATTTCAAATTCTGATTATTTAAATTTTGTACAATTCCATGTATTTCGTCACTAACTACCGGTGTTTCGATATTCGAGTGCACGAATGAAATCAAACTTCTATAAGAGAAACCGGTCCTGATCATTATAAACATGTGGAAGTAGAACAAACAATTAATTTTATATTTTTAAAACACAATACCTTTCCACGAAGAATTGACATTTTTTTCAAATTCAATATTCAATGGTGTTTATATTTATAGCTGTAGGAATCGTTTTTATGTTTTCTATTTATAAAAACGTATATTCTCAAAAAGTTTTATTGGTCTTTTTTGGGTCACTCACTACACATAACGTAATTTCTCGCATATCACTTCAAGTCCGATTTCAAAAATCGATCCCTTGAGTTAGAAGACGTGATTTTCATTACTTGGTGTTTCAATGCTTTCTGTCTCTCTAATTAAATCATATTTGTATCAGCCTTATACTTGATTGTGGTAGATTTTGATTACTTATTATTATTAAATTACAATAATTATGACTACATCAAAAAAATTTCGTCAATAAATCAAATTGGCTAATAAAAAAGATCATTTAGTATTTATTAAAATAAATCAGAAAAAATATTTTGATGTACCATTATTTCTTGACAATATATTAGTTGTTCATTTTACAAAATCGGTTCTTTTCGCGGCAAAGTAGGTATATTACAAAAGGTAAGGCTCTAATCACGTTATTTGAGTGGTCGAAAAAGGTCTTCAGGGAAATGCGACAGGTGTGGCTTATTGGTCAGGTGTTTCATCCGGCGATAGGAAAAGGTGTGAGCTTTATTTTTGTTACGAAAACCCTTATCTACGAGTTTGGAAAAGTCGTAAATGACAGGAGAAACGGATTATTAGCAATAATTAATTCTGGAAAAACTTATATTTCCTAGAGTAAAGTGAATATTGTGCCCATTTTCAAATTAGTACATAATATTCATAAACCTACTCTCAGAATAATCATTGTATTATTGAATACTTTAGGGAATTTAAGATATTGACTGAGGGTGCTTGGTGGAATTTCAATATCAAATTTAAATCGTTCAAATTGTGTACATTTATAAACGTTTTGTCACTAAGGACCCGGGTTTCACCCTTCGGCATCTTCAAACATTCGAACACGAATGTTTGAGTTCATCCGCTTACCAAATTTGGTATTCGTTTTTGTTAAGATTTTGTGAAAACTGTGAGGTACCATTCGGCTAATCTTTGTGTTATTATAAAAAAATTCATCCTCGTTTAAGAAAAAAAAAATGTTTTACGTTGCTTTATTTAAGTAAAAATATTTTTTTTTTAAACGCCTATAAAATATTATCTTTGAAATAAATTATTTGAAAAACTTGCAGAAATAAAAATATCAATACAAGCTTAATCTCTAATCCATGAATTTAAGTCGTTAAAACTTAAGGTAAAATAACTATGTATAACAAAATGATCGCTTGAAAAGCGTAATTATAATATATCATGTCTCTTCAGTGATTCACTTCAAGAATCCGCCCTATATCTCAATCCTGTGATACTTAGTTTCAAACACTAATAATTCTTCCATGTGCATTCGTGGTCATTATTATTAGGAATATCTAGTGACAAAATTTCTCGTTTGTAAAATTATGAAAATCTCTTTGAGCCATTCTACTTTGAGCCATTTCGTGATGTACGTCACAAACACTACTGATATACATCGATACCTTACTATTGCTTCTATAAAAAATCATATCGGTAGGTATTGGTATTGATTCACAAGGTCTCATAAGGTTGCCGTTTCTAATTGAAAATATTTCACTAGATAAAAAATTAGCTACGAGGCAAATCCCATTAAAAGTTTTTTTCCTATTAGATATCTCGATTCGAATAAAATTAATCAACTTTTCATTACAACTTTTACAGTACTGTAAAAGGATCGTTTACGAGGAATTAAATTAGTACCTTGTTGAGACCGTTTTGATTGAAAAAATGACAATAAAGAAGATTTAAAGAGAGTAAATCTCTACAACTGCGTTTTTTATCATTAAAAAATACTGTTAAATTTACGAGATCAAATTTTGGCACGTTTACGTTTTATTTAAAGAGTTTGTAAAAATTATTTATGAAATATAGAAATTCCACCAATTAGCTATTTACTGTTTGAACAATTAAAATGTATTTCTATCTTTTAAGACTCGAATTATACCGAATTATAAATTATACTTGTGGTAAAAAATAACAATTATTTATATTTGACTCCAAACGAATTATGTAATTTAATTTATGAATGTGATTCTAAAAGATCACAAAAAAGTGACGCCAAAAACCAGCTAACACAATGTCTAATAATAATGCATTTAATTTATATTCTCATAATGGTTGGAGAGCCGATGTATCGAAATTGGTTCGGTCATTAAGTAGGTCATTCAAAGAAATATGCTGTTTATCTCTAACTACTCCAGATCATTTAGTCGCGGCATTTTGTTGCAAAAACAATCTGATGCTGAGTTAATATTTTTAATGCGAATCTTTTTTGTGTAATTCGTATATTGAGAATCACATTTTTTCATATCCTCTAATTGAGCTACTCATCATCTGGTTGATAACATTCGATGAAGGCGGACATTGCCTTACGCAAATGGGTTTAAAAATGTGTCTGTTGGCTTATTTATAAGGGATGCAATATCAATATTTAATTGATTATTTTTTTGGTTGTACATAATTTTACAATTAAATTTTGTCAATATAAACATAAAAAAAGCGTAGTTAAATTAAGATTTTAATAAAGAGTACATACACAAAAAATGCAGGGCAGAAGTCATCAATCTAATGTGTATTTGAAAGCCAAATTTAATCACGATAAAACGATTCCTTAAGAGTGACATGTAGGCTTTTTTATCATTTGGCGAAAATTTCTAATCGTTTACCGTCGCCAAAATCTCATGAAACGTTAAAGATTTTTTTTTAAATTGCTTTCAAAAGTATTTGTTTTCCAATATTGCACTTTTATTTACATGGAAATAGTAAAGTTTTCGAACCTGGCTAGCAATGAGTTGACATCTGTATTTCAAATATGCTTTTAACTATTTTACGCCATGACTAGATTAGAATTTATTGTAGGTTATCGAGATTTAATCTCTAAGCCAAAATCGTAGAAAAAGTTTTTTTAATAAAGGGATTGATGTGAAACTTACTTTTTATTGAATATAATGATTTTACAGTAATTTTTAAAATCTAGAAAAAGGTTAGTTTTCTCGTACTTTTTCTGGTGGATATTTGTAGAAGAATTATACCAAATATTTTTTTTATATTTATAATAGAGCAACAAAACATTCTATTATGTACGTCTTTTAGCAAAAAAAATCTCAAAAATTAAAATGAATTTATAAATATATGCATTTTGGGGATATGTTTTTGTTACCTTCCATTGTGTGTAAATAAGAGTCCGTCGTCTGCTTCAACACAATGCTCGTTATTTCTTTAGATTAAATTTAAATAGTGATTTGACGTTATTATAATCGGTTACTAATTTTATGAACTATTTGTTACGATTTCGTCGCAACATTACAATCGTCACCTATCGGCGAAACGCACCTCGCGGCGTCGTTCATAGGAGACGAAGGGGAAGCCTAGCCAAGAATGGTTACGTAAAAATTGTGTTAAAACCTTCTTACGCGCCAGGATGTGGAACGAGTAGGACGTGCCGGTAACGCGCTGGAGATTAGCCTCGGACATCCGAGTTCGCCGCCGAGATGGTTTATCATCCAAGGTCGTAATTTTATATTTATATATTATAATAGTTTTCCTGTTTAAGTGTAACCATCTATTCATAAATATTATTTCGTCGTGTAAATTCTGTTTTATTTGTTTATATATTAAAATCTGTGCATCTACGGTTTCCGCATCCCTATTAAATGTGTTTTTAACGGTAACCATATTTTCATTATCATTATTTTGTCATTTGGCGTGTATCCTCTCGCCTGGTGCCCAAAATTTAATTACCCCATGTATTTCTACTTACAGAACAAAGTAAAGTGTACCAAGATTGGCAAACCTTATCCACTTCCCTGTGATAACTTAATCCTAGTTCTCCGCTGAGCTCCCATTTTCCATATTTTGTGATTCCTCCCCCTCCTGCTGATAAATCGCATCACTTTTGTAATTTCATTGTATTTACATTTTAAATTATTTTTATTTTTATAAAATCATAACATATTATATTTTGACGTTTATACCTATTTTGCCATTATTATTATATTTTTTCGTAATACAAAAGAGAGGAAAAATATCCATTAAATGGCAAACGCGATTCGTATCAGTGGTACAATAATATATGATAACCAAGAAAGTAAATGAATTCAACTGTATTGTTCTGGCTGTCAGCTAGCTGATCTCATGACAGTAACTTCAAAAGAAATAGCATAGTGGAAAACAAGTGAACACAAATGCGGTGTCGAACGAACGCTTTCCATTGTCTTTTATGTTTCTTTCAAAAATAAAATAACACCAGAGCAGTTAAATAAAGAAAAAGATCGGGGTCAAACGCCAGAAATCCTTTTTTTGTTGCGGTGTTTATGTTTTTGCTAGGCGCGAAATCCTTTTCCAAGGGTCATATTTTTTGTCTTGCGCAGGCCAGCGATAAGACGAGAGAAGCGACCTACAGAAGACGCAAAAGCTTACATCTGAGTTATAACATCTCTTTTTGGCACATGAATTTTAAATCGTTTATTTCAACACCAAAAAAATATCATAAATAATCATTGTACTCTATTACTAAATTCGTTTGCTTGAACATTATTGTTGGATTTGACGTCAATAATAATATATTTATAACGATTATTTACTGTTTTCTTTAGTGATTGTAATATAATGATAATTAAAATGATGTTTTTTCATATGAACGGAAACATTCATCGTCATCGATTGTTTTTTCTCGTCGAGTTCATATAAAGTTATTTCGTTTATGAGGTCAACATTTAGAGCTTATCCAAACACTGTTTTTTGCTCACAGTTTTGAATTTAACAATAATCAGCTTTATACATAGGCCCTTCGACACGCAATTGGGTGGTTTGTCTTTTAAAACGAAAACTCGCTTTAAAATGAGAACGACACATGTAATGAATCTTAGGTTTTAGATCAATTATTATTTGTCGAATTTTAATTTCGCTTAAACACTTAGAACTTGATTTGTGTCGTATGAAATTTGTTTTATTAACAATAATATCCTTACTTTTAAATGAACTATTTATTATATACAAAACTAGCAAAATGGTATTTAATGGATTCTCTCATATTTCAATTTTAACCTTAACTTGCATTATCTGCAGGTAATTATTACACAAAAAATCTCTTGGTAAATAAACCGCAGTCAAAGCGCGCATAAGTATTATTCGGGGACGCATAACATTACGCGTGTCTACAATGGTGAAAACATTTCAAATTACAACACTCCATCATTAATAGTTTTACAGCTTCACATTAGCTCAGTAAAATATATGTAAGTAGGTCGTAAACTTTGCGAGATTCCCAAAGGGATAAATTTGTAATGCGCCCGTTACATTCAAGAGGTTTTTTCCTAAGTGAGACATTAAAAACGAAGAAGTTTAGCTGAGTACCGACGTAACTTATTGTTCACACAGAGTAGCTTTTTCGCTTTATTTTATGTGACATCTTTTATTCAGTCACTTGTTTTTCAAAAAATACTGTAACAGTACCACATCTTAAAATGAAATGATAAATTATTACAATTATTTTTTCTTCCAATATATAACAAATGTACTTTTTTACAACTTGACTGCCGGTAGAAATAGGAACTAAAACAATCAATCCAGGACTTTTAGCTGTCAAATGTTATCGCACGAGTGTTATTGAAGTTATTTTTATTAGTGAAAATAAATACAAAAGTCAATGTCAAATTATTATAATTGTCCGATAGTCTTATGAAGATGACAACAATAAACTGGTAAGTGCAATCATTGTAATACTGCGATAAGCGTAGTGGCTATGACGGGTAAAGTAGTATTATAACATTTTTACAGTGACACTAGGGCCCTCTCAAAACGGATAACTTATAATGGTCAATCTATAATAGTAAATAGCTTGTCTTTTTGGCATAAGACAGTGAGATTATGAACTAATTAAAAACACACTACACATATAGAATGCTTTGATCACTTCTTGGATCAAGAAAGCAAATTATTATTAAAATATTTAGTGATAAATTGATGGAGTAATACAGCGCTCATTAAATTCGTTCATACTCAGCTTTAATTCACAGCTCAATGGAAGTAAATTATCTAAGTAATTAATTATGTAATTTTCACTACATTAATTAATAGTTAAAAATAAAAAAAAATGCTAACCTGCTTATTTGTTATAAAGACGACAAGCTTGTGCGAAGATGTATCGGTAAATACCTTCACAATTCTTGTCTGAAAAAGAAAATAAAAACAGTCATCTTACTTTAAAAAATATGGCTTCGTACACTTTAAATGTAAGCGCAGAAAAAAACTAAACGGTTTCTTTCAATAGAATTGAATATAGATGGATTTCTAGTGAGACTAAGTGTCTCATAGAATTTCAAATAAGAAATAAATAAAATTGAGTCGATTCTAAATGTTAGAAAAGTGCTTTTTTGTATTTCTAATTTAATAAAAAATCTTTTTAGGTACCTAGCCTTAAGAAATTTTATCTCATTTAGTATGTCTGTAGACATTTAAGCTGACCCTTTTCATTACATTGAATAGTATTATTAATATGTTCAAAAAATATATAAATGTAAAACTAATCACTGGGTGCGGTAAAATTATCTTTTTTTAGTCAGCTTTTCAAAAAAAGGTGGAGTGATAGGCTTACAAACAATCGTCGTACAAATTACTTACATAGGCTTACATTCGTACAAATAGGAATCTTTTTAAATTGCTTAAAATTGATAGCGAAATATATGTTATAGATAAATGCATTGAATTACTAAGAAGAAAATACAACAGTATAGATTTAATAATACCCTTAATTTCTTTGAATTTTTTTAGCTCACAATATTTTAAGACAATGTTGGGTTTTGGAGCATGGTAAACGTACTTTATTGCGTAAAACAGTTTATTCTGTATAAGTTATCTATTGGAATGTAATATTATAAACGAACCATTATTTTCTAACGTAGTAGTAAACAAAAAATGCAATCTTCTATTACATTATAGTTTATTACGATTTTTTTAGTTTTCGTTCGCAAGATGGCAGCGTTGGACGCAACGATAAAAAATAAACAAGTGAAAAATAGCAATGATAAACCTAGTGGAAGAAAAACTAAACATGTCTCCCATAAATTGATGTCAAAGCTTTGGCCTGTTGGCAGTTCAACATTGGAGCTCCACATATCGGAGGCCAGCGATAACACGTAATAAAGTAATGCCACACATTAACGGTTTTTTACTACACATTTGAATTGCGTAATTTTGATATTGTCTTCCTTCTCTTTTTGAATATTTCAAATGTATTTAAGAATAAATTAAATGAATTACTTTTTATTATATTCATAAAGGTATTCAACACCTTTTAATAGAACGTACCTACATTGTGATTCAAAGTGTTTAGAGCCATTATAGAACCGACCACGTTATATGATATAAAATGTTGCGATGAAACAATTGTAGAAAACCGGTACAGAAAAACCTCGATACAAAGAGTAACGAAAAAACAAAATGACCGTTATATAATAACGTTGGTTTCCCGAATAAGCTTTACTAAGAAAAAAATCACTAACCAGCACGTTTAAAAACAGCTGCAGCAACGACCTCGTGATTATCATATGAAGAATTTTATTTACGAACGGAAACATTTGAATTTAAACATCTTTAACTTTGACAGGCTTTTTTCGATGGATTCGGCGTTAACTTTGTTGTAATTCATTTTTAATATATAATTAAAATTTATAACATAGTTATTCCACTCAATATGTTACTAAACGTGACACGTGTTTTGCTTCGTTAAGAAGCATTTATATAACAAGATTATTTATTTATAATGTAAACATTGAGTTAAATTATTAAATTAAAAATGAAGGGTAGGGTGGGTTTGTTCCCTTGTAGTTGACACAAACGATAATAGTACCAATTATTATAACACTACTTATAACAAAATTAATTACTAGTGTTTGGAGGTGAAAATTGCAAGGGAAATAAACTTAATTGTGGTGAGCCACCTCTCCCATATAAAATCAACAGTAATCGATTATTGCTAAACAACGTTTAACCCTGTAATTTAATAATTATCATTATTTATTGGCTTTTTTCTATGACAATGTGCCGCTAGACGAGCCAAGTTTTTAGTTACAATGGTATTAGAAATTATCAAACGTGTATGGCATATTATTAGCGATGTTACCACCTCTCTTAGTATTGTGTTACAACGCAGACTGGATTCTCGGAGCAAACAGAAAGCTCGTGTGAGATCACAAACTCCTGATTACAAATGAATCTTTACCGAAGATCTCTCCATTATAGACACACAGATTGGCTATCTTGTATTCTGTCAAATGTAAACTGGCGATGTTTTCACAGCATGGTGTGGGTGTATTGTACATCGAAACTTACCCGTTGCAATCGTATTACCATGTATTATAATACCATTAATTATCTGTAAAATGTTTATGAAAATGTTACTTGAGTACATACAATTGGACATTTCAAATTAAACTAAATATGTGTAAAAGTGCTTTTTTTAAATAAAAAAATTAAGGTATCACATTAATCTTAACGGTGTTTCTTATAATACACAACTAAATATATATTTATAGTATAGGTGTAACCTGAGAACACCCAAATCGAAGGGAGGCGGATGGCTGGTTATCGACGTCCTGGAAGGGCTGGGATCTCAAACAAACACCATTTCAAATCCGGTTCAACACTTATTTATTTTAATCGAATATGCAGTGGTTTACAATACACAAATATAATCTTAACACTTAAAATTGATTCTACATTTACATTTACTTAACACATGAATTTACTTAAAGTTATAATGCAAGTGACACGACAAACGATTTTAAATTAAGTCCAATTCAAAACAACCACAAACAATTCGCAACGTCACCGGCGGCTAGCCCGGCTAAAAATCTGGCAAACGACTATTAACACATAAAATCAAAAGGACTCCCGCATCGTTGGAGCCACCCCTTCCCGCCAAAAATGGACTCGTCTTGCGAATGTGTCCGTAGGCGATGGCCGAGCGCCCCTCCACTGGAAGGCTGGTAATCGACTATCCGCACATAAAATTAAAATGACTCCCGCATCGTCGGAGCCACCCCTTTCCATCAAAAATAGACTCGTCCAGCGAACGTGCCTGCAGGCGATGGCAATCGCCCTTCGCGACAAAGTTGGGTCGAATTATCCGAATCATTGTCATTACCGCTGTGCGATTTCAGTAATGGACCCTAACAAAACTTAAACTTAATGAAAAAACCAGGGTGTGTCAAACCGTTATACATGTTGTTTGAGGTTATGATCATTTTTGGGTTTTTATAATTTAAATGATAGATAATTTTTCACTCCATCTTTTGGGTCGAGAAACAAAGTAAATCGAAGCAACTATGTCCAGTGTTCCCTGTAAGCTGCACGAGTACACGACCGCGCACCAGTTATAGAAGTCCAACGCACCCATCTCCAGTTTGCACGCACTCAAATAAAAAAATATCAACTTTTTCTTTGGTAATTTGTTTTAAAAAATTGCTAAGTATATAATTCTTTCTTGTTTTACTGAGAGTTGTAAATATTGGAGCAATAATAAATAACTGATGTAAAAAAGTATTACCTATTGATGTTTGCAAAAGGCTAGAATTATTCCGCGAATTTGTTGGTTTGGCCTGCTCAGCCTTTTGATTTTTCGCGCAGAAAACCTCTCGTCTTACACATTGACTATGTCTGTTCAAATACTTCTAAAAATCACAATTGTAATATGAATCGAATTTTATTATTTCACTACGACCAACAACAAAGCGACTTCAAAATAGCTTACATTGTTATGACGGCATCACGAATATCACATTAAGCTACTTTAGGGTATATGCACTTGAATAAGAAACACAGGTAATACAAATGATGCTCCTCGTCTAATCGGTGATCTCCAAGTTCCTAGTTAAACTGTGTATGTAAACAGCTGCATGAGGTGAAGTCCTGCGATCTATATATATAGTGGCACTATTATTTTTTATCGTAAATTAAAAATAAGTAAATTTAGTAACTTAGTTCTCACTCCAGAAAAATACTGATGTTAAAGTTTGAACTTACCTCATGAATTTGAGTTTACTTTTTGTATTGTAATACATAATTCTGGATATAATATTATCAAATAGCAGTGCGTCTTGCCAGCTTTCACTCAATACGCTTGATGCGCAAACAAAGTGTGCGTGTTATGCAATAAAATACGTACGCTGTCTCACACACACTCTCTCTCTCTGGACATCCACTGACAAAAAGTTTGTGTGCTGCGTTGTAGATAGTCAGATAGAGTGATCAATACATATATATATATTTACTAAGTGAAGCATTAAATAAAATTATATTTGCTTTTAAGTCAATTATTTTTGTAGCTTTCTTTCGTAACATATTACTTTTTTATATAAAAGAAAAACCTCTCTCGAAAATATATTTCCTCAAATAAGGGATGAGTAGATGAGAGCGTACTTAGAGATAAGTCGACCTAAAAGATGAGTGTATGTGTTGATTAGTATCAAATCGGGGTAACCCTTTCTCGTTTATATTTAGAAAATTTAAAGAAAATATACTAGACAAAGTCGTAGGAAATTTGCAACCTTTTGCTTCTGAAAGTTTAAGCTGTTTATATGAAAAAATTTTTTTTAGAACAATGTTCTTTATAAAATCTAGTCCTGTAACTGAGTGGTCTACTCTCTTGTGAGTTCGTTTTGTTCGGTTGCGATTTCACGGACAACTTCATTAATCAATGGATTTGTGTTTGATGTTTCGTTTTTACTCCCATCACGTGTTGTGAGAGCGATTAGCTTACTACTAGTTTTTTCCTAGTCCTATCTTTCTATTTTTACCCTTCCAAGGTGAAAGATGTTGAGCGACTAAATAACAACCTGTTCTCTTAAAAAATCAATTAATGAGATACTCCATAAGGAATCCAAATGCTTTACATTGGGCGCAGATATGGATAGAAAAAAAAATTCCTATATAATACATACATATTGTCTTTGATGGCATTACCATTATAGGTGTTTAATAATACATAAATTGATATTCTATATACTTTATTTCGTCGCTGTTCTGGAAGAAAGCACTAAATCGAAAAAAAGACATACTGAGTTAGTTTTACCAAAATGTTCTTTATATCGAATTCTGTCGCATCGAAAAACATATTTATTTTTATAAATTACGCTTTTGTTTAAAAACAGTTCTGTACAAACAAAGAAAAAGAAAAATTTATGACATTTCAAACATTTCACAAACTTCAAAGTTCAATTACTCAAAACTACTATTTTTCAGTTAGTGTCTTCTTCCAGAACAACGACGATTTGTTCTCAAGTTTTCATCAAACGATTTTTGCTATACTCCATATTTATACTCTACAAGGAGATGGTAATCGACATGTTATACCGTAGAAGCGGACATGATTCAAAAAACATTATATATATAACAGAAAATAGCTGCTTCTTGTGAGATTTATTATCAATATTAATTTGTAGCATTGCGTCACAAAATTTATTGTGCTCGACCAATTCGAATAAATGTGACTATTTCCAGTTCACAATATCTTTCTTTTCTCAAGTTATAACTTGGAAACGATAAAATCAGCATCTTAAACCCGGGCAAAAGCTAGATAGAAAAGATAGAAATAATATAAAAATGTTCAATTAATACTATACCTATTCTTACGAAATCTATCAGTCTTCTGTTAAAGTCCTAATACCTTTTTATTGTACCAACTAATAATTCTTTTCGGTTTTGTTCTTGTGAAAAAACTCTTTCTTATAAGATTTACTAGCATGGCAGACTGATCATATAAGTATGTTATTAATTTCCCGCAGAACATTTAATAATAATAATAAATAGGGCTTCAAGCTTTCCCAGGCGTAATCTATTTAGGAAAAGTGCCTCTGAATAAACTCGCAAAAAATTTCTTCATATATTTCCTCAGACTGGTAATTGAATACAAAAAAGGCCTTTTCTTATAAATGTCTTTTTAATTAGATTCAAAGCGTATTTCACTTAGTCGCTTATCAAGTTACCAATACGAAAGCCAGAAAAATACCCCGTGAGTGACTACTGTATGCATGCATCCACGACGTTTGAGCTATCACGCATGGATAACACCTAAATGACGTAAGAAGTTAGTACTACGCATCTGTAAAAGAAAACGTTTTTTAAAGCCATTAGCGAAGTATTATTTGATTGACATGATTATTTTGAAATTCTGCTTGGTCCACTGATTTGACAACAATTACTATGTTACAGCAGTTTGAGTTTGTAAGGACATTTGAAATAAGCGAGCCAACTATGCAGCCCTTCCTTCATACAGGTTAAAAATAGCCTTGCTTGGGTACGTACTATATACGTCTCAGGGGATCTTAAGTGCCGCCTGTTTCTTCTTTCAATCGGATGTATTTCTCAATCCTGGAACACCGTTGATGACCTTTCATAAGACGATGCTAGCAAAAATCAAAGAGATAAGAGACTAAAAAGCAACATCCGGTGGCAATTTGTTTTTAATCATGAGGATATGGCTAAAGAAGAATTGAAGACAAGAACAGATTGGTTGATTTTTATTTTCCAATAGCTCAATATTTAACCGGCCATGGGTAAAGTTGATAATAAATAATGTAGTAGTTAATACACTAAAATGAATTTTAGAAAACTTGGCATACGAAAGCACGGTAGAAAAAACCATTTATTTTAGTTAGTTTGTGTGCTCATTTCTTCTCACTAAAAGTTTTCATTGTTTTGTCTTCTTAAGTTGATTCAGAAGTGTGCTTTCCTAAGAAAAACTGTAATATTCTCCTCTCAGTCAGTACGGGTAGTCGTTTCTTTTCGGTCAACACATTTATTCGATGGTTTACCTTTATTTCAACGGGTCAATAATAATTCAACCGTTAATCTGATTTCCAAGAGCCAGCTCCTTACGATTTCAATATCCCTTTTTTTAAGGGTTTTCCCTTTTCAACTTCGATAAGCTTTTGTTTTAGTCCCTTCCCTTCGGTGAACCTTCTTAGAGGGTCACGTTCCGATTCACTGTGGACACAGAAAGATAAACGGCCTCTTGCAAGCATTTTAAATACTACGTTTTTCAAAACGAATTTGAATAAATTGTGTTTATTGCTTATTGATTCTTCGTTTCGAAAAGATTTTATTTGCTATTTACGCATTAAGAAGCGCTTTGAATAAAGATATCCATCGGTGTTTTTGGAGATTTGTAGATTATTAGCATTTGATGCGTAAAAAGGAGCAGTTTGTCATAAAAATATTACAATGAAAAAGGTTATTATTATTTTTTTGAATTCATTTCTAAATCTTCTTCAAGACCGGATTTATGCATAGAATGTTCCTCGTTTATTTTACTGTAGGAAATTACTGAAAAAAATATTGTAATGTATAATAAATATTATAAAGTGAAATATAAAATAATAAAGTTTTCGAATTTGATTTTGGAATGCGTCATACAATCATTGTCAAAAATGCAAAAGTGGATATTTTTTTGGGAAGACTGAATACGATAAAGTTTTAGACTGATTGTAAGAAAACACTTTTTGAATGACATGTCGAAAGTAGTTTTTTTAATACAACATAGTGTCTCATTTTAGGTCATATCAATCTGTTCGCAAAGGGTCGGTCCCTTGGGCATCTTGCGTCAAAGTAAAATCTTAGTAAGACAAATAAATATGTATTTCCAAGCATCATTGCATAACTATTTATTGTTTTAAATACTCACAAGACTTTATTCTACAGTTATCTGTTATTAGGGTATCTGATATTAGTTTTTCATTCGCTTTGTTTAAATAATCGAACATCAAAATATTTTGCATTCAGTATGAAACCTTGAATAATAAATATAATTGACTAAAAGTATTGCAATTATTTGGGATGCATTGAAATAAATCAAATATTTTAAATCGCTTATGCCAGGGCTCTCCAAACTTTTTAGCCTAAGGGCCGCACTGACTCCTACATATCTATAGCTAACTCATCATACTAACATACCGTAGTTTTGAATTACTCGCATTACTTTCGATTGGTACTTACGTATAAGTGTCAAGGACATTTCATTACGGCGAAGATAGCCGAGAGCCGACAAAGAGGAAACCAGTTTCTGCCTGATTTATACAAAAAATTTTCGACAAAAAATTGTTTTAATACATGCCAAACATTCAGTCAGAAAACTGAGACTTCATTTCGGTAGATTACGCAATTGAAGCTCTGGGTGCCTTAAAAATAAATTTTGAGTATCGTTTTTTAGAAATTGATACAAATGAACACGATTACAAGATTTCAAAATCCTTTTACCACTGATATAGAAACCTTTGCCCAAGTACTTTAAATGGAAATGATTGATTTGCAGTGTAGCAATATTTTTAAAGAAAAATATTTAGAGTTATTATTGCTGGAGTCTTACACTCACACTCACTTTTTTCCAGTTTCAGTACTACTTATCTGTGTAAAAAACTATGGCGAGCCGTAGTTTGACGAGCCCTGGCTCTTGCAGTTGAAAGCGATTGATATCAACCATTTAATTTTGACATAACTGAGGGGTCGTTATCTGCCAACCAAAAATGTTTTTGCACCTAACGCATATATTATAAATGCGGTAACTGTGCTTTTAGGGCAGTAAACATGACACACATTCATTACCAAACACGTATTAAAGGTTTTTGGAACTGCGCTGTATTCATAATTATGGAAATTTTGACAGTTGTTCATTTTTAAATCAAACAACTGATTTATTTCAAAATAGAATGTCATCACATATTTATCAATTACTCTATTGCTTGTCCTATTTTCTTTCACACATTTTAAGGTATCTTATGATTCAAACAAATTATATCGACAAAGATACATAGAATAATATATGAACCAACACACTATTTCTTATTTTCACATTGTACTTGAAATTATTTGGATGCCTAAAATGTTTTTATGACGTTCATTTAAGCTTATGACTAGTGGCCGATCGCCTGATATACATGGAATAGTTTGGCTCGCGATATATATCATAACAAAAATAAATAGATGAGAAATTTTCCATGGCAGATAAACTAGATAATGAATTTATAATGTAATAACTGATATAATATCATTAATGATGTATTACAGTTACATATTGTAAATCGCAAAATTGTATAATAAATTTTACAACACGTTATTCCTTTAGCGCATATTTTTATGGTGAATATAAAACCGTCGCTAACTTTTTATCTTTCCCTATTTTTCTGGAATACAGTGATCGCTGGTTAGAGCACTAATCTCATAACGACATTTAGAGCCATTTAAAACATTGCAATCTCACTCGTGTCTAGAGTTGCAATAGCCAAGATAAAGCACACAATAATGCAATAATCGCCACTTTGTTATTTTTATTTCACCCGAAAGACGTGTTGGCACTATTTTTCATTCCGGTGAGTTATGACGCTTTTAAAGCCCTTCGTTTCTCCGTCCTTCCGGCCGGTCGCCGGCAAAACCTTATCCCTGACAATAAGCTGCCTCGAAATAATTACTTGCTCTCAAGGCCACCTGCTTCCACTTGTGAACCTTGGCGCTGTGGGCGTCTATCTGCCAAAGGGGTGTTCAAGGGTCAGAAGAAATTACACCGTGGGTAAAGTTTATATTATGTGAACCTAGACTGTGTTTTTTTTCAATTTATTATTTTGTTGCAATATCGTCAAATAAGTTACACTGAATTAAAAAAAAACTCTAAACAAAAATTTGAAATAACCAAGAGTTACATGACAATCCGATATGGAAACACACTTATATTAATAAATATAATTTTATGAAAATAAAAATAAAAAAATTGAGTGTATGTTTTTGAGAGCAATTTAATAATCTTTAATTAGAATAACTGTGGATGATAATATCATTTTTGTTGTAAGTCAATTCCGCAAACTCACGCACAACTAGCGACAATAATCTATATTACGCAGCACGTCTATCCACTATGAAATAGTGATAAATATCTTTTCTTTGAGCAAATATAGGAGACGTAAAGATTTTTCGGCGCATTTTCGACACTATATTCCAAGTAGGCACATTTCACAAGTCACAAGGCATCTTGAATGTACCACATGGTGGCCATATTCCACATAGGTAGAGGATGTTGTCAAATAAGATGATTAAATATAAGAACTTGCTTTGTTTAGCATGTAAAGATTTTTAGTTTAATTTAAATCTTATATCTGCTTATAGCGTTGTATATTATGTTCATTTAAGTTTTAGTCCAATGAGAAAGTGAGAAAAATTTAATAAGCATAAGTTTTATCTTATATTCACAGCTAACATAGTAAAGTTATTGTCCTGTTAAACACGGTTGTGAATGTTACGGAATCTGACTATTTCGACGTTTTATTTTTTTATGAATTCTTAGTTTATATTTCTTTCTAACTGTAGATTAATGTCCAAGCTGTTATGACTCATACACTATCTGCCATAAAAAAGAATTACTCGAGCATGAAAATTATTATTACTGATGTGAATGCAGCCAAGATATCTCTTACGCAGTTAAAAATAAATAGTATCGATCATTAAAAATAATATACAAGTTTGTTGTCCCACTTCCATCCATTATGTGTATGCAGCCGTTGTTTCACGGCTGCCCGCAATTACGATCAAGAAAAGAAATGTATTTACTCGACATGCTCTTGGTCTGATACAGAGTTGTACAGAGAAAATCTTTTAACCATGCACTAGTGTGCGTAAAAAAAGTCAAAGTGTCGTGTCCACTAACCAAAAAAATTGTTTGATTGATAACTGTGCTAATGATATTGGATAAAAATATTAAATTAATTTTGATGTCGTATTTTTTAAAACTATTCCACAAAATAGCTGATGCTTCATTTTGTAGTTTTCATCAATTTTAAATGTTGGCTAGAAACCTGTAAAGATTAGTTATTTTTAATAAATAGTTTATATTATTCATGCAAAAATACGTTTATATTATTCGATTTTATGTGAGTTCTACACAACAGCTAAAGAAAAACAACAATTGAAAATGGTCCATTTGAAGATTGATTCTAATACATTCCGATCGCTATATATTTTTCTTATCTGTCAATATAAAAAAACCTATCATTTTAAGCCATTTCTCGTAATTAAATATATCGTCGTTTGCATTACAAAGTTGTAAATATATTGCTTTAATTCGATAAAGAGGTTTTATAATCTTTTTATGCTCTCCCGAAAAGTTTTGATTTTGTAGACATGCAATTTTGCATTAGAAACGACAATATGGGGAATATAAGAATGAGTGATGAAAAGTCAATTTATGGAATATAAATCATTACCAAAGTCCTTGCATTTGTAACCACTGCACAGTGTCCAGTATGCTATGCCGACCCACAAACATTACGTTTAACAAATCGACACACTTACAAAATGTTATTTGTGTGAATTAACGGGGGATAAGCGAACTAAAGCGCTTTTTTACCATTTCTTTTTTTCATCCCCCAAGATATATCACCATGTCTACGTTCTGAATTGATAGCTCTGCCATGATTGAAAATGATGAATAGCAACCTCTGTTCCACTGTTTTTATTATACCTACATAACGTATGATAGAAATGTATGATTTTCAGATTTCTTGTAATATTTCATTCAGTGGTCGATTTGAAAAATTTTCACAGCATTACTCAAAAACATTCATAATTACTTTCAAGTACTAAATATTGAAATTTCTCTGGAAGAAAATAGCAATCTCTTTTTATAATATTTGTATATTTAGGTAATCTAATGAATTAGATGCAGTGTGAACACAAGCTTGGCGATAAAATAAAAGTACAGTTGAATACAGTTCAACCGACATTTAATCAAATTCACAAAATTAAACATCTATAAAATTTTCTTCAGATTTTTAGCCGGCTGAAATAAAACCAGTAGAAAAGAGGGCAGAAAGGCAGCTTTCATAAGCCTCACTTGTAGAGAAACCTCACAGCTTTATTTATTTAATAGTAAAAAAAAAAATACATGAATGGTAAATAAATTGATATTGACTTTAACGCAACATATTTTTTGGATGAAGGGAGGCAAACAATCGCGTACTGTGGTCGTGACATTTTCACTAAGAGGCATTGCCAGAAATTCAAACCTCAATTTTCATGTTATCATACAAACCGTATTTAATACTTCATTAATCACTTTAGTGTCGTTAACTCTGATTTTATTCTTGGTGGCAAAATTTAAACACAACTTGTGCTTCTTATTGGCTATTTTTATAAATGCTATCAGAATGGCTTTCACTCAGCAAGTGAATTATTTTAATTAGCCTTAGAATAAAAGATCAGACAAATTCAATCAAAATGCTAGATTTTTCAATTTCATATTTGAGATCTTGGGTATGGGTATTATGTGAAATATTTTCTTCTCGAGTTGATGTCGACTGACAGTAAAAAATATCATAGCATAACAATACCTTAGTTTATTTTCTAAGAAAAAATAATTATAATCTTTTTATCTGAAAATTTAGGCATTAAAACGAGTATATTGATTGTATTTTGGCAAATTAGTATAATCCTCAAAATTGAAATTGTTCAGGAAAGAGTAAAAACTGTTTTTATCGTAAACATAATATGGTGAGTTGCGTTATGAATTTTTGAAATAATCATCCGTAAAATCTCATTTTTTCAGATATGGAGTGTCGATATAATAGTGACTTACATCAAGTGGTCGTGCTAGAATTTTTAAACCTAAAACCAATGTAAAATGATGTTTCCCTTCCAAAAAGTGGTTAATTTATTTTTTTAATTTACATCATTTGGCCGATACCTGCTCGGTCGTATTTAAAATGAGATCCAATCATTAACTCATTTTCGTATTTTTTGAGAGTTATATCAATTTTTCAAAACACATTCGATATTTTAGCTACAATTATATCTTAGACCAGCATTTTGACCGTATCCTAAATTTTACGATCTCCAATCTTTAACGATACAATCTAAGCCCTGGAATTCTTGATACAATATATCTCCAATTTTTATTTAATATTCGACGTGCTTTTGCCGACGTGGAAAATCGATGAGTCATTATTTCTAAGGACTGTACAAAAAAATATTTGTTTGCGTGTGGATTACACAGCACAAATGGATTCATCACTTTACTTTCTAGTATTTCCACACTAAATTATTAACTTGTAGTACATTAAGTAATTAAGCACGTATTAGCTCATTGCTTGTAGCAGCTGCTTGTATATTTAATTATCGTACAAACTATCGTGGTTGTAAAGAAATATCTTTTTTAAGATATTCTCTACTCCATGTAGGTGAAATTAAGAAAATGAACAAGGTTGATTGAAACAACGTAACTCTTAAATTAATAACTGGTTATATATAGTCAAAAACTGTATGGATGAATTATCATTAATTAACTAAATAAATGATCACTAATACGTCATCAAGAATGGTGGATAAACCATTGTTATTTTCTGGTTTCTTAGTAATGTTAGTTGGTCATTTTGTATGTTCTGTTGGGAAAAAACTAAATATAAAAAACCATTGAAAATAAAATACTCGCTAAATGTGTCCATGGTATATCTCTAATGTGCATTCCAATTACTGACTCAGTTTTTGGCAGTAATCAGAGCACATGGACTTCTTTACGAAAGGTATTTTCGAAGAGAACATAATGTTTGATAAAATAATCGCTAAATCTCTATATTCAAAGAAGATGAAGTTATACATATGAAGCTAGGGATGGACTATATAGTAGCTATCTTATCACTTCATGTTTTGATATGTGACTGGGGTGTGTGGGGAAATAGAAAAACAACAAAGACATGCAAACCATCGAAAATCGTCTTCCATATTAACCCAATAATGATCAAGAAAAGAAACGAATTTACTCCTAATGTTCTTGGTGCAATGCAGAACTGCACTCTTAATCACACAGAACCACAGTGTTTATGAAAGGAAAAGACAGAGAGAAAAAGAAAGAAAATGTGACTTGCTCAGCTACTTAGCTTAAGCGATATTTATTCTGTGTATCTATATACTTAGAATCCGCCGTAGCGCTTTATTATGAAAAGTAGTTTCAACACAAAAATAAGTGATTCTCTAATAACCAATAACAATTCAATGAGTCGGATAGACCGCACAAAAAGATGCATCTGGCCATAGTTTGAAAAGACCTACTGTATAATATCAATTTATTTCCTGTTACTTCATTATTATTTAAAAAAACATATCCGCTCCCTGCTCGGAGTATATAGCACACACGGTGCCTCCAATATTCCCTTTTCCTCCAAAGTATCCTTGAATCCTCCCAAGTTATCCCAGCGTACCTTTAATTTGCTGAACAAGTCCTATGGATGGCCATCATTGGGTTACCAGGATGACGGCCATCCGGCTAGTAGAAGAGACAGGCAGGATTCAGACGCCCCTGAATATCAACAGCACATGTCCAAGCCAGGTCCACCGTGGCTTATTTTTGTTTTTGATGTAGTAAGGGGCTGGCTAGTTCGCTCTCTTACCTTTGAGTTCCTGACAAAAGCAAACACCGTATCTCTAGTATTCTCTGCAAGCATCTGTTTTCAAATCACAGCATACCTATATATTTTATCTACTTGAATGCATATTTAATGGCACATCAAACACGAGTATACCCAAGCTGTCAATTAAATAATAACATTTAAAGAATGCCATGTTTTAATTCGTAAGTTCATAGATATCTACTCTAATTTTGATAGTAAATCTACATTAAACAACCAAACGAATGAATTGTCTAAATATTTCATTTTAAAAAATTAGCAAGACGGAAAAAGTAAGAATATTATTTTTTTTTCGGCAGACTACGTTAAAGATAAAATTTCTGAAAAATCACTGGGAAACTTTAAAAAATATGAAAATACTGACGCTTAGATTTAGACGAAAAGTACGCGAGAAAAAAAGGGAATGTTTTTTATCCTCACTTCAATTATTAATCTAATTATTGAGGAAAAACGTAATCAAGCGAATTCAGCAATTTTTCGTTCAAATAATATAACTAAGCGTTTAATTTTAGTATTTTTTTTAATAAATTCTCTCTTAGACACAATTTTTATCGTAATTTTTTATTGCCATTTTAATTTGAGATAAATTGTATCAATGTTAATGAAAATATATTCAGTGAAAACTTCATTTTAGACAGAAAAATTTATGAATATTCACCCGAGCGCTTGGGCGGGAGCGTAAAATATCATAATTTAATAACGCGAAATAGAGTTCTTATAATTTAGCCTGGAAAAACTGGAATCTTTATATGAATCATGACACCCAAAACACAGGGCAACCAAAATAATTATACACTGCTTCGAAAACAGATGCTTGCGGTGAATACTATGAGTACTGTATTTTGACTTTGTCATGAACTCAGAGGTGACAAAGTGGACACTACAGCCCCTTATTACGTCCGACATAAAAAGACAACAATGGAACTGATTCAAATACGCTGCGAATGCCCCAGGGAAGCCTGAATCCTGCATATCTCTTCTACTAACTAATGGATTTCGTCGCCCTGGAAGACCTTCCATTTGACACCGCCCCTTACTTACTCTTCAAAATCCGTCTACAGACTCTTCCTATTCATGTAAAATTAATATGTAATGTCTCTGATAAGGCGTTCAAAAATAATTTGTTTGTTTACCGTTAGCAGTAAGCAAAAAGCGTGCGACGCTTAGAGAAACGGTCACTTGGCACTCGGCGTACCCTAAGGGCTGACTGTCGGTCGCCGACAAAGTCACGGCTTATTTCGAAATTGCGACCCTATCGTAAAACCACTTGTTGCGTTTTTAAATTGAAATTGTGTATTTTAAATCTGTTTGTGTATCTGTTACTGCCTTCGAGGAATTTATTAATACAAACTAATTGCAATTAAAGAGAAAGTAAACTGACTGGCGGGTTTTAATAGAGGACGAAGGAACCTGTGAATTATCCTTGTCACCACGCCGGACCTGGGCCAGTCAAAGTGTGTCGACGCTCCACCTTCTCGTAGAGTAGAGCTACTCCCTCACACTAATATCTATTGCAGTGGTTACCAAACTTATTATGTCCATGGACTCCTTCACAAAGCAAAAACCTGACCATGAACCCCAAGTGAAATAATTGCACTTAACCGCATAATAGAAAAATAATAAACTTATATTTGATGTCTTGAATGATAACAGTGTTGTAACAATAAAAATAAATACAATATTTTAATATTTAAAAAAGTATTTATTGAAATTATAACTTTTGTTTTAAAATACAATTTTTTTCAGTGAGATGGGTGAACCTGATGGATAATATGAGATGATTTATGTTCGGCTTAATATTTGTGAGTAACATTCGTAAGACTCTACGAACACTAATTTACAGTCGGCTTCTTTTTTTTGAGATGAGATTCATAACTGCACTAAATCCACTTCTACTAAATTAGTAGACGGGAAAGCTATCAATAGTCTTTGTACAGCAAGTAACCCATAATGCAGGATATAAAATTGGTATCTGTTTTTGTAACCAGAATATTCTTGTTCAAACATTGGTTTCAGTTCCTTATGTATTCAATAAATTGTTTCTGTATTAGTATGGATATGAGTTTGTGGGTCTTCTTGCATAAGGGTCTAATACCCAATTCGAGATAACCAAGTGAAGAATGTCTTTGATCGAGGTTAGAATGAAAAGCAATTCAGTGTTGACAATAAGCTAGCAAGTCTTCATCTCATTTTTGCAATTTTGACAAATTAGGAAACTGAGAGCATTCTCCTCTTTCTAAGTTTTGTTTGTATAGAATTGTTTTTGCAATAAACGAAGATATTATACTCTCAGTATTGAATACATTTAATACAAATGTGTCACCAATATTTTTTTATATTAAACCTATCGCGGACTTTGTCTACGCACCCCCAAAAATTTGCCACAGACCCCCACAGCGGTAATAAGGACCCCTGGAGGTCCATAGGAACACCTTTTGAGAACCACCGATCTATTGGATGTACTCAGTGGAGTAACAGTACGCTGGGATGATCTGGGAGGAAGCTATGAGGCTGACAGGAGACACAGAATCTTGGAGGCACTATGTGCTGGCTATGTGCTATGAGTAGGTATCGGATATGGTAACTAAAAATATACACTAGTAGCTCACCAACAAGTTTTTTATTTTTTTTTTCATGGGCGTAGGTTGTCATTAAAGTAGGTCGAATTTAATTGTTGTATTATGTTTAATATTATTTTTAATTACCTATCTCTAGTGATGTTTTACAATCCCGGGATTATATTAATAAACTCCATAAATACTGGCATCCCTATTTTTATTAGAATCGATTTAAATTCAGTTCCTAATTGAACCAAAACTATTTGAACAATAAAGCAATGCTTTACCACAAAATATTAACAGCCAAGCTAACGTCGCTTCATTTAAAATTGATTGTTTTCTTACAAGACGATAATAGAATAATTCCAAAGATAATAATATGTTTTATGCTATGAAAGCAATATTTTGATTTTCAATTCTAAGTATTAATATAATAATACTCGGAATATTGGAGAGAATATCTCCTGTACAGTGTTAATTGACAAAAGTTTGTGCTTAAGCAGGCCGACTATGGATATTATATGCATGATCCAGTGAAAGTTTTCGCATAAAGTAATTGACTCTTTGAAATAGTGAGCGCCTTAATAGTTTCTTAACGGTAACTGTTTACCCTCCAACAAGGGTTGAAATGTCACCCTTATAACATGAATTGGCTTTATGCCCGCGATTATATGGAAACTAAGAAGCAAGACACATTTACCAAGTAACTTATGAATTTCCATCATGCTCGCAGACGATATTATCGCCCACTTTTGCCATTTTTAATGTAACGCCAAACACTATAAGTAAATAACTTTTAGATATCACGCTGTCAAACTAAGTGCTACGTGCGTTTTAGAGAAGTCAATGATAGAGACTTAAACATTTTTTGCAGGACTTAAATAAAGTCTTGGCTATTTTTTATTGTAACTGCTTGTATGTTTGTTGGTTCAGACACTATAAAAGATATTCAAGCACATACTTAAGCACTTACGGCCGTTAAAAGTAAAGGAGTTTCTGAATTGTGCGTGGTAATGATATACTCTAATGATAAAAACCAGTTATTTTGTGTAATTGATCAAATTTTTCTCTCTAGAATTTTAAAAACATCTCAGTTTATCACAGCATTATGTATTTTTTATAAAATTATTCCACTAACCGTCAGTTATATAATAATGGTGGATAATTCCCCATTGGTGTCTTAAAATATTGTTAAATGAAGCTGTGTCAATTATTTATTCGTCAATTATTCGTAGTAACAGTAGTTTTTAAATACTTACTTCTTTTCTTCTTTAGTTTTAGTTGAACAAAAGATGTATTCATGAGACTTCGTAAACACGATGGCAATCAGATAAACAAGAAGGCCAAGGTAATGCAATGAAAGAAGGCAGGAGATCACTTTAATTAAAATTCCATTTGAAGCCAGTACAACCAAGAGACAAACACAGATATGACGAGACTCCTATTAGACAGAAGCATATAGATCTTAGATAGTTTTTGTTAAAAATTACTTGTATTTGTGTCGCTGCAATTTTACGCAATAGAGTATAAGTTAACCATTAATGCGTCGGTGTACATTTAAAATTCATTTCACTCAGAGCACTTAGTGCTCTTGCCAAGGGTGTTTTTGCAACAAGATTTATTCACAAATTCAGGTCAGCTTTTAATTTATTCACTTAAATAAACGCAGCTAAACACATCGTTAAAAGTTTTAAATGCAACTGTAAAGGACGTTCTAAAATTACATGAAAGCATTTAAAAACGAATGAATATCTCGTAAAGAAAAACTTAATTAAAATTAAATGAAATGATACCTGGATAAGTAGGTACTGTTATTTGCACACAGTGTCTATCGGATGTGTATAATAAAACCACCGAGTTTAATTTTTATTATGTCAAGACAAATTGTATCGTGCTGGTTCATTTCAATTTAATGGAATATTTTCAATAGATTCAGCACCAGTTAAATTATATTAAATTGCTATAGAATTATCCTTTTGTGTGACACGTGTTGCGCTTATTTAAGAAGTTAATTCATAATGACTAAGATATGTATTCAATATAAAATAAAGTATTGATTTCAACTACTATGACGGTGTGAACGAAACGAAATGATAAATTATCAGTCATGTTGAATGGAAAAGAGCTCATATATTAACATTAATAATGTATTGATAAAAGATTTAATGCTATCAATATTTCCATTGAAATAATACGTTATGTTAAGAGTCAATTAATTAAGAATATATATTATTTATACCGATAAAGTCAGATTCAAACTAATATCAGAAAATGAAATAAAATATATTTTGATTACTTGTAAAGTAATCCATATATATCATTTAATTTAATTTTTGGATAAATGGACTTTTTGTCAATTCAATTCCTTTAAAGAGCCACATAAAATGTTTAATGACATTTCAAAAAAATATTAATTTTTAGTTCAAACAGTTATTTGGCTTGTCAATATACTATTTATATGATTCATGCTTTGCAACAATAGCTCAAATTGTATAACATATATGTTAATTTTCATATGGTTGTCACAAGTACTACAATTTTGCGATCACTTTACCAGGTAAACAGATCGTGTAAAATAGATCACAATCATGAATATTGAACGCTGTATTGAATATATACGAGTCAGGAGAAATGGATACAAACTGAATGAATCAATGACGATACAGAATTAATATCAAATAAATACGACACAACCACAATATTGGCAATATTAAGGAAATTTTATTTTCCAGACAATACAACTTTCAAAACGGCCTTTATTGGTTTCCTCGAAAAAATTTGAAATGTGTTTATTCAGTACTGTAGGATATAGGTCAAGACCAATAATTTATAATAAACTACGAATTTATTTTGATTTAGATGGCTCAGCCGTCCATTGAAAAAATTTATGTCCAGCGGAGAGTTCTTACAGCAATGTTTCTAAAGCTTTCAATTTCTTCAATGGTGTTAACTCAACTGTTCTCACATATGGAAAAAAATAAAGCACTGTGTGTAGTCTTAACTCCACTGTTTTAAAAATTGTGTTGATACAGTGAAAATGAACAAATAAAATCGCAAGAAACTGTGCCGCAAGCTGTTTCGTTAATATAATTAAGTAGTAAATTGCTTGAAAACACAGTTAAGCATGAATAAAATGTGAATTCATTTCTTCTTAAATTTAATGTATGAATTGAAACTGAAGTAATGAAAGATTATGTCATAATTATATTATTTCTAAATACTATGAGCTAGAAATATTTGATGTTCAACCATTGATATTTAATGATTGATTATATGAACATAAATACAGTTATAGTTTATCAAAGGTACATTTTTGTAGATGTCGGTATGAAGGGCATTGATTGAGAAGAAAGTTTTCCATTTTACTATTATTGTTTGCTTTTACTATAATATTTCAGAATTTTGATGTATAAAAACGATACTAACATTGACATCTTTGAAATGTAATAAAAAGCCAACATTATTTCTGATGGACATCTGTAGCAAAAATGAGACAGCTTATAAAATTATGATACTTAAACGTTTTTATTATTGATTCATAGATGTCCTTGCTGCGTATTTGATTAAAATTAATTTGATAACAAAATATTTTTATGAGTTTATAAGAAAATAATTCCTTCAATACAGTTCGAAAAAAATGTATTTAGTGTATGTAATATTAAACTTAAAAAAGTATTAAAATGAGCATTTAAATTTTCTGTTGTCAATCAAAATCTGCGCAACTGGTCATCTTCACTGTGCTTCAAAAAAACGGTTTAACAACCCTTTATACAGTTTCGAAATTGGAAAACGGAATACCCACGTAGATTTAGAGATAGTATCCATTAAAAATGACACTCTCCGAATATTAAATTATCCTGAAATTTGCAAGAGAAAATTAAGCTCTTACGTATTAAATAAAATTGTTTTCTTTGAACCAAAATATAATCCAAAAATTCATTACGTAGATGCAGAAGTCTCATACCGTAAAAAAAAGTGACATACAATTCATTTAATTAATTTGCCCTGGAAATTAACTATTATTTATGAAAAAATGTTGATCATGACAACCATATAATTACATCTATGAAAGTTAACTAACACCTGTACTTATCTATTATTTTTTTCAATATTTCATGTGCTCGCTTGTTGTGATGTACTGAATCATCGCTGCATAATTAATATTTTTTTAATAATAATGTCAGCCTTTTTTACAAGATATCAGTCATTAATAATTACACAACAGCGATAGGATTTTAAAATATTCATAATGGTATTTATTTATATTGGTATTGTATTGTAATAAGTATTATAACGTTGGAGTGGCTTGCAAGTGAAGTGGATAAATAATACAATATATTATAATCTAGATATTTTTATTTTTACAATACAGGTTTTGTTTTTAAATGTTTTTCAATATTCTTATTGTGAAATTGGCATGACGTCCGTGTACACTTTATAATATCGTATGAACATGTACATATCAATTACTACATAATAACTCTTAAGTATTATTTCTTTAGTAGATTCTTTCTTAATAGTAATTAAATTGAAGGTAGTACATTTTCCTTCTTAGTAGCAATCATTAACATTCATTACTCCATCATAATAGAAGCTATGTAGTCTTTAAGGTAACAGTACTGCTGAAATGTCTTTTGATTAATTTTATTGCTAAGCTTTGTTTTCAAAAATATTTAATGATATTATTATTTACAAAAATCGTTAAAATAGTGACTTTTTTATTGAAATTTAAGTTCTGACGATGGCGTAAAACCGAAATAGCTATCAATTATCTAACAAAAAATATGTAGAACTTTGTTATTTTATCCTATTATAATGGAGTTCTACCAAGTAAATGCCAATTCAATCAAGAAATTTAAGTCAGTTTTAAGTCAAACAGTATTGACTGTTATCATCATAATAATTTATTAATTTTTAGTGCGATCATAATACGCTAATTATTTGATATCATGGCAACTAAATTTAAAGCTTTCTCGCATTATATTGTTACATTAAAATTCATAAGTTATAATATATATTCGCATTATTTAACAATCAACTTTTACAATTAGCTTAATATACACTGTCGCTTAAAACTTTTCGTATGACGAACTCAGCAATAAAGTCTCAACTGAGGTATCAATCAATGTGTAACAGAAATTCTGAGCAGCTCTACGGAAAAATATGAGTGGCTAAGAGCCAAACCAACCGACTCAACAAATATGTTCAAATGAGATAAATGGTTTACAGATAATTTTCAATCAAAGATTGTGTTTTAATTTTTATATATTTCTGTATTCCTATATTAACGGACGTTTTTTGTTTCAATTGTATATGTCAAGATAATCAATGAATAGATGAGGAAAATCATAGGCATGTTTGGCTTTAAAAGAACTTAAAAATGTCTCAAAATTGTATGACTTAAGCACAAATATAGGCACATAGGTGGCAGCAGTAATACTATTTACAATTTTAAGGTATACGCACTTGGGGTTTATAAAGGAACATCAACTCGTTTTGTTTAGTTTTGTTCTATAGACTGGCTTGGCTTTTTGCCACAGATATATCGTCGCTGTTCTGTAAGAAAACACTAAATCGAAATAATGACATATTGAGTTAGTGATACCAAAATTGTCCTTATTTCAAACTCTACCGTATGAAACAATTCACTTATTTTTACAAATTATGCTTTTACTTAAAAACAACTTTGTACAAACAAACAAAATGAAAAAAGTATTGCATTTCAAACATTTGATAAAGTTCAATTACTGAAAGCTAGTATTTTTCGGTTAGTGTCTTCTTCCAGAACAACGACGATATCTTATGCAGAAAAACTATTTTTAAGAAAATTGCGCGAAATAAGCGTCGAATTTGTTGCCATAGAGAGCACTCTGTACGAAAGATAAACCATTTTCGGCAAATCTAAATGTTGGTTATTTATGGATTCACCACTTCACACTGAATTAAAATTGAGTGAAAGAAATGAAAACAGATGGATAATGAACATGCATAATTTTCTATTATTCGGAAGGCTTGGTTTCCCACTATCCCTCGTTGTGTATACGCAGCCAATTAATTTGGATGAGTTTTGGGATGCACAACGGAATATTTTCATCGACCACTATAAAAAGAAAAGAATAGATACTATCTAACTCATTGAGTATTCAGAATTTTTTGCCATTTATTCATATTTTTCTATAATTTAAGATATCGACTGAGGGTGCTTGATGGAATTTGAATTGTTAAGATTTTGTACATTTCAGTCGAGTTCATTCGTGGGCTTGAATGCCTGAAGATGCCGAAAGGCGAAACCCGTGTCGTCAGTGACGAAATAAATGAAAATTTACAAAATCTCAACGATTCAAATTTTATATTCTTCTATTTAAGGAACCAGTTCAACCTCCAGTAATTTTAATTTGCAAAAATATAACAAGTTAAATTGCTACAATAACCGCCTTCGCCCCCTATAACTGTAAAATAATGATTTTCATAATACATATCAACAATTTAAAAAAAATAATTTACTCAAGTAAGCTATGAATAATTCAAATTGTATTGAAGAGCTCGACAATTATTCGTGGTATAAAACTACATTTCATTCAGTGATGTAATTGAGGCAATTACATCAAATACAAATAACAATATGCAATATAGTGTCAAATTAATATTCAATATAAGCTGTTTTGTTTTCTTAATTTACCAATAACCCTCATACACATAGACTTTGGAATTGACAAAAAACATGTATGTTTTATGTTATTCATTTGCAGCTATGCTATCAGTATACATTGTATTTGGTATGCAAACAAAATAAATTACGCTAACATTTTTAATAATTCCGTATTGTACATTACCCTTAATATCAATACACTTGTACATATACGCAATATCAATTAAACAAATGTAACAAGTGTATTTCTTACGCATTCATAATATCAAAACGAAATTTTCGATATTAACTTAAGGTGATATCTTTTCCGGTTGAGTAAATTTTATTTCAAGGGTCGATATGATATACTTATGTCGTCCTATAGCAATAGCGAAGAGTGACTGTTTGGGGGAGATAAGTGAGGGGCAGAGTTGCCACTTTATAACTTTGCACTCCGGCTCTAGGACCTAAGACCGCGGGATTGGGATCCATACATACTTATACAACGACAAAACGTATCAGTGTAATAAAAAATGCAAATTTATAAAGTGTATACTCTAGCCATAGAGAATTTTGACACTTGATTAATGTCGTTGGCTTAATTTTAACATATATTCTTCTACGAATCCGTGTTATGGTGATTTTGATCTATTTGTCGTCAACATGGCATCTATTATATGTTTTTAATATTAAAATATGCAAGTGGTTGGAAGGTAAACAACGAGTAGAGAATGATTTTTTTGTAAGTTGAAATATTACGTTTTACGGCCTATTAAACACTTAAGAAAAACTGACCTGTGACCGATATTTTAGAATTAGGCTGCCCATATTTAAAACCAGTTTTTTTAAGCACTGTTATTTTTATTTTTAGGTAACATACGTAGATTTACATAATTATGTTTTAATGAATCAAAAGTGCATAAAAAGTAATCCACCAGTTTTAAAGCACCAACACGATAAAAACTTCAAAATAAATAGCTAGGTTTGCTATTATGATCTCGGGGAGTCCGACTCCCACAATTAATATACGAAGTATCTTAAGACTCACATCGCTGGTTGATTTCCTGGTTTTTTCACTTTTTTTTAAGTAAAATGAATTTTTAATGCTATTTAACGTATTAATTAGAATACTAACTTTGATAAAAGTTATGAAATAATTTTTCAACAACTTTGATTCTTTTTTATTCTATCTCCAATTTAAAATACATTTTTAATTCCAGGCCGTTGTGTTTCCATTCTTTAAGAATTTTTCATTACATGTTCCATTCATAACATACATTTCATTGGATATAATATATTTTTATTCATGATCAGTTATTCTTTTACATGCAAATGACGGTTTATACTACATATATTGGTTGTTCATTTGTTTCAATGTGAACTTTCAAATTTCCTCTCTTTTTTCAAATTTTCAAATTTTTACAGAAAGTGGCATCAAACAAACTAGAAATCAGCCAGCGACAGGTTTAATGCTATTTTATTTAAATATCACTTTCTATAAAAAGACTTAAAATGAGATAACACATATTAAATTATGTATGCATATTAGAGGTCTGTACGGACCGAAATTTTATAAAATTACCCAGAACGAGCCCGAAATCTTCAGGTCTGGCCCGATTCGAGCCCGAGTCTCAATTTCACAATTTATTGATACCCGAACTCGACCCGGAGCCCGGATTTATTTTTCTTAGCTGGAAAAAAGCCCGTTTTTTTTTCAATGTTTAAATAAATTTTTAACCAATCAATTTTATTAATTAATAACGTATTCTCTGGTATAACAAACTGTCAACCGTCTTAAACCACAGGGAAGCAGATATTGACTAATAACACTTTATTTATGAACGAACGATTAATAAATATAACTATTGGTTATTCGTCAATATAGAAAGCATTGTCATTTAGCTCAAAAGAATTATGTTCCCAAAGAAAAATTAATGTTGCAAATACTAGATGTTGTGGTTTCCACCTTTCACACGATATTCATAGAAAATGTAATAAATGTAAATTATTAACGTTTTGTTATGAACAGTATTGCCTTTTGGCTGACTCATGATCTGAACATAGTCCAAAATATTTTTCTGAAAATTAAATTCCTTATCCAGACCTGGCTTAAGCCCGAACCTAGATTTTCTTTCCCTGACCGAACCTGGCCCACGGGCAAAACCTGAGCTCATGCAGACCTCTAATGCATATTATCATTAAATCATAGAAGAATTATTATAAACTAAATATACCAATGAATATTAATGATTTCACACTTTTTAATTATAACAATCGCTTGTCTTTAATAATAATTTTGATTTTCAATTATCCTTCTGTTCTTCTGTCATTAATAATTTTATTTCAGTCACCAGGGCGATTGATCATGTGTTGATCAGCACAATGAATTATTGCATGTAATCTTACATTAATTTTAGCAAAATAATTAATTTTCTTTATCATTTATCTCGTATCACACATATTAAAAATAAAAATTGCTCTTGGTAGCCTTTCGCAAAAAAATAAGATATATAACTTATTTCATGACTCTGACATAATTCACACGAAAAAAAATATATAAGTTTTCAGTATGTGAAGTCCTAAATCATCAAATCTAGGCCTGGAAAAACTACGGAACAATACGTATTTTTGTGTGGCCCATTCGTCTGATTTTATTTATTTTTTAGAGGATCGCTTGTTTTTTTTTCTTCATAACGAATAGCATATTAATGTTGCAACCAAAAAGTTTGGCAAGACTTGATCTAATCCATAGGTGGATAACGTGTCAAACATATTTTACAAATCATTTCTTGTGTGTTCTGACACCTATTTCGAGGCAATTGCTGGTAGTTGAAACAAAATGAATCACCAATTAATTATAAGCTTTTCATAATACACTAATTATAATATTATAATAAGAGTCGACAAAAAAATGATGTCGCGTATTGATTTGAAATAAATGCCATTTTGGCCCCAGGTTATCTAAACTGTTGCTTGTAATGTTGGTAAAATTTCTCCAATAATAATAACTATACTCTAATAGAATTGCAGTACAGTTTTTTAGAAATCGTTTGGCCCTTTATTTGCCTTCGTAATATTTAAAAAGATAAACGACGTTTACAGTAAGAATCGTTGAATTGTTTTTGATGTTCCGGAATCAGAGCTTGACTTTCATTCTTAGTGTACCGACACAGCGATAGCAGAACTTTACGATCTCAAATCTTGTGACTTTAATTATAAAACTTTATATAGGTTTATGTTCATTGGTTTTATTGATGAATTACAATTTAACATCTTAGCCTTTTAACTATTATAATATATAATGTTGTTTCGATCGTCACAATTAAAAGAACAAATATAGCAAATCTGAGGAAAACTATTTACAAAAAGAATAAAAAGATCCGCATAGATTTACAGTTATTCGAATTATCATTATTAATAATGAATAATATACTAAACTCCACCTCTTACCGCATGTATGCCACATTTTTGCGTGTTCTGTTATTAAGTGAACATAAGATTTTTTGGCCAACTATATCGAAAAGTGTATAGTTAGTCTGTTTACGCATATGTCTGCCGGCTCTGTAAGTAAAATACGTTAATGCAATACAAACCTGTGTTCTTTGCTTCTTTTTATTCTGTTTTTGAGCCGTCAACGCGTTTTCTACAACCTCGCGTATTTTTATTTCAAATTTACAGTTGACGCTAAACTTTATTTTATTTAGGAAATATTCTACATAGAAAATAATATACGCAACGTGCACAACTAAGCGAACTGTATTATTTAAAAACACATTTATAAAATATAATTTCATCAAGGATTTAGCTCGTCAACAATGTTGATTTTTATGGATTTAATGGAATTTAATTTGAATTTCACGATTCCTTCTTAAAATGTATTGTTTTTATTAAACAAAAGCTTCAAAATATACACATTATCCTTTTTTGTACGGTCCTTTTTAATGTTTATTCCATCAATTCAACAGTTTTTTTTCAAAACTGTTTTGCATGGAATGCATGCCCCGTGTAAAAATAATATTGAGCGTACTTTCTTTTCACAAAAAATGTAATGAAATGAGCAAATTTGAATTTCAAACCTCAGTTTCTGACGTATTCATTTTGCTGATTATGTTATACCTTAAAAAATAGCACAAATCACAAAACATATTTGAAAAATTTATCATAACGGACCATCTACTGTAGACGTGCCACATGTTCACAATCACTTGTCAGTATTATTACACTAATCTTCCATGCTCTCTTTAATTTCACAATAAAAAATAATAATAAATGAATAGTATCTTTAGTGTTATGTAGACGCAACATTTTGAATAAATATGTATGCTTCCTATCGCAATGATTTAAGAATTTTTTCCGGAAGCCAAATGTTTTTTCTGAGTTCATGGCTCTATTATCATTATCAAATTTGTTAAGCATTAATTTATGTACAGTTTAATAATTAATTTCGTATTGAACAGTGTTTTTCCATCCCAACTGAAGTCTATTCGAAAATTATTTATGAATGACAAAAACATAAAAGTAAGGTCAATCTACGTTTATATAATTAAACTAGGTGTTTGAGAATTAATTATTGTTTAGCTCAGAAAATTACACAGCACTATTTTATATAAAATGCATTATTCATTTATAAATACTGTTCTTTTTCTAGGAATAAATTTGCATTTTCTCTGTATTTTGTAAGACTAGTAAATAAATTCAACCATATTTTAAAATAAACAACCATTGACAATACAGATAATTGAACCTTCAATCGGAATTTCAGCACAATGCATTTTTAATATGGACCTGATATGTTTTAACTTTTTATCATTTGTGGGCTCAGAAAGAAGAGAATTTTATAAAGAGCGGGTATTCCTCCAAGCTCTTCATTTTATCTTAAAGATTGGGTAAAGTTGATATAAATACATTTATTTATAAATTTACATAAAAAAATAAAAATTCATTGTTCAATTGTTCCATTTATGCATTAAAATCTTTAGATTGCAGAATGTGTATGAAACTTTACTGTGTGAAATTTGATTCCTGTCACGTGAGGATTGAATATTTACATTAAATCATTAATTTATTTGTTCAACAGGAGCCATATATGCCTTGTTTCAAGCCCAGTTCAAAAATAAATGACAGTGATTCGATAAGAATAAATAAATCCCAATGTTTAATAGTACTAAGCTGGTGGGGTTTTTTTATTATATATATATATATATCACATGATAATACATACTTAATCAATAATCAATGCAAGTAAAAAAAATTTTTTTATTACCAATTAGAAATAGATAAGAAACTCATTAGTAAAATAAATATCCATACTAAGGAGATATTGATAATGCATAGAAGATGTATGTGATATGTTTTTGCTTGGATTTACTTGAAATATTGCAAATAAACAAGTTTGTAATAGACCCGGAGCCGAGTTATAATTTACAGATATTTTGAACTCTTTCAAACATAAGCCACTTCTTAACATTTTCAAAATACCCATTTAATTTGTTAATGCAATTAATTAATAAATTAATTACTTCTATGAAACATAAATATTTCCAAACAATGTTAATAATATAACTAATATTTACTACTATAATATTAGATACATATTGCAATTCATTTGTGTAAATTGGCTAAATTTCATAATTATAATAATTTAAATCTTTAGATACGCCCATATCAAAATTAAACGTAATTACCTCTTTTGATTAAATTGACAGTAAGTAATTTCTAATAAAATATGCAGGTTTTGAAATTTTTGAAAATCTATTTATCGATGTGAAATTCCAGCAGTATAGTATATTATCCGTTATCCCTGTAAATAACTATATATTATAGTATTGCCTGGAAAGTATCAATATACAAAATGTCATCCAAAGTTTTAAAGAAATGAGAGGAATGTTAAAAATATTGACTCTTTTACAAATCCATTTTTTTCAATAAACAAAATCAAACATATTTCAGATAGATAAAAAAACACTCTTTGTTTATAAAAACACAAACAGCTGATAGATTTGACAAACAAAATCAACAAAATGTAAATAAGTAGTAACACATTAAAATTAAATAAAAAATCTAATTTATTTGTGTACTTATAGCAAAAAGATGCGGTGGTATTAATTAATTTTTTTATTAACAGTTTTCAAAATTAAACAGGGTGCTTTAGTTGATGAAATTAAATTTGAATTGTTGAGATTTTGTACATTTCCATGGAACTGACTCGTCAGTTCGAGTTCATTCGTGTCCTCTAATGCCTGAAGATGCCGGAAGGCAAGACCAGGGTCGTTAGTGACGAAATACATGAAAATGTACAAAATCTGAACAATTAAAATTTGATATTGAAATTCCATAAACAACCTCAGTCGATATTTTAAATTATAAGATAAATTGTTGAATAAATATAATAGGTCACTGCTTAAGACATATCTGATAATTAAGTCTGCTCTTTCTTCACTGGAAATATAATGACACTTGATACCCAATCCCGAATTACAACACATTTATTATGTATGTTACCTGAAATACGCTCGATTTTTAAGATGATGATGTATGTAATATGATAAATTGCTAATAAAGTGTCATTTGATTTGTCATACGTTTGATGGTTGTACGGTTTATTCAATTCCAATAAATCAAAAAAATGTATTCAATTGACTTAATCGAAATAAATTGACCGCATTGTCAGTGGTTGCGGCATTCAATATATACCGACCATTGTGTACTGAACTACAGTGTGAGCGTAACATATTCATGAAAGAATAATAAACATGTTGTCATTTATTTCATGGTTGTCCCCGCAAAATTGACAACTATTACTTACTATATAGTATAGTTCTGACTATGGCATGAAACCGAACTAGCCATCTACTGTATTTTATCTTTATTCAACTATTTGAATTTAACTAGCGTGACTGCTATAGTAATTGGACGGCGATAGTTATTGGACACTTCAACTTAAAACGTCGAAAATAAGAGTAGCTAAGCATTTTTGTTGGTGTGAAGGAAACAAATATATCTAGTCTTTCTATCTCTATGTAACTGCAGCTTAAATTATCCACTACTAGATGACTATACTGAGAAAACTTCATTCGTATGTGATGTCGGGTCAAAATCGTGAAAAAATGTGTTTGTGCTAGCAGACCCTTTAAGAAACAGTGATATTTTAGTGACATTTACTTTATATAAGTTTCGTGTATTACGTGACAAAACTTGTCAGGAAAGCGTGAGAGACTACAAACTGTCGATATTCATTTATATTTAAATAGTGGTACAACAACTAACCTAAAAAGTAACTGTGTCCAATTACTATGTTTTTTCATTCTAATACAAATATCTAAAAAAACCTATTGTTTTAACTACTATTGTGTTCATTTCTTTTAATCTCATTAAATTTCTCATCTCTACGTAGCTTACTTGTTTCCTACATATTTTTTTTTTGACTTATACACTATTAAAGGAAAGTACTTCCTTAAGTGTCCAATTACTATAGCAGTCACCAGGAGTCATCACAAAAACTTAATCGAGTATTAAAGTATTAGATATGTCAAATAAATAACTCAATACTTCGAATTAGGAAAAACTTTATGAGTTAAGATCACCTCACTCCCGGTGTCACAATAAACATATTAAATTTTTACTTAAGCTTGCTCTATTTGAGTATTTCGAGACTTTCATAACCTATTTCGAGTGAATTTATTGAGCATTTTCTATTAAATCACCATATTTAAAATCCGCTTTATGTTTTAACGAATCCATTTGGAAGATCTTGACACCAAACCCAAGAAACCAAGTGATAAATCGACGGAAAATTCGATTACTACAAATCTGACTTCAAATTTTCAAAATAGAAAGGAACCAGGTACCATCCATCATAATGAATAATCATAGTCAATAATGAGATAGCCATACAGTCAAACTGAACTCTTCTAACTCCTACTTGTTTATTTAGTTATTTTGATAAATTTCAGATATGAAATGCAGCTACTAGTTAGTATACTTGTTGTCAAACTCAAATATCCACATGAAGAATGTTTAAGTATTTACTTAAAGATAGTATTTATTTACAATTGAGAGGAGTTAATTCAAGCGATAGTAATTACTTGAGCATATAAAAACATTGAAACGGTTATTATTGGAATATTGATTGCATTATCATTCATTCAACAGAGTAAAAAAGCAACGTATTTAGTTCCAAAGAATTATCAAATATTCTTGATAACTTTTTCGGCAACACGCTACCGTCAGAAAAAGAGTTCCATTGCATACACCACTATTTACTCTATTTGAATATTAATCTCAAATTACATGTTTATTCAACTTACATTATTATTGATAGTATAGCAATATTAGTTAAAAATCATCCTGACAACACAATATCAATGGCAGTAGGCGAGCATTAGTCAATTGTTATATATTTTGGATTTTCATGTTCGATTTGACTTATGAAGCGATAATAAAAATCAGCATCCAATATATATATATATTTATAAATAAATACATCAAATCATAAATGAAACCAGTCATTTAAAAAACATGTACGATTATAAAGTTGATGATTATATTAATAATCTTTTGGGATTCAAAATTGATATTTTCCTTGTATGACCTTTCCTCCTATGCGCCAATTTCCGTTAGCCAAAAAGTTTTTGGTCGACTATGAATATTTTGACATTCTAAAAATATCCCCAGAGTATATTAAAACCATACATTATTATTTATATAATAATATGTGATGCAATATTATTTTGGCACAGCATTACACGACCATTACTCTTCGCATTAGAATATTTAGAAATATGCTATTATTAAATCACTCATTAATTTAACATGGTAATCATTTTTTCGTAAATATGCAATGTTTATTCTTTTATCACTAAATAATCTTGCCTTAAATAGATTAATAAATGAATTAATATCTCTCTGAAAATGAAATATCGGATCATCTGTAAATGACACATTACGTTTATTCATTTTTTGAGTTAATTTTGTACACTTTTATTTTGTCACTAACGACCCAGGTTTCGCCTTTCGGCATCTTCAGGCATTCGTGAGCTTGAATGCTTGATGATGTCGAAAGGCGAAACCAGGGTAGTTAGTGACAAAATACATGGAAATGTACAAAATCTCAATAACTCAAATTTGATATTGAAATTCCATCAAGCACCCTCAGTCGATGTCTTAAATTAAATCATTTATTCATATTTTGTCACAATATATTGTTAATGCCCTTGACTAAGTTGAGTTATATTTTTAGACCCACCCCACCTCATATATATAAAAAAACTTTCATTACGGTGTTCTTCTTACAACTATTTTATGACGTCACATTTTCTAGGACTCCCATTCCCTCCTAGGGTACTGGTTTTTTAGTCATATTCTACCCTTACAGAGAAATTTAGATCAAAAGTTGTATTAGTTTTTGTATGAAACTCGTATCGAATTTAAATATTTAATATATTTATTTAATTATTATTACTCAATTAAATTCCTAAGGTCAAAGGGTGTGCAGTTACATTGCAGTTGCCTTGTAGGCGTGCAACCACGTGGAGTGCAGACCGATACACCGTGTATCGAATGAACTCGAGTTTTTAAACATTATTTACAGTTTGCAAAGAAAATTAGTGCGCTGTTAGTTCTGGGCCGACAGTCGTGTGCGCTGGGTGTTTCTTTAGCGAAAGTATTCGCATGCTGATCGTGTTTTCGCAACTTAAAAGTCAATCGCAATATAACCATGACAATGAAATTTTATCTTGGTCGATTTTAAATATCAGCTGATACATTGTTGTTTTATCTTGTTAATATATATAAACATTTCCGACTAAATTCGCCAAACTTATCAGAATTTATTTATAATCTTTAATAATAAGACAAGATTGACCAGCATTAAAAAATTATAAGTGACAATTAATATATTAAGTATAAATCGAAAAAAGTGTTTAATTTAAAAAAAGTTTCGTTTAAATTATAAAATATTAATAATAAAATTGATTTATAAATCATCTTGTTTCATGCTATCTGCATAAAAGTTTATAAATTGAAAAATATATTGATATTGGTCATTGTGTTCAAGTTTTTAAAAGCGGCTCAAATATGTTTGGAACATTAGATTTTCTGCGAGAGATCGGACATAAGTTGAAAGGGGGTGGATTAGGTGGAGGCGGAAATGCAAACGGCGCCGTGGGATTTGGAGAGGTCGGCCGGGGTTGTAGGGCGGTGATGTTACAACTGCCTCGATCTCAGCCTATCGATATCGAATTTAAGGATATCAGTTACGTAGTCAACATAAAAAATGGTAGGTCATCCATATTTTGTTTATTGAATTTTTCCTCCATGTAAAATCATATTATATTATGTATTTTGTAAAACAATATTGTTTTTAATAATATTCACAATGGAATATCGATTTAAAGTAGTCCAATAGTTGTATTCGAAGCCAATTAGTCACTGACAATCAAGCTACTCAATTAATGACGAATATGACTCTTTCGTTACAAACAAAATTGTTTATTTTAACTTAATCATATTTTGAATATAAATTCAACGAACAGAATTTTTTGTTTCGAACTAAATAAACTTGAAGATACGTTAAAAAAAACCTTAGAATCAATGTAGATTGTATATTTTGGTAATACACCTGATTAATATACTTTCCCTATGTCCTATACCATAGGTGGCGAACTTTTTCATATCGGTAGGCCGCATTCATTTATTTTAAGTCAAATAAGACCACATTTAGGAAACATTCATAAAAATGTATGTGTGACATTTTTTTTGTAAATGAACGAAAAAAATGAAATTTAGAAAATTTTGATTCAGTCAAAAAACCGCACTTGAAACACTTATAGAACGCAGGTTCGTCGCCTCTGGCCTATACAAACAATTTTTTATGGGTTTTCAATTTAGACATAATACTATTATAATTTTATTTAGGTACAGACATGCCTTAACATTAGCAAACTTTAAGGATTTCGGAGTCCATTCATGTCCTATGTGGTATGCTTAATAAGGTTGTAGCTGTTCATTTAATTCCCTAGACGAATTTGGAATGGAAATTACTAATATACATTTTACTGTCATAGTTTTTTTTTACCGTGATTAACGGATTACGATTATTTTTTAATATGTTTGCATTATATTATTTCTTTGAATATTTTATGGATAAGCGGGATTTATTGCATTTCATTTATGTGCGTGTACAGTTCATCGTAAAATAATGTTATGTATATTTAGAATTAAAGTTCATCAGAATCAGGATTTGATTTCCTGAATGGACGCTTTTTATGCGTATTTGTATCCAAAAGTATTGATATCTACTATGTTTTATCCCTTTTCACCGGCCTGTTCCAATTACTTTAACAGAGAGATAGTTAATCTGTAATTTCTGTTGTTATGGCATTATCTTCTGTCTGAAAAAAGATGTTGACTTATTTTCAACCAGTTTTTTTATAGCTTTCTATCATAATGACCCAATAGTATATTCTATATTCGGAGCAGACATATGATATTATTCGATAAAAAAATATGATATTATTCGAAGGTATTTCCTTTTAACGGTTGTGTATTTTTATATTGAACGCATCACACTTGTTTAAATATACGCAACGAGACAGTGTTATGAAAACACAAAAAAAATGTTCAAATGTCAAACAGATCACTGAAAACTGCTTACATCTGCTGAAATCACATGTTAAGTACGTATCTAAAATATTTCATTTAACTGATTTTTTCCACTCGTTGACAAAAGTGGACCGTTACATATTGTTTTTTTGAAATTGATTTTCCACAAATTACCCAAAGAATCCAAGTTGAAATTGCTTACACTATAAGTGAAATCAAATTTTTTTAAACCATGTTCACTCAAAACGTAGAACCTATGGACCACTAATGAATCATCTGAACAAAAAGCGTTTTATAATAAAATCAGTCTCTCAACCTCTTTTGCCGAACAGATTTTGATGTATGGGATTAGAAAATAACTCGTATATAGTCAGCTTATCGCTCTAGACTCTCCTCATTTAAAGAATCGGATGGTCGGGTGGTAATGTAAACATCACAAAAATCCATTAATTAAACCATGAACACCATCAATTGGTACCGACTCACAATAGCGTGGACCACTCAGTTACAAAACAGAACCTCGCAAGTAAGAAAAATATCCTACACTATAAACACTTAAGGTATGTTAATGTTATATAAAAAGAAACAACTCATAGTGTAATTTATCAATTTTTAACATGTACGGAATCAACAAAATAATTTGTCCCCCATTGTTCCCCATTGTTTCGTGTGAAATAATGTAAAATGAGGAATTTCAATAGAAGGATCCATCGTAGAATAATATTTACACTCAAGCTGAAGGCTTCCTTTCATGATAACAGACACATTTTAAATAATATCAAAGTCACGAAATGCTAATTTTTTCCGAAAAAAGGTTTCCCCTGATCCACCACTCAACGTGGCCAACATTGAAAGAGTTGAAATTTGATTATTTATGTAAAAATTTGACGTGTTGTACTCTCATATGTGTAAACAAAACAATGCTTGACGTATTCATAATAAAAATAAATTTAGGCGCACGTTTATTTTGATCACGTACAAATAATAATCGGCTAAACTTCAAGAGGAATTTACTCAAAAAGATACACTTTATGTTTCTTTATTCATAAATATTATGTCTTTTTAAAAAATAAAATTACAAATTTTTAATCCATTACGTTTTCCTTAGGTAATTTTCTCTATTCTAAATAATATATGTTTACATAAGTATTCAAATTAAATGTAAATATCGCCAGTCTAGACTGCAGAGATCATAACTCTCCAATACATAATATGAGATTTAAATACCGTATACGGTATTTAAATTTTATGTAACGTATATGTTACATAAAAATATTGAATTTAATAAAAATCGTCCTGAAATTCGCTATAACGAAACTAATAAACAAAAAAACGATTATTTTAGCACTGTCAAATTGTATTTTTTCATCACTATAAAAAAATGTTCGCTCAACGAGCAAAACTAGTCCCGATCATACAATGGAGTTGGAACATTGACATCACATGTTTTTGTTTTTATAATTATAAAGTTTAACCAATAGTAAGTGCTTAAAATAGAAATAGCATCTATTTTAAATACTCTAGTAAAAAATTTAAGAAACACGATTCAGTTTTTTTCCAACTACATATATAATTACATAAAATCTCTTTTTTATTGAATTATCAAATAATATTAACATTCAATTCATTTGTATTAAAAACCCATTGAAAAAAACTGGTTTACCTTTTAAGATTACTATAAACGTTGTTCCCATTACAATCAAAATTACCTATAAAGTCAATAATTACCATGCATATAAAAAGACTATAATGCTGCTTGCTTTGTAATTAATATTGAAACACTTAATGATACAATTAATATGGCGACGTAAATTAACCTCCAAGAATTAAAACCATAATAGATACATAAATACAGAAAGATTATCATAATTAAAAATATAATAACATTTATTTCATATACTAGTGGGTGTACACAACCCTTATAATAAAGAGGGAAGGACGACTGTTTGCTTGTTTAGTTGTTAGTTATTCCACTGCACCATATTAAAAAGAATATTGTTGCCTAAATTCAACAAAGTTTTGTCAATATTTCTGTATTGTTTAAGAAAATTATGTGAATATAAAAAGAATCATAAGGTTTTCAGATTCAAGATTTTTTGTCGTATTATTTAAGCTATTATTTTGTACGCCTTATTTTATTAATGAATCCCTCATCACTTTACGTAGCATAAACATTAATAATGTATTTAATAGCATAATTAAACCTCATTTTTTTCAATCTGAAACTTGAATAATCTGGAAGAGTGTTCTTCAAGCTGTGGTCAACGGACCGGTACCGATCCACGAGGATTCATTGCCGGTTTGCGAAAACTTTCATCCGACTACACCTCAACACGATTCGAGGAATTCCTTCAGTACACCTATCAACAACACTTATTTTATCGAGCTCGTGCGTACTGTTTTTTTAATATAGTGCTGTTAAATTGAAGATCCATGTAGAGGTAGCCTCTGGATTAATAATCCCTTTTTGAAAGATATGAAATCATGCGCACTTGATTCACATGAATAAAAAAAGCCGATTGAATTTGCTAACAAAAGAGAAGCAACAGATGTCGCACTGACAAAAAAATGTAATTTAATAAATAAAATTCTATGTAATATTGACATTACCTTATAATATATTTGACAGAAACTGAAGAAAAAAATATTTTTTACTAATTTATATTGCGTCGTAAGGCAATAACTCACTGTATGAATGTATCTGGTTGACGCCGGGCCGCTAAATATTTTTCCCATTTTCACCGGGCCGCGGAAGGTTGAAGAACACTGATCTAGAATACGTAAAACTGGTCACAGCTTGATCTTCACGAAGAGTTCAAACATCATCAATACTTTGCCGCTGTTGTACATTCCACTATTCAGTTATTTTATTATATTTATTTTACAAAATATAATAAACATCAAGTAGTTTAAAAATATTATGTAGTCTTAGTACTATGCAGGATGGAAGATTTAATAAATTACATCTCTTTTTCCAACCAAGTTGCCATTCAATTAAATAGAGCTGTCAATAATATAAACAAAAATTATCAATTGAGTCTTATCGTATATCAGAAAATATAATATTATGATATCAAATTTGTTATACAGTTCAACAATCTCGTGTATTTCTTAAGATATCAAATCATTATAATGTTTACATCGTTTTTTTTTCTCCTCAACCATTCACCATTGAATATATTCTAGCAAAAAACAATCACAAAAAATAAATCTTTTTTTCACATTGTTTATTATAACAATAAATATGGTTTTTTTTCTACCGGACACATGTCGGGACACGGGCATAAACAACCTACTGAATAAGTGAATTTGAATTTTGAACTATTTGACCGAATGATTTTTAATCATAACTGTAAATTACCAATCACGAATTTTATTTTATTCGTTTTGTGTTTAGCGGATGGTTTTGTTTTTTCATATTTCTATCTACTGTTGTGTATAAAAAATAAAAAGAGTATTTATTTCGAATGAAGCAATTGCAAATAACAAGCGGAGAATATGGATTTAGAATAAGGGAAGTGGGAATCACAAAATATGGAAAAATGGGTAGCTCAGCGGAGAAATAGGATAGAGTTATCACAGGGAAGTGGATAAGGTTTGCCAATCTCGGTACACTTTACTTTGTTCTGTACGGAAAAATACATGGGATAATTATCCCATGTAAATTTAATTAAATTTTGGGCGCCAGGAGTGAGGATACACGACAAATGAAAGATAATAATAATGAAAATACGGTTACCGTTAAAAAACACATTTAATAGGGATGCGGAAACCGTAGATGCACATAATTTAAATTATAAACAAATAAAACAGAAATTACACGACGAAACAATATTTATGAACAGATGGTTACACTTAAACAAATAAACTATTATAATACATATATATAAAATTCCGACCTTATGGATAATAAAACATCTCGGCGACGAACTCGGGTGTCCGAGGCCAATCTCCAGCGCGTTACCGGCACGTCCTACTTGTTCCACATCCTGGCGCGTAAGAAAGTTTTAACGCAATTCTTACTTAACTATTCTTGGCGAGGCTTCCCCTTGGTCTCCTACCAACGACGCAGCGAGGTGCGTATCACCGATAGGTGACGATTGTAATGTTGCGACGAAATCGTAACACTACTTAAAAATATATGTTCAATAGTATAACGAGGTGACTAAAAGCAATAATCGAAAACCCACATTTTTTGTAAATCTAACAAAAAATCATAAAAGTCCTATAAGTATAGTCATTTCACATAATATATTACTATTATATAACTTGCTAAATCCGACAGGAGCATGCGTTGAAAAATGCTAAAGCCCCGGATTCACTAGGGGACAAAATGCCCCGCAGCATAGTCTATGTGACGCTGCGGCGTTGCCCACTCTCTCGCAAGGTCGTACGTAACATAGTGTGGGAAATGCCGCATGCGCACGCTTCGGAAGCGATCGCAGAATGCAACATGTCAGATTTTTGCCAGTGTATACGTGTGATTTCAATTACGAGTATATTTATTATTGAAAATTATAAATCAACTAAATATGACGGAACTATATATGCCCCTAGAGTAATTAATATATTTTTATACCACGAACGTTTACGGCCAAGACACACTATTATACAGCACTCTACTTTTTTGAAGTAATCATGAAGTGACAACCCTATTTTCATATTTTAGAGATAATAGTAAAAATCATTGCCAAATATGTCACGTTTTCATATTAACTATTATTTTTCAATTCAAAATGCTTCAAATTCATAAGAATGTGTAATTTTATAGGCTTTACATAAATTTTATTTTATACAAAACTATATTCGTGACTTGTTGGGCGACACTGGGTCCTCGTGTGTATAGGTAAAATGATACGCAGCACTGTTTCCGCAGCATCAACGTAAATACCCGCCGCGTCTCTAATCCTGTGGCATGTAGTTCATTTTGTCCCCTTGTGTAACCGTGGCTTTAAGCTTTTGCATGTCGATGACAGAAACCGATACATTCAATCCCAATATATCCAATTATATTTCACTATTATTAATTGCAATTATCGTTTTACTGGTCTATAAAAATATGCATATTGTTGTTACTTCCAAATAAAATATTATGAAAAAAAATAAACCACCAGTAAAACTTATAATTTAAGCATAAAACACAAAACGACGCTTACTATTAACATTACAAAGTGGACTTATCGGTTTTGGTTTTAGATGCCTCATAGGTATGTCGAATAATTCTAATACGTTTTTCCGTTACTCTGAAAGAAAGTAAAATAGTATTCTCAAATGGTTCATCGAAGTACAATTATTGGCAATAATATTGACCTATCTAATAAGAAAATAACTAGCTCTTGTCTAGACACGTATCTTCAAGTTCTCAAAATAACCACTTCAGACTCGGACTTTAAGTTAAATTTAACCTTGTTGCGAATAAATCATTTTACTCGACTTGGACTGACTATTTTTGCTTGAGTGTTTTTGCTTAATTAGTTTATTTATCAATTTTTATGTTAACTTATAATTAACCTTTGTTTAAATAAAGAAACATTGTAATATCAATGCTTGGTGACTAGTAAATTCTCAACCTAATCACCGTTTAATAATATAGTTACAAAATCATCTGATCAATAATTATTATTTGCTTAGACATAATTAATACTTATCATTAATAATAAGTATTGCAATTAACTTAATTTCAATATTTTTTGCTAACTATTTACCAAATGAGCTATTTTATGATTTTTGCATTGTGTTTCATTGTAGAAATTTTTTAAGACTAAGAATGTATTTGCATATTTGTCATAAAGCTACTTTTTATATAAGAAAACATAATTATTTACTAAGTTTCCACTTTAATATTACTTACTTGATTTCACATTGAGATTAAATTAAATTGGATATCATGAAGAAGCTGTTTTAAAGTTAAATGACCCGGCAACCTAATGCTATTCATTACTCAATAAAATATCAATATTAAAAAACGAAATATCGAAATCAATCAATCAAAGTTGTATGAAAGATACTAAATGTATTTTTGTAGTAACATGTCATTAAGATTTCTTTGCATTGAAGGTAATAAGCAAACGGATTTTCTAAACAGTGTGCGCTCCGAAAGTGGATTATAATGACTCTTAATGGGTACTTTATACAAAAGGTGTTTAGATTAAACCAGAACCGATCAAACAAAAGAAACTAATTATGAAATTAGTAAAAGACTGGTAAGTAATTAACAATAAATTACTCTCTTGACCGTTTTAATTATATGATAGTTATGATTGGAAAGGATGTAACCGTCAAAGACACCCATTTTTTTTGGATACTAATCTATAAATTAATTCAGTTTATTGATTTGATTGAAATCATTTAAATAATATATTTTCATCAATCATTATTACGTAAAGTGTCCAATACCTAGTTCTTTAGTTCATTTCCTAAAAAATACACTTAGTCAATTTCTCTTATATGACGATGATAAAATCAATCCATAGGAGATAATTAGTTTTTTCTGCTAATAACATTATTACTATTGAAATACCACTATTCGTTCTTCTTATATTATATTATAGTAAGAATATTTTGCAATGAGATGAAATATTGATAACTGACAATACAAAAAACCCAAAATACTTGCCTCTTCTGTATACTGACTAGAATGAGGAACTGTAGCATATGAAAGATGTATTCAAAACAAATAAAAGCGTGTAATATTTTTGGCAATCTCTTTAAAACCGGTTTACACACAGGCTACACTTTGAGTAAAGTAGAGTTAATATTATATTTCGTGACATTAACTCATACTTCATCAAAAATTATCCAACTACAAATGAAGAGTATATTGGTGGACGGTTAGTAAATAGTATATTAAAAGATAGCACTGTGACGATAATTATATAAAATTGATAAAAAAAACTCCAAGTAAAGGAAATATTTTTGAGTATGGCTATAAACTTAATAGCAATTTATTTTTATCTAATTAATAGTAGAAAGTGGCTAGTTAAAACAAAATTACTTACAAAATCATAACTAAATTGGTTTATTGACATATCACAAGCTAATACAATAGTTATTAATAATCATAAGAATACATACATAAATAATATCTTTAACCAAAAGTTCTTAGGAAAATATTGAAATACCTTTTTTTTAATGGTATTATCTGTACTGAAAAAAAATATAGTCGCTTTATAGATTTGCGGTGCATTGAATGAAAAATAAATATGATTTTTCGTACCCATTAAGTGCATCTCAAACTGTGAAGCCCAGAAGCTCTATTCGTTTTTTTTTGTTTGACTAATACTGCAAGAATTTTTAAATTTCGTTTTTTTACCATCATAAATAGAGTTTATAATATTTCCTCGTTGACGTTTCTCTTTTACGAAAAATGTCTCGTTTAATTGTGTTAAGCGGTAAAAGATTTGAAATTGTTATCCTTAAGCTCAAATCGCGCAACATAATAAATATAAATAAACTACTGAGTTAATGTAAAGAATTTTTTGTGGAGCTTTGAAATTGTACTCATTGATAACGTCTGTCTTTGAAAAATTTTCAGCAACTCTCACTTGAAGTACGATTATGAACAATAAATTTTTAACGTTTGATTAAATTGCATTCAACTGAAGATTTATGTAAAGATAAATATTATATAAACCGAATTATTTTCGTAATTTTTAAACATGACCTACTGCAAAGTTTGTTTTTCATCACTGCCAAATCAAATTGACGGGCTCAATAAAATTTTGCAATTTAATATATTTCAACATTTTTTCACCATGCCAACGACAAATAATATATGTGGCTTATCTAATTTTGAATTACCTAATATTTGAACAAACTTAACTAAGGTGTATTTTTTTAATTGCATACAACATTCAAACTCTTATATCTTACATATGGAGCGCTCTCAAGCAAATTTCGATGAATTGTATATTTATTTATTATAAAATTAAAATATTATCTAATACTAGAAAATGGCTGCTAAATCTGCTAAAGTATTAAATATTGTCAACATTCAAGAAGAAACTAACAATTTAACAATACTAGTAATTAAAACAATTTTTAATGGAATGCTTTATCTGTATGATGATGGTTTACTATTAATAAATCGGATTCTTGAAAAATAATGACAACATTTAAAATATCTGTTATTTTGTGACCTTTAAATTTAAAACCTATTTTCCATGTAAATTTAACAGATTTGTCTATAATTGAACCATTGGTAATGAAAATCTGCATGAATTATCTGCGTTATTAAAATCTGTGTCGGTTATCTCTTTTAGATGTAGTTTAGTAGGCATAAATTAAGACTGTACATATCGTTAAAGGTCGGCCGACTGCAATTCCGATTCATTTTATTTCTTTTCTTTTAATAAGTCGATAAAGGCTGGTAAAAATACACATGAGAACTGGTCTATAATGCATTAAAACGGCATATTCTTCCCAGTCATGAATGTAGGAAGCGAAATTACGACTACCAATAACAATAATGGGTGTATCCCCACATATCAAGATTGGAAGGCAAAAACTGGATGTTTAAAGGTCGGGCGGGCGCTTATAAGAAACGTCAAAAGTGCCATTTTCATTTTGATAGCAAAATACGCGTCTAGTGCATGGCATTCTAGAGAAAAAATTGTGTTTATCAACTCACTTGACTCAACAGACTTGCACATATAAGTACAACAAGCTGTGCAATAACTCTTCTTCTGAAGGTCAACAAGACGGATATCGAAGGCGTTATTCTGAAGCCACCCGTGTCGCAAAATTTACCGGAGACTCACACTTATTCATTTGAATATGAGTTGACCGACTCATCAACTCTAGCAGCCTGGTAGATAATTTGGTCTACCTTGAGGCTCAAGATGAGGAGTATTTCACCTGTGCACTGGCATTGCCAGCTTATAACCATCTATGGAAAGTTCATCGGTAAACTATTTAGGCTGGGCAAGTTGGTTGAATGACCGTATTACATTTCTGAACACAGCCAGCAGGACGCTAATCGTATACTGTGGGACTGCCCCTTAAGTGCTTAACGAACAAAGCTGTTTACTATAGTCCATCCTCAAAAGAGCCCAATAAGCTATGCTGACTTGATTTCAACAAAGGCCAACATTGAAGCATTCGATAAATTTGAGACATCATGTGGGGAACTGGATATTCTTGATTCATCTTTAGATTCAACGCAAAGCGCAGTAGATTAATCTCTACCGCCAAGACAAATTCTCAATATTGGGATGTTCTGGATACTTAATATCACTTAAAATAAGTGACTCAGCAAGTCTTATTTTCTTTTTTCTCTCTATTTTTTTAAGTACGATTGTGCATCGTTTAAAGATCGGTGCCGTGCAGTTCTGTATCAGACTGGTAAGAATATTAGGAGTAAATTTGTTTCTTTTCTTGTTCGTTATTGTTTTATCGAAAGCGGTTGCATACACATAACGGCCAACCGTGCAACCTCCAAAGGTGGGACAGCCAATTTGTATCAATACGTGGCAATAAGATTACTCATAGGAAAAAAGTAGATAAATGTTTTTTGATTGTTGAAAATTGGAGTTTAAGATAAATTAAATTGGAATTGGTAGATTTGTAAACGACATCCATGCCCTGGTACAAATACATTTAAGAAAATATTTTATTCTTCAAACAGTAAACAAGTTTAATGATTCACCGCCTTCTTCGCGTGGAAAAACCTTTATGCGGTGCAAGCAGACACTGTTATTTATGACAAAATTTATCATGTATGATTAATCGCAATATACTGCCATTGAAATGTGATTTAAAATTCATTTTATTCAGTGTCAAAATACTCAAGGAGACAAGGAAAACATATTTATAAAACAAAACTCCTGACAGTTGAGTTCATTGTTTCCGTTCAATTGTTCAAAAAAGATTAAATTGTAACAGTTGCTCAAATATGACAAACGAATTTATAAAAAAAATCAACTTTGTTTTTTTTTACATTAAGCATGACTCGAAGGAATGTTGAAATGTGTGTTTAACATCGACAGTGATAATTCTCCAATATATTTATATATACTAAGCTACCTAATTATCGGATGAATAAAATATGTATTTCACATTTCTAAACCATATCGAAACTATTTTTGCTTTAATTCGAATGCGTTTCAACTAAACTTAATGGAAAATGAAAAAAATATTATAAAATATTAAGTGTAAATAATATTATTTTGTACAATTTCAATCTATATTTCTTTAGTGAACAGAAATCATCAATGAATGAACAAGAGAAAATACACCTCACAAGCACGACGTTGCATGATTTTACTGACGTCACGAAATCAGAGCACGATACTGATTGTGGTTGAAAAATAATACTTCAAATATTATATTTAAATTCCATCAGGCACCCTCAGTCGACATCATTAAAAAAATCTTTACTGTCGCTTATTATTTACTGTATGTTATTTTCAGTATAAAATCAATACTAACATGACATGAAGTGCTTAAAATCGTCAAAAACTTGTTTTTACTGGCCTCAACTGTAACATGTAAGGGTACCTAACCGTTTTGAGGTTGTAATTTACTTTTTATCTTAATTATCATGGCTATCGACTCAATAATTCAACCATTTTTTTTCGTCATCCGTTGTAGAAATGGGAAAGCAAGGGACAGTAAAAAAAGTCATTTTTCATTATTCAAAACATATTTAGTTGTCATTTATAATATATGTAATAAGTAGTATATTTGACAGAATGCAGGAATTGCCAATCTTGAAATAATTCGGCTTATAATTACTTGTTGCAAAGCGTAAACACTTATTTCGATTTTAAAAAATTCAGTATTTGAAAACGAAGATTCACAAACATTATAAATTACCTTTAAATATGAGTATTCTTCTGGATTCAGTATTTTCCATTTATCAGAAGACTTCAAGTATGTCAACAAAACGTCATTTTGCAATTAAATCAATTGTGATTCTAAATTGCCCACATCCATTAGAAAAATTGTAGCGATAGATTGATCTAGACTATGAGCATTCATATTTAAAGCCGATTATATGAAACTGCAAAATTTTATGAATTTTTCCAAAGACAAGAATATTATTTTTTCATCCATTTAAAATATAAAGTTCATTATTATCTTCAAAATTCACAATCGTAATTGGGATCAACCAAAATTTGATTTGCGATCAACTGGTTGGAAACCCTTGGCTCATTTCAATAATACATAATATATTATTTCTTTGCTACTGTATAATGTACGCAAATTAATTGAAATATCTGCAACATTAACACGATAAATGTGTTTCAGTAATTATTAAGCATTAAATCTATATTGTGGACCAATTATTCATGTTGCTTTTCGAAGACTGCAAGTAAAAAAAAATCCTTTTTTCTTCAGGAGTACCTATATTAGAGATATTGCTTTTAATTCATGATTCCCTGAAAATTGTCACATACCAAGTCTGTACTTTTGTATGTAAAAATACATAAAAACATAAATTTCTAAATCGCTACGTAACGACTATGTTTTTTTTCACATTTTGCCAAAAACCGGTATTCCTATAATGCATTTAAAAATCAAATTTCAAAATAATGTTGCTGTTATAAAGCTATAAAAGTATTCAAAGACTTTCCTTATTCCGTATTGCGTTGTATATAATTCCGAATTCTATTATATTATTTAAATTGTGTAGCGATCGTAATGTTTCAATGTCATGTAAAAACCAGATAATCAATTTAAGATTATGTTATACAAACAATGATTGTAAACCCAGATTAAATTATGTAATTTTGGTCAATGAATAAAAGATATGTGTTGCGAAGTGGAAGTTAAGATATTTAAAAATTTCCAACATAATGTTATAAATATTTTTAAAAGTCTTCCATAAAAATACTTCCAAACAGTATTTTTTATTTGTTTTCTTTTATTGATAAATGACAGGCTTAAATAAACAGACTACAAAATCTCGACATAAATCAATCTCCGACCAATACGTCAATCTCATAAAGCATTTGGTTACTTTTTTGGATAACTTTAAAGTATGTAATATTATCAAAGAGTCGATGCATATTTTGATGAGTAGTGAAAACGGCTTCGCGGTGTGTAACCATTTTCGAGCTAGTTATAAGTTGCCAAATTTTAAGTAAAAGCGTATTTAATTTCACAAAATCAGTTTTTTTGTATAATGTGAGTCGACACCTGACGTACTTAAGGGCTTAGTACCCGCAAGCCCCAGGTTGCCAACCACTGGATATATAGTTGGGCCGTATATGACAAGTGTAACAAAATGACCGAAATAATTACGCATTGAAATTATCTTCGCCGATTACTTATGTGTATCTTCATATGATAGCATAATGTTACTAACTGAATTACTATATACTATCTACACGCATAGACGACACGTTAAAAATGACATGTGTATACTTTAACTTGACTAATTATGTGTTAACATATCAAGGTTTTACTGGCAGAAGGTATTAAGTCATAAAATCAAGTTCTGAGATAATTGCATTTAAAGCATTACTGTTTTTTCAAATTCCTCTCTCTTCCAAGTACAATCGATTTTTTAAAAAAAAAAATTATAATCATTATAAAGAATAATCTTTTAGGTTTACAAATCATAAGATTTGGTATCGATGAGTAACATCAATATCATGCTTTTTGTCAGAACAAAAATAACAATTTAAATTAATGCTGTTTTTTTTCAAAGCCATTATATTATTTTATGACTTCTTGGGTACTATCTGTACGTAGGGCGTTAAATTGCACACATTTTGACATTTAAAATAGAAAATCTTCAAAAACTAACCTAATGTTTTCTGTCAGTATAACCTTAATATTATATAAACATTTTGGAAAGTAATACTTAAACTGTCTAAATAAATTTGGCTAAACGGTTAATTTTAAAGAAAGTTGCCGAATACGACGAATGAGTTATTTTTTCTTTTGTTTGCAGTGTAGCAACTATCTCCTAAGCTTTACGAAGACAGAAAAGAAAGCATACAATGAAACGCGAACAGACGCGGTACTAAATAAAATTATCGAGGTCGCTAAAATTTTGTGTATGAAATGACTTAGCGATTTAGAAAAAAATCTAATAACAACTGTCATTCGTTCACTCAACTACTTGTTGCAGAATAACTGCCAATGATTAATAGATAGTTGCATTCATTCGGAACCGCAACAGTAATCAATATAGGTAGGTAATAAATATTTATTTTTGGGTGTGTGGTAAAATTGTAAAGTGAAAGTAACTGAAATAAAATAAGCAGGAAATTAAATTAAATATGGGCATTGGATAAGCTTCTTCATCTGTTTCAGTTAGATATCTTCACTGTAAAATGGAAATTTGAATCGTTTTCTATTCCATACAGTCATAAAATACGTAGTTATCTGCAAGAATGAAAAATTTTAATCACTTTGGTCTGGCATATTATCGTTCAAGTGGAAGGAACATGATATTTATCACAATCTGAATGTTACCAAGCAAAGCGATTTTAAATGGTGAATGTATCTTATGTAGTAATTTTTTCAACCAAATGACAGTGTTACCCTTCAAGTATTGTTTCACATACATACTTTCTGTCTCTATAAAAATTGTTACTGATATGATTTATTTTTAATTGACCATAGTTCCGCTCTCAATCGGTCATTAAAGAAATTCTGATCAGAATTGCTTATCGGTTTGGTATTATAATAGCATTCCATGCAGGATTTATCTTTGATAAAAATGTAAATAATATCCAGTGCAATTACTGTACCATTGTTATCGAATTAAGAGTTACGCATACAACTACATAATGTATCACGCACCGCGGACATTGGAGCACGATAAGACTGATAAAAACATTACGTTAAACTCGTCGAAAATAACCAAATTTTTGTCACCAATGAATAATAATGTTTATGTATAATTGTCCGAATGTTTGGTCTCTACTTTCAGTTGTTTATCAATCGTTGGAACTACAAAACCCACAACCGAAGCAGTAAAGATTCCAACTGCACTTAAAACTCCTCAAAATCCATTAAATAATTTTTGTCTATTGAAAAATAGACAGAGCAGAATGATTTTAATGCGATTTCAATGTTTCTATTCAGTCGATCTAACCACAGTTATGTTAAATACATTTTAGGCAATTACGAACTGTAAACAACAACTTTTATTGGTGTTGCGATAATCTCGGTAATCTGTTTTATATTTTAGTTTCCTACAAACATAATTATTATATTCGTTTATTAAGAGGAAGTAGTAGGTTTTATTCTCATTTCGGGAAAATCGTTAATCGTTTTTCGTCGACTATAATATATGAAACGTCCAAAAAAAATATTTTTAATAATTGCAATTTCAGAATATTTTTTTACACTATTGCACTTTTGTTTAAAGGGAAATAGTAAAGATTTAAAACCTTTCTAGCCAAGAGTTGAGACCTGTTTTTAAGATATGCTTTTTTTGCTTTACGCCGTGCCTAGATTAGGGTTTATTGTAGGTTACCGAGATTCGATGTCTGAGACAAAGTCGTATAACAAAGTATTTTTAATAAAGTGATTGTTATGGAATTTGCAATTCATTGAAATACACATATTTTCAATATGAAATAATTAAAACATTCAACATAAAAGATATCATAGTTATCCATTCCAAATAAATGTATAATAAATAATAATATATACTTGCCATTCTCATATTTTACAATCATTGGAAATGTGTAATCTGAAGACGTAAATATATAAAAGTGTTAAATCTTGTTTTGAAAGTAATGATTGAGAACATTCAGCCTACCTTGCCCTATTCCACCCACCACTGCTTTCCCATCCATTAATTTTATACGGCAGTATCCTGTGGCATAACAAACGTTAAGTTATTTTTTCCCTTAGTTGGGAGTGTCTTTGGAGCAACTGCCCAAGACTTGGTGGTGTGTATTTAAGTGTGCAGAAAATTCAACCCTCCAGATAAATGAAAAGCTTCTATGTGTTGAAGTCTACTCGTTCTCCGTATGACGCCGCAAATTTTTTAAAGGCCTTGTAATTTGCCTTATTCGCCACCAAGTCAGCGTGGCTGATCGGTCCAATGGAAGGTTGAACCGACTTGCGCAGCTCTTCCCTTTCTTCATGCATTAAATGACACTTTCATAGGATGTGTTCGGCATCCTGCTTTATAGCACCACATTTGCATGATGGCCTATCCACTAACCCGCCAAGCTCAAAGAGCTTGGTAGCGAACATTCAACCTATAATAACTCATAAGTTATATTGCTTCTTGTCAAAAATAGGTATCATGCGTCAGCGTATAAATCACTCGAATGATAATAAATTGCACCGTTTTATTTCACGCTGACAAGCATACCCGTGTTATACCGTATCCCGCAAACAACTGACCGTCCGCGAAAAACGGCATTATCCGGGTCCCGCACTCAACCGTCAGCTACAATAAACGGCAAATGCCGTTTCCCGCAAACAATGTGATAAATGCTGACCACTACTTAGATAATATTTATACTGAGTGCGCTGATTAGAAACACATTTTATAGTCAAATATACAGCGTTCAACAGTGTGGCGACTTTAGCGCGCAAACATTAGCGCGCGGACGTTAGCGTGTCGACGAAATTAATGCGAGATAATAATGACTATTTACGCTCAATTTATTATTTTTACTTGAAAAAAAAAACTATTCAAAAAAAATGAAATTACACGAAGCACCCCCAGTCGATATCTTAAATTTTAATTTATTTATAATTATTGGACTACCTTTCCGGAAAAAAGATTACATTCCGTTTTCATGATTCATATAAGCACGACAACGCTACTGATAATAAATTTAGTATTTTCACCATGAATAATATGTCAAAAATATTTCTCAACGAAAAATTGTATGTAATTCATAAAATAAAGTGACTTTACGTGAGCATAATACGAAGTGTTTTTCACAATATAGAATAATATCTTTTTACATGAATTTCAAAACAGACGACATGTTCATTTTATCTTTTTCTCAATCAAAATATTAATAGTAAGTTGCATCATTATTTATAAATCTTGTTTTACAATTTAATGTTATCATTTACTTTTAGTCAGTAGGGAATCAGTAATGTTCTAAATATTTTAGATGTCCTTTTGCTGATTCGTGTCTCGAGACTTAAAAAAACTCGAAACTCGCTCTTATGATAGGATAAAATATCTTAGTATTTAGTTGTAGAAAATTCTCTCTAATGATTTCAATATATAAGTTCCGAAATGTAACAAGTCAAAAATTTGCAGTTTTGAGTAATGAATGAGGAAATTGTTAGAGTAAGTGGTAATTATTTCTTTCGACCCAAACTGTAACAACTAAAATCCAGTGAAAACCTCTGAAAAATATTATTATTAATGTTAGAAAAAAGAATAGTTATCATGATAGTCGTAGAATTTCATTAAAATATATTAAAAATAGATGCACATCAGAAGATTAAGCTAGCGCAAAATCTTGTTTCTTAATTATCTCAGATCGCTTTTAAAGTTGTTACTCTTTGGAACTGAGGTATCGATTTATATTATATTGCATATTTTATTTGTTGCAAACAAATTAGTTCAAATCACACTTAAATTATTATTAACTACAATGAATAAAAGAAGATTGAAAGTGGGGTAGGTATATACAAAAATGGCTGTGGTTATATCACTTAACATATTATTATTATTATCTTATACGAAGAATTAACTTATCTGTTATCGGTCACCGATCAACCAAAAATAAAGTGAAGGAATTGATGAATGAATTCATCGTGACAAAGATCTTTAAAGTCTTTCAAAATACAGCTTAAGGGGTACGATACAACAGTGGCGCAAAACCTATTTGGAAGAAGGGTCAAATTATTCATTTTCTAATTTTTCACGGGCCGCAAAGGGTAAAAATATTTGAAAGCTCTATATAATATATACGAATAGATTTGTCAGGTTGCTATCGTCAGTACAGCTCTAAGGTTATCATTGTTCAAGCGGTTTCTGTGTTGAAACTTGTTTAGTTTTAGTAAGAAAAACGCTTGCCCGCAAATGTAGGTACTTCCGAAAAGACTCACAAAGCGCAGCCTTCTTACGTAGGGTGGGAAACTGCTCTTCGGGAAGACATTTGTAAAAATTCTGCAGATCTAGTTACAACGATGAATCGGCCTTATTTATGGTAAAAATAGATTGCATCTGCATCGCAGACAGTGTAACTCATTGTGATGATGAGTTTCGGTCGCAAATATTTACCCGTATATTAAAAGTAATAAAAATATAATTGTGTCTTCCATCAGTGACCATTCAGATTATATTCCTTTGCTACTGCATAATTTGTTTACTAACAAACACAAAACATTTCAATATTCAATGAAAAATTTGGCTATTCTAATTGTTATTTTGAGCCGCATGTGGCCCCTGGCCTGCGGTTTTGAATCACTGTGATACAATCTTTTGTCATTGTTTTTAAAATATTTACGGTGTATAAACGGTAAGTATATGGTATTTTTTAGATAAAATGCAATTCAAAGATGAGATCAATTTGTAGAATAAAATAGAATATTCTCCATTGCCATGCATCGATAATCGATGACAAATTACATGAATTTAGGTGTATATTATATTCATTATGGGTAATTAGTTTTAAAAAAACATTCATAATGATTGACTTGTAGACCTTGTAGAAATGATGATTGAAAGTATTTAGAAGAAATTATGCGTAACCATGATCGGCAGCAATTATTACGTTTTTCAAAACCCAAATAAGCTTTGACCATGTAACTAATGAATATATATGATGGATTAGCAAAGACTGTCAACGAAGAGGAAAATTTTTTAATCACCAAGCCCAATATTTTTTTTTACTTTTACCACCTGCTCATTTTAAATTAGTTTTTAACACAATTTTTAAATTTGTTTTTCAGCTGTTAATTTATATTTCATCAATATTGTTGAACACGATCAGAATTTCATGTATTTGCATGGTAACACTAAACTATCTTTAACCTTGACGGTTTGCCCGTTTATCATGGCCTGCATTTATTTATTTGACAATTATTCACTGACGGTTTATTATTTCTTACTGAACATTTATGGTATTAGCTACTGACCAAATAATTAGTTGCCAAAAAAAGTTTATTGTTGGTAATAACTGTTTACAAAATGTGAATCAACTCCCCCACAATAGATATTTTTTCGAGATTGAAAGTTAGATATCTTCACATTTTTTGTGGATTTAAATTATATGTATAACCGGATTTTGGTAAACCGGTTTATTGGCAAATATAGAAAAAATATCAAACAACAGTCATTTAGATTTTACAATGACACCTTCGGCGTGTTTCGTTTAGTTTGTCGATTTTTTTCAAAAGTGTAGATTTTAGGGGATGGTACTGAACAAGAAACTATCACAATTTAATAATGAAACTTTGCCATTTTTAATTCTATTCTAGCTCAATGCATCATAAATAAATTAGCTTGTAGTGTTGGGATCAGAGATTACTTGGTATTTAAAAATTTCACATAACTTTTACATAATCATAATGTATGATAATTTTTATGATCCTAATGTATGATTCTTATTAAATCGACTATCGAAAAGGATGTAACCCACACAAAAAATATTGTGTACAGCCCACAACGTGTATTAAATTGTATACATTGTGATTATCGAAAAAAATGTATTTTGAAAAACCAGAGTGATACGTCTTTTTGCCTTTCTACAGTCGATGTTTTATATATATTAATATAAATATAGTATATTAACACGATTTGTGTTATTTATACACTATATTTTTTGTGTGAGTTACGTACATTTGCCCTTCCACAGCTGATATACATATCATGATTTACCGGTAATATATTGTTATCTATGATGGGCAGACTGATGAGTATAAGTCCAAAAAGACGCTTTTTAAGGAAAGCAAAAACAAAGTTTAATTTTAAAGACATTTTCTCAGCAATATTAATATATTCTCCATTTTTATTATTCTTATCAACTGTTTTTAGATTAATAACAAAATTACATTAAAACAATAATTACTGGACCTGTTTTTCTAGGACTATACTAATATTTATTTATTGACCAAACTTATACTTTTCTAACCATAAAATATTAATAATTATGTCACATTTATTTCAGATAAGAGTAAGTGTAATAGACGTATAAATTTTGTGTAATTTTTGAGCATCTGCGACATATACTATTAGCGTGCTTTTATTCGTTTTTTCGTACTTATCATAAAATTACTAAAATATGGAGTTATACTCACAAGTCCACCCATCATATAGATGTAAGCAATTAATTTTGAGAGAATCGGATATATAATTTTGATGCTGGATTACAAATTAAAAACTAAATCATTTTACTGACTCAAAACAGATATTCAACAGGAAACGATTTTTTCATTACCGTTACAGAATAAAATATAAAAATGATAGCTATGAATAGATCGTTAAATAAGAGGTCAAAAATCTAGGGCAATGTCACAAAAAGCAGTTTATATTATGTAAATTACCATATTATAGCCAAAGAAACATAAGCTTTGTAAAAAATGGCATACATTTTTACTTTAGAAACAGACCAAGCATTAGCGTGAGCGAATGAATCACTGATCCAGAAATAATAATTAGTATTATAATAATCATTTATAATGATTAACACAACTACAAAATATAGAATAACAATACGTCATGAACACGTGTGTATTAAAACAATACAGGAAAACAATATAATTATATGGAAATGAATGAAAAATGTACGTACTTATAAAACTTATGCGCCGGCAACCGGTTTGTCAACTTCTTGCCGAAATAAAGCATGCCGATTGGTTTTTTATTTCCCCCTGCCTATAATAATACATCGCTATACATGCCTAATAATACATGCCTATAGAAATAAGTCAAGTGGACTATTTTTTATGCAAAAATCTTGTGAAATAGAGTATAAGGTGTTGTTAGTGACCTAGCCAATGAACATCTTTCTTTCAATTGAAAATTCACCTTGATGTGTATGAGTATAGGTTTTTTTTTAAATTTTTGTATATAATTACTGATACCACTGGGAATCCTAATAAAAACATTTAAATCAAATAAATCTTTATAACCGACCTAATTTAACTCAGTCGTTCTTAGCACTTTGAAGTCACGGACACTTGATTATAAGACAAATTTACAGAACACCAAAATCACGTTTTTTTACCATGTCCGCTCTCAATGTCAAACATATGCCCTCCTAATGAAAGTACATAAACAGAAGTTTTAATAGCAGTTTGCTCAACCCCTCTTTTTTTTCTAAGAGAGTGGTGATAAAACGATAGGGCTAGGACAGGACTGATGGGAGGACAGGACTGATCGCATTGATGGGAGGGGATTTTAGACATCACAAACATCCATGCCTATGAACAGAAGGTTTCCGTATTGCTAAAGACACAAAACTAACATTTATCTTCCACAAGGAGCACTAATATTCCACGTATTACCGTTAAAAACCACTGATTTAATTAATTGGTTGTTCAGGTATCAAAAAATTGGAGTATCATTTTACAGTAAACAAATAATTTGATTTATTCTTTCTTATAAACGATTCGTGAAACAAAATTATTGAAGTTTTGTAGAAGTACCTAGTTGAATGTTAAAAAATAAAAATAAATCTCTTCGTAAATTTCAATTTTAATTCGACAGAAAATGTTGTTTTATTTTATTAGTAAAATTCGAAATGAGATATGTGAGTTCATTTTAAAGATATGCACATATTTTTTAAATACACAAATTTAAAAAAATGATTAAATTAAAACTGTAATTTTTGTAGAATTTCTTGACATAACGATCGCAGTGTAAATTCAAATAAAATGTATATATATATATATATTTACATTAGTAACAAACTTTTGAAATCGCTGTATACTCAAAATAATGAACAACAATGGTGAGGTCGAAGAATTTAATTGCCGACTTCCTATATATATGTCGACTTACAATTATCATAAAAATGTACTCAAATATTTAAATTTAGATACAATCGTTTAATTTAATGATTATTAAAAATCATTACACATATTTTTAGATCTTTGCGCAAATTCTTTATATTACGTCTTTGGTTATTGTACAATAATCAACGTAATATATATTCAGAATGCACAAAAATCGTGTAAATATTATAAATGCTATGTGACTTATAGATACGTTATTATTATTATATACTTGTATCTATTTACAAAATGTATGAGCATGCATCCGAAATCTTATCTTATTTTTATGAGCAGATATCAAAGAAAACTTCTCAAAAAAACTTACGTATGTATAGAATTTATATCTAAAGATAAGCCAATAAATTCCATTCGGATCTTTCAGGTAATTCTGTTTATAACGATTATTTGCGTCACAAGACAAAGTGCACCAATCGATCAATCTTCAAAACATATCCGAATCTTAATAAAATATTATAATATTTTATTCAGTCAGTTCATTAATATTTTATTAGTCATTAATTAAGTATATATTATATATTAGACAATCGGATCTGTAGTGCAATGGTCAACGTCGTTCGCTTCAGCTACGAATGTCTCGGTTCCTAATCCCAGTACGGACAGTTTTATAAATTGATTTTTCAATCAATTTATGGATTTTCGTTCGTAGGTATGAATGTTTGTGATTTCTCAAATTCCCTCCATTTCAATTTTCCGTAAAAAATATGACATTTATATTAGGCCGTCAATCTGTCATCCTTCCAAATCTGTTGCCATAATGCATTGCGCAACTCACCTAAGCCTTTGGAAAGTCACTGATACTACAAGTACAAAATATAATATATATTTGACATTAGCCGGTTCACACAGGCACTTCCAAGCATGGCCAGGTGGTGTGTGTGCTCTAAAATGAGAAACAGTTTGTGTGACGTTCTTTTTTTTATAGCGAGTTCTCGCTTAAAAGCACACAAGCCACCTAGTCGCACGTGGAAGCGCTTGTTTATAATACCGGCTATTGCAATCAATTGCCTACAGAACTTTTTTCTATCGTAAATATGAATAATTGCAGTAATAATTTTATGATTTTATACGTTTCATATAAAATGCATGCAAACGAACTACATATAATAAATTTTCATATGAAATCAATAGCACACTATAATTAATATTTAATAAGATAAACTTTCCTTCAGTCTTAAAAACAATTCTCATTAAACCAATATCAACTAAATGAATGTAAATGAACAAATTTTCATCAACAAAATGTCCTTATGAATATTATAAATAATATAATAATGTGCGCACAGATTATACGTACTAATTTATTAACTGCAATAATTCTAAAGAAATCTTTGTTACAGTATATGCGCGTATCTCATAAAGAACATATTTGATTATTATGGAACGGCTAGCATTTTTCTGGTCGGGTTTTTAATTCAGTTTCGGTCATAATATTTAATACATTGGCCAGAATTTATATTACATTGGTCATAATTAATATTTGTACCTCAGAGGCAGACGGATGCAACTGTCAAATACCAAATTGTTCAGGAGAGCCTAAAAACAATCAATGTTTTGAATAAATACTCATAACTTCCAAGAAAATATATAGATTGCGATTATTATTTTTTTATATTCTAATTGAATTAAATTTCTTCTGTAATATGTAATCAATAAATAAAATTAATTCCATTTTAAATGTAAAATAAAATAAAAAAGTAGTAAGAATTTGCATATTCTTCTACTAAAGACATTTAGATATGTGGATTTGTATATCATTTCTCGTTTTATAGTTAAGTCAAAATAAAACAATTAGAAGGTTACAAGACACACAATTATTGCGAGACAGAAGGATGCAAAGGGAGTTGCATCCTAATGCATTAGAAACTTTTTAGATGCAACAGGTGTAAACAGGTAAAAAATATAACGGTAAAATTGCAAATGTTTTTCTATAAAGGCAGAGTATTTGGCAAATCGGCACCTGCACTGACCATTTATTAGGAAACACTCGTTTATATTATTCAGGGATTCAAAAACAAGTTTCTACTCAAGCCAAATATATTGGTTTACGTGAACGTACAAAATTTACGTGATCCTAGAACGATTAGTTATATAATTTATAAATTCAGTATAACTAATCGTATTATATTAACATAATTACGAAGCATTACATTATTCAAATGATTCTTAAAATACGTATGAAAATGATGACACTTTAGATATAAATTTACGTCCTTTTATTTATTTTTTATTAAATATTATTGACACAATAACATTGCAATGACAACGATATCAAACAAATATGTAAATTTGAATTATTGAGATTTTATACACTTCCATGTATTTTGTCACTAACGACCCGGGTTTCGCCTCTCGGCATCTTGGAAGTCTACAAAATCTCAATAATTCAAATTTGATATTGAAATTCCATCAAGCACCCTAAGTCGATGTCTTAAATAAGTGAATTTTAACAATCTTTGATAAGCTTACATATTTGAATGCATAATAATATATCGACTGTGGAAAGGCAAAATGATGTAACCCATACACGAAAAAATTGTGTATAGCTCACCCATAACGTGAAAAAATATTTAAAAAAAAACGGCGGGATACGGGTACAAGGGACATAACCCACACACTATAAATATTGTGTATATCCCAAATAAAACGAGTATTAAATTATATGCATTGTGATTATCGAAAAAAGAATATTTTGAAAAGACGGAGGGACAAGTCATTGTGCCTTTCTACAATCGATGTATTATATATTTGTCTATAAATATAGTGTATTAACACGTTTTGTGTGAGTTATACACACAACAGTTTTTGGTGTGGGTTACGTACTTTGCCTTTCCACAGTCCATATCATCTCGATCAATTCAAAATATTTTTTATCACTCTACCAATGGAGTTAATTATTTTCAATATTTGAACAAGGTTATAAGACGTCTTTTATATAATATATCGTACGTTTAATACTGCTTTTTGATTCTCAAAACATATATATATATATATATTCTGATAAATGATTGATTGTGATAACCTCAAACAACATCAATTTTATCTTTCTATATGCACAATTATGTAAATGACACTTCGTCTTTTAATTTAAGATGGTAAAAAAATTCTTAGTATTAGGCAGTTTTCAAACGGTCTTTCAGTTAGGAATAAGAATGGATTTAGAATAGTATTAAAAGTTAGGTCACCGCTTTCACTAATCATAATAAGGAGCGAGTGGAAACGGATGCGAACATTTCACACATTCTCACGCTTGGATACATATTCATAAATCGATTGAATATAAATGCATCAAAATATACATTCGTCGAAATGAATCGTTACCGACGAGCATACTAGTCGGCTACGACGATTTGTGTAAGGTAAACATAGTTTTCTTTATATTTATACGAATTTGGTAATGAGTTTTGATTTTAATAATGTAAGAATAAAAAAGTATGTTTCATAAAAATATTTATTTAGTTGATTGCTCAGATCTATTGAAATTCTTTTATCTATAACAAATAATTAATGATGATCTAATTTATATTCACGATTTTCATTTCCACAATATTTTTGTGAAATAAATTATTTTTCCAAGAACTAGTTGAAAGCTCTTTAGGCAACATGTCATTGTCAAAACTATTAAGATTGCAAACGTAAATAATCTACTATTTTTACTTTATTATTATTAAATGGAGTTCTATATTTTATATTACTGTTTTTCTTTTTTATTAAAAAATAAATGAAGCAAGATTTATTATGAATTAAAACAGATATCAATTAACAACATTTAGCAGTGTTACGCTGTCATTATGGGCCGTTGTATTTTCTCACTACGACTAACCTAATATGAATTGTAAATTTTGAACTTTTTAACATCGTCATTGCATAGAATTTGTTCTTCAGTCGATGTCAATCGTAATAATTTTAACCAACCAACTTAATATTAGATTTCATCACGCTCAATTTATTACATACTACAAATTTATGAAATATGTTTTTTCAAGTATCACGATCTCCAGCCACAGACAAACATGTAATGAGAGTTTTTGTAAGAACTTATTTCTTTTTCAATTCATCATTTTAGACATATACACTCTGGCGAAATACGTATGTCTATTCAATCTATCTATGCATAACTTTCACTATGACAGTTTGTAATGGCAAATTAAATCGAAACCATATAAACGGACTTATCTTTGATAAAAAAGAGTTAGTAACAACTCGTCGTGTTATTTTACATAAATAATTTTCAAATAATTGTAACTAAGAACTCACATATTGACTATAAACTAGTAACAAAATTCGTCCAATTATGAGTTCAATTAATATTTACTTACTACTTACAACATCTGGATAAAAAAAATACCCAAAAATAAGACATCTTATTAATGAAAAGAGTCGAATAGCTTTTAATATTCTTGAGCATGCATTGCGTTGAAATTTTAATGATTGATTAATAATCTATTTCAATGATTAATAAATAACACCACGTAAGCTCCTTTTCCAAACACACAATTAGAACTTTGAAAAATTTAATTTCAAATTAATATTATGATATAATTCAAGACATCGACTGAGGGTGCTTGATGGAACTACAATATCAAATTTTAATTATTGAGATTTTGTAAACTTCCATGTATTTTGTCACTAACGACCCCGGGTTTCGCCTTTCAGCATCTTCAGGCGTTTGAGGGCACGAATGGACTCAAACTGACAAACAGTAAACAGTGTCTAACGTTTATATACAAGATACAAACACGACAAATGATATTTTAACTCTAATTTATTGTAGAGTTCAGTCAATCTTGCTGTACTAGCAATATTGATATAATTTAAGACATCGACTGAGGGCGCTTGAAGGAACTTCCATCTTGTGTATAAACGTTAGATACTGTTTACTGTTTGTCAGTTCGAGTCCATTCGTGCGCTCGAATGCCTGAAGATGCCGAAAGGCGAAACCCTGGTCGTTAGTGACAAAATACGTGGAAGTGTTCAAAATCTCAATAACTCAAATTTAAATATTATGATATTTGAATACGTGAGATGAATATTGTCTATCTCTTTTAAACCGTATATATAGATAAGCCAAAATAAGTTTAAGTATATTTCTGACAATGGCGTTAAGCTGAAATATCTATCAAATATCTAATAAAGTTTAGTAGAACTAAATACTGTGATATTTCATCATATTATAATAGAGTTCTACCAAGTAAATGCCAATTCAATCAATAATTAACAAAGCTTAATGTTTTATGATATACAAATAATATGCTATAACACCGAGACTTTATGGGCGTGTGCAAAAAAACGGGTTTGAAAAAAAATGTAAATATTGAGAATTTTAGTAGCAGAAAGTATTGCTTATTTCACTTTGCATAATTACATCATAAACCGGATAGTCTGATGGAAACGGGACCGATAATGCATTAAATTTTCCAAATAGTTAGATATATATCTACATTTTTTTATTTAATTAGTCACTTACTATTTATTACCTACCGATTCATAAATCGTGATATTTCTATTCAGGATATAAAATGAGATTTTACAACTCACTTGACATTGATTGAGTGTGTTTTACTTGTAATTAATATTGGTTTTTTTTTGTACTTGATCTTGAATCTTTTTCTATAAGATGTCAGATGTATTTTGCGCTACTCGATAGCAAAGGTCATTAAATTTACAATAAAGAATCAAGCATTTTTATTAATACTTTATTTTAATAAGACATCTTTTTGACACTTTTATATGCTTTGTCAATTACAATTTTTTTCAATAACATTTTTTCTAACCCACAAAAACATTCAAGTGGGTTGGATGCTTTCATCTTTTTTCACATTTTTAAATTATTTTCATACAAAAAATATTGTGGAAAAAATCCATGTGGCTTCTATGTTTTCTGCAAAATGCTTGCTTGTTGGCTAGAGAGAGCTGCAGGAAGAGGACCCCATCAGGTGGGTTCTTTCCTTTTGAAGCATTTGTCCTTAATTCTCTCCAATGTTGAACATTTAATATTATGGTCTGACTCGTGGGGTGATCAAAACCGTAATATTGAATTAACATTAATGCTTATAGCAGCACTACAGTCGAAATCATATTTGCAAACCATTAAATTAATGTTTTTATATTCGGTCCAGCTCTCCTATATAATAATTACAATTTTCTTTCAAGTGACTTATTTAAATACATTTTTTAATGAATGAAGTCTTTTATTTGGATTATTGAGATTTTGTACACTTCCATGTATTTTGTCACTAACGACCCGGGTTTCGCCTTTCGGCATCTTCAGGCATTCGAGCACACGAATGGACTCGAACGAAATTCCATCAAGCACCCTCAGTCGATGTCTTAAAGAAGTCTTTTATATTCATATTAATTTATAATTTTTTGAATTATTTGAATAATTTAGAAACTATCAAACCAACAAAACGGTCTTTATTAATGAAATAACAAAACAATCCAACCAAAAAAATGATATTAATGATAAAATAAAATTGAATGTAACAAACAATGCTTTATATTTGTTATATGTAAAAAATACTTCTACAGTGTAACAATGTAATGTTGTGTTTAATAATTTATAAAACACTAAAACGCCTTTATCTCAGCTTGATAATTTGTGGATTGGATGTTTTTTTGCATAACATGGTCCAATTAATGGAGTGAATTTTCAACATTAAAAATAACATACGAATACAAGTAAACAATCGGTATTCTGATTCCTTTTTTTCAATTGATTTAATTCATTTGAATGAAAGGCAATGTGAAACACAAAAATTATAGAAAGTAGAAAATTTCTGATTTTTGGTATAATTTTTATCGATCTTCTAGAAAAAAACTGAATATACAAATGCACTTTAGACCCTTAGTAGACGATGAATTTACTATGCTATTCCAAATAGTTAGACAGTTTGGTCGCGAAAAGTTTGTCTCGTGCTTAAATCAGTGCATGTTGCAAACATTTGACTGATAGGAACACGCCAAAATAAGAAAGTTTGCATCAAGATTACAAACAGCATGATAAATAATATTCAATAAAAATTCTACGGTGCTATAAGTTTTCAATGCTTTAAATTCAATTGTTTATCAATTTTAAAAAATGTAGTTCTTTTTAATACAAAATAAATTAGAACCGAACGCATTGAATAATATTATTTTAGTGCATATTTTGTGAAGAATTTGAAACCAAGTTTTTGCTAGCCATAAAAAACCCGTTAATTTGGAAGCCACGTGCCGTGATATTCAACGAAATAGGCTGTCATTAAAAATATAATAAATTCACGTGGTAGATAGAACACATGTTTTTCCTCTTAGACACACATTGATACATGTAATAAAAAAATAACTAATTTCTTTAAAAACTTCCCAATTTGCTATTTTGGTTAATGAATATTTACGGATTATTGAAAACTCATTATATTTTTCTCAGATATTGGATTTTTAATATTGCTTTATTTTTTATTTTAGATTAGTATTTATTGATTTGCAAGAGGTCATTTAATTTACGTTGTAATTGTAAACTACTCAATTTCTTCGATGTATAATGTGTTTGATTACCTGTAAATTCTTGTCATAGTTCATGAACCATGTGTTCTGTTCGTATGCAAAGCGTAAGATTTTTAAGAGCAGGAAATAAAACCCTTCTAGTTAATGATAAAAGAAACGAAAGTAATATTAAATTAAATTAAAAATTGATAACTTAATTATTCCACTTGGTTTATCACTAACGTGACGCGTTTCGCCTCTTTAAGAAGCATCTTCAGACTAAACTAAGTTATCACTTTTTAATTTAATTTTATATTAAAAATGAACTTCCATAAAGTTACCGCCGAATCTATAAAAATGAATGTAGGTTATCAAGAAATAAAATGTTAACAACAGATCTCAAGGAAATGGTTTCAGTTATAATGGTTAAAAACTCACACAAATACCTACTTCCGAACATACGATTGAATACAAATATTTACTCAGTTTCAATAATTTTTGTAGAGTTACAATCGTTTATATGTAAATATTCAAATTTTAAAATAAATTGTGACAGGCTGTACTGTATATTATAGAATGTAAACAGAAAATTTTCGAATTTATAGTTACGGAAAAAGGTCGTTGAATAAAAAACTAAATTATTTGACTAAATTTGAAATTGGAATCAAAATTGTCAATCAAATTCGTATTCGGCATCGATTACATATTGTTTAACGTTTCACTGGTTGAAAATCCATGTATTAGAGGCAAGTGGATTAATAATATGTTAAATAACCGGTTGAACTCCAGGGCCGCTTATTTCTACGGTTAGTAATTCGTAGAAAGGCCGTAAGTAGACCTTCATTAGTTGTGGATTTATGAAAACCTCTAAAGATGAAAATAAAATCTGTCTTTTAATCTCGAGCTATCTTTTAATTAAGAATTATATTATTTTTCTATTGATTATTATATCGTATATAAAATCAATAACCCAAATAAGGCAATTTAAACGATTTCACAGCCTTCAATTTTGGTTCAATCGTATTCCATTAACAAGGTTAACGACATAGTGTTTTCTAGGACTAGGGCAAACAGAACCACTGGTCAATGTCAGAAAGAAAAATCTCGGTTATTTGTAGGGCCTGCCAACATAATTGACTCGTTGTCTAAATTTGTTTAGAGACGTGACATAACGTGTAAACCACAATGTCATCTAACCTTAGTTTACACCTCAACGTCTACAAACCATTTACTTATTGGTTTTAGTAGTTAGTAGACAAAATTGACCATCGACAAGAATAAGTTGCATTTTTTTTATTAATTCAGCTGCTCTCCCAAGACACTAATGGTGTAAATTTTAGCACTCATCACGTACAGGGGTCGTCAAACTGAAACTTGCGAGCTGCTTGTGGGTCTTGGTGTGCCCGCATGCGACTCTTCAATAATATTGAATGTCAACATTAAGCCATCTTGTCTTATAACAAGAAGGTGGACAATTATTTTAAAAGATGAATCTTATAAAGATTATTCTGATAAGCCAAATATATGATGCAAAATTTTGAGCCGTTTATGAAAAATGTAAAATTTATTTGGATTAGAAATGCTTCTGTACTACTTATATTTCGTAATTTTTTTTATTGATTTACAATTTCAATGGCAAGAAACATGTTTTCAGGTTTTTTTTTGTACTCAATATAAAAATAATTATTTACACTGCCACCGTAGTGGTAAAAATTCATTTCTGACTCTAGAAAAAATGAAAATCGTTTGTATACTTGTATCAGACCCGTTTTCAAAAATTTTGACGAAAATTACTATATATAATCTACACTATTTAGAGTAGCGACATGATTTTTCTTAAAAAATGTAAAATAATGATCATGAAAGCAACATTCTCAATTGAATTGTATTCACACTTATTTAATTACAAAAAAATGAGTTATATTTGCTGTTGAGTATTTCAAATAATTTTATGGATTCTTGGCTTCAATTGGCGGACCACTTGGCGACCTCTGATAAAGAGGGCGCGTTGAAAATTATTGACGGTTGAATATATTATATTTTCAACATGAAAGCGGAATTTGTTATCGAACAGATGAATGAATATAAAAATCACTTATATGTACCCATCAGCGTAATTATGTTGTCATTTGTAAAATAATCTTTTGATGATATTTAATGATGAATAAAACATAAACGATATCTTTCATAGATAATGAATTGCGATATAACTTGCTTGTTTATGTTGGCTGGCATAGTTGTTTCAAAAAACCCATGGTGTGTATAGTATTACCAACATTACTTGGCCGCCGCCGAATTTGAAACTAGAATTGTCAGTCTAGTTTAAATTTCTTCTATTGCCATTTATACAAAATAAATATCTTGTCTACTTTTAATAACCCTCGCTAAAATACCAGTTTTGAAAGTTCTGGTTGAGTATGGCAACATTCCTAAAGTGACGGTGGCACTCTCACTAGTGGCCAAGTTAAATTGGTTCATCTATAGTCTTTATTTTATTGTAATTATCACATACATTAAAAAAAATTGAATGATTATATGTAATTTTTCGTAAATTTATATTATTAGGTCATCAACGTAACAAAAAGGAATATTTTTTTTCAAGAAATTAAGCCTCTACTATTATAGTAGTCGTATATATGGAAGAAACTTTCTCAAAAGAAAACATCAACAAACCTACGGAATTTTTACCATATAACAATATTTGTATAAATTAAATTGGATACATGGTACAGATAGTTTAAATCACTGTTAATCTGTTAACTGTCAATTTTGGGCAAAGGCATATCATTTATAAAAATAAAACACATTTTTTTCGAGCTAATTCCACAATTTTAGAAAATCATCAGAAGCAGCTTCGCTCATCGCAATCATGTTCAACTGATAGCAACTATTTCAATGTTCTTGTAAGATGGGCCATGAATTAGCACGTTAGATATTTAACAAAAACAGTATATGTTTATATATATTGCAAGTGGCTTCAATTGGAACGGTTCGGGCAATTGTAACCAACCATGAAGTGAATTTATTAATTTAAAAAATAGTCAGGGCCACTGTGAAGGGCATGGCAGCCTTTATTCCAGAGAAAAAGATAATTTACGAAATTCTGTTTTTACACCGTAGATACGTTTTATAGAATACTGTATAAAAAAAACTAGAAATTCTACGAGTCTTTGTATAAAAATCAATCCAAGATGTCGAAAAATAAAACAAATGTTCATTATATCCGCAGTTTGGTAAAAAAAGAACATTAGTTTTTAAATAAGTAAGTATATCCCAAAGCGAGGAAATAAATCGAATTTGCTTAAAGTATTATGATACCATAAATAATCTTAAGTATGCAATGTAACACCCAAAAATAAAAATGAAAGTCTTTCAGTCAAATCGCAGTTCGGCCATCACAGTTTCTATATAGATTTATCACCCTCCTGTTCAAAGTACAGTAAAACACTTCAATTATAATAATTACACTTAATGATTCTGCTATCCTTGTAATCAATAAAAAAATATTTCTCCAATTAACGTTTCTTACATTATTGTATATTTATTTTTCCTGATAATTACATTAATTGGGATTCGCTGCCACGCATTTACAAAAAAATACTATCAAGTCATTATTTTAAGTTAGCGCAGATATAACTACGATCAATCTTATTTGTCCTAATTGATGGCTATAGTTTATTCATTTAATTATTTTAATTAAGATATACGAATTATACGACTGTTTCTGCACCTCACGGTGCCATATTTTCTTCTATATAGATAGCATTACGATTCGTCAGTGTATTGATTACTATTGTTGAACAACAAATAATTAATAATTACGTACATAAGTAAACGAATGCGTGGTCATTACAAAATTACAAATCATAGTACATACCTAGTAACCGACTTCTTATAATGGATACCTATGTATGACGTACATACGGGTTATTGTGTAAGGTCTTTGGGTCAGTAAGTCTAAGGTAATAGAAACCTCTACACCTGAGCCGTATTAGGTTAATAGCCGATAGGTTAGTTACATCACGAAGGTCTCGTTACAAATATTTTGTTGTTTTAAGTTTAGACACAAACAATTAAAATGTTCTTTTTTTAAAGAAAACTCATCGTAAGTTTTCAACTGATGAAGTCGGTCTGAAATTGAAGCAACTATTTCGTTCGTAAGACGTCAAATAAATCTGAATTTCATAATCATGCAAAATGCACTCGATCACTTTCACTTGTATGACGATATCTGAATTGGTATCTTTATTCATAAAATCTTAAACAGCTGTCAATGGGGTTTTCTTTGCTCCTTAAACCTTACATTTTGAAATACTGACACAGTGTATATTCAATCGAAATTGATTGAAGGAGGCCTTGAATAAAGTAAGGCTTTTATTAACTCCTTAAGTATATAATTCGGTAATCTCAAAGTTACTTTTAATTCTATAAAAATCACATGACGAAATGTTGTACTGATAAATGAGAGATATAATCAATAATATCCATTGGCAATAAGAAGCATTGCTCAAAAACAACATTTTAATCACTAAAACATTTATACTAGTAGACCAGTTGTAACTTAGTTTCAAAATATGCGACACCAACAGAATGTCTATCTTTATGCGTCCAGTAATAGTACCTGCTGAACCGGTCTGGACTCCATAAAGCACTTGTCATTTCAAAATACTTTTCTCTTATTGATTGTATGATAAAATTTCGTTCCCACGAAGAAAATACCTTTTAGAGCGATGGCCGCTTGGGGCGAAAAATATCGAAGGGCACAACACTATATTGATTAATTTTAATTTAATTAATTAATGTTGAGTCATTGTTCTCTTTTATGTTTCAAGCAGTGGTGTAGTGGAGCCAGGGTAGAGCCAGGTCGCCACCCTGGTACTTCTTTTCAAGCCAGGGCACCGCCCTGCCACTTTTTGACCTGCAACTTACTTTTCGAGTATATTAAAAAATATTTTGATATGAAATATTGTCGGTGTAATTTTGTAGCTTTATATAAAATCTTGTGTAGTCGACAGATATTACGAGAATACAAAAAAATATGCACGTGAAAAAAATATTAAAAAAGAGGAAGGGTGAAAATAAATGATCGCCCTGGTACGTTTTTTATTCAGCTCTACAAAACTGGTTTCAAGGGAACAGAAATCTGAAACGATATACTAAGAAATACATAACACCTATATCATCCGTATAACAGTATGTATCCAAATAAACCGATTAAGGCAATTTTCATTATTGGAAGCAACAAGAATACAGTAAGATCGACTTTACATGAAGGGAAATTGACGCCAAATCATTTAATGTCATATACCGTCATCTAGTTTTTCGAAATACCTATTATACAATAGTCAGGTAACTTTTTTTTAAATAGTTAACATAACAGCAATGGCTAAATATTTAAAAATCTTAAGTCACTCGAGGAGAAAGTCATCACAAAAAACAATATCAGCCAATATCAGCCAAATGTAATTTTGGGAAAATAAAAAAACACTAAAAATTTGGCACTGTCAGAAATTGAATCGAAAACTCTTTACTAGCTAACTGAAAATATAACATATTACTCATATATATAACATAACATACTCCTAATATAACATACTCCTAGCCAAAATCAGTAGCCAAAATCAGTGTGCATATAAAGTATGTTTCACCCTTTCGAAATCAAATGTAGCTACTTTTTATAAAAAAATGACTTTTACGGCAATCTGCTACTTTTTAAAAAATACTCATTTTATATCAATATATTATATTACCACAGATCATAGATTAAGAAACCTTTTTTGCAATACATATTTATTATATATTTACAATATTTGTTTTAAATTAATCAAATATCAATAGTATTAACGGTCCTCGGGATATCAGCATGATTTTTACAGTAAAAACATTAATTGTTTTAATTTAATTGAGTGAAAGCTACACTTGAGTTAGCACGACTTGGTGATGCGTAAATTAATGGCCATGATATTTACGCAATCATACTTCAAACAAACCGTTTTTTCATCATCGCAAACCAAATAAATTTCATAATCAAAGTTATTGGGAAATTCGAGATTTTTTATTACAATGTGCAAAATTAAATTATCATTATTTAAATTATTCTCCATTCATTAACTTGCCATATTTTATTTTACGAAGTTATTTTACGAAATCTTAAACGTCAGGATTTTAGGATCAGAAGGGTGGAAGAAAATAAAGACACCCATGTGTTCGAACGCAAATCCAAAAACCAATGGAAATATAAATTTGTTCACGCTTAAGAGGAATTAGTAGGTTTTTCCGTTATTTCGCGAAAGTCGTTAATCGTTTTCCATCGAATAAAAAAGATTAAATGTCGATTTTTTTTCTTTTAATAATTCCACTCTCAAAGCATTTGTTTACACTTTATTTAAAGTAAAGTTTTCAAGCCTGTCTAGCAAAGAGTTCAGACCTGTTTTTTTAGAAATGCTTTTATTTGCTTTACGTCGTGACTAGGTAAGGGTTTATCGTAGTTTATCAAGATTTGATGTCTGAGGATTTTTAAGAAAGTGATCGTGACGTATTTTGCAATTTATTGAATATAACGATTCTATAAAGATTTTTGAAATATACCAAAAATTTTGATATCTCACACTTTTTCCGACTGTTAAGTTTAACAAATATATTTTTAAAAAAATAGAGCAATAAGAAATTCTATTATATACATTTTTTAACAAAAAAAACCCCAAAAACTAATAAGAGTAATAAATAGTAATCATTTTTCGGGGATATGTTTTTATTACCTTCCATTGTGATTAAGTCAGAGTTCGTCGTCTGCCAAGACACTACGCTGAATTACTTATTCGCCTTAAGGTTTTGACAGTCGATTCTCGGTGAAAAGGCATTATATTTTTTAAAATACAGCACAATTTGTCCTTTACTACTTCGATATTTTCATAATGATGAGTATCGGAGAGCGAAACCAGTCCTGGTCATTATAAAAATGTAGCAGTATTCAAAAACAAATTGTTTTTTATTTTAAAAAAAAATTTGTCAATGTCTGTACTGGTGTTCGAACAATTCGTGTGTAATCTTTTCCCATAAATTGCTTTCGCATATAATTAAATACATTATTATTGTTTTATAAAATGCCTGGGTAAATTATTGATTAAAAAAATCAATAACTTTTTATCTATGCCTTGTCATAATTTGAATAAAATTAATGAAAGACTCATTAAACAGCCATTCTTTTTTAGGACTGTGATCTTTTAGCATTCAATTCAATACATTTTGACCTGTTCGTTATGTATTGAATTTTGACATTGAAAACATTTTATTTTCAATCTGCGTCCAAATATTATTTAAATTTATAATAAATTGACTATCTACGAGGTATTCTCGTTAAAATTGCTACCTACTACATTAAAAAATTGAGAGTCTAAAGAAGCATATCGCTTATCTAATTCGAACAATAAATTAACTATCCCAAAAAATGAATATACATTTCTCATTAAAACAACTCAATAAGGAAGTAGTTAGTACAGTAATATATTAAGATTTCTTTGATATATATTTAATAACTACGTCAATATAAAATCGTATTTACCTCAGATCTAAACCTGTTTTTAAAAAGCAATATTTTCATTGTCTAGCAACTCCAGCGTAATATCTGATTGAAAAACATTTCGCAAGTTTTTTTCAAATCCAACATTAAATAAATACTAGCAATACTGAAACACCTTTAACAGTGACATCTCTCAATGAGGTAAATTATAAATAGTTGAAATGTATACAAATTTCCATGTAATTTACAAAATCTAGCTTTCTTGAATTTCGTGAAAGTAAATTTAAATAACCATACTCTGCTATTTTTATAAAGGATAGGTCGGCATCGATTTTCTTAAGCAAAGAATTATTATTATTTACAAAAATTACTACTTTATACTCAATTTTGTAAAATATTTCAATGTTTCTTTACTTTTATCCATTATTTATATAAAATTCAGTTTTATTTGCCATTTCAACGAAAAATAATATTAAAACAATTTAATTATTACTAAGTATAGCTTAATTCTGTTCATTTGCATATTATTTTAATTGAAGATTTTGTAAATAGATTTGTTTCTAGTATTTGACCTCAAATAGCTGAAAACTGTACATAAACAATATAACAGCATTATGCTAAATGAAATAACAAACATATATATTCAAAAAGAATGCATGCAGAGCAAAACGTACTCAAAAATTCTGAAAGTAAATAAAACGTTAAAAGTCAATTGTAAATATTCAGATAAATTTAATAGGTCATGCTTGAATATTTAACTGGTTTGGATTAATGTCAGTAAAAACACATTCCATTCTCATATTCTTAAATGACAATTTCCAAATTCAACAAATTTAAATTACATATAACCAAACATAAATCTGTTTCAGATTTTTTTTGCTGGGAGATTGGTCATTATATCGTATTTGTAACCATCGCTTTTTTATTTGTTTGAGCTTTGATTAAAAACATGTAACATATTAATCATGTTAAATCATAAGGAAGGAGTCAGTTATAACCGCAAATTCTGTTATACCACACGGGAAGTAATTTGTCATCATCTTCTGAGTCTTTTTGTGGTCAAATTTCATAATATACGGTATATCTAAACTAGTGATTTATAGCCGGGTAGAAACGGCCTACTTGGGAGGCTTGAAATGATTTCGAGTGGGCGGCGAATAAATGCATTTTTTTTAATACTCATTTACAATCGAGCATAATACACACAATTTATCTATAAACTGTACACATATCTTTTAAAACTATGGTTAAATAAATAATATTCCCGGAAAATGTATTTATTGAAACATCTGCACATCTATCAAATTTATATTTTCTTTTTTGAATAAGCAATACCACTGTCTGACCGTTCTTTTGGCCATTAAGAGATTTCAACAATTAATAATCCATGGGTACACTTTACATTAGTATGCTATTACTGCAAACAGGAGGCCTCAAACATACTCTAGAACAGCGCTACCCTGTCTTGTCTCCCCCACGGCACGCCAAAATTTCCGCGGCACACTACAAGAAAATGAGTATACACAGAAATTACACTAGGTAACGCTTCTTATGTGATAAATACACATAATATAAGACTTATAGGTAGGGAGAATATTGGATATAAGAGAAAAATATTTGATTCTTTGCTAGAAGCTTTGTACCACGGCACTGCGATTGCAGAGAACTGCTTTTGAATATTTAGGAGGGCGCGAAGTGAAGAAGCTTAAGAAACGCTGACCTAAGCAATTTTGTTATCTTAGTAATAATGTTTTCTACAAAAACATGTCATTAAAAGAATAAATGCAATATCACCAATGTTGATAAATTTGAATAAACAAAAATAAAAAATAACGAAGATAGGTAAACCACGATTTATGTCGCTTTTCAATAATGCACATTTACTGCAGAGATAAAATGTATGACATATATACATTAAAATTAATATTTAAATTTAAATTTAATTTAATGAATATCTTATAAAATTTATTAGCATTGAATAAAAACCCCACGTTCAATCATTTGTTGATTCAGACACGATATCATCACATTGTAATTATTTGCTGTAAATATTACAAAGTGATAAATAAACAAAAAATCTTCGGAAAAACATATAGTTATCGTTTCCGTTATTTTGAAGTTCAAACAACCAGTCAAATAGTATGACGTCATTGCTTATGACAAAAATTTAAATATTTTAAAAATACGTTTCGTTGTTTTTTTACTTCAAAAATAAAGGTAATGAAGGGTATTTCGGAATTTCGACGTAAAATTTTTAATTCCGCTTGATGGTTAAATTATTAAGTTTTTTTCTATCCTAAAAAAAATGTCTAAATAGAGTTAGCTGTTTTCAGATTGAGCAGTCGATATGATAAACAAATATTCTCTTTAAAATTAAATATTTAAATACTTTATTTCTTTGCCATCGCCTTAAACTGTTAATACATGTATACATTTATAATTCCATCCTTATATTCCATGAATGACTGATATACAACTTTATTTAAACACTTTTTGTTGAAATACACCTTTGACAGCGGTCTTCCGATTTATCTCTGGGTGTATGCATTCTTTAATAATATTTTGAGTTTGAAGCCATAGCTACTATTGCTATAATGTCACCATCCGCCCTTGTAAACGAGCATTAGAGTGATTAATTGTCAATGACTTTCAAAGATTATCTAGGAATACTTAATGAAACAATTGTATGTATCAATTATATTAATGATATGTTATGACTGCACAAGAATTTATGCATGTAGCGAATCTAAAAAAGAATAACCAAAAAACACACAAACAAGATAAATTAACCGTTGCAAAGACTTGCTGTTTTGAAACGGTTAATTCAGCAAACACGCTCCTCAAGAAAATCGAGTTTTAGCTATTAAACTTCGAAGAAGTCGCTTGTTTTGTATGATAAGGCAAACCTTAATTTTCTTTCTGTGTGCCATTTGCTTGCACACATTTTTAACTCTAATAATTATCCCTTAATTTTATGAAAGCCATTAGTCATCTATATGTAAATATACAAAAATGATTTTTTTTTTCCTTTATGCGTTCTTTTAACATTCATCCTATTTCGATGAAACTTTGTTGAGTTGTTGTGCTCAGACTCGTGAAGGTATCTGAATAATTTTAAATATAAAAATAAGAATCGAATTCCTTAAACAGCACGAACAGCAACATCTCAAAAAAACCTTCTGATTTGTTCGTGTACGCACCAAACGGACAAAAAGTATTGTGTATACAAAACCACTTTAATAAGTAGAGTTAAAACACAAACCTTTCCTTTCTTTGAGTGGCATTACAACGGATGCCGGGTATTCATTAGTTAACAATAAATTTTCAAGGATGTCAATAGTGTTAGATGGAAAATTTATAAAACAACTGTCAATTCCATAGTTATATCGCTAAATAAATTCAATACAGTTCCTTCCTAATCTTTCATAAATCAATAGAAACTACGAAATACGTTCCAATTTTTTACAGTCTGAAATTTAAATTGACATAATTATTATAATTATGTTTGGAATATTAGTTTTTATAATATTTTCAATGGTTCAGCTGTTATTTTGAACATATAATTAATCCAATATATTCGTGTTTAAAAACTTATTTTTCATACTGTACAGTTGAATATATCAATAAATTAACATGATGATATCTTAAAAGTTTCATAAAATCATGATACAGGGGAAAATAGCGAAACATGACGTGTCACAGTTGTTAGTGTCCACAGTGGAATATCAAAATTATCAATTAAATTTTATATTGAATCGATAATATTTCTTCTCTCGATTTATCAATACAGTTGATTTCTAAAGGTCATTGGCCATTTTGATAACCGACCGTTAATTGCTTTCACTTGAAGTGTTGAAACGAAATTTGGTGACAAAATTACTACTCAAATATTTAAAGAAATATTTCGGAACTCGTTTATTGATTATCTGCAAAAAATTGGCGGATTTATAATTAAATCTTACAGCGATATGGCGGCATGATGAAATTTTTGATCACGGTCAAACAGGTGGAACATTTTGATTCTGAGAATATGAACAAAGACCGGGAAAGAAATCTTTGCAATATTCATTTCAATCACTATATTTCCATCAAGAAATATCTCACAAATTATAATAAAACTGTGTATAATAATTATACAATTAACATGTATAAAAACAATTCAGGAAATTGATCATGTTTTAAATACTGTGTGTTCCTTCTTTTTTCGTGACCACTTGTATTTTTTAAAACATACATGTCAAATTCGTCTATAGCGACTATTTTGCATTGGGCTACTTTATATTCTATCAATTTCTAAATTCATTGAGACTGGATGCTCTCAGTCTTAAAAAACAACATAAAAAAATATTTAATTAAAATTTTTAACAACTATCTACGAAACAAATCATCATTATTTAGTTGTAAATGTTGAACGATGATTTTATCATATTATGAACGACTGTCAAGTTTTTATACCTCCCTTCTTACCTCAAGTCATCCTTAAACGGTATAAAAATGCGATTTGGTTTACTAGTCCTTTCCTAATCCCATTCTTCTATACTTCTACCTCCTCTAAAGGTAATTTGAGTGACGGATTTATAACTAGTTCTCTGTTTTTATTGAAATACAATATAATTAGACTATTTCCTCCACATTAAGTGTGACGCGAAAATGTTTTAAAAAACATTTGTTTTCAGTTGACACTTGCTTAGCCATACAGTAACGAGAGTTAGTTGAGAGATTAAAATTGATGAAACTATTGATGTATCTTAGCATATTAACATTTTTAATATATTTTTTAATCGGATAAAATAGGTTTTAATAACAAATCATAACTGTGGGTTAATGTTACTCCACAGTGACATAATTAGTATTGCAAGATGGGTCTGTATAGGTTAACAAATTTTTTCTATATCCACTTCAAAGTTTAAATGTTTGAAAAATTGTGTCTTTTGACCATATCATATAATAAAATCAAACGAAAGCATTAAAAAAAATCAATTTATTTATTACATAATATTACTGCTTTCTTTTAAATCGATTTTATTTTTAACCTGAATTATTATTCAACGAAATTATATTTTTGGTTGTTGTTGAATCGGTTATCCGATATTATTTCTACTGCTATTTACTTTTTACATAAAAATGATTAATAATCGATCACAAAACACAATAAGCACAAACATATGGATAGAAGACACAATAATGTTAAGCAAAAAGTTGACAAATTACCCACCACATTAATAATGTCCTCACAAAATGATGGATAGCGGATGAGTCTTATGAAAAGGAATCAACCAAAACAATGAAAAAAACTTGTAAAACAAATTGTTTCTTTGTACTCGTAAATAATTGCTTCTGCAGAATCAGTTTAAAAAAATAGATAATATGGAATAGACAGAAATAAAAACGATTTATTTTATGACACATTAACATCATGTCTAAAATTAATAAACGAGAATTTTTCCGACCCCGTGGCTGAGTGGACAACGCACGTTCGTCCAATACCCGTATATGACCTCGGACTTATAACCGATTCATATTCAAAGGCATGGATTTATATGATGTTTTTTTCTATATATATTAACCAAAGAGCTTGACGTTGATCACTGGGAAATTTAAAAAAAATGTATACAATTCACAAAACATTATTTGACATTTACGACTTTATTACTATTATTTGACTATTATTTTTACTACACTCTTGAAAATCTGCTAATTATCAATATCACTTTTTCAACGAACCAGATCATTAAGCTGACTTAATGCCATAGAATTTTTAACTTTTAAATAATGTAGCAACAATAGAATTTAAAATGTTCAAGTATGTTCTTCTACGGTCAAGCTCAAAACAAGTTTCAAACTATTTGCTTGTAAAAAACAAAAACTTGGTTTCTACTGGTTTAGGAATTCGATCTTACGTGCAAAATTCAAATTTAAGATTGTTATTTTTAGTGCAATTTTAAATTAACATAAATATTTTGAAATTATACATTTTTCATAGTTTTCACCTACTGCTAGAAGCAAAATATTTATTTTTTGTCATGGTATTGGAAAATTATTACTACAGTAAGACTTCGATTCAACATGGCTTAAATTCACTTGTCTCCATTATTTGCGTGCAATTTCTGCAGTCTCGTTTCATTTTAGTACTTTATTATAATTCAATGAAATCTTTTCTTTATGAAGAACTTTCCGGCCAAGATATAATGTCAATCCATCCAAATAAATTTGAAGAAGATGGTGAGGAACATCGATGGCTTAAAATGCTATTTTACTCACATTGCTAATGTATCAGACTGATCCTTCAAATCAATTTATAGTAGTGAAAAGCTTTATATTAAAAACCTAAAAACATGTAACAAAACAATTTGCATGATTAAAGAAATGAATATCACCAATGTACGTGTTCACTATATTTTCATATTTTTCAGCCTCTTCAAAAACCTCAAAACGGGGCTTTATTGTATTCCTATCGGGAGCAGTATTTTCATTCGACATAATTAAAATGACATTGTGCAAACCTCTAATCCAAAAGGACTTCAATAAACAAAATTAAAACACAAACCCTTTCTTTCTTTGAGTGGTATTGCAACTCATTCCGGGTACTCAATATTAGATAGTAAATACACTTATACAATGGACCATCTTCATGGATAATGACTAGCATACCAAATTTTGCCACCACACGCTGATAAATATTTTATTGTGAGAAGAAGCTCAATATAAAAAAAAATGGATAGATAATAAATGACAGGATAAAATTCTAGCAGAACACATCGATTTTTAGTAATATATAGGTGCAGTTATTCATTACATTTACAATTTTTATTATTACATAAGTAACTTAATGTTTTGTTTCTGTCTTTTTTAAGACAGAAGCAAAACATTGAAATATTTAGTTTTACTTTTGATATACATTAAATCTGTCAGGCAGTTTCGTTCTAAGCAATAATTATGAACGAAACTGTAAACATTTGTGATTTACGGAAAGAGAAACTATTTGGCTAGGCTATTTCCTATGCTCTTATATTTTTGAAGTACTTTGAAGTACTTCCTATTTATTACGTGACCAATGGATAGAAATCTATTCAAGTTTTTTTTGAGGAGAAAGTATTTTACCAAATTTCGGCCATTGTCTTCAGGCGTATGGCAAAATAATTGACCAAAACAAACCAATAATTTTACTCTTAATTACATCTATCATTATTATATAACTCGAATTGGTTTTTTAACTTTCATTTTATTGGTGTGCATGTAATAAGATTAATTGTTTTATTCAATCGTCAAAATATGATTAACTTTCTTTTTTTGTCAGACTTAAAGTAGTAATTTATCGATATATCTATAAATAAAGTTGGCTATTTTTTCATAAATTGGGATTTGTACGTAATCCCAAAATTCCTCACTTTTTCAAATCGTGAAATATTAGCGAATGAAATCATAAAATCTCTTTAAAAGTTAGTTTGAGATTTTTATTTTTCAGCTCTGGTTGGCAAGGTTTTTTTTTGTCAGATTCAGGAAATCAAAGTATAATATGTTGTCTTCAATTATTTTAATATATACAAAAATGAAAATAATTTTATTCTAACGTACCAATGCTTTGCTTTTAGTATCTATCTCTACTATGTATCTGTATTATATAGTAGAAAGTACATATTGTATCAATCTGTCTGTCTATCCGTAACAAGAACTCCTCCCAAACGGTTGTCAGTAGCGATGTGAAATTTGCACACATCTGGCTACCATTTCTAGGTCAACTGTGCTATTCTTAACTCTTAAAATTATTATTAATTGATGGACTATATATTTTTTGGGTGTTACATGACGTACGGTCCACGGTAATATTTTCAACTACCAACTTTCAACATTAGTTTTCACCAAAATAACACCAACGTTCTGGGCTATAAATACTAGTATAATAATAAATTAAAAACTTTATTTCTAATCATTCATGAAATTTATTTTATACGTGCAAAAAATCAAAAGTTAGACATTCTCCTCTGAATTACTTTCGATGCGTGTAAGAGTTTCATCGTTTTTGTTATACGTTTACATAGAGTCTACGTTAAGTAAATAAGATAATGAAGAAAAATTTAAAAACCAGTTTTGAATCTACCTTTGTTTTTCATCATTGGCCTAGCAAGCTAATTATAGTTTCTTCGACCGTAACGGCCAAGCCTGCACGGCATGAGGATCATTGATATATGAGAGCTGAAGTGTGACAAGAAAACATCAACATGCCTCTTTCGGATCTCAACACACATAGCGTATTCGACGTCGCGGAAAACTGTTTTGCTCATAGGTTGAATGAAGACAGCGTCGAGCACGTGACGCTGAAAATCGGCGACGCAAGTCGTATCTGAAGTCACATAAAAGCATGCTTTTAATTTGATAGCGGCACTACGACTGATTGAAAACAAAAAATATCTGACGCTAGTTACAGTATGTCAAATAGACTGACTGCCTAACTAATTAAGAGATTATTTTACGAACATCACCAGCGTACAATCTTCACAAAGATCATTCTTTTGTACTGAAATAAATTGCAGAAAGTTTTTACAATTAAAGGCTCTCTACAAATAATATGAAAACTAGTCTACAGCTTTTTGCCTCAACGTGGTACATAACGGTAAACCCGTTATTTTATAAAATTCCGTTTTTTCGCTTCTATCTCTGAGTTTTTACGGAGCAAGATAATACAGTATAACCACTTATTTTTATTGATTAAACTGCATCAACTTAATCATCTGTATTTTTAATTATTTAAATGTATTATTTTTTCGCTCACATTTTGATGCTCAAAACTGATTAACACATTATTAAATAATTTAACGGCACGAGGCTACGTCACCAATTTCATCTCATTTGATTATCACATTCCTAAAAGAAATGTCGTAACTCAAGGTCGATAAAATTCAAATTACATTTCAATTTATGAATTACATAATCATTGTAAATGTCAACTATGAATTTGCAAAAACTGCCTAAGAAGATATTTTATTTTCTTACTGAGGTATAAAAATCGAGTGTACCAGATAATGTCACCGATATTTCCAAGGTCCAGAAAATAAATAACTATAACCGTAATCATAAAAGGAATATTTTTAAACAAATAACGCGATCAACAATTAGTTTTACACTTTCAAAGAAGAATGAAGTCAAAATTAATCATTTTGTTCTTGTCGATATCAATACATGCATTTGATTACTGCTTTATATCACTTTAATGTAGTACCTTAAACATATTATCTCTTCAATTGTTTAATTTAAAACTTTTTATGTGCTTGAAGAATTGAATTGCAATTTGCAATCATACCAAAATGGATTATTGTCGAAAATCCTAATTTTCTCGTAGATGCGTAAATTTTTATAGCATCTATAATGAGCTTACAATTATTTTTTTTCTCATTTTTTTACAACTTTTTATATATTCATTATAACCTTTAGTAAAATAGTATTTCAAATCAAATTCAATTTTAAAAAGAGAGTAAGAATAGAAGAGTTAAATTAGGCCTAACGCCACTGAGAAAAGATTTCTATTATTGTAAAATTAAAAATACTAAACATGGTAGTGAAACTTGCCGCTGGAGAAACAAGGACAAAACAAGGAAACATAATAAACGTCTTTATATCAGGAAAAAGAAAGCAAGACAAACTGCACTCGAGCAATCACGTTATAAAACTGACAAGGAACGACAGATATTCAATTGCTATCCACAAATCCTTTGACTACATCAACGTTGTGGGTACGCAAGTACGCCTGCTGTAAGGCCACGCAACTATCATTATTAAAACGACTTCTTTAGTAATTAATTCTTTGCGTGCTGTGTCTAGTTAAGTTTTATAATTATAGAGAGACAATTGGCGCTCTTATATTAATTAAAATGAACTCTTTTTTGTATATCGGACATTGTATGACATTGAACTATACAATCGGTCACAAAAATTATCGCCAATAATTATATTCATCGGTCTACCAAGCTTATATCAGTGGTGGAGAGTCATGGAGAGCGTAGATAGTGCAAATCGAATTAGGCACTGTAACATATTTATGACAGTCACGCCCAAGGTAATCAATTTGGAGAGATATCACTCTCACGAACTGTTTTAATAAATCTTGATTTATGTATTTGTAATATTATTTATTAGTTTTCAGAAGAAGAAATCATTATTTGTATTAGCCGCAGTAGCTTGACATTGAACTGTATCTATTGGTCAAAAAATTGTTGTCAATTCAAAATCAGCAGTGGCGTATCACCTACAGAATTTATTGTGTCCGGCAAATCGCCAAGATAGCTTAAAAATTTCCTTCCCTCAACTTGGTTGCATCTTCACATATAATTCACAACGCTATTTACTGATCTACTGTATTTAATAATAATTTGTGAAACTAAAATAAAGGATTGAATTGAAATCATCAGCATAATCCCATTGGATTTTCTAACTGACCATCGCAAGTACAATGCAAAATATTAAAGTTCGTTTGACGGATGGATGCTTCTTATGGGAGCAGAGCATTAATCGCGTTCTTCGATAAATACTTAACAAAGAGAACTGTTTACTGTGGACAGTCTTCACACAATTCCAACAAACCACTGAGACTTTATTGCAACCACGTATCACTTCACGGAATGGTTTTATTTATTTAGTCCAAAAACGTGAGGGTAAGACCATTTTTTTAGGTCGATAATGCTTTGAAACATGTTCGTAAAAAGTCTGTTATGATAGGAAACCAACGTTGCAGTAAAATACAGACCTGACTTCCTAGACGATTGACTAAATCTGCAACACAATTTTTATACTTCATTTTCTTAATGATCCTTAAGATAAAAAAAAACATCGAAAATCAACAAGCAGAGGTCCCCGACGTTTTGTGATACGCCACTGACTACCAGGATACGAAATATATCACTTTTCACACTTTCGATCTTTGTGAGGTCAAAGAATAAATGATGTTATTAAATAAATAACATATTTTATTATTACGAATCACTAAAGGTAGATACGCCAAGAAGATGGCGACCATCATATTTTGATCGTAATTTATATTGACTTCATGAACTCACATACAGACAATAATAACTCTTTTTATCAGTAAGACAAGTAACTTTTTTACAGTGATTATTTTAAAACTTATTTTTGTTTAATTAATTATAATTTATAGTTAAACTCTTTGGCTACTACGGGGCTGATCTATCGCTCTTTTTTGATACGATTTTAATTAGGCCAGGAGCCAAAGGGTTAAACATGATAGAATACATAATTTTAGAAAGAAAAAAATATTACAACCGCACCTCCCTATATGATGAAAAATGAAAAAATGTATGAATACAAAACCATAATATACAAATCTTTTTTGTTCTTTTTGTCATCGAACTTATTTTTTTACAAATAAATTGATTGGTCATAATATTGTGAGAATTTCAGTACCTATTCAAAATCAGTCACACTGAATTTCCATTAGATTCTAAAAAAACTCATGATTTCATCTGTAAATGAAACTCTGCAAGCCATTTATCGATGAAACTCAGCAAAAAACGAAAACACTGTTAATTGACTTAAAATAAAAACCGATTAATATACGCGTTTTTGATTCTCCTGTAAAGTTGATAAAATTGACATAGGACGCTTAGCCTTTCAGTTACAGAATCTAAAAATCTACATTAATTGAACACAACATAGGTATATATACTAAAGCTAATCTTCAAAGACACGAAAGGTCAAGTTTAATACACTAATTTATTATTTTATTTTGCTAATCCCGACATTATTGCTACTTGTTAGTTTATTTTTAAGTGGAATGACCGCTAAATTTCTATAAATTTTAGATGCCTTCCTAATTGCGTAAAATTTTACCATCCTTGAAACTATTGCACGCCCAAAAAAAAAAACAAAATAGTAACGCTGTTTCAATAACATCAAAAAGTCTTCGGAATCTCTTCAAAGACTTGTAATTTTGATTGAATAAATAAACAATGAAGATACCACACAATAATATCCATATTGTTTAATGCTAACTTGGAGGAATGTCGCATGAAAAATGAACACACATTTATACAAAAAAATGTTTTTTAATGAAACTGTGACGTTCAAGCAGTCCTTGTAAACATCTTATTTTGTAGGATTATGAGCTTTGCATCTTACATATTTCTAGTATCAAATCATAATAGAAAAATTTAAATTACAGAGTAAAGGCTATAAATTATATCTAACAAATTGTATGGGTAATACCATTCACACAGTAAACACGTGATTAGAGCAGAAATTAGAAATCAGAAAACAAATAAAATACTTTAAATATCGTTACACTATCTGAGCAAATTTCGTAATTATTAATTATCTATGATACCAGTGATGAGCAACATTAACCCTCTGATTATTTTGAAATAACGCTTTGAAAAAATAGAATTATAATTTACGTCATAAATTATGAGGTTAATATTGTCAGTTTGTTTGAATACACCTTACTTTTCTTCCAGTTTTATTTTCTGTATTGTTTTCTCGGCGTCGGGTAATAAAAACAATATACAAACATTTTTTTTTTAAGGTGTTAACTGTCAATTCTTGGTGGAAAGACATTATATTTTAAAAAATAAAACACAATTTGTTTGTACTACTTCCACATATTTATAAAGATCAGGACTGGTTTCGCTCATTATAAATATGTGGAAGTAGTACAAACAAATTGTGTTTTATTTTTTAATATATACAAACAGCTTGCTCCCAGGTAGTGGTCAGATGATTGTCGAGTTAATTCACCAAATTACACAAGATTTATTAATTCGGCTTCTGTGGGTTAGTGGTAAGGGTTTTCCCTAGCAATCAGGTGGGTTCTGGTTCAATTCCCAGCAAGTTCAATAGCAAATTTATATTTTTTTCAATTTAAATTTGTGATCTTGGAATGACTTCTAAAAATTCTCATCGAGTTTATCTTGTATGATTTTCTAATTTTCAAAATATTTGGCGCATTGGCTGTCAGCTGTAATGCCAGATATTTAAAAAATATAAAAAAATATGAAATAATTTAATATATCGACTGAGAGTACTGAGAGATGAAATGTCAATTTGAAATTTGATTATGAAATGTTTATATGTGACAGTTTTACTCGATACTTATTTTATAAGATATTTTATAAGAGAGAGACAGTAAAAAGAACAGTTTCTTTCTTTATAGGTTTTTATTACGGTCTGTGCGGATTATTGAACATTCAATGGTCCACTGCAAAAATGGTTGATTATCACTAATTCATACAATAAAATAACAAAGAACGTTTGAGGAATAATCAAAAATATCTGTTGGTAATACTTATAAAATGATTGATAAAATTAGCTATATCATATATTATCCGATAAATTTCATTGAATATATTATAATAATTGATTTGACTTATAATTCATCATTATTTATCGAGTGTCTTTATTTACTTCATTGTTACATTAATTGCATATTCAGCTATTACAGTAGTAATTCAAAGTAATCAAGCAGTATTTTTATTTATGTATGATTTCAAATTACCGCCGATTGGTACACTTGTAAAAAGGGGGAATCTTCTAATATATTAATTGTTTGGTGCGACTTGAAATTCCGCCCAGTTCTAGGAAACAAATATCATTCGGGACTGTATTCTCAATATGCTATCTTTCAAATCATAATTTTCTTAATTTATTTTATAATAATATTTTTCTGAGTTCGGTGCTATATTATTCTATCAATCTTTAAAAAACAAACTCATAAACACACCTCCGAGTAGTAATACGGTATCTTTTGTTATTTTGTTTTTTATTAAAACTAAAATAATAATAAACAAACATCTTTCGACGTAAACCAGTTATTCGACTGAAGCTGTATTCAATAAAAATAAATAAAAAATAGTGTTGCTCGAATATGTTTATGGTATTTTTATCAACGATCGCTGTAACCGAGTAGCGCTCCAATAAATCTAAGAAGAATTCAGTTGAAAATATTTATTTTTTCAATATGCTTTCTTATACATTTTTATTTACTTATATTATTACTTATATTATATTATTACGAAACGCAATGTTATTTAAAAATATTATTGCGTTTCGTGTTTAGGATACAAAATGTTAGGAGGAAAAATACCATGCTATAAAACAGCGTGCATATGAAATAAATTTTGTGAGAAAAACCTTGTCCGGATACAAAAATAATGGTAAATGCGAAATATTTGATTACTTTTATTTTAAAAAAATGTATAATAGCGTTATTTGCCCTATTTAGGTCCAAGAATCATTCACACTCCTCTATTATAATACAATCGCAATATTATAAAAGAGCATTCGATGGATAAATGTTTTCTCGCAAAATCTTAACTAAGCTAAAGGTATTTTCCACTCACTTTCCGTTCACTAAATAATAGCTCATCTAGCAATACTATTAAATAATTACTGTAACAAGCGGTATGATAAGGAATAATTTATTACAAATGAAATCGATATAGCTTGACATTCACAACATCTGTTGAAATATACATCACTGGATAAAGAAATTGTTATTATCTATTGGCATTACATTATTTCGATTTGCGCAGTTATACAGTTTTTGATAATAAAAGTCCTCAGCCGAGTGGTCAATGTCAATGACTTCGAATCCCAACATGGAAAGTTTCGTAAATTGATTTATGGATTTTTGTTCTACGGCATGGATTTTTGTTATATCTAAAATTCCCACGACTCATTTGAAAATCATTTGTTTTCGCATATTTCTAACCTAATACTGTGAACAGTGAGTCATTCGTTTTCGTCATGCAGTGATACGACTCGTATAGACTTATCTATTTTTCCATAACTTCAACGAATTTCTTACTAGTTTTATCTCATGATAAACTTGTTGACCAAAAAGGAAAGGAAAATTTTCGACGAATATTCTAAATACAATCGATATTCGAATACACCAAATTTATTGATTCCAGTTTATTAATAATTAATGTATTTAAGTATATTTTATGTAACGTAACTGCATGATTTTATCTATCATGCTGTTTATTATTAAGACAGTTGTACAGTTGTAATTGAAGTGAGCACTGTTAAAACACTTCCATCCAAATTTTATAACGCAATTACTACAAGGTTTTATAATACTATCTGCAGCTTCAAAGTCAGTGTAGAAAAAACTTTAATAAATCGATTTTGTTATGGAATATTATGGAACATGTCAGGGTTTCCCATGGGGGTATAACGCATGCACTTTAATACTTAGATAACGCCGTTAATGCAATTTTACATATGCCCTTTCAACGAAGGGTAGAAAGAATTTTCTTCTGCACACACCTAACAGTGTTTCAACAATTTGCCATATTCACATTACAAAACTACATCGCACAGTCCGGTTTCACTATGATATATCAACACTGATGAAAACACGCTTTCTCCCTCTCTCTCTGCACATCATATACAAGCGTAATGAACAGATTTAATACCAACTTTTGAATTTTATATTTGCCATTCCTAATGTTGGTTTCAAGGTTCAACTTAATCATTATTGTTCCCAGATGTTTAATTAATAAATATTTTTGTACAAGCCACGTTTAAGTATTCTTGGATATGTCCATAACTCAAAACGTATTTTTTATTATCACGCTATTCTAGTTCAATGAATCATACAAAACAAACACAATTGTAAAAATAATCGGTATAAAAAAATATCTCATCATAAACGGCGGAAGCGCCTTCCAGGGACGCATAAACAAAGATTAAATGATATAAAAATGAAATTCGATTTTCGAGTTCAAGGAAGAACAAATATTATCAATTTTTTTTTTGGAGTTGCCACGTAAGTATTGAAATTTAAAAAATATAAATAAAAACACTTTATAATGTGTTGTATACTTAACAAACTGAATATGACTAGATTATCGAAAAGTTAAATGTAATGTCCATCTTACGGAATGTGAAAATGTTGTGATCTATTTATCCAAAAAAAAAGTCAATTATTTTTTTACAAACATTCTTGTATTTTATAAAATGTGTATTGCTAACTAGAACTTAAAGGTATTTCTTACAATACTATTCTACAAAACACGAGTTAAGTCTACGAGTTAAGAGTTAAGTCACGAAACTAAGTCTTCCTATACACCCTTCACGACACAATGACTTAAACTATATCATTTTCAAAAGTCTACTCATTGATAGATTTCACTGTCACAGAATTAGAACCCTTGTCACACTGTTGTCATTCAATCACAAATATTTAGTTGATATGCTTTGGAAAACTATGATGTATCAATAATTATAGCAATAACACGTATTAAATTACATTATAATATATTCGATTATATTTTAATATATGTTCGAATATATTTACATCTAAAATATACTAAAAATAACTCGAAACGGAAATATTATAAAACTTTTATGTTCATTTTTATTCAAAATAATAGCCACATTTTCTATTGTTTTATTCACACTTCATGATACGTAAACAAACTTTACGATACAACGATTTACTCAATGATTTTTACAATGAAGTCACGCTGCAAATGTAAAATCTCTTGTTCTAAGCTATTTATATCAGATAATTATAAAAAAATAGTTGATAATAAGATCCTTAAATAAAGGCCAGCAATTGATTTAACCCGATGATTGGATAATGAAAATAAGTAATCAAATAAAATTTTAAATTATTTATTTATTAGCTCAACTTCGATTTGTTTTTTTTACATGTATGGTTTCTTATGAATTACCTTAATTTTAAAAGAGTAGCCAACCTGTTTGGTGCTATGATCGAATTTTTCCTGTCCAATGTAGTGACGAACTACTACTTTTGTTTAATACGAAGAATGGAATTAAGTTTGAATATCAAAAATTATTTCAATTATATTGAAAATAAATATAGGCAATCTAAGGCAACGATTTTAATTAAATAATATTTTAACGCATAGGGGCCGTCCATATATGACGAGGGGGGAGCGGGTTAAGAATAGTAATATATAGACGCCCCAACAGGAGATTATAAACTGTATGCAGGAGCCGGGCTTTTAACGTAATTTGCATTTTTTTCTCTCATTTTTAAATTGCGATAACCTTTATATGATAATGTTCAGTTCAACTTGTATCATCTACACTGCTTTGATTATATGAAATGCACTAACTAATGACTTTAAAATCGTGCCTTGTGACATTGAATATGAAACGAGGAAAATGTTTTCCGTATTTTGCCATAAATGGTAATTAAGCATGGCTTGATAAATGATAAAAAGAATAGTCTTTAAAGTTTAAGCAATGAATTCATGGGATTCGGGTTGTCAGATTTAAATGTAACCCTGCTTGTCTCCGCTGCGTGTCTTTTAATTTTTTTTACTTAGCTACTTATTTTTATATTTTCAAAATAATTATATGCTTTGCTTGAGTCAAGAACATTTCGTTATAAATAATTCAAAACATGACATTTAGAACATATTCGTGGATCACCAAACACGTCACACGCCAAGAGTGCTGCGACACAGTATTTGACAATCGCGAATTTATAATACAGTAGCCTATCATTAAAAATATTGTCATTTCAATTAAAAATGATTTTCTCGACCTTAAATTATAATTAATCAATAATATACAATAAACCTACCTGTAATTAATATACGTATTTACGGTATTTAAATTCAATTAAATCAATCACCTGATATGCTGTCACTTAAGCCAACTGAAATTATCGCTAACTTGTTTTCAGCATACATAATTACGTCATTGCCCTAATTATTAATGCAGTTCTGACATAATTTAAAACAATAATAATCGACCATTAATTGCTATTGTTTCATTTACAAGAGAGTAATTATAAAATATATTCTATCTTCAACGCAATTGTTACATATCGTTATGCACTTTTTACGATTTCATGTTTTGTTGATTTTTATCAACAACGCATTTATTTAATATCCCAAATATGCAAGGGAGGTAAACAACAACAAAATATATTTTAATTTGATTAAAGTAAGTTGAAATATTCAGCTGATACTGCCTATTGAAGAATTAGAAACTAAAAAAATAAGGAAACACTTAAATCTACCATGCCCTTTGTCTAACTCTACTTAACAGTTACATTCAACAATTCTTTAGTCAGGAGTTTTCAAATTAAAGTATTAAAAATAATGTATGTATTGTTGTTCTATATTTTATCTTCTCTTTATTGTTTGATATATTGTTCTAGACTAAATATGTGGATACATTTACTCAGTTGAAAAAAACTTATTTGTCTTTACTTTACTTCATTAAACTTATATATCACTTGCGTTATATCCGCTATATACAACAGATAGTTAGTGGAACAGTATTATATTAAATTATTCCTAAATTTACTGTTGGATTTTAAAAATAGTAACAAACTAGATTTTTTCATTCATTACAAATTCTTGTAATAATTCTATGTGCCAATCTTCAGTTTATAATATAAAATCCTAGACTGATCAAATAAGAGTTTTATCTACAAATGCATATTTACCTTGAAAATGGGACACAGCGTCACACGCCCCGCTAGGGCCAAATATTCAATATTTTTTTGCTGACTAATTGTGTTAAAATAGTATTTATTATTGTAGATGCACATGGCGTAAAGATGATAATAAAGTTCAAAATATTTTTTTAGATGTTTTCACTCAATTACGTGTAGCTGCATTAATTAATCCGACAAGTTTTAATCTACGGCAATAATAATATATAATGGATTGTGAAGGCTATTGATGCAATTAAATTACATCCGTATTTTTAATACTAAAGCGTGTGCAATTAAACATGCCAACAAAAGTTTGTTTTGGTTTCCGCTGTAGGTACATTGAACTTTTGAAAATTCATTGAGTGATCCATTTTGTACTAGATTTATAATACATCCAAGGGCATTGTTGAGTGTGATATTTTCTACATGTCCGTATACTTTCGATGTATCAACATGAAAACACAAAGTTATCTAATGAAAAATTGCCCTCTCGTCATTTCGTATATCCCCATATCCTCATTGCTGTATTGAAATCATACGAATCATTTACAAAACAAGAATTTTATTATATTATCGTTTTTTTGCAGCATTTAAACACCTAGAAGAGTCACATAGAACATAGTATCCAACATAATATATTGATAAGTTTTAACATTGAAAAATACATGTGTCTCACAAAAACTGTAGACACCAAATCAAGTGTCGCATTTTCTGACGCATTAAATGAAATTTTTCATTTTATACAAGATGAAGTTGCCCACATGCCTCATAGAAATGAAAGGTAGAAATGGATTTGACGAAAAAATTCAAAATAAAGTCATCTTCATAAATAGTATGAAATTATAATTGACAACTTAGTTTTTCCACTGGCTATTACTAAGTCTGATGATGCTTCTTAAAGAAGCGAAACACGTGTAATACACTTAGTAACACAGCCAGTGGTATAACTAAGTTATCAATTTTAATTTTATATTAAAAATAAATTTCCATAAAGTTGCAGCCGAATCCATAGAAAATATTAAAATATTTAGGTTAGGTTATGTTAGGTGTTTACACTTAATATTTCTAAATATATAGTTGTGGACATACATACCAACAGTACAACACGTAAATAATGCATAAATATTGCGCATGTGAAATAGAACTAATTACATTTTAATATCAACGTTTAAACATTTTATTGCTTGTTTTCATATAATCGCTTTAAATATTTTATAATGAATTCAATTCATTAGTATTACAAATAATTGAAGACACAAGTGGATTAATGAGTTATATTACAAAATTAAAGTGTTGATTTAATTAAGCTAAAAGTTTTGTGATACATCTTTTTTCTGAATAATGATGCTTATTATAGATATAAGATTTAACAGCAGATGATACCTTCATCAATTTTCAAATAAAAAAGTATTATGTTTCTCTCCTCTCCTCTATTGTCTAAATGACAATATATGACAAATTTGAAGATGTCTGATACGCCCATAACTAAAATAGATATATAACATCTTTGTAAAAAAACTCTTTCATGAATTGTAACATAACAGGTTTTATCCTTTCATGACGTCAATAAATTACATATCATATGAAGATTTAAAAATTAAAATGGCGTAAGCTATTATTATAAATCACCACTTATAAGATAAACGGAATGATAAAATAAAATTATACACTTAACATTACCAGGTTTTTTCATTGGTTTACTATATTCAATATTTTAAAACATTCACGTCCTTTTGTTCGCCCAAAATATAGCACATGGCAATTTGGTGGACAAGAGTAGTTAATTTTATAAATTACGCACTTTCTACTTTTAAAATCTGTACCCTATCCTTGGTATAGCTTTTGCTCTTACTTTTGGCTTTACATCGTAAAAGTTCGTAAAATAGAATTTAACTCAATTTTGCTAAAATATCACAAACGTCGTTTTGTCTTTTCTACTTCGACGTGTTTACATTAAATACGCAAACGCAATTAATACGACCTTAACGAGTTACTATTTAAAAGTCATTAAATATTAACAACCTAGTTATAATATGAGTTACGACTATACATCGAACCTATTCGTTTTATGTAAAATAGGTTTTTCAACGATAGCTGAACGCGGTCGTCTAGTAACGCTTTGAGAAATCAATTTTTAATCATTGAGTTGTAGTATTGTTTGAATGAATTTGTTATATCCATTGCCATAAGTTTGTTTGGTTTTCCAAAGAATCTACGCCAAAATCAGGATAAATACCGATTGGCCAAAAAACTTAGATGACTAGATTTTTATTAATGATTTCAAATTTATTATAAAGAGATACTATTCAAAAAAACTCGAGTCTCTTAGCTCCGCCGAGTACATCCTATAGATAGTACCCGATGGTCTTCCAGGACGCCGGAATCTCACAGGTCGAAAGAAGAGGCAAGCAGGATTGAGGCTCTCCGGAGACATCCGCAGCCGCACGTGACACAGCAAGTTCGAACGTCTCTCCATAACCGCCGATGTGACAGGGCGTTGCAGGGTCCGTTCCCTAATCTCCGAGTTCTTCAAAGTCAAACCACTTCACCACCAGTATCCGACGCAAGCATCTATTCTCAAAGCTCAGTATACGGTTTTATGATACTTCGTCAGGTGCCATGATAGAATGAAGCGCAGATAGAATGCAAGCGTTTAACAAATGGCATTTGGCATATAGGAATAGTTTACGTCAAATAATATAAATAAATATAATAATTTTTACGTCCATGATCAATATTCAGTTATAAATTTCAAAGGTAGTGTAAAATAAGATCGCTTACCTCGAGATTTGAATTTTGCTCTTTATAGCGCTTATACTGGATCATTTGTTCTGCTATAGCTCAGTGCTGTGTATAAAGGCTTTATACGTGTTTTTTAGAGGCCACAAGGGTAATGTTATAATTTCAATGCTCGATTCATGTCATCAAGTGCACGATATATAGAATAAAGAAAAACATAAATTACACCTTTTCCATTCCGTGTTTGTTTAAAATGGAGATTATGTAAACTTAATCGCAGTAATTATTTTATTCTTCTGGCGATATTGCAAAACATTAATCTAAGATTATATCGCCGGCTTAGCTTACAAAATACTATCTAAACTTGAAGCAAATTTTATTAAAAGATATTGACTTCAGCTAATGCAATGAGTTAAATTTTACCGCATAAAATTTTGTTGGCCTCTGTTACCTAACAGAAGCACGTCTCACACCAATAATTGTTGGTCTTTAGAAATAATTATTTAATTTAATGTGGATGGGTTCTTTTGTTGTATTTTCATTCCCAGTTTATTTACGTACAGTAACTCTTGTTAAATTGTATATTGAGTAAATTTCAAGTAACCTAAAAATATTTGAGGCATTGGCAAATATTTTTCCTTAATTTATTGAAATGCATTCATAATAGTCAATTTCTCAAATATAGGCAGGTATTTTGTAATAAATTTCTCAGGGTCAGTAGGATAAAGTCACCCTCACGGGTGATATTAATACATTATAAATAGAGAATTCTCAAAATATCCTCTGAACCTTCTGCAGTATGAGGGAGATGTATAATGATGACGATTATTACCTAACGGAAAATTTTTTATTGATAGTTTGCATACTAAAGCTTTTAACAACATATTATATCATAGTAGAATGTTGAAATTGATTATTAAATGCTTAAAAGTAGTTATTGCACGTCATCCGTCATTATAAATTCCTTCCTTACATTTCTCACATAATTATTTGTCGTTTCCGTGGTGCAGTAGTCAACGTTGTTCGCTATGGTTGTGGATGTTTTTTATGCAATTCCCGGTAACGATAGTTTTCATAAATTGATTTGTCAATCGATTCTTGTTTGAAGGCATGGATGTTTAAAATTCCCTCCGACACATCGGATCCTAAAAACAGAGCGTAGCGGGATCGATTAGCCAACCACACTAGTCCTGTTTTAGCTATATCCTTATATCCCTTCTCTATTATAAAAAAGAGGTTGAGCAACTGAGTAACAAACAAGCAGCTTTCATAGAAAAACCTCTGCTCAGATACCTCCATCGATCATCACATTGGGAACGGACATGGTAAAAATACATTTGTATATATAATATGTCTTCTTATGGAATTGTCGTTTTTTCGCAATATTTATGTAACATTTGCAGACCCGTTTCATGTCATCGCAATTTGTGCTGGAAATATTAAAAATATGAGGTTTTTATTTGATTTTTGATAATTTTCCGTAAAGTCAACGTAAAGTCGAACGACAGGCGTTAAAATATTTGCCGTCATTTTGCATTTCAGTGAGAACCTGTTGTGTGTTTCTGGCATTTTGTGATTTTGATATTTTTAATAAATATACATATATGTCATGTCTTTTTTACTGAGCAGACTTCCACTCACTCCTCATCAATATCAAAAGTGAATATAGTTGATTAGTATTTGATATGTTTCATATCATGGAGCAAATAAATGTGGTTAAAATGTATATTTCGAAAAGTCGCAGTATTACTAAGAGATAAACCATCATAAAAAAAAACTTGTGGCTAAGCAGTTTTTGCGTAGTAATAAGTCATACAAAATATAACTTAAAAGTATTTATTATTATTTTTTGGCACGCAAGCATTTTAAATTAAAACATGTAATTTATTTTGTTTTTACATTTATCTGTTGACAACAGACATAATTATATAAATAAAAATTGCACATATCAACCGATTAACTAATTAACACATAAATTGATAATTCAATTTCAGTAAAATATTGAAATTATTTTGTTAATATTATGATTAAATTCTGACTTTCAACTATCGATTTTGTAATGAATTATCGGTGAGTGCAATAGTCATGATTTCGATACAGCGGTATCTATTAATGAGAAAAACTTTTTTACTAGCATTTGGTTATTGATATTGAATCTAGCTAACCAGAATTTTAAAAGCATCTCAGTTTATTGGGACAATTCAAAGTATACAATCAAACTAACTGTTAACTGTGTTCGCTCAATATGACGCAATTCGCGTGTTTAAGCAGTGACCTCTTTTTTTATTTCAATAAACTGATTCATCCTCACCAAAACGCCATACATATTTTGAACATTGCATTAAACATTTAAAAAAGGTTAATGTCACCAAACTTTATGTTCAAATTTTCAGATTTCATTAGATATACACGTTAAGAAATTATTTACATTTTATTTCTTCTTAATTTTTCTTTTCTATTATTTAAATGTGGAGTTTTTTTCAGTTTTAGGTATTTGTGATATATTTGTTGAAGATAATTAAATGTAAAAATGGAACTAGACATTCTGTATAATGAAGAAAAATCCGTATGAATATTTGAATAAATACAAAACACCATTTAAACGTAGCAGAAAATCAAATCTTTCCACAAAATCAATAAAATATTTTCAAATTTCTTAAACGTACACTTTCATATGCTCCAAATAGTTGATTTCCTTCATTTTATTATGTCTAGACAGCAAAGGTCGGTTAATCATACCAGATTTTATTGCCTTAACTTTTTATCGTTTTTTAACATAAATTTACAATAATTTTAAGACCAATGATCTTCATTCTATTTGCATGGCTCCCTTTTGTACTATATTTATGATTACTTGAATGGTGTGAACTGTAAATTATTATGGTGAATAGACTTTATATTCATTCCTTGAACGCCTGAATATGCTGAAAGGCAAAATCTGGGTCGTCGGTGATTTATGAAAGTGTACAAAATTTGATCGATTTAAATTTAAAATCCATTATTATTTCTCTTTTCATTTTCTAATGTGCGTTTCATAAATTAAAAGGAATGTTTATGATGAGTTTTGAATCCACTAAAACAAATTGCTTAATTGATATATTTGGATTATGGATACTGGAAACATATATGATATAATGGGGTTAACGCCCAAAAAGGTTTCCTGATCCTTGAGTGGCCAAACGTAACAAATCCTAAGTTCTAAAATTCGATGGCTTGCGATCTATATCTAAGTATTCATCACAAGAAAATAACTTATCCTTCGAAACTCAATAAAATCTACTTGTAATCAAGTACCCACAATCAATGTAATTTTAAAAATTGCAACTTGATGAAACCAAAAAAAAACCTAACCTATCTTAACCGAAAAATGACTTTTAATGCCATCTCATCTCGTGCTGTTATAATAGTATATATCTATCCATGCTGCAAATGATGTAAATCTAAAAAAGTGAGACTTAGTTAACGCAAATGGTATATATACCTCTATAGCCTCAGATTTGTACGCAAAATTTGTGTATCTCCAGTATTATTGTCATAGCAGCTTACGTGAACTAGTGGCTGTGAATTTTTCATGTTCATTTTATATTCATTTGCCGAGGTATTGTAATTAACTTTGTATCTTCCATTATATTTCAATATAATGTTTTTGTCTTTCATGTTTAGGTAAGTTTGCCCATCGGTCTAAGATTGACCCACTACATGGAAAAAGGTGCTGTTATAATATCATGTTAATGCTAATGCCATATGAATATTTTTTAGTTAAGCAAAGATATTGAGTGGCCCCTGGTGGTAAAAATATGAATTAGTGTTCAACATAATTTGTTTTATTGTTGAATTTGGAAGCTGTCAGCTTGGAATGATTAAACACATTTTAAAAACTTTTCTTGAAATAAATTGGATTAGCCATATTTTCAATTTTTACTACTAATCTGTAAACCAAATACTTATAAAATGTCTTTTTTTCCATCTCAATTATGTATATAATATTTGAAAGCATAAATAAAAGTGGCTAAGACTTTAAAATCACTGAATTTATAGTAATTACAGTGATTATTTGTATCGTGGGTGAAAGTTCCCGATTTGGATAAAAATTTTACCCACCTTGCTTTATCTATATTAATATATCAATTATTACAATAAAACCAATTATGTTAATTAAATTTTATCTTAAGACATTAGTATATTTATATGTAGAACAATACTACACATAAATGCAATGGTGAACCATGAAAATACAAAAACCTTCAGAACTGGCTCAAAGTTACCCAGATTGACTGTAGTGTTTTTAGAGTTACACAGTTTTCTAGTTTCAAGGACGAATCAAAAAATAGTAGTTTACTTCGATACCTTTCAGCAAAAAAACTCCGTCCATCCCCGTTCGAAGTGGATCTTTAGTTCGCCACATTTCTGAGATATGTATTTAAATAGAAAATAAAATCTACTTTTTTTCTCTCTGATTGTGTCATATTTCTAGCCAAGATGACTTACTTTGTGTCTGGTTGAACAGCTGGCCGTCAACTTCATAATTTAAGCGAGGTTACTCTTCATAAAAATATAATAATATATTATAATTTATCTTGTGGTATTTGATTTCGATAACCTCAATTGACCCTAGACATTACCAGACGGATATCGTGTTCAAATTTGGTCTTAAAATAATGAATATGTGAATTGAAAGAATTTTTAAATTACTCACTTAAACTCATTTACAGTTTTAATGTCGAAATACATTAATTTTCTATTTTAAAATCAGATTACAATAATTTTAAAATTGATGGCTTCTTTATAAATCAAAGAACCAAACCTAGCCAAGAATTTATTTAATTTATACATAAACTTCTGTTTTAAAAGCTTCCCTACATTATTTAAGCACTCTTATACTAGTGATGTACTGACTAAGGGGGGTAGCAATTATTGGCTTGTCAAAATTGAACCCCTTCCACAAAGACTTTTTCATACATCATGAACGTAGAATGTGGACCATGTAATTCATAAACATGAATTTCGTACATCATAAGCGTGGAGGAAATATAACATTATATCGGATATAACGAATATGGTACAATTCTTTTATTTTTAAGGTCTTCGAAACATTAAACAAAGTATTCAGATAAGCCTTACTGTATCCTTCATAGCAAATTACATCAATTGAATAAAACGGACTAATATATTTAATATATTTAATTGTTTGATACTTTAGCGATCCATTCAGTCGAGTAATAATTCTTATACAATAGTCACATAAACAATAATATTTATGAAATAATTATTTTCCATTTAATATTTATTAACTACTAAGTGTAACTCTGCCTAATAAAAATTATTTTGTTTACGTGGCCTTAATTTATTTCACTCGGATAGACAAAATATTTGTCTAAGATTTTATTCTCAACTGTCAGTTGATCACACTGAACCTTTCAAAGACCTAGAATTTCTTATAACGTTATTGTAAAAGTGCACCTTTGTAAATAGTGTGTGCATTTAAACACAAAATGGAAAGTTTTACAATAACTAACGAGAAATTTTAGATGTCTAAAAGGTTCAGTGTGATTAACTGACGATTTAGATACAAATATTCTGTCTACCCGAGTGTAAAAATAAGTTTAGGCCATATAAGCACAATAATTTGTATCAGTTGGAATTATACTTGGTAGGCGAAATAACCCCATTTGACGGTAATATTTGCGATTGAAACTTGACAAACAATGTGTTATCAGTGGTACATAGATATCGCATGTGAAAATATGGCGTACTGTTAAATGTTGGAAAATTTTGCAACATCGACATTGTTTTAACGTGGGCTCTTTTTACCCAGTTCTAATGATTATAGGAATATGTACTTGAGAAATTAATAGCAAGACGTTTATAGGCACGCACAGTAGCAGGAGACCATGTAAGTATTTTGTAAATTATTTCTGTCATGCTGACATATTTTTTCAAACACTTAAATTGTACATGGGCTCAGATATAAGACAATTAATGTGTCAATCATCTTACGCAATATTACTAATGATAATAAATTCTTATAGTTAATTGTTTTTTTTTTCAATCTCATTACAATAATGATGACCTATCAGTTAATCCGCCATGTTGAAAGGATAATAATAAAAACACGAGTATGCTATTTACTCGTAAACTTTATCCTTATAAATCAATCACTTTGTGGAAAGGCACTATATTTTGAAAATAAAAATTGTTTTTTACTGCATCCACATTTTTATAATCTTCAGTTGATAATGTTAGTGATGAGCAATCAGACCGGTCCTGATGATTATAAAAAAGTTGAAGCAATACAAAACAAATTGTGTTTTAGACTCATAAATCAACCTGAAACATTACTATTTTTCCCATCTCCGCTCCCAGCGTGGTCTCCTAATGAAGGTATCTCAACAGAATTTTTCTATGAGAACTGTTTGTTACTCAGTTGCTCAGCCTCTCTTGTTTTCGAAGATAGTAGGCATAGAAGGATAGGACTAGGACAGGACTAGTGTTGTTAGCTAATCGCTCTCGCTACGCCCCGTGAGGATTGAATGGGTGGGTGAGGAGGGAGTTTTAGACATCACAAAACCTCAGACTACGAACAGTAACCTATAAATCGATTGAGAGATCAGTTTATGAAAACTGTCCGCAACGGGAATTGAACCCGAGATGTCCGTATTATAAAATTTATGACGAGTAAGATGCAAATAAGACAATTCACATGTACCATTCGGTCAATCGTTACTGAAATCAAAAGAATTTGATAAATTCACTGCAACGCCAACAGTGGGAACCTGTGCATTGTTTGCTAAATTGTATGCAAAAGAACAATACTTATTAGTCGACCCCGTATTAAATATGATTGCAATAAACTGTTTTACGGTGCATTGTTGTGAATACTCGTTATTTCAAACGCTGAGCATTAGCTATATCACACAATGATAATACATAAAAGATTTTTTACACGCTTTTCTCAGCTTAGGACTAACGTATCCAGAAAATTTCAAGAAGCGAGCCATTCAAATGTTTTTTAAAACTAGGCAAGTGAATACTTAAACATTCACGGCCACTGTCGCACGTCAACCGCTTTGACAATAATAGAGTAACACAATTTTAGCATAAAAATATAAGGCAATGGAGTTACATCATTTTTATCATCTATGATTTAACAATGCTATATTTTAAGACATCGACTGAGGGTGCTTGATGGAATTTCAATATCAAATTTGGATTATTAAGATTTTGTACACTTCCATGTATTTTGTCACTAACGACCCGGGTTTCGCCTTTCGGCATCTTCAGGCATCCGAGCACACGAATGGAATCGAACTGACAGACAGTAAACAGTGTCTAACGTTTATATACAAGATACAAATACGACAAATATTATTTACGAGGTAACATATTATACGTCTGAGAGCCACACTGATACATGAGTTAACATTTCGAGAATCGCCTTAATCCTTATTTTGTAAACAACACATTAACAGAATGGCGAATTGCCGCTTTCCAACTTTTTTTAGAATTACAAGTGATTTTAAAATTTTAATAGCATTGTGGGTTTCGACGGGATGCAATTCGACGAAAGGGTAAATATATACAATCATTCAACATTTAGTGACATCTGTTAGGTGTTTCAACGTATAGGATATAATAACGGAGAATTAGGAAGGTTCAGCTGCTCATTCAGAATTGGCAAGGAATGTAACTGGGCTCTATTGATTTCCAAAATTTCTTGATAAAATAATTTATGATCCCCCATGTTTTTATGCAGTTTAACCCCATCATCCGCATTAAACGTATGGTTCTCACCACACCATACTCACCATGAGAACCACACATATTGAATTGAAATGGCTTTTTTTTCATATAAACTTCGTTAGAATAGAAGAACATAATCGTCATTCAGACTTGAAAAATGTGTAACTCAGTTTTAATCGAAGAAAATACCTTGAATGCCACCTTGAGACTGTTGTTAATATCAATAAGTCTTGCAAATGATGAAACTCTAAAAAAATATAGCATTTTTGGATTATTGAGATTTTGTACACTTCCATGTATTTTAAAGATACAGGTACCTATGCCAATAATGTTGTACAAATTAAAAAATATATGATATTTTTTTATATTCAGTCAATTGATAACACATAGAGCTTCCAATCCCGGGATTCCGCTCAATTATTCAATCCCGTAATCCCAGGATTGAGATTCAGTCATTCCCGGGATTTAGGGATTCACTGTAAATGCTAAAAAAATTTCTGATTAACTACAACATGTACTTAAGCTTTTTTATGAACATACATAGTTTTTTAAAAAAAACCTATAGAATTTAAATGAATTTATTATAGTCTCCTTCCTTCCTTCTCATCTTTTCTAACAGTCGTTTTCAAATAATTTTAAATGGAGGACAAATTAAGACCGCTTCTTAAATGAATGGAGGGCGATATCTCAAATTGAAAGACATGACCTCTTTTGGGATAGATTTTGTAAAATCTACCATAATAATGCAATAAATAAAATAAAATTATTTTAATCATTGTCTTTTTTCAAATATTTTTCTCTTTTTTTGTAAACGACTTTCTGATTTTAAATCAACAAAAAAATCATTCCAATGCCAAAAAAAATATTTAATCATATATAAATTCCAACTGATGTAATAATGAACACAAATTAAATTTTAAATGTACAATTTAACATATGAAATTAAACTTAATGACCAATTCCGGGATCCCGGGATCCCGGAATTGAGAAATTCTGAATCCCGAAATCCCGGGATCGTAAAAAGGGTCCGGGATTGGATGCCCTAATAACACAGCAATTCGCTGCAATTTTTTACAATCCGCAGTTGTTAATCACTTTCATCATACTAAACAGTAGACCTAACAATAATAAGAGTCTAAACTCTAAATACACCACAGACACCTGTGCTCTTAAATCTTAAATCATAATTCTATCTGCAACTACGCTTCACTTGTTAGTTGAAATAAAAATACCCAAATTAGTTGATGTTTTGAAATTAAAGTTGGCTCATACATTTGTAATTTTATTTAAAATTGTTTCCGTATTATTTTCTGCTTCAAAATACCGAAACATCGACGCACTTCGGTAATCTGTACCGGCCACACTTTGCCACTGCGCATAACTTTTGTTGTAGTTTTTTTACATATGAAATCTTTAAAAACTATAAAAATAAAAACCCAAAAAAGTACAATATGAATAATAAAGTTCGAAATATTACGATTTAAATTAAGAGCATATTTTTTTATATTACAATTTTCTTATTTTATATGAATAAACATCGTAATAAATTAATAATTGCAAAGCCTTATTAATTATTATGTCGTATACTTACACCAATTTCGGCTCCATGGCTCAGTTGGTAACATCTTTGGCTACGGTTACGGATGTCTCGGACTCAAGTTCCGGTGCGGACAGTTTCATAAATTGATCTTTCGATAGGTTTATGGAGTTCTGTTCGTAGTCATGAATGTTTGTGATGTCTAAAACTTCCTCCCACCCACCCGATCCTCAAAAACGGGACGTAGCGAAAGCGATTAGCTAACCACTAGTCCTGTCTTAGCGTTATCGTTATATCCCTACCCTCTTCGAAAAAAGAGAGGTTAAACAACTGAGTAACAAGCAGTTCTCATAGAAAACTTCTGTTGAGATACCTTCATTTGTCCTATTATAATGGAGTTCCACCAAGTAAATGCCAATTCAATCAATAATTTAAATATATAATATCACATGAAATACCCTTAAGATTTTGATAGAAATTATGTAAATTGTAATCGACTTCGGTGTGAACCTTTAAACTTTAAAATCCACTACATTGTTATTTTGGGCTTGAGGAATTTCACATAAGTTTATCAACAGAACCTTAACAGAACTGGTTTTAAACAATGATTCAGCATTTGCAAAGCTCTCTGTCTCTCTTTCTGTCAGATTTCTTCAAGCTGGGCCTTGAAAATTTTTTAACGCACGGTTCAATGAACCATAATAACAATTTAATATCTCTGCGTGATTTTATGAAGATATTGGTTCCTCGAATAAACGCTTTGATAAAAATGGTAAATTTACACAGTTAAATTAATTTTTCCATACCAGTTATACATTAATCATAATTGAAACTATTTAGCAACAAATAAATTAAAATAACATTTTGAAAACACTTAAACTAAGCTTTCAATCAATAAACATATTTGGTGAATTCGATCAACCAACCAACAGTGACAAACTATCGATCAACCACTAATGTAGTCAAAAATTTAGATATTCTACATTTTTTATATATTTGGCAACATTGAAAATATTAAGTCTTCCCCAAGATAACTTGTAACTTGTGACTGTGGCGAAATGAATAATATTTTTACATAATATGTTGTTATACTTTGAAGTTACTAGATAAATATGAAAGTTAATTAACCAATTATTGTTGGCTTAAATGTTTTGAAAAAACATTCGTATATTACAGGGCTTCGGAGTCGGAGTTATAAAAAACGAGTGACTCTGCTTTTTCTATAAAGTGCATTAATGCACTTGTTTCATTTTCATTTATGTCTATTACACCTTGTTGTCCTGTAATATACATATCATCGTTGTTCTGGAAGAAAACACTAAATCGAAAAAATGACATATTGAGCTAGTTATACCAAAATGTTCTTTGTTTCAAACTCTATCGTATGGAAGAACACACTATTTTTTCTAAATTATACATTTGACCAAAAATAACTTTGTGCGAACAAACAAAATGAAAAACGTATAGCATTTCAAAGTCCAATTACTCAAAACTAGTATTTTTCAGTTAGTGTCTTCTTCCAGAACAACGACGATATATATATATATATGAAAAATTTGGCTATTTGCCAGATCGGTTGGTTGGTGTTTAATTTGATAACCAATTACACATAAATAGGAAAGGTAGGAAAAACCTGACAAAATAAGACTTTTTGTGTAGTATATGAGTCAGCTTGGTATAGAGTCGGAGATGGAGTCGGAGTCGCGCTTTTTTTGGGTGACTCTACACCTCTGGTATATTATATAAAATTCATTCTGTTGCCGGGGTGAATAAATACATTAGCCAAGAATTTCAGTTCTTCCTTTTACTATTTATTCTTTTAGCAGGCTTGATTCAACACATTTCTATATAAGCACATTTGTAAAATGCTATTTAAAAAGTGTTCTATTACAAATAAAATTAATTACAGAAGTTATTTATTTCATAAAAACTGACTGACTGACGTTGTCACAAAACAATGTTTACAAAAAACACTACTGAAAAATCTTATTTTTTGACCATGGTCATAGTGTAGATACAATTCCAATCAGTCAAATTTATTTAAAATAAAGTTTTATGCTACATTTCACAATTATTTTGACACCCATACAATCTTTGATGATTTTCTACGTTTGAACGCAACGTTACTTCTAAAACTGTGTACTTTTATTTTGTCAAAAAGTCCATATTACGTAGTTATTAAGACTATGGGTGCCATAAAGAACAGCCATATCACATACAGCTATGAATAAGCATTTTTATTATTTGATAACCACACAAGATGATAGTTCATAAAAAGGGCAGTGGGTTTTAATTGACACATCACAGAAATCCATTGAAAAATCATTATATTATAATGATAGTGTTAATTAGGAGACTAGAACCCTTGATCGTCGACATAATAATGAGAGCTCTAGACCTTGACCGTTATGCTACAGCGGTCAGTGAATGTAGCGTTTATGTGTATTAGTTGTTTTATACATTGTTGTCGATGATGAGTGTTATTTATAATGGTTAAATTTAATGCTCGTAATAATATCTCTACTTCTTTATCGATATTTCATCTGAGATAATTAAACTTTATATTAGAACTGTTTGAACTTGTTAGGTGCTGTTATTAAATCAATGTAAGTGCATTTTTTATAAATATTTAGGTTATTTTTAACCATGATACATCTATACAAGATAAATTACGATGGATTCCGTGGCTACTTTTTTGACATTAAATATAAAGCTTGAATTTCTTTGTAATACTATATAAATCAGACAAGATTAAAAATAAAATTGAAGTTTGCCAACCATATAACATATCATTTTCTATTAAATGAACAAATGTATTCATTTCTGACGTCAGTGATGTTTTAATATGTAAGCCCACGTCAAATCATCGGCCACCACGCGTTAAAATTGCTGCAGCTGCGCGATCACATACTCACGCTTAGAACGTTGTTACAATGTTGAATCTTTGATTTAAACATGCATAAGATTAACATTAACTGAATAGCAGCCAGATGTTTTATCTGCTGTATCAGGGATTGACGATACTCACAAAGTTTTAAATAATAATTGCATACGCTTATTTCAGTTTTATTACCTTGTAATACACCAATCTACCAATAAATGTAATAAAAATCAACCCATAAAAAAATCTCAATATGTATTGCGTGTAACAAACAACACAGCGTGATTGAAAAATAATAATTAACGAAACAAGGAATCCAAAATATGAGTGAGCAAATAATGACTAATCAATTTTGATCTTACACGCATACACTAAATAATAATTTAAGTGGTTGTATTTTTTATATCTAAGTGTTCAAAATAATTCATTCGTATTTGTACAACTCTCCATTAATTCATTGAACACCTCGGGAACATATTTGTTTTAATCTTCGCCAATTTAATACATATTAAACACTTAACTATGCTACTAAAGTAAACAAACACTCAGTTCGCATACTCAATAGAAAGATTTATATGTATTACGCTAAAATTTTATACTAACTTACTTTACGGTATTACGGTAAGGTCAACAATATTTATTTTCAAGTATTCTGTAAAGCCGATAACAATCATCGTTAACTTTGTATTTCATCTATTCATAAGATGTAATAAAAACGACAATATCGGTTCATAAGTTAATATGCTGGAAATATTAAATCCTGCTGTCTAATATGTCTAATGACAATACATTAATGATCCTCTCATACAATGTAAGAGAACCCGAGACAGAAAAGTCTTTTTAGATTTAAAGTCTCATTCGTATCGTGAAATCTAAATTTTTTTAAATTTAATTAGTTTATTAATTGAACTGCAATTTTTATAATTACTTTAGTAATTTATGAGCAAATTTAACGATAAATTTGTTTATTTTCTTTACATCTGCTATTAGCAAGTATTTTGTATTATTAAATCTAGAACGTAGATTTTAAAATTCTATAGATCATATACATAATATATATCTTTTCCATGTCCACTCCCAACGTGGAGCACATGCTCTGCTAATGAAGGTAACTTTCTCTGAGAACTGATTTTTACTCAGTTGCTCAACCTCTCTTATTTCGAAGAGAGTAGAGATAGAAGGATAGAGCTAGGACAGGACTAGTGGTTACCTAATCGCTCTCGTTACGCCCCGTGAGGATCGGATGGGTGGCAGGGAGTTTAGACATCACAAACACTCGAACAGAAATCCATAAATCGATATGGGTCAATTTATGAAAATCTAACAACGTTACCAACTGCGCCACTGACGCCGACACACATAATATATATTAACGGCAAAATGCAACTATGTAATCGTCGTAAATATATCGTTCTTGTATCATACCCTTCATTTTATTCAATAAGCAAAAAATATGTTTTAATATATTATATCAATAATTATTCATCATTCTTACAATCCCACTTTTCCGGCTTCGTTTCAAAGTCGGCTATATTTTCTTTACCGCAAAAAACGTCAATATTTTTTTAATAATTGATTGCCTACATTTAGTGTGTAAATCTTTATGTATTTCATGGTAACGGACCAAATCCTTTTTCAATTCTATTTTAAACATCTTGTCATCCTAGGACGAATAGAATGTGTTTTGTGATGGCCTGATCAAGAGGGATGTTTAAATCATACCTGTACTGTGTTTTTCAAAAAACGTGGTATACCAATAATATCATTATATAAAAACCTTGCTTAACAAAAATATGTCACAATTCATCAACCGTATTGTAGAAATGGCGTGTTATACTAGTGTTCATTACAGATATAAGTATTAATTGTGTATAACTTGTCCGTGGCGCAGTTGGTTTCGTCGCTGGCTACGGTTACGGATGTCTCGGGTTCAATTCCCGGTGCGGACGGTCTTCATAGATTGATCTTTCAATCGATTTATGGATTTTTGTTCGTAGTCTGAGTCCTCCCTCCCATCAATCCCATCCTCACGGGGCGTAACGACAGCGATTAGCTAACCACTAGTCCTGTCATAGCCCTATCCTTCTATCCCTACTCTCTTCGAAAAAAGAAAAGAGAGGTTGAGCAACTGAGTGACAAGCAGTTCTCGTAGAAAAAATTCTGTCAAGATACCTCCATTAGGAGACCATATGCTCCACATTGGGAGCGGACATGGAAAAAAAAAAAAAAAAAAAAATAACTTGTCCTGCAGTAAATCATCGCAAATTATGTTTAATCACCTCCGTAATTATACTTGCTTGTAAATTATCATTAACGTGCATTTATAAATATTCAAATCGCCTCTGAAACAATAGATTCATATAAAAACGTGTCACGAGGAATAATCGGTGGTTTCGTTTCACGCAATGGCTACAAAATAGTAATTTATTTCCATCCTTGTTCCACTTAATATCACACACACACAAATAGTTGAAATGGAAATCTTACGTTTCCCTACATCGAACTTACGCTAATCTACAGGAAACTCAATAGAACACATGAAACTTTGCGACGCGAGACGAGATAAGCCACATATGGGCATTGTTTTTTTTTAATCCATGTCCGCTCCCAATGTGGTCTCGTAATGGAGGTATCTTAACAGAATTTTTCTACGAGAACTGCTTGTTACTCAATTGCTCAACCTCTCTTTTTTTTCCGAAGAGAGTAGGTATAGAAGGATAGGGCTAGGACAGGACTAGTGGTTAGCTAATCGCTTTCGCTACGCCCCGTGAGGATGAAATGGGTGGGAGGGAGGACTCAGACTACGAACAGAAATCCATAAATCAATTGAAAGATCAATCTATGAAAACCGTTCGCACCGTGAATTGAACCCGAGACATCCCTAACCGTAGCCGGCGACGCTACCAACTGCGCCACGGACGCCGACAAAATTTTAAAATGACGTTTGGCCCTTCTCTCTCATACCCATAGATTCAAGTAACAAGCAATATAAAAGCGTTATACATACTAATAGAAGTTGATGATGATGTCTTTTAATAGGAATCGATACGAAATTACTCTATTGCATTCGTTCTGGCAAAAAATGACATTTTTGTGCATGTCTGATTTAACCGTATTTGTTTTCTTGAAAATTTTTGATTAAAAAAGTAATGTACTCTCTTTAAAACATTAAGAAAACTGTAACTCAAAAAGAGGAAAAAAATAAATAAAATATCAAATATCTTTGATCTTGCAGAAACCTTACATTTTCCGTCCCTTCTACTACCGTTTACTACCCGTCTCAATTCGCATGACCTTCGAAACGATAGAATGTTAGTTATAATGGATAGCGAGTCAGCGGATTATACTAAGGATACACCAGGTGTCTTTCACCTTCAAGAAATGTTCAATTCAAGGTATAAGCTTTTTTAGCACCAGTCATCGCTACGTACGTCTCTCATGAAGGATTGTGATATTTTCAACGCGATCGTACCGGTTCACCCCATGGTGTAAGAAGTACAAGGTGAGCTGGATAAAAGATGACAGTCGCCATTTTTGTATTTGTTGACGTCACTACGTGCTTACCCAATTACAATGTACTATGTTTACAACGGTGTTTTGGTGACAAAAAATTTGATTCGCCAAAGTGACGTCACATATAATACAAAAACAACGATCCAGCTCACCTTGTACTTCTTACACCATGGGTTTACCCTTTGAATTCTTTGAAAGTATCAAACCTCAAAAGCCAAGTCAGTCAGATGCCATTTTTCACATCCGCGCCGATAAAGATAAACGAGGTAGATAAACGGTTATCTATATCAATTTTTTTAAATAAAAAATCTCTCATCGAAATTCCAATCATGAATAATTTTATTAATCTCTTCTATATAGCACAAAATACAGGTAGAAATCTATATGTCTGTATGTCTGTCGGTCTCAAAAACTCCTCCCAAACAGTGTAGAGTAGTGCCATTCTGGCTACCATTTCTAGGTCTATGCTAGCTTCTACTTTCAACTTTTAACCTTAAACTAAAAACGCTATGTTTTTGGCGTCTCAATAAAAACTAGCGAAAAAAATAATAGAAAATAGTTGCTTAGCAACTGCTCCATACTAAAATAATCCGTATGGTCGTCATAACAACTAAACCTGTATTGAATTTTCTTAGCGATTATAAATGTTACAAATAATACCTTTCCATGCGAATCATAAAATTTATAAAAAAATAGAAAGATTGAGCGGAAAATCATCCAAAATTATAAAATTTAAAACAGTGAAATCCTCATATCGTGAGTTTTAATAAGTATGTCTAAAAGGAAAAGAAAAGGGTTAAGCGAACTAATATAAGCGTTACCTATCTTGGGCGAAACCGGGTAAAAAATACTTGTATCATATAAATTAAAAACTTGTGACGGAAATAATTTGCCTTATTTACATAGTTACTCTATGTATGAAATAGAACATAATAAACAGATATTACGCTTTGCGTTATAGACTATTATTAAAGGATAGCAATTTTATTGATGAAGTCTATCATAAAGAAAATAAACAACAATATTTTTAAATTGCATATAAATTACCAAATCAACATTAAACACTGCAATAAAATTGATTACCATTTCACAGAACAAATTGAAGTAAACATGTCTTATTGAAAATTAATGAAAATCAATAAAAAATGACATCTATAATATCTTGAAACGTTGCGTCTAACTAAACGAGACGTGGCCATCTTGACTTCTGCACAATTGTACGAAAGGGTCATTCACCGTCCTTGAATCTTTAACACGGTAGGGCTTTACGTTTTCAGTCAGAATCTGTTCTTCCAAAATATTCCATAATTTCACTTGTTGTTTAATATATTTGAATGGTAAATTACATAAATAAATATCATTATTAAACTCATGAACACTAAGCATATTATTTATTCCTAGTTTTGTTAGATAACATTGTACCACTATCATGAATAACGCACTGAGGTCATATCGCTGAATTATAATGTAAAACATGATCGAAAAGCTGAACAAAAATTACTGTCAGATTTTTTAAAATTAAGTCACGTTAATTTGTTTTAAAAAATGTTACAAACATATACGGACCACAGACAACAAAACAAATAAAATTATCCTTTATTTTATGAAACAATCATATTTTACCAATTCTGTGCCCTAGAGGTGGATTCGGTGCATCCGTTTTCCCACCGGATCGAATCCACCAACGAACACTTCCAAATATATATATACATATGGATTTTTCATCAAAGTAATGTTTGTATGTACACGATACTTATATATCCCACCACACATCCGACCCTAAAAAACGGAGCGTAACGAAAGTGACTAGCTAACTACGAGTCCTTTCATAGCCCTTTTATTATGTCTTCTCTCTCTCCGAAAAAAAGAACATGGGCGTCTAAATAACATCGAGTTCTCCTGAATCAACTTCTGTTACGATTTCAGATGTTCCATTACAAGTATATAATATGCATATCTTATTTTTGGCTAACATTATTTCTTTACTATAATGTATAATGTTATACTATAATATTTATTTAAAATGAGGAAAAAAAGTTATACGAACACATCATCATGATTATTTGTTTCCACATGGTTTCCATAAATTAAATAAAAAAGCATGATGGGATAATTTATTATCTTTTTTCTTTCTGGTGCACAGTGCAAATGATAAAATTAAGCTCGACCCTCAAGCAATACAGTAAATACAGTGAAAATATGATAAAATGATTTTTTGTAACTATGTATTGGAAATACGTTTTGTTGGAAACTTATGGTGCGGAAATTGGACAACTGCGGGTAGGGGGTACTATAATATTTTAATTAATCAGCGCTTCCCGACATTTTTATTTTCCACTACACCACTGTATAAGAATTTCATTATATACAATACAGTGTGTAGGTATTTGCACGCCAACAACATCTTTGATATTCCAGTTTGTTGGGTTGAATCTCCTTTAAAGGTTTATACCTGATGCGAAATGGCGAATGTATAATATCGTGAAATCCAGGTCCTTCGCTTTAACCTCAGTAACTCTTTGAAAGATTTGGTTGTTATTTAAGCCACAAGAATATTTTAAACATAAAAGTACAATAATATTCACTATGAGTAATGCATTCATTGTTTATCTCATTTGCCCTCATTCAATAAAAATAAAATGAAAAATATGTTTTGTGATAATGCGTTCCACATTACTTTACTCAAGTTCCATTGCGCAGTAATGTAGTAACCCAAGATATACTATAAATTGTTTCTAAATAAGTCTTAATAATCGTATTGTATTATTAGTGTGCGCTATGTAAAAGAAAACAAGGCTTAATACTTTTTGAATACTAAATTAATATTTCTTTCACGAGGCTCAAAATACCAAAATCTGTCGAACTGGAACGCTGCGATATATTTACATGTAAATCTTCAGAAATCTTTATCGAATATAATTATATGATTTTTTGATCATTTTTGAACCGGAACGGGAAATATTAATTGTTCAGGAGCTAGTGCAACACTCCGGTGCACTCAATAGAATTCAAGCCCTGTTCTTATCACAATATTTTCAAATATAAATCGAATACAAAATCTATACGATATATAAATATAAGTTATATTTACGTAATATGACAGTATCATTTACTTTTTTTTAATTACATATTCGAAACATTTGAGTTTACCCATTTTGCAAACAAGTTGATATCTTCCTGCTTTCTATATAAATTATGTAATAGGTAGAAATTAACTAAAAAAATTTATACATTTATAATGTTTAACATAATATATAAATAACGGTTCCCGATAAAGAAATTTATTCTTACATCGAAAATGTTCACGGAAATATAATAAACTTATTCCTCTAGGCATTTACAGCTGATAATATTATCTTAATTCTTTTGCCATACTAAACTCCATCTCAACTCAACTTATAACATTACGAAATATAATGTCTCAATTAATTTGTACTTATTGTACCCAACCGGTTGGTAACTAGTAATATAAAAAATAGCATATATACAATGTTAAGAATCAAGATATCTCGTAATGGACCAATTTAACGAAAAAATATATTTTATAATTTCTTTATCCTTCCTGTTTTCGTGCTAAAAAAATCCGTTTGGATCTCATGCAGTCACATTTCGTTACCGTGTGGGTTTTGTCATATAAACGCACTTATAAAGCGAAATGACAATTTCAAAAAGTGGAATACGGTTTTATGTAGTAAAATTGATGAGGTTTTAGAATTATTATTAATTATACAAAGAAGACGTAAAAAATAATGTATTCTTAATTTTTTTTATTTACAAATAGAAAAATTTTCAATTTTTTTATGACCTATTTCACAGACAATTTAAGCTTTAAAGGCCGAAATAACACATTGTTACACTATGAATACGGAAGGGTTAAGCCCGCTTTTCTAATATAGTATGGTATTGGATGAGATTAGAATAGAGATTAGTTATTGACTACTCCCAATTGTAATGAATTAGAGGTTTTTAATATCAGGAAATGAAAAAAATACTTGCCCGTGGATGCAAATTTCATAAATAAATATTACTGATAAAACATTAAAATAATACAATCTTATAATTTGTCACCAACATTAATTTCAACATGACCCGCGTCTATTTATTTGTACATAAATAATATAAATACGTATATTACGAAAGTATATAATATTGCATTCTTAATGAATACAATTTTTTCAGTTAATTAAAAGGCGAATGGAAATATGTTGCAATTAATTATTTATTCTTATGCAGCACTAAGTGCATTATTTTATACTCTGACCCATATCCAAGAAGTTTACCTCCAACTGAGATTATAGTGTAATTTGCCCGTATGAATAATTTCAAAATATACGTCTGATCATATCTCTATGCAAATTAGACTAGCTTTCAATGCTTGCCAGTAACCAAAATTTCTTGCTATAATTGGATCTGTATATCCAATTATAACGGAAAATATCAAGGATATAAAATGAAAATTCAGCCCGCGTTAAAAGCTTTTATAAGCATGAAACAAAAAACGTGAACAAATTATTTTGAAATTTGAATCGCTTAAATTGTGTGCACTTCCATAAGTTTTTTTACTAACGACCCGGGTATAACCTTTAAATTAGATATTGAAGTTCCATCAAGAACCCTCAGTCGATATCTTAAATCGTATTATTGAGCATTATTAAAAATTTAATGACGGACAGTTGAAAATCATTTTATTTCATAAAAAGTTTTTGATTTAACTAGAATCTTTAGAATGTTTTTCAATTTTTTTACTAGTGTATGCAGTTATTGAATAATCTTTATACATATTTAAATAAATTCAATTTATTGCCACAACGGGAACAAAAGAACGTTATCATAAATAAACCACTCTATGATATTTTTTTTTAATTTAAAAAAAATCAGTTCATGAAACATTAATATAATATTTGTTTTATATTAATTTTCCAAACCAGTTCTGTTTCCCATGATTTGACTATTTCTCTTACAAACTATTGACATTTTTGTATATGAAAAGTATGCGTTAATCATTACGTATTCGACGTTTATTAATATTTGTTTTTCTTTATATTACAGAAAAGAAAGCCGTTCTCAAAGAAGTAAGCGGAAAATTTAAATCTGGTGAATTGACAGCAATAATGGGACCATCAGGTGCTGGAAAAACTTCTCTACTGAATATACTAACAGGTTTCCAGTAAGTACTTTAAATTTAAATTTTATATAATACATGAGCGTATTTCACATGTTTTATTTAAATAGCTAGTAAAGTGACATACCTCCTTGTGCAAAATTTATTTATTTGAATGCTCTATATCGTTATTTTTTTATTTGAAAATAAATAAATAAAATGCAGAAATAAATATGAGAGAGTGAGTGTTTAAATGAAATCCTCGTTTTTATATGTTCGATGGGACTCCCACAGAAACAATCCGTAATGGATTATCTTATTATTATTAGGATTTAACAAAAATAAAGCATTGTCAACTGATTTCTCTTTCAAATGAAAGCTGAAATACTGTCAATACATTTTATAAAAAGCATTCAATGCTTTATTGGGTATGAATCTTTATGTATTGAAATGTATTGTGAACATCATATTAATATCTAAATATTTTTTTGGAAAAAATCATTCGCGCTTTATTTGGGATAAATATAGTGAAAAATATAAAACGTATCACAAAAAATTGTCGGTTTGTTCTCTTCCACATGTTGTATTATATCAAGGCGCGGCTCGTCCATACGCACTGCGGAACTGCAGCACCCCCAAGCAAGTTGAGAAAAAATGTATACATAAATTTATGTATATTATATGAAAATATCACTATTATTAAAGCGTGTAAAGCTCTGTCGTGCACCAATACATCCAATAATTAACATAGACCGTGGTACTAATATCGGAAAGTGAGTCATCTTCACGATTTGTAGTACGGTTTTTGATAGAATATTTTCGATTGTGAGAAGGGAGGTGCGGGGAGGGTTGACTTGTATCTAGAAGCTTGATATGAACTGCCAAATTAACAGTATTTCGTGTTCTGCGTGCGGGTGCGGGTGCAGCGTCTGATCACGCGCGCGACATCTGTCTAAATAAAAGCGATATTTTTCAAGGAAAAAGGACGGAGAATCAATTGTATAGTGAATTAAAAATACATGTAATGTTTACATGTTAAATACATGGGATTTTTCGTTTCTATGCATTCCTCGAATCAATAAAGGTTTTTGAAGAATATAAGTTTTGAACTTCAAAAGGAAAGCTGAAACAACAAATTGTATCTTTTATTTGAATTTTCCGTTCAATCCTGCTCCGATAAGCAGGTCGCGCTATATTCGGGCTGACAGTAATTTATTTTTTTGATTAATATACAATACATACATAATAAAAATATACGAACTTTTTCATAATAAATGCATATTTTTTTCAATTACCACGGTATATATTATGTAACTTGAGAAAAGATGTGTTTGTGGCTTTTGTGGTAGACATACAGTTTTAATAAAAACATCCATACTGCCTTGAGAAGTTCATTTATAATATTTACATAGCGACCGTAAGTAAGTTTATTTCACAGGCACAGATAACGATCAATAATTTAAAAGATGCTCCTAATTTTTCTGTGAAAAACTTTCATTTGATTATGTTGTTTGAGATATTTTCATGGATCAACCAAACTCTTGTGTTATCAAAAACGAGCACAAAACTGTCATAGGGGCGTGTTCGCTAGCAAAAAATGTTAAGCGTTTTTCTAGCTCATGAATAATTAAAAATGAGGTAACATTACCTGGCATGACACTATTGGTACTAACAATAATTATCTTGTCTAAAGAAACAATTGTGACTAACAACAATTATTTTAATGGAAAATTAATTACAAATAAAAGCGTTGTTTTCACAGTTTTAAGTGATGTGACAGTATAAACCTTAGTCATGTGAGAGTTTTTATTACCAGATACGTGCAAACAGATATATATAATATGTCAGTTAGGACATTATTTCTTCCAGCACAGATAATCGCTGCATTGACTTAAAAATTGCGACGTATTTCTTTCGAAGTAAATTAAGTTGAATTGAACACATCGATGCAAAGACTATTTGATCATTAGTTTGTTATAAAACTAGTAACTATATACAGTCCACCATTGATCAATTTGTTATAAGTACCCGTATGTCCTTCTGAGATAAGTGTATGTAGTTATACGAATTGCATTGAACATGCAATGTGTCTTCCCATAATAATATATCCTGCAAGTTAACCGCTACAAGTTAGAAGTATCATGCCATGTACTAAATCTGTGTCAAGTATAATATACTTAAAACTGCACGACTGTACTGTGACATGACAAAAAGATTATAGAATTCCTTTAAAGCGTTAGAGCAGAGGTGAATTTTAACTCTGTCAAGTTTAATAAGTTAGAGGTTTTAAACGTTGTCCGGATTCGCTGTCGTTAAAATAGACTCAAACGACGTTGAATACTTTAAAATCAATAACATACAATCAATATTTTCTTTGATTTTTAAGCAATAAATGTATAATATACCTAGAAGTCATAATTAAATTTTAACGAAATATTTCATCGTTTAAGAGGTACCTAAGTAGTCATTTTATATATGCTTTCTCAGACTGGTCTGTAGGCATAAATTTAGACGTTTTATTATTATCACATACACATGTAAGTATGAAATTTCCTCATGACCTAAGCGTCCGTGGTTTATATTATTAACAATATACACAGTTTCGGCAAAATCCGAGGCAAACAAACAACAATCAGTCCGTCAGTATGAAAACAGAACAGCTACTTTATACGTTCAATATTTCAATTTCAATACCGTCATCGATGACGGGCCTTCCCACTAGTGCAGTGATTTCCAAAATGGTTACTACGTACCCCCAGGGGACCGTGTGACCGCTGAGGGAGTCTGTGGCAAATTAAAAATAATTTGGAGGTGCGTGGACAATGTTGAGGGGTCCGCGAAAGGTTTAATATAAAAAATATCTGTGACACATTTTCATTGTTGTGAAAGTTGAAATAAATAGCAATAAATAAATTTAGACCCTTTTGCAAGCATACCCACAAATTTTGGTTACAAAGGCAGATATCAATTTTTTATCTAGTTGTGAATTATATAATACAAATATCCTAGAAATAAATTGACATGAATTTAGTTCTAGGTTTTTGGCATATACATTTAAAGAATGTTTTAATTTCAATTAATTTTTACGTTTTATCACAAATAAACCGATATTTTTTTGTTTTTTCCTGGGTGAAATATATACATTTACATAATTTATGGTTGAGTTTTTTTATATTTTTTTATAATAATTTAAACACTTGTCAGAGTAAATAAAAAATCAAATAAAATCTTTCATTTACTAAAAAAATGGAACCAATAGCAACGTAACGTGTTTTATAAATAAAATACAGATCAACTTTAAAGTTCAACGAATTAAGCTCAAAAAATTTTTTTTTTCTATATCCGCTCTCAGTGTGGATCAGATGGTCTCTTAATGCAGGTATCTTAACAAAATTTTTGTACCGAAACAATTACGCTTCGCATAAAATAGTAATAGGTATGTATACCAGTAATAAGTTTCGTTAGTATGAAAACTTACATGTTGATAAATAAATTCACTTGTCACTGTATTGGTTTAAAAAAATAAACATGTTTATATGAATGTAAAATCGACACGAATTAATTCATTGATGTTTCATTTTTTATGAGTCAGTTATTTGTACAGTAAAAAAAGGAACTGTTGTATAGTATTAAAGTACCTATAACATATGAATACCTATGCAGATTATCGAATATCTAAGTAATGACTTCTTGACGGAATATCGATGATTATTGTATTCAAATTAAGTTACCTCATGCACTTCAAAATATTTGATGTACACTCCTTGGGAGTCATTTTTCGTAGTATTTTTCTAGCCCACTTCTTCTTCATGATATTATGTCATATGTTTAAGATCATTGAAACGAATTTGATCATTACTTACTTTGAGTAGTTTCCGAATAATTTGTACAAATGAAGAATTATAAAATAAACTCTGTTCATAGAAATACATTAAAAATATCTCACAAAATAACAATTGAATCAATTATTTATTTATTTTTAAATGCATGGCATTATGGCTGACGCTAATGCATCATGCATTTATAAATTAATAACCGTTGATAAACAAATATAGGCGACACAAACTTTTCATTGTATTCGACGGTCACTTTTTGAAGATTGATTTAAATTTAAATTCCTCTACATTTTATTAGGAGTTTTTAATATAACTGTTGACTATAATTATTTAATTATTTTACTGGAAATTAAGAGTGCATTTTTTCTATTCCTGTGAGTGGATAAGTGGAAGATTCAAACGATAATAATAATAATTACCCAAGCATGATGGAATCCCACAGGAAATAATATATTTATCTTACGATAGAGTAATTTCCAGGTGCTTCTCAAATAAGTGGAAAACGTGTCACGCTTACTTCCACCACAATGAAATAGCATAGTTGTCAATTTTAGCAACACAATATCTTTTGAAAAGTGTAGTATGTTTTAAATTCGCAAACTCAACAATATTAAAGAATTTGCATTAATTTTAAATGCAACCCTGTTTGCAAGTTAATTACACAATCATTAACCTACACAAGCTGTACAAAAAACTTTAATATAATCGCAAAGAGCATTTTGGTCTTGAACTAGTAACAAATGCCCAAGTATGTAAATATTATAATATAACGAGAAAACGGTCATACAAAGTGTTAGTTTACCGGCAATCAGTGTATTATGCAATATGGTTTTATCAGCAATATATTATTATTTGCCATATTATGATAATTTTATCAAAGAATTCCTTACAAAGTGGGCGATAATACCTGCATGTTGGGATTTACATTAATTATTAATAGATATTAATTTGCAGAATTATGAGCGATGACTTTCAATATTCTGCAGTAGAAAGAGGTTTTTAGGACAAATTTAAATGCCGTTCTCCATCAGTGCCATCTTTTCTCCTACCACATAGCTCTCTGTTCATTGGTATATCATTATAAACGACTGAATTTTAAGACGACCTGCAAAGATAAATTGGTGTCGAATTATTGTTTAAAAAATACTCTTAATTATTAAAGGAAACTGCAAAGTATCTAAAAGTAGACAAATAATTTAAAAATAATAATAATAATATCGATGACATGTAAAGTTAAAAATGTGTTACTCCCGAAATACAAAATTACATTTTAATTACACATTCAAGATTGTATTGTCGTTTATATCGATTTACAATGATGATGATTTTATAACGGACCCTTTTATGAATTGACTTTTCAATCGATTTATTCATTTGTGTTCACATACATAAATATCTATAATGGTTACATTCCCCTCCGACCCATCTGATCCCTCAATCGAGGCGTAGCGAGAGCAACTCTGCTAATCACTAGTCCATTTCTATCTCCATCCTTACATTCGTACCATCTCCGAAAAAGGAGAGCTTGGTGACTGAATAGCAAGCAGTTTCCGTAAAACAATTTCTAATTCCTATTGCGATACTCATTAGGAATCCAAATGCTCCACATTGAAAGTGAACATGGTTGAAAAAAACACATAATGCGGCCTATAGATATAGACGACCAACTTTTTACGGCAATTTGCTGCCGACCATGTGTGGTCGTGTATATAACATCAAAACAAGGTACTAATGCCGCAACTTTATTATATTGCACATACTTGCCGAGAACTTGACTGGATGATATTTTAAAAATCGAACACAATCGATATTACGGCAATATTAATACGAAAAATTTGACTACAATTTATCAGTGCTGTTAAAAGCCATCACATATTATAATATGTACACTAAATAGGGACAGTCTGTAGACGGCCTTTTGAATCTCTTGAAAACCCCCTGTCCGCCCGGTAAGTTTGGGGCCCTGTCACTTGTTTCGGCGTCCGTGGCGCAGTTGGTTTCGTCGCTGACTACGGTTACGGATGTCTCGGGTTCAATTCCCGGTGCGGACGGTTTTCATAGAGTGATCTTTCAATCGATTTATGGTTTTCTGTTCGTAGTCTGAGTCCTCCCTCCCACCAATCCCATCCTCACGGGGCGTAACGAGAGCGATTAGCTAACCACTAGTCCTGTCATAGCCCTATCCTTCTATCCCTACTCTCTTCGAAAAAGAAAAGAGAGGTTGAGCAACCGAGTGACAAGCAGTTCTCGTAGAAAAATTCTGTCAAGATACCTCCAATAGGAGAACATATGCTCCACATTGGGAGCGGACATGGAAAAAAAAAAAAAACTTGTTTTGATGTTGTATACACGACCACACATAGTCGGCACCAAATTGCCGTAAAAAGTTGATCGGGCCGCATAATATAGCGAAAACAATAAAGAGAAAATTCTGCTGTCGTTTTTGAAATTACGAGAATTACAATCTTGGTGGAAAATTTTTTGAATATGCTCAGGGTTTTAATAAAAGAAATTGTTTTTTACAATATATAATAAATACATCAACTCAGACGTTGACATCATTCTAACGAACTTTTGGAAACTAATAATAGCACCATTATTTATTCCAACTTCCGTTATTTCTATGTTGTTATTACGGGTTGTTTAACTTGATAAGACCATGTTATACCCGCTGTTTCTATAGTACTGTACTCTTTTTGCGTTCATTAGAATATTAATTACGACCATATCCACTTTCCTTGATTACTGTTTATTAGAATAATAATTAATTATTATGAAGCTATAGATTCAATTTCCATTTTCAGTGATTATGTATAGTAATAATAAAAATGCATCGGTATAGATTTTCACATAAAATATTTATTAATAAATATGATAGAAATATTAGAGTTTACTACGTCCATGATACAATTTTATAATTAACCGTCTTAACTTATTAGTACCCAAACGAAATACTCCCATTAGTGCCCACAGGATCCATATGGACCCAAAATATTAGCAATTGTTATAATATCTTATATATAATAACCCAGACCGCTCTGTAAACGTTTAATTATTATTTCATGTAGATATGAAATTTTCTCAGGACATCACACACATTTCTGACGAACTAGCAACTTTAAACATTCGGTATTTCAATTTCAATACCGTCATCTATAACAACTACGGTTGTACTAGTTTTTTATATTTGCATTCCAATAAAATATATCTAAAAAAAGGGGTAGCGTAAGATATATACTTAGTGAGGAAAGTTTTTTTACGTTTTATTGTTCTTATCGCATAGTTAAGCCTTTGGGGTCCATATGGACCCGCTGGGCCCTTTCTAGTACATGTTGAGAAATTATTCACATTTTATTTCTTCCTTATTTTTCTTTTCTATTATTTAAATAATTATGTAGTTTTAAGGATATGTGGTATATTTGTTGAAGTGAACTAAACGTTAAAATGACATTCTGTATGATGAAGAAGAATCCGGATAAATATTTTATGAATTAATCGTCAAAACATTAAAATATCTGACGGGAGTATTTGACATTGTAACGAAAATAAATCCTGATAATGTCTTTTACTTGGAGTACAATATCAAACGGGTAAATATATTTATACCTAATCTGATTTTTTTTAGTAAATTTCACTTTTAATTTCTCTATAAAAGATGATAATGAAAATGATTCTCAAACAGAATATTTAAGTTATAAAAAAAGTAACGATGTTTATTAAAATTTAGAACACTAATAAAGTTGCAAAATTTTACGGCTCAAAAATCTGGTTGTGATAGTGTGCAAGGTTGGGTTCCGAACAAAGCGCCAAGAGCAGGTCAACAAACTACCAGCTGTCGGTATTTTTAATAATAAACTGTTTTTTAAACCTTGGCAGTCAAAGCACAGTAGGTCATTATTTATGTATACGCTTTTGACAAACTTGTTTACAGAATTTTATTATGTTTAATAATTAGTTACTATTTATAATTAAGCAAGCAATCACTTCTCAATTTAACTTTTTGATAATGTTATCTACATTTCTAAATGTACATGAATTTACTGACTTTTTTATTTTGCAATGGGATGGCCATTTAACCCTGACCAGGGGCGCACACACAGGTTTATTTTTTAGGCGCGGTTCAGCCGACATGAGATTTTTTTTAATTCAGAGTCTATTTTTTGTGATAATAAAAATGAATCCGCATTTCGTTTTTTATAATTTACTTACCTACTCGGTAGTTTGTATTCGGCAGTTAAAATTATGATATGATTAAAACGTCAAAACCCGAAACGGAACTTCAAATTGTGTTGGTCCTACTTATAATAAGAAACAAACTTATTTCACATAAAGCTTTACTTTTAAGGTGTTAACTGTCAATTCTTGGTGGAAAGACATTATATTTTAAAGCTTTATTCTACATATTCAAAACACAATGAAGAAGACCGTAACCAAAAGAGCATAATCATAAATGAGAAAAAACCGTCACATACGAGTAACAAGTAGCTACATGCCAAAAATTTTGAACCATTCATTTTTGTCATTTTTTTATTTTTAAATTGCCGTAATTTAATGACATTTCCTGTGAATTTATTTCTCAGAAAATATCTAAATTTGTGACTTCACATTTTCCGCAACCAGACGTCTTTCCTTCGTTATAAATTATTAAATTTACCACACCCTCCCCTAATCTCCCTAGAACGGTACGTCATGTATATAGAGCTCCTTACTGAGCGCCTCTAACATAATATGTATTAATTTATTATGCCAAAAACTAAGTAACTTAAAACGCAATTTCAGTCCTAAGAGTTTTTGAATAAAATTGTTTACATATTTAGAATCTATTTTATAATTAATGGATACTTTTTTTAATCAAATTACCCTGAAGAGAAAATATACGTTGCCATAAACAATCCTTTTTATGTAAACTATTCACTAGAAAACAACTTTACTATTTTTCTCATTACTACAGGGATTCCCATGAGACGGTTTTTCAAAATTCTCGAATGGTAGTTCCCTGTAGAGATCAGATTTATCCTGATCAATTATTTATAATTAAACAATATATCGTGATTTAATAATATTGTGATTAATTATTTGACTTAATTAAAAACATGTGATCAATAATATCATAAATTTCCTGTTTCAAGTGAATTGTCACTATTTATAAGAGTATTCTTGAACAACAAGCTGGAATGCAATTATTATGCGTTAAAAAATAATTATGATTGAGTTAACAGTGCTGTGTTTTTTTACAGGTATTAACAGTTATAATTATACAGAATAAAATTCAGTAAAACCGTGATTTAACGGACATTGGATTTAACGAGATTTCCATAAAAATTGTTGCTTAAAACCAAGATTCAATGCTTGCAAGAAATATTCTGTGCACTATTCGCGCATTTACTGCAGCGGTTTTAGCATGTGTTTGTCGAAGATTTGACTCTAAGAAACAAAAGACTCTTGCCCTAAGACATTCAACTATGATTTTTTTTTTAAATCACGTCATCTTTACCTACTTTATAATTAACCGAATTTTGATTTTGACAGACACCCGATTACTGCTAAAGTGCTAACCAAACTGTCTTCAAAAGATAAATGAAACTACTCGTTGGTAGGTATTTAACAAAATGAAAAAAATGGATTAATATTTATTAACTAGTTATAACCGTACCCGTCATAGATGACGGTATTGAAATTGAAATACTGAATGTCTAAAGTAGCTAGTACGTCGGAACTGTGTGTGCATTGTTTACTCCGCGAACGCTTCCGCCATGAGAAAATTTCGTACCTACATGTTATATGGGATAATAATAAAGCGTCTACAGAGTGATCTGGGCTATAATATATAAGATAAAGAAATCTGCACTGCACTAAATGCCTTACATTGATGCTAGTTTCCCGCTTCTCCTGACCTAAGTAGTTTTCTGTATACAACTGTTTGACTTCTTTATATTACTGTTTTTTTTAATTTCAATTTTCAGAACAACTGGATCAACTGGCACCATAAGTAATAAAGAATGCGGACGGCGAATGAGCAACCAGTACAAAAAAGAATCCTGTTACATTCTGCAAGATGACCAGCTGTGCCCACTATTCACTGTTCTTGAAATGATGAACATGGCTGCTGATCTAAAACTTGGAAATAACCTTTCCATTATTGCCAAACAGATGGTGGTAAGTAGTCAATAATAAACTAAATTGATAATCATACATGTCGAGATAATATAAATTGGCAAAAATGTATTATTTGGTGTGTTTCACGCCACAGATTTTCCGGCATTTCAGGAATTTTCACTATCAATTATATAAAAAAGTATCAATTTCCCAAGTCACTTTAAAATATTATAACAAGAGAAATCCACTTTTCAGTATCATACAAATAAGGTAAAAGGGCGTAAGTGTCTTTAAAACTACACCCATTGGTCAAATCACAATAAAAAATATCTTTGAAATAAAGCATATTACATTTTAAGTCTCATTGGTAATAAGGCAATACAATATATAATCAATAGCATTCGATTTCGCTCTCTTGAAATTTCAGATTTTTAATTTTTACTGGTGTTCCTGTATCGCCTTTTCATTTGTAACCTGTATATTCTGCAACTTTCTAATGAATGTTTTTATCACTGCCTGTTCGTCTTTTGATGTAACCATGCTTGTGCGTCGCTTCTCATGCTATACTATAATATATATATTAACTTTCTAGATAGATGAAGTCCTGGAAACATTAGGACTTACAGCAACAAAAGAAACACGATGTAGTCGACTGTCAGGGGGACAGAAAAAAAGACTTTCAATTGCTTTGGAACTAATTGATAATCCACCAATAATGTTTTTGGATGAACCCACAACGTAAGATGTTTTTTTATCTCATACTAAATTAAATAACTAAAAAAATTATTGCAAAATATTTTGTAAGCATACCTTATTTGCCATTTTTGTAAAGTTTTCTGCTAGACATATACAGTTTTATCTTAACCCTATAGTTTTTAAATTTGAACTAAATCGTAAAATAAACTTGTATTATTATTATGTTGAACCCAAAACACTATCAATTACAAGCTGACTTCAAATAAATTCGAAGATAAGCTATGTGCTTGAAATAAATCTAGTTTGGATTGATAGCAAATACTTTAAAACTAAACTACTTAATTAAAAGTGGTAAAAATATAATACTCATTAAAAAATAAAGTAAACTCAATTTGAATACTGCAGTGTGAAGGTTCAACAAACAAAAATATTCAATTATTGTCAAGAATTGTTTTGTAATTTAATGTAATTTAAACTATTCGTATTTTACTTAACATAAAGCTTCTTCTGAAAGCGCACTCTGAATCGTTATGAAACATTCAGTAGCTTAATAATTGTTTTCTTTTCTTTCAGTGGCTTGGACAGTTCATCAACTCTTCAATGCATATCAATGTTAAAAGAACTATCTCGAGGCGGAAGAACTATTGTTTGCACAATTCATCAGCCATCGGCTACGGTTTATGGAATGTTTGATCATGTGTATATGTTAGCCGAAGGAATGTGTGTGTATCAAGGCGCTACAACCAATACTGTGGATTACTTAAAAACATATGGCCTTGAATGTCCAAAATACCACAATCCTGCAGATTATTGTAAGCTATTATAATTTAAGGTTTCTTTGTTTTCTTTGGAAAGGTCCTAAAAAAATAATTATATATTTGTATTATAAAATACCTTATTGATTAGATTTTTACGATCACAATAGTTATTCAAATATATTAAAGGATGACTTAAATCTCATTCAATACTTTTTACGTACTCTTACCATCCACATAGGTCCCTTACTTTCAATGGCATGGATTGTATTGATGCCCATTTATCACAATACTTTTTTGGCAATCAATTTGAAAAGGAAAATAAATAAAGCTATGAATTATAATATATAGTCTATCCAACATTAAAAACTTTATTTATCAATATGTCATAGGTTTCTGTACTAACTCCAAATATCTCAAATTCTATTTACAAACAGTTAACAGTAGTAATATGATATTATCTACATTCATATACGTAGAGCCATTTTTAAATTTTTATAGAAAACATTTTATATAATACTAATTCTTCTTAAAAATAAAGTTTTATTTTTTATCAGCAGATGTCACTGTTGGAAATAAGTTTATATTTTTTAAAATGAAATACAATTTGTAGCACTTGTTCCACATTGTTATAATGTCATTAAAACCACTGAGGAAACATGTCCTCACACTGAATGATACTGGTCCTGATCAAAACTTGAATAATACTGAAAATGTCCTTTATTTTTTAAATCATAGATGTCACTGTTTTCTAAAGCGATTGAGAATAATACTTCTCTTTTACTCTAGAGATAAGCTTTGTCTAAAAATACTTCTTAATTCTGTCATCGATAAAATGAATCTTAAATAATAAAACACTTTGGTTCAAAATTGATGAAAACCTAATTATAAATCTTAATACCTTAAAACAATGGTACCTATTAAAGAACTATGAATAATTTTCACTGTTAAAAATTTGTATCATAATTGAATCTAATTAGCTCAGTTAAGTAATTAAACAGTCCTTAAATATAATCCAAAAATTTTACTTTTTCAGTTCTAGAAATTGCAAATTGTGAATATGGAAACTTTAATAGTCAACTGGCAGCTGGTGCCGCGAGTGAATGTTGGCGAAATGATAACCGTACAACAGAGAATGAAAATTTGACAGTAATCAGCAGGACTCCGAGAACACCACGAGGCAGCTTGATGGACTCGTGTAAAGCAACTGTCTTAATATCCCCACCGTCAGAGTTCACAAAATTCTGGGTTCTAATAAATCGATGCTCCATCCAAATGTATCGAGATTGGGTAATTATTGCGTTAACACTAACATTTTTTTTGCATTTGCATGGCCAAACATGCACGTGATGAAAGCTATATGTCTCCACAGAAAATTTTTGTTTATTGTATTAATTAAAATTATATAATATGGACAAAAGACCATAAAAATTTGCCATTTTTTAGATGAAATACAATCAATCCTACTTAATCAGGACACATTTAGACTAAGGCATTTTGGTCCAATTAAGAGGCTTCCCAATTAATCAGTAACTCAATTAAACCTTTATTAATGTATAGTTGAAATAGATTTTCAGTCCCAGAGATGGATCAATTTTTTTTATCGAGATATTTTTAGCGGTAGAATTGATAATAATATTAGATATTAGGTTTTATAGCAAAGTTTTATAAAGAGATAGATTTAGTTGATATTGTTTCCATATTTCCAACAATATTCATAGCATACGTGACATAATATACATCTTCAAGCTCAAGTCGGGCCAGGTAATTTTATAAAACTTCCGGCAATTTAATTTTGTTCATGAGATATTCTAATTTTGTAATTTGTGCTTTAATGAATTTTTAAAAGTTAGTAATTTGTTGCATTCTTTAATTCCTTCTTCAACTTCTTCTGGCCTTAACTTAGGTTTTTTTTCCAATTCTATTTTCAATTCTCTCATACATTTGTCATCCAGCCTAAAATGTAAAATGTCGTAAAAAATTAATTGTATTCAAAACTTTAATGTGCCTAATAGAGTATAATTAACTTACTCGGTTGAAACCACTTATGTATGGTAACTATTTGTCTATAGGACCATGAGAATCATTTTCAATTGCAACAGTTTCGAAACCAATAACGAAAACGCGGTGTCATTCCGAAATAATATATATAGAGATCTCACATAACACAAAACAATATAAAAATTGATCCACATGATATACTGCGTTGAAATTCATTGCATCAACATCTGGACTGTGTTGGCCAGCTTTGTAATAAATATTTCTTTATTTACGAATATATTTAGTTATTCAAGAGAACTCCACAACTGTTATTCTGTTACTTTAATCATTATTTTTATTGCTTGTTTTATTTTTAATAATATTTGTTTATTTATTTTGATTTTTAGACCGTTACTCATTTGAAAGCTTTTATGCATTGCTTAGTTGGTATTATCCTAGGACTTTGTTTTACTGGTAGTGGATCAGATGGATCAAAAGCGATAAGTAATGTCGGTTTTTTGCTCATTGGAATAGTGTACTTGACATATACCTCCATGATGCCAGCAATTTTAAGATGTAAGCCATTGTTTTATTTATTTGTTATAAAGTTTATATTACCGATCAATATTATTTTATTCTCTCATCCTGAAACATAATATAAAGTTAGTAAGTATTTTTTTAAATCAAATTAATTTGCAACCTAATATCTGTGTAATGTATTCTGTAAAAGATTTAGCCTTTTCTAGAAATTAAATATAATGAATAAAATATTTTAATGAAAAATCTAGTACATTTCTTTAATTGTAAACTTGCTTCAATAGTAATTGGTTACTTTAGATTTACATTGTGAAAATATTGTACATAGATGTACATCTTCCAGAATTTTCTAAATTCAGTCATGTTGCGTTTTTAAAAATAGAAATTTTATTTGAAAATGAACTAACATTAGTAATATAGATCAACTAGAAATTCCAAATAACCATCAACAATATTTAACAATTCTTTTAAAACTGAACACAAAATTCCATAACGTAAATGTCAATACAATTTATATTTCAATTGAATTTAATACGTCCTTTCCTTTAAAATTGGAACAAAATCAAAAATTATTCTCAATATTTTCGTACATTTGGAGTGATGGCATTTTTTGGCTTTTATTTCAGTTCCTCAAGAGCTTTTGATTCTGAAAAAAGAAAATTTCAACAATTGGTACAAACTTCGAACATTCTACGCTGCAGTTGTCATATGTAACACTCCTATACAGGTAAATTAATTTTTAAAACATTAAAAACATCAATAATGTTTGTATTTTATAACCATATCTGTTGTGCATTCATGACCCAATAAAATACTCACTTTTTATTGTCAGTAAAGAACGCAAAAAACACTCAATTAAAAAAATGAGACAATCGAAAAAAAAATTTCTCAGTTTTATTGTTGTACAGTAGAAAACCAATTCTAAATTTTTCAAGTGACTCCAAAAAAAGGGTACGGGAAAGTTTTGAATAATTTTCAATCTAGTCCTAAATTTCTTTATAGGGGGTATTTATCTTGAAAATCAGAATAATTAACAATGCCAAATAAGAGGCAAAAATGAACACTGACCAACTAGATGAGACAACTCGGTGGAAACATTATGAACAGGCATCATAACAACAAGTTGACCTTTGCAGGCTTGCAGTCTCGGTCTTTTTTTATGATAGAGGTTGAATGGGGTCGCATGTGATTATGAGCAGTGTAACAAGTGTTCTATAAAAACAATAAATTTGGATAAAATTTTTTGCAAGATAGCCATAGTAGCCGAATGGATTCATGTGTACTCCTGGCCGAGATGACAAATGTTTTGACAAAAACGATCAATCGGGGAAATATTTGTGACAGGACCATACTATATGATCATTATATAGAAAACGATGAATGTGAGCACGATGGATTGGCGTTCCATTTATATTAAATGCTCACAACTACTTTTGATTAATATTGTAATGTTTTTATTTGCAGATAATGTTTGCAGCTATTTATTCTGGGTCCTCATACTTTTTGTCAGCACAACCATTGGAAACGTCGCGATTTCTCATGTTCTTAATAATACTCATGCTTGTTACGTTAATATCTGAAGCATATGGACATATAATCGGGACATTAGTAGATGCTGTGGTAAGATTTTTAACCATATTCTAAGCATAAAAAAATAATAATTTTTATTTTCAGTGAAGAAATGACTGTAACAGGATCATTTTCTTTACAATATGAATTAATCATTAATAAATGTTTTAAGATTATTCGCTAAGGATCATCATTTCCTAATATTTTGTATATTATCAGACTTACATATAATTGTATAGGAGTAGACTTATAGTAATTGAATTTACGATGAGTTTATCACATAGCATTATAGAAGAGCATATTTGCCTTTTGCTACTTCACTATTATGACTTAATGAATGACTTTTATCTGTCAAATGCTCACTCTTGTGGAGCTAGATCTTTATTTAGATAACACATTATTTCTATGAGCATGTAGTTATGGATTTATTCAGTGTTTCCAAAATTGCAATGAAGAAATCAAAATATTTTTTTTGAATTGAATATGACCAAAGGAACTACCATTAATCTGATTTATTTGGTTACATTTCTTCATTAAAAAATTTCTTGATTATTTCATTATTTGTATGTATTATTTCATTATTTCCCTTTCAGAATGGAACATTCTGGGGTGCCATTTTGACATGTACTATGCTGGTCTTTGCTGGGTTCCTGGTACTTTTTCAACACATGTCTCGGGTGATGTACATTGTATCTTACGCCTCTACATTCCGTTATGCTCTAGAAGGACTTATGCTAGCAATATACGGAAACAATCGACAGCCGTTGTCTTGTCCGGAGGACGAGATCTACTGTCATCTAAAGTAAACAACCTTTATTTTTTATTTCAAATGATACATGACTTTCGGATTGATTGGAGCATTTCAAAATTAGATCGATGCTTAGCCCTCATTTTGCAGATAGTGTAAGTTTAGTACAGAATGATGTGGTTAGTATTAGATTAGTAGTTAAGTAATTAATACTCTCACATTATGTCTTATTTTCTTTATCGGATAAATTGAGTCAGAAGAAATTAAAACATCACCTACATTTAAAAAATAACAAATAATGTATTTGACATGAGCAGAAAAAATTTAAATAAATGAAATTTGGTTCAAGTTTTTAATTCCATTTATTTCAAATTCCATTTTTAATTCAAATAAAAAAAAATAGAAAACAGTATTAAGCATTCTGCCAAGATTATTTCATTTAAGAACACTAACTTTCTAGTTTTGTTTTGACGCTTGGTACTTCCTCTCCAAATAATTAAAAATTCTCTAAAATTGTCAATGATTTATGAAACTTGATATGATTGTGGAGTTAGTACTTTCATAGACAATGTCTGATTCAAAGTGTGCATAATTAATCAAACTGTTAGGCCAATTTGCAAACCTTTTGGATAAATCAAATCTGACAATAGGTGCATTGTATTTAACGTGTTGACTGCGTGCCACTTGCATGCCCATCATATTAACATACAAAATGACTCCGTCAGCAGCTGACGAGTTGCAGCTAATTTATGCACAGCTATGAAGGCTTTTTCATTTAGTGCATCATTAAATTTTCATATTATAATTTCAAAATAAAATATGGCAGTTTTGTTGAGTAAAATAAGTGTTATTAAAAAAATAGTAAGCTATACTTCCTTTTCTGCAGATGGTAAGAGAAATAGTATTTCAAGTAATACCTGAATCAACCTAAACATTTTAGAAGGCTATAGTTTATCAATATACTAATATTTATGTATTTTTTATAATCAGTATTTGGTATTATCACAGAAACGTCAACATTTTAAAATGCAGTTGTCATGACAAATCTCAAGCTATTTTAATTTATTCGTATTTCTCACTGAATACAATTTAAAAAAAAACAACTCTCATTTTTTTCAGAAATCCTATTAAGCTTCTAGAGGAAGTTAGCATGAAGCATGTGAGCTACTGGCAAAATGTGGGAATTCTCATTGCCATATTAGTTGTATTGAAAGTTGTCGCGTTTTACTCACTGAGACGGAATTTGAGAAGGAGCTGAGAAACAAAACAGAAGAAGGTTATAAAAAGAATAACTATTCGGTAAATTATCTGAGTATCTTTTGAAAGAAGTTTAATATGTTTGACTTGTAAGATACAGGAACGAAAGAGAGATATTCTCTGACGTAGCGGTGAGTTAAAAACTGTTCAATGTGATTTAATTTAAGCGTTATTATTCTGAAAACTTTTAATTAATTATAGTGCATTTTGTGTGTAGTTTAGAGTAGTAATATCTTGTATACCAATTCAGTGTGACTGTTTTCTTAATCTATCAATCTTCTGTGTCTTCCTATTGAAAACTTCAAGTGTAACAAAGATTATTTAATTTGCTTATGTAATAAGTAGGTGTTCAGGTGTCGTTTTATAATATATTAGAGTCAAATAGTTATGAAGAAATTATTTCTTCTATATTCTCAAAAGTTACAGAATAATACAGAATGAGAATTGGGTGTATTTTGTTTGTTTGTTTTACTGTCACAGAATGAATAAAACTATAATATGTTAGTGTTAAATCACAAGAAGAGCGATAACCATTTATTCGATTATTGAAGAATTCCAAGCAGCAAAGTTATATTTATATCGTTTACAACTGTCATCTATATAAAATATTGAAACCAAAGAAAATTTGTATTTTCAGTTTAAAATCCATACATTCATGACATTTTACAATGTATTCAATTGCAAATACCCATGATTTAGTTCTGTAATGACTTTATCATAAAGCTTAGATGCTAAGAAGATATTATCAGTCTGTTTTGCACCCTTAACTCATTTTGTATTTTGAAAGCATGAGTACAAGACAAAAAAATTGTTTTGATTAGTTTTTTCTAACATAAAACATCTCGCTATTTTCGATAAAATATCCGTTTTGAAAATGTTACGAATTGTCAGTTACATTTATGATGTCATTTGCAAAAAATCTAGTGCTAATGGATGGAAAGGCTTAATTATACAATAAGAATCAATGAATCTGAATGTTTATTATTATGACAGCACCGCCATCTTTCAAATTTGTTGCAATGGTACTCTTATATTCATAATTATTGTGATAATTCAGGTCTCCAAAATATTTAATAAATGAAATAACATGATAACGCTTTAAATTATAATGCAGGTATACTTGAAATCAGGGTACCAATAATCAGCTATATTTGAAAACAATAAAATAATGGCATAATAATTGTACTGACTCAATTGAATGTAATATATAATTATTTGACCTTCCCAATTAGTTTTCAATGAGTTTTCACATTGAGTTTTCTTGTAAATGCCATCTTTTGTATGGATAATTCATAATGTTTTCTAGTGGAAAGCACATGTGGTAGTCTCGGGAAGGCTTACCTTATTTTTTATTGTTATGTATAAGGACCATTCTGACGTTTCTTGACAACACACTTTTGTAGATCTTATTTAAAATGCTAGCCATGTCATTATTTTAAGGCGTAAATGTTTTGTGATGTATTACTTAATTTAAAAGGTGATAAAAATCAATGTACGAGACTATATATTTAGTTATCATTGTTTTAAATTTATTTATTTTTATTGACTACACTAAAGGAGGCAAAATTTCAATTTTTTATTTTATTTTCCATGCAGCATTATTATTATAATAGTATTTTATTGACAATTTACAATGCCTAGCTAGTTTATAATAAACACTAAATAATTTATCAAAAATTATCCGTGACAATATAATAATGATTGATTGTATAATTTTTAATGAATTCTTGTTACTAAATATCTCTACTAAAATATACAATAAACTGGTTACTATAAATTCATATTCGTTGAAATTGATAAAAATGCATAAGTCTTAGTAGTCGAGTTTGAAGCGAGCATGCAAGTGCCCCAAAGCAAACAAAATACTCGATCAATAATGATTTAAAAATAATATCTGCATTTGCAGTGTCTAAATAAATTAAAACTGTAAGTGGTGATATAAATATATCAGTAAATTGTCATATAATGAGAACAGTGAAACTCCGATTCAACGTTTATGAAGGAACCGACAACAAAAAATGAAGCAATGTACAATGTAGGCAAAACCTAGTTTAGTTATAAAAAAATATATTTTTTTAAAGTTGTTGATATAAAACTTAATACTACAAAATCATTGGAAGGTTTTGTCGTGTACATCATCAATGCAAGTTCTTGAATATTTCAAACATAAATTGTAGGAAATAAAAACGTAAAAGTGTTAACTAAAATATGTACTAAAATAAAATGAATACATTAATTGAATTGGCATTTACTTGGTAGAACTCCATTACAATAGAATAAAATAAGAAGTATTTAGTTCTACAGAATTTTATTGGGTAGTTGATAGCTATGTCGGCGTGCTTGTTGCTTTCGGTTGAAATAGCTATCAACTACCCAATAAAATTCTGTAGAATAAATACTTTTTATTTTATCCTATTAAAATGAGACTGCTGAAATTGCACGCAAATAGCTGGAAAACGAGATTTCTGTGCATAATAATTTGGGGTTTCACTATATAAATATATCAACATGAATGATGATGCATTCAGTAAAATTTTCAAGAAAATATTTAATGCTTATAATAAATTGGCCGGAGACTATATAAGGCACAGTTATTTGACAAAAAGTTGTCATATTACAATATAGAGGAAAGTACACAATTTTAATAACGCCACCTGTACATAAGATGATAAAATCATGACATTTTGACATTTAATTCTCATAAAATATTGTAGTATTACTATTGCAAATTAAAAAAATAGTTAGAAATATATTTTTATTGCTTTATTACTTAAGTACCTTTATAGCGATCTAATTTGTCCATATCCTTATTCCTAAAGGTGCTATTCTCCAACACCGCATCTCATAATCATTAATTTTCTTCCTATCAAAATCCCTGAAGGATCAGGTTTTGTCTGTACATAAAAAGGTTTATAAAAACAACCACATCTACATTATGGCCATATTCTTCACATACGTTATAGGTATGGTCAGGGGTGCAGACAGATTTTTTTTAGGGGCGGGGTCCAGCAGATTTTTTTTAAAATTCAAGATCTATTTTTTGTGATAAGAAAAGTCTATTCGCAGTTTGTTTTTTTTTAATTTACTTACTTACTCGGCAGTTTGTATTCGACAATTAAAATTATGATTAAAACATCAAAATCAGGGACTGCACTTCAAATTTTGTCTTTCCTCCTTAAAATAAGAAACAAACTTATTTCTTAGAAAACGTTATTTAAAACATAAGGAAGAAGATCGTAACAACATAGAAGTTGTAGATACGTCGCAGACAAGAAAATCGAGTAAAGTTCTTGGAATTAAAATTTACTGGAGAACGCAAAAATTTTTGAGTGTTTTCTATGGATTGAAGAAATCACCATCACATATTTTTACATATTTTTACATTAAAACTTTTTTTATATGTTCTATCATAAGTTTCAATCCTGATTAAGATTCCGATTATAAGTAAAAATTACACCATAATAAAAAAATCAAGTTTACTGTACATATAAAACCCTTCGCTGTATTACGTTTCGCGAGGGAGGTGATGGAGAAAAAATTTCAATATTTTCAAATTCTAGGGGCGTTTCGGACCTACTGGACCGCCCCCCTCTGTGTGCTCATGGGTATGGTCCAAGAAGAATAAGAGTAATAGGTTTGCGAAAACCATCCCTGATGATGCATCACTTCAGTTTTATCTTATTGTTAGTGAAAATTTCCTTTTTTTTTGAGCCTAAATTTACAACAAAGAAATAAATTTCAATATATCTAAGAACAAGAATTCTGTATCTACAAAACAGTTATAACATGATATATTGTATTATAAGGTAAGTTTATCAACAGAATCACTGCCATCTCAAGGGCTCTCAATATATAACTATATCTATAGGAAATTAACATAATATACTTAACATTTAGAGTTGTCTATGACCTTGTATGTCCTTGAGACACACTACCACACGAACTATGCACTACAATTGGTGATGCGAGGTCGGGAAAAAACTGGGTTTTTACTCGGGAATAAACTTGCATGGAAAAATTGGGAAAAAACAATTTTAATATTAATCATAACTCTATATCATTTTAGCATTTCGTAACATTTATTTATATCCCATTACATTATATCCCTGAATTTTAGGTTATGGTGAGTTATTAGTCTGGTGATTTAGATGGAAGTATAATTCACTATGGATAAGTAAGAAACTTTATTCAATATCGGATCACGTGTGATATATTTATATATATACTTGAAAACAACACAAAATATTTACAGAAACGCTCATGTTTTTATGTATGAAGTTAAACTTGGCGTTAAACACATCGGTGTATGTGCACCTGGACTCAATATATTAAAAAAACAATGAAAAATATAATATTTAACAGTTTATTCCCAATTGTCCGGGTTTTTTGCAACACTAACTACAATACCTAGCACATCACACTAAAAATATTTGCTATTGTAAACGAAGTTTATCTGAATTATCTGACAAAGCCACCATAAATATGACATATCTGAAAACGAGACATTAAAACTATTAAATCTTTACTCGCGACTATTTATTTGACCTTCATAAATATACAGATGATAAAAGGAAGTGATTTCATTATTTAACGAGTAAAATAATTAAAACGTCATGATTATTTTGTCAAAATATTATTACTTATTTATAAAAGTAAAGATAATGTGAAATGTGACATCTTTTGTTGCTAATTAATAATATTATATATTATTTGACTAGCTAAATTACCAGCATCTATAATGCGATATTGAGACTAAATCTGTCTTTACTTTATCGTTCGAAACTTTTCAGATCAGACAGATTTGGGTATTTATATGTATTTGAAATAATATCCTAATTAAAAATAAAACGCAAAATGATTATAATGCCAATTACACATTAATTAAATAATTAGTAAAATTAAAATGACGCTAATGTCTATCTCTATCTATATTATTATTATTTTCATTAAACTGTCAATTTCAATTAGAAGATATGTTAGTAGAGATTCCAATCAAATATTCGAATCTATTCGTGCTTTTTCTGTATTTGGATATATTGTATTAATTATATTAAACCACTGGGTTAACAAAAAATTTCATTCAGCGCTGTTTTATATCACAGTATAATCTTTTTTTTTTATTTAAACACCATAATACTCACTCAACCCACATGCTGACAACTAGTATGTGTAAAAAATTAACCCGTCTCACCAGAAATAAGAGAGAAACAATGATTGATTATACGTGATGAAATTCATACTCGAATAATTCAAATATTCGAAAGATATAGGTAAGCATTTTAATATTCGATATTTAAATTTTGTTTGGAACGAATATTCAAAATAATAATAAATGGCGACGAGTGAGATAATGATAACTTTATGCTTTCATTAGTAAATACTTAAATTATCGGTAAAATTGTATACCATAAACCCATATAAACCGGCAATTATTTTAAGTAAAGCACTCATTATCTGCCTATTATAAATTATAGCTCTCAAAGACAATGCACGACATCCTGAGTTGCGTTAATTTTATAATTTACATTCAAGATTTTTTCACTTATTCTCTGCAAATATTTTTTTCACGTTTTCTAGTGACCGAAGCCATAACTTATTGAGAATGAAACAGTCATTATTTTATAAAGAGAGCAAAATTAAAACGAAATAATGTTTTTTTTTTATTTTAAATAATTAATGGACGGTTATGAAGACATACTACATGAGACATATTATGAAGAAAGTGAACATAACGGACAAAACTATGAAAATTCAGAACAGGATAAAAATAGAACACATAATATTTTTGTCGTATTTTAAATTTAAACTAAATTTAAAAGAAATATTAATATGAAATCTTTATAATAACTACGGGCTGTCTAGATACTATTAAATTTAATTAATAGATAAACTTATTTGGTACATATTCCATAATTGAAACGCGTTAAGAAGGTCTCAGTTTTCCAGATGTAGTATTATTTTGTTCTTATAATCGACATAAATATATTTAAATTATTATGAAAACAAGTAATGAAGAAAGTATTGCAAAGTTTAAAAAATCTTATTAGAACTTGACAATATTTACATCTTTTTACAATCAGGGCTCGAAACATTGTTTTTCCTAATCGGAGTGTGAAGACTTTTTTGCCTATAGTTTCGCTAACACGAAGACGCTCCGGTCTTATTCGAGCCCTGCCTAAAATGCGCAACGTTCATAATTCTCAATATTAAACAGCAATTGCGAAAATGCCACTGTGATACGTATCTTTGATTACACATTATGGTCTAATATTTTTAGACATACAGCAAACTATTCTAGCTTAAAATCGCTCAATGTTTATTGAGCTTACACAGTAAATATTCTAAAGGGGGTTTCTTAATTGTTTCGACTCATATCATCGGCCTTAGCAACAGAATTTTTAGTTGGAAAATACATGCGGGAAAGGGATTATTGGAAAAGGTGTAATAGATAAAGCGTTTACCAGGAAGTTTTTGTTATGTAACGCGTAGGTACGGCGTTCCAGCACCTTTTTTCACCGTTTTAAAGTTACAAAAGAATTAAGACGAAACAATGTACGTGCTGACATAATTACAATCCATATTTATATAATTCATCAAACTAGATTTGACATGTCTAAGAGAAAATAATAAAAAAAAACTTTTGATGCGCTTCGTGACATAGGAAAAGCTGCTTTAAAGTTTATTTAAACAATATTTGAATACAATTTTCTTTAGTAAAAAACTTAACAAGAAGTGATTTCCGGCACTTTAAAAAAAAAAAAAAAAAAGACTTTGCTTATAATACCCATTCTAGTAATAAATTAGCCAGGAAACTGAGTGACTCATTACAATAAAAGTATTTATTACACACAACAATGGCGTTGACGTCTTTAATTTTTTAAATCTCTTTGTGACGTACTTGTTTGTGAAGTCACAATTTTTGCACAAGTACGATGATTTGTGAAATTTTAGATAAACTTTAAAAATTTCAAATATTTTTTTTAAATTAAGTATTTGTTAATACTCGACAAACCTGTTATTGGAACAAACAGTGCATTATATATGACAGCAAAAAATGATTACATCTTGAGAATTGTCTTCACAATGTTTTATTATTATTATTTTAAGTGCAGAAATGTTATTTATATAGAAAACATAAAACTAATTACTATCGTCCTGCGCATATAAATCGGTAGATTTTCTGTTTTTATGGTACTATTTTCCCTGATAAATCTATTTTATATTCATAATATGTTATAACACCTGTTTTCCTAGAATATGTTATTATTATGATTATTAGTTGAACTATTATTATTTAAAATGATATATAGTAAATCATATGTACTTCATATTATAAGATGTTAAAACGCTGCCATTATAAGCACGGTAATGGTATCTAATTTGGAAGACCGGGAATACGCTATATGAGAATGCTGGGGACAGCGATTGCCGTAGGATGGCGCACAACCGAGCCGAGTCAAAGGGACTTATTAAGGTGGCCAAGGTAACAGAAAAGAAGAAGAAAAATCATATCTGACAAGTACTGTGTTGTCCTAATAATGATGAGCGTATCTGAAAAAGCTCGGGATCTTGGATTCGAGAGATATCTAGAGAATGATAGTGAATTCTACTGTCGGCTTGAATGATCTATAGACTCTATAGCATGGGTAGCCAAACTTTCAACCACTACGGGGGTCATTCCTTCGAAATTATTGACAGCGGTCTACTAACTCTAAAGGTAGTAGTTTAAAACAAAATATAAGTTTAAATTGAAAATAAACATAGATAATACCGACATCAAGTTATTTTAATAACCTTGAATGTATTCACGACGCTAACCATGTCAGTCAATGTTTTTTTTTCCTTGAAGTTGCAAATTTAACTCATTTATTTTTCCTGTAATGTGAAAGAGAAATCAAGAGAGCACCCAATTATCATCTTCCAATTGAAGATATGATTTATTAGCTGTTGCCATAAACTCCATTATTTCAGATAAAAGACTGAAGAATATTTTTAAAAACTTACATCTACCTTATATCAGTTTGCAATAGTAATTACTGAAGATCAGATTCACATTCATCAAGTAATGCTCTGAATTTTCGTCTTTGCAAACTAATTCCGCCGACTGAATAAACTATTTTAAATGCGATATTCACCACGGAAATAATGTACTGTATCTTACGAAATCTAAAAAATGAATTCTTGTTTTGAAGCATCAGTCTTTCACAATTTTACAAGCAACATTTTCTCTACATTTTCTTACAAATTTATTTTCTAGATATAACATTTGTAATGCGTTAAGTTAAATTCATCGGAACATTTAAATTTATGTTCTAATATATCAGTTGTGTTTGTCCAAAATACTATACATGTATATAATTTATTATGCAACATAAAAAACAATATTCACGTTTTTGAATATTCTGCAGTGCAATTAAATGCATTAACCTATACTTTTTTACGGCCAACAGTTGTAATATGCAATATGATCAGGGTTTTCAAGTGTTATTGACAAAAAAGAGAACGTTTAACAAAAAAATGTTTATTTTGTACAATTTTCGTTTTGAATTTATATATTTAAATTAAAAAAAATATCTGGCCTTACAGCTGGCAGCCAACTCGCCAAATATTTGGAAAATTAGAACATCATACGAGATAAACTCGATGAGAATTGTTAGAAGTCATTCATGTCCAATATCACAAATTTAATATTGACCTTGCTGGGAATTGAACCTGGACCCACCTGATCGCAAGGGCAAACACTTACCACTAGACCACAGAGGCCCACAAAATAATTTAAAATTGTGCCGGTTATTATTAAAGTGGAATAATTCATTTAAGGTACCAAAAACACCATTATTTTACAAGGTAATCGTAAAATTACAGCAGTACAGGAACAATTATATCTATAAGGCTAAGAATCCTAAAGTATAGACATATTTTATGTAGTATTAAAATATTTAAAAAAAAAAATTACGCAAAAGTCTAATTATCTCAAACGAAATATTATATGTTTTATTCCAATTTCATAATAACCGACACATACATAATATGTACATAAAAATAGTTAGGAACATGAAAAGTGCGCTTAATAATTAACTTTTGAATTTAATCATCTTCATTCTTATTCTCAATTTCATCATCTCTGTTGCTATATTTATCTACACAGCTAAGTTGGTGTGAAAGTTTCTTATTTTCTTTTATTTCTATATAAAATTCTACTCATGAAATATTTTTGTAATTATATACTACGCTCAAAGTACCCAAAATAAAAAAGAGGACATTCTGGATACAATACAAAAAAGATAGAGAAGAAAAGAATTGTGTTAAAAAAGAGAACATGTTCTCTTAAAAAGAGATCTGTTGGCAACCCTAAATATGACGCTTCGACCTTCGACTATTTGATATTTTGATAATTGGGTTGCCTGAAAAAATAGGTTTACATTCTCCGGAGTCTCACTAATGGAATAATTATATCCGCATTCAAGGTGTAGTCAAGTACATAGCTATGTGTAGTATTATGCACTACGTAAGATCGATTTAAAAGCTTGTAATGGTACGGCTAATATATCTTGAAAAAGTAAATATTTTATGCAGTTGGACTATGGACCATTCAAATTTTAATAAATTAAGATGGCGTATCTTGCTAGCAAAAAAATGGCTTAGTTATCGTATGTAATTACATTAGAAGCTAAGTTTTGCATATGCTATTTAATAATGAATAGCATGCCAATTATTGAAACTATGAATTATTATTGATGATTATGTAATAACTATTTGAAAAGTAGGTCGCTATAATTACGGGATTATTCATTAATATCATCGTTTTAGCGTAATACAACTTAACTTTTCCATCATTTGGAATTAGCGCGAATAATTTCTGTTTTTTTTTTATTTATAAGGTCAATTTAATACCACTATGTTTATCTATAGGACACGCATGACTTATCTAATATACTGTAATGATTTATGAAGAATAAGATTTGGAAAGAGTGTGGAAATGTGCTAACACAACCCAAAAAACTATTAAACAAATCTGGTAGTAAAATATTTCGTGAGAGCATTACATCAATACAAGATTTTGATTATGGTGTTCAAAATGTGACTTTCTTTAAATGGGAATGTAAATAATTTTGTGGAGGTGAGAGATTCAAAAATAAATCAAAATCGTTTGACGTCTTTTATAGACGACCCCTACTACAACAATCTTTGTGAACAAATCGATCAACCTTTCGTAACTATTAAGATGACTGGCTGTTAAAAAATGACTTTACATTAATTTTTTATAAATTATGCCATAATATAATAATAGTTTTAGACTTCAGTGACCCATATCCGGAAGAGTTCTAATATTCCTGACGGAATCACGGTTCGTTAACAGTGGGGTTATCGCATTCCGCAAAATTTCTGAAATGAATCCATTTTCAATGGTGAAACACATTAGTTTATTAAATAAATAATGTAATCAATTTATTGCTTTATTTACTATCGTAAATCGATGTATTTTTTAAAAATTATCTATCACCAATCATCAATGAATGACCCACAAATAACAACATCTGCTTGAAGCCAATACATTGAGAAACATAGCTCAGTGTTAATTATTTATATACATATCATGCCAAATATGATTCTATGTCAAGCTTTTCAATTCGCTAGTCGCTTAGATTAATCCGTGTACATTTTCCGATCAGGATATCATTTCAGTTGCGACGTAGCATCTGTCAAGATCTGCACCTCATCGAAACGCGCGCCATTTAATATGGAATTTAAACTCAGTTCTTTTTTCAAATAAAAACTGCAAGTCTTTAAATGATTTGTGACCGTTACACATTTTGTTCCATTCAACCAATACATAGATTATAATTATATTATTATGATTTCTAATAAAAATTGTGAATCAATATTTTTTTACAAAGTTTTAACAAATTATTAAGTTATAATGAAAATGGATGAATCATCCGAAGTTTTTTTAACAAAAACAACGGTGGACATTAAAGTCGGTGATCAAGTAATTATTAATAATAATATAATTGAAAATACTCTCAGTGACAATGTCAGAAAAAAATCAGAGGTTGATCATATCGAAAAGGACCTCTTTTTATCTGTGGAGAAAATTGCTTCGTCTTTGAAAGCATTAAACCGTATGGCCAAAAGACCACCGATCGACATAGAGTTTCAAGATTTGACTTATACGGTTAGAAATAAAATTGGCAGTAACGATGGTGAGTATTACACAAAATAATATACACAATTATAAAAATGGAAAACAGCCATCTTTGATAATTTTCCGTTATCAAAATTTATGGTTTTCTTATGCAATTACATAATATCGTCGCTGTTCTGGAAGGAAACACTAAATTTAAAAAATTACAAATTGAGTTGGCTATCCCAAAATTTTGCTTATTTCAAACTCCACCATATCGACTGTGGAAAGGAAAAAGGACGTAACCCACACGAAAAATATTGTGTATAACTCACACAAAACGTGATAACGCACTATATTTATAGACAAATATATAATATATCGACTGTAGAAAGGCACAATGACTTGTCCCTCCGTCTTTTCAAAATATTCTTTTTTTGATAATCACAATGCATATAATTTAATACACATGTTATTTGGGATGTACACAATATTTATTGTGTGTGGGCTATGTCCCTTTTACTTTCCACAGTTTATATGTAAGTACACACTTATTTTTGTAAATTAAATTTTTAATTTTAACAAAAAGAAAAAGGTATTGCACTTCTAGCATTTGAAAAAGTTCAATGTTCAATTACTCAAAATTAATATTATTCAGTCAGTGTCTTCTTACAGAACAACAACGAAATAGTGTTTTTATTAACCCCAATCCATTTATATACATTTTGCTGCGTATTTCATAATTGTTTTTTAACACTGCTTTTCATAAAAAAGCAAATCCGCTCCGCTTAGCAATCATGATGTTTCTGCTACAAGTCTTACAGGGTTTCTTGTGAGGTCTTTTTTCGTAGAGTTGATCTTGAACTACTAAAAATATTTTTGCATTGGTAATTAGCTGTAATAGCAGATCGTGTAAATTAACTATTTTTCATTTAGTAGGTAGGTACTATAAAAACCAGTACGAAAGTCAGTACCACGAAACCACGAAATAAATTAAACATCGATTGCTTTGTCGAATAAGTACAGAATTTTTTGCAAAAAATTTGTGAATTTTTAATATAAAACACACAAAAAATGTTGATTTACCTAAATTCCTCTATTCAAGTAATGCACTTAATTTATTTATAAGTTTATTTGTCTACCGCCTAGGACGATTTTCGCATACACAATTAATTCTAAGTACCTAATAATTGGATAATAGTTTATTGAAATTTATAATACTATAAACCCGTCACAGTAATTCATTATATTGATAAAGAATTTTGATTACTTTATTACATATCAAGCATTATAATAATTCTTTATTACTATAATAAATTATGTATTTATTATAAATCAAATTCTTCATGGCATTAAACAAATTCAGGATTTAATGATACTAGGTGTATAGTAAAAATATAAGTTAACACATTGTGTCATAATTATTTCAATACAAAAATTCACATCTTTTTGTGTGTTCTATATTGTAGCAGAAATAATTTATATTAAAAAAAAGTAAACAGCATTTCGATTATCGTTACTTTAAACTTGTCGTCCACTATTATAGAAGATTCAAACACATAGTGTAAATAAAGAGCAGTACCTAATTATCAAACCAAGGACCGAGAAGTTCCTACTTTTTTTATTTTTAAATGTAATTAAACTGTAACTATCGCCATGTTTACAATAATTCTGCGTTCGATAATGCGTAGCTAACCACTACATCTTCAAATATAATATGATGAAGGTGTATTTATATTATATAATGTATGTTTATAATATATTATGCCTTCACATTCATTGAAACCAATTAGGTATCTTGATTTGTTTTCGTTCCAATGTCTTTCTTCTGTTTTCCGAGGAATTACTAATTGGATTATTTGTTTGGCTGTTTGTTTATTAAATTCGAAGTTTTTTTCTCAATATTTCATTTGTCTTATTAATGATTTTTTACTTACTTTACACATGAATAACCATTACTTTCATTGTTAATACACACACGATCTAAAAACAGTTGAAATTATTCTTTATTCATACGCATTTTCAAAATATAAGGACCTTATGGATGTTTAATCCCGCCATCCCCCGCATCCTCAGAGCATGGGAAAAAATTAGAAAAATGTTGTACGTTCACAGACAATTTCAAAACACGTTTATTTATTTTTGAAACAAATCCATATATGTGAAATGATTGTTTGTTTGTTTGTCCCGTATGCGTTCCTTTACCATTTATCCGATTTCGATGAAACTTTGGTGAGTTGTATTGCACACACCGGTAAAGGTTTCTAAAATATCTAAAATCTGATTTTTTTTAAAGAAGAATCAAATAGTACTAACAGCGACATTTCGGAAAACCTTTTGATTTATCCGTGTACGCATCAGACGGAAAAACAAAAAATATTATGTATTCAAAAGCACTTCAATAAACAGAATTAAAACACGAACAACTTCTTTCTTTAAGTAGCACTGCAATGCATGCCGTCTACTCGCTAGTATCTAACATAAATCTCGCTAGTATAAAATGAACAGGGATTTGTTTTTTTTTTCTAGCGTCAGGAGTAGCGCATTTTTATATCTTTATTTACCTACAATATTACCAAACTGAATTTCTGTAAAAAATTCACCATTTATCAAAAAATACGTAACTCGATTTTTGATATTTTAAAACTTCTAATTTATTGTGAGCATTCTTTAGAATTTTTTTCCCACCCTTACCAAAGAGACATATTTATTTGTGAACCACCGTTCCTAAAACATCATGTAAAGTAGTATTCTTCAAATGAAATATTTTGTTCTCAGTAAAAGTAAGTTTATTCCCCCATAATATTAAAAAAAATACGTTTTCCACCCTAACCGTTTCGCCTTTGTCACTAATCACATTATTTTAGGCACTCACCGTCAATACGGCGTGACATAATATATATAAAAATCAACGTCTTTCATTCAAATTCTGACGATCGCATTAGTAAGTAAGGTCTTAACGAGAAAATTAAATATGTTGTTTGTGTGATCTATCTTTACGATGGTCAAACCAAATGTTGTATTTAGTTGTCAAAATAATAAAACGGAAGGCTGACCGTGACCGATAAAATAATGACCGACTCGCTTATCAATTTTGCTGCCCTTTATGTGGCAATCAATATTCAAAACAACTATATTATGTTAAATTCATTTCATCGAATAATCACTTCACTATACAAGTATGTGTGTGCATCAATGTTAAAATAATAATCAATACCATAAATCAAATTTACTGTAGTATTACCAACATTACTTGACCGCCGCCGAATTTGGAATTAAAATTGTCAGTTTAGAATATTTATTCTCACCAATTGGCATTACGTATATAACAGCGTTTCTCATTCAAAATTTGAAATACCGTGCAACAGATTTATTTTTTGTTGTTTTAAAACTTAAGCATTAATAATAATTATAGCTTTTCAAAATTAACTCATGAAGAAAAGATAGTAAAAACAACCATTTCTAATATCTCAAATGTTAAATTGAAAATATCAATGACAAAACAAAATGAATTTACCATGACTTTAATGCTAAATTTTCTGAACGGTATAAGGAGCCCTTGTTGAAGATTTGCCTATAATTCTGATAGATGCTTAAGTTAAAACTAAAATAATGATCTGAAAAACGGTATGACCAGTATTCTAAAAAACTAGACAAAATACAAAAAAAATATGACAAACCTTCATCTAATATATAAAAATCAATGTGTGTTTGTTCGTATCTTATGTACTGCCATACTGTTCATCCGATTTCGAAAAAACTTTGTCAAGTTATTGCTTGCACTTGTGCGAAGGTTATAGCTATAGTACAATTAACTTACAGTAGGTCTTATTATATATAAATGAATGCCTGTTTGTTTGTTCCGTATGCGTTCATATACTATTCAAACCGATTGCGATGAAACTTTGGTGAGTTGTTGTACCCATGCCCGCGAAGACTCTTGACAAAAAAATTAAGATCTAAAAAAAATAATCAGATAGATACAAACAGCGACATTTCAGTTCGTATGTGCATAATAAGGGGTGTTGTACTGCTGCCACGCACCCTTATGATTCCAACAGATATGCCAGTCGAATGCAGTTTGCAGTTTCCGGTGCGACTCGCATTTTCAATGACCATCAACAAAGCACTGGGACCTGGGACAATCGTTACAAGTGTGTGGACTAAATTTGAAAAATCCATGCTCCTCACATGGACAGCTGTATGTGGACTGCACACGTGTCGGAAAACGTGATTTATTCGTGTGCGCACCAGATGGAAACAAAAAATATTGTGTATCCAAAAGCACTTCAATAAACACAATTAAATCGCAAACACTTTTTTTTGAGTGGCATTGCAACGCATGCCGGGTATTCGCTAGTAATATAATAAAACAACTCACACTAACCATATCGATGGTATCGTTCTATTTTACGGATTTTTGGCGCTCCGGCTTATGAAATCCGAGGAGAGTGGGGTACCGTCTCAAAAACACTTCAAAATTTTATTGAAAAATGAGACGCTACCATTCTTGAGAATGTTGAAAATAACCATGTTCCTGCTGATTTTTAAAGATGAATTGTTTCTTTTGCTGAAGAGTAAAACTTCTAACTGTTCAACTTTAAAGCTGCTTAACGATATTGCATCGGATATCGAGTGGCCACGAATCTACCAGTCGTCCGTGGAGGCGTTTATTGTAGATTGTGACCTAACCAAAAGTGGATTTAACACTTCTTGAACTTAGTTCGCATGCAAAATTTCAGTCACGTGAGACTACTGTGAAATCAGGCGGTCAATTTTAGAGGGCGGTCAAGCCCAGCTAGAATTTGTGTAAGTGATATGACATCACAGAATGTATTTAAAAAAAGTTAAGTACATTATTTATACTTTGGCTTGGTATATTTCTCGGATAAGGAGTAGGTAAAAACAGATTAATCCCATTTTATTTATTTAAAAAATAAGAAATACGTACCATCTCCCTCTCTCAACATAATATTATATTGGTGTCGAATTACAAGGTTTCAATTCGGTTGGTTATCAAAAGAAACATTTATATCGCTAAATATAGATAGAAGGTCGTATTATGATTTTTCTGAATATGCCCATGGGGGCGGCCAATCTAAGTTTGCGTGTAGGAGCGGCACTGCACGAAATTCTGGCATTGGAATTTTACATATCTACTTCGACAGTTTTTTTCGAAGTTATACAGCGTTTTTACGGCAAAGATAATCCACGACATCTCGATTAATATCTCGATACAAAAAATGCTTACGATCCAATCGTACATTCAAATGTGATGACATAGTGCATTTATGATAATAAGACACTTCATATATATATTTCTATAAACAAGTATAAGTAAAACCAAACATAGAAAATCAGGCACTTAGGCACCAATCGAATTCGATTGTATAGGTTTGTACTTATATTAGTTCATTCACTGCTTAACAACACCAAATGACTCGGGGTTCAATTCTATTTGGAATATCTGCAAGTCATTTGTTTTCTCACTTTGTCTGCCATCGACAGCGCAGCGTTAATGTGCTAAAACAAAAGATTCTCGACGATTCTAGTATAAATAGAAGCGAACAAGTGAATAGCCCTGAGAGATAAATATTAAAGTTGTGCCCTTGGAAGAAGGCACCCGCGCACAGCAACCCGAGCCAGGCTAGTATATCCAGTTAGGACTGGGCATGTTTAATATAAGAATAGTAAACTCTTCAAGTGTAACTTCAAGTTTACGCCAGCATAACGATCAATTCTTGGTAAGAATTGAATTCTTGTTAATGATTCGAAGACTACCATTCTCGTAAGGGGTTTTCGCTAAACAAAATCTTTTAGATAGTATTACTTAGCTAGCTTACATGCGGGAAAGGGATATAAAGACTTGGTCTGTACTCACCCTAGCAATAACTTTAGCCAGGAAACTAGGATCCCACTTCGAGGACTCCACATACAGTTTGAGTAGCAAACTAGAGGTAGGAAAAAAAGACTTGTTCAACAAAAATTTTAAACCATTCCATGCTTGCTCAGAAAGCTTGCCGGACATGTTTACGTTCGTGCAATATACATAATATTTTTAATCTAAAAGCAAATAGATTAATATTTTACTGTCATCACAATAGCTAAATATTTAGAAAAAATAAAACAAAATTCATTTGTACTACTTCCACATATTTATAATGATCAGGACCGGTTTCGTTCATCACGAGCATTATCAACTGATCAGTTGATAATGCTCTTGATGAGCGAAACCGGTCCTGATCATTATAGATATGTGGAAGTAGTACAAATGAATTGTGTTTTATTTCTTAAAATATAATGTCTTTCCACCAACAATTGACAGTTACACCTTAAAAAAGACAATAGCTAAACTTCATTGTTTTCTGATAAAGCCTGTTTCCATCATAACCTTAAAACAGCTTAATGACAGCGGACTCATCTTTGAGTCCTTAAAGAACTTTGGCTACTGTCCGTGGACTCATATATGAGTTCTACCTTATACATTTCATTCTATTGAAAAAGTACAGGGTTATAATCGAGTTTGATTTCAATTGTCAACGAGAGATGGTGGTATACACATCAACGCATTATTTAACAAAAATTAAACTATTATTTTTTCTAAATAGTTTTGTAAAACTACCCCTAGATAGTACACGTTTACTTTTTTCTCACTCTAGTAGTATGGGTTTTGATTATTTACACATTGCGTAGTGATTTATTGAATGGGCCATATGGCATTTTTTATGGTGCTCGAGTCATTATGATAACCTTTTCCTTTCCCGGGGTGACCTGTAACACCTGAAAGATTTTACATATTAAAAAAAGACATTTTAGTAGATTTAAGTTTTTTTTCACTACACCACATAAGTATGCAACCCACAGATATAGAACCCCTGCTCAAATGGCATTGATTTATGCGGCGAAGTATCTGGAAAACATCAAATTTGGTTAAGATATGTCAATTGGTTTACAAATTATAGTGAAATTACCGTTTTACACGCCAGGTGAAATTCAATAAAAAAACATACGGCCAATAAGCTGTTACAGTGTGTGGGAGGCAGAGAACAAAAGCGATAGCATCACAAAAATTCACAAAAACAAAAAAAAATATTTACATACAAATGCATAAAGCCGTATTCAGTCGAACAGTTCTTGCATCTTGCGTCTCATGTGACCGACGCCTAGAAGTTTAAAAAAAAAGAATTATGTGGTTTTGGTTTCGGCCACGTAAATAAATACTGTTATATATTATTCATTTTTAAACATTATTTAGCGTTGCAAAATAAACATTTGTATTTTATATGGTGTGTTTATTTTTAATACTATTATTTCTTGAATTGAAATCATGCTAATGAAACATCTATGTATTACCATGAACTTTGAATGTAAAAATTCTTAAATACACAAACAAATCTACAGTGAATATATTTCTTGGCGTACGGCGAAGGATAAAGCGATTGGATTATAATCATTAAATTTCATATCCGAAGTATGTAAATAATAAGTGTACACTTATTTGCATAGTAATAATATTAGTATTTGTCATTTTGACATTATTTATTACTATTGTGTGCCTGCGGACTATCTCAAATAAAATTTAATTCATGTTTAAGTTCAAGATGCGGTCACATTAATGCAGTCAAGTCATCTAAAATAATATGATACAGCGTTTTAAAAAATTAAAGAAAAATAGAAAACTTTACTGCTATTCATTCATGATAATCGAAACAAAAAGATTCTCTGATTTTTATGACATACCATTAGGGCTTCCAATCAGGGGATCCGGGATCCTGAAATACCGGAATCCCGCTCAATTATTCAATACCGTTATCCCGGTATTGATGTTCAGACAGCCCGGATTTTGGGATTCACTGTAAATGCTAAAAAATAATTCCTATATCAAATTCATACTTTAGGATTAACTACAACGTGTACCTCGGTTTGTTCATGTATATAGTTTTTTTTATAATACCTACAAAATTAATATAAATTTATTGTAGTCTCCCTCTTTCTCACATTTAAAAACAGCCGTCCCAAACCAATATGAAATAGAGGACAAATTAGGACAGCTTCTTAAATGAATGGAGGACAATATTTTAGAGGCAAATTGAAGGACATGTCCTCATTTTGGATACCATTTGGTAAAATCTACCTTTAATGCAAAAAACAAAATATTTTTTTTTTTTAATATTTTAAAAACATTTTAAAAACGTTTTTTTAAATACTTTTTTCTTTTTTGTAAACCTCCATTGCAAATAATGGACACAAATTAATTTATAGATGTCCAATTTTAGGCATGTAATTACACTTAATGGCTAATACCGGGATTGAGAAATTCTGAATTCAGAAATCCCGGGATCGTAAAAAGGGTCCGGGATTGGATGCCCTATTTACGATATACGCATTTTTATAATGTATTAATAAATAAATCTTATATGACATAGCATTAACTACAAATTTGAATTGTTGAAATTTTCTACATTTCCATGTATTTCGTCATTAGCGACCCGGGTTTCGGCATCTTCAGCACTTCTATGTGGGGAAAACCACATGCGCATTAGCTATAAGAGTATCAGAACATTTAGCTGCTTTTAAATTTAAAAAAGATACATCAACATTTGCAAACTATTTGATACCTCCGGACCATAGTTCAATCTAGATGAAGTAGCTAAAATGTAGCATTTAAACATGGGGGATTATAAATTATTTTATCAGGAAATTTTTGAAATCAATAGAGCCCAGCTAAATTCCTTACCAATTTGGAACGAACAATTCCAAATTCCTTCACTTGACTTAACACACATTTTTTGCGGATATTTAAACATTATACATATATTGTTGTTGTAGAAATTTTTTTTCTTCAACTACTGCTTCCAATATATAGCATATGTACTACTAAGAGGCCGTCCATATATAACTGGGGGACTGATATAGTGACGAAAGGGGAAGGATCCGAGGAAATGTGACCTCACAAAGTAAACAAAAAATATAAAAGTAAATTTTATATTTCATGGTGTTTACAGCTTTTAAATTTTATGATGATTAGTGTATGTATTTTTTTATATTTTGAAAGATTTATGAATATTATTTTATCTAATTTTACTTCCTCTTCAAATTTATTTATGCATTTCACCTGGCATTTAAAATATCACTTTTACTTCTGTCATTTATAGTTTCATCGTGATCAACAATATGTATATCGTCGATTGAGGATTTAAGGATTAATATAAAAAAAACTGTTTTAAAACGTTTAAGAGGGGGGTGTCAAAAATGTGACGTAATGTAGACAGGGATGTAAAAGGTTATGTGACTAAATATGTTGATGGGGGAGAGAGGTTAAAAATAGCCATAATCGTGTGACGTCATATACGGACTGACTCTAATTTAACACTTCAATAGAATTCGTTTTTAACAAGGAATGGTTGTAATTCATTCGTTCGAATTCTCTATTTTTTGAAAACTAAACCACTAGTACTCAGCTAATGGCTCTCGCTACTCCCCGTTTTAGAAGGTTATGGGCGAGAAGAAATGTAAACATCACAGACATCCATACTCTTAAACACAAATCCATAAATCGATTGAAATATTAACGTATGAAGGTGCCCACCGAATAGAATGAACCGGTCGTCCTTTCAAAGTTTTCAGTGATATAATTGAATAGTTATGGGAAAAGCTAACTGATTTAAATTGAAAATCATTTATTTTTCTTTTGTTTCGATCACACGAATGAACTCGACGTGTGCTCGAATGCCTGAAAATACCGAAAGGCGAAACCCGGATCGTTAGTGACGAAATACATGGAAATGTACAAAATCCCAACAATTCAAATTTGATATTGAAATTTCATCAAGCACCGTCAGTCGATATCTTTAATTATTAAATTCTATTTAATGTAAGTAAAAGGAGCCAATTATTCGTTAGCATAATATATTGTGAATTATCTGATTGTCAAATAAATTTATTGTAAGCAACTGACAATGTTGCACTTTCCCTACAACACACGACCATTTTAAACAAAAATTATTAAAGCACGCAATAAATAGCGACATTGGACAAATTATGCTATGAAGTATGATTTTTTCAACATGTCTACCGGCAAATATTTTTAGCATAATTATAGGCAAGTAGTTTTAATAAGTGTTATTTTGAAATATGGTTAAATACAGTCAATTATCCCAACATTTTTCTCATTACCAGTTTAACGAAGGACTTTCAAAAGTAATATGTAATTAGTTGCAATATTAGTACTATTTACAATATTTCATCATAGTGATCAATGTATAATGCAGTTAGTTATCCTTATTACAATTCTACTTTTTATAACAACTGCCTGACTGATCTTGTAGCCTGCAACTCAGTGGTCAACACTCTTGGGAATTCTTCATACTGAGTTACATTGATTTTGTCCTTAAGCATGGATGTCTGTCAAATTTTAAATCTTTTTCACCTAACTGATATCCCATCGCTAAAACGGAATAGAGTGAGAGCAATTTGCTACCTGCTAATCCTTTTCTAACCCCATCTTTCTTCAATAACTCTCTCCGAACAGATAGGTTGAGAGACTGATAAACAAAAAGTTCACTTGAAACATCTAATGTACAAGACGAGCTTGTAAGAGTTATACTTCCCTTATAATTAAAATTATAGCTAACGGGAAAAGACATATTTTGATAAATAAAACATAAACAGTTATTTCCACTACAGTTTTTTTTCATCTATAATAATGATCTTTATATAAAGTTAACATAAAGTAATTTATTGTCCTTGTCTTCTATGTTTTAAATCACAGTGTACGTTTCATTGTTCAACATACGACATTTACCCGTAACCCCGCACTCGTAAGTTGATCGCACAAACAGATAAAATGCATAAGAGTGTTTTATGCGAACAATCTGTGACTAATCTAACTCAAAAAAACGAACAGTAATTATAATTCAGTATATTTCCTAGACATGATGATAATAAGTTTTTTTATATTATATATTTACCAAGTCAGTTCGAGTTGATCCGTTTACTTGAATGCCTGAAGTTGCCGAAAGGCGAAACCCGGGGCGTTAGTGACAAAACTTATGGAAATGTACAAAATTTGAAATAGAAATTACACCAAGCATCCTCATTTGATATCTTAACACGAAAAGCTTTTATTAAAACGGTTCAAATATTTTATTATATTCTGATAATATTATTATTTCATCTCCATCGTATTAAACTATGAATTGATTTAGCAGACGAGAGGTCAATTGCATTCAAGGGCTTATATTTAACATTCGGAGGGCATAGCAAACAGATAATAATTCAACAAAACAAAGTTTGCTTCTTGACATTGCAAAGAATCGTCCAAGGTTTGGTAATTCGAGGTTTTAGCCTTAACAATTATTAGGATAATACGTATTTATTTTGATATTATTTGGAATAGTACATGAATTAAACTGTGAACAGTGAATTAATTGCATTTCTTAAATACCGTATTATAGTTACCACAGCTAGTAATGACTACACAAAGATTATAGGAACATGAAACTTGAGCTTCTTTGACGCTAGCTAGTAATAAAATACATTTTTTAATCGAGGTCCTGAAAATGTAACACTATAAATATTGCTAGCAGATGACGCTATATAACATGGATATTGTCCAATTTATTAGATATCTACTAAATATCAGACTATAATTGTTTAATAAACATGAAATTAAAATTGATAACTTTGTTATTCCACTGGTTGTTTCGCATCTAGTAACAAGATCAGTGGAATAACAAGAATTAATCAAAAAACTTTATTTTACTCTATGTTTTATTAGTCAAAAAAAATTAAATCATTTTATTTCAAATTTTCAATCAGGCTCGACGTTATTATATATTTTAGGTATCCATATTAATTGTTTCCATAACAAGTATTTGAGATATTTAGCTGTTGGACCAATACCTAATATTTATGTAATAGTTTTAACAAGAAAAGTAATGGCTTCTGAATATCGACAATTTATATTTAGTCAGATTCAGCAAAAATGTTTTTCTGTAAGCATATAAAAGATAGCTTTTTTCAAAGTTTATAAAGATGTTTAATAATTGATTGTACAATCAAAAATACGATATTTATCAGACATACAAGGTTTCATTTTTTCGTTATTTAGATTCATCGATTATACATATTTGAATTCATTCTCAAACTGATTTTATTTGTTTTATCGTTCAAAAGCCATTACGTAATGATTATGTTGGCATATGCACCCCAATTCCTAGTGCAAATGTTATTCCACTTTCCACTGCAATTGCTATTTTAGATACATTGATCCATACGTGGATATAGTATGCGGCTCTCGCCATCCAAGGGCAAGAGTCGTTAGAAGGGCCGCGCTGCAAAATTTTCTCAAAAACCAGTTTGGTAGTTCATTTTCATGTACGCAAGGCCACTCGAAACTGGGCTGCATGGTGTCGGATTCTAGCACACCTAGCAAATATAGTTTTTCTACCATTCTGAGTATTGGACAATGATAATTAACTTATCATTTAATTCTGCGCATGACTCGAAATGGACCGTAGCGGACCGGCGCTCCGTGTCATAAAAAATCTTGTGGTCTGATTAATAAATTATTAAGAAAATAATAAAAATCGAAACGTAGTCGAGTATACTTTAATCTTTGTTTCTGGAGCTTTCCGGTATGAACAAATATACATTTCGAGGACTGTTTGATAACCGTTTAAATATTAAACTACCAATTTTACCATTATAAAGATCGAAATTTGACTTGAATTGTTTTTAAATGTCACTATAAAATGTCGGCGTCCGTGGCGCAGTTGGTAGCGTCGCTGGCTACGGTTACGGATGTCTCGGGTTCAATTCCCGGTGCGGACGGTTTTCATAGATTGATCCTTCAATCGATTTATGGATTTCTGTTCGTAGTCTGAGTCCTCCCTCCCACCAATCCCATTCTCGCCGGGCGTAACGAGAGCGATTAGCTAACCACTAGTCCTGTCATAGCTCTATCATTCTATCCCTACTCTCTTCGAAAAAGAGATGTTGAGCAACTGAGTAACAAGCAGTTCTCATAGGTAAAATTTTGTTAAGATACCTCCATTAGGAGACCATATGCTCCACATTGGGAGCGGGCATGGAAAAATAAATAAAATTAAAATTTCTTTCTGATCATTTCCGTTTCCGTTCGAGCATTAGTTAAATAGTGATTTATTTTCGAAGGCTGGTTGTCAACAAAATCAATTGAATTCTCTTGGAAAAAAACGATTTTCAAAGCACCAAATTTTCGATGTATAAATAGATTCACTGATCTGTATCATCGAATAAGCCATTTAATAATAGTAAACTATATTTAATATTTTTTTATTTATTACTATATATTTATTCTTATAAGAGTTGATTAAGTAGTTGCCATTTATGTATCACACAAAGTCCCAAAGGGGTGGAATTAAAGTGAATCTTATACTTTATTACCAAGTGGGAGTGCACTTGTCAGCATTCGCCTAATACGCTTGATGCAACCGGTGTGCAGACAAAGAGAGAGCATGTGTGTGAGATGGACAGATAAATCAAGACAAACATAGTTATAGTAATAATAAGATGATTTGGAATGGTGGGAAAGGAATAACGAAATCAACAATACATTAACCATTAACATATTTTTTAGTCAATAAAATATTTCTGGATGAGATGACTCCAAGCTATTTTTCATGAAATTCTTTGTATTTTAAGTTTTTTTTTGTACTATGTCCACCACCAGTATAGAGTATATGGACTCCTAATGGAGATCTCTTAATAGAAGTTTTTTTAAAAGAACTGCTTGTTACTCAGTTGCTCAACTTCTATTTTTCGAAGAGAGTAGGGATAGAAGGATAGAAGGATAGAGCTAGGACAAGACTAGATACCGCTCTTGGTACCGTTTTTTAAGATTGGATGGGTATTGGGGAATTATTTTAAGCTGGTGTAAAAAAGAAACGTCAAACATGACATAAAACGCCTTTAATTTTATTATTTCAATTTACAATTTTCTGATGGCAAGTATAATGAATTAATACAGTAAGAATCATCTAAATGTCTGTAGAGAATATTTACCTCAATACCAATCTATATACATAAAAATGAATGTCTGTTGTTGGTTTGTTGGTTTGTCCGGATCTTATAGGCTCCTAAACTACTCAACCGACCGCGACGAAACTTTCAGGAAGGACTTATTGTGATCATGCCGGGAAATATTATATAAAATAAATGTTTGTTTGTTCTTTACGCGTTCCTTTACCATTCATACGATTTCGATGAAACTTCGGTGAGTTGTTGTGCACACACCCGTGAAGGGTTCTGAATAAAAAAAATTGAAAATCTAAAATTGGAAAAAAGAATCAAATACGTACAAACAGCGACATCTAGGAAAAATCTTCTGATTTATTCGTGTACGCACTAGACGAAAAACAAAAATATTGTGTTATAACAAGTGTGATATTGAAACTCGGGTTCGGGTCGGGCCAGACCTGAAGATGATGGGCTCGAACCGGGCAAGTGAAATTTATGAAATTTCGGCCTGTGCAGACCTCTAATCCAAAAGCAGTTCAATAAACAGAATTAAAACACAAACCCTTTCTTTCTTTGAGTGGCATTGCAACGCATGCCGGGTACTCACTAGTACTAAATAAAACGCCAAGAAAAACTTTGGGCCCAGCGAACGCATCCATATTGCAACCGCATGCATATATTATTATGAATTCCACTGAGACGAAATCTATACTTACCTACTCGCTGTATCTAAATATAATTGAAGATATAGCCATCATTTCAATGGGACAATGGTATTAAAATTATTGTTAAGTTATCCTCGTTAAAATCATTAAGCTACGTTACGTCAAGAAGGTTAGGACACTCATTATTGCACAAAATGTGGTTAATAAATAATTATTAACATTGACAATCAGAGATGTGTAAATAACATCATTAGGTCAATGATTTATTGATACCAGTTTCTTGGTACTCAATGTAGATTCAATAGTTTTATGTATAAAATTATTATACCAACAATTAAATTAGTGGTATAATATTTTCAATAATTCCTGTCAGTGGTGTAGTCATAAACTTTGCAGTAACGCACTCCGCACTCTGTGTGCGGTATCGTATACCCTATAACAGTGGTCGCCAGCCTTTCAAACCTCGCTGACCACTAAGTTTGCAATTTTGAATCTCGCCGAGAACATGGTTTTTTTTAACGGTACAATCGTATAGAAAATAACAATCATAAAACCTGTATTTTGTATTATGGAATGGAAATAATACTTGTTTAGTTATAACAAATATATTAGTGTGATAATAGTGTGTAAGCAATAACGCCACTGTCCACTATAAGTCGCAAATGGCATATGAATTCACAAATATTCTTCATATTCTTGTGTATGTTGTGTATACGACTTAACAAATCAAATGCAATAACCCCAGAAGACCCATTTAAAATGAATTCATAAATTTGAGTTTTCATGCAAACTCACCACTGTTCATTACAAAATCATTAAATTTAGTCACTTGGATCATATCAAGATATTTTATAAAAATTCACTTAAAGTTCACAAATAAAGTAAAAGAATTACCACAGTATCGGTTGTATTTGATTTCTCACTATATTTATGGCTTTGAAGGACAATGGCATTTTTGCTTTTACACAGTTCATTTGCTGTATGTTTGAAATAAGTTTATGGATTCTTAGCTCCAGTGATATTACTGGAACAATGCAGACCGGCGGTCGGTGACCGCTGGCCAATAACATTTATACCTCGTATTGTACTTTAACATTTAATATATTAATTTAAACACATGGAAGAGGGACTTTTTTCCTGTACGGTTTTTTTCCGTTCACCATTATCTTATATATATTAATATTATTCTATTTTATATTTCTAGGGAAATCTTCAATTTTAAAGAGTGTATCAGGATTCTTTCGTTCAGGAGAATTAACAGCAATTCTGGGACCTTCTGGCGCTGGCAAAAGTTCGTTAATGAACATTTTAGTTGGATATACGTAAGCATATTATTTTATTTATTTGTTTACATGGTTAAAATTATATAATTTAATATAATTTTACGACCAATCTTTTAATATAATAATCCCAAAATAATGAACACAAACACCCATAAGTGACAGTCAGTGTTCTTTTAATATATTGTAACATGTTAAAATATTTAATTCTAATAATTCTCATATTAATATGAAATAAGTAATTTAAAGTAATTTAAAAACTGGAATGGAATGTCAAATTGTTTACTGCCATCTAGTGTTCAAAAAAATAAAATCTAGATCAAATATGGTTTGATTCCTAAATATCGGAATAGTTTTTAAGTAATCTGCAAAAACTCTTTTCTTCATCCAATTAACAGATCTATGGGAGTGTCAGGAAATGTATTAGTGAATGGACGTCCTCGAGAAATGGGACTCTATCACAAGCTATCCAGTTATATCATGCAGGATGATATGATGCAGCCACGTTTAACAGTGCAAGAAGCAATGGAAATTGCAGCCCATTTGAAACTTGGAAACGAATTAGGAAAACTTGAAAAGCTTTTAGTAGTATGTATAAGATAAATAAGTAATAATTTAAAGAAACATGAAAATAACTATTGTTAAAAAAATATTCAATTAACTGTATTTAATCATGTATCAGTACACAGTCAAACATTGGATTACATTAGAGTAAATTGACCTGTGAATGCTTTGGAAGACAAACAAAAATTTCTAATAAATTTTGACTCGATCAACAAGTTAGAGTAGGTACATAGTTATGGCTGTCAGATTTATTGACATCCAAACCGGGACATTTAATTTAAATTGTCTCCCCTCCCCTAATATACTTTCCGATTTCGTATTTGATGATTTGCTTGCTGGACTGTTTTCACACTTTTTTTATTTTCGACACATTATTGAAATTTTACAAATGATTTGGTCGCTTATTTTATGGTCAAATAAATAATAATAAGTTATGAGATATAAACAAGAATTACAATATTATGAGAATGATAATGAGTACACTTATACGAATTAAATTTTAATTCCTTCCTTATATAAATGAGTATTCTTGTAGTTTGTAGGAAGTAAAAGAAAATTGTTCCCACGTTTTAAAGTAACTGTTGATGACGAATTTTGTTTCATTTTTGCATTTTTTCAACTTCGTAACTGCGGGGACTCTATTTGTGAGCAATGCGAGTTTATCTAAAACCGATTTTTAGCTTTACCGAAAGCTCTCGTCTGGACGCTGGGACAAGAGGCTCGAAACCCCGAATATCGGGATGTCTAGCAGCCCTATACATAGTGCGCATTAATATCGCTTATGGTTGCTTATTGTTTATGATGTTTATCACAAAGGCAGAAACGCAAGCGTCATTGGATATACGACTCCTTTGCGAGCTTGAGGCGGCATGGCGTAGCTCGAAAATAGCAATCGTTCTCCGCCAACGGGGATGTCCTACGTGAGAGGTAACGAAAACATGCGGTGTGCCGATACGGTGGCAAGTGCGTCAAACGTCGCCTCGCCGTCACGCCGCCTTACACTCGCAAAACTTTGTCCACCCAAGACACGGAGTAATACACGGTGTGACACCGCCCCGTACTTATGGGGCGGACAGGGTCTTCAAAACCAATCTGCAGACTCTTTCTATTAATGCAAAGTTAAAATGTAATACCCCTCTTGAGGCGCTCAAGAGTAGTTCGTCATATTTGTTTGGTTGCCGCTGTTTGTTTACAGTTGGAAGTGAACAAAAAGCGTGCGCTGTTTAAAAAAAGAAGGAGTCGCTTCTCGACCTTTCCCGCTGGGAGCCGTCGGCCGACGAAGCGGCGATTTAGTCCACCGTCTTCAAGAAAATTATAGAAACTAATTGCAATAAACGAGAAAGAGTATATGGAATACGACCGGGTTTTAATGGGAGACGAAGGAACGTGTGACTCATCCTTTGTTTTGTCCTGTCCCCAGAAGCGTGCTGTGAAGTTCGTTGACTCACCGCGCCCCGCTTCTCCCCGCTCTCCACCTTCCTCCCTCGAGCGGCGAGACAGATGTTCGTTGTGTTTCTTTCCTACTCTCTCAGGTGTTACTCATTAAAGTTAAGAAAGAAACAGAGAGGAAAAGATATTAATTACAGTGAGCCAACAGAAAGCAGTGATTCCATGTGTGACAGTGAAAATAGTCCTAAACAATAACCTTCCGCATCATCTATTCCCTTCTCTTGTCACCTCAAACGAGCCACAATTAAATTACTTTATAATAAAATTGAACAATAAAAGTACAAAAACTTATTTGCATTAAATATTTTTGTACAAATATTTTTTAGTTGTGGAACGAATCGAGTTTCCAATATTTCTGATACGCTTTGATTTTCGGATGATTTAAATTAAGTACGTTTCTATAACGAGTTATGCTTTCAACCCGAAGTTCTAGTGTATACTTATATACAGTATATGGTGATAGTAATAGACATGTATTACACAAGCATTGACACAGTCTTGATCTAGAATTTCTTGTTCAGCTTGATGAATGACCGGAATTTCCCCAGAAAAGATATTCACAGTGTATCTTTGTACAATGCATTCTGTAGTTTAAATTTCATGTATTGCGTACCTACACTCTTTTGGTTATATTTAGTAAAACGTTGTAATAAAATGTTTTGTCAATTAATATAATATTCAAATACAGGTTGAAGAAGTAATCAGTACTCTAGGCCTTGCTGTATGTCGAAACACTCGAACAGAATTTTTGTCAGGTGGCCAGAGAAAACGGCTGGCTGTTGCTTTGGAACTTGTCAATAATCCTCCCATTATCTGCTTGGATGAACCGACTACGTAAGTATATTAAATAGTATTGTGTTAATTTAATGACATAAATATTTGTGAAAACAATCAAATTGGCATTAAGAAAGTAAATTATCACAGTGGATTGCTCCTTTCTCAGTTCTTCAAGAATTATAGGATTTAATTTATAGCTATTTCGGCTTCACGCCATCGTTAGAACTATGTTTGAACAGATTTTACTTTATCTATCGATAAATAACATAAGCACGTAAGTCCACCACAAACTATTTTTAAGATTTTGATGGCAATGATGGCTATGTAAACAAGGGAATATTTCAGAACAATCAACCAAAAGTCTATTTTTTTCGTGTCAAGTGCCGTGGTCCATATTAGGGATGTGCAATTCTCCAAGAAAGGTCGATTTTTTAATCGATCTAGATTCTAGATTGTTACGTATAAAATCGATTCAGCAAATAATCGGAACATAAAATCATGATTCTCCGAAAATCCCTTTATAAAAACTAGTTCAAAAATTAATAAAAAAAATGCATAGAAAACTTTAATGTTTAATCTGATAGTTACTGTAACATTAAATCTTATTTTTTAATCAAAACGAAATGCTTGTATTATTTACATAAACTAGTCTTCTTTTTGCAGCGAATGCAGAAATAACATTTTATTAAGGCCATCAGGTAGAATTCTATTTCGGCTTTGTTGCATGATGTACAGAAAAGAGTCTCTTCGATGGAACTGGTGTTCCCATCACACATAAATAGTTTCCAAATTCAGGTTATCAATATCTCGGAGAGTACATTACCTGTATACCCACACATTTACGTAATTCTTCTCGCATTTAGGACTTCAAAATCATTTTTACCAAAACCTTGTTTGTCGTTCACTTTGTTCAATGGTTCAAACCAAATAGCAATGATACAAACCATAATTATACATTATAGCTTCAAGCGATAGCGAGCCAACCTTTGAGCTTTGAGTAAAATGTTTGCTCCCAAACTTTCTTATTTATTTTGAATACTTTCCGGCATATTTAAAAAATCGATCTTTGTACTCCAAGAAAAATAATTGATTCAAAACGATTTAATCGTTGCTTTAAATATCGATCTATGATTTTATGTGAACAAATGATCGATTTTCCTAAAGATCAAATAAAATCGCACATACTTAGTCCATAACGAAACTCCAAAAATTTGTTTATTTATTGAAAAGTATTTAAGTATTGAAAAAACAAAATCTAAGCTTTTTAACAATGATTTTTGTACTTTTACAGTGGGTAAGACACTTTCTGCGATATTTAAACATTTTTTTATTTTAGGTCAAGAAAAACCGTTTTAAAGTAAAAATGATTTTTATCCAAAATTGTGTTAGTGCAACTCAGACGCGTATGAAATTTATCGCCTCATATAATAAATTGAAAGTCATGTAACTAAGTAAGTAATATGATATGGTGTCTGTCTCTTCTGAGCTAGTATAAGGTAATATAGATACATTACAATCTATGGAAACAGTTCTGACAACGATGAAAAGCCAAAATAGCTATCAACTAAGTCCTATAATTCATTCAGAACTAAATACTTTGATATTTTTACCTTTTTATAAATAATGCCTAGATATAATACTCTAGAGCAGAGCAGAATGTTCATACTTTAAATAAGTATAGTGGAACTCTCATTTATCGTTTTTTACGGGCCCCTTAAAAAATATAATGAATGTGGGATTATTTAACTTTGATCTTATTTGTTAGGACCAAAATCACCATAAAACTACCAAATGATGAATGCGAGAATGACTGATTGAGGATTACCCTCTATTAATTAAATATAACATTACTTTACAGGGGGCTGGATATTGTCGCAATCCAGCAATGTATATCATTACTAAAAATTTTGGCCAACCATGGAAGAACTATTATCTGCACTATACATCAACCGTCAGCGTCTGTATTTTCATTGTTCGATAACGCGTATTTTATTGCTAAAGGCAGATGTGTTTATCAAGGGCCAACAAAAAATCTCATTCCATTTATGAGCAACTTAGGATTTGACTGTCCGACTACTCATAATCCTGCAGATTTCATTTTGGAAACATTGCAAATAGATAGTGCAAATATACTGAAAATGTCCAATTTGATTCAAAATGGAAAACATATGAGTTTTTCTTCTCAAAAAGAAAAAAATTGTTTAATAGAGAAGAGAAAATTATCAAGACAGTTAAATATACATGAAGAAATATCTGTTGCAACTAAAATCGGTACTGAATTTTCTACAACATTTTGGATGCAATTTAACATACTTCTGAGAAGGATGTTCTTGCAAAGGATTCGCAACTCTGTAAGTATATCATTCAGTAATAATTACTTATTGTCAATTAATTAACTATTATGCATTTATTTTATGACTGAATAAACTTACTAAGTAATATTTGACACAACTACACTGAAGGTAATATTGACAAGACAAATTTACATGAATAATGAATTTAAAACTATTCTCCGTGAATCAAATATAATATACAAAACTAATCGCTACAATTAGAATAGTATGTAGATCAGAGTAGAGCCACTTTTAAGAATATTTTGTTGTGAAGTTAAGTCAATGTCAATTATTTTTTAATTATTTTTTTGATCAGGCTCTCGTTTCTTTTCGAAGAGAATAGAGGTCGAAGAATAGGGCTAGGACAGAACTAGTAGTTAGCTGATTGCTCCCGCATATTTGTATGTCACGTTTTTAAGATCGAATATGTGAGAGGGAATTTCATACATCACAGACATCCATGCCTTCGAAGAGAAATCCATAAATCGATTTATGAGACTGTTCATACCGGGACTCGACCTCATGAGCTTTGCAACTCTGAAGCCAACAACGTTGATAATTCAACCACAAACCCAAAATTTCATTCGTTTGCGTACTTAATTTACCACCAAATGCTCCTGTAAAAACTAGAAATACTGTATAATGTGTATGAGGAATTATTGAAAATTTCTGCAGGACCTGATTATACCTGGTAACAGTAATGGCGTGCACAGATGCAAGAGACTCACATATGATTCTAGATACAGTGAATGAACTACCCAGGAATAATCTTCACCAAAATATAATACATTGTGTGTCTTAAAGGCAACCTTTGTTGACACAAGAGTTAAAGTCTCATTGGCCACCAATATTAGTAAGAAGGATGCAAACAGTGGGGAATATTTTGGTATCATGAATAATTTTTTTTTCTGGACCACTTCAGGCCATCCACTGTGCTGATCTAGTCAAAAAGTGATAGACCTGCCAGTGCCACTGTAGTATAGTGTGTGACTCTGGTGTGTTGTGTGCAGTATATGAAATATTGTCTTAATCAGCGTAATATAAATATTTTATTTATATTTTAGACATCGTTATGGATTCAATTAGCACATCATCTTGCATCTGGATTTCTTCTAGGAGGAATATTTTTCGGTATAGGCAATAATGGAATGTTACCTATTGCAAACTTTAAATATTGTATAAGTGTACTAGTATTTTTTATGTACACCTATGTTGTAATACCTATCCTCATATGTAAGTAAAGCAACTGTCAATATTTTGTATTAAGTCATATATTTTATAATTAATTTGCAACACTCTGTAATTAATTGTCATTTTAATGTTATACCAATACATTCTTCAATCTCAAAAAAATAAAGTCATATCGTAATATTTCAAATACAATAAATATTTGATTTCCAAAGCCTATAAATAAACACTGACATTTTCCACAGATCCTACTGAATTAAAACTTCTTGAAAGAGAATACTTCAATAGATGGTATGGACTTAAAGCCTACTACGCTGCATTAACGATATCTAGCTTACCAACTATTGTAAGAACTATTGTTACTTTTATGTATTATTAATAAGTAGTATGCATTTCCACCTAGAATTGACAGTTGAGACCTAAAAGTGATTATAAGTATCGAAGAAACTAAATGATGACTTGAGAAAAAATGATCCCTATCGATTTTGATGAAGCTAATAATGCCACCAAGCTCAAACCTTGGCGAATCACTCTTAGTAATAATTAATCGAAAAAACCTTTCTGTGGAATTGACTGCTTAATAATCACAAATAAAATCAATCAAATCAAGTCATATTACTAAGTTAACAAGTGAATCATAAAAGCATTTACATCATCCTGCTTTTTTTTGTGTGTGTGCTAACATAAAGTCTAATTAATAACACGGGAACATTTTATGCATTCAACTCTTTAAAATAATTGTAATACATAGTTAATGGTGAAGTAATTGCATAAAATTATATGAAAGATCTTTTCTATATATCTTTAAGACAAATAACCATTCTAGTATGTAGAATCTACAATGAGAGTAAATAAAATCTCATTTTTTCTGAGATTGATTTACTTCATAATGTGATCATTCATTTTCCTTACATCAATTTATTATTGTTAACTTATTAAATTGATGTTGCATCACGCATAATTATTTTAGTATAAATAATGAAAATGAATATTGAAGAAGCAAACTGATCAATGAATTTGAATAATTCCTTCATTTATAGCCTCAATTAATGAGACAATTCTCAACTATCAAGATGCCACATTTATCTACTAATGTTTTCATTTTAGATTACTCTTGGAATGATATTTATGGCAATAACATACATTATGTCTGGACAAGTTCTAGAATGGGATCGATTCTTGCTGTTTAGCTTTGCTGGACTATTAACTGGACTTTGCTCTGAAGGGTTCGGTCTTGCTGTTGGATCAATGTTTAGTGCAACTGTGAGACATTCTGCTTATGATATATTTTTTCCCCATTTACACAAATTTTTCATATGCTTACACAATTGTCGATTCTTAAACATAATTATTATATATATTTTTTACTGGCTGTTTTGACCCGACACTTTCCTTTGGATATCTTAATGCCTTCGGGAATTCAAATTGAAGATTGAGAGTGAAATTGAAGTTCATTGATCGCCCTCAGTCAAAATTTATTGCGAATAAAGAATTTTATATCTTCGAATCAGGTATGTGCTGTGAATCTTTCTCTCTCTCACTTAATCAGATTGATGTTTATTGAATAGCATTAATGAGATATAATGGCATGCTGGTGTTTGCTCTTTCATCCTACTTGCTTATACGCAAGTGAGGCCGTGTGGTAGAGATTAAGAAACTTTCATCGCACGCCATAACCGTGAATCCTTGAAAATGAATACTTCTAGCTATTTCATTTGATACATTATTCTTTCTTTTTATTAAACACTCACTTTAAAATGATAGATCACGGATCATCAGGTAAAAACTTTCGATTGTTTTATAAAAACGTAAATATCATTGATTTTTTTCTTTCAGAGTGGATCCATTGTTGGCCCTGCAATCGTGGCTCCATCGCTAGCATTATCTGTCTACGGGATAGGATTTGGCCCATACATTGAAACATCGATGATTGTATTAATGAGGTTATCATATCTGAGATATGGAGTCGCAGGTCTAGCAATTGCTTTATATAACAAACGAGAAAACATGGATTGCACACTGCCTTACTGCCATTACAGTGATCCAGAAATTTTGCTCCGTGATTTAGGAATGCAAAACTGTAGTTTTATTCCAGAAATGCTGGGTTTGCTTGCATTTACAATATTTTATAGATTCATGGCATACATAAGCTTACGATATAGGTTACAAAATGACTTTTCAAACAGAATCATTACTTTTGTTTCAAAAATCCTTAGGCGCAAATAGGTTAAAATTAGGTTTTTTTTTTTTATTGTAAGGAAAAATAAAAAAAATATGTTTTGAAAAAGTTGTTTCCTTATTGACAGAATGATAACATGACTCCCAATGAAATAAGAACACTTAAAATAAATTTTCTGTTAATAAAACTGGAATTGAATGGATTGGAGAAAGCTATACCTGAGAGTAACAATGTAATTGAACCTTTCAATACCTCATCACCAATCAACGATTTTTTACTACATGTATTTTATTATATTGGACAAAATAAATTATTGACTTAAGACAAAGGCAGTGACCAATACATATATATATTATTATAACAGTGATGTAGCATCCATGTCTTTCACCTTATTAATGGTGAGCTATTGTCTATGAAATTAGGTTTTTTTGAATATATTAATTATTTTCATAAATAAAAATCAGTTTTTTATGTCATTGGTAAATCTGATAAGATAGCAACAATTTTTGGAACTTTAGAATGCATAGAAAAAACACTTCATAAAATAATTCATTATTTTCTTCAAACACTTATCTAGAATCTTTGACTTCCAAATTGGGCTTAGTTCTCTATTCATTTCATCTGTGGGTATGTGGTTCTCTCTTGATGTTGACTACAAATGAGGAAAGGAGTAGAATTGATTTTCACACTCTATTTTTTTTTGTTCATTTCATACAAATAATAAAATAAAGTTACTTCTCAAAATCATGGATAGATAGATATCCATATTATGTGAAGAAATAATGATAAATTTGTAATAAAGTATGAGAATAGTAATATACAACAAGCGATGCAACACTTCGCCGAGAACTAACATCGATGAGGCTTTATAATGTATTTTACAATCACCATTTAAAATGTTTATTTTTAATCTGTGTTGATTTTCTGACATCTTGTTTTGAAAATCAACAAAAAAAATATGAACCAATACACACAGATCATCAATGTATAATAACTAAAATAACCCGCCAAATATTGTTATCATTTTCCCAATAGCCCAGTAGCAATTCATTTCATTAAAATACTTACCTATCTTTTTTGGCTCCTCTTGGGTTAAAATAAAAAAATATTTCTATGTTTTTGGATCAGCAATAGCTGCCATTACACAAGAGTTCTAGCATTCTTTTGGAACCTTTTTTTTGTCTTGATGATATAATAAAGTTTTATCAACATATTGCCATTACATCAATAAACTCACCTACCTACATTTTTTTTTGATAAACTCACAAAAACAAAATTTCTAATCAAGTAATATTGATTGTTAGTACTTTCACTTTTTGCTCAAATTATATCTATACATTTGATGGTTACAATTCATTACAAAAACAATGATGTAGATTTATGAAAAGTAATCAAGTTTTTGTTAAATATATTATTCCATCAAACGTGCATTATTTTTTAATAAATTTTTATCAACTGATATTGAAAACCGTTTAATAATATTGAATATCAACTGTGGAAAAGCAAAAGAACGTAATCCACACACAAGAAATGTTGTGTACAGGCCACACAAAACGTAAATTAAATTGTATACATTGTGATAAAAGAAAAAAAAATGTTTTGAAAAGACGGAGGGATTGGGCATTTCTACAATTGATACATTATATATCTATATAAATATAGTGTATTAACACGTTTTGTGTGAGTTATACCAAAGTGATATTTTTTTGGAGTAGGTTACGTTCTTTTGCCTTTCCAAAGTAGATATTATATGTGCAAGCTATACATCTAAAAAACTATAAATTTATTATTATAGGTATTGATATACTTGTTGTTTATGAAAGGCTAGGGGTTATGTAAAAAAATGTTTAGCCTTAAGAAATTTACATCATGAATATAAAGCTTGTTTTTTCTTGGATATATTTCCTTTATATGTCTAAATTATTAGTATGAATTTTATTTTTTACTTATTTACAAGTTGATATTTCCTTTCTAAACAAAATTTATTATTATGACTCTATGGGTTTTTGGTGTTTGTGTTGGTTAATTCTATTTTATTGTCTATGAGGGTACTGCGTAGTTAATGTTGGTGGTATTGACACCACGAAAGAAGTGAACATAGCTACAAAAAATTGCGATCTGTCCGCCTCGTACGCATCATAATCTACTTTTGCTGTCGGCGTTGAATATAAGGTATCAATATAGGCTGTATGTAACGTATGATCGTTTCAGCAGGGTTATTTTACGGTTATCCCTTATAACTTTATGTCATTTGTAGAACAAATTTTTGAACTTGAAGAAAAGTGGGTTTCGGTTTAGTTACACTCAAAATACTTCAGCTGGCAGCCATTTTTGTTTCTCTTTTGAGAATAATTTTTTTCTGCCTTTAATCCTAAATCATCCTCTTGTACGTTCTATTTAAATCGTTATGACTGCTTAAATAGTTATCTGTACGTTATAATGCAACGTATTTTGCTCATATCTCTCGTCAAAAAGTCTCCTTATCTGACTTTGAGATAATACTATTTTTGTTTAGTCGACATTCTGTAGAAATGTATACGAATAGGTATTTGCACTTGGCAACGGTTACACGTAAACTACCCTAATTAGTAATTTTAACTTTGTTGACGTATACCTTTTAATTATGCTATGCGATATAGTATTTAGATATCATGTTTTATGTTGATGAAAATAGAATTATGGTGTTATTGTAATCTTATTTTGTACAGTATATATAATTTCGCATTTTGTTTTCAGATAATCGGTATTTGTGTGTTAAAGTGAATAAATACGTGAGTGAAAGACAATATTTACTTACAGACAAGAGTGTTAAAGTTAACTCATTTTAGAGTTGTGAGGGATAAGACAATAGTGACTTAAATCTGAAGACAATTTAGTGAAGTGTTTTTCTTTGTATAACAGTACCTAGTGCTAAAATTCAAAATGATGACAGACAGACTTAACTCGAACAATCACGTTCTAAGCAACAACAGCCAAAACACAGGGTATGTAATATTCTTGCATTATTTTTTTTTACCCCGATACATAAATAATACAAATTTTCTAAGCATCTATTTTTCACTAATACAGAGAACTGGAGAAAGTAGAAGATATAGGATGGAAAGCGAAACTAAAAATACCCCCAAAGGATATGAGAGTTAAAACTAGTGTAAGTTATTTTTCATTTTCTCTATACTATTAGCACCTTCAAAGTATTGAATCTTCATTATTATAACGATGATCAATGTTAAAGCCAATTGTTTCAATCTTATTTGACTTACAGCCGACATTGCCAATAATTTGCTGCTGACCAGTTGCGATTTAAGTTCATTTGAAATATTTATAGTTTTTATTCATCTTGAATTCATAGAATAGGATTTGAAAATACCTCAGGACATACTATAATATAATGAGAATAAAATCTATGAAAATAACTGCCAAGTCATTTTGCCCCCACATATACAGTAAATAAATAACTGAAGTTTTCAATAGTGAATATAAGAACTAAAAACTAGTCATCTAGTATTGTAGTTAAATATGCCACTTGAAACTTATATTATTGTTACCTTATATTGTATCCCAACCTTGATTCTTTTTTTAAATTCATGTATAATAAAAAAGCATATTCTACCGATATTGAAAATGTCTTTAACATCCTTTTGAATTCCTTGATTAATTTATTATAGGTGCATTTAAAATTTATGTTAAAACCATCATTCGTAGGTAGTTCATTTTTTTTCAAACTTGTGACACCTCAACAGCGTGTTTATTTATATGGACAATACATAAATTTTGAAAGAAATTTGGGCTGCTGTAAAATTAAGAATGAGATTTGACGAATGTAATAGGCTTTTGGTAAATATGCTACTCGTTATCTACCTGAAAATTTACTAAATATCACTAATAATAAGTTGTAGGGATATAATACAGTTGTGTAGAAAATTTAATTACCAACCAAAAAATGCATAATGCGTGACTCTGAAAAAGTTGCAATATATTGTACTAATATTTCGTAATTCGCATGAATTATCATGACACTCTAATTCAATGTTTTATCTTCCTAGAGAATTACATTGTTTTTGAAGCATTTAGTAAATTTTTCGGTTGAAGAAGAGTAGCATTTTGTAAACATATTTAGTGTTCTTTTTTATTTTTCTTTTATAATAAAGAAATCGGAAATGTTACATTAATTTATAAATCGAATCTTAATGCTATAATTTTATACTTAGTGTCCAACCGCTCTATCTAGACTTCCACGTCATAGCGCTGCGAACGCCGAGAATATTACTTCAAATGCTTTTTTCGCTCCGCCTGTGTTGTCAGCGTTCTATCCCAAAAATATTATATTTTAAATAATACTTTAAAATAATTATAGTAATATATTAAAAAAAATACTACAAAATAATTATAGTAATACATTATAAATAATACTTTTAAATAAAATATTCCTATACAATAGTATTTAAAAAATATATTTAAAAAAAATGATTCTTTTTCTTAACCATATTCGCTCACTATGTGAAGTATATGGCAACCTATTTATTTATTTGCTTGTGGTATGTTGCATTGTCCATAACAACTATGGGGTTCCTCGGTAAATTCGGTATCAGTTGCATCAGCATACATTTCGTAAAATTAACCGCATTCATATCATCAAATCGAAAAGGAAATCAGGGGATGATTAGTAAGCCGTTTTGAATGAACCCGCTTTCTCCGCCAGCATGAACAATAATAAATCTTAGGCCTATGGAATCAGAAGTCATTACATCTTTGACTTCTTTTCTGTCTTGCCAATATTTTTTCATATGAAGGATGAATGAATGTTTCATCAAAATATGTAACACGATGTTTTTCATTGTTTGTTATTTTTCATTAAGTTAAGGAATCTATTTTGCCATGCTATGATATCATATCTTTCCATTAAATAAGTCCTTTTTAAGCGTGATTTTTAAACTTATAGCTTATCGTATTTCAGACTTTTCTTAAATGCTCTCTCCCCCTTGATAATCCATATCGGTTTTTAAGGTCAGTTAAGTGGTATTGAGTGTACCAGGATTTCTTTCTTCGTCTCGTAAAAAACCCCCACTTTCTGTCGTATGGCACACAGATCAAAAGAATCTAATATATTTTTTTTCAGCCTATTTTTTGTTTTCTTGGCGAATGAACCTTCCCATCACCAGTATTTATTTCTATACAAATATCATTGAATGTGCTTAGCGATACATCTGTAACCAAAAAAAAATAAAAACTAAGGACTAATAGAATGTTAAATATTGTTGATAATAAGTTTTTTTTTTTAACTCATTTTTCGTTGATAAACACTTTAGAACTTTACTTTAAAATGTCGTAAGTACATATAGTAATAAGGTATTAGCAAGAAAAAGAAGATTCAAAAATTAGTAAAATTATTGGATATTAATAACATAATAAAGAATATGATTTTGAAAATAATTTACCGAAGGTAATCAACTTGAGAACTACTGATTGAATATGCTATAATATATCTGTTGAATAGCATGCGATAATATTTCCCCTAAAACTGGGGAAATTTTGCAACTCTGGTCACACTGTTAAATTCCTTCGTTTCTTACTTGTCATAGCATATACTTAATCTCTGGCACTATTGAGTTGAATTAAAAACTTTCCTTTCTGTTCCTCAACCTCAAAATACTTCAATACATTAGAAATAATGCCCTTCGTCTGCTTCCGTAAAGGCTTAGGCATTTTAATGTAAAAGAAACCGCACCGATAATGAGCACGGAATGACTGACAAGGTGCGGGGAATGTAGTAGCGGGGAGAGTAGATGCGAGGGGTGGGCGCTACTTCCAGGAATGACCGTGATGATGTGTATGTCTTACTACGGTGGTGGCACTGTAGCAGCTGCATTCTATTTCTTGAGTATGTGGAATGCTTCCTAGCATATCTCCTACTTTTATAACAAAAGCAACAAAATACAATTTCAACTTTTGAATTGCATATTAAGTGTAATGAAATGTATTATCACAAATGAAATATTTTTATGGAAATATAAAAATTAACTTTGTTATTTTATCCTCTTACCTGCCAATTGCATTTAGATTTGGGGTAGTTCGCAGTATTAACTGTTTTCATTGTCCATATCTTGCAGAACAAAAATCAAACCCGTGGTCAAAAAGTAACTTGAAATTAACATAATAATCGTCTACGTGCACCAAAGAACATGCCTGTAATAATGACACTGTTAATAAAATTATTCTGATTAGATAGGTAATGATGTATAAATGGGTAAAATGTTAGCTAAACTCGCATCGCATTCGTGTTTCATATTTATGTCAATCTGAGTAATCTATTTATTGTAATTACTCTAATAATATGTATGCAATCATAAGTCTTTTAGATTTGGGTTACTTTGATGGTTTTGGATATCCTCTAGTTTGCGTTGTAGCTTAACTTGTTCAGATGGGACTGATTAATCTTGTCAACTTGGTAGCAAGTGGCTTTTCATTGGTGAGCAGAGAGATCCCTATTCATGGAAGTTATGAAGTACGAAATGGTACAGATGCAAAAAACTATACTTGTACTAATCATGTGTAATGACACAAGATACAGTGTGACAAAGAGCTTTGATAAATATTATCAGAGGATTTAATACTAATAAAAAGAAAATTGTTTCATAATTACTATTTTTTATGTGTCACTGTAATTCTTTTTGAATATTGATTCATGTTGTGGTACACTCGCACTGTAGTTGTGTAAATTATTTTAATATTTATAGGATGTAACAGATACCAGAGGAAATGAGTTCGAAGAGTTCTGTCTCAAAAGAGAACTGCTGATGGGAATTTTCGAGAAGGGTTGGGAAAAACCTTCGCCAATCCAAGAAGCCTCAATACCAATCGCGTTGAGCGGTAAAGACGTGCTAGCTAGAGCCAAAAATGGAACAGGAAAGACTGGAGCGTACTGCATTCCGGTCTTAGAGCAGGTTGACCCGAAAAAAGATTATATTCAAGCATTGGTTATCGTGCCGACCAGAGAGTTAGCCTTGCAAACATCACAGATTTGCATTGAGCTGGCCAAGCACACAGACATTCGTGTCATGGTGACCACGGGAGGGACAGACTTGCGGGACGACATAATGCGTATATATCAAAACGGTGAGGATAACTTTTTCGTACATTCATTTAATTTCTGTCGCTTTATAGCATGGGGTTATTTAACTTGTGGCATTTCTTTCAATGAATAATGCTTCATTTATAATTTAATTTTTATATTAGTGTTGTGAAGGTCGCTTATCGCTAAATTGGTCCTGACCTTTATAAATTGGTAGTACTAAAGTAATACCAGTGAAGGACTGACTTGAAGTAAATCGGTGGGAAAGTGAAAAAGAGACATATATTAGTTTCTGTGTCATTCATCGTGCTTCTTTCGATCTTGAGTTTTTCCATTGATCTACGTCAGACTAATGGAGCTTTTCCTAGATTGACTCGCTAAATTAAAAATATGTATTATTGGTGTTTGTATATCAGGAAATGTTAGGGTTATTGAACTAGATATTTAAAAACATCTCGCACAACTTTATCACGTGTGATCCGTGCAGTGAACTACAGTCAACATGCATACCTTTAATGTGTCACTTTTTTTTATTATTAGAAAGTCTTTGTGGCATTTGACTCATAGCTATTAAAGTATTTTTACACATTACACGTTACATTTGAACTTCCGTTTGCAGCTCTGAACTATTATGTGAATTAATGTATTTGGAAGTAAGCGCTCTTTCGTACATAATTATATTTATGTCTGAGTATTTAAAACTCGCAATGATCTAGATCCGGGATATCCAAACTACGCCCCGAGAGCATCCCTAATCCGTCCTGCGGTAGTACGCCCTCGCCACAGATATGTCACTCGCCGGCTAGTCTCAATACGAAAATTTTCACATAATTCATAACTACAGTATGTTAGTATGATGAGCTAGCTAGGTCTTGGTCCTTGGGACTTTGCAGAGTATACAGTGTGGTCCTTGAGCTACAAAGTTTGCAGACTCCTGATCTAGATAAGGCCATGGAATATTGTCATTAGATTGTGGATATGCGAGTAGCAAGTCCCCAAGTAAAATAATGATTTATTATTTTATAATTCACCTAACATTTTACCACAACTAGGATACATTGAATATAACTTACTTTTTGGTATTGCAGTGCAAGTTATAATTGCAACCCCCGGAAGAATTCTCGATTTAATGGATAAGCAGGTGGCAAAGACAGACCAGTGCCGAATGTTGGTTTTAGATGAAGCAGACAAACTTCTGTCACAAGATTTCAAGGGGATGCTGGCAATGGTTATTTCCAGGTATTTAAAGATGCAGTAAAATGTATTATTTTCAATAATGTGAAAAAAATCAAGAACATTTAAGTCATTAAATAATTCCGGATGAAATAATTGTGTATATTTCATTGGTATCTACCACAAAGAACGCACACCACATCCGTTTATCATAAAAATTGATGTCTTATATTTTATTCATGATTGATAAAAATAATTTATCACAATAATAAAATTTAATAATCCATGTAAACACAGCACTCAGATACTACTTTAATGTAAATATTGTTTATTACTGTGTTCACAGTTGAACATTTTCTTGTGATTAGTTTATAAATAGTATCAAATCTATATCATTGTAATATGAATTGAACTCGCTGTAACTGTGTAATGTAAATAATTCTCAAAGATATTATCTCTGCAGCCTGTTTGAAACATTTTTAAATTATACATTATATTTATATTGTTTTCTTGCACAATATACATCCGCATCCTGAAAATGTTCTATGCTGTCTTTTTGAATAGACTCTTTGTTTTTAGGCTACCTCGTAAGCGACAGATCCTTCTATTTTCGGCGACATTCCCTCTGAGTGTGAAACAGTTTATGGAGAAGCATCTGAAAGACCCGTATGAAATCAACCTCATGGAAGAACTTACCCTTAAAGGTGTAACACAATATTATGCATTTGTGCAAGAGAGGCAAAAAGTGCATTGTTTAAATACCCTCTTTTCCAAGGTAGGTTCTTATGCAACGTTTTGTAATTTTATAATACACACTAGAATATTTGATGATGTAAGTTCACTTGACAGAAACTCTCATATTTAGTATTTTCAATCTTAATTCTTGCATTTTGCGTCAACATATATTAAATAATTTGTTTATTTTTAATATATAATATCATTTTGCTGGATCTTCATTACACAATTTGTTCATGTAGTTGATAAGGACTGTGGGCCGAGAATTTGTCATGTTTTGAACAAAATTGAAGAAATGTACTGTTATGTAAAGGCCTTAATCACATACTCATGAATTCTGTTTTATTTTTTTAGCTACAAATCAATCAGTCCATCATATTTTGTAACTCAACACAGCGGGTGGAACTCCTTGCCAAAAAGATAACCGAGCTGGGCTATTGCTGCTATTACATTCACGCGAAGATGGCGCAAGGCCACCGCAACAGAGTCTTCCACGACTTTAGATCCGGGCTGTGCCGCAATCTGGTCTGCTCAGACTTGTTCACCAGAGGTATCGACGTGCAGGCAGTTAACGTTGTAATCAACTTTGATTTCCCCAAAATGGCTGAGACATACTTACACAGGATCGGTCGATCTGGGCGTTTTGGTCACCTGGGTAAGTCTCTTAAATACACTGGCAACATGATTCTGATTACAGGTGTAGGATTTTTCATTTATTTTGCCAAACTATTTTTATGGTTGATTGTTATCGCCTTCCTACTGCTCCTCCCAAAAAAATGATTTTAGTTTGGTGCTATGACTTCATTGATATATTGATAATTTAATGGCAGTAAAAGGCGACGTTTTGATAACTAAAGATTTATCAATGTAAGCTAATTTCTATATGAGAAATTCTAAGTTGCAAATGGATAATAATATTACATCTACACTGAAAATATTGTATCTGAACCATCACACAGTGGATGATAATTTCATGCTGATTCTAAATTAATGTTTATTGAGTTTGAATTTTTACAATATTAATCGAGTATGTGATGTAATATTTTGTGTGTTAATAGGTATTGCTATCAACTTGATCACGTATGAAGATCGTTTTGCTCTTCATCGTATTGAACAGGAACTCGGTACGGAAATTAAGCCCATTCCCAAAGTGATTGACCCGTCACTTTATGTCGCTCGTGTTGACGATCAATCTCTGGAAGATTCGAACATCAGCAAGTAATCGTAACGTCCAAATATCATACAAATCTTATTGGATATATTTTACAAAAACTGAAAAACTTCTTATCAATTCTTATGAATATTTTGAAAGTGTCAAGTGAAATGTCTCCGAAGCAGACTGACATTATTGAAAACAGTGTAGAACCAAGTCATGTTGCGTATTTGATAAAAGTGGGTGTTTTTTTTTTTTGTTCTTTTAAGTGATTATTTGTACATACATAATGTAAAAAAAAAACTGATACACAATACGAGACTATGTGAGAGAGGAAGTATTTACCGAAGTCATATTTGGGCCTTGAAATTTATATATTAAATATGTCAAAAAAATAACAAAGTTAAATTTTGTGAAATATTCTGCAGTTTTTGTGGAAATCAAAATAATGGCTTTAAAAAGATTTTGTTAATTTTTAAAAAAAGAAAATAGTTAATATGAAATAAAGTGGCCCCCGGAAGAACTGACAAGCTTGTGGTAAAAGAGAACACTCTTCGTCGAAAACAGTCTAGATTTGTAAATTTATTTTTATAACAAACAATAGATTTTAGATGTTCTGGTTGAATTTTACGCTCTATTTCAAAAATATGTCATTATTTTGTTCAGTCGCAAACCTTAGGTATAAATAAACATCGAAAATTGGATCTCCCTAAGAATTGTGACTCGAACGTTATTCCTTTTTCATTGTTAGCTTGTACTATAATCTGGTGTAAAATTCAACTGGACGTTTCCGTTAATTAAAAATAAGCTGTATTAGGTAAATTGTGTAAAGTATAAAAGAACCCGAGTGAGATTGTTGTTCTGAATGAGACTTGTAAACGAATTTTTGATTTTGTCAAGTCGATAAGTCATTTATTTTCTAATGAGTACTGAATGAAAATGAAATGTATATAAGTAATTATTATTGATTCTACTAAAGTGATATATATTTGAATAGGTGTGATTTATAAAAACAAAGATAATGAAAAAGCATCTAAGCTAGCTATTCCATGTTGAAGGGAATAACAGATTTACTGTTCTGTTTGTTCCTCATGTTCGAAAATGATAAACGTGTTGTCAAATCATCAAAGAAATTCTATGAAAAATTTTATGATTACGGTTGATCGAATTAACATTTTCATTTTTTTTTTATTTTATAATTTTGCTTGATTTCTGACAAAAAATATTGGAAACTCACCGATACTACCACATATTCCAAATACTGATATATCATGCGGGGTCCTTCTCATTGTTTTTATTGTATCCCAAATTTAATATTTCGTTCATCAATACTGTTATTCCAGATAGTGAAGTTTTTTTAACATCTTACCAAAAACTGCATATTTTGTGCCTACAAATATGCGAATATCATGTTTCCTGTTTACATATAGTTAATATTATTTACCAATCATCAATTATTTATCATTGGTGGGAGGTATGCCCATTAAAATTTATAAATATAAGTATTGTTTCCACTTTTTTTTATGGACGGAAACGGTTTTACTAAAAATACAAAAACTGTTTTGGCTGTTTCTACTATAAGAAAAAACTTTATGCTTTTATTTATAAATTTTGTTTCCTTACTACTGAAAAACATATTTATTTATGAATAACGATTTTCTTAGTTATTTCAGTATGTTATGATGATATCTAAACATGCAAGTCTTTGAAACGGTCCGGCGCATTGTGTCTGATGACCGTCTGCAGTTTCTTTGCATGCCAGATTATATAACTCGCTGACATAACTCTCGGTCATTGAGATCCAATTAGGTATTTTGGATGTGATAGGCTATAATTCCAAAGTATTGTCTTCCATCATCGCACGCAGCTTTTTCACTATCATCTTATTTATGAACCTCTGCCGCTATTGTAAATTGACGGAGACTGCGTGCGAAGCTAGCCTTGAAAGATATTTCCATTCAAAGTATTATCCATACAGTTACATTCGTAACACTCTACAGATACTTTGAGTGAAGTGTGCTGGTCACCTTAATTAAAAAAAATATGTAGACATGTCTATAACAACATTACGACTTTTGCTTAGGCCATGCATAAAAACATTTTACTGTGCTTGCGAAGCAAACATATGAGAACTCTAATTTTAGATCCTTTTATATCACAAGAGAGATAGTGAACTGAAACAAATTTTTATTTATACCACTATTCATTTAAATCAAAATTTTAACGGTTATTTATTTACCATTCTCTTTTATCTCTTTGCATCGTAAGCACACTTATACCGAAATTTCATCAGTATTATGCCAAACCTCAAACTTCCGAGGTTTTGGAGTTGGCATTTATATTATATTCATTGTTGGCTATTTTGTTGAAGAGTTCTTATCCAACAAAAAATTTTCAATGATTACTTTTGAAAGTTACAACCGGGTCAACAGGTTTCCAACCAAAAAATACATGGAATATTTTTGAATGTTCCGATGTCATTCGTCATCGAACATTTGGGGGTTTCTCGCATGGCCTCGATTCTACGAGAAACATTATGGGGAAAAGAAAAATGTTCAGGATTTCAGTGAAGAGTAGATAGATACAAGATATTTTTAAATTTATATTTATTATAAGTTCATCAAATGTTTTGATCAAATTGTTTGATATTGTATTTCCAAAATTATTGCCAATTATACAAGACAAAAGTCAACACCCCGCAACATTATTTAATAAAACCATCTATTGAGGGTTCTTATTTATTGATAGTGTTAAAGTATGTGTTTTTTTTTGTAGTAGTTAAACAGTAATCCCTTTACTCCTTGAAAATTACCCCTAAATTTACTCTATTGTATGATACCAGATAATTTTTTCATTGTATTCATAACAGCAGGTGTTCCAGTAGCAATTTATTGCTTTTACCAATTATTTTTAATATGTAGTTGTCATTATCTGAGGTTCTTGTTCATTGTCGGGGAGTACTGGAGATTACTGTTCTAGATCTGAACATATGTCTGGCAACATTCCTTTTGCGGTTGCTTGAATTCAAAGTTGCAATACAAGTCCTCAAAATAAAAAAAATGTTTGCGGGGATCGTTGCAATATCTAGGTGAAAAATGTGATGAGTTAAAATTTTCAACTGCATTGGATTACAAGTTTATAGACTTCTATTGGCGGAAGCCTTCTTTCCGAAGAAGCGTTATGTATTTCTTGGACTATGTCAAACGACACTAAAGAAACTGCATAAAATTGACGAATAGTAGACCTATTGTTTTTGCCAAAGTATCACTTTATTTAATTTAAGCCAATTAATTGACTTGCATCAATATTGTTTTATTATTCATTGAAATTGTTTCCATAACATGTCCAGCTGCTGCTTATCTACTTCAAAAGCTGAGTGCATAACTACTGCATTCTCCCCCCTGTTGCAATTACTGCTTCACAAAACAGCTGAGCATTATGTTTGTTTAGCCCACAGTACAGAACTATTCGTCAATTTCCTTGATTTCATAGTGAACATGTCTAAGAAGTCTTTGATATTATTATGTTGTTTGGCATTCAACCCTTATTTTTAAATGAATTAAAAGATTCATTACGTAATATTAACTGTATTGCAAGTTATGCACTGTGATATTCCATTTATTGTCTATCTTATTTTGTTTTAATTATTTTACTTAACTTAATAAACTGGCCGACTTTGGACCAATATATGTACTTTCAGATCTCATTCTGTGAAATCAATCCAATAAAACATATTTACTCTTCACAATCAAAAAGATTTTTTTTATTTTTCGTCCAGCAAATGAAATCTAAGACGTGAACATCCAGTGGTGAGTTATTAGTGGGTGGCATGCAGCCATCATCTACGATAGACAATATCTAGTAGGTCGAAGATTCGAAGAGCAGCCCGGATTTAATTAAAAATCTGCAAAATATTAGGGATATTAAAAAAAATTCCATCTATATATATAAAAATGAATGTCTGTTTGTTGGTTTGTCCGGATCTTATAGGCTTCTAAACTACTTAACCGATCGCGACGAAACTTTCAGGAAGGACTTATTGTGATCATGCCGGGAAAGGTTCCTGTGAAAAAAATTCGGGAAAAAACGGGAACGGGCTTGCTCACGCCTCAGATAACGTACTAGGATCGGGAACGGAAGCACATGGGATGAGTGGCATTGCAAAGCATGTCTTATAGGCTCCTAATAATATATAAAAATGAAGGTTTGCTTGTTTGTTTGTCCTGTATACATTCCTTTACCATTTATCCGATTTTGATGAAACTTTGGGGAGGTGTTAAAGGCACACCCGTGAAGCTTTCTGAATAATTAAAATCTGAAAACATCTCGGAAAAACCTTGTCAAGTTTTCATTTTGTATGAAATGTACATAGAATCTTTAACAACTTATAGGTCTGCACGGGCTTGGGTAAGAAATTCAAATTTAAGAAAAATATTTTGATGTTCAAGTCATGAGCCAGTCATAAGGCAATAGTTTTCATAACTTAAATAATTTATTTCACATGTGCTTTGAATTTCGTTGGAAATATAGAAACGGTAACATATACTGTTTGAAAAGTATAGATGAATTACTATATTAAAAAATATATCGGGCTTTTTTCTGGATGAGAAAAATGCATCTGGGTTTGGGGTCGGGTTCGGGAAACAAATATGATATTGAGACTCGGACTCGGGCTGGGGACCGGGTAATTTTATAAAATTTTAGCCCATGTAGACAATTAAAACACAAACCCTTTCTTTGAGTGGTATTGCAACGCAAACCGGGTACTCACTAGTTTCCTATAAAAAAAAATTAAAATAACATTAGTCAGTTTTGAAGTATAAATGAAGTAGGTATTACCTATTTCATAATTTGATGATATGGATAAGGATCAGTTTCATTCAGCAAGGGGCTTTTTATCATTTATGTTGAATTAGAAGGTATATCAATTATTTTTTAAATTGATTATTGCTAATGGTCTACATATGAAATTTTACACAGGATATTGTTGCCACTTCAGCTTAGCACTCCGGCTCTAAGATCTAGGGTGACGAGATCCACACACGGCTCTAGGATCACGGGATCCATGCTTACTAATTCACTGACACGCTCTGTATATTATACACAGTGTATCCGTGCAGTAAAAAGTGCAAAGTTATAAAGCTTGCACTCCACATGCAATGACTGACTCAAGGAGAAATCACAAACACCCACATTCGAGATCTCAATTTTATTTTGAAAAGAATTCTCAATTTGATATTGTCTTGCTGGGACTTGAGCTCAGATCCATGGTGCTGGAAGTATAGGTGAGCTGGGTCGTTGTTTTTGTAAAATTTGTGACATCACTTTGATGGACGAAATTTTTATTGTCACCAGAACACTTGTAAGCAAAGTAAATTGTGACTTATCAACGTGTGATGACTTCAACATAGACAAAAATGGTAACGTGTCATTTTATCCAGCTCACATATAGTTCTTGCACCATGGCGCAGACCCACCTGATGGCTAGGGCAATGCCACTATACCACCAAGGCTGGCGATGCTAAATCAATTATGAATGATTGAAAATGGTTTATCAATAAACCAAAATTTTAAAATTTTCTTGAAAGCAATATTATACTACCTAGCATTAGTAAAACATATGTTTTGTTTATGTAACAGAAACCTCATTAATAAGAAGGAAACAATAGCTAAGTATTTTTGTTTAAACCTGTGGTACGCCTGTAATGAGGCGAATATTAATGCATTTCTGTTTGCCTAGAATTTATACATGATTTGAAAATCATTTATAAATTGGACTGAATAATTTATACAATAAGCTTACAAGAGCACTTGAGGATTTTTATAAATTAATATTGACTGCTTAATCTGCAAAATGTCTTACTCTATTTGAGAAAATTTTTCTAAACATAGGTAAAGTTTAATAATTTAATATAATTAATTTTATTAACCACCATGTGGAATTTAACGATTCCAAAATACACTTTGTTAGTTTTATTTGTGCGAGGACTGTGATTTCTGTAACCTGAGAATAAGCTTTGTTGTATTATCTGTGGGTTACACGACATGTCAACTTTGGCTATTTTATGATATATAAATTCCATGTTGATTGATAAAAGGACGGATCTTCACAGTCATTAAAGTATAATGTATAGGGTACAATTTCAATAATCACAAGGGTGGAAGGTATGCAAATTATATATTATAATTTGCACCAATGTCATACTGAAATCTTGTACAAGTACATATCATTTATATAGTATTTAAGGGATTCTCTTTTTGCAAATAAATGTTGATAGTTTGCTATTTATTTCACAAATTTTATTTATTAAAAATGTCTTCTTTACAATGATATTGCTAGCGCCACCTAGCGGAATTATTTACCGTCTACCTATTTGTCTTGAATAGAAGCTTTGCGAAGATCTATATAGAGCGGAATAAAATTATACCCGAATTGATCAAAATTATAACACTGTGAATGGAAGAATCAGAAACTTGAAAATGAAGTAGGTACTATTATTTCATACAGTGTATAATATGTCATTTTTACATTGTTTGGTTTCATATTAGCTGCATAATTTTAGTAATGAAAGTATTTCCATTTTATTTAGCTGTTAGCTTATCATTTAGCTGTAATTATTCAGCTCATTGAATTTAGTACATACTTACAACAAAAAAGGTATCAGTTTCGGAATTTCAATGGTAATTAATTGTTGAATATCAATATGTCAAATATGTTCTGCTGATTCAATCATACCTATATTCTATATTTTTTTATTTATTTATTTACACGGTTAGTTTGATCGCTCATTGTGGTTTTACGCAAAATAAAGTGATTGAAAAATATCTTGTCAAATCATCTTCATCTGTGTTATCTATGCTCCTTTTTTGACAGTTATCTGCTTTAGAAATATTGCTGTAATTAGAGCATCCAATCTCGGACCCCTTTTACGATCCCGGGATTTCGGGATTCAGAATTTCTCAATCCCGGAACATTTAAAATTTTATTTGTGTCCATTATTGCTTCAATTCGAATGTATAAATATTTTTTTGGGCATTGGAAGGTTTTAATGTTGATTTATAATCAAAGAGTTATTTACAAAAAAAGAGAAAGATATTTAAAAAAAAACAATGACCAAAATAACTTTATGTGTATTTTTTTATTAGATTAATATGGTAGGTTTTACTAAATGGTATCCAAAAAGAGGACATGTCCTTCAATTTGTCTTTAAAATATTGTCCTCCGTTCGATTAAGAAGCAATCCTAATTTGTCCTCGATTTCAAATTATTTATGAACGGCTTACGAAATATAAGAAGGATGGAAACTACAATAAATTTATACTAATTTTATAGGTATTATAAAAAACTATGTACATGAATAGACCGAGGTACACGTTCTAGTTAATTTGTTGTGTATTTTAATTGTAAGGAAATCATTGACATTAAGATGGTAGCCCATGGTGGAAGGATAAAACTACAAGGTGAAATGTATTGTATCGTTGCTATGGACAATATGTGACGTCACAACGGGCGCATCGTAATTTTGAGTTGTATGGAAATTTATCGAATGGCATGATTTGCTTAGTGATGAAAATTGAAATATTTTTGGATTCTATTATAAAATATATATTACGATTATAGTTTATGGAATAGTTATTTTTATTTTTTTTGCAAACTTTTTCTGGTTTCAATCCGTTATTTAAATCTTAATTCTAACATACATCCTAGATCTAAAAAGTTACTTATCTAAGTGATTTACGCAAAATACGAATATAATATCACTATGAAAAAGCCACCATAATATTATGAGAAATGAAATTTCAAAAAACCATACAGCATATTTGAAATATGGCGACGAATTTTCGTAATATTTCGTTTTTCGCATAATTTATTGGTTTCATTGATTCCAGTGTTTGACTTTTTGCTAATTTCTTAACCGAAATTAAATTTCCTAGAAAATGACATTGTTTTGTCAAAACAGAAAAAGAGTAGCGTGCTGTAAAGAATATTTTCCAAAATAAAATAAAATCCAAATAATATACTGATGTAGGATGTTTCTTAATCTCACTTTACTCACTCAATATAAAAAAGATTTTTTTATATGCCATGTCCACTCCCAATGTGAAGCATATGGTCTCTCAATGAAGATATCTCAAAAAGTTTTTCTACTACAACTGCTTGTTACTCAGATGGTCAACCTCTCGTTTTTTTCGAAAAGATCATGAATATATGGATATGAATAGGACAGGACTAGTGGTTAACTTATCACTCTCGCTACTCCCCGTTTTAAGGATCGCATGGATGAGAGGAAATTTAATTAAGACATCACAAACACCCATACCTTCCAACAGAAATCCATAAATAGATTGAAAAATCAATTCATGAAATAAATTCAATTATGTCCGTACTAGGATTTGATCGCATGAGCACCGCAACCAAAGCCAACGACGTAGACCACTCGATCACGAATCCAACCCTTAGGAAAAGTAAAGAACTTCACATTTTTGTTGATTTTTTCATGTTCCAGCTCTTACAAGTTTTCATTGCATATTTCAGCATTGTTATTAATTTTTTATCTTTAAAATTATAGTTTTGCTTAGACAAGAATGTCTAAATGTTTCTCTTTAAAACCCCAATCAAATATTTATCACCTCTTCAAAACAGTGTCGCAAACAAAATACTTTTGACGTTTAAATATTGGCACGTTATGACGTATTTAAAAATAAAAATGGTGATTGTCAATTGTTTTATAGCTCACCTTATAGTTTTATCCTTCCACCATAATGGCAGCCCTAAAATATTGTTTCTATTTGAAGTATGGAATTGTTTACCATTGTACTTAACACGTTTGAAAAAAGGTGTTAATGCGAATTTAGAAACCTTTTTTATGTGGAATACATAACTAACATTACACGGCTAATTCTAACAACGTCAGATTATTGAATAATTCCGCAGAATGCAAATATCATAAACACAGAAGGGTAGAAGTGTGCAGTCGACGGAATCATACTGCATGCAATATCCGCACATTTAAACATATTTATTTATGGTGAGCTCGTTTTTAAAGATGCCTGTCTTATACTGTCAAAGAGAACAATAATTATTAAAGTTTCTTGGTGATCCAGTAAAAATACGCTACAGAAGTCACAATAAATTAATACCGCTGAAATCGCATAATTTACTTATCTTAAATCCCTTCGTACAGATGGATAAAACAAATTCATTATGTCGTTGACAGCGGTATAATTGGTCAGTTAGATCTACGGTAACCAACCTTTCGGACCTCGCAGACCACTAAACTTGCAATTTTGTTACAACCACTAACATGATTTTTTTTCAAAGACAGGTACAAACGTATAAAATAGTAATGATCATTAAAAGCTGCGTTAAAAAATATCAAGGTTACTTAATAACACTTATTTAATTAGGACAAATTAATAATTAATGACGCACACCAACAACTCCGCGGACTAATAATTTCTCGCAGACCACCGGTTGGCGACCGCTGAATTAGATCATCCGCTGAAATTAGTCACGATGAGTGAAACCGGTCCTGATCATTATATAAAATTGCTCAGTCAGTACAAAAAATGTATTTTATTTTTATAAAAATATAATGTTCTTCTGCCAAGAGTAAAGTTAACACCTTTAAAGTGATATGAACTGTCGGATATCTTTTTAGACGTGCATTCGTAACCAATAGATATAAAATTAGTCGAACGGTATATCCGAAGACAGAAGTGAAGAAATAGATGTAGAAAAGCACGTGGTGAATTAATCCAATAATCGATCGATAAATACTCATGTTATGAAATTAGCGTTCTACAATAATCATTTTGAGAGTGGTTTTTTGTACGAAACAAAAATTGGCCAACATGTAATAATTACTATTTTACTAACGATCACTGAACTTTGGTATACTTATCAAAAATATCTGTATGTATATCAGTCCAGAGTTTCTATTTCTGCCTGTGAGGGTTTAGGTGTAAAATACAATATTCATAAACTTACGACATTTCTGCAAAGGCATTACAACAAGGCGGCTTTTGTGGCGGTGTCAAAAGAAATAATTCCAGCAAAAAATACACGAGTGAAAATATATGTCAAAAGGCAGCATAATAATGGTAATTTAATAACAGCTTTGCAATTTTGTTTATGAAAATTCTTCCGCCTTCCGGTAAATTACATTTTCATTAGAGATTCCTCTCACTCTGCCGGCATTTTCTTCAATTATCCTCAAACAAACGCCCTCAGCAGGCCGAGTGTGAAACTAAAAAATCTTCCCGAGAGAAAAATGGCGAGTCGCGTTAATTATTTTGATGGAAATTGCAGACTTATTGCTGCGGATGTAGAACGAAAAACTCCCCCGGGGTGTGTATTTAGCGGAAAAATATATAAATGCGAGATGACATCGAAAATTTACCTTCTGTATCCAGTCGACGTACATTTTATCTCTACATGTGTCCTTTTAATTTAATTTATTCACAAATTATAGATACTTTATCATTTTTTTAATAATAAAAAAATGACTCCTGATATATAATCCTCAAAACCGTTTATGTTTCGACAAGTTATGGCGGATCCTAACCTTCTCAACTAATATTCAAATATTTTTCTGAGAGTGCTCTTCAATTGGTTTTATCGGTCTCCGTGGAATCCTATGGACACCGAAGTTTGGGTCTAAAGATTAACCAACGATTGTTGGGTCTGCCACCTAGGACGTGGCTCGTCGGTTGGATGCTCTTCTTCTACATATTTATCAGTTGGAACGCATATCTCTAAAGTCATCCTCCCACTTCGCTCCATATAATAATCTACGTACCTTCGTAATCTTCTCTTAAATATTTCGAAATCACACTCGTCAGTCCATCTGACCTGTGTGTAAAAATAGGTTGAACGGGAATGTACAAGAAGTACAGGACGTTTGTACAACAATAGAGAGTCCAATTATCTACAGTTAATTTTGTAAAGAAAAGCAATACTATGTGCTATTACCGCCCTTCGTTTTATTCAATCACTGATCATATTAGCCTTCATAATCACAGTTCCAAGGTATACAAAGCAATTCATACACTTTAATGTAATGTATCAGTAATTTGATGACATCGTAAGAAAAGTTATAGTTTATTATATTGTACATTTAAGTGAGAAAAATGTTATTTACCAATGATTTTATTTATTTGATTGCGTGAGAAGGCCCTCGAAAATTTCTAAATTTTAATGCTTCAAATAGCTTGTAACGGATTGTTTAGAAGTATTATTTTCAGATGGTTTATATGTCTTAGTTATTGTAAGTCGACTGAAGACAACTTATCGTTATATTTAAAAAAGTAAAACACAATTCGTTTGTATTACTTTCACATGTTTATAATGATCAGATAAACATGTGGAAGTATGTAGTACAAACGAACAGTATTTTATTTTTTAAAATATAATGACTTTCCACCAAGAATTGACAGTTACCACCTTAAAACACCTTAATGGCCGCATGTTTTTTTTTTTGAATTCACTTGGTTGCCGAGTGATTTTGCAAAAAAATCGCAAAAAAACTGTCATTTCACTAAATTCAATATAATTTGTAAACCGGTTGAGATATCTTAACCAAATTTAATTTGATGGCTTCCAGATACTTCGACAAATAAATTAATGTCATTTGACCAGTGGTTCTATATCTGTGGGTTGCATACTTATGTGGCGTAGTGAAAAAAACTTAAATCTACTAAAAAGTCTTTTTTTTTAAATATATATAATCTTCTTAATCAAACTGTTTTCTTTGCTTTTATGTTCATATGTGTGAGAATTTAATTGGATGAACTCTTTAAATACAAGGTACCTATATTTTAGAAAATTATTAAAAATATATATAATGGGTAATAACAAATTCCACTTATCATTTATGGGTTTATGGTAAATACACAATTGCAACTTGTTTTAGTAGTTTCATTTTGTTAAATAATGCGTTGATGTGTATACCACCACCATCTCTCGTTGACATTTGAAATCAAACTCCATTATAACCCAGTACTTTTTCAATAGAATGGAATGTATGTCGGACAGCAACCATAGTTCTTCAAGGATTCAAATACGAGTCCTCGGCCACTAAGCTGTTAAAAGTAAACTTATCGTTACATTTATATGACTGATTTCAGGACTTATTGGATAAACGGTATTAATTTTTTTACAAATCTCAAGAAACCAAATTTGGCTCTCCTAAATTGAGATTCTTTTACATCCTTCTTATATAGATATAATAATTAATACCTACAAAATACTTGCATCTTGGTATGCACTTGGTCTGAGAATAATTCTCAAAGGATGTGTGTTTTTCAAATCTAATAACACAGCTATCAATTATAATTTTATATTCTGAAATCTGATTTTGATGTGTAAACGATGATGATGGTTTTTATTAATACCATATACCCTTTCCTATGTTTACAGTCTCTTAATATTATTATGATCTTGTAATAACAATTTCTAATTAAACGTGTTTGTGAAAGCTCAAAGAAGCTTTTCCTCACAGCGCTTTACTTACTCTATAAATAAGTGCTTTATATTGTAGTTAACATGCCTCAAACTCACAAAGTGATGGATATTTTTTATGCTAGTATTAAAATACATCAAAAGAAATTTTAAATTGTATAGCTACTGTAGCTAAAGCTGCAATGTTTCTATTTTTGCTGTAAACCTGTCGTTCGCAATACCTTAGTTATTATAGCAGAGTTGGCGTTTTATTCAGCATTTCAAAAAACGTACCTATACGTAAGATTAAATGCATTTCTTTCCATCCGCCACAAAATGGAAAATCTTCTTTTATTCGGATATTGAGTTTTGCTGAGTTTCTGCTGAGACGAAATAACTACAGGTCATTAAATAGCAAATTTGATTTCATGCGCCGTTTGAAATAATAACACGATTTTTATATACTTTTTGTAATCTGTTATATTTATTGTCTGACATGATTTAACCACTGTACCGAATGTAATGTCTTCTTCGTAACTTCATTAGTTAGGATCTCGCTCTCCATGCATCCATGATCTCAACTGAGCGGGTAGCCAATACCACAGAAGTCCAGCAAGCTTCCATCGCCCTTCTGAGTCACAATATGGTTAAAAATTTAAAGAATCACATTCTTATATGTTTATCTCGTGAAGGATGTGATAATGCAGATCGTTGTGGCCGATGGTCATCACCGACTTTCCAGGACGAAGGAGCCTATCCGGTTGGTAGAATAGACAGGCAGGATTCGGGTGTGTTAAGCCCAGGTCCATTGAAGTTGTTTTATGTTTGACGTAATAAGGGTTTGGTTAGTCCTCCGGGGTCCTGAAAAAGTCAGACCGCCGTCACCTAGTATTCGCAGCAAGCATCTGTTTTCGAAGCACAGTACCCGGGTTCCCTATTGCTTTTGCAATATGTCATGACTCGCAACCGTAAAATGGCACTATACTGTCAGTGCTGCATGCGTTGAATAGGTTACGGTTAATTGGATATTAATTTCGCTATATGAAATCTAGTATAATATGAGCAAAGAATTTTTTTTTAAGTGAAGTTCTTATGTACGACACATAAGAACAGAAGTGTAAAAAATTAGAGAATGGTTTTTTGTATATCTTAAATATATTTTGAACAAAACTACTTATTTCGGTCATATTACGATAAACCCATACAAGAGAAATTTTCCTTTACATGAATAGCAGACGCTGAAATTTTCGCTTCGATGTAAACTAGTAATGAAATTTTGAAATGCGAAAAATATTACTTACTACTTTCCCAGCGCTGAGAGATTTCTTATTCAAGTTTTATGAATTCACAAAATGTCTTTGATAGCGAACGATCCGAGAAAATGGCAAACAAACCAAAAGATAATATTCATCTGTGGATTATTGGAAAAAATAAATGCAGCCTCTGATGAGAGTTTGCAGTATCATCAATTTTACACTACCATCCGAGTATTTCATATCCAATATTCCACTTCAGGCACTGGGATTCAATGTTTCTCAATCTGCATACAATAATAATAGTATCGTATCATGTAAATTAAAATCGTAGGGGGTATTTCGATGTACAATAGATGCCCGATTATCCGGGCTTATAAACGAAAAACACGGATAATTCGAACTATGGTTATTCTTTTTAAAATACTAAATACATATTACACATTTCTAAAGCAAACAATTATTTTAACACGTTTAATACTCATTATTTATTGAGAAAATCTGTCATTTCGTTTTGATTGCAAGAACACGTGCACTTAACGAAAGCGAGCAATTTTTTCAAAATTAATTCATGCACAGATAATCGGTTGTCTGATATATATGTAACATCATGCATGATTTTTGACTGTATCTCTGTGAGGTTTTGACTTTTCTAATTTGATATTATTCCGCTCTATCTCTCGAGCCAAAAAACTTTATTATGACCCCAAAAATGGTAACAAAATTCAAAATTCTTTACTTTATTTTATTATTGTTTATTTCGAGTTGTTATGCCAATGACCAATAAAAATATGACATAACTCACATTCATAGCCAGAGCAGAGCTGCACGGGATTGATTTTTTCCTTCCATGTACTAGTGTGCTTGAGAAAAATATAAAATAGTATTTAAAAAGAAAGTGTGACCAGCTCAGCCCCTTAAATCAATTTGATGTTAGGTATCCTGTTTATCATCCATATATTGAGAGCCCGCCGTTTAAAACGAGTTTTTTGACTTGTAAAGAATCAAGATACTTGCGATCCCCAAATAAATTAGTATTTTTTTTAATGCCGTCAAGTTTGATTGGTTGCAATTTGCAATCAAGTTATCGTGGCCTATTGGACCAGTGTGAGGACGGAACGTAGTAAACAGTTCTACTCGTTTGGAATTAATCTCTGGGAAGCCCCACGTGCCGTTATTAACGTCCAGTTCGGCACGCTCACAAGCACAATCTGGCCTTACAACCAACGTGCCTAGTGTGAAGAGTTTTGCATTGAACGTGCTTTGGCCGGTTAGAAACTGACAAGTCCAATGAGATGGTGTCAGTGATTTTAATGCTAGCCTCCAGGTAGACATTACAATTTAATTGGCCATCATAACTGTGTGTACAATTGAATGGGCTGGTGTAAGTTTAGTTGTTTTTTTGATAGTGCAAAGAAATAAATACATTGGTTTACTATTTTTTAAATCTGCTCTTCTCTTCGACTCACTGGTCAGTTGATAACGCAGAGGATCATGAAAATAGAGTTTCAATCAAATTATTATAATAATTGAACAAATTGAATCGATTGAAGTGCTCACTGGGTTTCTAAAGATGACGATACTTGCGTACAAATTTTATGTAAGTTAATTTGAATAAAAGAACAATTTTATTCTAAATTTTGGGAACCGTTTTCCTTACTAGCGATCTGATTGGTGTAACAATCGCATGAGAGAAATGGCAACATGCAGACACGTATAGAGCGAAGGAGACAAACTATTCAGCGTCTTTCGAAGGGAAAATCATTGACGGTTCGTTAAGGATTTTTATTGGGACTCTATTTAGTGAAATTGCTTGTTGTTTTTGAGTGAAAAGTTTGCGCGGTTTGGAGAGCTGGCCGAATTTAAAAGTGGCGGCGGCATTCGTTAGTTTGGAAAGCACTTTGCTACAAAATACATTGTTCTGTCGGAAGATGTCGCTTTTTATTTGATTTCGAAAAAGTTAAATGGCGCTCTCTAAAGTTTCTTGGTACACATTTGCAGTTTTAAATCAATCGACTGGCTGAGGAAGAATCAGTCGACATTGGAATTTTAAATTTACTGCTATAATTCATGTGTTATATAAACAATTTTATTTATAATACTTTAAGATGATCCTAAAACAATATGATTCGATAACTCAGTTCCAAAGAGTAACAATTCAATAAGCATAATTCTGAGATAATTAGGAAACAAGATTTTGGGCAGGTTTAATATTCTACTGTATATAAATATCGGTGTTCCAAAATTCATGCAAGGAGTAATTTTGATAGAAAACACAGGTTTTCATTTATTATTTTACATGTGGACGATATGTGGTTTCAACAAAACGTTACTATATGCCATACAGCCCGAGAAACAATTCAATTACCGCATGAGTTATTACGTGGTCGTGTAATTTCCCGTTTTGATGATCAGAATGGACCGCCCAGATCATGCGATTTAACGCCGTTAGACTTATTTCTTTGTTATTTTTTGAAGTCTCAGGTTTATGTCAACAAACCCACGACCACCCACACCTTGAAGGAGAAAATTCAGCCACATTTATGCAAAACTGTCATGGAAAATTTCGACAAAAGAATGCTTATGCGCCAGCAAAGCCTGGTAAACCGTTTACCTGATATGTTACTTCATACATTACCCTATAATGTATTCTTTATGAATCAATAAAAAAAATCCAATTTTTGATTGAAAACCTGTGTTTTCTATCAAAATTACTTCTTGCGTAAATTTTGAGACACTTCTTTGTAGATTTTAATTCTGGGATTATCTAAAAAAATATATGTATTTATAATATTATAAATGTAATTTAATTTTTTTCAGAGGTTTTCACAGGATTTTCGTAGTTATTACAGTTTGAATTTAAAGTAATAATCACCAATGTCATTCCATAATATCCACAGATCACCATTTGTTACTTTTTTTAAATGGTAGATATCGGTATTTTAAGCATTTCATCATGCTTAACTCAACACTTAAAATTTTCGATTTGTTACACTTTGGAATTAAGGTATCGATATAATTCATTGACATTATCATCAACTAGGTATTCGTGATACATTTCTCAAAGAGAAAAATATATGCGAACAATGTCTAATGCACGTTTAATTGTCGTTTCGGTCCTTATTGTCATAACAGCGTATGTACTGAAGTACAGTTTCAAGATTATATTTACTACACTGGAACCCCGATCTATTATACCAATTTATCGTTTTTTTGAGAGACCCTTAATGAACGATGAATTTGGGTTACACTCAATGTATTTGTATGTAATAAGTTGTCAATTAAGTTGTAGATTGTATTCACATTATTGATACTACTAAATAGGGTTATGTCTGCAAAAACTTAATTCACAACATTTATGTTAAATTTTCCTTACAATCGTTAATATATTAAATACAATTACTATTTTATTCTAAATCAAGAAGCGATATGTATGAGGAAAAATTAATTTAATCGATTACTGTTTCAAGAATATTCAAGTGCAAAGAAAAATTATCGTGTTCCAAATTGTATTGCAATGAAAGTCATCGGTATTTTTAAAGAATAGTATGACATTGTAGGAATAAATAATATTGTCATTTAAGTCAGTTGGCCAAATAAAAAATAAGTAAAAAACTGGCACAAAATTCTCAAACTTCACTTTTACGTTCCACCAATGTTTGCCGCAAATCCGCTTCTCCGTGTCTAATACCCCAGAAATATTTGCAGCAACAGTTTCATATCGCATGAACTGGATTTCACAATATTTCATTAGATTCGCGAGCAACTGACCGTGAAGGCGGTATATGAAAACTTTGTCGACAGATATCTCGAAAACTTTTAGAACCGTTACCAATTTCGGATATATCATTTTTTTTTTGCTTTCGATTGTTAAATTTTGCTGATAATCGACGAAACGATACTGTTGCATTCGTTGCCAAAAAGTCAGTTTGGCAACTTAGCGATAAAAATCACTTAATTGTTTCTCAATTATGTCACAATGATTATACCTACAAAATATAAAGTGAATTTCACACAGTAATAAATTTGTAAGGTAAAAACAGTAGTGACATTTCTCAATACGTCTATTTTTATACTTTAGCTGCTAGCGAAAATTCATTCAAGAATCATGCTTTTTTGTTTGTCTAATTAACTTCTCCATTTTGCTCTCAATGTCAAATTGAAAAGCTTATGTATATATTATTATACTCCTAATCCAGTAGCGTTCTAGAGCTTACTCACATTTTGTTTCGAATTTCTCATCTGGAAATGTAAAATTTATATTATCTTTACTCTACGAAGTTGGTGTGCAAAATTATGTGTTTTCAACTGTGATTCTATTATGTCTGTTACAGGTATTTTAAGGTATTTTACACTCTTCAAAATAGGACGTAATTGAAATGCCAAGCTTAAAAAAATGAATTTAAACAAAAATAAGAAACAAGTTATACATATTTGATAATAATTACGTATTATATTATTAAAATTATACATATGTTAAGGACCACAAATGTCTTACATTATGACTTATGTCTTACAAATCAATAAATACTAATCTGAAATCACAAATATAGCTACATTAAAAGTCCATTAACTGAGCAAATTTTTTTAATGATATTACTGATGTTTAAATATTCATTAAGCAAATATCAGATTGGGAGAATTTTAAGAATAAATAAGTGAATCATTATTGGTTCACCAATGGTTCATGAACCGACTATTTTATAAAAAATACCTTAATTTTTAACATTCAATTTTATATAAATATCATTATTATGTTTGCACTTTTATCAGTTGATAATGTTCGTGATGAGCGAAACCTGTCCTGATCATTATAAAAATGTAGAAGTAGTACAAACGAATTGTGTTTAATTTTTTAAAATGTAATATCTTTCCACCAAGAATTGACAGTTAACACCTTAAAAGAGATATCTGTATTCTAAGAATTACCTCATATTTAACTCAAAACTGCAAATTTTTGACATGTTACACTTTGGAACTGAGGTATCGATATATCATATCAATAAAATTTATATGTCAAAGTTTTCAATCTGTTAGAGAAAATACCCATCGAGATAGTTCTGTTTTAATTAATTAACGTTAAATTCATATTATAAGTTCCGATTAGGCAAAAGCAAAGTTATGTGCACCCAATTATTTGCGCTTGCAATGCACAAATTATTTGGAAAATTTAAATGGAATCTATTCAATTGGAAATATTCGGAACTATTAAATTGCTCAAAGTGTACGGAAATTCTGTAGCTGGGAGTCCAAATAATTGCTAAAGAAATGAAATATATTCGAGACCTCTTAATTTCGGAGGATTGCAGTATTTATAAGTTGAATAGAGAGATTACTGAGAAAGATGTATTCAAGTAACTTAACACTTCTTGACTAATTTTGAAAGACTGTTATAATAGATTTATCTAGTAACATTTCTTACAATATTACAAACAATAAAAAAATATATTTCACTCCAATATTATTTTATTATAAACTGGTTTTTTTCTGCTTACTATGGTGTATATAACCAAATCAATTTTATTTATATATTCCTGACAAAATTTTAAAATATGATTAGTGTTATTGCGATTTGTAAGAATAGTGTGATGTCATAGCTTGTGGTGGTGAGTGCAACGTTTAGTATTATTAGTACTCAATGTTGAATAAATACAACACTTAGTCATCAAATAATTATGAAAAAAAATGTTGATTCTGTATCTGATGTAATAGTTCAATATAATATGACAAGCACGACTTGCCTTCAAGATTAAAAAATATTCCAGTAATAAGTCCTATCAGTTTCAGGGTCTCTCGAGGCATCCCAAGCCGAGTCCATCTTCACTTTAAAATTCTGACGTTAGTATTGCCTGCACAGCCGAATTTGTTACTTCAATACGAATTCCTAGCAAAGACAAACCTAGCGTAAACAGGGTAAGCAAGTTAGTAATCATCTCAAGAATTTGTTCATTTATTTGAGTCATTTAACACCGTCCGAATGCGTGCATCAAATTATTGGCATTTTTTATGATCTAACACAACAGTGAGCGCTATAATTTTCACAATCTATCGAATTTTACTCCAGAAATCCCTAGTTGGTTATTGAAGATTTCAACCTCCCAGGATGCATAAATAAATATATTTTATGTCCACCGGTGCTATACAACAATTTATATGAATATATTATCTTCTTCGACTCGAGGAAAGTCGAGGAAAAAGCACATTGGCTCAATTCAATTTAAATTCATGTTTTGTAAAATACACTCTCTTCTTCTTCCATATTAGCTCCTTATGTGGAGCATATGGCTACCACGCGACGTCTCCATGAATCACTGTCACCCGCCAATCGCTTTGCTTCCTCCCATGAAATGCCAGAGTCTCTCAGCTCCGCCGAGTACATTCTATGGATAGTAACCCTATGGTCTTCCAGGACACCAGAATGCCACAGGACGGAAGAAGAGGCAAGCAGGATGGAGGCTTTTCAGAGGCATCCACAGCACGTAACCCAGCCAACTCTAACGTCTCTCCATACCCACCGATGTGGCAGGGCGTTGCCCGGTCCTTTCCCTAATCTCCAAATTCCTCACGAAATCAAACCAATTCAGCCCCAATATCCAATGCAAGCATCTATTCTCAAAGCTCAGTGTACGAGTTTTTTGAGACTTCGCCAGGAGCCATGTTTCGCTACCGTATAGCGGTACAAGTAGAATGCAAGCGTTGAACAAATTGAATTTGGTTTTGATCGTGTAAATGCAACACACTCTCAGTCGAATACATTTAATTTTTCAGATAATTATTTCAAACAATGTTGGCTTTATGCAATTTTTAATTTAGTTTACAGCGCAATTTGTTTGTTAGTATTTAACTAACACAAATTTATAAGCGCTCAGTTATATTATTCGTTTTTCAATTTGATTTACATTTCTGAAATTTTTGTTATTGCATTTGTCACACAATTAACAAAATATTATGTTTGCATAATTCCAATGTTTAAATTTATCGTAGGTACTTTATCTAATTTATTTTCATTACGTGCGAAGAGAATTGTTGTTTCATTTTTGCAAAAATAGGCTCCATCTACTGCCTATTAAATGGATTTATAAATGTAGAAACGCTTCAATGAAAATCAAACAATGTTTTGTAATAAACATATTGTGTATTATTTTAATTTTGTCAGCTAACATTAATTACGATTGGCAATCCATTTATTTATCTTTAGTAACACGATAACCGTTGATACGTTATGAATTATTTCAGTGGTCTTAAAATATTTTATCATTAACATCTACATCTAATTATGCCATATATATATTTCGAAAATGAAAATTCTGATACTCAATTTAATAATTGAAATTTATATTGCTTGTGTGAGAAGATATGCTTAATTTTTAACTTGCTATAAAGTACATATTTAATCAATCAACACATCTTTGCTTTGCCGTTTATATGCAATCAACATACATACTTCGAATCAAATGTTAATTTTTCTATATCAGTATTTTCAAAAAGGGTTTTTATTATTGGATTTTTTTAAGAGATTTAGAATTTTTTATATCTAAATACAACGGAGCACCCATCAAAAGTAAAGGTGGGGAAGTTTTTATCTTTTATTATTGCTATTTTCAACATTTAAGATTATTATTAACTGTGGAGTATAATTTAAGATATCAACTGAGGGTGCTTGTTGGAATTTCAATATCAAATTTGAATTATTGTGATTTTGTACATTTCCATGTATTTTGTCACCAACGACCCGGGTTTCGCCTTTCGGCATCTTCAGGTATTCGAGCACACGAATGGACTCGAACTGAGAGTCTAAAATAGAACCAATCTTATCGCTGTGTCTAAGAAATTAACATCTGAACTAGTGACCACCTTAAGACTGAACAGAGGGGCGAGGAGGTTTTTTTAAATGCAATTCCAAGAAATTCTAATTTCAAGTTAAGGTGACCATGGACCGATGTATTAATATGGGAAATTCGTTACTTTGATTTATGTAATGTCAAGTTACTCTGTGTGCTCAAATACCTGAATATGCCGAAAGGCGAAACCCGAGTCGTTAGTGACAAAATACATGGAAATGTACAAAATCTCAATAATTCAAATTTGATGGAGTATATTTTGTGGGTAGTACATGAGTACCAAATTTCGATATAGCGAGCCAACGTCTAACTGAGCTAATATAAACGTCCTTTATCTCGGGCGAAGCCGGGTAAAAAACACTAGTACAAATATAAAAATATATCTCAACATATCACATGACTGAAGAGGGTTATCGGTAAATTTCACCGAGAGACAAAATTGACACCACTAGGTCCCCAGTCAACTATTTATAAAACCTTCTGCCAATACCACACAGCACATATTATTATACCGCATCAGTGAGCTTACGAGAGTGTAATTTCTTCCAAGTAACAACCGGTTGGATTATTGAAAACATATCTTGCACATACTCGTCGGTCTCTGTGGTCTAGTGGTAAGAGCTTTGCCCTAGTCATCAAGTGGGTCTTAGCTTAAGTCGCAGCAAGGTCAAAAACAAATTTAGATTTTTTCAAGTAAAATTTGTGACCTTGGACATGAGTGACTTATAAAAATTGTCATTGAGTTTATCTCGTATAATTTTACAATTTTCAAAATACTTGGTGCATTGGCTGTTAGCTGTAATGCCAGATTTTTTTTTAGTTTAAAAATGAAAATAAATAAATAATTTAAGTGAAAATATGGTGTCCGTGCAGTATTTGAGTGAATATTTTTGAATGGTGGATGACGATATTCACTTTTAGAAGTATTTTTAAACTGCCAATTTCTTATTCTTGATGGAATTTCAATATCAGATTTGAATTGTTAATTTTTTTACATTTTCATATATTTCGTCTCTAACGATCCGGGTTTCGCTTTTCGGCATCTTCAGACATTCGTGTTCTCGAATGCCTGATTCAACTTTGTTAATTGTTAATATTCATTTTTATTTATATCAGGAACCACATTTTGAAGTTACTTATGTATCCGGTTGAACTAGAGTTTTACGCCATTCGAAGAATTTTATGAGGCGACAACATAGCCGTATCGAGTTATTTTATTTAGTGGCCTACATAGCTTATTTTTACGAGCTCCCCCCTACCACTGGAGCAGATAATATAATTCTATAGTGTTAGGTAGTATTTATGAATTGACAGCTAGCTGACCAGTTGTGCTAAAGCCGAAACTGCAATTGCACTGGTCGTAATTCGGAAACTTTCCACAAAATTTGGTGTTAAAAGCTCGGGAAATGTTTACACCAGTGTTTTACAGCTTTTGGTTATTTGAACTATTTAATGAAGTGAAATATAAAATCTATTACCCAAATGAAATATCGTTGTAATAAAGAGATGAGATTTTATTATGCTTTTTATGCGTGGCACCAATAACTACTGTCCTATATTATTATTGTAAACTATTCATATATACTTCTGACACACTATTTTTAAATAAATTATTTCATTTTCATGCTAACCTGAGATCAATGTTTATGCGTTATACTATCGAAATGCGATCATGGTATTGCTATTTTCAAATTTACACATTTTTGTTATGAAGTACAGGATAAATGATAAAGAAAAAGTTCATTTAAACGATCAGTGCTTGAACTGACTGATGTTAAGAATTAAAAGAAACGTATATCTTATAAACAGATAACCTTAGCATAGAGTTAATATAAAGATGTTTCTCAAAGAGACAAAACACGTCTCACAGCTAGTAACAGAACCAGCGGAATAACAAAAATATCAATTTTAATTTTATATTAAAAATGAATTTCCACAAAGTGACTCCAATCTTTTTTTCAATTATTAGTTTTAATTTCTGCCTATAACAATGGATTTGAGTACTTGACTTCTTGACTTGATGTTATCAGTGCCAGAGAAATATGTTTTAAAATGCTTAATCGAGCAGATTAAGAGTGTTTTTGAGACAAATAAATGTATCAATAAATTCTAGTATTAAAATGAATCAGTGTGAAAATATGTTATTGAACTTCGTCAAACAAAATCCGCCCATAATGTCGACCATTTCAACAAAGTTTAAATTCAGACATTTGGATTAACTTCATTTTATCGTCAGTGTTCAAAAAAGAACACAGATGTCACAATCAAGACATAAATATAAAGTATATTTGCAATCAATTCAGTACTTAAGTGGAATTTATCAGGTAGTATTTTATAATGATAATTGAATTATTAAGAAAATTCTAAGGTTAAGTTTAGTAATAGAACCACGAACTGCAATATTATTGTTCGCTTGAAAATGTCAACAGAAGGTCGCCGTAAAAAGAATAAAATACTAGAAAACTAGAAAATAAGAAAAAGAATTCCACTGACCGCCTTAGCACTGAGTATGACCATAATGCATTATGAACATATTATATACATTTTTAAAAGTTTTTGATGCAGGATATTTTGTTTTTACTCTTTATTACATCTATGAGAACATTTATAAGAATTTCTTTTGTTTGTGTATCAAATCAAATCTACAACAATATTTAATAATTTAAGACATCAACTGAGGGTGCTTGATGCAATTTCAATATAAAATATGAATTGTTGAGATGTTGTACATTTCCATATATTTCGTCACTAACGACCCGGGTTTCGCCTTTCGGCATCTTCAGGCATCCGACCCCGCGAATGAACTCGAACTGACAGTCAGTCGAAATCTCAACAATTCTAACAATATTAAAGTTGATTTTCTTTTTAAAGCTTGTCATTATTTATGTAAATGATTGCAAGTAGTATTTTTTATCTTTTGTAGTTATGTTCTTTTTCGCTATTAAATTATATTTCCTTAAATATGCGAAAGTTAAGTGTCGGGTTGCATTATTTAAAATGTACCTAAAATATTATAAAAAATCTAGTACCAAAGTCTCACTTAATCTATATTAAGCAAGGCTTACTCTGCAAAGGTAACTCTGTGGAAATACATTTTTAATATAAAATAAAAATTTGTTACCGTTTTTTGTGACACGTGTTTCACCTCTTTGAGAAGCATCTTTAGACTAACTCTATCGGAAGACTTTTATTTATAACGTAGGCATTGATGATACAATAATGAGTGAAATTCTTTCTTTCTATTATATGCAGGTATAAGGAGATAGAAACAAACAATAATAGTACTACATAGTGAATTACGTGTCACAACTACAATGTAACATGGCCAGTCAAATAGCAACGTTATCAATTTTAATTTAATATGGTTTTCTCCGTTTGATGACGTCGGATCTCCTTCCAATAGACACTCATCTCGACTAATAACGATATAACATTAAAAGTTACAAAAGTGCTGTAACTTTTATTCCTTGCTTTCAGTCACAGGTTGTCCTTGCAAATGTTACAATTATTATCAAATTCGCGATTACAATTGTAATTTTATTGGTAAATTATTGTAATTATTTATTACATTTGGTTTATTGCGCTCATATTATATTTTAAAAACACTGTTTATTAGGTATTGCGATGTCAACTGGCCGTAAATATTGTTATTAATTTTATCAATTTTGTAATCAGTATTGATACTTAAAAAACCGTGTTTTAATGCGAAATACCGAAAAACCGGTATTAATACATTCGCCCGGTATTGCAATGCACTATGTTTTTTCAAAAATTAATAAATGTTTTAACAATTTTCAAGTGTGGTCACAGAAGCTCTACGTCTAGTTTGCAGGCCTTATTGTCAAGAATGCCATGCAATATAAAAGAGACACGTCAGTAAGAGTCGACTGTGGGAGGCATGCGTTTCTCCTGGCTTTTATCAATGCTCACTGCAAAGCGATATGACGTTTGAGATGCACATTCGTTTTGTAATCACTCGGATGCAAAAGGGCCCATACAAATGCCTCCCTTCATTTCTACAAATGCTTGAAATGTGGACATATGTAAATCTAAATATGGTTCCTGTGTTAATGACAGGAACACCATTTAGATGTACACTGAAACTAATGTTGGCAGCTTAATTCAGTGTTTTCCAACCTTTTTATCTTTGGACCGGTACATTTAACAGTTAAATGAAACAGTTGAAATGTGTTTTTTACTGGCATCGGTATTGGATGGGAAAAATTTGATACAAAGAATAATGATAACAATAGGCAAAGTGGCTATAGATGAAATATTTTATATATTGTATGTGCGTCTGATGATAAATGTCTTATCGACGCAATAGAAATATGCACCGCAGGCAAAATTTTTAGCTTTTGAAAAATAAATTATAAGCTCGAACTTACACCTGAAAATTTTTGATATACATATGACTGTTTTGATTTGTCTCCCCACCTGCCTGTTACGGGCAGCATAACTCTTATTATATATTGAGTGTTAATGCTGACTCACAACCGGTGTATAATATTACTAAATCTGTAATATCTTAACGTCGCTAAGAATGAGTTTTTCTCGATTCTATTAGAGAAAGACTTGAGTCATAAAATATTTCGTGTAAATGTTATTAATTTATCGTATGTGTATGCTTTGTATTTTGAATGGCTTGCCAATTTAGATTTCATGTGCCGCAGGCAAATTTTTTTTTGTTTTTCACATTATTGAAACTTTTTCAAACTTGAATGCATTTTTAACTACGTATGTGATTTTCGTTTATTTTCATGACCAGTGGCTTAGAAAAACAAATTTGAACCTGATTTCAAGCCTCATAATGATATAAGTTTTCTTTTTTGTTTTAGAAGAAGTTAATTCAACTCGTCGGAATTTTACATTATTTTAATATTTTGCTGTTTGGTATTTTATTATATTTTCAGTTCTTGTCCAACACGTATTGTTTGAATGCTCCATTAAAAGTCTGCATGCTTTAAATTGGGAAAAAGTATGATTAAATAATATTATTAATACTTAAAACTATTATTTTAATATAGTTTCTGTATTAGGAAGTGCAAGTTATTTTCCACTTGAAATAAATCTATCCGAAATAATAAGCATTAGTTAGAGAACAAATAAGTGTCTAGACAATTAGTTTAATTTATTATCTCCCCTTTTTAGTCCATTTTCAATGAGTACTTTCTCTCCAAGCCGAGCCCGTCGGTGGCGGCGCTGGCGACGAAATTCATTCGGGAATATATCGCAGTAATTACTTGCATTCCCAGCTGAGGTCGCTGTGTTCTCTGTTCTATGCAAGATGCAATGGCTCCCTCTACTTCCGGAAGAGAACGGGTCACTTTATATAATACAAGATGACTCCAGTGATATTTATTCTTGATTTTTATAAATGTTTATGAACACAAGGTTTTTAATATGTAATGTTTGATTTGCAACAAGTTTTTGGCGATTATATTTTTATTTCAGCTTAATTTTGTGATTTTAGTGTTATGTATATTTTGACGTAGATTTTGATATTGAATATTTGAAAACACAGTTATCATAGCTATACAATTCGCTGACAATCCTTCTCACAAACTTTCCGGACTTAACTTTTGTTGTTTTAATGACATTGTTTTCTCATTATGTTGTATAATAATTGTTCATCCTTCAAAGCTTGTCTCTTGTTATAGAATTTTTTCAAAAATTTTGTTTTATGGGTTATATAATAGACTTAACTTTGTTTCAACATAATTATAACATCGATCAAACTAAAATAACTTTGTAATGATGTAGATTATTATCATTTACAAGTGTTTCCTTGGTGACTAGGGCACCCAATCCCGGATACTTTTTACAATTCCAGGATTTCGGGAATCCGGAACTGGTCATTTAGTGTAATTTTGTAAGTTTCAAAAAGAGAAAAATATTCAAAAAAAAACTCACATATATTTTTTAATTGCATTATTATAGTAGGTTTTACCAAACGGTATCCAAAAAAGAGGGAATTTCCTTCAATTTGTCTTTAAAATATATTCCTGAAGCGGTTCTAATTTGTCCTCTATTTCAAATTGGTTAAGAACGGCTGTTACGAAATATGAGTACAGATATGACTACAATAAATTTTAAAGGAATTTTAAAAAAACTGTGTTCACGTAACTGAGGTACACATTGTAGTTAATCAGGAAGTTTCAACTTGATATATATTATGAATTATTTTTTAGCATTTACAGTGAATCCCAAAATTCCAGGATTGCCTGAATATCAATCCCGTAATCCCGGATACCGGGATTGGAAGCCCTATTGGCGACTAATCAATTATTAAAATTTAAGATAGCGACTGAAGGGACATGATCTTCAATCCTTCAAATTGCATATATTTCCATTCGTACAACTGACGAGAGTTTGATGTTAGTGACAAAACCTATGAAAATGTACACAATTTAAGCGATACAAGATAATTTTGTTGTCTGTCTGTAATTATTTTTTTTGTCAAACTGAAGAATGCTCGCATGCCATGGGAAGAAGTAAAGAAATTGGCAGGCGACAAGGAATCATGGATGCGTCGTATGTTGGCCATTAGACTTTGGGTGCGAAAATGGTCAATTTTATTATGATAAAGAAAAAATATTTTTAATGAATAAACAAATCTTGTATAAAAGATTTTTTCGATGTACATACCATACCAAGTAGGACATTAATGGTAATGGTTTATCTAAATACGACATGTATAAGCTCTGTATATATTTAGAAAACGAATTAATGTTAGTCTCAAATTTAGATACTTTATGGCAATAAATTCTTGCGTTACAATTTAAAAAAAACCATATTAAAAAGTACTAGTTACTACAATATTAATGAAATTAATGAAAGCTTTTTGGGACTCCATGTAGGCATATAGAAGTGTTACCCCTTTCAAGTAGAATGAGAATATTCATCCCGATGTCGTGAAAATATCATTTATCCTGAGAAGCCTTCTCAGACAGGGACTGGAATTTGCATTAGTAGCGGCGACTGTCGGATGTTTTTTTAGAGATCCTTTTTTGCAACCTCGTTTCATATAATATTCGGCATTGGAAATTATACCTACACAAAATGGTAGCCAAAAAATATTCAACAAAAACAATTCAGTAACGTAATATAATATATATTTTATTAATTAACGAGCATATTTCGTAGTAAATACTCTGCTCGCTGAACGTACCCAGTGATAATATTAAAAAAATACCTTTTTTTTCTAAATCGTAAATAACAATTGACATCTAATACAAACAAAAGTTAACATGAAATCTTTTTTCTTAAAAATATAATAATTTAAAGTAGTGAAACAAACCAAGATTATTAAATTTGACTTACTAAGTGAAGAAACGTCTACGGAAAATTTTAATTGATGCAAGTTGAATGTTTGATACATAACAAACATAGAAAAGATAAATAATTAATGTAAAGATATGAGCTTTGTCTGAAGTGAAAAAAAAAACATTTAAAAATTAAAAACAGACATCGGCAAAAACAATTTATTTTAACAACCCTCAATTTTCTTAAATACTGTAATAGTCTATATACGATTTAACTTAATACAGAGTAATTACATAGTAATTATTCCAGGCGTGAAAATTGAAGGAAAAGATTTTAAAAAACGGCCTTGTTATCAAAATGTATGGATAGATGTCTTATCAGACATCTATCCATACATTTTTATAGCACTTGTATTATTATTTTGAGTCCGTAATGCAGTGATCAACATCGTTGTCTTCGGTTACGGAGAACTCGGGTTCAAGTTGCGGTACGGATAGTTTGATAAATTGATTTTTCATTCATCGATTTATGCATTTATGTTCGTAGGTATGGATGTTTGTACCACCTGATCCTTAAAACGGGGCTTAGCGAGAGTGATTAGCTAACCACTAGTCCCATCCTAGCCGTATCCTTCTATCACTACTCTATTCGAAAAAGAGAGCTTCGATAACTGAGTAACAAGCAGTTTTTGTATAAAAAAACTTCTCTTTAGATAATTCGATTAGGAGTACATATGCTCCAAATTGGGAACGGATATGGTAAAAAATAAATAAATATTTATACAATGATTTAGTTACAAACCTAATAACCAAACGGCTGCATCACAGTGGTAAATAGTGAAGTTGCGTAACTGGATTCAGATTCAAGCTGAAACGTCTGAATATCTTTTATATAATAGCCCAGAAGGCTCTGTAGACTCTTTATTATTATCACATGTAGGTAGGGCTTCCAACCCGGCTTAAACCGAAACCGGTTAACCGGTTCTGAAAAAAAAACGGAAAACCCGGTTATATTTCACGCTGTTAACAGCTTTGAACAAATAGAAATATTTCGCATTGAATTCAATGCAAAAAAACAATATTCATACGGTATTGCTGAAGAATCAGTAACCACACAAACATTAAATGTCAAAAAGGTGTCGAAATAGTAGATAGAAATGATTTTATATGATAAGCAATTACACGACACTATCAAAATACACAAGGATTTTTAATCTATGCCTAATAAATAAGGCACATGTTTCTAAACACGTGGCGTAGCGAGAGCGATTAGCTAACCACTAGTCTTGTCCTAGCTATATCCTTCTATCCCTACCCTCTTCGAACAATTAAATGCATTCAAATATTGCTCTTTTGATGAGTTATATTATCAACCCCTTTTATGTTTATTTTGTGTATAGTTTAATGTAAAAGTGTTTTCTTTTGTATAATATAATGAAATGAAATATTTCGGTTTAAACCGGTTAGCCGGTTTTTTTTGTCAAAAAAACATCGGAAACCGGTAAGTAAATATTTACGGTTAATTGGATGCCTAACATGTAGGTATGAAATTTTCTCATGGTGTAAGTGTTCGCAGAGTAAACAATGCACACACAGTTTCGACGTACTAGCTACTTTAGACATTCAGTATTTCAATCTCAATACCGTCATCTATGACGGGTACGGTTATACTAGTACCGATTTTATAAATACATATTTTTTAAGTGTCTTGCTAAGCGTTGAGAATTGATTGTAAGGTAAAATTATAGATTAAGACTTTTCTGATCCCCTTCTTCTCGTTTTGAAATCTGTTTCACGCTAAAATAGTAATCCATTTTATGGAAACATAATGTTGAAGTATAGTAGACTGGTTATTTTGCTTTACTCTGTGTAATTTTGTAATTAAAAAACGAATACCATTTAAAATTAATTAAAAATCCAATTAACTTGTAACTCAAAACCAATTAAGCAAAATGCAATCAAAGCTGTTTCTAGTCAACCATACATCAGTGTGATTTAGTTCTTTGTTAGCTTTATAAGCATTATATGGAATATAAATTTATTTTTATGATTGTGTGGTCATAATAAATTCTAAATCAAGCTGAGGGTAATTTGTCGGAATTCAATTAAAATTATTTGAAATGTTTCATAGTGCTTAATTTTTTTTATTGAATAAATTGTGAGACACTGTCACACCGTTGTATACATTATGTAATATTTGAAATCAGTTTATATTAGCTGCGATGAGCGAAACCGGTCATGATCATTATAATTTGGAAGAAGTACAAAAAACGTCGGTGTCCGTGGTGCAGTTGGTAGCGTCGCTGGTGATGTCTCGGGTTCAATTCCCGGTGCGGACTCTTTTCATAGATTGATCTTTCAATCGATTTATGGATATCTGTTCGTAGTCTGAATCCTCCCTTCCACTCATCCCATACTCACGGGGCGTAGCGAGGGCGATTAGCTAACCACTAGTCCTGTCATAACCCTATCCTTGTATCCCTATTCTCTTCGAAAAAAGAGAGGTTGATCAACTGAGAAACTAGCAGTTCTCGTAGAAAAATTCTGTTAAGATACCTCCATTAGGAAACTATATGCTTCACATTGGGAGCGGACATGAAAAAAATGTTTTTTTTTTTAAATATAATGCCTTTCCACAAAGAATTGACAGATAACACATTAAACGTGATTAGTATTTGAAAGTTTTATACATTTATTTTTTAAATAAATTAATTTAATTAGCAATTGTATCAAGGATCTATTGCAATAATTACAAATGATTCAATGATTGAAAGTCTCTAAAGCTTTATGGTAGACATTGTATTCGAAAAATATAATAAGTCAGTTCGAGTTCATTCGTGTGCTCGAATGCCCGAAGATGCCGAAAGGTGAAACCCGGGTCGTTAGTGTCAAAATACATGTAAATGTACAAAATTTCAACAATTAAAATTCAAATGTAATGAAGCGTCGACTGTTTTATCTTATTTTATTGATTTATTATGAAACAAACTTCGCAATTGGATAATTAAATGGGATTTGACTGCGAATGGAAGTCTCTTTTTGGCACGAGGAAAACTAGACAACAGCTTTACATTGCAAGCTGGGACCAGCTCCAACTTGAGACAAAACGCTTCCAGACTGATTTATTGCTTAATTATTTATCGTAATGACATTCCTCTCTTTTTTCCGTACTGCTGTATTCGTAAGTAGTACGTGACGTCAATACTGCGATCGTTTTCTATTGAAATAGTTAATGCCGTAATGAGGATTTTTTATTCAATTGGACTTTAATTAGGATTTGAATTTATTCATTTCCGGAATGAAAATAAAGTAGCTTGGTAGATGAATTGAGCTAAATAGAGATTATTCATAGTCAGTAAAACTCAGCGATTGTTTATGAAATAAAAATCGAAAACTCAATTTTCACACTGAATTTAAATCACCAATAACAATGCTCAAAAGAAAATTAAAATACGATATAGATTGATTATTAATGAAAAGTTTCACAGGTGGTTATGAACAAGTAAAAGTACCCATTGCTTAGATTTGTAATTAATTACAAAATGAATTTATGCGTGTATTAATAGGTAATTCCTATTCAACAAATGTCTTCTATGTATAGGTTTCCAACTTACAATCCTATACGTTTAAATTTAATTGATTTAGATGTGGTACGCTTTAATTAAGACATTTAAATTTTTAATGAATGTTCTATTAACTATTATTGAAATTTGATTAATAATTTACTGCAGTGGCAAGGCGGTGTTCATTTATTAACCCTGTAGAAGAGATTAGGTCAAATGAAGAATAAAAAAATATATTTTCAAAAAATGAATCTAAGAAATACGTCAACAAAAAGCAATAAACAATTATCAAGCCCCGAGACTCTAAAGTACCCTGTCTAAGAAAGAGGTATGAATGATTGAATTAAAACTCATTGTTGTAAAATTATTCACTGTTGTTCAGCTCCAATTATAATTTCAAATTATCTAACCATGGATTTAATCAATCAAATATTGATAGTATGGCATTGATTAAGTAGAACTCCGTCATAGTTTGATGATAGTCTGATGGCAAATAGAATTTGATCGACGTGCCAAAATAAATATTTTTTTTTATTCGTGCCTTGTGCCATTCCTATTAAGGGACATTTAATATAATCATATTTATCGAATAGAAAAAAAAATAGTATGTAAATCGTATTTAGTAACTTTATTTTTTTATTGAATACTAACATAAAAAAAACAAATAAAATTAGGAAATATAAAGACATTTACGAACACACTAATTCTTGTTTGAGGTTTTTAGTTTCATGTTATTTGCGAAACTTTTATATCACGCTAATATCCTGTTGACTGCAAATTAATTCTTCTTTGTCAATCTATTTCTAGACTTAAATACTTTCAGGTGGAAAAATGGTCAAAAACTAGATTGTATTAACTATTTTTTATTAAATATAAAAGCATCGGGCATACTTTTCCATGTTTATGAAATACATTATTTTGGCGAGCCGTTGAAAATTTATTGCGTGCCACTTCATTTCCATTGGTGATCTTGGGGATCAATAACTTCAAAATAAAAAATATGTGTTCTAAAACTTTCCAATAAAAAGCTTAATTTACACCACCGTGCTATATACGGTAATTGACTACTAATATTGCTTTACATATATTTTACTCTAGATACTGTAGTAAAATCGCTTTCTTAAGTGATGTCGAAACTAAATAATAGTTATACCTACAGCTTACATAAGTAATTTATATATCTTCGGAAGTTTTTAAGAAAATATGTATAATTTTTTTACCATGTCCGCTCCCAACGTGGAGTATATGGCTTGCTAATGGAGATATCTTAACAGGAGTTTTCTACGACAATTAATTGTTACTCAGTTGCTCAACTTCTCGTTTTTCGAAGAGATTAGGGATAGAAAGATAGGACTAGGACAGTACTAGCGGTTAGTCAATCGCTCTCGCTACGCCCCGTTTTTTACGATCGGATGGGCGCGAGGGAGTTTTGGACATCGCAAACATTCATGACTACGAACAGAAATCTATAAATCGATTGAAAAATCAAGTCATGAGACTGTCTGTACAGGGACTTGAACCCGAGACATCCTTAATCGTAGCCAACAACGTTGACCACTGCACCACGGGACAAGAAAGAAAATATAGTAATATTAAATTGATAACTTTGTTTTTCTACTGACATCTAGACTGAAGATAATTCTCAAAGAGTTGACATACGTGTCACGCCTAAAAATCACGTTAAAAACAATACGAATAATAATAAGGTTATCAATTTAAAAATAAATTTACAAATCAACTTTGGGAAAGTAATTCTATAAAACAGTTGATTTTTGAACGTACATAATAATACTTTCAAAGAAAATAGCTCATTCGTTATTAACACGGAAATGTATGTATAAATAACAGTACGAAGATATTTATAACTTCCGAAATCACAACTTAATATTAATAGAGTTCTATAAATTTTCACGTCGGCAGAGACAGTATTTGCTAAGTCAATTAAAACGAAACTTATTCGTAAAACTATTTAAAACAATTGCGTTTTAGTTTGCGCAGCACTCTGCGAGGTATCATCTGTTAACAAGGACAACATAGTTGATTAATTGAAGTTAAGTTTGTATACTGAAAATGTCCTTTGTTGATTATATTGTGTACCCATTCTATCCATCTAACTACATACACGTTCTGTTTCTCGGGGACGTAGGAAATTAATGTGACAGTAGAAGGCGAATGAGTACTTGTGTGCCAAAAGACGTTTGGAAGAAAAAATGATCGAAATAATTATTCGACATTCCTATTTATTTATAATCTCAGTACCACCGAAGTAACGCTTTACGTGACGGTCGATGTAGTCGAGTGGGTTTTCGTCATACCTGCACAATCAAGGATTCATAATATATTGCCATTTTTCAATCGATTTACAGATTTGTTTCCAAAGGCACGAATGTCTGTCATATTTTAATTGCATCTATCTCTTTTCCAGTTATGAAAACCCGGTTTAAGGAGCTTCAGCTTGATATAAGTCTCCCTTAACTCCACAATTCTATATTTAATTTTTCTGAAGAGACAGGTCGAGTGTCCGATTTTAAACAGTTTCTCGCTCAACAATGCTTCATTGAGATGCACCATTTTGATCCCATATTGGAAGTGAAAATAGTTCGGTCGCTCAATCTCTCTTTTCCGAGAAGGTTACAATAGAAAAAATGGACAAATAAATCACCAGTATTAAGCTAATCGTTCTTTCTACGCTACGTTATTAAGATTGGAACATAAATCGATTTAACTAAATCAATTTAAAAACTGATTTCGAGATCGGATTGACGGTAAGGTAAGTTCATTGAAAGGCAGTGCACATCTATAAATTTGTTAAATCACAATGTATGAATCTGGTAGGGGACTTGAACCTGTGACCCTGTAATCGAATAGAATGAACGTTGACCACTTGAGTAACACAATGGGTGAAAATATTTAAGTTGAATATTTTTTCTCTCGCATAATTCTATTCGGTCATTTGTTGTTTTTTAGGTCAATCGCTGACATGCAAGTAAAATTGTTGGTCGGGCCTTCAACTGCCGAACAAATTTTCAGACACGGTCGTTTCGTGATTGTTTGCTGTATGGCGGGATTTACCTATTTTACCATTATCCACTATATACGTATTTATTAATCACCTCTTAGAATCCTATGAATATTCAAATGATACCTGAATTCTGAATTATTATTATGATCGAAATAGGCAAATATACTGAATTGTATCAGAAGCCCTACATATCCGGTGAATTATTGTCGTTCTGCTCTAGCGCTGACTTAATTACTGTATTGATTAGGTTTATTGTAATTCAAAACCATTATTCATACAGTTATCAATGCTAAATATGCCCTCATGAAATGCTTAGCAATTATTGTATCTAAGTTATTATTGGCGAGATCTAGATATTGTAAAATACTATTTTTACGCAAATATTCATAAGTTTTTACCAAACTTAATTCTGCTAAATCTTAAGAAGAATTACACTTATTTAGAATCTTTCATAGTGACATCAATTAATAAGAACGATAAAATATTAAAAATTACTATCAAATTATTTTTATTGCCAAACTTTATGAATTGATAATAATGCTCTTACACGGTTCTTTTGAATTTTATTTCATTGTGGATTATAATCTTAATAAAAAAATCGAAAAGAAGGTCTAATTTTAATGTGTTTTAAAACATAATATCAAGATATTGTTGAATAGAATAAGCTGACAAGAAAATTTTTATCGATTGAGATTCTTCTAAAGCTTAGTGCACGGAATTTAACTTCTACATACATATTTATACAAGTTTCAATGACTAATTAATTGTTCTCATCTAATGGTTCCACTCATAAATAACAATTTGTACAATATATTTTTAATTTCGCTGTTATTCGATAGTAAAAATAAAGTTTAATAAAATTAAAATAAAATTAGTCACGTAATTGATCTATTCTTTAAATTAAACTTTATTATCGAAGAAACGTTGAATTGGATGACGGAAAAAGTTAAGAGTTTTCAAAATTTTCTAGCATTAGTAAAAGTAAAATATTTCTCGCATTCGATATAAATTATCTGTCAAATCAGATTCCTGTAAACCATTTCGTGTTGCCTGATTCAGTGTCCAAAACTCAAAGGGAACTATACATTCCTGGAATCGTTAATGTTTTGTTCCCGTGTAACACCTTTTGTTGGGTGTAGTATATTTTGACTTGAAACCTGGTCCATTCCTTTGACGTCTTCACTGAGATTGTCAATAAAGTGAGCTGTCATTAAATCTGGCAGCGTGCGTCACAACCGATCCCTGTTTTACCGTCCTCCCCATTTCCCCAGACCTCACCCTAACGTTTCTTAACCGTTTAGCGACAGAATCAATTACACTAATCATTATTGAGGTAATATTAAAATTTTAATAGCATTTTGAATACAAGAATTTAATATTCATCACCATCGTGAACAGAACGACGAGTAAATGTATCCGTTTTATGTGATTTCACTTTTTCAACGAAATCTTCAGAACAAGAAAACTCTCCGAAATCTGGAATTACATACTACGTTGAAAACAACGATTATTTAGAGCTTTTCTTACCATATGCACTCCCAGTGTAGAATATACGGATTTATAATGAAGCATCTCAATACTTGTTTTTACGAGCGTTGATTTTCATTCAGTTGTTCAACCTGATTTTTCTGGAGAAGGATGGGTCTAGAAAATATCTTTTAGTTAGCTAGTCACTTTTCTTTTAACCCATTTTAGGATCAGATACACGGCAAAAAACTTTAAAATTAAATACATTTATTCATTTGAACACACATGTACAATACATTTATCCATGTATTGATTGAAAAATCTTTATAAGAAATGGTTGATTCACAAATTCGAGCTCTTGACGAATCCTCGAAAATCGTTAATTCGGCTGTGCTGAAGTTGTAGCTGCTTAGATAGAATGTATGGCAGTGTTCCTTCAGGGTTTAGTTTGTTCAGGGAATCGAACACGTGCACACCGCAAAATCAAAGACGACGAACTCCCAAGGACGACGACAAACCGACCTGTAAATTAAGTATTCGATAACAGCTATATAGTTTGCGTGTATCTATAATGAAATTAAGAATCATCACTTATCGAATAAGTATGTTGTCGTCGATGTTTGTTGAAGCGTGTTTTTTAAATTTAAAACAATTCTTTATATTTCGTCGGACGGACTATTGTCGGGACCGTGGTGCAGTATTTAACACCATTAGCTACGGTTACAGACGTCTCGGTAGGTACAATTTCATCAATTGATTTTTAAATCGATTTATGGACTCCTGTTTGTAGGTATGGATGTTTGCGATGTCTAAAAATTGGGTACAGCTAAATAGTTTACTAGTTTTAAACGAACAACTTCCATGACTGCGGACATAAATCCATAAATCGATTGAAAGATAAATTTATGAAATTCTCCGCACCCTCCCACCTATGCGATCCTGAAAATGGGGCGTTGCGAGAGCGATTAGCTAACCACCAATCCTCTCCGAGCCCTATTCTTCTATCTCTATTCTCTTCGAAAAAGAGAGGTTGAGCAACTGTGTAACGTAACAAACTTCTGGTAAGATACCTCTATTAGGACGCCATATGTTACACATGGGAAGAGAGCGGGAAGAAAAAACATAGTCGTATGGAAAATAGAAAAGATGTGTGTATTTCTGTAACAAATAAATCTATCGTTAATATTTGGAGTGTCGCGCCCAAACGGTTAACAGTGTGAGAATCGTATACATTTTGATCGAGCGTACGTTATTATCGCCAGGGAATGTGGGCCAAAGGATGCAGTATAAAATTGTCAGTTCATGACAGTTTTGACGTGACTACCCTTTTGACTGTGAATGTACCACGCATTCCTCTTCGGGAGCTTCCCGATAGGACGAGGGTTGCTCTTTGCTTCAATTTCATAGACAGCCTTTACTTAGTAGTCGTCGTAAATAAAGGAAGTTTATATCGGAGGAGTCGATTTTTTTTCTTTTAGATCTTTTCTGCGCTGTATGAAATTTGATGGTTCAGTTTATAGTGCCACTATAGAATGTCGTTGTTTTTTTAAGATGCGTGTGGGTAATATTTGAAACTATCGATTGATAGAAGTTATCATAAACATATAAAATAATACTATAACACATTTTATTATTGTATAAATATATATATTAATATTAGCAACGCTGTCGGGACATAACTTCTTTGGTCCAATGCACCACTCGATGTACTTCTTTATTCAGACAATAATAATTAATCATATACATTATTGTAACCTATATTTGTATTAACATATAATTGTTCAATGTTACTGATTAGTTAAAAACAAGCGAGCATAAAATAAAATTATATTTTCAATGATAAAATTATTTTAAATAAATATTGGAAATACTAGAAATTATTACCAGGTGGCAGTGCCACCCGTTGGCATTAACTCAATACGCTTGATGTGAATGATGCGCAGACATAGAGATATAAAGTATGTGTGTGAAAAAAATAACTCATCTGTACACTTACACTTTGGGGCTTGCGCTGACAGAAAGTGTGTGGGTGTTTTGGCGTAGATTTCTCTCACTCTTTCGTCCTTCTTGATTGCGCAGTAAAGGGTTTGTGTTCCCGAATGGCAATTTTCATTCAGTAATATTTTACTCGAGTTATATAATTGTTTCCAAATGAATCGACATTTGCGACGTTTTAATTTACTTCTATTCACCTCCTATCCAACCACTTAAGTGGAAAGTAAAGCAAGAGAATAGCTAATTTTGAGTCTTTCTACTATCTGCATGTCTATCGTAATCGAACCATTTAAATTTTATATTGAAATACCATCAAGCACCCTCAGTCGATATCTTGAATTATTTCACTAACTTGCTAGACGTTGAGCCATTGGCATTATCAAAATTTATCGAAATATAAAATATGCTACATGTAAAAATAATCTTTCTATGCTCTATAAAGAAAATTTCAAAATCATATTGCTGGAACGTAAAAGTATATTTGTGAAAATGTTTCCCGAAATTTAAAATTTTCACAAATGGATTAACGAAAAACCGCTGAATGACAGCAATGTCGGATCAACAAACAGATTAACGAATTCCGTCTCCTTCTATTCAAATTACTTACCAATATTTTCTATACTTCCAGTTTAAAAAATTTACAAACTATTTATTTACCGGTCTTGTAAAAATTGACAGTTAACCTTAAAAGCGAGTAAGTATTTTGTTTTAATTGAAGTACATACAACGTATATCAAAACCAACTCGACGAGGTCAGATATCACAAACACCCGTCATAGATTACAAATGTTAAATTGGAAAATGAACATTTGATTTTAACATACCCAGAAATTTTACCGATTTCCTTTATATAGCTAAGCGTGTCTCAGTCACCTATAAAAAAATAAGCGTCAATTTAATTATGACTAGAACACAAAGGTACTGGCCACATGTGGTCTAGTGTTAAGAGCTTTACAATAGTGATTAAATGGGTTTGAGTCAATATCAAGTTTGCATTTTTTTCAATTACAGTTTGAGGTTTTAGACGTTGATGTTTGTGATGCCTCTTCTCGAGTTGATTTCGACTGACATTCCGAAAATTCTTATTTGAGTTGATCTCATGTGATTTAAAAAATCAAACTATCTGGTGCTTTGGCTAATAGCTGTAATGCCAGATATTTTATTTTTATTCATATATTATTTATTTATTTATAACATAATGGCATTTACATTGTTGTGTCTGGTGTGACGTATTTCCACTACTAATGTGCATGTGGAGGAAATCTGAATAGAAATTTTCTACAAGAACTGCTTGTTACTTAGTTGCTCAAACTCTCTTCTTCTATTCATTAAAAAACCACTCTCGCTACACCCTGTTTAAGGATCGGATGGGTGTGAAGTAACTTTTAGATAATATAGACATCCATGCATTAGAACAGAAATCCATAAATCGACTGAAAAATCAATTTATGAAATTTTCCGTACTGGTATTCGAGACTGTTCGCACCGCAACCGAATCTAACGATGTTGTCTACTCGACCACAAACCCAAGACAGACCCGGCTCATGTATACTACATATGCATTGATAATTATTTTTTCTAAAAGTTAATTCACGGAGGAAGCAATTTATGGGCTATTACGAAGAAAACTATACACTGATAACTATAAAAATTGATTATCTGAGCGAATCTATTAAGTATTCATATTATAGTGTATTGATAATGCTCGTGATGAGTGAAACCGGCCCTGAGCTTTACACACATGTGGACATAAACAAATTGTGTTTTTTAGTTTTAACTTGGTCAGATTTGAAAATCACTTGAAATGTTTACTAATCTATTATTATTTGTAAAGTCCTTGGACTACTCAAAAGTAGATTAAATATTTAGCCTATTTATTATATTTATGTCCTTTAATTTAATGACCCGTAAATTCAAATAGCTCGTGTTAAGAAATGATGTGGTAACCTGATTCTCTACTGGTTTGATCAAATAATAGATGAACGCTTTATAATCTCTTTCAGTGAGTGATATTGGATTCTTTTGATCTTTGGACGGCAGCTTCAAACATGACGGTCGTCGGAAATTACATTTTGGTGTGGTACTGACATACATACGCAATCGTACAATAATATATATGCTAACTCTTTCGGATAGAAAATATTGTGAATTATATTTCTACATATTCGCCTGAAAACATTGCTTTCATGATGAACAATATTTTCCTCGCTAGTTATGAGATTTTTAGATTCGTAAAACTAATTTATTATTAAATACTACTTTTTATTTTCTTTTTACAAAATTATTAAATTTACTTATAAAGTTTTAAATTGTATCATTCTATTGTTGATAAAAAACTTAATAGCTTAATACAATGCGGCTTAAAGTTACTCGATATCCTCTTTTATTTCTAAACAATATACCTACTTCAAGCGGTATTCACAAAACTTTTTGATGGAAATCTATGCTAGAGATACCTAAGAAAGGAACAAAGAAAGTAATTTGATATTGAAATGTTGTCCCCTCTTCGCTGAAGTTATTTTGAGAACTCCTGATTTACAATAAAGAATAATGGCTCTAAAACTCTGACCAAGCCTGACGTGAATAATAATTTTTAATGACTATGATGGATCTACTCAGGAAAGTAGACACTAGAGTTGTCTTGGTTACACCCTTGTAATTTGATACGGTTGGTGGGTGATAGATATGCATCATCATAATATTGCAAAGCGATATAAATGATGGTATGTCTCTTTTTAATAATGCTGAGGTATCTATCCTATATAAACAAATAAATTAATTACATTGGAATATTGGGTAGACGTTTAAACATAATTAAAAGATTATTTTATTAAATATGTACCCTTCGCGTTAACATTCATATACACAGCCTTAACAACCCTGTGTGGGCTTTTAATAATTTCAGTGCTTCTTTGAATTCATCCAGCTTTTAAAATATGAACTGCGCCTGGTCCGTTAGTATTTTTACAATGTTCGAATAAGCTTTAATTATAAACATGATTTTGTTTTTTTATTATCTAATATAAATATTTTTTTACAATCTCATGATTTTCAGTAAATATTTCAGTTGTGTTAATAAAGCGTTGCAATTTTAAGCAGTTACGTAAATGATATAATTGTATATTATTACTTCTTACATTTTTCCACTGTAAATGCGTTCCTTGGTATTCAACAATGATTCAATGGGTCGATGATGGGTCAATCCATGGTGTGAGAAATATAGGTGAGCTGGATCGCTGTTTTTGTAAAATATGTGACGTCACTTGGGCGAACCAAATTTTTATTGTCACTGTCGTAAAACTAGTAGATTCTAATTCAAAAAGCACAGAATGACGTCAAAAAATGACGAGTGACATTTTTTTATGCAGCTCACCTATACTTCTTACAGCATAGCATATCCATACCGTCTGACTTTTTTTTTCTTTTTTTTAAGATGCCCTACAGCAACCGATTGGAAAAATAATTTTATAAATAATACATACTTAATGCTACTAAGATGTTTTCAACTTTCTCGAATAAGATTTATCTTATTAAAGTAGTATTAAGTATATTATTTTTTTCAAAGAAGATTTCGTTAACTCATCCTCTTATAGTAACGGTTTTAGGAGTGAACCGTGCTGGTCGGCCTATAGCTCTTGCAAATAGTGTAAAAAAATATAACCTTGAAATTTATGAAAATAAAAATAAACGCAATTTTGTAATATTGTATTTCGAGAAAATGTGAACGTTTGTAACCTGATAAATGTTTAGGGAAATGCTGAGAAAATTCAGTAACATTAAATTCATCATATCACCTCACGACACTTAATTCGAAAACAGTCCAAAGGAATAAAATAATGACCACTTCAAGTGATATGCATTCTGCAATCGCAATAATGGACTTAAGTACTGATAGCATAATGACAGAAATATAAGAATTTTTACCGTCTTGGTTTGGTAGCGCAATAAAAAAACGGTACAAAAATATATTGCCGAGGAAAAATCTCTGTTCAGTGAAGGGCTGCCTCACGCTGTTCATGAATTGTAAAAATGTAAATATACAATTGGTTTAAAAAATGTTTCCCCAAACCTAGACGCAATGGATGACCCATTTTTAAGGGTATTGAATTATTTGTATATTAATTAGTTAAGTTAAATTATAAGTACAGTGTGCGATCTTCGTTCTTGAGGTTCCCGTGATAGCAGATGCTATAAGTTCAAATAAATATTACTGAATATTATAATATATTAATCTTTCTGAATATAATATTTCAATATTTTGAAATAAAATAAACTAGTGAAAAGTCTTTAACCTGGTTTTTATATTTTAAAGCAAAATAAAATCCAAAGGCAATGGAGATTATTATAAATTTGAAAACATTAAATTTATAAATAGTAGCTATATAATGTTGTAAAACTATTTTTCACCGTGGATTACTAATATTCTTATTTTAGTTTAGATAATATATACAAAAAAAAAAAAAAAAATCTTACCAAATAAGTCAGTCCGAGAAAAAAAAACTATACATGTCACTAAAATAATAATGAATTACTTAAAACCAAGATAATTTATTCATATTTTTTATTGTAAGACGAGCAAAATCATATGGAATTTAAAAATCGTGAGCATATTGGAAAGAAAAGAATGAGCGACAGATGTTTTTGTATTTTGAACAGTGTTTTTGTATTTTGAACAGTGCAGATGTTTGAACAGTGTAGAATTTTTTTAGTAATATTGTTTTAATTAATTATTAAACTAGTTGTTAACAAACTAATCAGTAATTTGACTCTTATGACTGTAGATTGATTATTTGTTTGTTTTAATTATTATTTAAACTATTCTTTCCGATGCAATAGTTTAATAAGAAGCTTTGTTATTATGAAAAAACTGAATAATATTAACTCGACCTTGAAAGAAAAAAGTGAGTGGACAATAGAACGAGTTTTATGGCAACCCTATATTGAAGGTGGTCGTGTAATTAGGCTGCCATTACGGTGGCTGGCAACGACTGTAAAACCTTCCCGTGGAACTAATAAAAAAGGTAATTTTCAATCTTTAAAAATATATCGTCGTTTAACACTGTCACCTCGCATTTAATGTGTTTCAGGTTATATTTTAATGCGGCTACCTTTGCCCACACACGTGAGGACTTACTCAATAAAAAAATAATTTTTGGATAAAGTAAAACAAATAAATAAATGTTATTATTTTTTATCAAATTATTTGATACACTCTATATATACTCTGTATATATATAATAATAATATTATATCATTAAAAGAAAACTAACTGATCTGCACTGTGTCTAGTCAATCATTGAACGGTCTATTTATGAAACAGGGTTGTTGTGAAATTATTTGATAAATGAATAGTTTTTGCGGTTTATCAACTAGCTCTGCAGGTGAACCATCCAATCGGTAAATCTTTCTTCTTACTTTTTTACTTGTCAACTATCGGGTTCGTAGTGCAGTGGTCGACTTCAAAAACGGGCGGTAGCAAGAGCGATTAGCTAACGACTAGTCCTGTCCTAGTCCTATTTTTCTATACCTACTCTCTTCGAAAAAAGAGAGGCTGAATAACTGAGTAACAAGTAGTTTTCATAGAAAACTTCTGTTGAGATATTTCGATTAGGAGGCCATATGCTCCACGTTGAGAGCGAACATGGAAAAGAATATTAAATAATATGAAGTAATAAAGAATAACTTATTTGAATGAAATTTCATTACAGTCGATTCAGAATGTAATTGTACCTACTTTTTGAAAAAAGCATCATTCATCGTAACTCTCTTTGATGAGAAAATTTTTTTTCGTTAGAAATAATATCGTTCGGGATCGTCGTTGGCTGTATCTTTTATTTAAACATTAAAGTTGACCGGAACGTCTGGTCTTTAAATTTTCTGTGTTGCCTGAGTAAAAATAAAACGGGGCTTGTCTTAATTTTTAGTGGTCGTGTCGTTAACTTTTATTGTTTTTACAATCGCTTTTTATTTTTATCGCCTCAAGTGTTAATCATTCGAGACATACAATTTAATGGCTTGGTTTAGACCAGTGGTGCACATCCTATTTTTCATAAGGGCCAAATTTTCCATGCCGATCAATTGAATGTGTCACTTGGAAAATGTTGTAACCAACAGAATAGTCTAAGTTGACTTTTTAACGTAAAATCGTTTTACTGGAGCATACTGACAGCTTGAGCTGTCGCAAGTTACTCAAGGATTGTTATTCAAGGCATCAATGTTGGCGAAAGTTGAACAGTCCATAGAAAACTTTGAAAAACGTTGCAGTGAAACGATTTTCCGTTGTAAGGTCAACTTTCAAATAGTGAACCGTTCAAATCTTCACGGGCCTCAGTGGGTAAAAGTATTGAAAAATGATGGGATATTACTATTATATGACACCGACAGGGGTCTTCAAAATTCGTATACAGACTCTTCCTATTCATGCAAATTTAATATGTAATATCTCTCCTGAGGCGTTCAAAAATAATTTGTCATATTTGTTTGTTTATTTGTCATATTTGCCCGTGGCTTGGCTCAAAGGAAAGACCCCATCTTAAAACCACTTAATGAGTTTTAAATTGAAATTGTGTATTTTAAATGCTGTTTATGTATCTATTATTGACTTCGAGGAATTTATAAGTGTAAACTAACTGCAATTAAAGAGAAAGTATACTGAATACGACTGGGTTTTAATAGAAGACGAAGGAACCTGTGAATTATCCTTGTCACCACGCCGGACTTGGGGCAGTCAAAGTGTGTTGACGCTCCACCTCCCCCTCGACTAGCAGACTTACTTCTCTCATATAGTTATATTTATTTCTTGTTATAAATTGAAGTAATGTGAGATACTTCAACCAATCTCTACTCTGCATTATGTGCACTGATTTTTGACACTGCATGCTGTCGGCAAGTATTGTGATGCCGGGTTCATGATGATTATGGTTGTTACCCTCAACAAACTGATATTATCACTGTTCTGGTGGTTTCTTTCTTGAGACATAAATAGATTTTATAATTGATATGCTTGCTCGTAAATGTAAGTGCTTAAGGAAAGACTTGCATAATGCGTGAATGAGGAAACAGTTCTTAGGACAGACATTTGTAAAAATGTAGTCCTGCAAATCGACCAACTCCAGTTGCAAAGATTAGTCGACCTCATTAGTGAGTAACGTCATATAAAACATTTATATTCAATGAACCACTCGGTGATATAGTACTTGTCATTTAAAGTCGCAATAAATGTCCGTTGGGCCTCGAGTTACACATCACTGGTTTTGACGGAAAGAGTGGAGTGTTTTAATTGTCATTCTGAGAGTTAAATTAATTTAAAATCTGGATTTGCAAGAAACGGATTCAACTTATTGTCGAAAAAGTTTAAGGCTATGCATTAGTAACGACTGTAGGATTTAAAACAAAATTTAAAAAAAAAAATGTGTATCCCAAAGAAAATAAAAAATGAACATTTTATTTATCAGGTAATTTATCAGATAATTTAGTGTAATACTTAAAATCAGTAATCGTGAAGAGGTTTTGTAATAACTTTCCAAATCAAAGTCTTCAGTTGATATTTTTCGACGGACAATAAGTATTTAGCTAGAATACATGTGTGAAAGGGAAAATTATAAAAGCTTTGTCAGGATAAATAACTAATTAGGATACTGAGTGTCCACTTAGCAGGCTCCAAGTAATTTCAGTTTAAATTTATTGGCAGTAGTGCCGTGCGTGAAGTCATAGTTCTCGTTCCGAGTAACGGTTGATAGTGAGACCAGATCCAGCGTAATTGTACACTATAATTTTGCTAGTTCTTTTGGCATCGTTCTGATGAATTTTGTGAAACTAAATACATCTATTTTACCCCATTTTTATGGAGTTTCACATTATTTAAATATAAACAAAGCAAAATATCAAGATTAATATTTATAGATTATAAAAAAAAAATACAAACGATCCTTATTGTAGAGTTGAACAATTATTAAATGATAATACTCGATTCCAGCAAGTAAGATGACTTATCCATAAAATATTATGTTGCGTTATTATGATATGGAGCGTGTCACCTTTAAGCAAAAAACAACATAGCCGACTAGTAGTCACTGGAATTGGAAAATAATAGTATTATTTGATGTCGTTAGACAACGGTCGTTCGGAGACTAATATTATTTCCAACAAAGTTGCAAACTTTATGCGGCAACGAAACCCGTTATTGAAAAGCTCTCTATACGTCTGCGGCAAATATGATCTAACGGGTAGTGGATATGAACTGTAATAATAAAAGCTACACGTATTTTTTTAATACTTCCAAACTTATGGATATATATATATATATATATGTATGTGTATAATAAAATGAGCTTTTAGGGATTAAATATTAATTTTTATGAAAATTTTTTATCCATAAACATCCCGTTTATTTTTCTATTTACAACTAATACTAATAGCAATTATTTTTTGATCGAATACACCTTATTAACAACTAATAAATATCAAATTTGGATTATTGAGATTTTGTACACTTCCATGTATTTTGTCACTAACGACCCGGGTTCCACCTTTCGGCATCTTTCAGCAAGTTCGACTCCATTCGTGTGCTCGAATGCCTGAAGATGCCGAAAGACGAAACCCGGGTCGTTAGTGACAAAATACATGGAAGTGTACAAAATCTCAATAATTCAAATTTGATATTGAAATTCCATCAAGCACCCTCAGTCGATGTCTTAAATTACTAATAATATGTTTTATGATTAAGACCCTATTAGATATCTTCGTGGCAGGTCTCACGTCGCCTTTTCTATTGCCACTTTTTCTTCCCGTTGAGCACATGAGGCGCTTCACTCCAAACAGATATAGAAATTTTTAATGACCCACTTAATTATTTTTGTTGTCATCATTATTTTTATCAATGTCCACTCCAAACGTGCAGTATATGGCCTCCTAATGGCGGTATCTCCACAGATTTTTTCTATGAGAACTGCTTGTTACTCAGTTGCTTAACCTCTCTTTATCGAAGAGAGTAGGGATAGAGGAATAGAGCTAGGGCAGGACTAGTGGTGAGCTAATCGCTCTCGCTACGCCCCGTGAGGATCGAATTGATGGGGGAGGAGGGAGTTTTAGACAACACAAAAACTTAGACTACGAACAGAAATCCGTAAGTCGATTGAAAGATCAATTTATGAAAACCGTCCGCACTGAGATTTGAACCCGAAATATCCGTAGCCGTAGCCAACGACGGTACCAACTGCGCACGGACGCCGACTTTATTTAAATCCTATTTTTTACATAATTCTCAATTAAATCTCTCTTTTTTTCTCGTTCTTCAATATCAATTAAGTAACAGCATTAAAACATTTTATCGAAGGTCAATGGCGGGAACAAATAGATAAGCGATATAGTTCCGTGTTTATTAATTGTTATTTAACCATGTCCGTTTCACATGTTGAGAATATAGGCTTCTAATGTAGCTTATCTATACAGAAATAGTTCTACCCCAGTCGTTCAATCACATTTTTCGAAGAAACCAAGAGTAGGTCTAGAATAATATAATAAATCTATATATATAAAAATGAATGTTTGTTTGTTCTCTATGCGTTCCTTTACTATTAATCCGATTTCGATCAAACTTGATGAGTTGTTGCGCGCACACCCGTGAAGGTTTATGAAGAAAAAAATTTAAAATTCAAAATCTAAAAAAAAAGAATCAAATACGTAAGTACAACTAACGACATCTCAGAAAACCCTTCCTATTTATTCGTGTACGCACCAGACTATGTTTGGTTCATAAGTCAGCCATATATAGTATTCATAACTTAAAAAATTTATTTCATATGTGCTATGAATATCGTTGGAAATATGGAAACAATAACATACATTGTTTGAAAAGTATAAATAATTTACTATATTAAAAAAAATAGGATTTTTCCGGGCTGAGAAAAATAAATCTTGAGACTCAGGCTCGGACCTGAAGATGACGGCCTCGGATCGGGTAATTTTATGAAATTTTGGCCCTTATAGACCTCTAATCCAATAGCGCTTCAATTAACAGAATTAAAACACAGACCCTTTCTTTCTTAGAGTGGCATTGCAACACATGCCGGGTACTCACTAGTATAATATATATGTGAACAAAACAAATCCATGTTCGGTCTGTTATGACGCTCGCGTGATGCCGAAATAGCCAAAAATAATATTATCAAATAATAGCTTTGCTGTTTTTTACACTGTTGCCGTATCTCATTTTTATAATAACATAGACTTCTCTCACAAACATGATCCTACCGCGCCGTGAAAATATATTGGCAAATAACTAGGAACCCTTGTCATATAACGACCATTCTCACCCACGAAAAAAAATCCATTAAACGCTCCATTTTGCCACATTTTTAAGTCGACTTGATAGTTACATTCATAAAAGGAGATTTATGAAAGTTATCCTCCCCGCCGCGATATTTACGGAATATCGATAGATTTAGGCTTCGTATTGAGGCTTTATTATACGCCATCGAGCATTACCGCCGCACTAGTAATCAACTACCGGCTCCCTGCATTTTTTTTTTAAATGAGTTGACTCAAATTAAAGTCTTTAATGTATTGTAACTTTTTCTTAAAGGTGTTCGTTTCATAATTGTACATTTTAAAGTTTTTGAAAAGTTAAAAACGTCTCTTGAAATATAGTTTAATTACAATAGTACCAAGAGTATCAAGTAATAAATAATCAGAATTAACGTAAATGTATTTATATAGAAAATCTAATGATATGACTAGATTCTGACATTCAATTTTAAGGTACAAGGTTCATAATACTGCGTATTGATTACATAAGAAAGAAAGACTCGAGAAAATTACTCAGATGCCAATATTGAACAAACTATAAACTGTTAAATATTTTTTCTTTTTCTTACCTATTTCTTACTCTGTGGAGTTTACGGAACGGACTCTCAGTTTCCTGATTATTTTTATTTCTTAGTTGGGTACAGCTGAGTCTTTATATCCCTTTCCCGCGTGTATTTCAGCTAAGCACCGTTTCATTTGAATGATGAAAACAAATAAGAAAAACCAATTAGTAATACTGATTTTGGGTGTTTAAACATGCAATCCCACCAACACCCTCCACGGCCTTACGTTCTGTTACTAGCAGACGTGTCCCGTGGCGTATCAACGTGAGGCGTTTTTCAGTTTTTCGCTGGAATTATCCAGACGGAATCTGCTCAGTAGTTGGTGGAGTGCGCTTAAGTGTGCAGACTGTATGACATAGCGTTATCGGTACATATACAAAATATTCTGGTACCTCTTGACTGTTCAATCAACAGTAATAATTTGAAAACAAAAACCTCAAATTGACCAGCAAACAGTTTGTGTTAAATACTCACTGCTGAAATATCTCATGAGAGTTCATATCTTTCACAACCGCAGTGAACAAGGTGGATACAAATTAACTTACAATTTATTTATAAACAACCAGTTCCAAAGAACTGGTACGACCAGACGCGGGTACATCACTGAAGCCTCGTCTGCAATATTAAAGCTTTGTGATGCGTATATACGTAAAGCTCTTGTATTATTGTAAGGCTATCATTATTGGAAATATCACGTGATTTAGTAAATCATCTCTGCTATGCCAGATTAATATTTAGTTTACACTATTATTATATAAGCTTTTAACGCGCAAATAAAGCTCTGCCTGGGCTTAGATGATTATCAGTTTTGACAAGATTAGTTTCTAGAATTTAATAAGAAAAATGCAGGTACGCTGTGGAAAAAATGTCAGTGAAGAAGGTAAGCACTGTATTTTATAACAGATTGAAATTACATTTTTATAAAACAAACATCAATGCCCGTGCTGGGTCCATGGTCGACTGGCCAATGTTGACTTTGGTTGCGGTACACTCGAATCATAGTTCGGACTGTTTATTATATCGATTATTAAATCGGTTTATGGATTTCTGTTCAAAGGGTATGGATGTTAATATAAAATTAAATTAAAAATTGATAACTTAGTTATAATTTAAGACATCGACTGAGGGTGCTTGATGGAATTTCAATATCAAATTTGGATTATTGAGATTTTGTACACTTCCATGTATTTTGTCACTAACGACCCGGGTTTCGCCTTTCAGCAAAGCGACCCGGCTTTCGCCTTTCGGTCAGTTTGAGTCCATTCGTGTGCTCGAATGCCTGAAGATGCCGAAAGGCGAAACCCGGGTCGTTAGTGACAAAATACATGGAAGTGTACAAAATCTCAATAATCCAAATTTGATAACTTAGTTATTAATTTTATATTAAAAATGAGCTTCCACAAAGTTGCCGAAGAAATCCATACAAAATATTATGAGATGGATGTTCGTGATTTCTAAAAGCGAGAGCGATTTGTCAACCAGTAGTCCTGTCCTAGCTTCTATTCCTACTCTCTCAAAAAAGGGACGTTAAACAGCTAAGTAACAGGCAGCTCTCAGTTTAATTTATTTTTGAAGCACTAAATTTCATATAGGTGAAAATATAAACGTGATATTTTTTATTTCAATATTTGCCAAAGAACCTAACACACTAATTAAATTTGCGAAGAGATCCATCCTGCTTAGAACTGTTTACCTTCATTTAAGTATTAAGTATCGTTGATTCTATTGTCAGTAATTATTTACAAAATACGTGAAGTCGATAAGTTAATCATCATTGTGACTTTTTCACTTATCACATTGTCACTTTTTTTAAAGTTATGCAAGAATTATGAAAAATTATAATAATTAACACAAGTATTATATTATATATAACCATTAATTTTTGAGTTTTCAACATTGCCAATGAAAATAAATTATGCGGTTATTGCTTAAAACTTGATCCGTCGCACTTGTTCGTGCGTAAAATTGAAGGACTCAGGATAAACGAGAAGAGGGAAGGGCCTTGCGAGAAGGTTCTGTAAAATCACCCTTGACCTAATTCATACTAATGCCATTAAGGATCCGTATTATAAGGTCCACCCTTGTTTTTTGGGAACGAAATAATGTGTCAGATGAATTTCGTAATCTCATATTATCGTGGGATTACAGGCCGATGCTTTGCGTAATGTATATCAAATGTTTATTGGGTTGAAGAAAAAGTTAAAAAATTTAATCAAAGCTGATATAAGGGATCTAGGGATTGCAATTTTGGTACTACTGTAACCGGGATTGCAATATTTTGGCTGATTTTAAATACCGAACATAAAGATACAACTTATAGATGTTTCACTATTGAACATAAGCAAATTTGAAATATAAAAGTCATTTATTAACATATTTTGAATCTAAAAACATCCGTGGCGAAAATTTTCAATTAGCGTAAATCGCATTATAGTTCTTTTTACAATATTCTAGGGCATTTTATACATTCGGACCTATTTGTGTGAATATTCCATCAAGTTGACAGATTTCAGTTGCCGTATTTTAATTAAAAAAAAAAACTTTAAATCGAAAGCATTAATGTATATAATCTTTTTTTGCTTCTGATATATATAAATTTTGAATCCCTACCGCTTTTTTACACATAAAACAACGAAAAACTCTTATCGATTTATTCGTTCGATATTGCGAACATATTTAAGTGTAATTTTTATGTTCATTTTATTAATCTGATAAATACCAGTATTTTTAAGCAATCCCTATGGAGGACTAAATATCTGTTCAAAATTTTTTTTGTCAGAAGGATTACAAAGAACTCAAGCTAAATTATACCGATCGTTATATCATAATATTTTTAGTTATATGTAACAGATATTTTTAAAATAGCTAGTCTTTTGTTTTTTAATTTATAAGTGCGACCAATGCGTTACGTAAAGCAATGGTCTCAAAAGTGTATCTCGAATCGATTTGTAATGTTACGGTGAGAGTATAAAAAATAATGTTTCTTTTAAGTATTAGAAAATTTGTGGGTTGCTGCACAGTCGAATGATAATATCTAACATTTCAATAAATGTTTATTTCGTCGTTGTTCTGGAAGAAGATACTAGTTTTGAGTAATTTGACTTTGAAGTTTGTCAAATGTTTTAAATACCATACCCTTTAAATTTAATTTGTTTTTAAGAAAAAGTATAATTTATAAAAATAAGTTTGTTAGTACATACGATAGAATTTGAAATAAGGAACATTTCGGTATAACTAACTCAATATGTAATTTTTTAGGTTTAGTGTTTTCTTCCAGAACAACGACGATTTGTTCGTCATTAAATTACATAACGTATCGAACATCAAAGTAAATTAAAATTGGTGAGTTCTGGAAGAAAACACTATTTTTTAAATTTACCTTTGTATCGCAAAATCAGACCAGTATAATTCCCATGTGAGTTTGAAACAAAAAATAATTATGTAAAAGTTTCTCAATATGCATAATGCATACATACAAAGTTTTACAACTGCATATTATATCGATACCTCAGTTCCAAAGCGTAACAACTCAAAAAGTATAGGTCTCAGATAATCAAAAGACAAGATTTTGGGCAGAATTAATCTTCTGCCGTAGATCTATTTGTTTGTAGATATTGATTAATGAAATTCTAGGATTATTTACCCGGGTCGTTAGTGAAAAAATACATGAAAGTGTACAAAATCTCAATAATCCAAATTTGATATTGAAATTCCATCAAGCACCCTCAGTCGATGTCTTAAAATTTTTATAATGTTATAGAAATAATGTTTTATTTTAACACCAATAATAGGAAATTTTAGAGGTTCTTGTAGGAATTTCGGAACTGGTAGATATTGATATTCTAAGCATTTCCTCATTCGTAACTTACTGAAAATGTTTGACTTGCTACACTTAGGAACTGGAGTATATAATACATATAATAGAAAGACACGCTGTTATTTTTTTATCATTTATGGGTATGCGATTTTTTGTTTTTGAAACAGACCACTGGAGTATAAATATTTTAAATTTCTCTTTTTAAAAACTTGTACCCACGTCATTATTTTTGTGTTGTTTTTTTCTTTTTCTATAAAAGATTTTTTTAACTAGAGAATATTATCATTGTATTCAGATATTATTATAAGACAACAAATTATTTGGTCCAGTAAAAATAATAAATGAGTTAGTAATTATGTTTGGTCGGTAAATAATTGCCAAATGAATAAAGTTAGGTTAGGCTAAATTTAATAAAACAACTTTAATTGAATAGTTGATAATTTTATATAAATTAACAATCTTTTATTTTATCAACTGACCACGTCTATACTGACCATTTATTATTTCTTACTGACCAAAAATTTAAATAGTTACTAACCAAAGACCTTATTATAATTCTATTTGACTACAGCGCACGTGGTTACTATTGAAAAATTCTTATTTTCTTGCATGTTAGTTAAGTTAGGATTGTTGTGTAAGTTGCATTAAATTTTTTTATACCAAAAGTATTCTAAATTTTTATTTGGAAAGCACTGCAATAAGTGATTCAGATTATTTGATGAAACAAATAATATTTCCAACGTTGGATGGAACTCTTTCCATCGCGTATGGGGTTGTTTGCGCTACCCGTCTTGAAACGGTTAGCATAGCAAGCGAATGCGAGATTTTGTATCTCGATTATATTGTCTAGCGTGTAGATAAACAGTGCTGTGAGAGGAGATAGGACCTTTGCTTTATTGGTTTCTCAAGTTACTTCCTCGCAATGCAGAAATAATATTTGGCTCTAGTTTGGGTATATTGTTTACAGTGACCCAGTTTTTTTCGGTCTAACCCTTGTACGCCTCGGGGTTTTGTTTAGACGTGTGACAACGCAACGCATAGAATGTATGAAAGTATTCCGGTTCGGGAAATTTGACATTTGCGCTTTGGATTATAACAAACATTTGCACATTCAAATATTCTCTTAATCTACTATAAATAACAAGTTATAGCGATATATATTTATATCTAATTTTGATAGATTCGGAGTTTATTTTGAAAATTGAAATAAATTAATATCCAATTAAAAGTGACCTTGTTAATTCAAATAAATATGATCAAATTTAAAAAATAAGACACAATTCATTTGTACTACTTCCACATATTTATAATGATCAGGACCGGTTTCGCTCATCACGAGCATTATCAACTGATAAAAATACAAACATAACAGGCTTATTTATATAAAATTGAGTGTAAAACTGATGGTTCATGAACTGAGACAAGAAAATACTGATTAGCAAACAAATTATACATAAATCAAATAAATGGGTCTACAATTAAAATGTTATGGACGTCTTGCAAATCATTAAATACTAATCTGAAATCACAAATATAGCTACATTAAAAGTCCATTTAGCTGAACAAAATTTTTAATGACGTTACTAATGTAATATACAATAATGAATCAGGAAAATTATAAGAAACAATTAGTGAACCATTTAAAAATAATCAAATATTAAGTATGTAATTAATATGAACAATAAACAGCCATCTTAAGTGGAGAAAGCAGAGCAGCTATGAGTATCCATTAAATTTTTAATATCTGAAAAACAAAAATTACATAAAAGCCGAAAGAAATATTTTTCGCATTAATATATCCTTCTGGTGTTATTTTTTTAAGCTCGAGTAGGCCAAACAAGTCATCTGAATATAGTTACTTATCTTGACCTTTTTGAAATAGCCCCCATACTTTTCATTTAATTCTTAGTATTTCGTATAAATTAAATTACCATTTTTAACGGATAACGTATGGGAAATAAGTATTTTTGCAAATTTTTAATAAACTTTTGATTAATATCTTCATTCATTTGTCTCATCATTTTATATTCTTATAGAGAGACTTATGGTATAGTTACCAGTTGCAGACTTATATTATTACGCCCATACGTCATTTTGAAATTCCCAAAAAAGCACTAAAAACACATCCATTAGTTATACTAACCGAATTCAATGCTAGAAATAATATCAGAATTTTCTGTTAGTCTGAACAATTCGCGCGATTTGAATTCGAATGATATGATAATTTAATATGGCCATAAAATTTTTATCGCTTAATGTACGCCCAGTGTCTCTCAACCCCGAATATGAATACCCCGAATTTGCGACAGTGATGTTTTTGCTCTGTGACCTATATTTTGAAGTTGAAACAACAAGAAATACACTTCATTCGTATGTATAATATATGAACTACGATGATATATTTAGGATTGTAATAAATTCATGAGATAAGCATCTTGTCATTTACATATGTTGTATTGTTATGTGAATAATAGTTATGATAAATACATTATGTTATGGTCCAATGAAAACCGGATGACTGCGTAAAATTGGGTTATGTGTAAATAGAATTACGATCTATTATATTATTTTATGAGTATCTCGGTATGTATATTGGATTCAATTCACTTTAAGTATAAAAATTGTATTCACCAATAAACATAATTAAAATAAATATCTCGATTTTTACACTATAAATGGAGACTTATATTTAAATTTTTTTTTTATGATGGTTCAAATTTTGACATATTTGTTTGATTTAAAACATTTCGTTTTTTTAGCCAAGTCGTTTAGTCCTAGGTATTGTATTCTACTTGGTTGTACGGTTAAGGATTCTAATTTTTGAATTTGTTGATATTTAAATCGATACATGGATTTGTATTCAAGTAAAAAAAAATATTCATACAAAGTCCGAAAAGCAGAGCTTAGAAAGAGTTACTAACTACGAGACACTTACTTATCATATCTTTCTACCATGTCTGAAACGAAATGTTAATCGACTAACTTACCGCAAGTGTTTAAAAATCTTTGTACTACAATGTACCATGAAGGTTAAAAATTTGATATTGCTACCATTTAATGCACTTAACTTTTCATACTTGAAAAAATGAATGTTGTCTATAACGAAATAAACCATATATTTTATGTTTTTTCTAACCGTCTAGCTAAAATAACAATGTGTATCTTTGTAGAATTTCATTATTACTGAGTAATAAGTATCAATATACTTATGAAACTCGAAAAATAAAAAAATGACCAAAGAATCTTCGAAATTTATTTACTTTTCAAAAAAAATTGGAACATTGGTTGAAATATTTAACAGCAACTTATTTGTAATAGATTCCTTGAAGTTTTACACAAGATGTGAGAAAAAAAATGTTTTTCCCTTATATTTTTAATATTTTAAAGCGATAAAAAGTTAAAACGTTGCATGTTTCTCGCAAATATCCGCGTTGGACGAGTCGACCTAAGAAGGGCTCAAACGCAAGAAAATGCATACGTAGAACTTTCTTCCAAAGGACGGGTTTAAAATAGCAGGGCGAACCCGGATGACGGAGGACGAGTCTGCTTCATGGGATCCGATGTCGTAAAAACTAATACGTCATCCCGAACCGGATTATCTGGCAAGCGGATAATCCGCTGAGCCCAATGCAAGTCCTGATGGTATACGAAGACGACGGGTAAACTTGTGAGGGACCCGATCCCATGTTGCTTATATTATATATTACCATATTACATGAAAATATTGAAGAAGAAATAGATTTCCTTTTTATTATCCAGCGAAATACTATCAATTGTCATGATCTTTTATTCTTTATGAATTTTAAATTATAAGATTACATAAATGACATATAATACAATATTATCTGAATATCTGAGGGGTTTTAACATAATTTCTCTACGATAAATCATCAAAAACTGTGAAATTGTCGTAATACAAAAAAATTAGGTAAATTTTTATTAAATTTTTCACGGAATTCAGTATTCAATAATAATATTTTTATTTTATTTCATTTTTTATTAATCTTAAATTTTGAAGTTCAGTAGCTAAGTAGTTGATATATTATTGTTTTCGACATGTAAAAGCTGGTGTAATCCTTAGTGAGTTAATATTTACTTTTAAAATTATTCGTGGAAGGGATATAAAGACCACGTTTTATTTACCATATAAATAAATTAGCGAGGAAACTGTGGACACGTTTCATAAACTCGATCTAGTTTGTAGGAATTTAAATCATTTGAATGAATTGTTTATTGGAAACGTTATTTAAGGGTTTGACTGTGTTCATATATTTATAAATGTTGTACTATTAAAAAAGATTTGATATCCTATTCCGTTATTTATTACAGTTTTTTCGATTGTCTTAAAAATAATTTAAGCAATATGAGAGAATAGCACTCGGAAACAAAAATGTAAAATGGAAGTTTACACATATTGAATCCTAAAATTTCCATGACAAAATTTTCAATTTATATATTGTAGAATATTGTGTTCCAAAACGATCTGCGTACACCACACGTGTGTGAAAAAACTACGTTATTTCGGGACTCGTGTATGAGAGATATTTACCCGGCTTTACGTGTATTATAAGAGTTAAATGATCGCGTGGCTCCGTGACATAGAATTTTGGTGACGTCACAGAGAAAGGCTTCCGTGCCAAATTGAGCACTTTTGAATTTTTCCGGCCGGATCAAACAACTACGGGCACCGGAATAGTTTTCCCAACCTACACGGAAAAGTTTAGCAAAATTCAGCGGCGTGTGTGATGTTCTTCAAGATAACGTGAACATATTTCATTGTATTTTTAACAGCTTGAAACCACAACCATTTCCAATGCGTAAAATGTATTTTTTTTAACTTTAAATATTAAATTTATTTGTCCATACCCGATCTTCATTTTGGAGCACATAATCTTCACGTAGCAATTACAGGATTCCCCGTCAACCACTGATCACTTTGGTTTCTCGCATGGCACACCAGCATCCTTAAGTTCCACCGTCCAGTCTTTTAGTAGAATATTAACATCGTCTTCATCTTCTAGTTCATTGACTATATAAATAACATTTTCGCCACTCAAAATACATTGAAGCCCCACTGACTTAAATCACAAAATACTCATTGATGTCGTCTTCATCGTAATATTCAAAGTCTTGTTAGTTTTAGATTATATCAATGAGTGATAATTACTTTACTCTATCTATAGCACCGAATGTAATCATTTTAAAGAAGTTTAATTGTCCCGTTAGTGATGCTGATTTAGTTGCATTTAAGAAGAACTAAAAGGATCTTATATAGTAGAATTTTAATTCATATAAGCTCTTAAATACATTTTCATTCTCGAAAATTCCAGTATTTAAAAAAAATACAAATAACGTTATTACACAGCGGAGTACACCCATAAATGTGTGACATCGTAGTGAGTGGTAGATTGTACACCATTGAGTATCTTAGAGAATTATTACAAATGTGTTTAATACTTATTATTTTTAATTATTTTCTTAATAGTAAACGTTAATCCAATCAAAAATATTTATATGTGTGAAATCATGTGTAATCTTATTTTTAGAAGACTGTTGAATAACGATGTTTATTAGAAATAAATTTTAAAGAAAAATTCTTAGCTTGATACATTTTTATTGGAGAAATGATGGAAATTGGGTATCATAAGATAGCAAGCCAAAAGAGAAAAAGTAGGAATATATAAGTTCTTTTTCCCAGAAAAGCTAACAACAAAATTCGTAGAATAACAGAGGTCTACAGATGATGATGATGCATATCTGAATTACTCTGAATTTGTTTCTGTAAATTCCCTATAGTTTTTTTTTTAAACAAAGCGTGAAGGCTCGAAATGCAAATTTTTTCAAAATCCCCAAGATCAATCTCAGGCGACAGGAGGAAATGATGTATAAAGGACTACAGAGTTTGCTGGTTAAAAGGTACTCAAGGAAACACTCTACTTAACAAGCAAAAGCATGAATAATATATTACAGACTTTGAAAGATTTTTTTACTTTACAATGAAATCGGCTTAGCGTTACTTACCCAAAACAGGTTGTGCAAACTTGTAAATTGAGAAAATGTTTGATGTGGATCCTGAATTAACTATTCAAAGAAGCGATTTAAAAAAGCAATTTTAAAACTACTTACTTAACGCTAATTAAAAGTTAACTGGGAATTCAAAAAGAAAAGACTGGATAATTGATGAAATTAAATTTTGAAATTTCAGATTAGTAAAAAAATACGTCATAAGATAGTTGATGTTTTCATTATTTCCAACTGCTAGCGTGAAAGCTTTTAAATTCAAATCATATAAAGCGAGATTTAAATAACATTTATAATTTTTTGAATGAACTAAAAACTAATCGTTAGCCGTGGTATAGAGATTCCTGAAAAAAGGATATAAAATATTTATAAGTACTTATTGTAAGTTAATTCCTCAACTTAATTATTCCACAAAAGATGTTTTAGAAGAACGACGCTCGGTATTATACATTTGTTATCAATTCGATATCGTATAAATTTAAGCTATAGCAGCATAATTAATCAATTCAATAGAAACATAGCATCTAATTTTGATTTCTATATTTTAAACAGCACATTTCATTAACTGATTGTAAATCTGTCGCTCAACTCCTCTCTTCATAGAAAGTAAAATATAAGGACTTGTTAAAGAAAAGGTTAGACGCTTATCGCTCTTAGACATCTCTAGCTTTGATAACCACTGTAATACTTAATCTATTGAAGAATCAATGAATGAAAGTTTCCTTTATTGTATTGGAACATGCAATTCCACAACTGAGTACGGAATCTTTGTCCACTCAGCTGCAGAACTTTTAAAGTAATTGAAAAAAATACATTTAGAATTATCATTATTCAGTTATTCATTGTCAATTCGAAAAATATTTGAAAATGGAAACTTGATACTTTATTAGGAATAAGAAAGTAAAAATTATAGATGTAGTGTTTCCAGTGCAGTGAAGATAAATTCTGTTAATTTATTTGAGTATCAACGATACGAAGTCGAGAAAACAATTTATCTCGCGAAGTATTCCCCATAATATTTTATGGCAGAGTCGTGCTTTGTGCATTCAGTGTCCAATACTCTGGCAACTTAAATCCTATCAATAAACTTGTCAAATGCACGATTTTACAAAAGCTCAGCTCTTTATGAACCCAAATCTAAAACGTTTCCTTTACTTTAATAACACACTTCGAGTTTCTTTCCATGCACACAGAGTGCATACAATATATAAATATTTTCAATTTCCATTAGTTTTCTTTGGCCAACCTACTTAAATAACGTAATATTTTCAAAAATTTACATATAATATTTGCTAATAAAATAATAACTAATATGTACATTTTTATGTAGTTTTTGTTATTCAATATCTTATAATATCATTTCCAAAATGCTGGTCTTCTAGCCGAGTGGTCGACGCTTTTAGGCGTTCTTCACATTCGGTTCCATGGCTAAACAGAACAGGAGAAAACAGAACAATTTGAATAAAATGTTTTTGTCGTATCTATTATTTATTGAAAATATAAGAAATAAATTAATAATATGTTTAATCACTGTATAAGATTATTATGAAATGTTTGTTAATTCATTTACCTGTTATTAAATTAATTCAACATTCCAAATCGCTCACCCCCCAAAATTATACAATAAATTAACAAATATATCATAAGATTAAAAAGATCTTGGATCATTAATCGAAGTTTTTTCAATTTAAATTTATGATTATAGACATGAATGACTTCCTATCGAGTTTATCTCATATGAATTTTCGATTTTCAAAATTTTTGGCGTATCAGATATTTTTTTTCCAAAACAATTTTAAATTTAAAAAAAAGTGTCTCGTATTATATGAAAAACATATAAACTTAATATCTACAATATACACATTCTAATTGTATATTAGGGTTTATTGTACTTTTTTGTTTTTATAAATTACATAACTATAATAAATATTGTACCGTTGTTTTGAATAAACTATAATAAATTCATAAAAATATACATTTAGTCCACACACTCCACATTAGGAGTGGATATGGCGAAACAAAATTACAGCTGAAATGAAACTGGATTAATCTCATGGTGACTGGAGTTTTATTTTTTATTTGATTAAAGCTTATATCCAGCATTTAATATCAGCTATAATCACATCTACATCAGTTATAATTTGAAAATTATTCAGCCAGGCTAATGATAATTCACAAAAGAGCAAAACTAATCTCACTCATAAGTCGTAAATATCAGGAAAGTGATATTGAATAACGAATTGAATATTATCAATTTATTGAATGAATTGGCATAGGATGAAATAACAAAGTATTTAGTTCTACAATTTTTTTTATCAGGTAGTCGATAGCTATTTCGGCTTTACGCCATCATCATAACTATACTTAAACTTATTTTTGCTTGGCTATATTTACTGTTTAGAAGAGATAGACAATATCATGTCATCTCATGTATTCAAACATCATAATGTTTATTTAAAATTAAATCATTCAAGGTGTGTTTTTAGAAAAAGAGCTTTCGTGGTGTTATTAATTAGTCGTTAAAATAAATGCATTGAAATTTTACTGATTATACCTAATTACATGGGCGTTTTGTAATGGTTTAAGTAAGGTTGACGGGTTAATATTTGTTTGGTCATTAAGGAAATTATTATCATGATTGTATCTATTAATTTCGAGGTGTTTCAAAAGATTTTTCAGAAATGGCTACAGTAGCTGATTGGTAACTACATGGATTATTTGGTGGCTACATGAATGCATGGATGGTTCAAATTCATGAATATGTAGGTATTTTTATAGATTAGTTTTTCTGCAGATTGTTCATCCAAATAAATAGAAGTCTTATTTTTTTTAAATTTGCTCATTGAAGTCGCGGGGTTTCTTAAAATGTATTGAGTGAAAGACTGGCCTACAATTTGTTTGTTTTTACGATATTTCCCGAAATAAATATTCATATTGAGAATATATAGTTTATAACGGCCACAAAATATTTGGTTTTTATTAAAATGTCTATATCCAAAATCCAATGGTCTAACTGTTTCATTCGGAAAAGTATTATAGCATATTGTGAAACCTTGTGTTATAGCGGGCGGCAAGCTTTGCTTCTCCAATAAAATACGACTCACGAAAGGAAAATAATGAATCGAACGTAGTAAAAATAAAATTTCAACGGTTGAAGTGTTCCACCGCGTGTATTTATCCGTAGGAAGGAAAGCTAAAAATCTTCCGAATCATTTGTTCAATATACGCGAAAGTGAGGTACAAGTTTATATTCAATCTCATGGCCCGCTCAACGCCAAACACTTCGCAGCTTCTGTTTCAATAAACTTTGATGCTTTGATGAACCGATTCCAAGATAAAGAACAAAAAGTATACTCTACTTATTTTATGAAAGGATTCAGTAGGGTGCGCCAGTGAGTGGATATTCACTTTTTAAAACGATGCTTTGCGTGATTTCACACAAAGTTTGACTGTATTGGATAATTCTCAAAGTGTGATAGCTTTGGTTGTTTTCAATGAATAATTATTTGATATTATTTTTGGAATGATCATACTTTTTCTGCAAAAGAATTGGACTTGTTTAATAAAAAAAACTCTTAAACATATCCATTATGAGATTTTTCCAAAAGTTTCCGTGCCAAACATGTTATAAGAAATCAGATTTAACGATGGCAATTCAAATATTTGTACCAGTGGTTTAGCAAAAGCTTTTTTTCAAAACCATATCTGCTCGTTTCTCAGAACATATGGCCGCCATAAGGTTCCTCCAAGATTCTCTCACCCTCGCCAGTTTTCTTGCTTTCTCTCAGGTCATTCCAGCGTCCCGTAGTTCCATGGCGACGGAGTTCATCCGCTTGGTAGAAGAGACAGCAGATTCAAGCTCCAATGGGGCATCCACAGCATATGTCTAAACCAGGCCCATTTTTATTTTGGAAGTAATAAGGGGCTGGTCCATCTACTCTTTTACCTAATCCTTACTTTAACTTACTATTAAGAAAATTAATTAGTCGTTGCAAAAATATACTGAAATAAGCTTTGATAACATTGATAAAGAAAAATGAATTTTTGATTCTAATACCGCTTTAATACACTTGTCCGTAAATGTTTGAATGAATGGTATAAACAATGTTAACAACTCAATCATGTTCATGAAAAATGCAGATTTTTTTCATGATTTATACCCCAATAACTTCTCAAGTAACCCCAATAATTTCTCACAAGCATTTAGAAAGTGTCCGAAATAAAGTTTCACATAAAAACCAAAAAGCACCCTATAATTTATTTTATAATAGTTTCAATGTTTAGAGGGATTTGGTTTCTTAATCATTTGACAGGCTCCATAGTCCACTGGCACATAGCCAAGACATGCAGGATAAAGAAATAAAGAATACTTCCAAGAAAATGACGGTCACTTTCTCTAATTAAACAGTTTCAGCAGTGCACCATTGAAGAGATTTAACCTTTGGTATGAAAGAAAAAGTCTCGCTAAGAAAGATGAGGTAACAAATCTAATTATCGCCTCTACTGGGTGCCTTAGAGAATAAAATTTGTATAAATTAATGAGCCAAGGACCACACACAAGGTAATCTAACACTCTTTCGCTTTGCTGAAAAAATAATATACGGATCTCCACAAAAAAGATAAATATTGCTAAAGAAAGAAAGGGTTTTTGTTTTAGTTCCGTTTATTGAGGTGATTTTGGATACACAATATTTTTTGTTTTCCGTCTGGTGCGTACACGAATAAATCAGAAGGTTTAACAGAGATGTTGCGGTTTGTACGTATTTGATTTTTTTAAGAAATCTTTACGGGTGTGCAACAACTCACCAAAGTTTCATCGAAATCGGATGAATGGTATAAGAACGCTTAAGGGACAAACAAACAAACAAGCATACAAACAAACATTCATTTATATATATTATATAGATATATATATATGCAGTTTGTAATTCAGTTCTCCCAAGTTTGTCTACACTCCCCAACTTTACAACCGACAAAGGATAAATCTCTCCCATTTTCAAAAGCACCCAATGGAATGTGAAATTTGCGATATAGTCATAATCATTTTATTTCGCTACTTTTCGATTCGAATGTCAGCAATCTGTGTGTTTATTATGATGATTCTGTATTATTAATTTTCCGTATCATTTTGAGAGAATAATTTAACCGTGCAATCTGAAATGTTCTTAAAATAGAATACGATGAAAATATAATTTATATTTGTAACCATCGTTAAAATAGTATGCCTATTGAAGATTTTTGTAACCATATTTACATTCAATGTGGAACATGTGGACCATCTATGAAGACATCTATCTCAACAGAATTTTTTTTACAAGATCTGTTTGTAGGAATTTGTTATGTCTCATTGTATTTTTAAAGATTCGATTGATAACATATATGTATTGTGAATATATCGATCTCGTTATCATAGAGAGACCTTAATTTTTTCTAATCCCGTTTTTGGTACATTTTAAACAGACTAACGTTTCATTTTCCAGTAATTTATTTCGAAAACTTTATTTAGTTTCGATCATATCAACTCAAAGTTTTGCAAGCTATTTTGCAATTCAACTTGTGCGTTACTTTAATTATCTTCCGATTTCACATATTATACATATTTCAAATATAAATATCTATTTCTAGAGTAGTTAAATTAAAATATTTTACAACTTGAACATCTTTTCTGTCACTTCTATAATGTTACAGCATATTATATTATATTTATATGTAATTTCGTATATTGTTACACAATATACGAAGCACAAAGAACAGTAAAAAGCTTTCTGTCAAAACACTTTATAAATTGGGAAGTGTCACCAAGTTGGCAAGAAACTATCGGTCAAAATTTTCGGCGTGGAAAATTTTCCGCAGAAAACTCAATACTCTTTTATTTACTTTCCTCGTTTGAAAAGTTCAAGAGATGTTCGATGATACGAAGATTCAATTTTGGTACATCAGTTATTGTTTCATCTATTTGAAGTGAATGCACATAATTTTGTTTTTGCCTTCATAAACCTCAAAGAACTATCATAACTTTTTACCATCTTTTTTCCATTATTTGTTAATAAGAAAAGATAATGTGCATATAAATTCACCAAATTATTCTTTTAAGGTTGCTTGGAAAAAGACTATTCTTATAGTTATATAAATACTAGCTAACAGGTACTGCTCTCTACGGAATCACGGGCCATTACCTCGAATATTTGTTCAGCTATTGCTTATCGCAGTCACACTGACAACAATAAGCTTTGAAACTGCAATTGGAGATCACTGTCAGATGATTAAAGGCTGATTCATAGAATTTAAACTACCTGGAGCATTATTTCTATTACCAGCAGCCAGTGAAAATGCTCTGAAATTATCAAAGTGACATCTTAAATGTCATCATAACAACTCAAACTATGTTAAAGTCGCTGCTACCTACTGTACTGTGGTACTGATTTGTAGATCACTGTTTGATGACCGTAGGTTGATTAATATAAGAAAGACCACTAAGTGTATACTCCCATTACACATGCCCATTACATTACCTGACATCTGTGATGTTATCATAGCAACCCTAAATAAAATATTGTATAATTGTCAAAAATAATAAACTAGAAAATGCCTTGCATTTTTTTCACTCATAGTGCAGTTCATCGACTCAAAAGATCAAACTGAAAATAACCAATAATTTAAAAATAAAAACAACGATCCAAACATGACAGAGAAAATAGCAGAAAACATGCGTGACATTACATATTATACCACGAAATACTTATGACGATTTTAATATTTATGATTTCGTTTAATATCTATACTCAAATTGTATTAAGCAGCTTCGGAAAAGTAAATTTAAGATTAAAATGTCGACTGAATTATTAGACAATATAGTTCTATGTATATGAAACGGCCTTCATTAATAAAATATTGATTTTTGCAATTTATTTTCTTCTATCAATATTTTTATTGGTAGTACATGTATAAAAAACACACAGAGACGCAAAAATTAAACAGTTTTAGACAAATAAACAATCTTGAATCGTTTAAATAGATTCACATGAATTTGTTTCTCAAACATACGATATTTAAATTATATAAATTTGAATATTGTTTCATTGTTTGTGTTTGAAATGAAAATATTTACAAACTGGTAGATGTATACGATTTAGTATGTTTGAAAGAGCGACAACGATGAAATAGTGAGATTATTAAATAATTTACGGAATATTCTAACCAGAAATTTGTTTAAATTTGGAGTGACGTAACAAATTACAATATTCCAATCTTAAACTTGAAGTCATCTACATTTATATCTTTTTAGACTCATATATTATTATTGAATTGTCTATTCAGATAATTGTTTAAAGCATTGGGCAATATTTTGTTTTAATTAATAGCAAGTCGGGTTGGTCTGTTTGGGGTCCCGCGTTAGCATGCTACTCTATATTCAATTTAGACCCTGGGTCAGGGGTGTAACCAAGTTTAATTCTCGATGTACTCCGCCCTTAAATCTAATTTACGAGTTCACGCGTATTTTGTACCCGGATCATAGGTCAGGTGTACTGGATCATTGGATGGATTTTTACAAGTACAATTAATGCAATTTAATTTATTTGAAAACATTATTCATTATTAATAACTTTTTTCATCGCAACTAAGTAAATATATGCATTGCGAATGTATGTATTCTGGAAGTATTCAAATATAACTGTGATACTTATGGTAGTTATGTAAAGTAATAGATTATTAATATATTTTTCTACTAATTGGTTTGTTACTATATTTGACATACTTCGAAATCATCAGACTGAATATAATTAATATAAATAATGAAATAGATATCTCATTACATGTACAGGTGATCTGTATTAACTTAATATTTGAAATAATAATAAATCCATCGCACGACATAAATCATTCTCATTCTTGAGCGTCTTTTTTTGATTATGATTCTTTTTTTGATCAGTATGTTTGTCTATCTGTAACGCACAGCAGAGCACTGAGAGTGTAAACGTCAGTGTTAAGCTATTGTTGATAGATGGTACTGCCATCTGGTGTATAGTATTTCTTGTTCTATTGTAATATTTTTCACTAAGTGCTGTTAATAGCTACAGAAACCTCAAGAAAAACGATATCCAACCAAATTTATACAAAATAGATTTGAGACGTTGAGTTGTCTGGTTGTCTAATTGATTATTAAAATAAAATTTCCCTTCTTAGTCGTAATATGTGATCGCTTCAGTGCAATATAAAGATCAACATACTCGAACCAAATACTTTTTGTTTGTTTTTAACACTTATTTTTTAACCTTTATAATGAATGAGCAGTTAATTTTCGGTGGTGAGGCGTTTTATATATACACTTTTATTTAAGTACTAACTCCACATTTCTTTTATAATAACCTATTTTGCTCATCGCGAGCATTTCAAATGATGAACAACTTTTCAGTTCAGCTCTTGCGGAAAATGAGTTTTAATAAAAAAAAATAGTCGTTTTTCATTATTGACATACATGTGGTCAAATGTTTACGATGTATGCAAAAAGTCGTATCAGCTACAAAACTCGACAAAGCAGTAAATTTATTGTCGCATTCTTATTTCGTTTTTAGCCTTTCCATTTCGCTCGATTAAAGTAAACCTCTCAGACAAGACTATCAGATAGTTGGATGCGGATTTATCTGAGAGGGGGTTAGGTACTGCATTTTAGAATAATGCCCTGTGGTTAACAAGCTACGCTATCCACTTGCTAAATTGAAAACTGTGCTTAATGTTCACAATCAACTGGTATCTAAATCTATCGCTATGTGGTGCTGATGGAAAATTTATACCATGGAAATTAATTTTCAAGATAGAGGAATGTGGTTAATTTCAATGCTTGAAATATAAATCTTCTTTGTTGTTGTTTCTTCGAGTCGCGTTATATTACTAATATAATGAAATTGAATATTTAAATATGATTTGTAATACAAAGGAAACAAATTTATGTGTATCTTTTTACTGAATTGTTTTTTCAAAATCAAAAATAAAGTAAATGATTTTTGAGTTGCATTTTAGAAACTTGTAAAATTTATCTAAAACATAAGTAAAATCGTATCACTTTATTTGACAAAAATAGAGTTAGGTATATTTCACAAAAAATCATCTGTATTGCTTATTTTAAAAATAAAACGTTTGATTTTAAAACCGAGACTTCAATTAGAAACATTAACAAAAGCATTATTTTTATTCAAATCATACGTAAAACATCTAGAGTAAAAAAAAATATCAGTCGACTTAGGCAACGACTGACCTTCGCCTTATTTCGATTTTCAGGAAATTTATCGATGACAGCATACAGATTCTACAACGTATACCACTGTCGAATAGATCAAAAACTTAAGAGCGTTAACCACTCGAATACAGTGCCATTCTGAGATTTCATTATCTATTTATTTATATGTCAAAGTTTTTCAAATTAATCTGAACAATGTAAATGTATACATATTTCAGTGTCAAATATTACCCAAATTTTACAAACATTAAACATGATAGTTGTGAACTTCTTTTTTATTGACGTAGTATTTCACTGAGACTGGTTAGATTATTTTGAAATAATTATGCCGATGGCATTTATGGTTTTGATATTAACCTTCGGTCGTTTATTAACATAGCGTCAAATTTTACGTGAAAATAGATAGTTATATACGAATGTGCGTCATTAGTTTTCCTCTGTTAGAGTAAAACGCAGAAGCTTTTACTGTAAAAGTGTCTTATCATGAAGCTATAGTCGGGAGAACGACGAACACGCTGTGCGTTTAATTGGCTCGCAGCGGGTCCCTCTTCTCTGCACTCTGTACAAATGTGTATAGCTCGAAATACACCACTTGATCTACAGTCTACACCAGTGGTGCCATAAGATAGACCGTCTGGTGTTAACACAAAAAAAAAAAACATGATAGTGTTATAAAAAACGAAAAAAATTATAAAATAATGAGAAGATGCTTACAGAATCTGATCAACTTCTCTTTACGATGCAGTATTTTTGCAGTTGAAGACAAAAGTGCACGATTATGTTTACAACATTAAAGTTTTGACCAAATTAAGGTCAATATTTTTTTCGTATAGTATGTTTCGTTGATGGTAATTCAAGAATGTAAAATTACTGTTTAGTTTAAGGGGAGTTTAGATAGTTGAAACCCTCCTTTAAAGTATAATCTGTACAATTCATAATACCTGATCTGCAATTGAGTGGTCAACGTCATTGTCTTCGGTTACTGTGTCTACGGGCTCAAATCTCAGTATTACAATTTTCATAAATTGATTTTTGCATTTGTTTTCGAAGGGATGAATATCTTTGATTTTTTAATTCAATTCCACCCATACGCTCCAAAAAAACGAAACGTAGTGAATGTGATTAGTTAATTGCATGTTCTATTCAACCCCCATCGTTATTTCATTACAAAAAAAAAGTAAAATGGCTACATAAAATACTATAATATTATAAATAAGTGTCTGTATTTACTTTGTTAACTCTATTGAATACGGCATCGTAACACTTGTCTAAAAATATGTACAGATAGAAAAGAATTGATTTATTGTCAGTTGGGGGGTTTTCATGTATATTTGGAAAACCTATTTTGCTTGTATTCAACCATACGATTCAAGCCAACAACCCTTTTATCTTATTTGTCCAATTTATCGAGGTTATTCCGGGGGCTTAGAATCACAGCGGCTTAAATACAAAAATGCTGGTTTTGAGTTAAACCTGGCATCGGTAATACCATATTCATATTATTTGTTAATGACGCAATATGTAACTGTTCACAAGATATGATTAGACGTTGGATATTATTATCTATAAATTAAAAAAGAATCGCAAAACCATATTACATTTTTTCCTTTTGATTACTTTTTATAAATGAATATTTTAAGGTGCATATAGCAAGTCATAAATAATCATTCCATGGCACTAACCTCTTTACTCGTGTTTATCTCAAAAACGCTTTTGTAAATAGTTCCTTGTGATCCTCAAACCCCGAGTCTCTAATGAGTATACTCTGAAAAATATTTTTTAAAAAACGCTTTATTAAACTACCATATTGTTATGCAATATAACAAACGTTGTGCGATCTTTCCATGTTTCCTACAGCTATATATAGATGTGTTTACTATTCTTCGAAAGCTTTCACCATTTAATTAATCGACATAAACTTATTTAAAATTAATCAGTGAGTAATAATAACGATCTAGTAATCTATTCTTCTAGATAATGCTATAGTTACCAAAGTCAAAACAGCGGGCGAAACTCTCTGAGGAATTTTCAAACTCCATTGAAACTGCGGTTGGAGACTGTGACCACGAAGTTGGAGGAGGGCTGGAGGAAGTGGTGGAGAGGGGCAGCGCTGACATGCTACCAAAGGGGTCTCAGAATTGTGGTTGTTTAGAGGCAGATGTAAGAAACTTTTTTTCATTAAAACTATCCAAGCTTTTTGTATTTATTGCAAATTGGCAGAGATAGTTATAAAAAAGAAGTATCATAACAACTAAATGTTGAAAAAAGATCGACTGGCTATTTAAATTTTAAATCTTTCAGTGAATATATTATTTTGTCATAAATATCTTTTTTAACAAATAAAAAAAACCAAAATCAGTCATGGTTTCTATAGATAGTTGAAAATCTTCACGCGCCGAATTAAACCCGCTTTTCTCGTGTTATGAAAATTAAGACTGAGTATTTTAGATTTTTTTATATTATGTAATTATCGCAAAATAAACATCAAAAATCAAAACGATCCACTTTCGATACGGATATGGTGAACTATATAATGATAATATATTTTTTTATGATAATTTTTAATAATTATCGCTTCGAAATATATAACTATTGAATCTCTTCCCTGGTTAATTTAAGATGTCGTACAGGGAGTATTCCGTAACGTAACAGCCAATGATTGCTAGGAGTGTCTTAGGAGCAGTTACTAAAGACTATGCGCTGAAGTGTGGTGACATAAAAACAGTGTGTACTTGGAAAGCTTCTTTGAGTTGACATCTACTCGCTTTCAGTATAACGCGGCAAATTTATTAAATACAATATAATTCGCTCTTGCTGTATTTTATTTTTTTTGAATATAGTATTTGTTATTACAGCTAATGCAAATGCGTCAAGTATTTTGAAATAGGAAATTCATACTTCGACTGTCGAGACCAACTCAATGAGAAATGACATTAGATAGCCTCCATGCCCAGGATCTCAAATTTGAATTGAGTAAATCTTAATTTTTTATTGACCTTGTCGGAACTTGAAACCAGACCCACCCGATTGCTAAGAAATAACTCTTACCACTCGACCACAGATGCCGATTGTAACCAAATTGACAGGAAAATCTCGCAAAATTAATGCATAATTGTGCGAACTGTTTTCTACAACTTCTCCATTCCTAGTAGCTCTCGGTTTGGCTTGAAAAGCGTCGATGCCACAAAATATTTGCTGGTATTTCTTGTTTATGTACATATAATATTCACGCCAATTCTCCTTCTATTTTCAGCAGAAAAAGGACGAAGCTTTATGCCACTCTGGATTGCTTGCCGATACATTTATTTTATTTATAAGCACTAAAGAGTAATAATTACTCTTACAATTAATTGAATAAGTTTATGAGACTTTTGTACAATTCAAGAGCCCCAACTATTAATTTTACATAATATTATAGATCGCTCAATAGTCAATAAAACTTCTAAGACTACATATAGGAAAGGAATTTGAAGACTTTTCCATTACCAACCATTGCGATTCAATTAACCTGTAAATAATGGACTAGGTAAGAAAACAAGTTTGAATATGTAGAAATAGTATAAACAAATTGTGTTTTATTTTTAAAATATAAAGTTTGTTTGATTTACACAAGGTCTGAAAGCTATGGGGAAATGTTTCAAGAAAAGAAGAATAAAAATAACTTTTTTTATTTTTTAAAAAATAAAACACAATTCGTTTGTACTACTTCCACATATTTATAATGATCAGGACCGGTTTCGCTCATTACGAGCATTATCAACTGATAAAAGTACAAACATAACAGGCTGATTTATATAAAATTTAGTGTAAAAATGAAGGTATATAAAACTGATGGTTCATGAACTAAGACAAGAAAATACTGATTAGCAAACAAATTATACATGAATCAAATAAAAGAGTCTACAATTAAAATGTTATGGACATCTTGCAGATAAATAAATACTAATCTGAAATCAAAAATATAGCTACATTAAAAGTACATTTAGCTAAGCAAAAAATTTTAATGTCATTACTAATATAATAAGCAATATTGAATCAGGAAAATTATAAGAAAAAATTAGGGAACCTTTTAAAAATAATCAAATATTAAGTATGTAATTAATATTAACAATAAACAGCCATCTTAAATGGAGAAAGCTTTGAGTATTTCAGATTAGTATTTATTGATTTGCAAGGGGTCCATAACATTTTAATTGTAGACTCTTTTATTTGATTCGTGTATATTTTGATTGCTAATCAGTATTTTCTTGTCTTAGTTCATGAAACATCAGTTTTCTATACCTTCATTTTTACACTAAATTTTATATAAATAAGCCTGTTATGTTTGTATTTTTATCAGTTGATAATGCTCGTGATGAGCAAAACCGGTCCTGATCATTATAAATAGGTGGAAGTAGTACAAATGAATTGTGTTTTATTTAAAAAATAAAATTGATATCGTTGCTATTTCCCTTGTTCTGTAATTATGTGTGAAACGTGTCTTGCTACACGCGCTCAGTATATGTATTGCTTTTAAAACAGTATTGTTATTGACTTTGATTTTAATCTTTTAATTATTGAATAAATTATGAAGTAATAGGGTGAATGATTTTACTGGTATTAATAAATTGACATTTCTAATGAAGGTGAGGGGAATCTAAATGGGAGTAAACTTAATAGAAGAGATTCAACCGATCTAGTTGAAACGTTATTTATAACGAAAAGTTATGTTTTTAAGCGTCGTATTTATTTTCAATCAATATATTGCAATATTGTTTTTTTAAATGTTATCTATTTATATGTACTATTTTTTGTACTATTTGTTTCGTAAAATAATAGTAACTAAGTACTTTCGAAGATTTGCAATCTCTTAAAAATTAAACGCCATCTTGTATATTAAATTAATGTTATATTTAAACTTATCTATATCTGGACAATGTATTTAGATGAACAGTTATTATAAGAATGTTCATTAATACAGCTATTATCCAGTGATTTAACTATCATATATACTTACTTTTAATTAATTTTTTAAATTGTTCACTTTATACAATGCTGGCTATATAGAATTTATGTCTTCTGTATTATCATATTATTAAAAGAAGCATTAAAAGTAGTTGATATTTCTTTTCAACATATAAAACAATTTACAAAATAAATCTAGTCTGTTAGATTTGTAAAGTCACTCGAGATCAATTCAAGACGAAATTACAACATATACACAGATGTAAAAGATATCAAATTGAAATATTTTAATTTTATATTAAACTTGCCGGGACTTGAACCTAGAACCACCTGATCGCTAGGGTAAAGCTCTTACGTCTAGACCATAGAGGCTGTATGTATTATTTATCTTCGCTCATCGCAACATGCCAAATATCATTTGGTCTTTGCATACTTATATTAATGTGCGGATGTTGCTCAACATTTTATTCGAGAAATATGAAAAAGAGTTTAAACCAATAATAATGTAGATTTTAATTGCAAATGAATCAGTTCTATTTAAATGTATTTCATTGGTGGCTTAACCTCATTGACGTTTTTCATTGATTATTTATAGGTACCAATTATTTTTAGCGACATCATTGGCTACAATAATTTAGCATGCTCAATATGAAATTTCGTGAGTGGATGTTTTTAATTATCAAATGTAATAAATATTAAAAATAGAAATATTGCCTTAATTGATTGCTGGAACGATTTGTTATGCAAATGTAAACATTTATTACCTACAATGATTTTGCGTTATTTATTTGATATTCAATCAAATGAATGTTAAACACTAAATGTTTTCATTAAAGGAGTTAATAATTATTATGATTTCAGTTGCAAGGTATTTTATTAATTTAACCACACTAAATTTTTTATGGATTGGCGGTAACTTTGTGTTCATTTTTAATATAAAATTAAGATTGATAACTTTTTTATTTACTGGTTTTATAGCTAACGTGACGCTTTTCGCCTCTTTAAGAAACGTCTTCAGAATCACATCATCCTTTGAAATAAATAACCTTGCTATATGGTTATTCTGAAGATGCTTGTTAAAGAGGCAAAACGCGAAATGTTAGTGATAAAACCAGTGGAATAACAATGTTATCAATTTTAATGCAATATTACCCACATAATTTTTTCAGGGTTAAAATTAATTAAGTATACAATATTGACACATTGTTTTAATTTCACATGTATGATTCTGATAATAATGATACTGCAACTGGAAAGCTACTGAGAGCTTTTGAAAGAAACTGAGCTTCCAAGTATTAATGGAACTAAATTATGACATGGAGCTAGATAATTATATTATCACACATTCTTCAAAAAACTACAAATAGAAGGTTGGCTTAGGACGTTTGGTTAAAATTGAATTAAAATTATTACGACTAGGCGCCAAATATTATTATTATTGTAATATTTGAACAAAAAAAGAGAAAAAGAAACTGATTTCCATGTTCACTTGAGTACCTTTGTAGCGTCTCGCGAGTTTTTATGAAATACAGTGATAACATTTCCAACGCAATTGTTGATATTCATAATCATAATGGGTTTGTCTTTTATTAGTAGGTACACAAATATACTGAAAGTATTAGCAATACACATTTAAATCATCCAAATAGTATATTAAAATAAAGCCTTGCATCATTGCATAAATCGAGTCACCTAAATTCAAGCGGCGATAAATATATAATTCTTTATCGATGGTATATAATAAAATACCTTAAAAAGACCGAATAATTTTAAAACTACACACCCTTTTTGTAACTTGTCAACATTTTTTTGATTGTTTAGAAGCTTTTTCTTTCATATATTGAATTATACGGAACGCTTCATAGTGCTAAAAAAACTGGGTATATTTCATATGGTTTTGACTAAGCAAAGTTTTTCATGAGTTGGAAAAACTATATATAAATTTAGCAAGAAAATTAAATGGCTTTTATGATTGAATTATTGAAAACTATGCTTGCTCTCAAAGCATAGCATATGAAATCATAATATTCATGATACATTACGAAAATGTATATATGGAATTTGTATGTTTCTAGTTAAATCTTATTTAGAAATGCCGATTGTTATTAACCAATTGCTATACGCTCCGTTATCAAAGTGAAGCGAATGGTAAAATATCACGAACATTCAAAATAACTTATTTACATTTTTTAAATGATTTATATTTGTAAGTATTCAGATACACCACTATACCGAAGTCAGTAGTGTTAACAAGTAGATTGCTGAGGTTGGTTTTAATTATTGTTCAATGTTGAGTACTGGAAAAAAAATTTAAAGTACCAGGTATTGAAAGTTTTGCCATAAACGACTGTGCTATAATTTCTCCGGTTAAATAGTCCAAGTGTACTTGAAAAGAACAGTGATCGGTAAATCACAGCGTGCCAGAGAAGTTAACTTTAGTCCGCATCCTCCAAAGTTGGAGTCTAGTGCAACGGCGGTAAAACATAAGAACTTCTTCTAAGACCTGTTAAATCCTACTTTAATTCAATCCTAACCATGATTTTAATTAGTTCTACTGAGCTTAAGGGAGACAGTCATATGTGAGGTGGTCGCGAGGGACCGAGATGCAAAACGCGGCCTCGGAAAAGTCTTCGCAAGCTACAGTATGATGAAAAACAGTAAGCCGTGTGAATAGTAATCCAGTAATTTCACATTATTTTACAAAAATGAATATTCAAAAAAAAGATCCGTCTTTATAGAATATCCTTTGCTGTCGGCATCCGTGGCGCAGTTGGTAGCGTCTACGATTACGGATGCCTCGGGTTCAATTCCCGGTGCGGACGGTTTTCATAAATTGATTTATGGACTTCTGTTCGTAGTCTGAGTGTTTGTGATGTCTAAAACTCCTTACCATCCATCCAATCCTCACTGAGCGTTGCGAGAGCGACAAGCTAACCACTAGTCCTGTCCTAACCCTATCCTTCTATCCCTACTCTCTATGAAAAAAGAGAAGTTGAGCAACTGAGTAACAAGCAGTTCTCATAGAAAAGTTATCTTAAGATACCTTCGTTAGGAGACCATATGCTCCGTATTGGGAGCGGACTTGGAAAAAAGTCTTAGTTTTGAAAACAATTATTTACTTTACGGTATATTTTTATATTGAAGAATTAAACGCCAGTATAAATCTGTTACTGAAAAAAGAAGAAAATGCCATATGTAAAATAATGATTAAATATTGAAATTTAAAAGTTTATTCAAAACTGGACACTTTCAATTGATGATTAAGAATGATGATGATTTAATTGACAATACCTAGTAACTGAGTGAAACTGGTCCTGATATAAAACCTTTTTTTTATTATACGTTATATATTTCTTCTTAGAGTAATGCTTAGCAGTAAACAATGTCAAAAACATTAAAATTTTTGTGTTTAAAATAATTTTAAACTTAATATTATTTAGTAATTATCAAAAACGAATCTCAAGACAACCGTTTGTATTTCAAATAAAATTGTCATTACATTATAAATGATGATTTATTTTCCTTATTTTTTTAATCGATTTCGCGCAACGTTGTAGCAGATTGTTGACCGAACGAAAGGCGATATGACAGAAAAGCAATAAAAAAAACAATCAAATCTCAAGAAAACAGATGCGCAAAGCAAACACCCTGTCTATCAAGCACCGCCAGTCCGGGGAGCTTATTCAGTATCTTAGAATTGCCGTGTTTTGGTTTCCATTCGTAAATCTCATTTCAATTGTGGATTAGGCGGTAATCTAGCGATTCTGCGCACCCAAATTGCTCCAAAATAAAGTCTCCCGCCGAACTTTGTTGTGACTGAATTTGCTCCGCGAATCGCCGCCATTGGGAGTGCAATAATAATTTCAAATTGAGAACAATGCAAGACAGGGCGCGCGCCTTTCTTATGCAAATTTATTTATGAGATCTTTTTTCGTATACAGTATAATATATATTCTCTTAACAATGCTTATATGAATGACTAATATTTAAAAAAATAGGTCATAGTGGGCTTACCATGTGTCTGTCACACACCTACGATATTATTACCAGAAATACAAAATAAAGTGTTACCAGGATAAATATTTAAAAAAAAAAAAAAGAAGTAATAAAGCCAAAAAAATATATTTTTCGGTATGATCTCGGTTTATTTCGATACATTTTTTAGAAAGGCTTATTAACTTTTCCATACCACTAAAAAGTTTGTTGAATTTTCGTTCATAAAAGTGATTGTTTTGTAGTCGGCGACTGTGGTCTAGTGATAAGTGGTAATGTACCCTAGCGAATAGGTGGGGCTAAGTCCCGGCAAAGTCAGTATGAAATTTGGATTTTTTTCAATTTAAATTTGGGATCTTGTAAATGGGCGTTGGGAATGTTTCTTCTCCACGAGGTAATCTTGAGTGATTTAACAACAATTTACATTTGAGTGCCTTGGCTGTTTGCTGTTATGTCAGATATTGTTTAAAAAAATAATAAATAAACATGTGTAGTTCAGAATATTTAAAACATTACAGAGTATACGTATCATTGATGCCTTAGTCGAATGGTAAATGCTGTTGGACATACGTGTACTCGGTTGCACGTTCGACGACTCGAATGGTAAATTTAATACATTGATTTTTTAATCGATTTATGGCCATTTATCCAAAAGGAATGGATATCCTAGTTGATTTCGTATGAGTAAGGTACATCTTATACATATATATAAGCGTAAAACTGTAAGCTAATAAAAAAAAGTATGATTTATTAATAATATGGCAATACCGGCGATTTTCAAATTATTTTACGTTTAAAGGAAATTTTTAATAAAGTCTAAATGTGATTTTAATCAAAATAATTTATATTTTTAAAATAAAACACAATTTATTTGCACTACTTTCACATGTTTATAATGCAATCAAAGCCGGTTTTTCTCATTACGATCATTATCAACTGATGGTTATATTTCATAACTATGCCACATCCCAGCATTTTGACAAGTGGCACTGTCACCTCGTGATTTCTAGTTTTTAATATAATTTTATCACGTATGCTTTGACCTTTTCGTAATTGATCATGATTTAAGAGTAATTTTTATGTATTTTATATGAATAGAGAATAATTATTTTTATCACATGTTAATTTCAATTACAATAAAATGAATTTGATTTATAATTTTTAGCTATGTAATTTTTACGTTTTATATCAGTTAAAACCTTTCAAATTTTTTCTATGTAGATACAAACTCATCATATAAATGAAATCCAAGAGTCGCAACTGTTCTCTGTACCCTCACATGTGTACACGTGCATTGGGATCGTAATACAATTGGGTCGGCAGGTATCAAGTGGTACTGATAACGTCGACAGGTGTGATAATTGAATGTTCTCCCCGAGCAGACGTTACACGTGTGCATACATCCAGGTAATTGTACAGATGTATACATATTGTGCAAGCAGTTACTTGTAACACCCTTTGGATATATTTCATTATATTAGAGTGCGATTTTGGATTGCTGTAAAACATATAAGGTTAAAATTAAATTAAAAATTGAAATTAATCAGGACTCGAATTTATATCTCGAAGTTGGAAAAAATGGTGTTTGAAAATATCGGAGATTTGTTGTTTATAAACTGTTCTTAGATAATCAACAATATATGAAAATTCAGGGATTCAAACTTTAGATAGTAGGTTGCAAGTTGCTAGGATATATAGATTCACTTTAGATTTAGCCACCTACTAATTATTTTTTCCCTTCGTGAGATTCCATTGCCAGATCTTCGATGGATAGGTTAACTTTTTATTATTTCTGCAGTTCATACCTATAATACGTATTATAATAGATTGCAAGTTGCAAGACTAAAGATCGTTTTAGATCTAGCTCTACTAATTCTTTTTGGGTTGATTTTTTATTATTTCTACCGTCATATGTACCTATAATATATAACAATGGAGAGTAATTATATATTATTCAAACAAGTATTTGGAATCAGCCAATTATTGACGACACCGACTTATCTAAACATTATGGCAATTTATTGAGCAGAATCATATTATAATATACAAATTAAAAGCATTCTTATAGTAAGCGCTTATAAGAAAGCTTGCCAAAAATTTCTTGATCCGAAATAAAATGACAAAACTTACGGTATTGTTAGTAAGGAAATGGGAATCTATTTAGAGCTGGTACTTAACAGAATACTGTATAAGTCATTTTGTCTCGTAGAAGTACACACTTTTGGAAAGCTTCATATATCATTTTCATAACAAAGTTTCAGCATCCATATAAACTGATTTCTTTGTCCTGGGATGATTCATTGGTTCTGGCGGGCTTCCTCGAAGCTTTCGAGATTTAGAAATGATAATTTTCCCTCAATTTGTGGAGCGCCCGTTTTGGTGATTGTTCCCAGATATTCTCGGATTTAATTATTAAATTCAAAGACTCAGTTCGTAAATTACTTCACTGCAAGAATGCTTGTGAGCGAATGTATTTATTATGAACATTTTCGTAACTTTACTTTATTGAAGAAAGGTGGCAGATTTAACGCGATTAATGAAAATAGATTATAATACTTATAACAAATTAATTTAGCTTTAAAACAGCTTATATTTCATTTTATGAATTGGCAAACATATGAAATATTTTACGTAATTTAAATAATAAAATATATGAAAGAAAACCCGTTGGCAGCAGAAAAGCAATCATATTGATTAATTTTTAATATGGATACGGCTGTTGCTTTATGGAAATTAAGGCTTTTAATGATTTCCATGAAATAATATCAGTGAAATATTTGTAAAAACGTTTTGAGTAAGATACGATCACATCTTTTAAATTAACTTTTTTTGAAATTTCTCCCCCTCCCCTCACCAGATTAAAAGAATTAGTGTTTCTTCCACTCTGTTTGCGAAATCAACGAAAAAATGACCGTGTCTCACTGTTAATATCCTGTTTCTACAATAATTATTGAAGAATTGGAATAAGTTCTTTAGCAACTACGTGTCACTGCTCGTTTTACAACAATTGCAATTAAAAGTTATTAATTTATAAATACTGTAATATTTTATAATGAAAAAAGAATGACATAAAAAAGAAAAATTAGTAGTCTTTTTTGCTGAATTACATTTTGAGTACTCTTTTAGCAACGTTAAGTGGAATCTATATAATTTTGATTTCAATTCAATCATATAGAATACTTGTTTTGTATTTTATTTATTTATTTTTATATTAAATGCAACGAACGGCGAGCGCGGTCTTTTGGAAAGTAAGGGATCAGCAGATAAGGTGACGAAGATTGTGATCACAATAGAGACTGAATATCTCAAGTAAGTAGATAATCTTCAATCCTTTTTTTTTAACATTGCTCTACTTTCATAGATTTAACAATCGTACACATTTTCAGAAACCAATTACATACAAAAATCGAGTACTGCGTGTATAAAAACTAGGCGTACTAAATCACTAAATCGGCTCATGTCAAAATGACATGAGAATTGATTCGAATTCAATTGATTTCATTAGCAATTCTGACAGGTTAACATTTTCATTAATACGCGAACACACGTCAGCCAGTTAGTTGGCAATCAAATTTGACATATCATTCACTCCAAGTGGTTAATTGTGGCTGTCATTATTTGTAGTTACATCATTTAGCGATAATAGCGGGTCGTCATTGGTTGCCAAGCGGAAAGTACGCCATCACACAGCGTTTAATCGATGGCGATGCAAGAATCGGTCGATGATACATTTTATATGACAGTTATGCAGGTGTTCTCTGAATACGGTCTTATAATATGTTTTGTGTGGCCTGGGTAGGTAAATTTTTATCTGTTTCCTATCATATCCGATTCCAATGAGGTGAATAACGTATTGGTGGACGTATGAGTTTTCACAAAGCTACCCCTGAATCCATCGAAAATGTTTAAATTTACAGTTTTCTTAGAATTAAATGGCCTTGTCGAAGTACATAAAAATGATTTAATTCAATTGTATTTTGTTTGAAAAAAGGTTGAATCTATGAGATTAAAAAGACATGTCGAGAGTTTGGGTGTTCTGCAATAATCAAAGGAAATAATTGAAAGGATTCTCCAATGCTTTGTCATTGAAAACAGCGTATGAAACAAATTAAATTTGGGTATCGTTATTATTTCAACAAAAGAGTTGTGTATTCCTTTCTTGGTTGAGTTTCTATCTTTGTCAAATGTAAAAACAACCTTGACATAACCTCAAATTAATTCTAGCGAAATAGTTTCCAGTAAAACCTTGAGTCATGAAAAGCTATCGTTAAACTATTGTCTGTTTTTATTTGTCTGGTCTGGGAGTCGAATATGCAAGCTTAAAGCGCCGTTCCAGATTATTACTCGATCTCTTAATGTAGGGTATCGCGGAGATTACTTTACGACTCGCCTTCAGCTTTTGTTGAAAGCTTTCGCCTCTCGCCCTTTTTTATACGAAAACTTAAACCCCTCTCTTGCATGTAATTTGCCCGCAAAAGTAAAATTAAATCTTTATTACAGATGACAACTGACGGTGCGGCTCTAGTTAAAAAATAATTTCTTTTTTTACTGCGTTCTGCACTACGAGTAAAACCATTTGACACCGATAAAACTTTTTGCATTAAGATAAAACACACAGAATTTAATAAAGATATTTTTAATATTTGAATTTTCGTATTATGTTTTTTAATAATTTCTAAAAAATACGGTAGAATACCAAATTTGGTTAAGTCTTCAATATGATGAATTAATCTTATGTTTTGGTTTCACGTTATTTTATATATTAATGGGCAACATAAAAAAAGTAAGCAACGGATATTTTGAGTCAAACCTTATCAGCCTCTTTCAATTTAATACATACAAAATAGAAAAGAATTGTAATTTATAATTAAATATTAAATTATTTTAGATTATTGCGATTGCTTAGCGATCAAGCGTTAAAACGTACTATGTAGATTGCATAAAAAAATCACAAAAACCGATGCCCAATATCTCAAATATTGAATCGAAATAATTTGATAACCTTGGTAGAACATCGACCGGAAATCTTGTCACTATTAATTGGAACTCGTATCTATGTTCCTCAGGTCCGTGATCCAGTGGTTAACGTCGTTGGTATCCGTTAAGTTGTGCACGGGCTCGAATCCAAGTACGGACAGTTTCATCGATTTTGAATAGATTTATGTATTTCTGTTCGAATGCATGGATGTTTGCGATGTCTAAAACTCCCTTCCCGCATCTGATTCTAAAAATGGGAAGTAGTGAGTGAGAAAAAGCTAACCAATTGTCCTGTCCAACCTTATCCTTCTATTCCTACTCTACGAAAAAAAGGGATCAAGCAACTGAGTAACAAACAATTCATTTTTCTAGCAAGTAGGGATATAATGTCTTTATCTCAATTAATAAAAATGAATAATTTCTTGTCAAAAACTATTCATCACCTATATCAGTAAGCACTTTGTTTATTGTTTGTATTGGCATATACTTAGTGGAACTCGAATATAAATATTTTATAAATAGTATCGAATGTATTTTATTTTACAGAGATCATCAAATAATCACATCATTCTGTTTTGTCATCGTAGTTCTACTGATTCGAACAATATCTAAAAATGCTTACCGAACTAAATACAAAGCATATTTTATCCCTGTAAAATTCGGCATGATAATAAACGTATCCATTAAATTTAATGAAACATTATATTCTACTCAATGATATAAGGATGTGATGCCCGTCAACCATATCAATCTTACTTATATTGGCTAATATGCGGAAGTGTCTGAAGAGCTAGTGATAATGGTATATCTGTATATTTAATTGTTATGTATCAGTTATAAATACTATATTAATAAGCAGAAGCTTTCAATTATAGTCATATTATGAATTTTAGTACAATGTTTGTCTACAATGGAAGGTAAAAAAAACATATCCCCGAAAAATGATTATTATTTATTACTCTTATTAATTTTTTTGAGATTTTTTTGTTTAAAGAAGTATATAATAGAATTTATTGTTGCATTATTTAAAAAAATAAAATATATTTAGTATAATTGTACTTTAAATATCAGTCAGAAAAAGTGCGAGAAAACGAACTTGTTGTGTAAATTTCAAAAATTGTTATAAAATCGTTAAATTCAATAAATTGCAAATTCCGTCAAGATCAATTTCTTAAAAATACTTTGTTATGCGATTTTGTCTGAGACATCAAATCTCGATAACATACAATAAACACTAATCTAGTCACGGCGTAAAGTAAATAAAAGCATTTCTGAAAAACAGGTGCCAACTCTTTGGTAGACAGGCTTGAATACTTTAAATAAAAGTGCAATAGCTTAAATAAATAATTTGAGAGTGAAATTAAGAAAAGAAAAAATGTTTATTTCGACGTTTCATATTTTTTAGGTGACGGAAAACGGTTAACGATTTTCGCGAAATGACAGAAAAACCTACTATATCTTCTTAAGAAGTTTGGATATCAAATTTGATATTTAAATTCCATCAAGCACCCTCAATCAATATCTGAAATTATGTCTGGATATGTTGAAAGTGTTATTTTTTCACCGATATGGAGTATAAATATAAACTCTCATAATGCAGTTTATTTCGTCATAAGTGATTCTACCAGAGTAGCTTATTATTCAGTTGTTTAGTATCTCTAGTTTAGATAGAAGCATAGGGTCAGTAAATAAGTAGCAAATTATCTAATAACTCTCGTTACATCCGTAATAAAATATATTATTTCAATTAAAACTATTTATTAAAAGAAATGGTGGTCAAAAGTGTTTTTTAATCTATCCTATAGAAAAAAATAAGAATTATTATTTGTATCAAATTGCTTCTTTTCACGCTTTTTCGTTTAGCAAACATGCACATATCCATTCATTGAAATTGAAATTTTCTAAACAATATTCATGACAAAGTCACTCGACAATGTAGAGTGTGAAGTAGTAGGTAGTGAAACAGTGTGTAGATATAACGCACTATTTCACTCTATAACCACAAACTTTTCAATGAAATAAAATAACTTGAGTCACTTTCAAGGTGTTAACTGAAATTGAATATTTTCAAAATATGTTTTGTACTAAATTGATAATGCTCGCGATAAGTGAAACTGGTCATGATCATTATGCAACACGTAGATGTGCTATAAAACAAACTGTGTTTTATTTAAAAAAATAGCTTTCTTAATTTGAATGTTTGATCTTGCGTATTATCACTCAACAGTATTATTATTGTAATGAAATTTGTGTAATAATTATTCATCGTTAAAACATTGATTTAATTGATCGAATTAATATTTTTTTTTATCAAAATAATAATGACGCATTCATTAATGAAATGGAAAAAAAAATATTCCGATATGACTGTTTATTGAAAAGCTTAAAGAGTTTTGTTTATATTCGATCTTAAACAAATAAAAAGGTGATACGTGAATACTTTTGAGTGACGTTGGAGATCCATTATCACGTAAATAAGAACAAATTGTTTATTTGAATTGAATACGCTTTTAACAGCTTCATTTATGTATATAATAAAATGATCTCTCACAATGGTCAGCCGCTTCTATTATCTCTTTTAAGTGTCCATGTTTTCACAGTTCTGTTAGTCATTAATTGCCCACTGCTACTCAGGGTAACGGGTCTATAAGCCGTGGAACCGTCCGACAGCATAATATGTCTACTATCCTGGCTTATGTACAGGTGCCTAATGATATTATATTGTGTTTTGATGCCACGTTATTAATGTATTGCACTACAGCTTTGTGAGTTTATAACCCTGATGTATTATCGCTGACCTGCTGTACCATTTGGAGTTGGTATAATGTATTTGTAATAAATTATTATATATTTAAAACCATTTTTTTTTTTAAATAATACACAATTCATTTGTACTACTTCCACATATTTATCGTGATCAGGACCGATTTCGCTCATCACGAGCATTATTCTTTAAAATATAATTTCTTTCCACCAATAATTGACAGTTAACACCTTAGAAGTGACAAATTATAATGTAAAATAAATTATTTATTTATTACAAAATTATAATATATATTATGCCGGGTCCTTTGTCCAGTGGTCAGCGTCGTTGGTTTCGGTTACCTTTCACAGGTTCAAGTCCGGTAAGTAGAGTTTCATAAATTGATTTTTTAATCGATTTATGGATTTCTATTCAAAGGCTTGGATGTTTTTGATATCTAAAATTACGAAGCGCAGCGATAACAATTAGCTAACCACTGGTCCTGTCTTATTCCTATCCTCCGTGGTTAAGTAACTGAGTGGTCCGTTAGAAGCCCATATCCGCCATATTGCAAGCTTGTGTGGTTAAAAAATATAAATATACCTCAGGGGCAGACGGGTGCAACTCATTTTTTTTTGCGAGAATAAGATTTTGACGGATTCATCATGTTAAAGGTATTACATATTAGCGGCAGAGAGATGCAAGGCCAAGATGCTATAATGATAAAGATATTCATAACATAAAGATGCAAGCGGAGTTGCATCTAAATAGTTTATTATTGAAACTAATGCATTAGGAAGCAACTCCCTTTGAATATCTTTGCCTCGCAATAACTTTGTGTTTATGGGCACACTAATTTATATAATTATATTTTTTATATGTAATATGTTTTTTTTTTATTTATACAGATAAATTGTTTTATTTTGACATTACTACAAAAAGAGAATTAGGATACAAATTCACAGTGACAAAATGTCTCTAGAACCAGAAGGATGCAAATCCATACTACTTTTTTATTTATTTATTACATAGTACAGAAGAACTTTAATTGGATTAGAATATAAAAAAACTGATAATCGCAATCTGTAGATATTCTTGAAAATTTTGAGTATTTATTCAAAAAATAAATTGTTTTTAGACTCTCCTGAACAATTTGCTATTTGGTAGTTGCATCCATCTGCATCTGAAGAACAGATATATTTGAGGGTATGTCATATTCAAACTTATATGGGCCATGTACAGATTTTGACAAATAGCAGACGTTTAATTTGTATTGATAAATTATATTACGCAGTGTGAATTAGCAATATTTTGACACTAAAACGAAATACGTTCTGATTTGCTGTGGGTATGTTTTTTTTTAAATCATGTGTCTGTATTATTACTGAAAAACAAAATTCCCATCGGCAGCATGTGTAAACTCGCCGTCCCACATACACTAGTGTCAAAGTTGGCTTTTTGGTTTCTAGTAATTGGGAGTTGAACTAATGGGGTTATTTTTTGTCACTAGAGTGCTGCGAGTGTTAGGTACACCCGTTTCGACAGGGATTTTGCGACGACGGAATATTTCGTAGCTATCCGATATTTTTTGATTGCGAAATCCTCTTATTTTATCTGTATATATTTATTGTATTATTACTTTACAACATAAAGTTCATAAATATGACACATTCTAATTTAAATATAATCTGTACGAAATAATGAAACAATAGTACTTCAAACTAAAAACACTATTTGTTTTACTCAAAAAGTAAGACAATATGAAAAAAAATAATTATCCTTATCCATAAAAGATTTTCCTGATCTATTAATATTAAATACACGGTAGAAAAACAAGAACAACTGCAAATACAATAATAAAAAAATCATTGAGAGATCATTCTTTACTGAGAGAACCTTCTGTATATTAAATTTGATAACTCTTAATTGAACTGACTTCACTAATGAGTTGGTGTTATTCATTATGATTTAATTGTTTAATAATGCAATTTAAAAATCAGGTCTGCGGTAGATTTTTCCTTATGAATGATTGAGTTTTTAACGAAAAGTTTACTTAAATTTCACGTAGCTGTCAAACTTTGAAGAAATAAATTGAACTGAAGCGTGAACCCTTTATGCTTTCAATACCTTTCCTCATCAATCAGCTGGGGGTTAGAAAATGTAAAGAAAAGTATATTTTCCTCCATAGAACTTTTCTGTATTATATGAAAGCAGGGTGACTGCAAACGACAGCGATTATATAAATTATAATCACTAACATTATACTTTTTAATTAACTAAAAGTTATTTCTATTTTTTGTCATCAAAGCATAGAAACGGTTTCATGTTTCGTATGTCCTGATGGTTTTGGAAGTGGTTTCAGACGTTTTTCAATACGGTAATCAGACTTTGTCCCAAAATAAGAAACATATTGGCAAATTAATTTATTACAGAATGTAACAGCAGTATTTGTGTTCATATTATTTGAAATATTTGAAAGAGTGAAATGAAGACTTTCAATGAACAACTCGTTAAAAATAATTAGAACACAGAACTTGATATTGATTGATGTTTTAATGCTTTTTATATTTTGGTTCAAAGCTACCCTGCAGCTTATGGAATAATCCAATATACTTATATATTATGAATTCTTGAGTATCGCGTGTGTTTATTTTGTGGTTCAATGGAGCAGTTAATGATAAATGGGATTTTTTTTTGTTGATTTTTACTTCAATAATTTTCACAGTTGTTTGTTCATATATAAATAATACATATTTGACAAACACATAAAAACTCTATTTATTGAAATTAAATAAGATGATTACAACGTAAATGACCTTTTTTGATTTGTAAATGTGCAACATGATTTAATTCCCAAGAACAATTAGAGCTTAAAGAATATTAATCGATCACATTTTCTTGATTCCTAATAATTACACATTAAATAAAGCTTTTTTACATTTATGCAATATTTTTTCCTTCGAATAACCTGAACAAGAGTATCATTTTAGATGAATTTAATTTAAATTAAACTTTATTTAGGAATATTTTTCCAATTGTTGAATGTGTGACGCGGTTTAACTAAAGGTATAAAATGACGATAATGATGATGATTATGCAGTTTACAGTTGTATCCAAATCGATGGGTGGCGACAAAATACTTTTTCTTTTCTTTATTCTTCACTAATGTCCTCGTCGCTATCTGTATTCCGCCTTAGTTGTGATATTCGTGTTTTCAAATATTGCATTTGATAAATCTCACGTTTGCAGAATCTTTTCTTTTACATAGTTTTATATTATTTATTTGTATTTAGGAATATCACTTTTCGTAAGTCTGGATTGTCATATTGATGACTTAATATATGTGTCATTTTATCAAATCTTTTTCTTTTTTGCAATTATTATAAATTTGATGATAGTAATATAGTTGGATGAATGAATATTATTTGACAATATTACCTCATCTATATTGCTGATGCGACATAATACTGCAACACAAAATAAAACTCTTCCTGGAGTACATAATAAATATAGTAAGTACTTGGATAAATTGTAGTGTTTTATAAGTTAGCAATAAGGAGACAATAATCTCTGTAATCATTGTCCTGAGAATTGAGTGATGTCGAAATGTTTATATAATACATTTTACAATTACTCCAGTAGAACGTAGTAAACTATAATTTTTAATTAAGCGATAATGAAATTCTGATGTTCGTTTTACTTCACTTTTATCGAATGTAACCAATACATTGTATTAATGACAATAAGCAGCACCCTGTATAATTATTTTGTAAATAATATTAATATTTTTGAATATAACTTACAAATGTATTCATTTTCTGTAAGCAAATTTATTCAGTAAATAGACATATCCATTTTTATTCCAATATATAGGCCAATACACATTGGAATGACTCGATGGAAGATATGAATAAAAATAAATTTAATGGAAGTCCTGTAAATCAGTGCTTCGTAACCAGTAGGATAGTTAAAGACACATTGATAAATTATAACGAAACAAAACATTGCAAAGCCATTTTGTGCAGTGGAAGAAATATAAAACATGAGTATTTAAAATGGTCATAACTAACAATAAATGTACTACTTTTGATTGATTATCGTATTAATACATTTTTTTCTTAATTAAATAAACCTTGTATCATAAAAGTGGCTTTTATCAGCTTCCTTAGATATTGTATGTGGATATATATATAAATGTATATGTGTGTGGGTACAGTATAAAGCAGCGGTTTCCAACTTGTATGCTACAACGCTTCCCTAAAATAAATTTCTGCGTCTTCTTACCTAATTTTTTTAAACGACATAATAAAATAAACACGTTTTAAATAATAAAAACTTCATTTAAAAAAACTGATAAATATAATTAACAGAATAATAACAAGATTTTGTGGCGTATCTAGGGGCTTTGCCTTCCCCCCACCATTTTTCTTCCAAAAATTATTTAATATTTACAATAGTGATGGATTAAAGGTATCCTTAAAATTACTTACCATTTATTTTAAATCATAAACCACTAAGACACAGATTATTGCGCATAAACAAATTTTGATGCATAAATATAATTTCTTGAAAAATATGTACTATATTTTTACAATTTGTCATTTGCAAATGTTTTATTGAATATTAATATTGTATAGTCCCGTAGAATTGTTCTTGAAATATGTCAACAAATCTAGTATATATCTCTCTCTATAAAATAATTTTTGTATTTATTATTTATCTAAAAAAAACTATTAATATATAATCCATTAATATATTGTGCATTAAAATTACAAATTAATTTAAGACAATACATTCAGCAGAGTTCACTAACACAACATTAACTATTCGAAAAAAACATCAAAAAATTATAAAAAAAATACTTTTCCTTTGCTCTCAGCAAAATCGTCAATAACGTTATCTAAATCGATATTATCTGCCAGTTGGTGTTCTTTTGAAAGAGTTGCAAGATTTTTTAAATAAATTTATTTATTGATTTCAACCTCAAAATGATAATTCGGCATCTTATTCACAACAATTTCTTCTTTCTGCCTCGAATTTTTACTGTTATGTTACGATATAAAGTTTTATTTATTTTTGGATGTTATTGTATGAAATTATTTTTTAATTAAAAAATTTTGGCTCCTCCTCTGACGATGGCTCGCTCCCCCTAGGAAGCGCGCTTCCCCGGTTGGAGACCACCGGTATAAGAGAAGTATATTTATATAAATGCATATGGTTACCACTTAAACTGGCTTCATTGTAGATTGTTCTCCTCTGCAGCGATCACATTCTTCTGTCGGAATCGACGGAAAAGGAATACGAAAAACAATAACATTAGAGATGAGGGGGTCTCGAAAAACTCACAGACACTAATGCGTTTTAAGTTGTGTTTTTCAATTAAAAAATATCTAGATGTTTCTAAATTTATAAATTTAGCTTAATTTATATCTTATTAAGGTGAGGTGTGCCGTGGAGTGTCAAAAATGTTAAGGTGTATCATGGGTGAGAAAAGGTGGTGTAGTACTGCTGTAAAGGAAACCCTCTGAGTGCAGTCTTCTGGAATGTTCTTTCATCTATAGGGCTGTTTTAAATGAATTGCTGTCAACATATCATGTGCATTTTATATTTCAAAAGAAAAGTAAGTATTACTCACGCTGACTTATTTATTTCACTATAAAGGGAAAGGTACAGTATCACTAGGAAATACACAAAAAACGTTTTCCTTTTTGAGAAATAAGATTGAAAAAATATTGAGGATTACAGCTAATGAGATAAGTAAGTCTCTCGAGATCAACTTGAGGAGAGAGACACTCACGTGTTGAAAGAATCTAAATTTGATATTGAATTTGCCGGGACTTGAACCCAGACCCACTTGATCGCTAAGGTAAAGTTTTTACCACTGGACGACCGTGGCCGACTGTGATCTGACAGGGACGCTAAATTCATTCGAAAATCTCTATTTTTTGAAAAGGTCGTCACAACAGTATCAAATTATTCTCAAAGATAATTTAATATATTTACGACTTTTATAATATTATACGAATATTAATCCTTACCTTCTCAGAAAAAGAAGGGAAAGGTGACTGAATAATAGTCAGTTCTTGTAAAATAGCTTCATTATGATTTTACAAGATCCATATTGAAAGCGGACATGGTTTACATAAATGTATTGCATAAATTAATAATGATGGCGAGTAAATTTTTTGTAGTTAAAATTGTGCTGTCATTAGATTGGGCCAGACTAGGAATCGTGCATGAGACGATTGATCATTTGGTGATTAATAGTGTTAAGAGTCCGTATAAAATTGAGGTTAATTATTTGTTCGTTGAGTCACTTATGAAATACCCAAATCTTAAAAAATAAAATATTTTTACGTTATGTAGCCATTATAAAATTTACTGCATTTAATTCAACATGACTCCACTCCTCCTTACAAGTGTTACGGATAATTTGAATTTCTGTAAATCCACATAATTTATTAATGACAATAGCCCATAGGAATCTTTACATGATGAAACATAGAACACAATTCGATTAAGCCCGCCTCATATTGAATTTCAGTCGAGTAATTATTCCGAACGTATTCAAACCAAATATGGCTACCCAGGAACGTTTTCAATTTCGTTCCTTTGATCTCCAAACTGCTGGCGTATTACTTGCCTACATAGCAGAGGTCCTCGATCTTTTGTCGGGCCCGAGTGGATTCACCTTAAGATGTTTTTGAGAGCTAATATACCTTGTATCAAATTAAAAGTACCGGTAAGGTCTGTATCAAGGACGCACTTTGACTTCGGGGGATTTAATCAAGTACGAGACTTTGCTTGTATTATTTGTACTCATCTTACGTTTTATTGCTTTTTGAGCTTAATATCAACAATGCTATATCTTTTTAATAAAGATTTTGTAATGTTTTAATCATGCTAGAGTGTATCGCCCGGGTTATAATTTCACGGAAATAAAAACACAATATTCCTTTTAACTAACCATTCCACTGAAAATAATTTTCAATCTTGACTTTAAAAATTATAATAAAAAATATTTTATTAAAGTGTTTTTCCATTAAAAATATATTCACTTTTAAATTAAAAGAGAAGGGTAAAATTCGTCAGTCATTGTTTAATCCATATTATACATTAAAAAAAACACATTTTCGAGTTAAATTATAATAAAAGAACATCGCTTGAGATAATGTTAGCAACCATCTTCCAGTGAAATTGAAATAATTCTTAATTTAAAATTTTTAAACTATCTTAAAGTATGATTTGATTCGATAACTTTAATATTTTGCAAGGATGATGATTTATAATTTATTATTCTATATACTTATGTTTGAATACGAACCATCCTTGTGTTAAGTGTCTTATAAATAAAATATATTTTTGAACGAAGCCTGTGTATTTCAATTTACACATATAAAAACCCTTCTAAATCTCTGATACTTTATCTAAGCGTTTATTTTTTTTATTTCGTTCTTTTTAGACCTAGATCTTTATTATTTATAATAAAGTAAAACAAATCTTTTTATCATCGTACAACAGCAGACGATGAAAAGGTGAAAGAGTATAAGTAAACTCACACATACTTTTGTAAAACATGTTTACCAAAAACCAAAAATTAGAGTTGTAATGTAAAATCTCCTCTATTCCATTATCAGCCAGTAAAATATTAAAGTTATTAACATTAATTTTATATTGAAAATGAATTTCCACAAAGTTACCGCCAAATCAATCGGAAAAAAACACTATTGTTTTACACTTTTAAAATCAATTTATCAAAACGCTACGGTTATTCTATGAATTTTGTTAAAACTTTTTTGACTTTATTTCTAATGATTTAATAATAACTTTTCTATAAAATAAAATTTACATCACCTCTCGATTCTTAAAATAATTGATTCAGCTTGAACGGATGTTTTAATGAATTTTTGAATACGTTTTTAATTTAATAAAATGCTTTCTTAATAATGTCGCATTCGGTTTACTTCCAGTTTACGTTTATTTTATTGTTTTTTACTATTATCAGATACAATGCTATTTATCACGCAAAGAAACTTTGTGGTGGAGAATTGATTGCACAAGCAGTGGAGTGCAAAAATGTTTTGTTGAAAACGATCCTCAATTATTAATGAGCAATTAATTCAGTCTGTTTCCATTAGTTTCTGTCTTCTGCATTTTCCACAAATGTAACCTTTTGCGCTTGACTGTTTTACGTATGGCACGTTTCGTATGTGAAGTCTAAGACTAAAGGTGTTCAACTAGTTTAAGCAAATACGACTCAAACAAAAGAGACACCTTTGTTAATCACCTCATATATGGAACGTTTGTTGAAATAGAGCTCCCTGTCGCCGATAATTAGAATTATTCTCAAATTATTCTACATATCAAGGTTCTTATGCAATTTCGAAACACCTCCATTCCACAGTTAAGACGGTGCTGGAAAAAATGTATCGAAATTACGGTATGGAACAAGTATCTTAGGAATAAAATGGGATGAAGAAGAAATTGTATAAAAAAATTAATTTTATGTATTTAATTAATCTTAGACTCAAAAAATCCGGTTTGCTATGGCATAAGGCTACCCATTATTAAGACATTATATTATAAATTGTTTCATAAAATTCTATTTTGCTAAACTGATTTTGAAAAAAAAATGCCTATACTTGTTTGGATACGATAGCTTTATGAAAGACTGTAACTACTTATTTCCGACTGTATGAAAAACATTTATTATTTATGTTTTAGACCCACTATAACGAGTTACGATGATTGTAGATATTGTTGTTAATGATTAAATCTTAAACGTTCCCTATTTATATCTAATTTAATAACATAATTTAATTCTGAAAGATAGGATTTGAAGTGGGTACTGTATTGAACTTCAATTGTTTAAAAAAACTAAAGGTGTGGAATGATTAAAAAAACTCCGACATTCACCAACAAAAAAGTTTAATTTTGTTAGGTTTCCTTATCTTTTTTTCCCTATCCTTCCTATTTATGTGTAATTGGTCTTTATATTAAACACAAACTAACCAATCCGGAAAATCGTAAATTTTTCAAATTATATGTATATTTCAGGACAAGAAAATTTTATAAACATAAACAAAAATGAAACAAGTACATTAATACTCGCAAAATTAAATTAATATACAAAGTTTTAATTTTATAATATATATATATATATATACATGTAAGGATATGCACAACATTTAATATAAATCAAGGATATATTTAATTATTTGAATTTATTCTTAAAAATGTAATTGCTTCTATTAAATCAACATTCACGGAAGCTCTCAAATCAGACTTAACGATTTTAAGGGCGGAAAATAGACGCTCTACGGATACTTGGGTTGGTGGTAAGGTGCAACGATTGAAACGTATTTTCTTTAAAACGTATTTGATAGAAAAAGGAGTCAGTGTCGCTCATTTTTACGACTCCGCCACTGACCCCAGTCAAAACACCACGACTCCACGAATCTGCAGCCCTGAAAAAAACAAAATTCTCTTAAAATTTAGATTACGTAAATGTATTTAAGAAAGCATTACAGTGTTCTGGGGAGTCGAGAATAATACAATTTACCAAAATAATTCTATCGCGTAACTGGGTGTTCAAGATTTATCGTTGTTTAATTATGAATAGCACAAGAAAATCAAAAAAAAGCATGTGAAAAAGGAAGAATGGAAATACCAATTCGCAGCGAACGTTGTAAGCGGTGGAAAATGTTCCATCTTGCATTTAGATGGTGAAGAGTCAAAAAGGTGTAATTGTCAAAATGGAAATCAGGAATAATATTTACGTATGCCCAAAATATTAATACACTATCTAAATGTCAGGATCCTCTATCCCGGGCGAAGTTGAGTAGTAAATACCAGTTTAATATAAACTAAATGATGTTGTTTAATTGATAAAATATTTAGTCACAATGAATAATTTGTAGTCATTGAATAGAATTTATGAAATTAAAGTAATGTAAATTAAATTTGTTCGAAATATTAAGCACTTTATCTAATAATTTTATGGCAATTAATAGAAATACAAACTGATGAAAATAAACCCAGTTGATAAGTTTTGTTTCGTCTATTTTATATTAATACTTTTGCTTCATTTGCTTTTTTATTAAAAGAAAAATTGACTCTTTGGCATGTGAAATTATAACTTAACGGCGAGAATAATAATGAATAATAATAAATTTATTTATATTTCGCCATTAAGAATAACAATTCTCATTAGTTATGTAAAGTAAGTAAGTGATAGCACTCTGCGATGATGTTTTTCGAAACAAAGCTATAATCTGTAGGTAAAATATTATATAAAGAAGCAATTTGTAAAATGTATTGTTAAATAAAGGATGTCTTTTATAAATGATATTCTTTCTTCTACGATTTCAAATATATAGATGAACTGGCGAAGCAGTCAATACCTTATTTTTTCACTTTGTAAGTCCGACAGGTGATCTGTTATTGAGAATGTTTTTTTTATCACATCTCTAGTAAGAAAACTTCTCCCCAAAGATTCTACATAATATAATATGACACCTGCAAATTTTTTGAAGTAATCTTAGATGATCTTCACATATTAAAAATAATTTCTTTGTACTCGAAAGCATTAACCACATAAATTTTATTTTTAGTCACCTCCGAGTGCAGTGGTTAACATCGTTGGCTGCAGTTACGGATGTTTCGGGTTCAAGTCCCTGTGTGGACAGTTTTATAAATTGATTTTTCAATCGATTTATCAATTTTTGTTTGTAGCCATGAATTTTTGTGATGTCTTAAATTCCTTGTCACCCATTCAATTCTAAAACCGGGGCATAGCGAGAGTGATTAGCTAACCACGAGTATTGTCCTAGCACTATCCTTCTATCCCTACTCTCTTTTAAAAATAGAGGTTGAGCAACTGAATAACAAGCAGTTCTTGTAGAAAATTTCTGTTGATATACCTCCATTAAGAGCTAATATGCTTCACAATAAGAGCTGACATCTTAAAAAAAACCTTTTTAATTCTTCAAAATTCATTATTTGGTATTTTGGATTTGTAGCGTCAGCATGTTTTTCTCTAGCAAGAAATGCAAGTGGAGACAGATTATGATGAATCGAGCCATTTTTGCAAAATAAATAGAAAAATAACGTTTTCTACATTTAACACCTGTTATTTCCGACAATAAAGAAGAAAAATAATGTTTCTTAAAGACGTATCTCTGTGGTAAAGTTTTTGATAATAAAGCAAGATTTTAACAGTTACATATTACAGAATATAGTATTACTATTTCAAACAAACCTTAATGAGTATAATCGGTTAAGATATAATAAAAACACGTTAAAAATGTCGAATCTGTGTCGAGTGTGGAATGTTATGTGGTAGTAGAGTAAGCAGATAGCTTCCAATCGCAGGTTGTATAAAAATAAATATTAAAATGCAGAAAGCTTAAAAAATAAATCCACTAGTTTAATTGCCTTTACGAAAAACGGACCCCAAAATACGACTTATAAATGTTGAGCGAAAATACTTACCGTTTTTTATTAGGTAATCCAATCATTTATTCAGAGTTAGTTGGAAATCTCAACTTCGTTAAAATACCTCAAACTTTCCCAATTATTTTCGTAATATGGTATAGCAAACTTTTCTAATGAACGCACGTGAAAGGAATCTGACAAAAAATCCAATTAAGGGAATAAATGGATATAACGTCAAAACCTGCTTTACGCTCGTACGTATTTGTCACATAATTATCACTCTACACTACACCCTCTAAAAGTTACCATATTAATTTTATAAATACGTAAAATTTTGCACCGTAAATATAGTACTAATATTATTAAAAAGGGTAATAAACAATTGCACTTTGTGTTAAACAGTATTCACTTGGTACACTTGAACTTTTATTGCGATAGTATGCAATTTGGATTAGATGGTATTAACTTAGTACACTCAAAGTTTGATTTTAATAGTTTCCACTTATTCACGGATTCTTTAACAAAGTGAGTTAAGTTGTAGTAGGTTATATTAGGGTAGGTCTGCTTTGGTTTGTTTTGTGTAATGTATTCTAAAGCATGGAGCAAAGACAATATAGGCGGCCTAATATAAGGTAGAAGAATAAGTGACATTTCATTACAACTTCGTGCAAATATCGATTTCAAAGTGTGAGAATTTATATTATTGAGTAAAAACTATTTTATCTATCTGATATATTGTAATATATTTCTTCAATGTTAAAATATATTTTATTAGGCGGGATCATTTTATTTTTAGTGAAAGATTTTGTTTTTTGTGAAATGCATTTGTTATATATATAAGTTAAAACTGTTTTTACGAATGTGAATACGATCTTTAAAAAAATGCATTTAATTATAAGAATATTTAAAATACTTAAATCACAATTATTCTTTATAACTACTTACTCTTTGAAATTATAAATTATTATTCAATCGCGTTACAGAGGTTAAAGAAAATAATGATTTGAATTATCGACACTCGCAATATAGGAGGCGTAGTTCATAATCGTCATATTAACTGCTCTTATTCGTAATCCTTCAATCAATCAATAATGTGTTTCATTTATTCATATTATTGTATAAGTATGTAAATCTACTTAATAAAAATATTATACAAAATGTTATATTAGTGTTTCCGGTCATAAACAATTGGTAATCCAATTAAGTAGCGTTCTCACCAAACAAGTTCGTATAGTATCGGGTCGTTAGTGACAAAACTTATGGAAGTGTACAGAATTCAATACAAATTTGATTGATTCTATGTTTTTTTTCTTTAAATAAATATCAATAATTAACAGCAAACAGCATTTCTAAGCAGTGACTAATTAATTATATTTATTACGTAATTAATTTTTATTATTGCAAGAAAAATATACAGCACTTTAGAAACTCGCACAATTAACAAAAAAGACGGCTAAACTAAAAATATAAATTACTCCGGAGTAAGTAGATGGCCGCTTGATAGCACCGTTTTATATAATAAAGGTGTCGTTATAGAGAAATGGGCGCTCAGAGGCGAGGCGGGGGTCGCCATTAAACGACTGGGCGTGCTACGCGATCTTCGGCGACGCTCCTCGCAGTCTTTGAAAGCCTCTTTGGTCCCCATTTCTACGGTGTCTGTGACCTGCATACTGGAGTGGTTGCTTTGAGCTTTTTACGTAAATTTTTATCTATTGGTACGTGACGAATAAAAAATCATTTTTAGGATCAACGAATTATACGTGCCCAATGAAATGTGTACTACATGAAAATTACAATCGATTTTGGCGTTGTAATACATGTTTATATCAATGGGTGCATTTAAATGTATATCCCCATACCCAAAAACGCTAAATAAAATATAAATTTTTGTATCGATTGATTTTTTAGCTATTTTTTTAGATCTTCATTTCCATACGGGGAGAAAATAGCGACTTCTATCAACTACACGGCATTATTCATATAGTACAAAATACCTTATTTAAATTTTGTATTTCATTTTATACTTTTTCATCTAGAATAAAAGATTTTTTTATTTTCAAGACGTACTATTGAGGAATCTTGTTCCTAAAACAATAAATAAATTATCCCCGTCTGGTTTAATAACAGAGACATTTAACATTAACATTTCAGAAAATTTTCTATTGATAAACAAAAACAATGCTTTGTGTCAGTTGTTTTTTATTTTGTATTATTATGCTTCTTACAATAAAAATGTTGAACAACTTTATTTAATACAAACAGCATAATAAGTTGAAATTTATAACTGACATATAAAAAATATCTATTGAAACCTCCGATGATTCAAATCCAAAATAATTTTTTTTGAAGACATCACGCAATTTGGTGAAATCTAGTGGTCTGTCCTGAGTAAATGTTTTGGTTATCCCAAAACATATTCGGTTCAATAATAATAGTCAATAGTTACATGTTGAAAGTTTTAGTATGATTGTAAAATACTTAACTCCGTTTTCTAGTAATGCATAGTAATATAACTTAAGCCTTTATTTTGAAGGCATAAAACAGTTACTTTGATTAAATATAAGGTAAATAAGTCTCGTAAAGACCTTTTTCATTGATTGTAGACAACATTATTTACAGTAGCGTCTCAGTTGAAGTTAGAAATGTATTTGTTTATAAATTACTTCGTATATTTTTCTTAGTAATAAAATAACAAAGCGTTTAGTTCCACGGGAATAATGTAAAGAAGTTGTTGCTATAGTATAATCTATGTAGTCCTTTCCGAATTACGCTATCATCAGAACTTTATATTTAATAAAGATAGTTTTGGCGTTTTGGGTTATGTAAAAAAATATTTTCAACATATCATTAGATCGATAGCTATGCTATCCCATTTGTTATTCATTGTTACAAGTGTTTCGTTTCTTTGAGAATCATCTTAACCCCTAATAATTGATAAGATTTCAGTGATAGTGAAAGTAATTAGAAAAAATCCCATATTAGTGGCTGCAAAAAAGACTGAATTATTTGTTAATCGCACCCTTAGGAAAATAGTTTCGTCAGTTCGATATTTTTACTTTTTAATTATGCACATGGTTCTAACCATACTCATGATTTTTATGAAATATGTTCATAATATATTTAACTCAAATATTAACAGAAAAAAATCACATAAATAATTCGATCGCATTTCAAAGTAAAATCGATGGTAAGAATGTATCTGTTTTCAATTATTTTTAAGAAATACTAAATATAGAGTTGTGTAAGGATATGTTTTGCATGAAAAACAAACAAAAGTTTATGCATCCCGATCAATTGTACATTTTTTTTTTGAAAACTTCCAATGTTTCTACTGCAAAATGACAAAGTCTGAATAAAGACTGTATTTTACTGGGGTTGCAATATGTTACCGATCTTGTATACGAGTGGTCACCCTCTTGGGAATTTGCCCTATTCGTTTTATTTTGTTAAGATATATATTACATATTTTTCCAAAGAACTCCAAATTGGAGTAAATATCAAATGTGTGATATTTTTAAGGTTACGAAATTTAGTCTCCAGGTTGACGAAATAAACCTTAAGAATATGATATCATACATTATTATACTGTTCTTAATTTAATTAGGAAAGAGCCGCTGTTTATAGCTTTTCCCACATTGTCGTAAAATTTAAAGCGCGCTACTGATTCTTCTCTGTTACCTTTCGCCGCAGGTAACTGCCGACTACCAGCGGCATTCCTCGTTATGCCTCACCTTAATGTAACATTCAATTATTTTGAAGGTCCCGCTTAGCCGCGGTCTGAATATAAACTCAGGTTTATAGCTTTAAAACTGCCAGGGACCTAATACACCGCGCCGAGTTGATCTTCGGATCATCTAAGATAGCTTGTTTTGTTAATAAACAAACATCGTTACTGTACACTGCCCCAAAGTTACCCTAATGCCCCCAAATGATACGGCTGTAAAATTTTAGTCTTCTTGAAGAATAAATATGATATTTCCTCAATTCATATATAACTTTCTAATATAATTTATAACTTTCAAATAATTTAATGACCTATCATTAAACAATTGGCCGTAAAATATTCACATTAATTTGAATAAAAGTTTTCTTGTCTTGGTGTCGTTTTCTAACGAATGTTGTTTTTTCCATAACTGACTTGAACTTAGGTAAAAAATGTATTCTTTTATAAAAATGTAAATTTTTCAATGATTGATTTTTAAGTGAAAAAAATTTAGGCGATGATTTATTAACATTTTATATACCAAACTAACTTTTGAATATTCGAATCAAAAAACTCTTTTGCTTTCACTTTCAAATAAAACAATCCGGAAGAGAGTAGGTACTAAGAATGTCTCTCTTGGAATTTTCTATCGGTTTTTTTCTGAGCACGTCTTCGGTAGAGGCACGTTCACAAAGATTTAGTTCTCTCGTCCGGTTTTTCGTTCCATTGTGCCCAAAGACGAAGTTTTTCGAATAATTCAAACACCCTGTGGCATTTTAAATTAGAGGTCGACAAACTTTGCAGCCGCTCGAAAAAAAAATGTACTTTACGATTAACTTAGAAATGAAAATTTAGTTTTTTAAACATAGTAATACATTTATAAAAAGTTTTGTTGATGCTTTCTTTCAGTTCTTTAATATAGAAAAAATATTTCTTTTAAAAAGGAAAATATCGTTAAACGGTATTTAATATCTGCAAAATAATATAATTTAAATACTTTCGTATTTTTTTTAATATTCGATCTTATGTAGATGTGCTCAGAACAAGACCGTATGTAAGAATAAAACGTATTTCTAAAATCAGTAGTTTTAATATAATTGATTACTGGAACACGTATTGTGGAATCTATGCTGTATTGTGATTAAGCCAATGTCAGACAATTCAAAGAAGACAAATATTTAAATTTTTACTTAACCAGAAAAATTATTTGAGAACCTTTGTCGAACAATAGCACAAAAAAGGGTTCCTTACTTTGACCATTAATCCGCTTCATTACTAGGTAATTACAAATCTAGCAAAGACCGAATATTACTATTTTTTAACCAGGGTTGTAAAAATATGATAATCAAAATTATTTCCGAAACTCCCAATTGTAATTGGGATCGTCTAAATTTTGCTTTGCTATTTACCGGTTGGGGGCCCTTGCGCTAAAATATGGAAATAAAAATATTTACTCGATCAAATTATTACTGTATACAAAAAAGCTTTTATTCATTTGAGATAAGCTCCGTATATAGACTCTTACTGCTTCACAATAAGAGTGAATATGGTGACAAAATCTTTTCTAGAAGATGACACTACGGAAACAAAAAAATTACATCATTGGAGCGTCAAAAAGTCGGTCAAGATACACTTATAAGTAACAAGTTGGAAATTCGATATCATAAAAATGAGAAAATATTTATTAATAAATATAAATCCGAAAACCATCGGTTGAAGACCCCTCTCTAAAGTACGTTAAGACACAGGCTGGTAATAAAATATTTGTATGGTATTCGCTTGATAATGACCCCAAAGTTAGACCAACAATTTTATTGCTTGATTTATGCAAAAAGTGCCCATACAAAAATTCTACTTTTTGAACAATTTTTCGCAGCATTTAAAATTTAGAACTTCTACGTCTTCTGGAAAATTATTCGATTAGTTATGTTGTATATTTTATCAAGTAAATTATTTTATATTTAATAAAACATGAGTTTTAAATATACCCTTTCCGTGTTCTATTGTAAAATAAATTATTAATATTGGAAAAGTATTTTTTATTAGGGTCATAGGAAAATCACATGTTTATAGATTATGTCAGCTCCGTGGCGCAGTTGGTACTTTCCATGTGGTGTTCAATCGATCAAAATTGGGTGCAGACGAATTTTTATTGAAATCTTATTTGGCGACTAAATTTACAAAAATACTATAAATGCATTTCAGATTTTTAGCACTGTCGGCCCTTGCAAGAAAGACATCCTAATTATACATAAAAATATATTATAAATAAAAACACGTGTAAAGTAAATGTTCTACAATTTGTATTTCAACAAAAAAGTAACGAAAGTAATTTTGTTGAAAGCTTCCTCCGGATAGAGGGTGCGAGACGTTGGCGTTATTAAGGTGCAAGTTAATGTTGAAAATATAACCGTTGACCGTACCTCATGAAAATATTATAATCAATTTTAATATTGTTATAGGTTGAAAGTTGAAAATATTGCTGTGGGTCGTACGCCCTGTAACACTTGCATAATATAATCCATCAATTAACAATAAATTTAAAAGTTGAAAATTGAAAAAACACAATTGACTTAGAAAAGGCAACCAGAATAATATGTGCAAGTTTCACGTCGCTACTGTTCATCATTTATTTGCGAGGTGTTCTTGTGACACACAAACAGAAATATACACGTATTTTCTTCTATATAGTATATATAACAGTTACACATGTTAGATGCGCTGTTAAGAGATTAAAAGCTGTATATTCGTTCATATTATGTAAATATAAAATGTATAGAGTACTTGTTTCACAATATTATAGAATGAATCAACTATCAGTTAAAACCGGTTCCGATCATACCCAACTAATGTCGAGTAAGAATTAAAAAAGGTTTTTTAACTTTATTAAAACGATTTGTTTTACATACAACGTTACAACAAATTATACAAATCATAAGTTAATGGCTTTTGCAATGAAAAAGCGTTTAAAACATAGTAAAAAAACACTGTTAATTGGCAAGGACGTCATCATAGTAAGTTCTGACAAAATATTATTTAATGTATTAAAAAATAGTGCTCGTGTGGATTCACCCACCACTCACGTCCACGCGGAATATGTCGACATCCTAAGCAATATGATGATGATTGTTGAAGGTGAATTTTTATAACTTCTTATCAAGATTTGACAGTTCAATTATTCTTAAATAAAAATTGTTACAAAGGATTTGAATTTACAGACTATATACAATTTGTATTCAAACTTAGAATCAACGCTGTATATAGCGCATTAATTTTGAAAATTGAATCTCAATGACTACACAAACATCAGGTGGCCTAAAGCAGCCAAACACCGAATTAATAATTAAAAAAGTGGCTCGGCGCTATCGATTCGCCGCCTTAGCTATTAACCGACCGTGCAAATTTTTGCTTTTCCCCAAAGGTAACGTTTTGGCTTTTGTTTGCTTTATCAACGTCGCAAAATAAACTGAAGCTATAGCATTATCGTCTCCTCTCGTTCTTTCAGCTGAATCTCACACTCCATCTTATTGGGCCGTAAAGTGACAGCCACAATCGATATGGTGCAATTATTTAACGATTTCGTATTTTCGTCTGTGAATAAATCCAGAAGATATCTAATAGAACAAAAAAACGTAAGAAACAATAGAACTGAGAACTTACCTTCTGTCTTGTAAATGAGAATGGGTACTGTCACATCCGATGACATTTTTAATGTTAAATAAGATATCAAGAAATGTCGAATATTAAAAAAGTGTTTTGAGATAAAATGTGTTATTACAATCTGTACGACTTAAGTTAATTTATTGTTCGTGTAGTGTAGAATAATACATTTGTAAAATGTCAAAACATAAATTTTAGATAACCGTTGGTCCTATTGAAGTTTGTACAATAAAATCATATGTATATTTAAAGAAAAAAATGTTGTTACTCATAGCTCTTGTGATGAAAAGTTGTGTGACCTCTGACCTCCTTCCTGTATTAATATATTGACTATATTTAGTACAAACATATTAAACATGTATAGAGTAAATAAAAAACGAATTCAGCTAAAAGTGTTGAGTCTTACTGACCGGGCACTGTTAGTTGCCAGACACTAATAAATCTCAGAATAGGACAGCAAATACCTCATATAAGTAATGTTTGTTTGCTGTAGGAAGAGATGCTAGTGAAATAAACGCACAGCGAAAAGTGCACAATTTTTTGTATTCAATATTTAGTTGCTTAATCATTCCGTTAACCTTTTTTGTAGAATTTTCATGAGTTCACCATTGAAGCCATTAAAGGAAAGCTAAGGTATATTAAACACAATGCTATTATGAATAGGCCTTTGTTTTTGGCACGAAGTTAGTCACGATTGCTATGCACCAGGGTTTCCTTTATGTACAAGTGGATTTGTGTATTTTTTTCCCTCCTTTGATTTCTGCCGCGCGTTCGGAATTTGAATTCAATTCTTTACAGCACCTTCTCTTTTCCCACTGTACTTCCACTTAGTTGCCTAATTTAAGAGACATTTTTCGTTTGTATACTCTTGTTTCAAGTAAATATTTGCAGAAAGCAGCGAATTTCATTTGAAACTGAAACAATGTAACGAACGACAAACAAATGGAACAGTTAACACTACTTCTCTAAGGATAGTTTAATTGCTATTTATTTTGTGACACATTAAATGTTTATGTCTAAAACATAAAAGTTAAAAATAGGCCTAAACTTGTGTTAAGTGAAGGTGATTGCTTGGGTTATTTATGATACTTTCATCCCTTCCTACCTAATCCCTATCCAAAGAAGCGTAAAATTATTAATCATTTCAGACCTTACCCTTATTTTAACACTCTCCGAATAGAGAGATGGAGCGAATGTCGTTCAAGCAGTCCTCGTAAAACATCTTCGGTTGAGATTATCAATTCAAAGTCGATTATATTTCACATTGAAAGCATACATGCTGTTTTATTTTCAAATTTATTACAGTCCAGTCAATAATAGAGCCCGGAATAATGCTCAACACCAATACGTCGAACGTAATGATTTTATATCTGCTCTACTCGTTAGATTTACCCATTGAATAACTTGCAGTTTTCTTAAAATACTTTACATTGAGATACCTACTTTAAGAGTCCATATCAATGAGATTTGCGGTGTATAGTATAGAATAAATGATATGGTAAACATAATGTATTATAATACATGTAGAATAGTTTAAAAATTACGAATTAAAAATAATTTTTTCGTTAAGAAAATAACTAGGTATCAATATTGCCATGATATTTTGCTTCTATAATAATTCAGCCAACGGATAAGTATTATACTAGAGTCTGGTTTGTTCTATGAACTCACAGTGGTTACATCCCATGAGAGTTGATGCTCTTCTGGTTTAACTGAGAAAGTATCTCCTTGTATGCCATAAGAGTAAATATGCTCAGTAGATCACGGTCCATGGGGCAATATATCGAATAAATACGCTCAGAATGTTCACTTTGGTATTGGTTATCTTCAAATAAAGATACAGTCTGATTTATTGAGATTGAATGAAAATTCGAAACGCAACTAAAATTTTGTTTATTTCGCATAATTTGATGCGATTTTTGCTATTCAGTTTTTTCTGCAATGTCATATTTAGTCAGTGCCTTCTTATTTACTTAGAAAAGAACTTCCATCTTCAAAATAAAGTGCGATGCAGTTTTGTATGTGTCTATCATATTAGAAATAATGCAATTATTAATATAATTATTATTGTTTTCTTATTTTTCCAATAAATTACAATTTTAGTACGCAGTTTATCTCAAAGAATTGTAGCACCCGAATAAACTTTAAATTTGAGAAACGTAATAGATTTGTGACTGTAAAAGCTTGCAAAAATGGTGTGAAAACAAGACCAACATTATTAAAAAATCAATATTTAAAAAAAATAAAACACAATTCATTTGTACTACTTCCACATATTTATAATGATCAGGACCGGTTTCGCTCATCACGAGCATTATCAACTGATGCTCGTGATGAGCGAAACCGGTTCTGATCATTATAAATATGTGGAAGTAGTACAAATGAATTGTGTTTTAATTTTTTTAAATATAATGTCTTTCTACCAAGAATTGACAGTTAACACCTTAAAAGTAAAAAATCAATACGTGCAAAAGTTTAGCTGACGGTTTCTACACTAGACCATGCAGTGAGTATTCTTTTAATTCGATGGTTGGGAATAAAAGGTTTCATTATTTTATCTAAAGACATATGACTATCAAACTTGGATTATTGAGATTTTGTACACTTCCATGTATTTTGTCACTAACGACCCGGGTTTCGCCTTTCGGCATCTTCAGGCATTCGAGCACACGAATGGACTCGAACTGAGAGACAGTAAACAGTGTCTAACGCTTATATAGAAGATACAAATGCGACAAATATCATTTACGAGGCAATACATTATACGTCTGAGAGCCACACCGATACCTGAGTTAAAATTTCTGAAATCGCCCTAATCCTTATTTTGTAAACACCATATTAACAGAGTGGCGATTGCCGAAGGCGAATTGCCGCTTTTCAACTTCTTTTAGAAATATCAGTGATTTTACAATTATAATAGTATTGTGGGTTTTGACGGGATGTAATTCGACGAATGGGTAAATATATACAATCATTCCACATTTAGTGACATCTGTTAGGTGTTTCAACGTATCGGATATAATAGCGGAGAATTAGGAAGGTTCAGCTGCTCATTCAAGATTGGTAATGAGTTTAACTGGGCTCTATTAATTTCTAAAATTTCCTGATAAAATAATTTATGATCCCCCATGTTTTTATGCAACAGTTTAACCCCAATTAAATATTTTATGGTACGAATGGGCCGCAGAAAAATACTCGGCTATAAATAGAAGTTCCCAATTTGTTCCATATTATCTACGAAAAAGGTTACGTTAGTAATATAAAAAAACCCGTTTTTTAATAGCATGATAATCATTTTTCAAATAATAAATAGTAATTGGTCTATTAAATTAAACAGAGCCTAATTAATATTCATTTTAAATTGACTGCTTTCATGGAAAATATCGTTCGTTATAGAGGAATTTTTACGGTTAGGAAAAATAAATATACTAAAGTTTTACGTTATAATTCCCCTGCAGTTTTTCTTTGCTTCGAAATACATTGTCCAATATGTAAGGCAAGCTATATTTTAATTTTAACGCGTTCTTTGAAGATAAACTGCCTTAAGAACGTCAAAGAAATTACTCAATAGCACTACAGAGAACACTTTATAGACTTTTTTTTCTTTCTCGCGTTATTTATTTCTCCATAAATTTTTGCATTTTTACTGGGACACGGAAAAGTAAAAGAAATTTCTACGATGAGTAAATTATACAACAGAGAAACGTTTTAAATGCCGAAATATGTTTTATCAACTAAACTGTACATTCATTGCTTCCGTATGCATGTGGAAAATAAGCTATTTAATCAAGAGAGGTAAAAGATTATATTAATTGAGTTTGAGCACACAAACGGCTGAAGATGCCAAAGGCGAAACCCGGGTCGTTAGAAACAAAAAAAATGGAAATGAACGACATTTAATAGTTCAAATTCGATATTGAAATTTCATTAAGCGCCTTCAGTCGAAATCTCAAATTACACTTATTTAGGTTCATACAATTATGTGCCCTTATCCGATTTTGGGATTAACGATGTGTTGATTTGTCAATGGATTAATATATTGTGACCAAATGCATATGGTGTTCACACTGCTTCAAAGAGCAATAAGTAAACAACTATTGTTTTTCTTGTTTGGGGTCTAGGGATGAGGATTTAATCTTATCCATTCAGAATTCAGAGCTTAAATTTCTGATTCACAATCAGTTAAAGTAAAACAACTTCTGTTAAGATGCTCCATTGTAATTATAAATAAGGTATGGACATGGTATAAATATATCCATTATTACATATGAGGAGTTCGTTGGAAGGCAATGACCAATATGTATACATTTTGCCAAAATCGAACCAAACTTACGTCTATATACTGTAAGTCATTTTACTTTCATTAAAAAAATTGTTTAAAATTTTAATGAGAAACAAAAATCGGTAATTTTAATAGTTACAATCAAATACCTATATGTCTATATTTATATTGCAATTAGCGATTGCCTTAATACTAAAAATATGAATACTTTCCTCAATTGGAAATACAATATGATAATTATCGAATATGAATTAAAAAATAAGTTCGATTGTTCTGAGCCAGAGTATACAATCATAATTAGCTAAATCAGTAGAAAAAATAAGTACATGTCTGTTTTTTTTATTATCGCTGTCGGGTTTCATTATTCTTGCATTATTTCTGTATCTTGACTTGTTAAGAAAGACAGATAAGACAAGAAAAAGCTTTCTGAATCGATACGAACCGTGGGATATGTCTCACGCGGTTGTTGCCTGCATAAATATTCATTCTGCATTTGTGTTCGTCGCCTTTCTCTCATAAGAAATGCATTACGTTTTGTTTTTCCTGCCGCTTCCTTATTGGCCTTTGAGACATATTATAATATACATAGCAACCTGGTTCCGTCAAAAACAGAGTTATGTTCGACGCTGCAAAATGACGGCGTTTCATACATTGTTATAAATAGTAAATTTCTTTTGAAAATTATAGTTCACCTCAGCAAGCGTTTTCTTGCATCAAAGAGGTTTTTCTAGGAAACAAAAGGAACAGTTTAAAATGCTGTAAAGAAACTACAAACACATTTCAATCAAAACCTATTTATCAGTTTGCTGCTTAAATTAAAAATAAACAATTCTATCTTTCGATAATTTAGAGTTGATAAGTTTAACAGGAATAAGTAGGTTTTTGTTTCATTTCATGAAAATCGTTAATCGTTTTCCCTCGCCTAAAACATATGAATCATCAAAATATTTATTAATGTAAAGTTTTTCTATTACTATTTCCATTTAAATCAAAGTGCAATAGTGTAAATAAATACTTTGAGAGTGTAATTATTAAAAGAAAAAACAATTATTTTGACTTTTAGATGATGGAAATGGGAGAAAACCCTACTTATTCCTCTTAAGCTCTACTAAAAACATTCATGACTGTAATATATTTAAAAAAAGTATTTAGTTATACGAGAATTATGTAATATTAGTTGACCATGCCTTCATAATAACTATGTTTAAGCGGATTTTTTCACATACTATATAATCTTAAAATAATTACATAAAAATCTTTAGTCTTTTTAGATACATTTTATTAAATATCACTATTTCATTTATTCTTAAAAATTGATTAATTTGATAACTAACAATTTATTATGGCTTACAATTAAATGCACTTTTGTTTAGATCATATTCACTTTCATAAAAATAGTTTTCACTTTTATCAAATACATTCCACAAAAAACAATTTTTTTCATTAAAAATAAAGTGATCCCACATAATTAAATATATTTTAACATTGAAGAAATGTATTACACTTTCGAATAATATTTTCACATATATAAAATAATTTTCACTCAATCGCACTTTGAAATCGATAGTTGCACGAAGCTGTAATGAAATGTCACTTATTATTCTACCCTATATTAAATTGCCTATATTGTCTGTGCTCCACGCATTAGAATACATTACACAAACCAAACCAGACCAAACCTAACAAAACCTACTACAATTGAACTCACTTTGGTAAAAGAATCTATGACTAAGTGGAAACTATTAAAATCAATGTTCAAGTGTACTAAGTTAATACTATCTAATCCAAAGTGCAAACTATCGAAATAAAAGTTCAAGTGTACCAAGTGAATTCTATCTAACACAAATTGAAATTATTTATAATCCATTTATTATTAGCTGTAACTCGTTATGATTTTAGCATGGAGATTAATGATGCTTTTTGACATTGAATTTATTTGGTTCCTTTTATATAATAATTATATATTCATATCGATGCAAAGATACCTACAATATAACAGTTTGCAAAAAAACATTTTTGGTAAATTAATATTTGTAAAGAGTTGAGTGAACATAATATTTTTTTACAGAATCTGCATTCTATCTTTAATGAAATATCCATAACTAAACTTCGGCTATGATAAAGGAAATACTTTGTAGGTTCTCAAAATGGAATGACTTGTTGCACTCAAACCTACCCTAAAAGATTTTTTGTTCTCTGCAAATGTATGTGGATATAAGATTCTGTTGGTGGAATTTTAAATGCACACAAAGTATTATTTTTTAGTTATGTGAGGCTGGTCTAGACCTTTGCAATATGTTATTTTATTGAAAGATTCATTTGGTATACAGAGAAGTACCTACATCATTACATACATTTTACATTCTCTTTGACACAAATGGGCCATGCTTACCCTCTTGTCTTTGGTCTTTTAAGTGTTCAGTTTGAAACCTTATTTCTCACAAATTACTGTTACCCTGTTTATGAATATCAAATATTACTGAAAACTAAACTAAAAATAAATATTCTTTGATATTATTTAAGCTATTAGTGTCGCAAATCGTATGAAATATAAACGTGAAAAGAATAACAACAATTAGGGATTTAAATTAAACAGATAATCTATAACAGTAAATTATTTATAGTACACTTTGTAATAAAAAATATCATTACAAAAATTGATAATATTTTATCAGTGATTTTTGGTGCCTACATCCAAAAACACAATGTCGACAGGTTTAACGATTACCCACATAAGAGCGAACAGTTAGAAGGAGTAGTTATGCTAGAATCTTTTATGAGTCACAATAACAATAATAAAATCGTTACACTTTCGTATTTTTAAAATATATTTACTCCAAACTTTGATACATTCAATGAACTGTACACGATCTCTACGAAGCATCTACGGCGTAGATGCGGCGCAACACAGAAGGTTGACGTAGTATAATTTACATAGAGATTTTACTTGCAATAAGCCACGAGTAAATTGTTTTCTACGTAAGATCCTCTACGAAGGAGGCGTATGATTGGTTCAAGTGGATAACGCCTTCTTCGGAAGCAATCTAATAGGAATTTGTGTTTTATGGGGTGAACGTAATTGGAATATTGCATAGGATACTTACTGTGGATTTTTCCTGTTACTATGACGTCTTTGTTAGAAAATGCTGTCGCATTTTGATTGAGTTTGGAATTTTAAAGTAATTCTGCTGACTAATATAAAAAAAAACAATTGCATTATTTTCTATGTATTTTTGTTTATAGTTTTATATCAATAAAATGAAAATGCTTGACATCTTTTAAATTTTAAACATTTGATTAAGCTTAACTATATCCACTCCCAATGTAAGACTCTTACGGAGCTTATCTCAACAGAATTGTTCTACAAAAACTGTTTGTTACTCAGTCGTTTAACATCTCGTTTTCAGACAGAATAAATGTACAAGGATGTAATTAAAACAATACTTATAATTAGCTTGTCGCTCTCGTCATGCGTTGTTTTTAGTATAGAATGTAGAAATTACAGAAATCCATGCTTATAAAAACAAATTTGATTGAGAAATCAATTTATGAAACTCTCCGTACTGAGATTTGAGCCCGTGAACACCGTAACTAAAGACAATTACGTTGATCATTCGGTTACAGATGCGGCAGAGTATGTTTTATTTACCAATACATTTTTTAAAAAAACTTTTCCCAGTTTAAAAAAACGAGTTAAGCCGTGAATTCGTCGTCAGAGGTAATAATTAGTGATGCATTTTTTCAAAGGTTGCTTGACGGCAATCTGTAAAATAATAATATATCCATTTTATGACAATGTGAAGAATTAAATTTATTAAACCTTCTAAAAGAGACACACTTTAAAATAACTTATTTTTTTGTGTCTTAATTCATTTACACTATTATTTTATATTTGACATCGAAATAAAATAAAAATATTTTCAATTCACTCAATTGGGAAAACGTCATTGTCACAAAGAAATTGCTGCCTTAATTTTCTTTATCTAACGATGGATTTTAAGTATACAGATACACAGGGTACACAATAACATTAACTAGGTGGCCAAGAAAGTCACATCATCTTTTTCCTCTTTATTTTTTTTTAAGTGCATGTTTAAAAAATCAGTCCCATCTACCTGTCGGGCCAAGAACATGATGAGTAAGTTTGCTTCTTTTATTTATAGTTATTGCATTATGGAAGGCGGCTGTACACACATAACGGGTGGAGGTGAGACAATCAACTTTTATCAAAAAATAGATTTACGTTTCAAATGATTGTGCAAAAATGTGATAAATAATATCGTCGGCATAGTGGCAGGAAGCGATAAGTCCAAAATCAGCTGTTTTGAGCTATAAATGCAGTACGATAAATTTTAGGATGGTCTTTTGTCTGTAAAAAAAGCTCAGCCATATTCCACGTATTTTTTACGTAATTTGAAGAAATCAGTATAAATTAAAGCAATTTCGTTCACAGTTTTATGTGGCAAACTACCATAATTAATATTACTTTTAAAAAAATGTATGAAGATATTTAATCGAATTTGTAATAGATTAGCGAATCTCATAAAGTGGTTAGTTCAATAAACAATGCTTAAAGTATGTCAATATAAAGACTTAAATTTACTGATTTTTTCAAAAAGGGATTGACTCAAAACAAGGTTTTTTTGACTTAACGCCTTCTGTCACTATACAACGATAGTTTACAAATAAAAAAATTACAAAAAAAATAAGTCGTACAAATAAAATTTTATAAAATGTTCGATACCTTAATTATACAAGAATATTTCTTAAAAAGATACACATGCTTTTTTATTCCGCTACCAACTTTTTGAAATATATATTTTTTTCCATGCCCGCTCCTGATATGGAGCATATGTTTTTCTAATGAAGGTATCTTAATAGGATTTTTTTATGAGAACTTCTTGTTACTCAGTTGCTCAACCTCTCTTTTTTTTCGAAGAGTGTAGGGATAGAAGGATAGGGCTAGGACAGAACTAGTGTGGTTAGTTAATCGCTCTCGCTACACACCGTGAAGATTGGATGGGTGGGAGGGAGGACTCAGACTACGAATAGAAATCCATAAATCGATTGAACGATCAATTTATGAAAATCGCCCGCACCTGGATTTGAACCCGAGACATCCGAAAACGTAGCCAACCACTCTACCAACTGCGCCACAGACGCTGTCAAGCCTGCAATATATTGAAATAAAAAATTTAAGTGTTTAGTTCGGATTGAAATAAAATTAAAGATGTTTGAAACAATGTCTAATAATCTCCAAACATTCAATTCAGTGATAGTTTTTTTGTCTAAACAGCACATTGACTGCAATTTAAAGGAGTAAATTTGCATGGTTTGTGAGCAGTATTTTACATTTAGATTGTACAATATCGCATTCAGATTGCTGCAACAATAGGAAATGTCCATAAGATAAAGCATGCCATGACGTTTAGTGAGCGTTTCTACTAGCACTGGTGTCGGGCAATTGTAGACGTTCCTTATCAAGCGTCTACTTTGCTTAAGGCAACGACTGAAAGAGGAGCTTTACACGATTTTAGTATACCGAAGCTTCCTATATTTTTTAATCAAATAATTACTTACTGCCTTATCAATCAATCGATGATGAGCTCATTAGCCTAAATACTAGGTTGATATGTCTAAAATTATCTATAGATGGTTCTGAGAATAGCTAGAAGTTGAAATAGTTATAAGTCGTATTAAACTGTTCTTTTGGAATTAAACGGTATGCTTTTTTTACATTATCGTAATAGATGTTTACCAAGTAAATTTGTAATTCAACAGATAAAACATGTTTTTATAATATAACATATGACATGAAAAAATTGTATAACGTATGTTTACTTATTGAGTATAATATTTCTGCTTGTTACTGTCAAATGTAATGTTTGTAAAAAATCAAATAGTCACCTCAATATTACAGTAAAATAATTTGGCTGATACGATCACAGATTATTTTATAAAATTTTGTGTTTGTCATGATTTTATAGGGTATAATGTATTTGTTTGATTATTTCAATGTATAAATTTTTTTTATGAATTGTCTAAGGAATCTTTCAAAAAATAAACTCAAAGTAAAATTGAAGCTCAAGGTTAAGTAGCTTTTATGAACATTGGTCATAATGATTATACTAAAACAAATGCAGTCTTTAAGTGGAAATGTTGTTGATTTTTAATTTGATTTTTTTTCACTTGGATATGAACTCTATAATTTTTCTTGTCATCCGAAATACTTTTTTTTTATAACCATTGTAGCCGTAGAAATTTCGACAAAAATGCTAATTTTTCAACAAGTGTAATATTACAGTTAAATATTTCAGCTCCTAGAATATAATTGATAATCATAATTTCTTGAAAAAGTGTATGCAATGTGTACAAATAGAAAATATTAGGAATGAGTAATCTCAGATAATTACCATATGCCTAGTTTTGGATTGAGAAAAAAAGAACGATTTATGGCTCTAAGTTTTTGCAAACATACATTATTAGTAGCTTTTTGATTTAGCTATTATTGTAAACATGTTTACTAACATACTGCTTGTCACCTTCATAATCAAATCTAAATATTCCATTCCTAAAAAAATAAAATTGGTCAATTTTTGGTTTATTACTTAAGTCCGTTTCTTATGATGGTCAAAATATGTAAATAAAATATTCATACAAAAGAATATTAAATATGTGTATTTGCTAGTTACGAAACATGTAATCAAGGAACATCATCAGCTAAAACATATTTTTTTCATAATTCTACAGTCGTTCGCTGTGTGTAAGCATATCCTCTCTTTATTTGTTAATTATGTAGTATTTTTATCCAACAATAAATAATTGAACGTTTGTATTATTTAAAGTTTTTAAGCAATTATTCCAAGTCTGAATTCTTGGTTAAATTCTGGTTACGGTTACGCTGTGCCTTAAAAATTAGACTTATGCTAGAGATCCAAATGGGCGTTGTGAAAATTTTGCATGAAAAATGACACTCTTAAAAATTAAGAAAAGAGAGCCTCCAGCTATAAGACAAAAGAAAAATATGATAGCAAATTAAATTTATGAAAAAACCTTTTCATAAAAGAAAGCCTTTAAAATTTTCTCGCCCATTTTTTTCTGTACAGCATTATAAATCAAATGGCGCTTCGTATTACACTGATATAAAATTTGACGTGTTTATAGACATGGGCTTGGAAAAACCAAAAGTATTTGATATTGTGGGTGCATTTTTCTTCTCTAATTAGCTACATAATAATTCATTTAAAATGATACACTTAAGAAGTAAGCCTTTGAAAGAATAAATATGAAAAATATACTTTCATCCCATGTCGTTATATGAGTCGACAAACTAGCCAAAATTTTGTTTGCGTTCTTGTCTACAAAGTATATATATATGTGTACCAAAATGATTCATTCTTTAATTGATTTAAAAAACACAGAAATTCATAAAAATTGCCAAAAAACGTCTAAAAATAAACTTCATATTATAAAATGAAAAAACTTTTTAAATTGGCTTAAAATAACTGGATTCACATAAGTTCTCAGGAGTTATTATTTTATGGTTTTTGAAAAACACGTTATTTAATTGTCTGGGATATGAAATATAAATAAAAATAATTTCTTAATATATCAAGATTGCATTTCAGAATACGATGTACAATATCAACCATTACATACATATCATACATTAACCATTAAAAAAATGATAATGTTCAGTTGATTTATTGGTAATGAAAGTTTGATCAGTTGATAATGCGATGAGCGAAGCAGGTCCTTATGATTTTAGAAATGTCAACGATATTTAAACCAAATTGTGTTTTGTTTTTTAAATATGAAATTACTTTATGAAACATGTATGTGCCTTTCCACCAAGAATTGACAGATAACACCTTAAAAGTTTCATATGCAATCATTTACATGAATTTTAATCTTTTTTCCATTTACGCAAAGCTTAATAAATTAATTAATTCATTACGCGTAGCGATTTTCTAAATGAATTTAAATTAACCGTAAATATTCTAGATATAAAATATTAAATTGAGGAATGCTAAAGCAATCGCGCAGAATAATAATTATTAATGAAGTTTCTTTCGATTGCGTTAAAAAAAAGTTAATTAGGAGATTTTTATTTCATAATCAAAGCTCAACTATCACTCTTTAAAAGCTTTGAATTATCTCAACTTTGAGCAAGTTTCGTTAAGGAAACTTCAAACAAAATAATGTCATATCTAAGGAGAAATTTTTAGAAACCGAATTAAAACGCTTTCAGATGCGTCCACGCGCAAAAGTTCTTATAAAAATATTTTATCTTAGAGAATAGGTTTAACTTCGTGATTTACTTTGCGTCCGTTTCAATTAAGCGTTTCAAATCTAGAGTTAAGTTTTTCATCTGCCATCTTTGAACTTAACGAAATTCTCGCGAATTTGTAAGCTTGACAAACATGAACGATAGTGTGTACTTTTTATAATAATTTAATTATATTGTATTACTTACGTTGCTGTGGCCGAGTTAAATAATGCTTAAATATTATTCATTATTTTTAATTATCTGAAAACAAGAATTCATCTAATAGTTTAATTTCTCTGCAGTATATTTGATATTTCTATATAGTGTTGCAAAATCAATCAAATCGGTAGCTTTGGACGGTCTGATAATTTTTAAATCCTTGTATTTAGTTGGAAAATGTATCTACGTTATTAAAGCTCTAGTGAGACATTTTTATTTCCTTTTATCAAAGAAAAGTGTTTTGAAACTGTTCTTAATGACTATTTATCCGTTATCTGAAAATAATATATAATATTTAGGAATTGAGTTCCTAACTTGTATAATTACAGAGATTTAATTTACGAATAGATCGGCCGTTGTCCAGAAGCACGGGCAGATCCGTGCAGCCAACGACCAGAGAAGTAGTACTGTCGTCTATCCATACGTAAAGTAATATCTCTTCTGCCCGTGTTTATGCTTCTGTTCTAATATTGTCATCTTGTCTAAGTTGTCATCTGTATTGATTCGTTCGCCACAAATATATTATATGTAGCCATAATATGGTGAAAGTTAGGAAAAAATACTGTCGTGATAAAATAATTGATTCCAATAAAAAATAAATAATGTTAAATTGAAAAATTCCTAATAATTATAATGTTAAGAATTAATTTTGTACTCGCTAATTTATATTTACATTATTCCGGTGGTGGGAACTTTCTCACTGTAGCATTTACGTTTATCAACACAACGTATGAAAAAATATCTTATACAATATAGTCCAGGCAGCTCTTTAGACGTTTTATTATTATCACATATCACATACAGATACGAAATTTTCTCAAGATAGAAGCGTTCGCGGTGTGTTCGCGGTGCAATTCCGACGTACTAGCTACTTTAAACAATCAGTAATTAAATTTTAATACCGTCATCTATGACGGGTAAGATTATACTAGTTAGAAAATAATAGTCTACCCAGTATATTGTATTGGTAAGCAATTAAAAAATATCTATCTACTATATTATATATAGATGGTTGAAAAAAAATCCAACAATAACACAGCATAAATATTATTTATTTTACCATTTTATAGGTAAAATAAAATATGTAACCATATGTAATAAAATATATAGTTATTTCAGAATATTTTTATATAGAATCATTCATCTATAGGAGGTTCGTTTGACACAGAGTTTATATTTAATTTAGAGTCTTCCGTTTGAATCGCGAAGCCTTAGCGCGGAAAAACGATTTTGTTCTTTGGTTGAAATAAGGTAAGTTTTTTGAACTCCACTTTATGATGCATTTTTTCTCTAGTGATAATGAAAATATAGTGCAAGTTTTCTTAGTGTTACCATATTTGAATGGAGATTAGAAACTTTTCAAGAGTTATTCGTATGTGTATATTACATGGAAGATAAAACATTTTATACGTGAATTATAAAACCGTTATTAGATAAATGTGGGTGGAAAGTGACTTTTTATATTGTTCAAAAAAAATAAAATAATGTTATACGACAAACCTCACAAATATTATTTGCCTTGATTAATTCGAAGGAGAACAATAGTATTATGATGAAAAAACTGTGGATTAAAAAAACACAATTTATTTTGTGTTGATTATACTTTTTATAATGATCATGACCAATCTCACTCATCACGAGCATTATTGATCACTAAGAAAATGTGGCATTTGTACAAAACAATTAATGTTTCATTTAAAAAATATAATACCTTTCCACCAAGAATTGACTGGAGATACCTTCAAATTGATAGTACTATGAATTTCTGGATTATATTCTCATAAATATGTTGGGCTTCAGTAAGACAAAGAAACAATATTGTCTCGATTAAATTATACACAATACAAAATTTTTAAAAAAGACACTTTGTTTTCTTTTAATGCTGCATTAGTGGTATACAAATATTTTCCTGAGTTTCTGAGGTAATTCAGTTCGTAATAAGAATTGACAAATAATACCTTAAAAGTGATAAAAATAACCCGAAAAAATTCTTACTGAGGAAATAGCGATGCACGATAATCATTGTTTAATGAAGGAAATTATAGACTCGGCTGTGCATACTTGAAATTACTTTTTACTTTGCGAATACCTTCTCTCCAGCCAGCATTAAATCTTTCAAAGAATATTGTAGTCCTCTATTTTTCAGTATTAACTGTTGTATTTTCAGTAACTGTATTATGTTGAATGACACTATTCCTAAGCTAATGTTGATAACACAAGATTACAATATGTTTTCAATTTGTATGGAGGAATTTTGAGATAACATATTGTTTGTTTTTCTTCCTCGGCCTCTATGATCTAGAGGTAGAAGATTTACCCTGGCGACCAGATTCTAGTCCCAGCAAGATCAAATTAGGATGTTTTCAATTTACCATTTGAGATCTTAGAACTATTTGTGTTGTTATATCTCTTCAGATTGATCTTGAATAATATATTTTTTAACATACTTTATGAATTACATTACATAAAATATTTTAAATAAACTTACGAAACGGTTTATTGTTTGAATATAAACTGTGTAAAAATCCTAAGCCAAGTATAAAAAGAAAAAATTTGTTTCGTGAATATTTTTTGTTCCTACTGCAATATTAAAAATTTTTCTATTATGTGAAATAAAATTAGCATATAATATTATTTTTAAAAGTTTGTAATCCACGCATCAGGTTTTTTCTTATGGTCGATTGAATTATTTTTGAATGCTAAATAGCTTCGTGTCAAACAAAAACATCTTATTGGTAATTAAAGGCCTGCATTTATTGGATCAGTAACTATTTCATTTTAGAATAAAAAACGGTCAGTGATAATTAAAAATTGTCAGTAACTTATTTGATTAATGGTCAGCATTCACGTGGTCAGTTAATAAAATAAACTGTCAGCAATTTATATAAAATGGTAGGTTTTTCAATTAAACCTAACCTAAGATTTATTTAATGGGAAATTATTTACTGACCAAACATAATGATTAATTAACCATTAAGTTAAGTTCGAGTTCGTTCGTGTGCTCGAATGCCTGGGAATGCCGAATCCAAACCCAAGCAAATCCAAACTCACGTTACTGACGAAATACATGGAAATGTAAAAAATCTCAACAATGCAAATTTGATATTGAAATTTCATAATCACCCTCAGTCGATATCTTAAATTAAATGACGATTAATTATTTCTTACTGTCCATTTATCCAATTAGTTACTGAATATTTATAGGATTAGTAACTGATCAAATATTTATTTGTCGTAATTTAATAAAGTTTTCAGCCTTCTTGTAACATTTAAATTTCATTTACATCTCTTAAGATGAGAAAGAAAGTAATTATAAAGAAAAACGTTGATGATTACAGTATAATGTTGTTTCTTACGTAATAATTCAACTTTTGAATTGCATGAATAGTCGAACCAAAAATTTAAAAATTTCTGCATGATAATATCGACTGTCATACATAGTAATCTTTTCTTATAGAAATTCTAAGAATTGAGAAAAAATATCACACCAAGAAGCTGCAAACAAATGAACACCTTGTATTAAACATTTTACTCTTATAAATGGAGGATGATAATGGCTTACTGCATACTATTATTGCTTCCGGTTGCGAAAAGTAATTATTTTTTAATTGTGTCCTAGTTGTTTTTAATTGTTATGCCGATGGTAGGAGAAGTGGTGCTTTTGTGTGCATTACTGCTCATTGGCACTCAAAATAATCAGCCTCTACCGCAAGCGGCGCATCAAATCAAATAAAGCCTGTGGAAATGGAAATAATTTGAAACTGCATTTTTGAACGTCAAATTAACGTTATTATGTGGCGGCACTGTCAAAAGTACTGCAATTAAAGTTGCTCGCGCTTTGTAGTGATAAATTAAGCGGTTAAATTATGCATGAGAGATAAATTAAACAGTTTTGTATTCTTTTATAAATCAAGACATCGACTGAGGGTGCTTGATGGAATTTCAATATCAATTTTGAGTTATTGAGATTTTGTGCGCTTCCATATATTTTTTTGTCACTAACGACCCGGGTTTCGCCTTTCGGCATCTTCAGGCATTCGAGCGCACGATACTGTAGAGTTCAGTCAATCTTGCTGTACTAGCAACATTGATCTAATTAAGACATCGACTGAGGGTGCTTGATGGAATTTCAATAACTCAAATTTGATATTGAAATTCCATCAAGCACCCTCAGTCGATGTCTTAAATTATATCAATATTGCTAGTACTGGAAGATTGACTGAACTCTACAGTATCGTGCGCTCGAATACCTGAAGATGCCGAAAGGCAAAACCCGGGTCGGTAATGACAAAAACATATATGGAAGTGTACGAAATCTCAAAAACTCAAATTTGTTTTGTATTCATAAAATTTAATCATTAATTATTTTAATACGTCACCTGATAAGCTAAGATTTTATTATTAGTTGCAAAAATCTGTGACGTAAGTGATCTTAAATCTTTAGAATAACGTTATTATTGAATCAGTCACACAAAAATAATGAAACCAGTAATTCTAAAGACTGGTAGATATATGGAATTGTACAAAATCTCAATAACTCAAATTTGATATTGAAATTACATCAAGCACCCTCAGTCAATGTCTTAAATTATATCAATATTGCTAGTACAGTAAGATTGACTGAACTCTACAGTATCGTGCGCTCGAATACCTGAAGATGCCGAAAGGCAAAACCCGGGTCGGTAATGACAAAAACATATATGGAAGTGTACAAAATCTCAATAACTTAAATTTGTTTTGTATTCATAAAATTTAATCATTACTTATTTTAATATGTCACCTGATAAGCTAAGATTTTATTATTAGTTGCAAAAATCTGTGACGTAAGTGATCTTAAATCTTTAGAATAACGTTATTATTGAATCAGTCACACAAAAATAATGAAACCAGTAATTCTAAAGACTGGTAGATAAATTTGTAGAAAAATGAGATGGGTATATGTGCTACGGCGCTACGACAAAAAATCTGTAAAAATGGTGGTTGACTTAGCACAACTAGTCTTGACAGCATTATTAATTTAATAAAGTGATTATAAAATTCTGAATTGTACTTGAGTATCAATATTAGTGTTAGTATTGCTTAAGTATAACCGCATAGAAATTTCGAGGTTTTCGTCCGTCAACCAAGTTTGAATTGAAGTTTCATTGTGTTTCATCCTCGAAAGCATGCACTGTAACACACGTAGACTAGAAAAAGCCAGATTGGCTTATGGTTCAGGCTCGGATAAATATGGGTAGAGGGCCGTTGTCCATATATGGTCTAAAACATCGTTTCCAAACCCCATCAGTTGTACGTTAGTCAATAAAATCACGAATGGAATCAATTTTGATATGGCAGAGCCGAATAGAAGGCGGCCGTAACGTCACGCAGGGCCAAACGACAACAATTCATTATAGAAAAGCAATAGCCAAGCATGGGGCTAATTTCGCTGTTCACTGAAATCGCAGTGTGGGTCTATGAGCGAAACAAGTGCTGTATTCTAATATTTTTTGACATTATCTTTAACACTACGAGTTAATACTTAAATAAATATAATTTACATAGGTTACTGTAAAACCTTGTTGGATTTACAATCATTTTTTTGTTTTTTTTTGCAATTGTATGCTCACTGTGTTATTGGCTACCCCACGTCATTAATTTGTAATTATTGTCCAAGCTTTTGGTTTTAAAATAAAAACGAAAGGGTTTTAATGTTATTGATTGAATTGGAATTTACTTGGTAGAACTCCATTATAATAGGATAAAATAACAAAGTTCTATATATTTTTTATTAGGTAGTTGATAGCTATTTCGGCTTTACGCCATCGTCAGAACTACTAGTTCACTCGAACTAGAACTACATACTTCGTTTTAATGTTCTTACTGTATCTTTATTCAGGTAAGGCAATACATTCCGACTTTCTCAAGTATGCAATTGCAAACATATAGATTTGTAAAAATATATTGAATCTAAATGGATTTGCGTATATATTCTTCTGTTGCATATGTATTAAAAATCTAGTACAGCTCTTGACTGAACAAAAAATGTTTCGAATTATTTTTGTTAAGTAAGTAATAAGTAATCCGTAACGGTATCAAATCGTGGCACCTGGCAAAACCGTATACTGAGCTTCAAAAATAGATTATTGCGTCGTATATTGGGGATAGGAAGGTGGTTTGACTTCGTGAGTAACTCGGCGTACCTGAAAGATGCTGCGAATATGGTAAAAGAAGATAAATAAATAACGAAAAAGTTTTTTTAAATGTGGAAATCCTGGTTCTCATGCGCACTGTATATATGATTTGATTTAATTTAAAAGAAAGCTAAAAATCCATTTTAATTGCATAATTTATCTTCTGACAGTCGATGATATTGTTGATTGTTATTAATTTTGATTCGATTTGATAATTAATCTAAAATTAATAAATAATTATGATAATTTCCATACTGCCTCTTTGGAAATAGTAATCAATGAACGATAAAGTTAGGCAATTAATGACTATTAGTATGCTTGTCATTCTGTCAGTATCCTGATTTCAGAATTGTATAGAAGAAGAGTCGCGAGGTGTGACAAGATTACAAACATCCATATGTTTGTATTAAAATTCATAAATCGATTGAAAATCAATATATCACGATTTATGATCAATATAAATGAATAATCTCATAACATACCCCAACCGAGTGCATTAATGCTCAAAAGTGTTGACCTTTCGGCTTCGTGAGCGTATGGAAAATTAAATTAGTAATAATTATTTTCTGTCATCATCTGCAAACTTTGGGCAGTTACGGTAAGTCCGCACGGTGTTGCGCGTCCCAACTATGAGATTACTCGCAATCACGCCAAATTATTAATCAGAGGACAACAAAAGGTAAACACTAAAGCTACAGCAGTCTGACGCGTGTCGCATATTCCTGCCAAAACGGGCTTTCCATTGGCGTTAACAATAAAACGTTAGCAACAGTATTTTTTTCAAACTAACTAATGAAAAATATAAGCGGTTAACGCTAATCTTTATTTTAATTTATATAGTAATCATTTACCCTTCCAATATGTACGTTTATGAACTACAAGTAACGTATCCCCTCCTTTGATTGTGGAAAATATACATTTTGCATATGTTCGCGATCAACAAGGTATACCAGCAGTAATAGTTATTTTAAATATAATATAGTAAAAAAAAAAATTGGACTAGAAAATAACACTTTATCAACAAATTAACAAAAGTAAGTGTAGTACGTCAAATAAATGAATATAACAACAAAAAACTAAAAAATAATAATAGCGCTTTGCTTTTCGGCTTGCTTGCGATTTTTCGTAAAATTTGACGATAACCGTCAAATAATCTTATACAATCACGGTTTACTCACTTTCTTAATCTCTGTCGTTTTCTTCTTACTCCATGTCTTAATTGTGAAGAGAAAGGATCCTTTTTATTATTTGTGTGTTTAATTTAAGACATCGACTGAGGGTGCTTGATGAAATTTCAATATCAAATTTGGATTATTGAGATTTTGTACACTTCCATGTATTTTGTCACTAACGACCCGGGTTTCGCCTTTCGGCATCTTCAGGCATTCGAGCTCACGAACCCGGGTCGTTAGTGACAAAATACATGGAAGTGTACAAAATCTCAATAATGTAAATTCTTTTTTGCTCTGTAAGCGATGTACGGCCTTAGTCTTATTATGACGATTTCTGGCTCGTGTTAAGTGGCAAATACAATCGAACGTCTGTTTTTTAAATAAAAATCGATACAAATTCGCACTGGAGTCGCGTTGAACAAGGGCTACCTCGTAGTTTAATTTGATACTAGCTGCCTGGAAACTAACTATCATCGAAAGTACTACTGGTCATGTTGACTTTGGAACAGGACTTAGAGGTTGCTATCAGATTTAAATATATTATTACTGTAATTCGGTTGCTTAATTTTTTGTCAGATATAAGAATATAAATACAGTAACGAACAGTTGACTAATTGCTTAACGCACTTTTTTAAGGAGTGTAAATAAAGTGTACTGATTAGATAAATAACTAAGATACTTTTCTCGCAAACTAAAGTGATGAATTTTTTTTAATTTCTTTTAAACGAGAGTTGTGTAGGTAAGTTGAAGATGTAAATTATCATTATGCAGCTTTCACGTTACAACGTCATTTGTAATTTTTGAATATTTTCTGTGATTCTTAAAGTGGAAATCTGAACTTTGGCGAATATAATTATATTAATTTTCTACGCCACTGTGTAGGCCTAAGCAATATTAATCAACGGACAATGCACAAAATAATGAAGCAGTTCATGGAATAGGAAAATCATGAAGTAAAAAAATAATGCTAATTCTGATGAAATAAGTGCTTTATAAGAATTCGTTGATTAATGATTTACTATGAGAATCATTTGTTCCACTTCTCCGTTATCATTTATTAAAAGTTTTTTTTCGTATGTATATAATATATATGCGTGTTGATTCCAATTAGGTAACTTTAAAAATATAATACCTTGTGTCGAAATATTTGGTGACGCTAAGGCGATATGATTTTTTCCTCACTAAATGTGATGGCCTTCAGCAGAGTAAGACTTTTTTTGAAAACACGTTTAAAAAAGTTTTAAAATAAGGACATCTCGATAATGTTCCAAAAACGAAATCGCTCGTCTTTTGACTTCACTAGTATTATGTATATGTTATTAATTTTCATATGTTTATTTTTTTCGATCTTTTGAGTCGATGGTGACATCTCGATAGAGATCACTAATCCAAATTGATCACTATTTTGGCGGCGCTAGGAGGAAGGTAATTCTTTTCATTCCTATGAAGTTTTATGCATATCAAGATAAATGTCGAATTCGATTCAATTTTTTATATATTTGATTTAATCGCGCGTGAAAATTAAAACTTATCCGAGGGCTGCACGGTTTCATACCGCGGGCCTCGTTTTGGGTAGCCCTCCAAGTAGACTCTAAGACATTTTTTTATAAATGAGTCAAAATTGCTTTAAAGTGTTTATATTTATCAAAAATCAATATAGAAAGTTTCCAATGTCTTAAATGTAATATGACCAACTAATGAAATTGTTAGGTTGAGAATCGTTCCAACGTAGCAGAAAAAGTCACCTCTCTTTGTAATAATCATATTTTATTTGCGTTTTTCCCGGAGAGAGCGTTAAATGCAATTAACTTTTGAGCACCGCAATCCTTACTAAATGTACCGACTTTATTTCTGCAGCCAACGCTTAAGCATATTCATTTTTTAGCCGCTTCCTGCTCTCACACGAAACTTTTGTGACACTTTTTTAATATTTCGCAGGAATTTATTTCCTCACTTATTTATTTGACTGCATAATGGGCTTCGTCCCGCAAATTAAACTTCTGCAGCAAAAAGAGATGTAATTAAATAATGTGTAGCTCTAAAACGAGTAGTTTTAAAACGTATTAAACCCGACACATTTTTCAAACAGTAGACATTGTAAATCTGTTTTAACGTACAGATAAAGTTTATAACACAAATAAACATTTTAAATTATACTAACACCCCAAAATTGGAAAAATTATCATTATTATTTTCATGCTGTTATGCTGTTGAATAATCAATAGTTGGCCTTTGAAGCTCACCCTTAATAGTTTCGTTTAACGATCAAATGTTTTTGCTAACTAGCAAGGTCAATATCAAATGTTGATTTTTGTCGCTTAAATCTTTTGATATCTTGGTCAAGGTTTTGTACTGTTTTCACCTCGAGTAATGGTCTTTACTGCTTCTGTCTCTTACTATATTGTCATATTTGTTATCATATTTACATTTCCTGATAATGCTTTATGTTAATAATATATCTGTGCCAACAATGCATCGTTTTACATTAAATTAATTTTCTTAAAAAAAAATAGCGGCTAACTTCCGATAAACAATTTGTCTCAAGTCTGAATTTCTTTAAATCATTTGTCTTTCATCTCCTTTCAATTAGTATTCGAAATTTTTATAGGAAATTTAAAAACTATTCTTCTTTTCCCTATGAAAGGAAACTTCCTCTTCTAGGAAGAAAAGAACAGACAAAAAAATACTCACAAAAAGCCCGCAAGTCAGAAAAAGTTGAAAAATACTAATTTTTACTTATCATTTATAAAAAAAGTTTTCCTTAACCGTAAATTTACTTTAATAAGGCTTGAAGAAAGAACTGAAAACTTACATTTGATTTCTTTGGTTTTCTATATGCTTCTACGCCAAACCAATATTCCATAGACGGCCACTGTAGTGAAGAAAGTATGTTTGACCTCTGATTCTCTATGAAAGAGTTAATTATTTTTATAGAGTATATTAACACTCCCTTCGTATAATTACGTACGTGCAAAATATCTGATTATATATATATTGCATTTTCATTATCTACGCACTCAGTTCTATGGGTAGGCAAGCGTCAAACAACAGGGAACAATTGATTCAAAATAGAAGCACTCTCCCAATTTTGAAGAAGACACATTTATAATTTAAGACATCGACTGAGGGTGCTTGATGGAATTTCAATATCAAATTTGGATTATTGAGATTTTGTACACTTCCATGTATTTTGTCACTAACGACCCGGGTTTCGCCTTTCGGCATCTACAGGTATTCGAGCACACGAGTGAGCTCAAACTAACTCAAAAAGACAGTTTATAACTATTATATATAAAATAAAATAGGACAAATCTTATCGCTGTGTTCAAGAAATTAGTATCTGAACTAGTGACCCCCTCACGACTGAACAGTGGAGGGAGGAGAGAGGGTTTTTAAATACAATTCCAATAAAATCCCAACTTCAGGTTAGGGTGACCATGGGTAGATGTATTAATATGGAAAATTCATTACTTTCACTGTTAATTTAAATTTAGTTTTGATTGATAATTCATGTTTTATTTGTTACGGACTCATCTCACGTAAAGGGTACAATATATTAGAGCTTGGAAGATTCAGTTGCTTGTTAAAAATAGGTAAGGAATTTAACTGGGCTCTATTGATTTCCAAAATTTCTTGAATAATAATAATAATATTCTCGCTTATGGTTCCCCATGGTGTGGTCCCTTATGGTATGTTTTGATGCAACATTTTAACCCCATCATCCGCATTGAACATATGGTTCTCCAATAACAAGTGATTTGCAAATGTTGATGTATTTTTTTTTAATCTAAGCGCGGCTAAATGTTCTGATACTCTTATATCTAATGTACGTGTGGTTTTACCCACGTAGAAGTGTTGGCAATCACTACATTGTAATTTATATATGCCAGATGTGTTCTTAAAGTGGATTCTATCTCTATTGTTAATAAGTAATTTGCCTAACGAATTCCTGCAATAGAAGGCCAGTAAAACACCATCAGCGAGTTGTTTTTTAATTTTAAGGCTTGTACAACCTAAATAGCTAATTTGACCTAGGTTGGTTTAAGTAATTAGACAAGTTTCCGAAATATGACAAATTTTCTGCTAATTTACTTTGTTTTTTTAGATAAAAGACTATCTATAAGAGACGCCTCATAGCCATTGTTAAGGCAATTTGTTTAATGATGCTTAGTTCGGTTTTAAAATTAAATTTACTTAAATATTTTTGGATATTTTGCTGTCGTTTGAAACAGGATTGGGCAAACTATGACATGCGGGTCACATGCGGTCCAACGCATATTTTTGTATGGGCTACTATGTTGTCAATAAATTGTTTGTTATTAGAGTCCATTTTGAATTCTCAGTGTGGCCCGTCAATTAAAACGTGTGCCCGCGCCTTGTTTGAAGTAGATTTCATTACTTCAGAATGGTATTAATTTTTTAGCACTATTTACAATCGGAATTTGTGAAAAACTTTTTGTACAATATTATCAAAAATTAAATTTATTAAATATTACCTATATATATTAAAGTATACGCGTATATTTAACATTACTTTTATTGATGTTTAGAATGTGTTATTAACTATTTTTATCAGATAGGTTCTTCGCGTAAGCTGTTATTTATTTTATTCAATGTTAGCTATCCATCGTCTCTTTCATAACTGTTGGCCTTAGCTTGCTATTATTTTTTCAGATATAGTGCCCCGTTGTCTTCTTAACAAAATTATAATTTATGCTTACACGAGAAAATCAATAACAAAATCTTTAAAAACAATTGTCTTGATAATAAAACGTAACATATTTAATCAGAAAGGAAATTAACTATTTCATTCTGAGTTCATATATTGTTTTGTAAGCATGCTTTCATTTGCAGCTGTACATTTTCGTGTCATGTCACCCGCTAGTAAATGTTGTCAGGAGTGGTTTTGGAAAGTTTTTTTCTTATTTTTTTTGTAACGTGCAACATTCACGCAAGCCCGAGTGCTGGGTAAGTATAAATTTGTATTACGATTTTCATTAAGTGGAATGTTCACAATGTTGTGCGTGTATTCAAGTATCATTGTATTTGTGAAAGTTAAGATGTGTGCGAACTAAGTTGTGTATTCTGTTCAAACAAAAACAAAAAAATGTATTGTGTATCCATTTAGTAATTTATGAATCGTAACGAGAAAACTGTAATAGTTTGGAAAGATTATTCCAGGTTTGTTAAAACATTGTTGATGTCATGACACATAAATTAATTCTGTTAAAGAAAGCAACTTAAATTGTGAAATAAAGTTTTATTTCAATTACATTTTATTGATGACTTCAACAAGTCAATATATAATACTGTTAAACCCCGATTCTTCGTTTTTCAATGAGCCCTGATAATATAACAATGAATGCGGGAAAGTTTTTTCAGTCTCTCAAATAGAGTAACAACTCTCTTCATAGAGGGCATTTAAGTTGCAGGTCAGAATAATTCACGATTCAAAATACCAGGAAAAAAATGAACACTAACTAACTTGACATGAGCTGTCATAAAAACAATAAAACGACGCGTGCAGATTTACAGTTTCGGGCTTTTTTACGATATTGATTAAATGGGGCTACACAATTAGAAACAAAGAATCAATATGGGTGATATTTGTAACAGGAACATAATGTTTAACCAATAAATAGAGAAAAACGATAGATCTGGAAACGATAAATGTAGAACCATTTAAAATTGTTCTTATGGGTGTTTTTTTATTACAGAAAATAAACGATAAATGCGAAAAAACGGTGAACGCGGGGTCGGGGTTCCACTATATTATGAATAGAATCAATCAATTCAGTCTTTTAAATCGATATATACTACAAAGTCAGTACCTGCACCAAAACTTCACTGTATCAATTTTATTGTTCAGAAGATGACATTCACCGTAGTGAATTAAGAATATATTTATGAGATTTTATGATTTATGTCTAAGAATAAGATAACAATACGAAAATTTACAGATAATCTAAATAAATATATAGTCTACAGCAAAAATGTTAAAAATCTCTACAGATCAATTTGAAATCAAAAATTAAACCATATAAAAAGTCAATTATGTGAAAAAAGTGTAATGATCCTTGATCATGAAAATGACAACAATGTCTGGTCGCTTTTAAGATTACTTAGTATTATTTATTTCAACACAGTGTTTGTTGAAAACCAATTATAAACGGGTTGGCAAAGCTATTTTTTTAGAGAAGACAAGAATATGAGAGTAGCTTTAAAGATAATATCAATATGTATTACGACATTTTTTTCTATTGGAGAAGGAAAAAATTAAAACTAATAACAATGTTTGAAAATGTCAATTCCACGATTCGAACTTTGTGTCGTGCAACCGAGTAGTAAGCTGAAGAGCGTGTACCACTAGGCTGCGGTGAACAATTATATATTAGAAAATTAAATACGATAAACATGAGCATAATTTCAACAAATATAATATTATACTTACGTATTAAGTTAAATAATAAATAATTCAAATATTTCCCCGCTATATCAGACTGTTATTATATTAACTTGACATTATTTGTTCAAGCATCCATTGTATTTCAGAACAAAAAGAGCTGTGTTCCATATTGAACATGCTCAGTAAAATAACGTAGCTAATCTCAAAGGTGCTAGTATTCTAAGCATGAACGGTTTGGTGTGTTATCGCGATTAGAGCTAATCGTTCCCTTTTTTAAAAAACTCGTTTTTTTAATCGCGAAAGCGTGAAATGAAAAATACTTCGAAATAACTCGATAACATTTTAAATGTCACGAGTAAAATGGTATGTGATAATGGTGCCAACATAATTGTACTGAGTCTACAATTCAGAATAAAAAAATGTGACTATTTTCAATCACCTGACATCATCAGAATTATTTTATTTTAGTAATGCGTAGCAGTTTTATTTATTTTTTCATCATGTCCTTTACTAATTTTGAGCATATTTCGGAATAATGTCCGTCGATAGACTTTATTTTAAGAAATACGGTTAAAAGAGATGGCATAGGGAAAGAGGAAAGAAAGGAGCTAGGTGATCACCGTATATATATTTAGGAATATGTGCTTCCAATGTTGTATGTTGCTTGACGTGATTAGAACTGATGACAGATGATGATGATATCGATGACGGTGATGAGATGTAACAAGGTCAGATGTTGGTGAAAAACGGTAATCTCCCTTTCCCAAATTCTTGTATTGCGTTTTCCAAATATGGCATTCGACGAATCTCAAGACTGCAGACAGTCTTCTTTTACTTGCGTATTTACTTATATTTGCACTCAGTAATATTTAACCTCATAACTGCTATTGTGTGAAATGATGACTCGACGTATGAGCTGGCCAAACACTTGAAATATCACATTTAACCGATTATCAGCGTCGTATATTCCTACAAATATACATATTTTTAACTCTGTTTGTTCCCGATGTAGAGCTTATGGTTTCCTAATGGAGATATCTCAACAAAAGTTTTTCTTAGAAAACTGCTTGCTACTCAGTTGCAGTACTCAGCAAAGGTTGGGCACCTGAGTAGCAAGAAAAAGCACGGGCAGTGCTTGAACTGGATTAATGGTTAGCCAACCATTCTTGCTACACCCCGTTATTAGGTTCGGGAGGGTGGTGGTAGGGAATTTTAGATATCACAGACATTCATACCATCGAACAGAAATCTGTAAATCGATTTAAAAATCAGCACGTATCTACTGGGATTCTAACCCGAGTGAAACTTAATCAAAGTCAGTGGCTGAGTGATGCAGTGGCCAACGTTAAAACCATGCAGGGATTAAATATGGTAGTTAAACATTGGGGATTCAGAGAGAGACGAAAGCCATTGAGCGGAACCATTTTGCTATGGGGCTGAAATTGTTATAAATTTTCCGACTGCGAAATATTCGAAATTATCACAATTTTATGAAATATTTTATATGAATGAATGAAAGCTAACAGCATTTAGGTTCATTCTCGGTAAGTGAATTATCATGCTTAATAAGCCAGTTTCAAAATAATCGAAATAACGAAAGCTGACAAACGTGGCCCAATTAAGAGTTGCGTAAGGCTGAATCTTAAAAGTTCTGTCTAAGACTGAATAATAACGAATGTCAGAATAAAATAAAACACTACATTTTGATGTAAAATTTTAATATTTTCTTTTTGCACTTTTATTGCATCGTTGCGAAGCATTATCAGACTGTAATATATAGAAAAGAATTTTCCATATCGTAGGTATTGATTCTTACCCATTATTGTTGAACGTAAAAAGAACTTGCGAGAAGGTGGGGCTAAATCCCAGCAGAAACCGGAAAAATTATGATGGGACATATTACTTTTACAAACTAAGTTAAATCTAGCATGATATTTTAATTTGGAAAAAAATCGAATATTTGTTATATTATTATATGGATAAAAGTGATAATTTTTTGATATAAGTAAAGTACTTAACTATGTTGTTATGAGTTTATCAAAAATGTTTCTTTTATTTATTATAAAATTGAAACGTAAGAAAATATTTTTCTTCAAAATTAGTTCTGGCTACATTAAATTTTTACAAATTTTAGACAGTTTATAATTTAAGACACCGACTTGATGGAATTTCAATATCAAATTTGGATTATTGAGATTTTGTACACTTCCATGTATTTTGTCACTAACGACCCGGGTTTCGCCTTTCGGCATCTTCAGGCATTCGAGCACACGAATGGACTCGAACTGAGAGACAGTAAACAGTGTCTAACGTTTATATAGAAGATACAAATGCGACAAATATTATTTACGAGGTAAGATATTATACGTCTGAGAGCTACACTGATACCTCAGTTAAAATTTCGGGAATCTCCCTAATCCTTATTTTGTAACGAACGAAAACGAACTAAACATTATTAAACAAATTGCCATTAATAATGGCTATGAGGCGTCTCTTATAGATAGTCTTGTATCAAAAAAACAACGTAAATTAGCAGAAAAGATGCTATATTTCGGGAACTTGTCTAAAGACATAAACCACCATAGAATCTGGCATAGAATTAGTTATTTAGGTTGCACAAGCCTTAAAATTAAAAAACAACTCGCTGATAGTGTTAGATCGGCGTTCTATTGCAAAAACTCTCTAGGCAAATTACTTATTAACAATAAAGATAGAGTAAACTTTAAGAACAAATCTGGTATTTATAAATTACAATGCAATGATTGCCAAGACTTCTATGTGGGTAAAACCACACGTACATTAGATATAAGGGTATCAGAACATTTAGCTGCCTTTAGATTACAAAAAGAAACTTCGACATTCGCAAATCACTTGCTAATGGAGAACCATACGTTTAATGCGGATGATGGGGTTAAACTGTTGCATAAAAACATGGGGGATCATAAATTATTTTATCAAGAAATTTTGGAAATTAATAGAGCCCAGTTAAATTCTTTGCCGATTTTGAATGAGCAGCTGAACCTTCCTAATTCTCCGCTATTATATCATATACGTTGAAACACCTAACAGATGTCACTAAATGTGGAATGATTGTATATATTTACCCATTCGTCGAATTACATCCCGTCAAAACCCACAATACTATTATAATTGTAAAATCACTGGTATTTCTAAAAGAAGTTGAAAAGCGGCAATTCGCCACTCTGTTAATATGGTGTTTACAAAATAAGGATTAGGGAGATTCCCGAAATTTTAACTCAGGTATCAGTGTGGCTCTCAGACGTATAATATCTTACCTCGTAAATAATATTTGTCGCATTTGTATCTTCTATATAAACGTTAGACACTGTTTACTGTCTCTCAGTTCGAGTCCATTCGTGTGCTCGAATGCCTGAAGATGCCGAAAGGCGAAACCCGGGTCGTTAGTGACAAAATACACGGAAGTGTACAAAATCTCAATAATCCAAATTTAGATAGTTTATTTCAACATTGAAATTATTACGAAACTATACGTCTATATGAATTTTAGCATATACATTTTAATACGTTTCATCAATCTGGTTTCACTTTGTAAAGAATTTTTATTTCCGTTTTTACTGACACGTAAAAATTTTAAAACCATTTTTTTGTGTCAAAATAGAGTAAAAAAAACTGTAATTAATACAGCCTCCATTCCCTAAAATTAAAAGCTTTCGAGAATCGTTACATACACCGCATAGCGGTGTATTATAGTAGAAATGAAACAGTCCTTCATTGTATGATAGTCGTTAAAGCGCCTTCGCGAAACTTTTGTTTACATAGCTTAATTTCTCGCAGTAAAATGAAGCTTTCACGACAAAGTTGTTGTGACGCAATATTGTTGTCTAGTACATAAAGTTCACTAGATTTAATGGCATTGAATGCGATGTTTTATTACAACTCAGTCAGCATACGTCAAACTATGTAAACATACGAGTTATTTTGACAATAAAACTTATGAATAAAAATGTAAAATGTAATAATTTCGAAAAATGTTTGTAGGATATGATTTTTTGTTTCAGTAGGCACTTGATCTCTGAGCAGCCACGAGAGAAGATGGGCGGAAAACATCAAGAAGAATGCAGATATGCTAGACTGATGCAAGATAGTTTAAAACAGAGATACTTAGAAGATGGTTGCGAAGTCGTTCATGGAAATATAGTGACCGTAGAGGTAGTCGAAAAAATAAAATAACGGTCTTTTATGGGAAAAGAATCATCCACAACTAGCCTAACTAATATTCTTTTAACACGAATCCCGGATACCGGATTTCACGTAATACAACGACTATCGCTTGAGTCCCGGAACCGTATTTTCACGTGATAGACCAGCCTATCAAAAACAGTCATATTTGAGTCATCAAGCGATACGTATTACAACGGAATCCTGGTTTTAATTATAGTCAAGACTTAGAACTTTTCAAAACATCTAATTTGTATTATCACCAAAATAGGTCTTGACTTTATCGACTTATAATCAAAATCGAATTTTAGCTCTTTAATATTCTCCCTTCTGGAGACGATATTACGGTGACACCGAGTCCACTCCGAGTTTTGCAAGATATACAAGACATATTGTCAGGGATATGTCTAAACATATATTGATACCAATAACGGCAACAGAAAAATAAAAAAACCCTGTAGTACATGCAAGGTGTGTGTAAAGGACAAGAAAAGTAGTGAGGCTCGGTACATGTGTAAACATGGTCGTGTGGCTTTTCACAAAGGGGAATGTTGGCAATTTTACCATACAAAAACTAAATATTAAAATAGTTTAAACAATTCCAAAAAGTTCCATTTGACTTTATTCACTATTTTCATAGTTATAACACGTTTAATAAACGCTTAAGAAAAATGACGTTCCTCCAAAAATGGGCCGGACACAGGAGTTGTTTTACCTGATTTTGGCCGGGGCTGATAGTGAGAATAGAAATCAAGGGAAAAAAATTTCAGAGAGATGCACAGTATTTAATAATAATTTTGAAATCAATCCAAAATGATCGGTATCTTCTTTGTGTGTCAGTTGTTTTAATAACTCATTGCTCATTCTAAGGCATACAATCCTGAATAAAAAATCAAACTGATGAAATTTATGAGTGACACCTTCATCACTAGTAACATGCCATGTGTCTATCCTTACAGATTAATGAATAATTTCATATGAAATACCACACATATAAGCACTCATATTAATTAATATGACGTCCAGGTGGAGGCTCAATGAGAAGGATAGCTACCTTTGTTTGACAAGCAAAAAGATGCAATTTAAATCTCAATGTCACATTCACCGCAGCGCATAATATAGATTATTATTTGACAGTGATCTAGTAGTTCTTATTGTTAAGCACGCAGGTATAACTTTTTTGCATACTATTTTTTTAACCGTTTTCATTGCGTAGCATATGGACTCATAATGAGCTTCACTTCAACAGATGCGGTTTTACGAGAACTGCTTGTTACTCAGTCGCTCAGTCTCTTTCATTCAGACAGAATATGGCAAAACACCGTTTTATAGATTGGATTGGTGAGAGGGAATTTATACATAACATTCATTCATGACTGAAAATAAATCTATTAATCGATTGAAAAATGAATTGATCAACCTGTCTGTATTGGGACTCGAACCCATGGACTCCGTTACTAAAGCCGACAACGTTGACCACTGACTACAGACCTGGTATGATTTTTTAACCATGTCCGATCACAATGTGGAGTATATGGCTTCCTAACGGAGGAATCTTAACAGCGATTAGTTTACTACTAACCATTACTAGCCCTATCCTTCAATTCTTACTTTCTCTGAAAAAGAAAGGTTGAATGACCGAGTAACAAACAGTTATCGTAGAGCAACTTGTCTTGTGATAAGCTCTATTAACTCTACATTGGAAGCAGGATCGTCACAAAAAAACATTATATATCCGGTAACTTATGTATGTATGTTTAATGTGTAATCTTATAAAAAATCTCAATAAGTCTATTTAGGGTGAAATACTCTGTCTTTATATCTCAATAAGGGTAAAATAACCTTCGATTGAAGCCTCTACATCGTTATATGTAAATGATGAGCCAAATCTAACCAGTGAAAAGCATGTTATCTTTTTTACAGCGATTTTTTTACTTGTGTAATATGTTATTTGGATGGCTAATGGAATCTACGATTTCTGTAGAGCTCAGGTTTTTTAAAGAAGGCATTCTGCCGAAATCGTTGCGGCTTTAACTGCTGGTATAAATTGAAAATAGGGGAGTAAAATTGGATCGATTTTTTATCGAACGCAAGTGTTAACGTCAAATAAAGATTGACAATTTACCAAAGCATTTTGTTTTCCTAAAGCATCAATATTTTAAGAGATTTACATGCGATCGCTGATTACAACTGAATGATGTGTTCGACTTATATCATTCAGTTAGCGAGATTTTTTAAAAAACAGTAAAACAATTTGACAATCGTAGTTTTGCAGTAGTGGCTGTTTTTTGTATTGCATAATCTGAAACGATTTTATCATATAAAAAACGTAAGAACAATACTATGATGTAAAAATGAATCAGAATTTGCTTAATTCATAATGAGCACAATAAAGTCTTTACCGTTCCACCAAGAATTGACAATTAACAACTTAAAATTGATACTACTTAAAGTTTTGGTTGGTATTCTCATACATATTTTGTGCTTCACTATTACAGACGAACAATATTGTCTCAATTTGATGATAAACAATATAATATTTGTGCAAAAACTTTTAGTTTTTTTAAAGCTGCATTAATGGTACATAAATATTTTCCTGAATGTCTGAAGTTTATGCAATTTGTAATAAAGGTGGAATTTAATGTTTCAAAATTTATCCACCGTTACATTGGATTCGTCATTATATTTTGCCTTAAATGGAAGTAAAGCTCAAAAAATATGTACTTTTTTTTTGAATTTGTTCTACATTGATTTACAAATATAAAAAAAAAAAAATGAAACGTACTAACGTATTCCACAATTTTTAGTTAAACATTTTTTTCATATAACTGTATCTTATAACACGAATTAAACATAAATATATTTTTTAATTTGATTAAAAGATATACTGTTGCTTTACTTATTGTGTAAAAAGATAACGTTTATTCATAGAAGATGATTTAATGTTTAAGCTTAATGTTGTCATAAAATTGATTTATTTGTACGGGTTGGTGCAGTTTGTTAAGAAAAAACAGTTGTCATAAAGTTATAGAAAAAGCAAGAAAACACACCCCATGTAGAAACGAGCCCCATCGTAGAGAAGACATCGTATACAGCAGGGTATACGCAAGGAAAACATCTAACCGCCTTACTAACCGATATTGAAAATTCCTTAGAGGTTTTTCCTTGACAAAATAAACTTTAAGCTCTACTATAAGAAGTAGTTATTTGAAATTTTATAGCAATATTTGTATAGCCTGAAATATTCCTGTTGATTTTTTATGTTATCATTGTTTTCTGTATATCGGAACGTAATGATTAGTTTGATTAATTGAGTTACTATTTTAACGATTTTTGCGTTGTGAGGTCATATCATCTTTGACCATACATGAAGTGAGTTATTGTTATAAACTCATGTACAAAACAAGTGATAATTATTAATATTTAAAAGCAAAAAATGTGTCTTATTATAAGCTTGTATTGAATTTATCATTTTTTTTAAACGTCTGATATTTCTAAGCATCCACGATAACTGATTGAAATCATTTTTTTACTTCTTTAGAATGGTAACTCAATGGTTAAATACTGATGTTTTAGTAATAGATTTTGAGTCCTTGATGGAACCATGAATGTCAATTAAAAATATATAAACTGTAACAACACAAACAATTGAAAACCGATTCGGAAAATGTATTAAATTAATAGTACCGATTATGAAACATGTTCTCTTAAAGCAATCAATGATAAAGTGGGTACTCTCGTATCAAAAACAAAAGAAAACGCGAAGCATTTGAAATAAAATAAAAATAAATAAATCACAGGAGCGCACGACGCGAAAGAGATTCGCAACACGTATTTCATAATACTCGTAATATGTACCACGTCGCACCTCTAGGTATGTATGTATGTACAAAGCTATGCCCAGGTCGGGCACGTGAGCACATTTACATTATTATCATCGCCTTTCAGTATTCTGTTTTCCTGATACACGACCGAGCGTGATGTTTTGGTTAGGTTCATCTCTTGTGACTGGGAGCGAGATATCGAGAAAGAGTATTGATATTCAATATCGATATCCGTATCTAGAATTTTAATATCAAAGATAAAAAAAAAATTGTAGTTCATACTATTATATATTTATCATTAGTCGTATACTATGTTGTTCGGTTTTTGTCCAATTAACTGTACACCCAGTAAATCAAATATTCTATAAACCGTTCAAAAGCTTTCATAAATCAAAAATAATTTTGGATTCGTGTAAAACACCATGGATATTAGTGATGTACTCACATTCTATGATATTCTAAAGCGTAGACAGAGAAAGATTAAGTGGTTAGCAAAGTATTGCCTTACCTCACTATTATTTCTCACCCTCTACCAAGAGAGAGTTTGAGGAAAGCTTAAGTTTTGTTTTTTTATATTATCTAGTCCGTGGCAGATGATCTTGGAAGATGAGAATAAGGGAGTTTCAATAAAAAAACATTAAAATTTTTGCTGTACAGTCTTATATTAGTATTTTTCTCCGCTATAGACCTACTTATTAACTATCCATCCACGAAATGGAAAGACTTAAGAGTATTCATAAAATACAATTTTAATTTGCTTACTTTGGTGTGTAACAGAACATATTAAAAATTTTGTTAAAGAATAACTAAATCAATCATCTACTTTTAAACGCAAAAACTTTAAGGTAACTAGAGTTAAACAGTAAAACTTCCAAGTATCACTGATGCTTAACAACTTTAATCTAAATTCTCTACTTGTTTTAAAATTTAAATAAAAATTGCTGCCTTGATCTGAATTGCGTGCCAAATGCGTGCTGAACTGTTATAATCTTAAATAATCTATGGAAAAAATATCCAACTGATTTTAAACTAGTATAGTCATATATTAATACTAATATTTGGCAATATCTAAATAATGTAGGCACCCCTAATAGCATCGTACGTCTTTTTTGTTTTATGAATAAAAAAAGGAGACTAACGTTACGCCCGTGTCGTGAATACTATCGACAGACTGGGGACTTGTGTGCCTTTTTCATAAATTCCCTTTATTTTCCGCGGGCGGATGGATTTTAGTGGTTTTTCTCTTATCTTTAAGGCGCGTGAATTTTTATCCGCCGTTGTTTTTAGAAGGGGGAATGTTATTTTTGCGTTTAGTGTAATGCTGTTAGTCGAATTATGCGATTGTCTATAGAGGAGAAGCAGCTTAACCGGGTTCCGCGGTGTTAAGAGCTTATAGCGCTTATGTTATTTAAAATAATGTTCGAACACGACCCAGTTTTTAACAAGAAAAACTCGTTACGTCGATATCGATTGTTAGTAAAACATCCATAGTATTCATATTAAACCAATTTTGTGTATTAAGAAAGCCATTGCTTAAGTTGCGAAATTATAAACATTACTTTGTGTAATATATGAATGGAAATTGAGTCTAAATTATGGTTTTGACCATAATATAAAGAATTATATCAATTTATTCAGTACGCATTATTTGTATGTAGCTAAAGAAACACAAGTAAATTGATACATTACATGGATTTATTATTTCATGACTGCAACGGAAAGAGCGAAATTATTATTTCATTTTCTTTTCAAAAAATACTTAATGTTAACAGTATTGATTTGATACTATCATAAATCGCATTGATTTTTTTACTGATTAATTGGATTTTAATCTATTTTGGAAATGTAACAATATTGACTAAAATTCAGTTTAGTGTAATTCCAGGTAATAAAAAAATAAGTATTACGAATAAAGTAAAGTTTAAAACAAAATTTTCAAAAAAACTAATAATTAAATATTTCCACAAAGTTTCCAATATTCCTAAAAACATATCGGCCATTTTGAGAAATTTGTTTTCGATCCTGATTAGTGAAAAACTTTAACGGAATAATAATCACTTTATTTTTTTTATTGCGATATATTTTGTACTACAAATGTTACTACTCTACTATTTATCATTGAGAGAAGTTCTTGTAACAGATAGACACAGGTTTTTTCTATTGTATATCAAAGATAGAGCAAAGATTATCATCGAATTTATTTGACTCATTAATTTAACAAATAGAACTAAATTTAAAAAAATGGAAAATGTCGCTCTTTTCTGTATTGTAAACAGACCTAAAACCAAAATTTTTTTTCCCGGTATCCTTAATTAATTTATTTGTGTATTTTTTATTATGATAAAAAATAAAAATATATGAAGATAACAAGATAAGCCATAAAATGTAAACGATACAATTTAAGCGAAACCAAATTTACGGTAAGAAAATGTTTTTTCAAGATAGGATGTAGCTTGATGTGTATTATTATTATTTATCTTTGTAAAACAGAAATTTTTTGTAAACACAATTTTGCAGTACGTTTTTAAGTAAATCTTTGAATTTATTTTTATAATATTAGATTAAACCTAAGCCAGGTGCTATGATTATATAATATCAAGTATTCCTAGTAAATACCAACAATATTATTATTATATTCTAAGAAATATGGTAATAAGTCATAGGCTACGAAGCTTAGACTAAAAATAACCTTTGAATAAAATTGAAAAACGCTTTAGGGTATCTTAATATTTTATCCGAGCAAAAGATGTTTTTTTTAAACAATATGGGCACAAAATTAAGCATTGTTTTTAGTAAAATATTAAACGTTAACCTTAAAGGTATTACTTGTTTTTATTTAATTATTGTTTTTCATTTAGAAAAAAACAAGCATATTCGGTTTTTGTATTATGAAAGCATATTTATTCAACGTATTTAAAATATGTTTACCTCCAACGTGGAGTATTTGTACTGTTAATGAAACAATGCCAAAGCTCGATCAAATCAATTATTTTTGTAGACAATTATTATGACGTTATTGCATTCCATTTAACTTAGTCAGAACTCTGAACCAACTGTCATTTATGCGATTGTTGATTTTCGATTGCGCGTCGTAGCATTTACTTAAGAACACTCATAATAGTTACTAAACTGTTAAACACAGCTTAAAACAAATGACGTTAGCAAGTGAAAAATGCATTTATATCATAATTTTTAATATTACAATAATTAAGTATAGTGTTGCCCTATCTTTAATTTCTATTGGTGTCTAACATTTTAATACAGTTCCTAGCGGTGCGTCATAAGTAATAATAAAACAAATATGACATTTTTAAAGGGTTATAAATAATTGCACTTTATGTTAGATAGTATTCACTTGGTACACTTGAACTTTTATTTCGATAGTTTGAAATTTGGATTTGATAGTATTAACTTACTACACTCAAAATTTGATTTTGATAGTTTCCACTTAGTCACGGATTTTTTTAAAAAAGTGAGTTAAGTTGTAGTAGGTTATGTTATGGTTTGGTTTGTGTAATGTATTCTAATGCCTGAAGCAAAGATAATATAGAAGGCCTAATATAGAGTAGAAGAATAAGTGACATTTCATTACAGCTTCGTACAACTATTGATTTTAAAGAGTGACAATTTATATTGAGTGAAAACTTTTTAATCTATATAATAATATATTTCTTCAATGTTAAAATATATTTTATTATGTGGGATCACTTTATTTTTAGTGAAAGAATTTGTTTTGTGTGGAAAGTATTTGTTATAAGTGAAAACTATTTTTAAGAAAGTGAATATGATTTAAACATTTATGTGCATTTAATTGTAAGCCATTTTTAATTAATCTATCAAATCAATAGTAATTTCATCGGCAAGCCATCGTTAGGAAAGTGATTATGCACTTTCACTAACCTTATCAATAATAATAACGATTCGTTTTAAAATCTTCTGCGAAATTTCAGAAATTTCTACAATTCGTTTTCGGATCTCGTCCCGACTCGCGGCTCCAGAGAATTCGACTTCGCTTTTATTAGCATTCAAATTAAATTTAAAATGACGTCTACTCACCAGCACCGCTATTACAATATTCTTACCCTGTGTGGCACGAGGGATCATAAAACTTTTAGCAAAGTGGTGGTTGTGGTTTTTGGGATTTTTTAATGCAGGCGATACCTGAATGAAAAGAACAGTCATTATAATATACCATATTAACACGAATAGAACACTGCATCAAATAAAACCTTGACTTTAGATATAAGTTGCGGTCTTATTCGATGAAATAACAGGATTGAAAAGATAGATTAAAAAACTAAATATATTATTGTAAATTCACAAAACAGTAAAATTGAATTTACATTTACTTATTGTTTCATTTGTTGATAAAAAAGCAAACACCAAATGACGACATCAAGACAACTGTAAACTATCATTTTGCCTAAATGTGATATACAGGTCTCGAAATGCATTTAATATTACATGCGTAACTCTGTCGTATTCGTATTTTATTTTTTAGACACTAATGTTAAGATAAATTTGGTATTTATTATGACACATATCTCCAACCTCATGATCGTCAAAATCTTTAAATAAGTCTTTTCTAGACATTACAATCGCTTTTTAACATTTTTTTTTATTCCTTGTATTTACTATTTGATCTTAAGTTTAAATGATGATACGATTTTTATTTTGGAAGTCACCTATTTAATTGAAAAAATACATTCATAAGAATTAATTACATCCGATAGTTTGAGTAATAAAATAAAAAAAATGTTTTAATTTATTCATGTACCCAATGTCAACCCCAGCCATTTAATAAACAATTACTAAAAAATTGTTTACATCCTTCGGAGGTACTTTATAGAGTACTACTTAGAAGAATTAAATATGTAGAGTAAATCAAGAGTAATCTTACTTCATTATAATTTAGAAAAAAAATGTATTTTATGAATCCTTGGAAGCTATATTTTGTTTTTTTATTAAATTATTTTTGGGTATTAGAAGTTGGGTTGTTTTAATTTTTTTGTTGTATTTCATTATATTATTTCAATTAAAATAATCCAAAGCTATAGAAAAAAAAGTCTTGGCTATCCAGGCTATTCTCACAGAATGAAAGAATTTCTTTTTTAATTTTCTTTGAAACGTTTTCCACAACTATTAATTTCTGACAAAAATCATATTTTCATTTTTTAATTTCAATGCTAATGACGAAAGAAAACTGTAAAACTGTGTGTTTTTGTAGAAGACGACAGACCACATAACATGCAAAAACAAATCCTACAACTTTTGCATCAAAGACAGCAGCGAATTAAAAAGAATTGATTCAAATTCTTCCGGTTGTAGGGTTTAGATATGTAGATACATTAAATATTCCTGTTAATTTTTAGGTAAAAATAATTATTTTCTAATCGATAGCAGTGATTATTTATTTAATTTCAAATAAATATTTGTTTTCAATGTATTTTTGTTTTTGTAACTATAGCCATTATCAATATTGCATTTATTAAATTTACATAACGTTTATTAAAACGGAAAATCTAGCGTAAAAGTCTAGCATTCGCAGGTTTTGATTGGAGAGAAAATTTTACAATCTGCATGTACCGCAATTAAGAGACCTCATTCATTACAATTTTTATCGTGTTTTTTCCTTCTAACGAACGTGCAAAAAAAGGTGTCGAAATTTGCATTCATTTCATCATTTTTGCTCTAATTAAGGATATTTTTGACATACGTGCTTTGAAAATATGTGCTGTGTTTTAATCAATTACGCGTGTTCAATCCAATTAAAGCTAACAACAATGACAACAGTAAATCAATTTATCTAACTAACACAAACAATTTTTTTTTATGAAATTTCAGTATTATTTGTGTGCAAGTAGAATGTAATAAATTTAATTGATTAATATATTGATACATACGCTTTTAAGTGGTCATCCTATTTGGTTTAGGTTCAAATCCCGCAACGGAAGTGTTTATATATTGATTTTTCAATCGATTCATAAACAAGTATATAAAGGCATGAACATTTGTTCCCATTCAATTCCTATCCAATCCTGAAACTAGGGCTACTTGAACAATTAGCTAACTGCAAAACCTTTCCTAATCTTATCCTGAATTAAAAACAGTTTTCATAAAATAGCTTCTATTTACTTGACCCTTTAGGAGTCCATATGGTCCATATGGTCCACATTGGAAACAGACAAACTTTTTTTCCATGTCTTGTCCAAGAATTTTTCTATGCAAACTGCTTGTTACTCAGTTGCTCAACCTCTCTTTTTTCAAAGAGAGTAGGGATAGGGGGATAAGGCTAGGACAGGACTGGTGGTTAGTTAATCGCTCTCGCTACACCCTGTGAGGATTGGATGGGTGGGAGGGAGGACTCAGACTACGAACAGAAATCCATAAATTGATTGAAAGATCAATTTATGAAAACCGTCCTCACCGGGAATTGAACCCGAGACATCCGTAACTGTAGCCAGCGACGCTACCAACTGCGCCACGGACGCTGACGGAAGACATACTTAATATATATATATATAAAGACAAATATTTTCATAAGTTTAAGTAATTTCAGGTATATATTAATATTTTCCAAAGTAAACATGCGCTTGTATATTTTCTTTTAAGGTTTAAATCTCAACCAGACGTATAGATATGTTTTAAATTTGTTCAATAAAACAAATAGATATATGACGCGATTAAAAAAAACCAAAACACATCAATGGCAGACTAAAAGCAGTGTGTCTTTTTCATTAATTGAATCAAAAAATCACAATATATCAGTTTTCCAATTCTATGATGACAAATAAGTTTTCCAAAAATATACAAAAAAGTCTATGTATAATAACTATGACTTAACATCATTGTTATGAAACCATTTCAATGAAAGAAAAATCGGATAAGTGACCTCAAACCAGTTTTGTAAATTTCAAAACAAAGTGTCTTATTTGACACGAGGTATAAACAGTAAGAAAAAGCTCAAAGTTTGCTGCGAGAGCACTACACAAAATCTCTACCAGCTTTTGTAGCTTTTGGCTGAAATGCTGACAAAAGCATTTTCATTTTTTGTTAGAACGCTAAGTATACAAACGACTGACATTAAGAGTATTACATATAAAAAGAAGATTTGAATAAAAAAATAAAATGAAATCTAATCAAATTATCAGTGAGCCTAGAAAACTTCAAATACAATTTAAAAATATTATATTACAGTATAGACAAGAAAATTGTTTTCTTTGAGGAAATCTTTGATAAAATAAAAATATATCTGTTACTGAAATAAAAAAATTATTTTCATAAACATATTTATGCACGATCTGTTTGTTAAGATTATTTAGAAATTGTCTATTATTTACATATAATCGGGTCCATGGAGTGGTCAACGTTATTGGTTTCGGTTGCGGTGTTCACGGGCTCAAATTCCAGTATGTACAGTTTCATAGATTGATTTTTCAATCGAGATCTGCTCAAAAGCGTAGATGTATGTGATATCAAAAATTCTCCCCGACCCATCTGATCTGAAAAATCGAGTGCAGTGAGAGCAATTAGCTATTCACTAGTCCTGTGCTAGACCTATATCCTTCTATCACGAATCTCTTTGATAAAAAAGAGTTTGAGCAACTGAATAACAAGCAGTTCATCTTGAGAAACCTTCATTAGGGATCCATATGCTCCACATTAGGAAAGAGTGTGGTTTCAAATCCACTGTGGAAAAATGATTCAATGGCGACTCAAGTTAAATTTCGGTTTTGTTGAGCATAATCCTGTTTACTGCAACATGTTGAATTAACAGAAGAGTAATTTTATACACTGAATTGTCCAATGTTTGTTCAAATATCATCACATAGCCATTACGTTTTGAGCATTTCCAAATGAAATGCAGATGTCAGGCTATTATCATGTGAAAGATAATACTCTAGTGACCCAATTTTGACTCTGATCACAAAATAATAAAAAAGCAGTATTTAGGTTATGCCCAAAAAACGTCTATTTATATTGACGAATCTATCGAAATGTTCCTATGTTAGGCTGTCGTGTCTGTTAAACTTTACTTTGCCTTAGTAGTAAATGCAAACTTTTTTTCAAACGGAAAACAAAATAATCGTTAATTTTTCAACCATGTTCTTTCACAATCTCAGCTGATGCTCTAAATACCTTGATGTATAGAGTAAGGAAAGGACATTTAGGTAGTTTGTCACTATTTGTATAAGCCGTCTTTACAAAAGCATAAGAAATAGGAAGGAATATTTACTTCTCAAACATCTTTTCCCTTTGAAACAAATCCATGAATCGGTTAGAAAATCAAAGTATGTGAATTTCTATTCCAGAACCTTAACCCAACACTGGAGTGAACGAAACATTAAAAGCATTGACCGCAAAGGATTGAAAATAAAAAAAAAATAATAAATAGTATCCATATATTATAAAACTTATCAATAATTGTAGTAAGAGAAATCGACGTTATTAGAAATAATTAATTATTTTTCATTTCTCAAATAATATAATAAAATTCCGAGATGAAAAATATATATATTATATCAAGATCTATTCATACATTCATTTCTTAAAGGCCTAAAAAACAATATCCGAGTTATTCATATCAAAACAAATATCAGATATTTGATTCAAGTCTATCTGGTATTTTTTTACTATACGTCTTACAGTGAATGTGCTTTGAAAGATTTATGAAAGGAAAAAGTTATTTCCATGTGAAAGATCGGTTGACAATTTCCGCATACCCGAAAAAGATATTTAAAATACGCTAGATTTTTAAAGACTATTATGAATGGCATGACGTTATTTACACTTGACTTAGACTGAAGCCTATTGGTATGTCAAAGAATCGATATGCGAAAAAAACTACTATGTCGAAATTATGACACTAGAACTAGTATTGTAATTTTCATAATTTTAAAATTAAAATTTAAAGTGTTTTGTAATTGATATGTTGATTAAAAGTTAACAAGGTATTTGTATATATATTTAACCAATCCCGTAGCCGAGGGGTATATTTTCTTACTTGTTTGCGTGGTCAATGGCTTGGATACTCCAATGGTAATATTCATACATTTCAGTTATGAAGCTCAGTATTTATGAGCTGCCAGACGGCCACTTCCTATTCAAGACGTCCTTGTCGTCACAGGTTCGTATCGTCTTTAGGCTTATGAACACATGTCATTTATCACGCATACCCATTTTTTATACCTTGCATGAAAGTGAATCAAATCGGTCCTGGCATGCGTATCAACTAATATGAAATTCGAATCAAAATCATTTCGATCATATTTGGCTTTACTTCTTTTCTCATTTTCCTCCATTTTTTTTCATGTCCGCTCCCAATATGGAGCATATGGTCTCCTAATGGAGTTATCTTAACAGAATTTTTCTACGAGAACCGCTTGTTGCTCAGTTGTTCAACCTCTCTTTTTTCGAAGACAGTAGGGATAGAAGGAAGGGCTATGCCAGGGCTATGCCAGGGCTAGTGGTTAGCTAATCACTCTCGCTACGCCCCGTGAGGATGGAATGGGTGGGAGGGAGGACTCAGACTACGAACAGAAATCCATAAATTGATTGAAAGATAGATCTATGAAAACCGTCCGCACCGGGAATTGAACCCGAAACATCCGTAACCGTAGCTAGCAACCTTACCAACTGCGCCACGGACGCCTTCATGTTTTATACACTATTTAATATAAGCAATATCAGTATTTAATGTGAAATACCAAAATACCGGTAATGATATATTTATTTGCTATTGCAAAACCTACTTCCAAACCGACCCTGAAAACGGGTCCTAGAGATAGTGCTTAGATAACTTCTATTTCTTTCTTAACCGTCTAGGAGGAAGGTAGAGCAAATAATGTGATCCTACAAAGTTTACTGGAATGAATATAAAATACATACCAAATCTTTTTAACCAGTAAAAGGTTTATTTATTAAATTGTGCGCAATATAGAATAATTATAAGCCGCTGTAAAATGTTACATAATTATTAAAAAAGACTTTTTTTATTTTCACTGATCAGCTATAGATCTCATATCTATTTGTTATGCGTTTGAAGAAAAAGTGTATTCATAAAAAAAGGTCACCCACTGATTAAACATGGCCATTTTATATTTATGTTGATATTTCCGAATGTTAAAATCGTCTTATTATATAACTAATCAATTGCATAGATATACATATTTTCAACTGTATATAATATGCTTTTCACTGTTTATGCAGTGATCGGTTAACAGTAGAAGCTCGAATTTAAAATGTATCATTCTCACATTTTTAGTATTTGTTGCCATTGAAAATATTTTATATTCACAAAACCAGTGGTCTTGAGTTAATTTTTATAATTTTGCTGTAACATCGTTGAAGCCAAGAACCATTAAACTTATTTCAAAACACGTATCAACAAATATTGGTCTAATTAATTTGTTATAATAAAGCAAGTGTCAATACCTTTCAATTATTAAAAAATGTGAGTTTTATGCTCACCGTTTGTTTTTTTTTGTTAAATATAGAAAATCGTGTTAGTGGTCCGATTTGAAATTTTGAGTTTAGTTGGCCGTGAGGACTGACCGGTTCGCGACAGCCTCACGATACTATTTGACACAAAACAACAACAACACAACACAAGTATCAAAAGTATCTTTACATCATTTTGGATTAAATTAATTTTTGTTACTGTAAACGGTCTTTAAATAAAGTTATTGACTATAGGATATGATAAGAAGTGGTTTTGGACGAATCAATTATTTTGCAATAGGAGCCTATATACCCATCATAACCTTAGTAATAATAACAATTATATCTAATTAGTTATTGATCAAAACTGAACATTTTCACTATTTATCTAATGATGCTTTATAACTGTGAGCAACTAGTTTCACTCGTAAAAGAACTTTTGGAATTTGTGAATATATAACAGAAATTCGGAATACAAAAGGAAATATTCTTACAAATATAGTGTGTATTCATTCTATTTTACTAACAGTATTATTCAAGTTAAAACTGATTCTAAAATAGGATTAGGCACTATAAAGCTTATATCTGTTCCGACTATCTTCAAAACATTAAATTTTCATATATTATGATGTACAGCCGGTTAAAACTGCTTTCGATAGAGAACAAACGGATAATCCATGATCTCACAAAACCTTAAAAGCACTGGAAGCTTTGCGGGTAAATATTTTAGTAAATTCATGAGCTTACTTGCACTTCATAATGAAATGGGGTTATAATGGTAACGTTGTTCCCGTTTGTTGGTCAGACACAGTGTTCTTCAAAATCCGAACACGGTGAACAAAAATAACTGAATATTTTATTAAATAAAAATAAATATTTTTTATCAATCGTAAGTGAAATAAAATATATCATAGTGAAATAAAATAAAGTTTTATGTTATGATACACTTCAGTATTGCAACGTGCCCAAAACTATACCAAAGTCGCCTTTAAATATAGTTATTCATTTTTGTACCGCTTGGCAAACAAATATTATTTCATTTATTGTGTTAATCTGCGTACTAACAATAGCATCGTTTTTTGAGTGACTGTTAGGAGGATATTTTAACGGCCTCAGGCGAAAAGTGTGTCTGCCGTTATTTTTAAAATATTTTTTATTTCATTAATGAAATAAAACATTTTTTTTTTATTCTTTACTAAAGCAAATCAATACGTCTCATCATATTGAATAAATTTTATTTGCTTACTAAAAGTATTGTTTACTAAATTTGCCTAGTTTGTTTATTAATTCTTCTAAATTTTTTTTAACTATATGTGTTGCATGTTGGTCCAGTACGAATCTTGCGACACACCCAATTTTTCTTTCTTACGATATAAATGTTCTGATCATTAAATTCATATATCATTTACATGACTACATAACCTGTAAAAAATTAAACACTGATTTTTGTACTACTTTCAAATTTTTATAATTATCTGGACTGGTTTTGCTTGTTGCCAATATTATCAACTCGCGATGGTCGAAACTTGGTTTGATCTTACAAAATGTGGAAGTAGTACTATTTTAAAAAATATAATGACATTACATTACTTGAACACCTGAATAACAGTCAGTTATCGTCAAAATACAAATCGGAATGCTCAGAAAATAGATATTATTGTCGCGCATGAAAAAATAATATGCAACTATGATTCTTTTTAATTTAGACTTTCTGATCAGTTGGTATGAATATGAATCTACATTATTACAAAGTGGACTATTCCATTTAATATCTGGCCTCTCTGACCGTCGAGAATTATCAAACATCCAACTAAAGTAGACGTGGCTATCAATTTTCTATGTAAATCGTTCTAACGTTGAGATAGCCAATGGCCATTTTCCATTATCCTATCCTAGGACTACCTCTCTAAAACCATTACTTACAACGTTGAGCATAGTTGTGAAAACCGATTCATTTAAACTAATGACGAACGCTTCCATAGCAATATTATATATACATATTTTAAGAAATAATACAAAAACACTGAATTGTCAATCGAATTATTTTCAGTCGTTACCTTGATCTTCAAACAATGTTTTATCTTGAACAGCGTTTCTCAAATAGTTTTTCTGACCCTTGGGGTCCCGCGAAGTTTGATTTATTTTATTTCATGTTTCCGACATTTTTCCGACGTAAGTCACAGCTCGAAAATTTCTTCATGTATAATATTTTAATTTTAAGTTATAATGAAAAGTTTGTAAAATTTTATTCCGAAAAGTGTTAACAGACATTCAAATAAGTAAATAATATTTTTGAGAGATTGTATTACATGAAGAAAACATAATAAATCTAGTTATTTGATGCATAATTCAATGAAATAGTGAAGAACACAACTTGTATGATATATTATAAAAAACAACTGGTTTTTCTTAAACATTCTATAAAAAGCGTGGATCAAAAACACTATGACAAAAAGACAACTTGACGCAAAACTTTTTGCGGGTGTCATATTTTGAACAATTTCATAATTTATGCAACAGGAAAAAATCAACATTTTAAAAAAAGAATGTCCCAATTCTGTCCTGTGAATAGTACTTACATAATTAGCGCGTGTTTACCTCTTTACCGTTCCAAACGGGGGCTGCTATTTTTCATTCGCCCGCACCGCCCCCATCACCCTTGCCACCTCTACAATCCACATTCATCCTTCTTTCCCTTCTTGGGCCGGCTGTCGCTTTGTCCCTGTTACCCATTTTTTTCAACCGCCCTTGGCTCTCGGTTGACTCATCAATCAAGTTCCTAAATGTTTGCCCCCTTCTTCATGAGTCGCCTGTACACACAGACTCCAATCACATGTGGACAAATTATTATATGAAGAAGTTTACTTGTTTTTTTATTTTTATCTTAAGATATTTTTCCCTTTCTAGAAGGTCCAGAAAACGTAAAAGTCGTTATTCTCAGGCAAACATAAAAGTGGAAAAACTCGTAAATTAGAAGTATAATTCAAGTTAAAAGAGACAGAATAAAATAACATAATTAATCCAATAAAAATTCTGCATATTCATATCATTAAAACACAAATATTTAGTATAAATATTATATTTATAGTATTTTATGCGTATCAATCTTAATGTGTAATCGTCACTGCGTGACTTTTGTGCATTTGTATGCATACTTATGTTCACCAATTTTACGTTAACCATTAAGTTTTTCAAATATTATTTACGATCTCGACTGTGGGCGCTTGATAGATCTTCCAAATCAAATTTCTCACGACCCGGGTTTTGACATCTTTAGGCATTCAAATACACGGATGAATTTTGATGATAACGTGTATTTGTTTTTTGTTTCTTGACCGAATGATTCAATTTTTTTGAGAATGTAGATTGCAAAAAAATATTCATAATACTATCTTTACTGACTTAGAACATAAAAAAAAACAATCATACTTCTACACTTAAGAGTAATAATGAAATACCATTATAAGCAAAACAACGCAGCAAATTGGCATGCTATATAACTGAAAGAGCTCTATAAATTAATGATTTTTAAGCCTTATTTGTCTTATTTCTTATAAAAGCATCGAGCTTTTATAACCTTAGATGAGACTTTATTGAGAATAATTTAAGTATAAATTATAAATATGTATATTTTAAAATGACTTTTATATAAAAAAAAATGTATTTGTTCACGGGCTTATTATGATAAAACTTTCATATAATTTTTATTTGTTTTTAATGTTAGAAGGAAAGTTACTTTACCTATTTTTGTAGGGCTGGTGATCAAGTAGTCAACGTCGTCTTTTTATGTTGCGCTGTTCACTGCTACATGTTCAGTGCGGTTACATTATGATTTTTTAATCCATTTATTGGTTGGATTTCAAAAACATGGATTTCTGTTTCGTCTAAAATTCCATCTCAACTACGCGATCCAAAGACGTGGCCGTAGCAAAAAAGCTTCACTAACTACCAGTATGGTACTAGATGCATGATTATTCGCTTTGCAGCTCTTTCCAAACCACTTTCTGGATAAATAATTTTGTCAAAAATATCTATATGAAAAGAAACCATGTGTGAGTGAACCTTTATTTCTACTCATTTCACCCTTAGACCGCCATTCCACCCTTTCAAAAATAAAATGACAACGCTTTTAATATTTTTCTATGTCACTATATGACACGTGAACACAAATCGTTCACAATGTAGATCAAAATGAATCATGGCTATGTCATACACCAAGAATAATTAATATATAACAATTTTCAACAATAAAAACTATGTATTGTTATTACGTTTTCTATTGAACTTTTGATAAAAAATCAGGTTTAAAAAAAATAATCTAATCAGAATAATTTCATAAGAACTACTTAAGCCTGAACAAGCCTGAGTTTGGTAAACGATGAAAAACATTTGGCATAATAACCTAGCGTATATGGTTAAAATAAACTTTATCGTAATATACAGTTTATGGAAAGAATTATGTTCATGGTATTGTGTAAAATCTAAAACTATGTCATTATTCATTTTTGTTTTTTTTTTTAATTTGGACAAAACATGTTTTGCTCGAAATGCGTGGACTAAACACTTTTTGAATGTTATCTGATATGGAAACATCAATAGAAAAAAAGTCAATTAATTTATTGGTTTGAAAATGTAATAGTACCCATAATAATTATATACATATTTTTAAGAGGAGTAAGGTCCTTTTCCAAAGCCACATATAATCTTTTGTTCTTCTACACTAGCAGATGGTGAATCGAAAAGTATATTCTTGTACCATACGAGTCTTTCATCTTCTAGATTCTGCCAGTCGTCAAATATTATTTTTAATAATTTAATAACATCATTTTTCTATTTTTGTGATATCAAATGGTATAAAAGCAAAGTCTCTATTCGTCTTGATGGTTTTTCAATGGTGGAGAAATCATGTTTTGCTTGAATAGGTCAACTTTATGATTATTTTTGTTTAGGAAAAAATATTATTTTATCAAAAACAGTGGTTTCAACCTACAGATTTCACTATGGACTATCGCACCTGATATTAAACTCATTTATTTTTAAAATTTGTGACAAATCACGTTTTGAATGTTTGCTCCTCATGTTCATGATATTCAAAATCAGAATCCGAAGGTAAATATAAACGTGGTTACCCTCGTAAATGATGGGTGTATAGAGTTGGGTTGGATATAAACAACTTGGGTGTCTGTAGAAAGTATTAAAGATGCTCTTGAAAGAACTGGAGAGATGCAGATTTCTGAAAAGTCAATACCCAAACTGGGTTGTTGCGTCGAGATGAAAGAGTTGATGGTCAAAAATTGTGAAGACGTGATTTTGTGATTAAGTAATACATAACATCACGAACAGAATTTCGGATAATGCAGGGCGTAGAGAAAGAATATCTGCTCATTTTATAAACCCACAACTTCTATGTAAAAACAATTTAAGCGCCTGATTGCTTACTTATTTATTATACATTTATTTACCTCATAACAGCTAATTGATATTAAAATACCAATAAGAACCCTCAGTTGATATTTTAAATTATATAACAGACGTGTTCCTCATTAGAAGCAGATATGGTTAAAAATAATTGATTTAATTATTTCAGTATTTTGTTATATTTATTGCATGATATGAAAAGAATGAAGATATCTAGAATATGTATGTCTTTTTTTAATTCGATCAATTTTTGTCTAGCGGGCTATAAGTAATTTAAATCTCTTCTAAAACCGTCGATCATTTCACCAGTCGACTTGATTGATCACCCCTGAAAACGTTGGCGCATTTTCCTCATTTACCACACGCCACGTAGTTACGCCTTTGTACTATGGATATATGCCCTTAAATGATTCATTAAAACCCTAATGAATTATTTTATCCCAGTTACAAAGCATAAAGTAACATGAATAATTTTTCAATTCGAATATTTTAAAATTCATGACGGCATTTTTGAAATTCATTAAAAAAAAGAATGAGGTCGTTGTTTGTAAAAAAACGTTTAATCAATTCCTTAATTAAAATTTTTCGGCGGTAACCTATGTACAAAAATAGCGGTTATGTAAATATTAATTATTATGCAAAAAACATTTTTAATATTTATGAATACCCGTATAATACAGTATTATTATGTAATTTGTACATTTAAAAAAAGCAAGATATAATTATATTATATTTCACAGCAATTCGTTGCATTCTGTTTCCTCGTCATATTTCCTCATGCCTGGAGATCATAACTCTGCAACAGTCTAGAATCTATTGTCTCCGTTTCAGTACGTTCTCTGCCAGGTTTGAAGTTGACACCAGCCGCTCTCTGGTGATATCTTTCACCAGCTAACTTTCTATTGTTGGCATATTTATTATTTTCATACATAAATAATTTTTATTGTACACATTTATACTCAAGGGAAATATTATATGATTATTTACCAGTGCTTCTTAACGGTGATATTAACCCTTTGTGTGTATTTGAAAATGTTGCAGGGCGTTTTAATATTCATAGCCCTTGCGGGCGCTGCTGAAAACCAAGTGAGCGATGATATCATTGTATGACATATGTGCATTCATTTCCTAACATTACTGCATCTGAGTTCTTCCTGCCTCTTATAACTGCAACATCAAGAGGGAATTTAAGTTATTCATAACATTCTCATCTTCTATGAAGAATCCGCTTAAAGAATATCACAATACGATACATTTATATTGAGGGCAGTCTTATATCTGATTTAATTGATCTTTATTTCCACTGTGACATATAAAATATTTTATTTAATAACAACAATTCAGAATTAGTAATTTTAATAACTTATTGAAAGTACTTAATAAAAAAAAAGTGTTATCTAACGAGTATTCAATTTATTTAAAATAATTTTAAATAGGTAAAATAAACAACAAAAGGTTCAAGAAAAAAAAAGTTATGTTTCATTTTTCGCAATTGCAATATTTAAATTAATTTTAAAATAACTTATTTTACACATAAGTGTTTACCAATATTTGTTGTTTTTAAATTTTTTACTTCGTCATTTTTTCCCGATACAAATTAAATACCAAAAGCCCTTAAATTTTTTCAAATAATAAAAAAGTCTTTTTTATTTCCATAAGTAATATTTTATCCGCATGTGTCGTTAAGCTTAACGAGTTTAATTTACTTTTCCAATACTTAAGTGACTTAAAATAGAGATTTGAAGGCGAGTGTAGACCTTCTTCAAGAAGGATTCGCACAAGATCTATTCTAGATTTTCACTTTTTTTCTTGGAATTTTTCTAAGCTTTTAACTATCAATCGTGCCAATCTAGTCATACCATGCAACGTAGAATAAACAATTCATTATAAATATGTTTAATTTTAGAAATAAATCGTTAAAATGAAAACGCCGAAACATTTTATATCACTCCAGCCAGTAGTTCATAAAATTATATCATTGAATTGCATGAAAAGAGATGCGTGTATAAGTATTTGAGTTATATTACATAGCAGTCATGTATATAATATATGAGGTTAGGTTAGATCGGGTGAGCGAGGTTAGCTTAGGTCGGGTTATGCAAAGAGGTCGGTTTCTACTATATCCCTTGTTGAGAAACTTGATAGATAATAATATTATAACAATGTAATCAGGGTCATCAAATTATTGATCACACAATGAATAGAATATGAATAGAGTATCTAAGAAAGATTTTTTTCGATTCTAATGGAGCATTTCAAAATATAGAGTTTAATGAGGATCACTTGTATCTCAGTCCTAATTTATCATAGTTTTGAGAAAGTAGTACGTATGTGACGACATTTTAAGATTTTTGCTGTATTTATGCTCAACGAAACTTTTGAATATTGTTTTACGATAGTAGGTTTTTTAAGTGAGCGGTTAGAAGTCGCCCAAATAGAGAAATAATTTAAATTGAAGAAGTGAATGCATTTCCCGTTTACAGAAAAACGAAAATTAAGACGTCAGAGTTGGAAACGATCACATATTCTCTATGATACAAGAATATTCAAGAAAAGATAAATGATAGGTTTATCCGAAATGAATGTTGCTTTTTTCAATAAATTAAGTTTCGATGGTCAGTTGAGCTGAGCACGTTAATACCTGGCAACGTCTTTTGTTACAAAAGTATTGATGCACTACACATTCTTGTATTTCAAAACAAATATTTTACATTTATTATGGCAGAATTTATACGAAATTGCATGTTTTTTTTCAAAAAATCGGCAACTACAGCCACTATAGACATTTGTGAAGTGGTAGGTGATAGATACGTTAGACATCCGTAAACGTCAAAGGTGATTTAAAACATTTTGAACGTAAAGTTATGAAATCAATAATAGTTAGGGATGTGGAAGACAAACAAAGGCAGACGATGATAAATTATTTTGCAAAAATAAACGTTTCACATGATTGGTAAATATACTTTTAAGACTTCAATTCCAAATATTGTATAATTGACGAGATCTAACTTTAGGTATTTGATGGTATTAAAAGTGTAAATTAGTCTGATTCCAAGAGATGTCTTCAGTTCGGAGGGCAACGACAGAATTTCGGTCGTTTCCTATTATAGTTGTCCATTTATACCGTATCGATTTTTGCCTTAGTCATTTATAATATATAATATACACAATCAATTTTGATCACATTCATATTCTACTCGTTGTATAACTAAGTTTGTTCATGTTTTGGTTTTTTGAGAGTTTGTATTGGATGCATCATAAAAAAGTATTTTTCAATTATTAATTGTTAAATGTATTCGAAAATTTAGAGTAGTATTTTTCTTGACAGGGCGAGGCGAGGAAAGAGAAGGTCGTGTACGAAGAAATCTCGACAAAAATAACTTTTAGGGAGAACCCATTTCAAAATTTATTTATAAAGAAATCGCTGATTTAAAGATTCGTATTGAGATACAAGAATTATTATTTATTTATTCTTAAACCTTTGATATTTACGGTATCTATTTCTGTATAAAAATATTTTTATAAATAATATTAACTTTTAATACTTTTAAATGAGCGCATAAACACTTTGGTTCTAATATTAAATTTTTTGTTTGATGTTTTTGGTTGGACAGTTTTGATAACATTTTTTTAAATAATTCTACCAGGTGACAGTGCCATCTGTCAGCGTTCGCTCAGTAAGATTTGTGTGTTAGCTGTGTTACAGATAGACAGATAAATCAAAACAAATGTAACTATGTTCTAATAATTTATTTTTTATATTTTTAAACACGAATTTGTTTTTGCCACTGCAGAGTAGATTGCTATGCTGAAATATAATAACTATGAAATAAACAAAAACTATACAGAATAGAAATACGTAGTTTTACCACGCCTTAGGCTGATTGGTCAACCTCTTTGGTTACGGTTGTGGTACTCACGAGTTCGAATATAATTATGGAAAGTTTCAATGAATTTGTATGGTTGTCTGTAGTGTCGTCCTGCCCTATTCATTTCCTTATATCATTACTTTCTTTAACCTCTAAAATGTCATGCGCTAGTTAACTCGCCAAAGCCTGTATGTAGCGTCAGGCCATCGACGAGTTAACTCGCGAGTTCTTATCATCGTCATAGTAAGTCATAAAATATTTATTTTGACCTTTTTAGTGTAAAATTGAATAATTCCATTTATTGATAAGTAGTGATATTTACCTCAAGTCAAATATCGATATTATCGACTTAATCTGAAATCTTGATCATTGTTGCAGCTTGACGATTGTAGATGCCACAGAGCTATCACATTTTTTTGCACATAAGGTACACATGCAAACAATTCAATTTAAGATTATGTGTCGAATCTTGATGGAATTCTACCATTCGTTAGTTAACTATAGTGTGTAAAATCTGATAGTGTGATAGTTCAGTAAAGTAACTTAAATTCTATGGTTGTGATAACCGTGTTTATCTTTTAAATAGTATTTATTATTTAAAATATTTACACAAATATCAAAGTAATTGTTTATTTGGTAAGTGTTAACAAATGTACATAATTTTATGACTGTTTCATATTTTCAAGCGATTTATTTTATTCCAAAAGGAGCTAGCCTATAAGTGTCTTCCTAGTAAAATTTTCCTGGCATTAATACGGTTAAAAATAGCAGTTTTCCTCGACAAAACTTTATTTGAGATATGTCCCACGTTGGCAACTGACATGGTTAGAAAAAAATGGTTTTATGCTGTACACACAGATATGAAAAAAATGAACTAGGTTAAACGATAGCTTTTTTTATTCAAAAGGTCAAACTGTGATAGACATTTGTCTAATAAGAGCATCCATCATATGAGCACGCTTTTAAAGTTCTCTGGCAAGAAAAATCGATTTTTTTTATTATCCTATCAATATACTGATCACGTTCCACGCTAAGGACTACTCATTTGAGCACGGGAACTTAATTTATGTAAAGTCATAAAACTTAGGAATATCATAGCATGACGAACGGCGAACCAAACTCTGCTTGTGTGACAAGAGTTTTTATCAAAGAATAAATCATATCTGTCTTCATATTATATTACTTAGCTTCGTTGAGACGGAGAAAGATGAGAGAGAGCTTATTATTTATCGGTGAATTGGTATGATTTAGGTTGTTAGTTACATTGTGAGTTTTATAATTTTGAATATATTTATTTTATAAATAATTTTAAAAATAGTGTCAACCTTAAATAGTAATAAAAAAGTCGGGTCAGTGGTGCAGTGGTGCAGTGGTCTACATAGTTGGCTTCGGTTAAGTAACTCGAATCCCAGTGCGAATAATTTTACAAATCGATTTATGCATTTATGTTCCAGCATGAACGTTATTAATGTGAAAACCCACCCACCCTTCACCTATCCGATGCTAAAAACGGGTGAGTCATTAGGTTACCATTCGTCTTGTTCCAGCCTTATTCTTCTACTCCTATTAAATTAAATTAAATTAAATTAAAACTTCTTCTATTAAATTCTAAAATATTTATAATATACAACGAAACTCATCTCCATGTTATATACGATTTGGTTTTATTTTTTTAATTGCAGCCAGTCGGTCCAATAGGTGAGGTATCGATTCTTTTGGGTTTTTACCTTAGTCAGCTGTGATGCCAAGGGCTCAATACAATGTATGGTTCGTAAATTGATTTATGAATTTACTTTTTATGATGTTTATGTGCCACCACACCCGCCTCTTATTTGAATCCGTGAACAATAAATGCTGAGAGCGAATATCAATTCTATTTACTGGTACTTTCCTTATCTATCTTGAAGAGAAAAGTTGAGCCATTGACTGACATTTCCAGTTGACCTGTTCTTATTAAACAAATTTGGTTGAAATAATTCATTATGAGTACATATATTTATTATAGTCTGGTCGACTTTTTTGTGTTGTCGCATTATGACGGCAATCGTGAAAAATTTCTTTCAACTGTAATAAAGTTAATATTGAATGTTGGATTAATTCACTTTTGATCATAACGTGTTTACATACACTATAAAAAAACTGTTTATTATTATGCGAATATAGAAAAACATTTATTTAGATTCTTGGAAACGAATGTGCTAATGAGTTGTCATGAGAACATGAAGACCGTGTATTTCTTTTATGAAGTAACTATCGAGTACCCAGCATGCGTTACAATACCACTCTAAGAAAGAAAGTGTATGTGTTTTAATTCCTTTTGTTGAAGTGCTTTTGAATATACTTTTTTGTTTTGTTTTTCCATCTGGTGCGTACACGAATAAATCAGAAGGTTTTCCGATACAGCAGAAGCAGGCTACATACAGCTGTCCATGTGAGAAGCATGGATTTTCCAAATTTAGTCTATAAACTTGTAGCGATTATTCCTGTGCTTTGTTGATGGTCTTTGCAAATGCGAGTCGCACCGAAAACTGCAGACGTTTGAATTCGACTGAAATATCTGTCGAAATCATTGGGCTGCGTGGCGATAGTACATCATCTCCTTTAAATTTTCCATTTAAGACCGGCAATTGGAATTTAACATTAAACATCAGTTGTTATGTCACACACGAACTAAAATGTCGATTTGGATTTTTTTTAGATTTTTTTTCAAACCTTTGCGGGTGTGCGCACAACAACTCGCCAAAGTTTCATCGCAATCGGATGAATAGTATAGAAACGCATATGAGACAAACATTCATTTTTATATTTATAAAGATAAATATTGCAAGTTGATAAATAATATTATTCAATTTTATCACAGCTTAAAAAAAGTATTTAATTGATTTTTTTTAACCTTAAAAATGCACTGTTGTTTAAAAAAGACTTTTGTTATTTTATTTAATTTCAGATATAAGTCATCCTATGGACTCTTATATTGATTCAGTAATCAATTTGGAATTTCATAGATATTGTGTATGTTATTGATGGACTAAAATTGTATACTGTGCCTGTATGTATACGGTGCTTTGAAAACAGATGCTTGCAGTGAATACTAGAGTTAAGGTGGTTTGATTTTGTCAGGAACTCGTAGGTAAGAGAGCGGACGGACCAGCCTCTTATTACATCCAAAATAAAAAAAAGCGACAATAGACCTGGCTTGGACAAACGCTCCGGATGCTCCAGGGTAGCCTGAATCTTGCCTGTCTCTTCTAGCAACCTGATGAATTTTGTCTCCCTGGAAGGCCGCTGATGACCATCCATAGAATGTATTCAACGGAACTACGGGATTCTGGGATGACCTGAGGGGAAGCGAGAAGACTAACGGGGGACACAGCAGCTTGGAGTAATCGCGTAATCGCCATATGCTCCGAATAGGGAGCGGATATGATTAAAAATAATTGTAAAGTCAATATTTAATTGGTTTTGTGTAATAATAAAGAAATACTCAAATAAAGCATTTTACATTTGTACTATTTAAATCTTATAGAATAAAAAATCAAATCAATAAAAGATATAAAACTATATTTATGTACATCAAAAAAAATGAAGGGCAATTTATAATTGAAAAAAATAAAATTCAAATATGAGGTATGGAAGCTTATTAAAAAATAAATTGACGTTTTGTAGATAAAAAAACAAATTATTTCTAAATTCAAAGTGCTTTGACATTTAAAGTTGTAAGTAAATGTTAATAAAAACATGCGGGATATTTGTTTTCATGGAAAACTAAAAACGTATTAAAAAAACAATGCTTAAATATGTTTTTTTATTTTCAAATTTATCTCAGATTCTTTTTTTGAAAGGTTTTCCATGGCCTTTGATTGGCTCATTGATAATTCCTGGAAATACGAAAGTAATTTGGCAAGTTTCCTACCGTCATAAATTATTGACAATGAAACATATTGGACAATTTTTCTTACAAGGTAAATAAGTTTCAAATTTCTTTTACGGCCTCCTTAAAACTTATATACACACTTATATTTTTATAGCGAAAAAGTTTTCTGAGTAAAAGATGAATTTTTGTTATAGATTCTACTTTGTTAAAATATGTTTAGATAAGGTTTACTTGGAATTTACACTTGTTATTGATATTGTAGTTGATTTTTTTTCTGGAGCTACAAAATATGAGTTACTTGGCTGATATCAAATAAGTCATCGAAGCCCTTTGTCAAGTCCATAATACACATTCACTACATCCACATAGTTCACACATTATCTCTATGGAGACACCCAGTAGTCTAATATCTACTGGAACCCTTGCATCTAACAACCGGACTTGCCCATCTTGTCTTCAAGGTATTATCATAAATTGGATTATTGCGCACGTTGCGCAGGTTTCATCTTTTCAAATACTCTTTCCACAAATTTATATATTTGGATAGCGATATGTTCGTTCATCATGTTCTGTCTCGCAAACACATAGAACTATCGGTTTCCCGATCAACTGCTTAGCTGCTGCATGCTTTTTCTTCAATAAAAATCTAGCTCTGATTAAATTATTTAATACGAAAAATACCACTGTCCCACTTTTCAGTCTGATAGGTAGCTACACTAAAACTTATTAGTATAAAAAAAATAGTTAAAGATACTTATCATTAATTCATGGAGAAATTATTAATTACTTACGCAAAAAAAATGATTTCCATTTTAATTTAAGTAATATGTACGTATTTTTATTTTTTTGATTGTTTTAATACACTAAATGCATGACGACTCTTATCTAACCCCCATATGAGACGAATATAAATTTCAATGATACTCACTGTTTTTTGTTTGGGGTACGAAAGAAAGAGACGAAGAAAAGTACAGGTAAGAAATTTCAATTATGAAATAATAGTTACGACATAAAATTATTTGAAATCTTATTATTTCACAGGATTTTTACATAAATATAGCACAACGATTTACTAACATTATTTTGACGAGAAAATACAGACTGATAGAAATTCTTTTTAACAATCTATATTAAAGTAGTGACTTGAAAAATATAGTAAACATATTAATTAAAAATGATTGCCTCTGGGATACTAAAATGCCTGAGTTGTTCTAGTGAAAAAACCATCTTTGATGTCTCATTCCACGCTTTGTTGTGGTGCCTTTTTCACTATTCAAAAAATGAAAGATTATCTAGGCAACAAGTTTTATTCATTTAGTTTAAATAAAATGGTAAGCTAAGCTAACCAAACACATTTAATGGTAAGAGAGTTATTTAATAGATTACGTAGGGTACTTTTACAGTAGGAAAGAAAAATTAATTTTAAGTGAAAACATTTTTCTGAAATATCGGACAGTGATATCCATTTTCATTTCAATATTCAGCAGACTTTTAAATATTATATTACGCACTTGAAATGCTGTAATTATTTCATTTAATATTCATTGAAAATTCGGAAAAGAAAATTCTCTGGTGCAAAACTCACCAAACCCTCGGTTCTCCGGGAGCCACGTGCAGACCCACGTGTGGGTGCCAAGTAAAAATAATATAAAAAACACTGGCCTGCAAAGACGAACGGCAACCGGGCGTGATGTGAAACAGTTGCTATCGATCAAAAACTTTTCGCGTTGTGAGGAAAATAATTCGCGTGAAAAATGTGTGAAAGACCACGCTGTGTTGAAGCTAGAACTATTCATCGGTAAGTTTTGATGGGTTTTTATATGTATATTTCCATCCTTATTCTCTTTTGCATAACGATATAATACTACCAAAGTAAAACCGTTTTTAATAAATTTTATTGCGTTGTTCTGATTGCCTTCTCGAAAATTAGAAAGAATGCACACGAGCTTCTAGAAGTAAATAGTTCATTCTGGATAATGAATTCGGTTCGAGAAAAAAAGTATGGTTTCTTATTTTTTTAAGTTAAATGTTCAAAATCACTTTAGATTTCTTCAACCAATATTTTTAGTTATTACAAGTTATCAATCTTTTTTTCTTATCTTATAACTGAATGTTTACGCGCGTTAAGGCTCCTGTGTTGATTGCTGTGTCTACGAGTTTTTTGATTTGGGCTTAAATTAATTTTCTATTTAAGTTCCCTAGCAAAGCAACATTATAGTAAAAAAAGCGTCTAGAAAGAGCGATAAGCTGAATTTGATGTTTTTCCAGACCCATTTTTCCAACCATATATTCTTTACAAAAAATTAATTGACAGACTGAAGAAAAAAGAGTTCTCGTAATAATAACTTTAGTAAAGATTCTCCATTGGTTGCCAATACGGTCACAGTTGAAAAATATCTTTACTAAGTCTTTTATTATTTTGGATACATTTATGGTGCGTATGTTAATATTGATTGAGAAACTGCCAATTTGTTTTAAATAACGCAGTATCAAACCCAAACTGAAAGTTGGTATATTTTTGCTTTAAATTACACCATCAAGATGAATTTTCTTCCTGAAATGTTTTGGTTAATGACGCCGTAAACAAGATCATATAAAAAACTTTTCCAGCTAGTTTGAAGCCGTGCAGTTTTATGACCATTACATTTTAACATGAACAAAATAATTCGCATCAACTACTCATTATCAATCACCATTGTCAGCCATTACGACCAGATTAAAGAATATTGTATGTCAAAAGTATGAACTAATTATCCATAAGTAAAATAAATATAATATTGCATAAATGATGATTTAAAATAGCGTTGACTGGGTATGAATTAAATTGATGTACATATCATAGTCTGATAAAAATTAAAATTTTTAAAAAAATTATTCAAATAATTAATAGTTTTAGTATTAAAGTTGTTTCTTTATGCAACGCCTCGATTCACAAAAATATATTTCCAAAATACAATATTTCAATATGTATGTATATAGCTTAGAAATTATTTTATTTTGCTGATTTCCGTATGCGAATATCTGCATTTTGAGAGAAAACGTGCACATTTTACAAGCTGTACTTTTGTGGAACTGTAGAAAAACGGTGTTCGAATATTATGCCTAACTTAACTAAAAACATTCAATGTTTGACGTATCGTCTTATGAAACTGAGGCAACGATATTATCCAGTTATCTTCACAGGTATCTTTTGTTTAAATATGCGGAAAAAACGGAGAAAGATTATAATTAATGCATTTTAGCACAATGATTACATAAGATAATGTACTGTATTTTTTTTCCATACTACACCAACACTAGAACGCATTGCCGATTTCAATTTTTTTTATATCTTTTGTAAAAAGCACAAATCGTTAATAACTGGTACTAAAAACTACGCTTAATATCACTCTAAAAGTAAAATTTGTAACAATGATTCAAAAATTTGCAAATTATCGTGAATGCAAAATAATTTATAACTAAATTTATTAGGAATGTGATTATGATACTCGCATGAAAATTGCTAACGAGATAGGGCGAATTAAATTTATGATTAATTACTCCCATTTGAAGGAACATTTCGTGTGATGTCGCCAATTACTGACGTTGAATAGGATAACTTTTTTCATGAAAACGCTGATGGCAGCCACGTTAGTCAAAAATTAAAACCTTACTATTCGGTCATTATAACATTTTAATGATGAGCTTTTATAACGAAAAAACAGCTTTTAAATCAGTTAAATACCGGTAAAAAAGTTGAAACTATTCGTTATAGAAATTAATAAGCAGTATTTTTAAATGAATGCAGTTTTAATTTTTCACTTTAAAATATACATTTTTTTTACTGTTACGTTAACTGTAATATAAAAGCTTGAAAAATTTTCAGTTTTGGTGAAAATCCCTTTTGTTTGTTATTGTTTTATAGATTCAAAGAACTTTTGTAACAAAAATTTTTTTTAACGATATCAATTTATCCTACAGGGCTACAGAATCCATAGGATGTGTCTACTCGAAGAGTTTTTTGTGATTTACTTCCAGCGTCCAGATTGAACGTGGATTTTTTCTATGCGTTTGTCTGCATTAGTCACAGATTTGCAATGTGATTGATCGCACTATCAATTAGTTAGTCTTTAGTTTATCAAATTGTTTTTTGTAACAATATCTGAATATAATGTTCTTGTTTAATTGAGGAACCACAATGGTAAGAGGTGAGAAAGGCCTAAAATTATGTTTCCGTTAATAGCTTAATGATTTGAGAACGTTTTCATAGTGGATCTTTGAACTGTAACTCTATTTTACAACTTTTATATGAATTACTGTAATATATTACATAATTTCATTCCATTTTAAGTCATTGGTTCACACAAGTTTACAGTTACAAAGTATAAGAATATGTAAATAAATATGATTAGTTTTAATTTGTTGTTTCGAATATTTTTCTAAGAGATTCAGTGTTCATCTAAATAGTCAAAAAAGATTTTCACGTATGAACATCTTCACAAAGTTAACTGTATTAGCGGCCAGTATTGAAAAAACTAGAATTTGAATCAATGTACTTGAATATTTTTATTAAATTCCAAATTTGAATATTAAACAACAATGAATTCGAATAAGAAAAAAACAAAAGCAAACTGCAGAATTTTTCCTATCAGTTACAGTGGACAAAGTGAATCCATTAATATGTGAAAAAACATTTTTTTAAATGTTATTAAAGCTTTGAAAGTATATTGAAGTCATTGCAACATTCGTTATCAGTGTAAATACAATGTAGTTGCATTTTCTCTGGGGCTACGTATTCAGATATCACGGAAATATCCCCGCGTGTAAAAAGCCAAGTTATATCGAAATAAAATGGAGACGCTGTAGGGACACTGAAGGTGGGTACTGTATACGGTTTGTGCCAGAGACGACTCCGTGCAGTAATGGGCATAATTTTATTTTTACACACCAAGTTTTTATGGTTATTTCTTTGGGTGGGTATTCAGTGAACATCCAGTGCGCACGCGTGACAACTCGCTCTTTTTCGTTCATACTGTACTGTTATTACACACAGGGTGAATAAAAAAACACAAATTTACCATGAAAAAGTAAAGATATAATTATGTGTAAAACAAATTTTAGTACCATTAGAAAGAATGTGATATTGATATAAATATGATAATTTTATTTAAGGCTTATTATTTGGTATATATAGAAATCGCGAAAATATTTTATTATTGCCACCTGTATAAACAATTCCAAGAAGATTTTCCGGTACTTTCCTGTTATCTAGGGGCATTTAAAAAAAATAATATTTTGTTTTTTTAATCAAATAAACTATTTTTACTGTGCGCTTCGTGAAACAATTAAAAATGATTTTGTTCTCAATCCCATTTACCGAACGTTGTTTTTTCTAAACTAACCTAACGACATGAAGCTCTATTTTGGTTAGGTAAGGTTACGTTAACTTTTTATTTAAATGCATAACAGGAAAGTACCGAGGTTTATTTTTTTTATTCAACGATTAACCCATGAAGATTATGCCAAAACCTCTTTTACGGCTGTAGTATTGATTTTTTAGTTCTATCTAACCATGGTTTTATTTTAATATTCGCATTTATTTTGAGAAAATAAATCTGGGCTTCGGGTCGAGTTTGGGTAACAAGTGCGATATTGAGACTCGAGGTCGGGCCGGGCCGGGCTTGAAGATAACGGGCTCGGACGGGGAATTTTATGAAATTTAAGCCCGTGCTGATCTCTAATTTAAAAGCACTTCAATAAACAGAATGAAAACACATGCCCTTTCTTTCATTGAGTAGGATTGCAACGCATGCCGGGTACTCACTAGTTTAATAATATATTCGGAAATAGTATAAAGTAATTTGTTTACCTTATTATAATAGAGTTTGTAGGAACAAATTGATAATAAATACATCGTACTCAATGTTTTGTCGAAAGTAAAAACGTTGTTTTCTTCAGTACACCGTGTTTATGATATTTCCCTCTTGCCTGCTTGCAGAATAAATCAAATATTAAGTCTGAAGTTGGTGCTTACGACCGCGCTGGTACAATAAGTAGGAAGTGAGAGAAGCTATAAGTGGGTGAAAATATGAAAAGAATCGCACGAGACGGCGCAGCGTTATTTGCGTTTATTGCGGATTTCCAGCAATGGCGTGAGCCCAAACGCAGCTAGCTTACTTACACGTTTTACTCTTCATAAGGGATGTGCGTCTGATGCTTAGTGGCATGCCGTTCTAAGAGCCTGTTCTTAAAGTCGTGTATTTGCGCTACATTGAATGAATGTAATTTTCGAAATCTAATGTTGCATATTTCTATACGATTCGTCAGTAAGGCATTCAAATTATTTTTTCTTAATGCTTCTTATATATAAACTTTTTTATATCCATCAGTTGAAGATTTCATCAAAATATCATTTTTTTTAATTTTAGTTAACTGTGTACATAATATTTACATTAATTATGTTTTTTTTTGTTTAATTTGAATGTTAACCTTCCCGTTTTCATGCTGCAGTCACATTGCGTTACCATGTGAGTTTTATCATTTAAAAATTTTTATGAAGCAAAATGACAATTTCAAATAGTGAAATATGGTTTTATGCAGTACAAAGTAATTATTTTACGCAAGACCTGAAATACATATGAAACTATGCGAAATTATTGAAAGACGCAAAAATCGAAATTGTTCATAGCAGAGCTATAATGTTATCCTTTTCGATGGTAAAATTGACGAGGTTTTTAAATTATGATTGATTATGCAAATAAGACGTAAACTATAATATATTTTTAATTATATGTTTTAAGTAATTATATTTATAACTATTTACAAATAATAGAAAAATTTAAAATTTTTTGTATGACCTATATCACAGATAATTTAAAGGTTTAAAGGACAAAAGAACGCATTGCTACACCATGAGTACGGAAAGGTTAATGTGCGACATATTTCGAATTTCATATCTCAAAATCATTTCAAGTGGAAAAGGCATCATAAAGAACAAATGCAATTATCTGAAATGTAAAATTTAAAAAATCAACTAGATGGGATTGTACTGCTTTTGAGCTATTTGACAGGGCTACAGAGACGACTATTGAAACAACTGTTGTGTGTGTTGTTTTTAAGAAAAACTTAAAAATAATCAATTGAAACTTTCAACTAATTTGATTAATTTAACTTAAATAACACATTCGAATCGCTGACACTTTGTATATTGTTGTAGGATTTGTCACTTGGGATCCGGGTTTTGCATTTAAGGATTAACTCAAACTGACGTACATTCAGCAAATGATTTACATATCAAATAAACCGAAAGATGATAAGTTTGTATATACTATCACCAAGATTAAACTATAAATAAGTATGGTTGTGTGTCGTGATGTAAGAAGTATAGGTGAGCTGGACTGGTATTTGATTTTATATTACGGAAAATTAGTATTGCTTATCAAAAAAAATGTGACCAAAAACCCGAGTCAAAACGCAGATTGACAAAAAAGGTTAAGGCAAAAAATATATTTCTGAAACTGGGTCTGTAGTGATAATAAATTAAAGCAGTTAGTAATCTTTGAAAATTGAAAAATGAAACTGGATGACAGTTTTACTGCAATGGAATCTTCATAAATTACGTATAAATTTTAGTAAAACGTGATTTACTAGGTTTATTGTAGCTGGATTTGTAAGTAAGAATATATTGTTGTCTTGATTGACAATATGATATTAAGATATATTAATTTATCCAACATATTTATACAGGTAATAAAGAATAAAAGATATCACGTTCTGAGATCTATACAATAATATAAATGATCATTTGATCAGTCAGTTCGAGTTCATTCGTGTACTCGAATGTTTGAAGATTCCGAAAAACAAATCCGAGTCGTTATATATAAAATGTGAACAATTAAAATTTAATCATTTGACGTAGTTCCTTGTAGAGAAAAAACATTTCTAAGCACATCTCTATTTTGTGATATCAAATTTATGTGAATGACAAGAAAGAGACGAGTCTGAATGATACTGCGAGAGTTAGTCTTCAAATTAAAATCATGATTCAATGTTCAGGACACATTTCAACGCGGAATATTTCTTATCTCACAGAAATGAAAGAGTAAAAAAGGGTTTATTGCCATCTCTAAGACACGTATTAAAATGTTGGAGGAAGTGTTAATAATGTTTATTATTCTGCAAAAGAAAAATAATTACAAAAATATTCATTATAGTGATAACGATATGTTGTTTTCTAATACGTAAAAAATCTTTCTTTCATTGTTTTTATTCTCTTTATTAAGAATAGTATCCAATATATTGGCTGGTATTTTTTAATGTATTAAATATAAGAAAGAATATAATATATGAGTTGCATAAAAGCAAAAACGCAACTATCCTTCAAAGTCATATTGTTAGAAAACAAATAAAACCGAATTCTTACATTTTATACAACCATTGGAATTTAAAATGATTTACTATAAAATATATTAATATAATCTATAATAAATTTAATGATTTTGTGCTGGAGAGTGGCAAGTTTGCATGTAAACGCAATTTATGAATTCATTTTTCACGGTTTTCAGGAAATATTCCATTTGATCTGTTAAGTTGTATACTAACACAAGATTATGAAGATCGTTTGTACGAAACGTATGTCATTTTCGACTATTGTGGAATGTGACGTTTTTGCTTATAGAAAACTCATATATAGACAAGAGATTAGATAGCGTGTAGTAATTTGTTCACTGTTTCACATAATAAATCATATTATGTCCATGCTAAGATTTTTTTAAGAAATGAAAATGGTATGCTTGTATAGGTTTCGTAAGTAGTATATTTTGTATATATCGAAAATAGTGATTTTTTTTTCAAATTGAACATTTCATTGGAAAGATGGAAGAGAAACAATATCTAGTTGGAGGTATTTCACTCAATGCTTATTTTCAGCAAGAAAAAATAAAAATATTAAAAGTTTAGCGAAGATTACTTTTTAATATCTACAAATATCTTGTAGATTCTTTCTTTCTTCATCTTGACAAATTCATTAATCGATTAAAGCCAATATCCAAATTAGCTTATAGAAGAAGATATATGAACTTTGGTATCTTCTTCTTGGATAATTCCTTATGAATAATAAACTTATTCAATAGATATTCTTCATTTATGATGACTAGCATACCGAATTTTCCCACCACATGCTGACGTGTGACTTATCAACTTTTGCCATTACGTCACAGATTTGTTCCTTATAGATTGTAGTGGTATAAAATAATGGGTACGAAATGTATATTATATTATGGAACCCATAAGGCTGATTGCTGAATCATTAAATGATTTTAATACCGTTCCAATAAAATATTTGTCATATACTATTACCAAATGTGAAGTAAGAGAAGTCATACGTTGGTCCGTAGTTTCATTTTTATTAGTTCAAAGCTCACATTTTATGTTCAATCACAAAGGCGATTTAACAAAGGTATCGTATCGTTTTCCTGAAAGTCAATTGACTACATCCTGCAGCTCTGAAAGTAAAAACGTTTTTCTTCTTTAAACTAGCTCTGTAAAGAGCGCCATCTAACTGAATGCGTCCAAGTGTGAACTCTCTGCAGGAAATTGTTAAGTACAGAAATGCACTTTGCGAAGAGTTCTTGTTGGTTATTTTGCATTCAGGAATAGCCTGAAAGTTTTTCAGGACATTTGAATGCAGTGGGTCGTTGTGCAAGAGTGAACAAATGTGCGCACAGTGGTGAATAATATTTATATGAGTAAAGATATCTTAATTTAACTGCTTTATTTTATTTTGAACGTGAATTATGAACAATTTATTTATATATAAAAAAGAGTAGTTGACTTTTGTTTCAACCGCGTCTGCTGCTAATGGACATATGATGAGTCATTTCAACAGTTGTAGTTTTACTAGAATAGGTTTTTTTATTTAATCACTCAACCACTCGTTTATCGACAGGGTTAGAGATAGAGCTAGGAAATGAGTTTTTAGTATCAAATTGGTCAAAGTTAATATAAAAATCACATACATCCATGCCAGCAAACACGGTTCCATAAATAAATTTATGGAATCGTTCGTACGGGGATTCCAGCCTGTAGACATTGCAACCCATTAGAATTTATCATTTAACCATTCAATTCTTTAAACGGAATTTTTGTTAACTTGTTAACAGTTTCGTTTCAGCAACAAAATATGAGAAAACGAATACTTGCTATTTTTTCGTCGGAAGAAGACGCACTAAACCTTTTTTTATAATCGATCCAAGTGCCATTTTAAAGGTTGCATATGTTGTGAATAGAAAAATTAAAATGTAATGTTTAATGCAATGTAATGATGTTTGAAATGAAATGATGTTTCAAAATCTCGGTAAACTTTACCTTATTGAAATGTGCAAGGAAATGTAATTAAATGTAATTTAATGAAGTGATGCGACTTATCAGCGGGAAGGGGAGGAATCACAAAATATGGAAAATAGAAGCTCAGCGGAGAAATAGGATTAAGTTATCACAGGGAAGTGGATAAGGTTTGCCAATCTCGGTACACTTTACTTTGTTCTGTACGGAGAAATATATGTGGTAATTAAGTTTTGGGCGCCAGCCGTGAAGATACACGCCAAATGAAAGATAATAATAATAATTAAAATACGGTTACCGTTAAAAACACATTTAATTAGAGATGCAGAAACCGTATATGCACAGAATTTACATTATGAACAAATAAAACAGAAATTATACGACGAATCAATATTTATGAACAGATGGTTACACTAAAACAGGAAAACTATTATAATATATAAATGTAAAATTACGACCTTGGATGATAAACCATCTCGGCGGCAAACTCGGCTGTCCGAGGCCAATCTCCAGCGCGTTATCGGCACGTCCTACTCGTTCCACATCCTGGCGCGTAAGCCAGTTTTAACGCAATTCTTGGCGAGGCTTCCCCTTCGTCTCCTACCAACGACGCAGCGTGGTGCGTATCGCCGATAGGTGACGATTGTCATGTTGCGACAAAATCGTAACACATAAAAAAATGTAAATCGTTTCAAATATAGTTCGCTCTAATTTATCTACTAAAAAAATAATTTGTCTACCTTTCCAATGTCCGGAATTGGATTGCAAAATAAATAAACAATTTATATTTCTATCGAAAATTATGTATTGTGAAAACGAATTCATTATAATTACTTTGTCGTAGTTATACTGATAAAATATTTGTATAATTATAATGCAATACCTACGCTGAAATGTAATAAATACAAAACTGTCAGTGATTGACTATGAATTGATAAGTAGGAAAGACAAAGCTTCAATGTAATGTGTTTTTCATGTTGATAAACTTTCTATCCATATTTGACGATTATTATTCAAATTAAGCTTGTTAAAGTCTGGCTTCAGATTCCAGGGTTGCTAAAAAAAAGTTTGGAGTTTATGTTTTTTTTTTATAGCCATTGTGTTTTTAATGTACTATTTTTTCTTTAAAGTATATTTGAAAAATCAGGGTCTGCTAAATCTTACTCAAAGACAAACGAATTTTTCGCATTTTTTATATAATAGTTAGAAAAGTAGATTACAATTTGGTAAGAAATTACAATGGATTTGGAGATGAATAAAAGTATGCAAGTCTTGTTGTGAAATGTTATTGATAATTATCTAAATATTTATGATTCATACATTTGAAAGCTGTTAAAATTTACTTAAATTAAAATAATGTAGTACAAAATACCTCATTTGTCCCAATGAAGTTAAATTAACAATAATAGTCGCGAGTATACTTTTTTTAATTTTGTTATTCTGTTATTATTTGATGTCTGGAAAATAAATATGTCTGTTTAATACCCATGTCTGTTATAATATGATGTTATATAGTATTTAAGTAAATAAATGTAGAATATTTCATGTTAATTTTATTAAAATTAAACGAAAATTATTTAATACGTATTAGTACTAATAATGTGCTACAATACGATAATAAGAGACCTCCCTACATTTTCATTGTGGTGTACCACCCATTACCCTTGAACTCTGACACGATGCGTCATCTTTCTCAACAATGCTAAGGGATGTGATTGATTACGCGTCGTGCAGTATTAAATCAGCCATCTTTGGTGTAAGTATATACAAAATGAACGCGTTTTAAGGGATGAAGAACATTATAATTTGCTTTATATTAATGATTTGATGTTGAATACGCACGAAACCGTGAAACGCTGACATGCCAAAAATTCGTCTAAGTATTTTGCAGATGTGCGTATTTGACAATTTTACTAAAAATTAAGAGAACGTTCAGTGGCTTAATTAGTAGAACGATAGGGAAAATATGAAATGTTTACATATTATTGCTTTAGAAGAAAATTAATTAACGTACAAGCTGGATTGTTGAAATGCAAAAAAAAGATAATTCTTTCAATGACAATAATGATTTCGATTCCTATAAAAGGTAATAAATAGCAACGAATTTAGTTCCATCGTGTAATTATTTATATGTGATGTTAAATACTTATATATTTTTTTGCTTTATGTTATAGTATGTGCTTTATGTACTATATTTTAAACTGCAAATTTAATCAATATAAAAAGACATATTATATTTTGTCACTGAAGGAAAATTGAGAATCATAATCTTTGAGTCTCACCAAACAAAAGCTCAATTTGTAAGCTTAATTTCAAAGAATAAATTTTCAAATTTCTAAAGCAACTAGAACAACGCTTTAAGTAACGATATGCAATCATATGCTTATCATAAACTATTTTAACGACACAAATCGTGTACAAAAAAATTGAACGCGTCGATATTGAAATTTATGTCCAATTTATAAGGCTCTGTAGCTCTGTATAATTTAAATTTATAAGTTGTGGGGTCATGGGATCAAACCCACAAACGTAGATTTTCGATTTGATGTATGAATTCGTGTAAAGACGTATATGCATATGATCCCACATACCTCTCATATAAACTATAGAGCGACATGAAAATTAAGACCTTACTCATTCATATTGAAAGCGTCCAAAGTTTTCGATGGATACAATATTTTTTAATTTACGTTTCTAAATCATTGCCACTCACAATTTGAAACATATGGGGCCCTAATGAAGAATTTATACAGAAATTAGAAGTTCTATGTGGGTAAAACCACACGTACATTAGATATAAGTGTATCAGAACATTTAGCTGCCTTTAGATTAAAAAACGAAAATTCAACATTCGCAAATCATTTGCTAATGGAGAACCATACGTTTAATGCGGATGATTGGGTTAAACTGTTGCATCAAAACATGTGGGATCATAAATTATTTTATCGAGAAATTTAGAAAATCAATAGAGCACAGTTAAATTCCTTGCCAATTTTGAATGATCAGCTGAACCTTCCGAATTTCCGTTACTGTATCCTATACGTTGAAACACCTAACAGATGCCACTAAATGTGGAATGATTGTATATATTTACCCTTTCGTTGAATTGCATCCCGTCGAAACGCACAATGCTATTATAATTGTAAAATCACTGGTAATTCTAAAAGTAGTTGGAAAGCGGCAATTCGTCACTCTGTTAATGTGTTGTTTACAAAATAAGGATTGAGGCGATTCTCGAAATGTTAACTCAGGTATCAGTGTGGCTCCCAGACGTATAATATTTTAACTCGTAAATAATATTTGTCGCATTTATATCTTCTATATAAACGTTAGACACTGTTTACTGTCTGTGAGTTTGAGTTCATTCGTGCGCTCGAATACCTGAAGATGCCGAAAGGCGAAACCCGGGTCGTTAGTGACTAAATACATGGAAGTGTACAAAATCTCAATAATCCAAATTTGATATTGAAATTCCATCAAGCACCCTCAGTCGATGTCTTAAATTATATCTACAGAAAGTGTTTAGCAGCCTTGCTGTCAAGTTAGTCGTGCAACTGTTTGCGCTTAAAGAGCTTAGAAGATTTAAAGAGAGGGCTTGAAAGTGACTAATATAATCAATATTTCTACCTAGAAATTTTCTAAACCGTATTTAAGTCATAAATCGATATAAAACATATCTTTTAAAGGGTCTAGTCTTATTACTGATGATGTAACCGATGTCGCTGGCGTCCAACACTATTTACTTTGTGGTTATTCATAAAGAGTTTAAAAGAGTACTTATCAATTTTTTTCATACTACGTCAATTAATTATTGACTAAGCGTGTAGGTTCACATGACTTTTATTTACTATAATCGGAACGCCCGTCATAGATGACGGTATTGAAATTGAAATACTGAATGTCTAATGTAGCTGTTCTTTAGTTTCAATACTGACGGACTGATTGTTGCTTGTTTGCCTTGGAATTTGCGTCATATCGTTACCGTGTGTATTGTTTATATACACCGCGGAAACTTAGGTCATGAGAAAATTTCGTACCTACATGTGTATGTGATAATAATAAAACGTCTAAATCTACGCCCACAGAGTGGTTTGGGCCATTGTATATAAGATAAGATAGTAGTTTAGTTGTGGATACCGACGATTAAAGTTATATTTCATTTTAGTAATACATATTTTAACAAACTGTTTTTAACAGTCTTTAATATTTATTTATAAGATACACAAAAATGCTACGTTGAAAGATGGGGGGGGGGGAGAGATATTAATTAAATGCATTGTAAGAAAATCGGTGTAAGATTTTCTGATAATACTTGTAATACAGTATCTCATGTATATTCTTCGTGAGAATTGAAATGAAAATATACCACAGAAATAACTGAATATTATTATTTTGAATGGCATAACAAGTTCTCGAAACGTGAATACAAACGCAAACGAAAAGCCTTTACATATAACAAAATTCAACAACCGTAATGCTTCACCTGAACAATTTCATTCCCAAAGATACTGTGTCATAACTGTTTATATTTAGTTTAGATCAATTGTAAAGTAAAAATAAATATTTATTGTGATATACGGTCAGTTATCATTTAAGATTGTTTTTTAATAATATTCGTTCTTTTATATCGACTATACTATCACCACATGGCACCTTCCCATATTTTTCTTAGTAAGCTTATATTTCAATTATATTGTGCTAAATTTAACTCATTTATTTAAACATACGTGTAGTCTCTAGTGAGATAGTGGAAGGTAGATTGGAAAAGTACTATTTTGAAGATTTAGATTGATTTAAAATATGCTCGGGAATGTTCTGATTATGAAAATGATAACATTTCATAGTGCCGTGACAATTTACTGATGTTTTAGTATATATTGTCAATCTCATTACAACTTTTTACAATTTAAATGGCTTGTAAATATTTGATATCTAATTAATTGAAATTTTCTGTTCTTAAGGATAGCGTTAGGTCTTAGATGATGCAAACGCTGGATTTACTGATCACACGGTTAAAATTTCCGTTTCTTTTGCTTTATACTGTGCAGTAAATACATAAGAAAAAATAGTAAATCGTGAGATACGTAAGTTTATACGTAATTAATAATATAAAAATAAAAAGTAAAGGATATACACGTTGATCACAAATGAAACAATATATAATAATTTATCAAAAAAAAGTTATGGCAGCTTTCTTTTTCGGTGCTTGTATAGAAAGCCATCGTTGCTTTAATGTATATAGTATTAACATTTTTTTATGCTTTCGTCTCTTCTTTATGAAGACGTGTATCAAGTGAAAGCGACATTGTCAGGCAGTGGCGCAAAGCTTTTCCAACACGCCCGCTACTATTATGTCATCTTCAATATACCCTCGTCTCATTTTTTTACCTCCCGCCTTACACAACGTACACCACCTAATGCAATGCAGAGTGAAGCCAATCTTGCCATTGTCAGATCGTGATAAACCAAATATAAAGATTTATATTGCGAATCGACGAAAATCAGTCAAGTATAATCTAAATTGTCATAGACAAATACAATGCCTCAATCATTCAAATCAAATTTATTTTAAACGAATAAATATATATATTTTAATTACATTGGTAGTGATGACAAAATTGAAATAAATTTTTATTCTTCTTTTCTTGAAATCTTTTACCATAGCTTTCAGACTTTGTGTAAATCAAACAAACTTTATATTCTAAAAATAAAACACAACTTGTTTATACTACATATTTAAACTTATTTTCTTACCTCTTCCATTATTTACAGGTTAATTGAATCGCAATTGTTAGTAATTTAGTCTAGATGTAGTCCTAGAAGTTTTATTGACTATTGAACGATCTATTATATTATATAAAATTAAGAGTTGGCGCTCGTGAATGTTTGAGAAGCATTCACTTGTTACATTTTTAACTATTTTTGAAGTGGAAGCATTTAAAAAAAATCAACCTAAGTTGGAAAAGCGAACAGCGATAATTAAAATAAATTTAAAGTTATTTAAACAATTGCAGAAAATTACTGCTTGAAACGACATCTTTAGGCTCACCGACAATGTTTCTAATGCGGTCATATATTTTTTTCACTTTCTGAGTTCTGTCCCCTTCAAAGTGTTTCAATGATACTCAGACTCATAAATTTAACATGAAAAATGATTTTCACAGAAGTTTCGGGACTAAGCAAACAAATGGCTGAAATGAATTCATTATTCATGACGACTTTTTATTTGTGTAACACGATTTCTCATTTGTCGCGGAACTGAAACCCTCAAAATGTTCCGTAGTTAGGAGCCATTTAGCTCATTATGATTATGTAAAAAGTTTTCCGATAACGATCCAAAGCACAAAAAAATAAATTTGAAAAAAATAAATCAAAACGTTTATTGAAAAGGACGTAAAGTAGCATTATTAGGATGGCAAAATGAAACGCGATATTGTATTTAACATAGCCAAACTATTTTCATTGCGTTTTGAGTCATTTTGACTTACAAAATAGTTAAATCCAAATGCTTCCGGCGTAAAGGTATTAAAAACGTAGTGCGAAAAATTCTTCTTCTAACATGTTTGTGCAGGATTTTTTTGGAACTTACTAAGCAATTTCCTTACCCGTTAATTTGTATAGAGCTGACTGTTGTTTTCCAGTAATGGATTCTCAGTCCTTTTTGATTTAAAAAAATTAGAATATTGATATGTTTTCTTTCCGCAAATACAATTTCCAGACTAGTAACTAATAATGTTTTGCGAAACTACATTAACTAATTGAAATTCTACTCGGGAAATAAAAATGCATATAAGCTACGCACATAAAAGTGATATATATACAGAAAAATATAAATTGCTGTAAATTTCAACGGCTTAAAAGCCAATGAGTTTAATAAATATTTTATATTATACGCTCTTGGCTTGTAAACTGTTTTTTTCAAAACGACTCAATAATGAATTATTTTTAGTAATGTTTTGTAAAAGAAAATCAATTATCCAAGAATCATATATTTTTCTGCGAATAAAAACAGAATAATATCACCTCGCCACTGCATATTAATGCAACGAAAATGAATTAAAAAATATATCTGATGAGTGAAATTGTAAACAAACAATTTTCTAAAAAGAGGTGCATTTTCGGAACGTTTGTTTAAGAGAAATGTGACTTAAAATTGAGAGAGATTTTATCTTTAGTAACATAAAAAACACGATATATTATTATAATATTCTTTGTTAAGAAAATGATTTATATTTTATTGGTACATTTAGTTTTATAAACGTATGCAGTATTGGTTAAATATTACACAAACCAACGTTTATTTTTCTTCGTAACGTAATATTATTCCTTGGACGTTACAAATATAATTTTTGAGAAGCTTTGTCGCAGAATATGCAGGAAAATTTGCATTTTTTGCCATTAGGAATAAGATTCGGAAGTATTTTTTTTATCATCCTCGTATTTTTTACTTTTCCGTGAAAACAAGGCAGGCTTTCATCAACGGGGATTCATATGCATTTTAAAATTTAAATATACTTTTCAATTAGAAGCGCCGCTTCTGTTTTGCATAAAGAAAACTCAAAACATTCATTAAAAGTCATAAATATATAAATGTATTTATTAAATTTATGGAATAAATTAGAATATTCACGGTTATTCGTATTCTACGCTAAAAGGAAAGCGTATAATATTCGATTTATTAAAAATACTGTCCGTGCTCATTTTAGAGTGCATCATTTTATTACCCAGCATTACAACAGGAGGAATGGATGTAAGCCACATTATTTTTCACCATTATAAAATTTAAACGAGTTTTGTGTTTCGTTACGTTTTTAAATGAAGTTTAGTATACACACAAGTACTGAAAAACTGAAATCAAGCTTCTTATTATAAATAAGACATATTTTCAAATGTATTAAGACGTCAATAAAAATATTTTAAAGTCAAGACCCTTTTAAATTAGTTTTAACTAGTGCTCCAAAACATCAAAATGATGCTAGCTCAAAATTATCTTTTGATTTTTTTCTGTTGAAGATTCTCGTGATGAGCGAAACAGCTGCTGATAATTTAATGAATTTTTTTGTGGATTTATTACAGAATTGTGTTTTTTTATGAATACTGTACTTTTTTTATGACGCTATCACAGAAAGATATCAGCCACAATACAAATAAGGTAAGAAGTATAAATGAATGACACTTAGACGTAAGGTATTTATACGTCAACTAATTATTATAACTCAAAACATATGCTCACACTCACACATATATATGTGTTGGGCGTTATAGTAGACATAGATAGATCAAAAATATATATCATTTGAGGGGTCTAAGTGCAAACATGCTAATTTACACTTTCACCATCTTTCTGTAGTTATTTAAACAGTGGCGGGTTAGAATTTCACTTGACTTTTAAGTCATTCTATGTATAGTAACGAGTCGCTTTTGCATAGGTAGATATAATATTTGTAAGCTATGCCGTTAGAAAAGAAAATTAATAATAAATAGCTAACACAATTTCGGTGAAATGTGCAATGTGGCATGTTTGCAGTTACACCCCTCATTTGGTTATTATTTTTCGGAGTGGGTTAGATAGAATGTTTCTCTTGCATACTGCATTCATTTCATTTGTATGTGGCTCAAATGATATTAAGGCAATTATATAATCAGAATATATTTTGATATGCAAGCGAGACCACTGAGTGAAAAAATGACAGAACTTATAACTCGAAATACCTAATATCATTTTATTATACATTATATTATTTTCTTATATTTACAAGAGAAACATTGAATGTCTAAGAATGCGCATTTAGGATTAGTGAAATAATAAATAATTTTAATGTTTAATTAAATGTATTGTATTTGTAGTGTGAATCACATTATATTAATGTAGATCGGGAAGCTGGTTAATTTTATGTGGCAATATTAAATTGCCTTTTATGCAGACCTCTTGGTTGATGATATCATTAATAATATTTTCTCTTTACCCTTTTATCTAAAGTGCCCTGACCCAAATTTTATATTATACAATATTAAACTGAAATTCGGTGCCTTTTATGCGGGCATCGTCCCATAAAAGATTATTGACACTATATTAAAACGCAGTTTTCCAACAAAAGATGAGGATCTCGTCTTAATTACATACTCAAAAACTTGAGTCTTCGCCTATATCAAAGGACGATTAGCGACGCCGTGGTACTAATGATTTGAACCTTAATCTACGCCTAGAACTGCCACCAAGTTTTGCAATTAAGGCAGAAGGGACGATGGTGTAGTGGGGCGATGCGATGGTACGCCTCTTCGTTAGCATCCAAAGCTCTCGCCAAGTGTTGCTCAAAGTTACTTGTCCACGCGTCAACTATTCACCATATATTCTTAGCTATTTTAAAACCACAGAGGAGACGATAAAAGACAATGTATGATTAAATATAAAATTCTTTCTTTTCAACTCTCTTAATCGTTTATGATTTTAAACTGGTCAGTTTACTCGAGTCAAACTCTGTGCAGAGTTTTTTTTATATAATCCTCGCTTCATCTGCAAATGACAAAAAAAGCAAAATTTTATTTATTGATTTCCAAGTTGTTGCATTGTTTGAATATAAAAAACTCGTTAAGAGATAACAGATAGTTCTTTTAAAAGAACTTAAATATGCTTGAAAAAAAGTCTTATATTAAAAGATCGAGAATAGCACCGACATAGTGTGTCAAATGACACCTGTATTCATAATATGACTCCTGGAACAGATGTTGAGGGTGGTTAAGCTTGCAAAATTCTATTTGCTAAAATGCTGTCGATTTCACGTACAAACTTACTTTAGAATGTTTTTTTATTTTATTTGCAAGTAGTATGTCTATTAAATATATAAATTTATGATTTAAAAAATTGTGTTCATTAAAAAATGCAAACAGCATAGTGGAAAAAAAGTTTCAAATGGTAACATGGAATGTTGCCAACTTATGTATCGTACGTATGAGCCAAGCTTTGTAATTATACGCGTATCGGTGTCTGCACTTTTATAGCCCTCCCGAAGACAGTAAAAGTATGACCACGTTAAAAAACGGTGGTTAAAATATCTTCTTTCTCGTACATGATGCTCAAGACAGAGGAAGATGGATGTATTTTGGAGGTATGCAGCGTTATCATTGACGGACATCGCAATCTGGTGTTTTCCTGAAATAAAAACTTTACAAAGACATACCGTATAAACATGAAACATTAATAATTTAAGACATCGACTAAGAGGGTGCTTGATGTAACTTCAATATCAAATTTGAATTGTTGAGGTTTTGTACATGGAAATTTACAAAATCTCAACAATTCAAATTCAATGAAACATTAATATGTAGTAGTTTATATTTAATTTTTTAAACACTTTAAAAGTTATTTTTTTGCTTCCATAGTAAATCATATTAAAATACACTTTTATACTAGAGTATTACCAACATTACTTGACCGCCGTCGAGTTTGGAGCTAGAATTGTCAGTATAGAATAAATTTCCCCAAGTGCCACTTTATCCAAAATAAATATCTAGTCAACTTTTAATAACCGTCGCTAAAATATCAGGTCAGGAATTTATTGGAATTTGGCTCTGGTTGATTATGGCAACACTCCTAATGTGACGGTGGCACCCTCACTAGCAACCACGTTAATTTGGTATATTTATAGGCAGGGATTGAATTTATAAACATTTGTTTGCCGTAAGTTTAGTAACCCTACTAAGTTTGTTACACCAGTATTTTAACCGTAACTATTTATTTTATTTTAAAATATTGTTTATTTTAATGTCAAACGTATGGATTCCTAATTGAACATATCTCAACAATATTTCTACAAGAATCGCTTGTTATTCAGTCGTTTAATCTCTCCTTTTGAAATGAAATCGATTGAAGAAAAGCATGACGTCAGTCAATCGACTACAAGCACGTCAATTGAAAAGAAAATAACAACATGATTTTGTTATTCATAATATTTTTTGAAAAGTTAATTACCAAAAAATCTGTATCTCACGGAAATTTTTTCTCTTAATCTAGACTATTATTGTCATTTAATATAGCTATTTAAGGTTTTCATTGTTTTGGTATATTAGATTAATATAAACATGGAATGAATTGCAGTGCTATTTTTTTAGTTGTGATTTAGATTTTCGAGTTTCTTGAATATGCCAATACAATAATTGTTTACAAACACAATAACTTTCGTTCAATCAGAAAATCCAGTGACATTATTCAACGCTTTGACCATGTATTTCGACGCTTCACCACTCACACACATGTCGTAGGACGAGTCATACCAAACCTTCTATTGGTAGAACTATGATACACCCGTATCCGTGTCGGGGCTTATTCTACTTAAAAGCTTTCCTCGCTTGCTATATGAAAAACTTGACGCGGAAAAACTGTAAGTGAACGTTAACTTTATAGCTGGAAATTTAGCTCGTAGCTTCTACTAGGTTAAACGGTTTTTAAATAATTTGTACGCTATTCATTATTTAAAAAAATGCAAGCTTCGAAAATCTTGGAATGGTATCATTTATAGATAAAGAAAATTGCTACGTTTTCTCTTCGGATAATTTTCTTTATTTACGGTTTAAATTTTGTTTAATTGGTCGTAGAAAACGTGAATATAATAATGTGAGAAGATTTTTTGTATCGTTTAATACAACATTCATATATGATTTTTTCATTATTCTGGTACTTTCTTAAAATCTAACTGAAAGAGCTACAATGGGTATGGTGAGTCAATTCACCGTGGTTATTGCTTGAAACGGAAACTATTTTGAATTTTGGTATTCGTTTTGAACTTGAAAGTTTTCCACACTAACATAATAGAGATTTTAAATTCAATAAATGTTACTGTATTCCCAAGGAAACTCAAGCGGTAAATCCTCCCCAATGTTGAAATTTTTAACTTCAACTCTTTCCAGTCTTATCATCCTCATTCTGGGGTTGTTATTTTTCTGCAGTCAATGTTTTTTTTATTTAAAACACATTATTTAGGCATAGAATGTTAAATTTGATATTTTGTTTATCACACTGGTTCAGTTACTAAGTGTGGTATGTGTATCGCTGCTTTGAAAACCAACTCCAAAACTATTGTAGACATTAATTCTAATTATAAGCTTGTTAATGAAAAACGAAAAGTGTTTTTTTTCCTCTAGACGGAAACAGTAACAGTTATAATTACAATAATAATAATTTGTGTTTAGAGTGGGGAATTCGACCCATTTAAAACACTGTTTCTTTCTATGAAGGCTCTATTTAATTTTCAAGAACCCTAAGTTATTTAAAAAATAAAACACAATTCATTTGTACTACTTCCGCATATTTATAATGATCAGGACCGGTTTCGCTCATCACGAGCATTATCAACTGATAAAAATACAAACATAACAGGCTTATTTATATAAAATCGAGTATAAAAATGAAGGTATATAAAACTGATGGTTCATGAACTAAGCCAAGAAAATACTAATAAGCAAACAAATTATACATAAGTCAAATAAAATAGTCTACAACTAAAATGTTATGGACCTCTTACAAATCAATAAATACTAATCTGAAGTCACAAATATAGCTACATTAAAAGTCCATTAGCTGAGCAAAGATTTTTAATGACATTACTAATGCAATAAGCAATAACGAATCAGAAAAATTATAAGAAAAAAATAGTGAACCTTTTAAAAACAATCAAATATTAAGTATGTAATTAATATTAACAATAAACATCCATCTTAAGTGGAGAAAGCAGAGCAGCTATGAGTATCCATTAATTTTTTTTTTTAATATCTGAAAAACAAAACCCTAAGCTATTTATTTTTAAGCCTTTAATATTCACTCGATGTAGTATTTCTAAATAATTAATTGTATAACTTTTTTTATTGTTATTGCTTGGATAATTAAAAATATAAATATAATCAATTTACGCAATGTTACAATAGAATCCATCTTAATATTAAGCAAAACTATTCATATTATGATTCAAATCGGTGTATAAATCTTTTGACGACAATAATGTACAATATAAGTAAAATTGTTTTGAAACGTAATGTTTTAATTCAGGTGGTTTGTTTTACAGAATACTCGAGTATATTACAACAAATTTAAATATTTTGCATATCACTGGACTGTTATAAATGTATTTCCGTATGTAAATGACACGTTAGAATAAAAACACAGCAAACTGCCATGTTGAAACACTAAATATTAATGCTATATAAAATAAACTTAATTTATAATGCGTTTACGCTAATTTAAACGTTTAAAGTTGTTTTGTTGAAATTGTTTTTTGGTTCTAAGAACTAGAATACAAAACTGATTATAATATATATTATAGTTATTTTTACGGCCAACAGATGTTTTAATATCCAAATGTTTTGTTGAAATATCTGTTTGTTTTTCTGTTTTTCAGGGTTCAAATGTATGTGTAATTTTTAAAAATTTAATATGCTGGTCTTCATGGCCAACTTGTGACCCACTAAAGATTTAATTGTCAAAATTGGTAGATAGCCACAATAGATTCATTATTTTCTGTGATATTTTCATCCCTCCTACGTAAGCCAACATTGGTAACGTGACGTAGAAAGGAAGATGAACAAAAATCTTTTTTGTATTTTCCTCATTCCTTTCTTGAAAGGAAAATATTAATATAAAACAGCTTTTTTCTATTTGTAGGGTAAAAAAAATGTATTTTTAGTTATTCATTAGTCATGCAAAAAACTCCTTTTTTGATGTCTAGTAAAGGTGAACTGTCGCCTGTAGTTTCCGGTGAAAATCAAAACAGGAAAACGCGCTTACGTAAAAATTATGACAGGAGGCGAAAATAAGATTTCGCGACGCGCGGAGGCCGTCACTTCCTGTTTGTCAGTGCCGCGTGGATTTGTGGGCCGCCTCTTAAGCCTCCGCGGTCCCCGAGCCATTAAATGCCAAGCCACTGAGCCGTTTAGTGTTTGTGAAATCCCGAAGAAGTTAGTGGCAGCTACCAGCAACGAATCTAGTGTACGGCCATTTGGTATTAAGGATCTTAGGTCTCCGAGCTTTGTTTTGGGCTAAATGAACAATAAACGCAACAAAATACAAATTAGGCGTTCCACATACTAAGCGATGTATTTAATGAGTGAAAATCTTGGAAAACATTTAATCACATGGATGGAAAATATCGGTTTGAATTTATATACGTCATCATCGTACTTGTACGATATTTTCTCAGTGGACTATCAAAGTTGATTTATTATTACGAAATCATTAATTGTTGGGCTTAAACTTAAGACAATCATTTGAATTTAATGTAAAAAAACTCGATTCAGTGATCCTAATCTTTCAATCGATAAGAATACTAATGTAATTGTGTGAGTTTTACTTCAAAATAAACATATTTCGTTTCCAATCTATGTTCTACAACAAATTTTAACACTTAGAGATTGAGAACATATTCAAATAATAAAATAAAAACGTTTCTGAGGGTCAAAAACGAAACATGTAAACTACGAAAATATTTTTCCGATGCAAATAAATATTATAATAAATTGAACAAATAAATAAATATGACAAGTTGCCACAAGAAAACAGAGGTTTTGTGACATGCTTCCAGTGGCTTGGATCTTATCGTAAAGGTTAAGTACTGATCCACATATACATTAAATTACATTTTGTGTATGATATTCTGTCAGCTTGCGTTATTATATATATATAGAAAATTGTGTAGGTTTATTGTTCAGCAGCAGTAAATTTTGATTTGAATTTGTAAACATCAACTTACCATCATTTTCATATTAAATTTGAATCGTTCAAATTTTGTTGTCTTTTAACCTTTACTTATTCATGGTATAAAAAGAGTTACTTTGGCCTTTAAACCTTTAAATTATCTGTGAAATAGGTTATACAATAGATTGAAAATTTTGCAATTTGTAAATAATTAATAACCTACATATAATTGAAAATTAAAAATACATTACAGTTTACGTCTTCTTCGTATAATTAATCATAATTTGAAAATCTCGTCAATTTTATCATCAAATAATACAAAATTATAGTATGGTATACAAACAATTAGTAAATTATAGTAACGATCCGAGATGCATGACGTACCGTGTGCAACCGTTTTGTTTCAAACGGAACCAAGACACGTCTAGAGCTTGTCCTGTTATGAAGAATTTCGATTCTTCGTATTTCGATAATTTCTCATATTCTTGATGTATTTCAGGTTTAAAAACAAAAAAATATGACGTACAATAATTATTTAATACTACATTAAACCGTATTTCACTTTTTAAAATTGTCATTTTAATTTATAAATGCGTAACAAAATGTGACTGCATGTCCGAAGGGATTTTTTTATTATTTTTCCCTACAAAATATACGTATGGATAACATTTTTTAAGACTAGATTTCATCATCAAAACCTCTCATTTTCAATATCATATTAAACTACCTTATATATAAACCATGTCAGCTCTTATTTGGAGAATATGGTCTCCCAATAGAGGTATCTCAGCATAAAATTTTCTGTGTGAACTGCATATTACTCCGTTGCTCAACCTCTCATATTCGAAGAGAATAGGAATAGAAAGATACGACAGGACAGGTTGCTAGCCAATCTCTTAGCATAATTCTAGAGTGTGTGGTTCAGTCGTCAACACGATGGGTACAGTTACGAATTTCACGGGTCCGAATCCTGCTACGAGCGGTCTCATAAATTATTTTTTTAAAACGATTTATGGGTTTTTGTTGCCATGAAAACAGAGAAAATATTATACATAAAATGTGGGTTTTATTACATTCTACTGGACGTGTGGAAGGGGGTAAGCTATAAACATTGTTACACTATAAACAAATCAATTACTGGCACCTGGATGTGAAAAACCCAAAGGGAATAAATTTAATAATGGCGACCCGCCTGTTCTGTTTAAAATGTTATTTACTAATTCCCCATTACTGTTAATGGTTTTCTTGATTTCTAAAAATTCTAAGCTATTCATTTTGTTACCTTTTTTATTTACACGATGGAGTCTTTCTACGATATTATTTTTGTTAAAAGTATGATCATTTTCAATTAAATGATTCGCAAACTCTGAAAAATTATTACTTTTGAGACATCTGATATGTTCTTTAACTCTAATATTAAAGTTTCTACGTGTCTGTCCTATATAGGAAACTTGACAATCTTCACAAGAGAGGCGGTATATTCCGCTAAAAATATCGCTGTAAAATATCATTCGCAATTAATATTCTAATCGTTTTATATTTAGAAAAAAAACCCATTAACCTTATAGTAATTCAATCAACTTAGCTGTGATACACTAATGTAGACCGTATACGACGTTTTTTATTCGCCAAGTAATCAGTTCATATGTTCTATACTATTTTTTGATCTTAAAGTAACTATTAACATTCAATGGTTTTTTGGAAAGAATTTGTGAAATCAATTTTCCGTTGTAAATACGTATAAGGTTTACATGAGCAACACGTTGAAATTGTGGCCAGTCTAAAATATTCAAAATTAATCAATCTTGTAAGAATGATAATTTTAATTAAAATCGTATTATTTACGGAAGAGTGAATGTAATAAATAATGACTGAAAGTGTCAAAGAAAGTCAAAGTCAGTGGGAAGAAATCGATTAAAACATTGCCACTCCGGATATCGGTTTTGATTGGAAAAATTATAAACGCGACACAAGACTATGCCACAATAATTTTTCTCCTAGCTAATTTGCTTTCACTGCGGTCTCTCGAATGCATGATTGATTTTGGTACAAGTGGCAACACAAATAAAATTATTGAATAATACCCGACGATCTTACGTCAGATTTGACGCACGGCTGACTCCAGCAGATTGCTCAGTGCACTTTTTGCCACAAATGAAAAGATTTCGGTATAACTTTGTTGAACTAAATGAAATAACTCACCACGAAAAAAACGTTATGCAAAATGATAAGTGTGAACAAATTGTTATTTAGGTTATAATATAACGAGCAATATTTAAATTACTTTCTTCAAACGTTAAATTTATATTACATTGTTTACATCTACCGAATGCCTTTTTTTAACCAAATTTTAATAATTATGTCAAACCTGTAGCTGAGTGGTCAACGTCGTCTTTTTCGGTTAAGGTATCTACCGTATCGGATACGGATATTTCATAAAATAATTTTTCAAAAGATTTATGGTTTTTTGTTAAATGTAGGTATAGTTGAATGTGATGTTTACATTTCATACTGGCCATCTGATTTTAAAAACGGGGCATACGAGTGATTAGTCAAATATTAGCCATTTCCTAGACCTTGTATTATTTCTCTGTCCGAAAAAGAGACATTAAACGAGTGAATGTTAACCAGTTACTTAAAACAAATTTTTTTGAAATGGTTTATTAGGAGGCCTTAGTCTTCACATTGGGAGCCGGCAAGGTCAAAATAATAATAATTAGAAAACAAAAAAATATTTTAATAATTTTTCAGTGTTTTTTCTGGGTGGAAAGGTATTCTTAAAAGTGATTTTTAGTAAAAAAAATATTCAAAACTGAAACTGTGTTTACTCAGCTAGTCATTTTGCATTTAATTTATAGTCTTAAACTCTCCAACACATTTTTTTATAACCTCCATATTTTTCCCTTACCCTGCCTTACAGCCAGATCTCTATAAATAAGTTATGTAGAGAAATCTCCATGGTATAAACAATTAATGCTTGAACCAACTCTTACATTTAATTTGAATTTGGCCAGATGCTAAAAATATTCAATTTGTGAAATCAAATTCAGCAAAATCCAATACATATTTATAGATGAACAATTCAAAGAATGAGAGGAATCAATTAATTTACACAATAATATGTGAACGGTCAATAACTAAGATATTTTTGTATCTGTCATTTTTTCATAAACGATTGTCTATTTATTTTCCTATTAGAATGCTTTGTTTTGACTTTATATATGATAATTCTTTCCGCAGTAATATATAGCAGATCCTTTATTGTATGGGCTTTGTAGGCATACAACATAAAACTTATCCGTTACCAACACGGTCAAAGTTTGTGTTGGTTTTCAAAAGCTTTGTTGCGTGTTGCTTGTACGTAAATATTTTTTTTGAGGTTTTGAAACATGTTCGAGAACAGTTTTTGTATATTTGCTGCCTTATTGCGTGAAATTTGGCATCACTGTAATTTATGGCAAGGCATGAACTTTTCTGAATTGGGTTAAACTAGTGTTTAATGGATAAATACGAAAAAAATATGGCCATAAAATAATTGTTTTCAAAAATTTTTTTGAAGTGCTTCATTGATATTGAAAATAGCATTATTGTTTAACCCTTAAACCTGCATGATATTCACATGAACTGAACCGTTTGATATATATTAAGATCAATGCTGTGCCTTTTTAGTATTTGTTTGTATCGTTTCAAGTGGTATTTATATTAAAAGTAATATTCTTGTTACTTTCGAACATAAATTCAATGTTGGCAAATAAAAGTCACAAGAAAAGAAGGCAAAAAGGAGACACGGAAGGGCCACAACTCACTGGGGTTACCAAGGGAAGGACGCCACAGGCCTCTCCTTACCGATGACCCTCAGAGCAGTGGAGTGCAGAAGCGAGTGGCGAAGGATCGTCTAAGAAAAAGGAGTTGTAGCAATAAGCGGAGGTCATGACCCTCACCAGTAAGAAATACGACTATAGAAGAAGATATGAAACTCAGCCATACATAATTTTGACTTTTCGGAATGAAAACTGTGTTTATTTTTTTCAATTTTAAAAAGGTTTATTTAAAAACACTACAAATTACTTGTCAATTATAAAACTCTATTAGATTTCAAAATAGTAATTTGACAGAGGGATAGTGACGAAGCGTGTTTATTTTTTTGTAGCAGCTGATTTGTAAAGTATATTATTTTGACATATTTATATTTTTATACATTCAAAATTTTAAAAATTAGTCAACGATAAGAGAAACATAGCCCCAATTTTGTTTGCATGTTGGTAAGGACATAATTTTGTTTTAATATCTCTGATAAACATGGTTTTAAAAACTTGCAATAAGCTCTACATGTGTATTATTAATATCAAATCGATCATAATAATATTATTAACTATTTCATATAATAAAAATGGTGATTAAATTGATGAGGTTTTTTATATCGTTCCTGTATATTAAATACCTCCTTTCTGGCTTGAGATACCTCTTAAGACAATAAAAAAAACCGTTTTTAAAAATAGTCATGAACGATAGATTTTTTTAACGTTTTTCATAGCTCTTAATCATATATTTAAAAGAATTGGATAATTATATTTGCGTGGATACTAATCGTGATAGATTCCTTTCAAAAGGATTGGTTGACAATTAATCACTTAACCCACTGGACTTTCAGTCATGCATTAAATATTTAGCTCCGCCAGGAATTAATCCTGGGACCTTCATTAGCCATAGTCACGCCAGTAAACATAATATTATGAAGTCACTTTCATTATTCAATTAAACGTTTTGATAGTATATTCAAATAAGATACGTTTCATTCGTCCATCCAATATCAATCACATGGTGATTAAATGAGCAAAAACAGAAATAAGAAAAAAATAAAGATTTGTTATTATCTACTTGAATTTCAGGAAGTATTTGAAATCTTGAATAATAATACGACGCAAAGCAAGTAATTTGTATTAAAAAGTAATTACGCTTTCACCGGAAGTATTTGAAATACATTGTGTTTTATCTATTTTTTTTTCTTTTGACAGACAAGAATAACAAAATGTTTTGCGTAACTAATGAACGATTCAGTTAATTTCATTAAAAAGTCAACTAATATTAGTGCGACACTATTAATTAAGCAGTGTTGGAAGCTTTTTTATACAAACTAATATTTTTTACTTGGTGCATGTGGAAGTAACTTTTCTGTATAACTTAACTCCATTATCATATCGATGGTTCCAACACTGACCAAAATTAATTGATTGATTAGTGAAAACATTATATCAACTGTGTTTTGACCAATTGATGGAATCCTCAAAATTGAAATTGTTCAGGAGAGAAGAGTAAAAACTGTTTTTATCGAAAATATTATATCGACTGTGTTTTGGCCAATTGGTGTATCTGACGCAACTCACCACATAATGTTTTCGATAAAAACTGTTTTTACTCTCTACTGATCAATTTCAATTTTGAGGCTTATATCAATTGGTCAAAACACCATCGATATCTTTAAAATCCACTCCTGTAAATTCTCATATTTGCAGATACGGGATTAAACGTAGGCAGTGTTGATATAATAGTGACTTATATCCAGTCGCCGGGTCAGAATTTTAAAACCTAAAACCAATGTAAAGTGATGTTTCTTTTCCAAAAAGTGGTAAATTTATTTTTCTAATTTACATCATGTAACCGAGACCTGCTCTGTCACCTTTAAAATGAAATCCAATCATTAACTCATTTTCGTATTTTTTAAGGGTTACATCAGTTGGCCAAAGCACCATCGATTATGTTTTATTTCAAATAACGTGCTAAGTGAGGGAAGCAAATAAAATTGGGGATGAAAAAATAAAAAACATTATTATTAAAGAAACCTATTTATATTTACAAAAATAGGGAAAGATATAAAATTTGAAAACATTTGGTAGACTAAAATTACAGTTGTAGAAAATCAAACATAACAAAATATTAATGGCCGTATCAGAATGTAGCAAAAATACATTCAATACAACCGAAAACAGATATTTGTTACAGAATAAGTAACAATGAGCCATTTGGACAAATAGATTAGTGTCCTTTCTTATATCCCCATTTCTTGTGGTCTTCGTGTCCTCCTTTCTTTCCGAAGTCAGAATGATGACTCCAGTGATCGTCATGTCCTCCGGCGCCTTTGTGTCCTTTGTGATCGTGATGGTGAGATCCCTTTTCATGGTGTCCCTTCTTTCCATGATGATCATGATGATGTCCGCTCTTGTGGTGTCCTCCCTTGTGGTGTCCTCCCTTCTTGTGGGCATGATCGTGGTGGAATCCTCCGTGTTTCTCGTGGTGTCCTGAATCGTGGTGGGAATCGAAGAAGTGCTTGTCTTTCTTGAATTCGTCGAGTTTGTGAATTTCGTGCTTTCCTTTAGTGGCGTGTCCTTTCTTGTATGAACCTTTCTCTTCATATTCGTGTCCCTTTTCTCCTTTCTCTCCTTTGTGATGTGCGCCGTGGTAACCATCTTCGTGGTGGTGGTGTTTCTTGTGACCACCATGATCATCGTAGTGTCCCTTGTGACCTGCCTTATCGTGGTGTCCTTTATGTCCCTTATCATGATGGTGGTGCCCTTTGTAGCCTTTATCTCCCTTCTCTCCGTGACTGCCATGGTGGTCGGAATGATGTTCCTTTCCACCTCCTTTCTTCCATGCCTTTCCGTGATGACTAGCAGCGGTGTCCTGATCGGCATCCCGCTTCACCCTGGTGATTTCAATGACTTCCAATTCTTGATCACCATCTAAATCAGGCCTTGAAATTTCTCTGGCAGCTACTGCTACAAAAATAACAACAAGTGCTAAGCACAAAGGCAAAACCCCTTTACCTAAGATTGCCATACTGCAACCACCCACTGGTACGCTGGGTGAAACTAAAGCTCAATAATAAATTGTTGTTGTCACTACCAATGATGGTGAGTGAATGATGCTGTTGACATTATTGACTTGTCTATTTATACCGGGTTGCTTTTTCCTCACAAGGTAATACAGTTTTATTTAGTAACACAACAGACATAACTTTAAGCGTTACCATATTGGAGACGTAAAAAATACTAGCAAATATCACTCTTAACCATTGTACTATAAAGAGAGAAATTGCTCAAACAAGTGTATTATGACGACATTTAATGTCCATATCCATTTTGTAATGATCTAACTTCGATTGACGAAGTGTCTTTTTTTTCGTTTTCGTATTTTGCGATTTCTGCCTCGTTCGTTCGGCCAAGTGTCGTCAGCGGAACTGATCGACCATTTCACTGTCACGAAAAAAAAATGAGTTACTTATTGAAAGAACGCCAATACAGTGACGAATTGTATGAATTTAATAGTATACACTTTGCACCAAATTAATATTAAATTGTAATTGCACGAAACTTAGTGTAGTATTACGTATGCATTTACAAAAACTACATATTTAATAAATTTATTTTCCTAATATACACATAAGTAGTTCAATGTCTATAACTTTCATTGTATAAAATTCTTACGTATTGAGGTCGCGCTATATATATCAAAATAGTTTTTCTACATTTCATCCGTCGCCGTAGCCGAGTGGGCATCTGTTGTATCCGTAAGCGTAGTCTATAGTACGAATCCCAGAATTAAAACATTCATTCCTATCTCACAGTGTGTTGAATTTACAAAGTTGTGTTTTTATTATCTAATCTAATATATTTACCATTCATTAAAATATATTTGAGCAATTGACTTGGTACAAGTTTTGTTATTAATGCATTTTTAGAAACCCGTCACAAACTAGACATATGTGTTAATATATTTGAAACATTTTACTGAAAAAAGATTTTGTTAACTGTGTACTGATTTAATGAGCTTAAATAGTCAAATGAAATTGTCATGAAGTGTAATGTTTTACATTTCTACCTACTTTCAAAACCACACCAATCTTTGTTAAGATAACAACAGTTGGAATGCTTCCGTACGGATTCTCTAATACCCTCTATTTAAGGAGCGAAATGGTTAAAAAAGTATGATGAATGAATCGTACGTTTTTTTTTATGTAACTTTTTGACTGGTATTGAACGTATATTTTAAATTATTCGTCACGCTGTTACTAATTATGGATAAAAATATAAGCCGGTCCAACTTAATCAAATATTTATTTGTTGAATTAATAATTAATAAAGACCGCAAATAATGATATTTTTACAAATTTAAAAAAAAACGCTTATGAAATTCTTTTACAACGACAATTATGTGTCATAAATTTGAATCTGTTTGTTCTAAAAATCTTATAGATTTAATAAAATATCAAGATTTTTTTATAATTGATTTAGGTGATATTTTATGGGTGGGCAACTTTACCAGTTAGAAATCTAAATGACTGATGATATATTACATAACAAATATTTATCAACATACTCTGTGGCATGTAATAAATCGAAAAGGTATTAATATGGTTTACTCGAGTGAAGGTTTGGTTTTCCATTAAATCAATTGGAAGTATTGATTTAACAAAATGGCTTGGGTGATTCGCTAATGGAAGGTATCGCGTGTGAGGGCAGCCACTCTTAACATGTGAAATTACCACATACATTTACGTACAAAATGGTAAACGAAGTAAAAAAATTACAAAGCTCTGTAGTATGGTTACTTAAAAAAAATAATTTCAGGAATGATTTCATTTCTATTCAACATTTATTTATCCAAAACTATTAATATTTTGACTTCTAATTTATTTTGTGTTGCAAGAAAAGATATTTTAGTAAGTAGATCTTGTTATATAAGAAAAACAAATGGGGCTGTGAGATGACAGGTGGTAAGCTAATCAATATGTATACGCCTCGTTTGACAAATTTGAAAGAGTAAGACAACATTTACATTTAACAATTTCTTTTTAAAATCAAACTATATATATGAAACTTTTGAATTCATCATAACCGAATATATCTGTTTGTTGAAAATGTGTGAAGGGTTGTAAAATAAATCAGGGATAAAAAAACAGTTATTAGTAAAGAAACCTATTTATATTTACAGAAATAGGGAAACATATAAAAACATTTGGTAAGTTAAAATGGAAATTGTAGAAAATCAAACATAACAAAATTAAAATGGTCGTATCGAAATGTAGCAAAAACACATTTGACTCAACCGACAACAGATTTTTGCAGTAGCGTAACGAGTAACAACGAGCTATTTGGGCGAATCGATTAGTGTCCCTTTTTGTATCCCCATTTCTTGTGGTCTTCGTGTCCTCCCTTCTTTCCAAAGTCGGAATGATGGCTCCAGTGGTCGTCATGTCCTCCGGCTCCCTTGTGTCCTTTGTGATCGTGATGGTGAGATCCCTTTTCATGGTGTCCCTTCTTTCCGTGATGATCATGATGATGTCCGCTCTTGTGGTGTCCTCCCTTGTGGTGTCCTCCCTTCTTGTGACCATGCTCGTGATGGAATCCTCCGTGTTTCTCGTGGTGTCCAGAATCGTGGTGGGAATCGAAGAAGTGGTTGTCTTTCTTGCCTTCATCGAGCTTGTGAATTTCGTGCTTTCCCTTGGTAGAGTGTCCCTTATTGTACGAACCTTTCTCTTCGTATTTGTGTCCCTTGTCTCCCTTCTCTCCCTTGTGGTGGGCGCCATAGTAACCATCACCGTGATGGTGGTGTTTTTTGTGACCACCATGATCGGCGTAATGTCCCTTGTGTCCAGCCTTATCGTGATGTCCCTTATGTCCTTTATCATGATGGTGGTGCCCTTTGTAGCCCTTATCTCCCTTTCCTCCGTGGCTAGAGTGGTGATCGGAATGATGTTCTTTGCCGCCTCCTTTCTTCCATGCCTTTCCATGATGACTAGCAGCGGTGTCCTGATCGGCATCGCGCTTCACCCTGGTGATTTCGATGACTTCCAATTCCTGGTCATCATCCAAAGCTGGTCTTGAGATTTCTCTACCTGCTACTGCCACAAAAACAATAGCCAGTGCTAAGCACAAAGGCAACACTCCTTTACCAAAGATTGCCATATTGCAACCACTCACTGGTACACTATTTGAAACTAAAACTTAATGATTGTTGTTTTCACTACCGATGATGGTGAGTGAATGATGTTTATTCATTATTCAGTTGTCTATTTATACCAGGCTACTTTTTCATCTCGTCGTTACACATTTTTGTTATGTAACACAGCAGTAAGAATGAATTGTGCATAGTATAAATTGCTTCTTTTCTTTTTTCGGATCGAAATCCTTGATCGGGCAATGGATAAAGACTTAATCTTTCCACAAACGTTATCATTTGGATCTAGGTATTTCAAATACGTCCTTGTTATAAAATATTTTGGTTAAGGTTTTTCTTTAATGAAGTATTTTTGATGACACACATTTACTAATTTTAAAATATATATAGTTGTATACAAAATACATGGAAGTGTACAAAATCTCAATAATCTAAATTTGATATACAGTTTGGTTTACTAATAAATTAAAGTTATTGTTTGAATCAAGTCGCTCTCGCCAAAGAAAGGTCATTCTGCCAATGAGTGATTAATTGTAACTATGTATTGTTATAACTTAACGTATTAAGAGTTGTCATATATTTATATATAAATATATATCGTACATAAAGTAGATCGATTTTTCAACCCTTGTCGAAGTCAACCCTTCCTCGAAGGGAAAAATTGTGGAAATTAATACTACCCTTATCGTAAAGATTTTCAGTATTGAAATATTCTTAAAATGTTCATCTAATTTTAATGGGTCAGTCAGTCGTGAGGTACTAACGATTTAATTTCACCATTAGTTCGTTGTGAAATATATAATTTTTAGTAATTGATATATTAAAGTATTAATTAATAAAAAAAGTCAGATGTGCGAAAATTAAGTGATTGTTAAATCTAATTGTCAATGATTTAAATATTGTATTTTTTTTTTTGAATAGCAATTTAAATACTGTTACTCCATAATTTAAAATTTCGTTGTTTGCTTTTGTTACTAGGTTATAATCGTAATTTTCAACATACATCTAAACTGGGTTATAAATATTATGTCGAAATATTGGTATGTCTGACGATACAAAAAATCGTTCAGTCTTTTTTGTCGGTACAAAATTCTGGCTTATTTTTATTTCGATTAGGTAGTTTATATAAAACCTTCATTTATGCAAATGGAAAATGTATATAGATTTCATAAAGAAACTTGAACTATACACATTTCGTCTGGAGTCACATTGATTTGGCAAATATGTAAATTTAGTAAATGTTATCTTTTACAATCATATCTGAATTTCAAGTATTATCTTTGACTATGTAATGATAATATATAACTATTAAAAAAATTGGTTTTTTGAAATAACTTGACCACGATACATTTTTGGTTAGCGTTGAAAACATTGCTATACCATAAAGTTCTACACATTTTATAGAAAATAGAATGGCGAGCAAAAATTTTTATCTATGGATTACATATTTTTGTCACATATTTGCCAGTTATGTTACGTTTTGTATTAAAGTATACACATCATAGCGTTAACTTAATACCATACTGGTTCTACACGTGCGAATGACGATATACATTATCGAAAATACTCATAATCTTATAAATAATAGCCCAGACCGTTCTGTAGACATTTTATTATTATCAAATATCACATGTAGGTACAACATTCCACACAGTTCCAACGTGACGCAAATGCCGAGGCAAAAAAAAATAACATTCAGTCCGTCAGTATGGAAATTAAAGAACAGCTGCTTTAGACATTCAGTATTTCAATTTCAATACAGTTATCTAGGACGGGCGTTCCCATTAGTAATTAATATGTTGACCTATCCATGCTGTCACCTTTACCATACATAGTTGACAGTTGGCAGGGTCGATTTCAATAACGACCTGCTGACCTAATTTTTAAAAAATGTATTACCTAATATGGGAAAAAAATACGTCGCTTGATAAATTATTCAGAAAATAATTTAAAACTAACCCTACGTAAAATTTAAGACACGTCCTACCGTTATGTTGTATTAGTGGGTTCCCGATTTATTCGGTGTTATTTAATTTGTTAGTATTTCAGGTTTTATCATTTCGAATTTTTGTGCAGATACAGCTGAATGTGAGGATTTAGATTTTTTTTGAATAAGTATGAATTTTGAGCAATTTAACATTAATAAGATTAAACGCTCATCTGGTATTATTTTATCTCTAAATTTCATTGTCATCAGTATCTTAACCATAGTTAGCTAGCGTACTAAGAGACTGCTCCATTAGTGTTCTTATTAGTAAGTAAAGTTAATTATGCTTTGGAAGGAAATTTAATCACGAAATAATCGATAAATTTACTTAAGTCTCTAAGTGCCTTAATTTTGCACTGCTGTTGATATTAATTGGATAGGATGTTTACGGCAAAATGTGTTTAATGAGATAAAGATTTTAGTCATAAGATAAATAATATCTCAAAATAATAAAATAACAATAATTTTCAACAAGTATTATTCTTTTGCTGTAAAGAGTGTAAGGTGAATTTTACAAAAAAAAAGGAAACTTATTTTGAGTGCAAAAAATCTTAAGCCGGATGACAAGGAGAGTATACGAAAGGGTCAAATATAGTTTAAAATAAATATATATTTAGTTGTAATACAAATTTTTGTTTACTATGACAACTGATTTTTTTGTTGAGTAAATATTATTAACAGATAAATAATACAATCTAAAGGGTATTGATACTTATTAAAAAGTACAACAAAATAGTAGTTTATAAGTTGTAAAATGAATTTACATACACTAAAACGAATTATAAAAGAATAAGTGTTGTAATATTAAAGTTTTAACACATAATGAGTAAATTATGTTAATGATACTATTCGTAAAATTTGTGAGATTGGGTAAAGAAATACTGCATTATATACACATATGCCTTCGGAAACACGTTCATATATGAATCTAATTCAATAAATTAAGAAATCAATCTTTCGAGAAATTGATATCGGAACAGATTCTAGCGTTACAACTCTTCCAATACGATTGGAAATGTTTGGGTCCAACTTTTGTGGACGCCAGAAAACAACGCTGGAAAAATAAGCTTTTTAATTTGATTCTTTTGCATTGTATTATTTATCATACGACGGCGTAGCGGGTATTCATTTGTTTAAGTGTGGATCACAACAGAAGTACATGTTCCTCTTCCATAGGCAAGTGATCAATGCTTTACAGCAGTGCTCCGCAACCAGTCTGCCACGGCAACTTCAATGATGGGCTATAAATGGCAGCCGTCTCGTGTGTAAATCGAAAATCCTACCGTAGACATTACACATTGCTGCATATATTGGGAAGCATAGATGACAAGAAATTACCCATAGGTAATAACAGGTTACAAACAAACGAATTGAAAAGTTGTTGGTATGCGCTGACAAATAAAACGGGTTCAAATAGAAACTCAAACATTGGCAAAGTGAATTACGACTAGGATCATTGAAAATCGTTGAAAATTACCAACGATACTTAGAAGTTAATCTTAGTTATTTTTTTAAAAAAATGTACAAATTCTTTTTTTATAATTTGTGATTTTTTGTGTGTTAATAATCAGTTTGAAAAGGTAAAAGGGTGAGTTTAGTTAACTTTTATTTGAAAATATATTAGCTACAATTAAGATTCATCAAATAAAAACAAATTAATAAAATTAAAGTTTTTTATGAAATTTACATATTTTGCCATGCGGTGTGCCGTAAAATATTAGTGAGTGCTTGGGTGTGCTGTGGGTGAGAAAAAGTTGCGGAGTACTTTTTTACAGCATTATTAACCGTTGGCTTTCTTTTAAATTGTTACTGACAGCCTTCATTAAAGATCTGGGCGTCTATATTGGTTGAATTTCTTCCCATCTACCTCTCATCTCACCCTGAAAAACGGAAGAGAGCGGTAAGTTAACTACAAGTCCTTCTTAAACCCATTTTTTCTTTTTTACCGTTTCCGAACAAGGAGAGACTCAGCGAGTCGCTTAAATCAGTTATCGATATGAGATGTTACACTGGAAATATTTATGTTACACACTGGAATCAAATATGAATGAAAAAAGACTTGGTACCGAACATGTCATTCAAAAACATTTTTCTTTTCATGAAACTTTCAGCTGCTGTTTGTTTTATACATAACTTTATAGCTAAAAGAGACTTTTCGTGGTGTAAAGCTATTCATGAGTCTCGAGTTAATTTAGTTTGGAAACTTCAAGTTCAACCAACACACAAGCGGTTTTGGGAAGCCTTTATTGACTACCCCGTTCCTTCAAGAAGCATTCAATACTCTTTATAGCTATTAAGTTTACGCAACACGAAGTAAATGTGACGTATTTTTGAATCGTAATATAAAATATATTCTTTTTCTGTCTTACTATTTTGATATTTACTTCTTGGTTACAAATTGTTAGTTAGTAGTTTATATCCTTATTCAAACTGAATCTCGATAAACATATGCCACAAACAATTATTTTAAATAACTTTCAGATCAGTAGAAGTATTGTTTTAATTTATTCTATTTTTTTGATAAATAATATGGTTTGACACTTTTAAGATTTGATAAATATTCAATAAAATATTAGTGTGGTGTTCGGGATGTCTAAGGATCTTCCAGTTATAAACATTATTTTTTTTAGTGGAATAATATAACAAAAACATAATGAACACCCCTTTAAAATTCAGTTAATGTTTTCGTGAAATGAATAAACGTTGTTGGAAGTATGTTTTTAAGATTTTTCATATACTGTTACAAATGCACTATTTTTTTGAATAAATAACAGTAAGTAAGTTTATAAATTTTTACTAAATATACAAGTTTACTAAAATAGCAAATAAAATTATTCATTTAATTGCGAGGAAATATAGTATGAAAGATTAAATTTTATCAAATTTAAAAGATAAGACTTTCTCCAAGTCACGTAGAGTAAAGTAATTTAATAGTGCCATTTTACAGATTTTATTAAAATGACGTTGTTAAATTTTAGAAGAGGCAATATGCATAATCCCTAGCTAATATTACAGTATTCAATTTTCCAGCCGATTGAGCCTTTCAATAATTCATCAGCATAATTCTTCTTAATATTTGAGCATTTAAACGGGCTCGTTACGGAATAGAGCCCCGCCACTTTGCGTGCGCTTCAACAAAAGTACCTACTTGACCTTTTGAATTATTCATGAGACGTCTTACCTAATCGCTCCCAATACGTCGAGTCTCTGCCACGTAGCAATATAAAACGACTCGCTTGTCGCTCCAGCCTAATTGCCCACCGATGGCCTCAAAGAAGAGATCAGCGTTAGTTTAAGAAACTTCAATCTATGCTGTCGAAGTTTTGGGCAAATTTTCCCGCTGTCGGAAACTGTTTTGCCAAAGAAAAAGTTTTTCGTCTCTTGTTACAATGGTGAGCAACTGGAACAGGGAGGGAGATGAACATTTTGTTTATTTCTTTTTCGGGAAAAAAGTTTTGTTGCCCACTAACGATGCAGTTTTATTTCTGTCAGATTATTTTATTCTTTTTCTCTTCTTTTTGTACAAATAAAGTCAATATGGTATAAAAGAAAAGCTTCCAAAGTTTGTAAGTATTCGTAAGACTATTAATATATTATAAAAATTATGTCACTATTACGTGTGGCACAACAAATTAATATAGTTTATCTCACATTTTTAATTTTTGTAGAGGATTTGAAGATTAGACAAGAAAATCGACTGTTGGAGCTTCCAAAACAATGTTAAAATCGTTAAAAATGATCAATGACACTTTTGAAATATAAATTTCATATGTAACACTTCAAAATGCCCGGATATTTAGTGGTCTGGGCAATTTTCTCAGCAGGTACTTGAATCTAGTGATGAATAGAGAATCATCGCCTTAGAACCTATCCACAGAGATCTAACTCTTCAATAATAAGGATTCACCAACTAAGAATAATTTCCTTTGTTTTATTGCATATCAAAATAATACTTTTAGACAAAAATAATTAAAAATTAAATAATGCAAGAAATATTTGGAATTTGAATAAATATTATTCAATCATGATGAACTGAAATTTGCCAAATAAGTAAAGATATAAGTAATGTTCTGGAAAGCATCGGCAATGGACATATCGATGGCCCAGTTTCACTGTGATAGAACTAGAAATTGATAATTTTGAGATATGGCCAATCAAAGTTTTGACTTATATAAACTGGTAAAAGTAAAAAAGTGAAGTGGCTTATTATTTCTTTTACATTTTTATTTAAATAGCTTTGTTTTAGGATTAAAGTTTGTTTCTTCATGGAAAGCCACGATTCAAAAAACTATAATTCCACAATACGATATTTCGACATGTAAATACGTCTATGGAACTGAGAAATTATTTAATTTGGCTGATTTCCATATAAAACTATCTGCCTTTTGAGAGAAAGCCTGTACAATTTACAAGCAGCTGTACTTTTGTGGAACTGTAGAAGAGCGATGTTCGAATATAATGACTAACTTAACTCAAAACATCAAATTGTTGACTTATCGTTCTATGAAACTAGGAAATCGATAAAATAATTAAGTAATGTTGTTCGAAACACCAGCTGCTACAAATTAATTGTCATAATCGAAATATCCCGATTGAATGTTATTCGTTTTTCAATTCTTAAAAATATTGAAAGAATGGCATTAAATAAATTTTCAATGCAATTCTTAGTACCTAACAAATATTTCACAGACTCCCATTAAATCTGAAACCAAATTTTAGATCTTGAAACCAATATGCTGTAATATACTCAGTCAGGTATTTGACTTGTAATCTTCTGGCAATAACTTTGTAATATTAAAACAGATTTATGATAAGGAAGCTATTTTTTTACTCACAAAATTTATAAATTTGAATAATTAACTTTCCTCAGTTATGTGTCATTTCCTTACTTTTAAAACCACTGTTATTTAGTGTGACAATAGTTACATAACGAATTTTTTTGTTCTGATTTAAAACAGATGTAACTACTAATAAAATTATGTTACGTGCTCCACTGAGTAGTATTGGAGAGCTAATAAAATTGCAGTTTAAATGAAAATAAATACATTTCACATCGACCGCAAAACCAATACTTTTATGAGAAGCACGGGTTGCAAAATTTGTATTTTCGGTTGACTGAAAACAGCGTTTTTTTCACCTTTACATCATTAGTAACTATGCCGGACAATATCAAGAGACCATTAAAACACTGGTTTTTTAATGAATCTTTTATTTATATACGGTGTGAAAATATAGTTTCTCAACCAGTTTTTTTTATTTTATTTAATCGTAAGCTGAAGACACGATTATAAAGACATTGAAGTAAATACAATACAAAGAGAATGAAAAAACATAGCAAACAGTGAAGTTCATGCTATGGTAGTGTTGAAAGATTTCCTTTTTAAATATTTTCTAAGAAAACAAGATTAATAATTTTAACAGAACAAGTATTTAGGAAGTATGGAAGTTCGTCTTATTCAGGCTCAAATAATAAATTGATTTTTCAATCGATTTTTAGATTTGCTTTCAAGGTCACAGTAGATGTTTTTAATGTTCACGTTTTCTCCCATCTAAACGATACTTAAAATAGGATGCGTCTACCAGCCCTGGCTTAGTACCATCATTATATATATATTATTTTTTTATCCACACCGGTTGTGGGGTGGGTATGGTTGTTGAAGATGTTGTGAAATATTGTTTATACAAAAAAAGAAAAACAAAAAACGTAGCAGCTCATAAATAATATATCGATGGACTAGTTCCATAGTGATACAACTATAAATTGGTTGTTTTGAGATATCGCAGATCAAAGTTTTGTCTCGGTAAAAAGTATTGACTTACAATTTGTATCACGTTTTTATTCAAATAGCTGGTTAATAGTTTATAGTTTTATGATTAAATGTTGTTTCTTTATAGAAAGCCACGATTCACAAAACAACATTTCCACAATACGATATCTCGATACGTATGTATATGGGACTGATAAATTATTTAATTTTGTTAATTTTCATATGAAAATATCTACCTTTTAAGAGAAGACCTGTACGTTTTACAAACTGTTCTTTTGTGGAACTGTAGAAGAGCGGTGTTTGAATATAATGACTAACTTAACTCAAAACATCAAGTTTTTGTCTTATCGTTCTATGAAACTGGTCCATCGAGATAGATGTAAACAAATTTTAAGTAAATTTGAAGTAGCATGAATGCATATGTAAGAGTTAATTATTTTGGAGGGTTAGCATGGCAAAAATACTAGAATAATTAATGTATCGAAATACATTCGAAGCATCGAAAAAATTTTCTTTAACCCTGATATTTTTTGAATTAAATCATTTCAGATAAAAATACGCAAAATATATCAAGCCACACAAGTTTATACCGATGAGAAGAGACTTCAAATCATTAATATCAAATATTTTTTTAAATTGAGTTAATCAACAAATTTGACTGAAAATTGAAACCTACAACGAATCAAGTCATTTAGCAGTAAGTGCCAAGCGTAACTACAAGGCCTGAAATTTAGAGCATCACATTAGAGCATCACCATCTTGTAAATATCAAAAACTCACATGAATGTTGTTAAACAATACAATACACGTATATATTCCTTTTATATTATTAGTTATAATATGTATAAATTTTCATATTAGAAGTAAATCCTAAATATTCAAAAATATATAGATTTTTACTGTTGTAAAAGATTATAAGAACATTTAGCTGCTTTAAGATTAAAAAAAGATACTTCGACATTCGCAAATCACTTGTTATTGGAGAACCATACGTTGACTGCGGATGATGGGGTTAAATTTTTGTATCAAAACATGGAGAATCATAAATTATTTTATCAAGAAATTTTGGAAATCAATAGAGCCCAGTTAAATTCCTTGCCAATTCTGAACGAACAGCTGAATCTTCCAATCTCCCCGTTGCTGTATCCTATACGTGAATGATTTCATTAAAAATATATATATATATACATAGATAATCCGATATTAACAAATTCATCTCGTAGTCACCTAACAGAAGCCACTAAATGTGGAATGATTGTATATATTTATCCTTTCGTCGACTTGCATTCCGTTGAAACCCACAATGCTATTATAATTGTAAAATCACTGGTAATTCAATATCAGTTGGAAACTGGCAATTCACCACTCTGTTAATGCGTTTGTTTACACAATAAATATAAAGGCGATTCTCGAAATTTTAACTCAGGTTAAGATTAAGTGTGGATCTTAGAATTTTTTATCTCGTAAATAATATTTGTAGTATTTTTATCTTCTATATAAACGTTAGACACTGTTTACTGTCTAACAATTTGCGTCCATTCGCGTGCCTGAAGATGCCGAAAGGCAAAACCCGGGTCGTTAGTGAAAAAATACATGGAAGTGTACAAAATATCAATAACTCAAATTTGTAAGAATTTTTATTTATAAAAAAATGTTCAAAATAAAAACCAGCCAACAATCAATAGGTTGTTATAATTTTGAATTGAATGTTTATACAAGTTTATTGATAGTTTGTAGTTAATTATATACAGTTTTGTAACGATGAAAATGTATTGAGAATAAAACATGTTTAGAACTTCTGGTGAAATTGAAATTTCTCTACGACAAATTAATTTTAATGCAATTTTTACCAATGTTACAACAATTAAGCAATTGATAAGAACACAGCAGTTGAAATGTGCATTTTAATTTTTACTTAGATTTTGTATTATCGTGGCAACTTAAAAATAATGATTTTAGTAATCAAACAAAAAATGAATAAAAACGATAGTTTTGAATTTATGATTACATTATGAGTAAAAATGTTGACTAATATTTCGTCCATCTTTTTCTCTTATCAAATATTGATTAATATATTGTATTATTTATTTGTGAAGTGAATTTTATTTTCCAATAAAAGGGTTAACACTGAACTAAGGTCTCAAAAAAATTCCTAAAGAAATACAGAAGTCAAAAATATTCCACGTCATATGGTGATTTTCCCAGAAAAAATATGACGCTGGGAATGAAACAAATTTGTAAGACTACAAATATACATTCTGAGAATTTTTTCATATCCTTTGCGCAAACTTTTACTGATCCTTCTCTCCAAGCAATGTTTATTTTTTTATTCCGTATTTTGTAAATAAATAGAAAAGAAAGATTAATTTTAAAGTGATAAACGTACTTAGAAGAAGGTTTCGTGTATTAGGTTAGAATAATATTATGTTGATACTTTTATAAAAAAATAATACTTTCCTTGGGAGTTTTCAAAATAGTACGTTCGATGTATTTTATTGTTTTAGAAATATCCTAGAAGTAATTTTTTTATTTATTTTCAAAAACATGCTATAATATAAACCTTACTCTGTGTTAATTTTTTCTTGATAATATCGATCAATATGTTGTAAAAAGTCTATTTTTTCAATTGAATTACAATATAATGGTGTTTTTTTACTATAAAAAACACCATTATTATTTAATGTAAGCGTAATAAATTGATTACATATTAGAATCTTTTAATACGTCATTATATGATATTTTCAATATGTTGTTTAATAAACTATTGTAAATTCTGTTTACGTGAAATAATGAAGAAATACAATAAATACTAAAAACGGTATGTTTACTATTATATTATATAAAATAAAAATTGACAAATTTTTTATTCAAGTGGTTTTTTTATAAGGTGTGACACGTGCTTAGTTAGCGTCTTGAGAATCATCTTCAACCAGAGGTATCAATTTCAATTTTATACATAAAATAAATTTACACACAGTTACCACCAAATTCACTGAAAATGGATAGTCTTATACCATACTGACCATTTTTGAGAGATGAATGAAAGTTACAAAACGTTTTGAGTCCAATATAAAATATTGCAGTCTACAATGATCTCTATGATTATCTCAGAACCACTTTTTTCATTGCTGCCCTATGCAGTTAAAAATACGTCAGAACGTGATATTTTAAATACCAATTCATTACCACTAGGTGTCGACTTATATCTTTCTAAATATTTAAGTCACATATCAAGCTATGTAACGTAGTTTCAGATTCTTCTTTATGGGATACCAAGACTTATATCTTGATTACAGAAGATACGCTACATTTTAATAACTTCTTTTTGTTATCTAAATTCTTATCTATATAACATAGACTAGGATATATTTTTCTTTAATACGGCAAACCAAATATTTCACAAGGTCTACCATCCCAACATTCTCATTGATTTAGAAATTAATAGAGAAGCATAGATAATAGATTGTTCATTTTTTGATAATAAAGCATCAAGATGTTATCGTGTCTTTCAATACTATGTCCGACTATTATCGATGTGGAGGTATAATATAATGAAGAGTTTTGTTGCATTTACAAATGTAAATATAAATTTATATTTAATATGCAAGTCAGGATAAGTTTCAGCCAGTGAGTGAGCGGTATTGTCAAAATAGTAAAAGTATGGTTAATAAACTAAAAATGGTCAGGTCCGTGGTGTAGTGGTCAACGTCGTTGGCTACGTGGAGCGCAGCGAGAGCGATTAGCTAAACCACTAGTTCTGTCCTAGCCTTATATGTCTCTACTCTTTTCGAAAAAGACAAATTGAGCAACTGAGTAACAAGCAGTTCTCGCTAAAAAATTTCTTTCGAAATATCTCCATTAGAACGCCATTTGCTCCACATTGGGAGTAGACATGGTAAAAAACCATGCAATATTTTTTTTTCTTTTAATACGTCCGTAATTCGAATTCTAGACTGTTAAGGCATTTTACCGTAAATAAGTAATTTTGCTAGTCGATTTGAATTTGTACAAGAGGAAAGTTTTAAAGCTGCTTAGAAACTCAACATAAGCAAGAACAATACAATGGAAACTAAAAGGGTCAAATGATAAACAGTGTATCACTGCAATACAAAAACACTAATGGAAAATTTCTGTCCGCCACTTTTGCATATACTTCCTGAGCCCACGCAGGCAGAGGTACCTACTCGGAAAGTGTTCTTGACCACGGTCCTGCTGGAAGCCGAAGGCGTCGAATTTTCCACGCTGGTTGATGAGAAAGGGGCGCCTCCATCAACGGATCCTTTCCGGGCGTTCGTGGGGCAGGCGAGGTTTTAGGGGCTTACCCGCAGTCACTGGGAACGAATCGACCTCACAACTTGCTTCTCGCTAATTGTTCCACGCGGCGTCCACTGCAAAAGTTTCAAATAATTGAGATACGGGATGTGCAGGAAGGAATTGGTTTTGCTTTTGTCGATTATAAAAATGATTATTATTAAAACACACGTACAGTAAAAAGTGTCATTTAATGTAATATTTATCCAATTGTGGGTCGTGAAAATTTTGCCTGCGTGCCTCAAAATATAGTTATGCATATTATTATAAGTTTTTTTAACAAATAGGTTGACGTGTCGATATTTGATGATTTAATACTAATAACTTGGGTATAACAAAATCCTTTTTGCAGGCTGCAGTATTTATAAATTTATGTAATTTTTCTACATTTTGTTTTTATGTTAAAAGAAACGTCTACTACTCGTCGTTGAGGTTTGATAATAAAATGAACAAACATATTGGCAATAAGGTAAAAAAAGTGTGAACTTTACTGATAACAGGTAATATAGATTTTTTTACGAATATAATTTCTTACACCAACGACAAATTATAATCTTTGATGTATTTTTTAAAAATATTTAATACTGTATAATTATTAACTTTGTAATTCCACTGGTTTTGTACATACGTTTTAAAGCCATATTCAGGCTAACTTTATCATCAGCATTATGATTAATAACCCTTATGTAAAAAAAGAGGGACTTAACGTATAACAATTACAAAAAACATATAAATTAACTATAAAGTTTATTTCTTTGCCATTATAGTAAAAAAGGTTGGACACGCTTGTCTTTAAGAAGCAATAAATCAATGTTGAATGTGCTGCAAAATACAGAAAAAAAACAATATACAGGAAGAGAACACAAAAAATACGCGTAGAGAAATTAAATCATGTAAAATTTACAATATTACTTTCATTTATTGTAATTAAAACATTATATTTTGATTAAATTATTTGTGTGTTTTTTTTACATTCTATAGAGATACAACAAAAAGAAAATTTTAGAATAAATAATATAAAAAATATTTTTTGACTTAATAACTTTTTAATTAAACTAGGACAATATGAAGTCTCTCTAGGTTTGCTTTCTCGGATATTGAATAGTTTTATTACAATATATTGATTGTTCAATACGTACGAAAGATTATTGTTTTTATAAACTTAGGCGCTCTGGAAAGTAAATGACGATATTTATATTTTTTTGTTATTTTTTAATAAATGAATGTAAAGACTTCTAATGAACATTTAACACTGACTTACTAAACACACGGCACGGTCTAGAATGCAAGAATCAATTGCTCCAGGGTATTTCTCTTCACTTAAACGGATTACTGGCCTAAGTCCGGGTGATTTCAGCTTCCGGGCTTACGAAGGATGGACGGACGGTGGTCTGTTTCGACGGCGGTGGATTACACCCTCACGTGTGTTTGCGAAAGATTACTCAAACTCGCCAAAAAATAAAATCGTACATAAAGTGTTGAGATGGTAACGTCTTGCAACATTTGTAGTGTACCTCGAGTAACAATTACACTAAGAAAATTGTATGTTGTAAACTTCAAATTTAATGGGTATTAATCGATGATTGTTTTTTTTTTATATCAAGTCCAATATTTTTCGGTTACATTATATTTTATAACTATAATTAATGTCTTCTCATTGAGATGACAGGAATATTGAGGAAAATTTAAAAAAAAATATTTAAGTTTTAAAGCTATCTGATCGTCAAGACATGCTCTTACTACTAGACCACATAGGCCGACACTATTCTATTGTGTGAAAATAGTATTTATTTAACAGGTCTGTTTAATGTGGCCATCATTATAAAAATAAATTTTCTTTTATTGTATAAATAATTGAAATAAATTGGTTTCTAAAATTTTCCTTGTAATATGGAAAAATCGTTACTATCATATTTTGTGATTAAGTTAAAAATCGTGAATGAAAAATTAGATTTTTCAGGGCTAAAGCAGTTTATTTTCTTCTTATTCCATTGAATAATTTCAGCCTTTTTATTGATTCTACTTCACTTATAGTTTTAAAGTCTTGAGCCTATCCAATACCATCTTTGGTTTCACCCGGAATTGATGATGCTGCTACTCATCACCAAGAATATGTTTTGACTTCTCAAGCTAGCTAGACCCAAAGTGTTTTAAAAGACAAGCTCAGGTTGAGATAGTTTTAAAAATACCACGAATTTTGAAAATGAGAAGCCAGAAATCTACCGGTGTACTCACGATTTATAAAACAAGCCGTATAATATGGTGATGTTCATTTTTTAAAGCAGTGATCCGCAACCGGTGTGCCGCGGCACACTAGTGCACTGCGATATGACTCAAGGTGTGCCGTCAAAAACGAGTATTTTTACATTAGAACAAAACTAAAGCTGTTCGGTTGCAAACATCTCCGCTTAAATTATTCTCGTTGAAACAAATATTATATTATTTTCATAATTAAGGGGAAATTGTATTGCAAATAGCATGGATAGTGCAACTGAAATAATGAGGAATAAAATAAGGTTTGTCTTGTGTTTGAATCAAAAAATCATACCATAGAAATTATTCACTCTTGCATAGATTGCGAAACGTTGATGGTTAAAAATTTTCCAGAGGAATTGTTACTAACAAACGAAAAAAAAAATTGTAAGCTTTGTTAAATTTACCATGTGGTGTGTCGCGAAATATAAATTGGGTCTTAGGTGTGCCGTAGATGAGAAAAGGTTGCGGAGCACTGGTTTAAAGAGTCAAACCAAATTTCTTGCTTCTTTCAAATAATGCATCCTATTTTATTTTTTCCGGCGTACAGATACTACTTTTGTAGAAAAGAACATTTCATATACCCCTTCATCGATATTCCTCAATCATTATCCTTTTGATATTTAATATTAACATTTAAAAGAATTAAATATAGCCCATTATATTGAGTAAATGAATAAATAAGCTTACTAAAACGTGCTCTTTAATATATTTACTGTAATTAAATGATTGAGGTATTGCGTAATTCATGAAATCGTAATATTAAAGCTTTTATCTTTAGAATGACGAATTTAAAACATAAAACGTCAAAACGTAACTTCATTTAAACGTCTGTTCAATATTATCAAAGAAAATAAGGCTGCGTATTTCGTCCCTCGTTATTATATTTCCCCGTGTTTTGATTCGGCCCCATCGCAGGAGCTCTGAAAATATAACTGAATAAGTAAATGTCGAAGAGCTGAACGCAATCAAGCGAATTGCGGTGAATCAAGAGTGCTGAAACCTAATTATATTATATCCCCTCTATTCGAACGATGCTGGGGCAGAATTCCTCATACTGGGGTGCGAGGAAAGTTTATCTGTAACATATTATATTAATAAACAATTATCTTTACAAATAATAACGTGTATCTGTTAAAGGGAAAATCGTTGTGGTTTGATTTATTTCATAGCCATATACTTCCAACGTCTAGTAAAGTTAAAATTACAATCAAATTAATCGACTATTCATTTTAATGCCTGATTTGTGACAACCTTTACAATAAATAAGCTCAAGGTTCATCGTTTCCTTTTGATTTACATCATCTTAAAGCTAAAAACAATATTACTTGTTGCTATTGTGATTCAGAAATAAACCTGGATTATTGTAGAACGATCTGATAAAAAATACTTATACAAAAATATACTTATACAAAATATGCCGAGTCATTGGTACAATTAATGCATATATAGAAATCTATTGCGTAATAATTAAGCTAGGTCGGGTGCATGGTGCAGTGGTCAACGTCATAGATATTGGTTACATATCACATAGGCTAAAATCCCAGTACGGACAGTTTCATAAATTGATTTTTCAATCGATTTACGGATATCTGTTTGAAGACATAGATGTAAGTGACGTTTATAATAGAATAGAGAATAGTGCCTGCTAAGCCCTCTCTCTCCCAATTCTAAAAACAAATCGTAGTGATAGTGATAAGCTAACCACTAGTCCTGTCTTAGCCCTATTTTTCTATCTGTACTCTTCTTAAAATAGAGGTTATGCAACTGAGTAATAAACAGATTTCGTTGTTGAGATACCTCTATTAACAGACGACATACTACATATTAGGCTTGGACAAGGATTAATACAAATATTTAAATTTGTGTATATATTAGATTTACTTTTTTGTTTTAAGCTTCATGAATTGAGAAACACTGCCCTGAAAACATTTACGAACACTCTCTCAGCGGTATAATTCTAAGCGTAGTTTTTTTTATAACTTATTTAACCCCTTAAAACCCCTCAGGGTGTCTACGTACGCTTTTAATTAATCACAATGAAAATTTAAAACTTTTTCGGTGGTGTAGCATTTTTTTTATTTTGACACTTGTTTTGGGATTCGCTTTAAAATTCTCTCATGAAATACACGGGTTGCATTTTTTATCACCAAATTAATGAATCTTTACTATAACCTATGATTGTTTCTTTTCGATTTAAATTGATTTATTAATGTTTAACTGTGGTTATATCGAGATATATGTTCATGCAATTGATGATAATGAAAAATAACGTAAATTGATAGTGTTTCGTTTCAAGCTGTGCTTGATCAACTAAAAATATTATATAATATTATTTCACACAACAGAATGTACTTACCATCATTTTTCAAAATTTTTAAATTAACTTCAGGACCGGTTTTACTCAGCGTCGAGGAGGATTTTTAACTGGTTGGATGAAGAATTTTCATGGTGAATGTCTTCAGAACGAGAAAGGAGAAATAACGTTCATTTTATTTTATAAACAAATACATTTCCAGCAGAAGTCCAAATGAAACAGAATTCATTTCATATTTTATAATACATTCAAGTGTGACAAAATGAAGATTTTTAAAATTTACCTTATTGTTAAATCAAAAAGTGTGCATGTAATCATGCAAAATATGTTTTAAACAATAATTTTATGCTTATTTTGCACACTGTTGTTTCATAATATGTGTTTATTCTTGAATTAGAAAAATATTTTCAAAATTAAACAGATTTGTTCCTTTGGTTATAAATTAATACATAACTTAAACATGGGTACAAGTTATTACACATTTAAACTTTTAAAATCATAAGATATTTATAAAACTAATTGGTATTTCAATTAGAAGGCACATTTGAATAAAAAGTATCCATTCATCTTACAAAACGGTCCGGAAAAAATATCCATTATTCATGTCTGTCATACATTTTTAATTCGGGATTAAATTAGCTCTTTTCACCTCAATAAGCCAGGCGTAGAAGTAATTCAATAATTTTGAAAAATACAATTTTATAATTTGTAAAATAAGTCAAGATTGATAACGAGTTATTTAATGAGTATGTATAGCGAAAAAACTATTTTTTTCTACCTCTATTTTCCTACTGAAACTATTATGTGGAGTCCACGAAGCGGGCTCCTAGTTTCCTGGCTAAAGTCCAATGCTAGGGTGGGTACAGACTAAGTCTTTATATCCCTTTCCCGCATGTAAGCTAGTTACGTACTGCTACCTAAAAAAAATCTGTCAGCTGAAGGCTTTGTGTGGGGAAAACACTTAAGAAAAAAACCCCATACGAGAATGATTATCTTTGAATCATTAACAAAAGTTCAATTTTTACCAAGAATTGCTCGTAATGTTGGCGTAAGTTTGAAGAACTTACTAAGCTTATTTTTAGACATGCCCAGTCCCTAACTGAATATACGGTTCTGGCTCGTTAAATTTAAGATTTATCTCTTAGGGAGATTAAATGAAAGGCCGTCTTGACTGTTGGCCTCTTCCGCTTCCGCCTTCGATAAAAAAGAATTTCCTGTAAGAGAAGGGGAGGAGGAGCATAAGGATTTTTAAATCATCTTGACTAGGTTCTTGGAGACTTTGAGTTGCAACTTAAATTTCTTTATTTTCGCAGCTTTGAGAGTTAAAGTGAGGTGAGGCCCCTGTCTTAAACTCTTCACGAAGCTAGCGCGGCTTAGACTCTTGAATGTCGGGGCCTTTCTACCATGCACGGAGGTAACGCGTTTTGGAATTTTTCGTCATGCCTGAGATTATGTGCAGGCATTTATTTTTGACCCTCTGTAGGAGAAGGAGATTGCCGTCGGAAATGTTTTCAGACCATATGGGGGAGGCGTACAGCATGGTCGGTTTGATGACCATATTGTAGAGTGCCTTTTTATTCTCTACGCTGAGGTAGCTTCTGGCGTTGAAAATCGGGTACAGTGCACCGATTGCAACGTGGGCTTTACGTCTTGCTTCGGCAATGTGAGCAGACTAGGTGAGAGAGCTGTCCAAGTATACCCCTAGGTATTTGACCTCTTTGCTGAAAGAGCAAGGAATACCATGTACGGTGATTTTCGCTTTGCAAAATTTGTTGGCATTCTTGCGTGTGAAGAGGATCGCCTCTGTTTTTGCGTCATTGACTTCAAGTCTCCAGTGACTGAAGAAGTCAGTCAGCTGGGCCGTGTACTAAACTAAACAAAACTATGTATCTTATCGGAAGATTAAATAGAAAATAAAAATCGGCAAACTAACCAATGAGTATAATTTTTACAAATAATCATACGCATCTTATATAATTCAACAAACTTACTGTACTGAAGAAATTGTTATTTTTTTTGTTAATTAATGTCCGCTCCCAATGTGGAGCATAATGTAAATTTTCCTAATAGAGTAACGTCCACAGAAGTTTTTCTAAGAGAAATACTTGTTACTCAGTTGCTCAACCACTTTTTTTTCGTAGAGAGTAAAGATAGAGAGATTAGGCTAGGATAGGGCTAAGAAAAGATAAGTGGTTCGCTAATCGCTCTCGTTGTACCCTATTGTTAGAATTAGATGGGCGGTAGAGAGCTTTAGACATTACAGAAACCTACGAATAGAAATACATATTATTTACTTGATGAAGACTTATTTAACATAAAAACGATATAACTAAATATCTAAATAGCTGTTTTATGCGAGATGTACGGAAAAAATATAAGAGATACTCACGACTTGGAACAAAATGAATTTTGTTTTTATTCAGAAATATGACTAAAGATGAATTTAGTTGAATAAATAACATACAATTCTTCTGTTTTTCTTTTTATTTATTCAATTCTTTCTGATGAATTAACTCGTTCTTAAAAAAATGTCCTTAGTAAGATATTTCAACAGTCAGATTTTAGAAACTGATGAAACTGTAAAGAAGCTAAAAATAAGACTAGTTTTTAGCTAATCGTCATTTCTCAGAACTCAATATAATAGAACAAGAAGAATTAAAAACATTACATCATGTTTAAAGATAAAACAAACATAAAAAAGAAATTTTGTCAAATATTTATGCGATAGTCAAAAATCCTCTTTTTTGTCGAATTAAACAATTCAATCGATCATTAAAAAAATATTTGACATGATGAAATTGAGCATATACATATTGGTTACAGACCTTGCCAGGACCCAAACGCGCTACCTATTGTTAATCTTAAAAAAGATATTATTGATGTACTACAGCATCGATTATAGTCTGATTGTAAAAAGTCAAGCGAATGAAAGTCGTAGTGAAATTTTTGATGCACAATTTAAATTGAATATAATTATTCTTCTCCTCTCAGCTCACCGTTTCATTTAATACTTTTTATGATATGAGCTGAAAGCCAACGGTCATTCTCATATACATAATCGTTGCTGACGTAATAATAATTATTTTAATAGAATTTTCATGTCGCCTGTGAGATGGGCTTATAATTTTACTGAATGCGACAAATTTAATTTCAGGCAATGAAGATCAAACGCTAATTTAGTCTGAAAGAAATTTCCTGATTATATTATAAAATAAATGCTTTATCATATTTTGAAGCCAATTTCACCACCAATGTGGATCAATATAACTCATAAAGAAGCATTTTTAATAAAATCCATTTAATTTAACTGATTGTTAGTTTAACGAACCAGTAGTATGCTAATTTAAAATCTTATTTTAAGGATTAAATAGAGACGAGAAGAAAATTAAAATACGTTCAAAAATCAATGAAAACCTCAGTATATCAAAAGTGTTTCATTTGGTAGTATACAAGTCGTTTGCCGTGTAAATAAATATGACCAACCTGGATGTTTTCTGCGTACCTATCAAATAATATAAATAAAGTATTTGATTGTTTGTTTACCACTTAGGTATTGTATGGAATATATCAACAGAATAGTATTTCTAAATCCGGTTGTAATTTGGTCTCTCTCTGGAGAATATAGGTAAAGATAGAATAAAGTAGATGGTGCTGGAAAAAGACTTAAAGCAGTGAGCTAATCGCTTTCTTTACTCTTCTTTTTACAGATAACTTAGTAGGTGGGACAGTGAGAATTTAAACTATTTATTCGACAAAACTCACATAAATAGATTAAAAAAAGCAATAAATGAAAATTTACATACAAAAATTCGAGTCTTTTACGACGCAATCGAAAAGAAAAACGCCTGACAAGTTTGACCACTTGACTACAGGCTACAGAATATTTATTTTATTGTATCGCTTCAAAAATTGCAATACAGAAATTATTTGTCAGTTATCTAATTAACTGAAAAATATTTTTTTGTTTATAAACAAGTAATGATTTAGTTTCATTGTAAATTACTCGTTAGTGCTTGCTATGTTGATATAAGTGGATGGTATTTAGAACTCCTTAGTTTTTTAACGTAAAAAACTACAATACTTAAGCAGGTATTTAAGACACTTCACATCAAAAATTGTTTTGCCAAAAAATCAAATAAGTATAATGTAATTTTACGAGCAGCAATACTTGAACGAAGTAATGCTAATTATTAGATATTTGAGATACGTATCTTAGATATTCTTGGATATGTAAGACGCTGTTTTATTATAGAGGTTAGCTTGATCGACCTTTCTTTGAAATTAGTTCTCTTAGGTGTAGAGGGAATTAGTGGCTTGGAGCAGTGGTGCACCGTCAAATTTTATAAATTAAAATGTTTATCACATTTTAATTGTTGAGATTTCGTACATTTCCATATATTTCGTCAGTAAGGACCCGGGTTTCGACTTTCGCCATCTTCAGGCATTCGTGTACTGGACAGAACGACAGAAAGAACAGTCAGTTCGAGTTAATTCGTGTACTATAATGACTGAAGATTCCGAAAGGCAAAACCCGGGTCGTCAGTGACGAAATACATGGAAAAGTTCAAAATATCAACAATTCAAATTTCAAATTCCTTCAAGCACCCTCAGTCGATATCTTAAATAATAAAATAACCATTATGATATGGAGATGTTTGATTGATAACTTGGAAAATATATGCCGAATTGCATGAAACTAAAAAATACACATATATTTAAAAATGTAGTTTTATGAAAACAAATTTCAATTCAAAATATTAAAAATTGTCAAGGAAATCAACCGAGTAAGTTTCAACAAAAACTACTTTAAATCGTAAAAAAACTCGTCTCAACTCACTCACGTCCACGTGGAATATGTCGACATATTAAGCAATAGCGTTCAACAATTTTAAAGCTGTATCCAATGGCATCACCATGGCCAGGTTGGTTCTACACATTTGGCGATGCATCAGAAAATGATCAGGTATATTGAATTAAGCTCTTTCAAGAATCACAAAATTATTATCGAGCTGAAATAAATATTTAGTCAAGTGCGTTTCTCTTCAAGCGTTAAGAGTATTAAACGTGGCCATAGCGAAGATGAAGTCGGTTTGATGTAGTAATGAGTACCATACATCTTTAAAAAGAGAAGTATAAAAAAACCTTTTGAACTTTCTCCACCATGTGTATTTCAAAAATTTCGGGCCCAAACAATCAATCCAGATAACTTAACAGACTGCCAGATAAATCAACAAAAATATCTATTGTAACTAGAAATTATAACTCGACGTCTGTGCCAACTGTCAACATTCATTCAACGCAATAGATGCGCACGACTCACAGATACATAGTAGTGTCTTGTGTTGCCTAGTGGTGTGACAATATTGTGATGGATTTGGCATTACAGACACAAATGAAGACAAATTAAATGAATGGTAATAAAAACGTTTTCAAATTTATTTATTTATTTGCTTCAAATTGCACACGTTTCAATGTTGGTATATGAAAAGAACTTTGAAAACAAACAAATTTGTACGTTTTATTGAGTACGCCCTTATTAAATGTGAACATTACTTTAATAATTAATACTATGACTGAAACAAGTTTTCTACTTAGAAAAGCACTTTAAGGAAGGCGAACTGCTGATGCACCTGTAAACGGTTGAATTTATACCAAATTGCATGATCATGTCTTGTATGACAGCAGGTATTGAGAATAGTTATTACTACGGTAATCTTGTATGCTGGGTCTGGAGCTGAGTGGATAACGTAATTGCCTTCGACTGCGGTGTTCACTGAGTCGATCCGTCGGACCAATAGTTTCATAAATTGATTTTTGTTCAAAAGCATGGGTGTCTGTGATGTCTTAATTACGTATCACTCAACCTAAAATAGCGATTAAGTGACAAACAGCTCTCGTAGAACAATTTCTGATAATCACTTTAAAGGTGCTAACTTTCATTTCTTGATAGAAAAGCATTCTATTTAAAAAAAAATAGAACACAATGTTTTTGGTATTCATTCAAAATTTTTATAACGGTCCGGACTATTATTCTTGCTCATCACCTGATGAAAAGTAAAGTAAACCAATTAGGATTTTTCTAAATTCTGTTTGGATAAAATCCATCGAGACCATAAGAATACCACCGATACGGAAAAAAACAGTTTTTATGCATACTGAAAAAATTGACTAAATTTCAGAAAGACACTATTATTGTCAGATATCTCCACGCTAAGAGAGGACATGGTTAAAAAACATTCGTGTTGACATTGAATTTGAAAATTTCGAGTAAATTCGCATAAATATTTTTTTTATACAATTATGAAGCCATATTTAAAAATTTGTGACCTATGTAGAAGTGAACTAAGGATTGTTTTTTCATGGTTAAGAGGAATTAGTAGGTTTTTCTCACATTTCGCGAAAATCATTTTCCGTCGCCTAAGAAATATGAAAAGTCGAAATGTTTACACTATTGCACTTTTATTTAAATGGATGTGAATATGACAACAAATTTCACATGAAAAAAAATAATATTTTATAAAATTATTTACCGATTATAATAGCGCCTATTTACTATTTACATATAATTAAAATAAATATCGAGGGTAGTGTCAAGGCAGACGACAGACACAAACTTAATCACAATGGAAAGTAATAAAAACACATCACCGAAAAATGATTACTATTAATTACTCTTATTAATTTTTTTGCTAAAAAACGTGTAAAATAGAATTTATTGTTGCTTTGCTTATAAAAATTTATTCAGTATAATTTTACTTCACATCTCTCATCAAAACGAACTCTTTGGTATATTTCAAAAACTTTTATAGGGTCGTTATATTCGATAAATTGCAAATTCCGTCTGCATCACTTTCTAAAAAATACTTTGTTCTACGATTTTGTCTCAGACATCAAATCTAAATAACCTACAATATACCTTAATGCAACCTCACGGCGTAAAGCAAATAAAAGCATTTCTGAAAAATAAGTGTCAACTCTTTGCTAGACAGGCTTGAAAACATTACTATTTCCATTTAAATAAAAGTGCAATAGTATAAACAAATACTTCGAAAGTGCAATTATTAAAAGAAAAAAAATATTGCAACATTTCATATTTTTTAGGCGGCGGAAAACGATTAACGATTTTCGCGAAATGAGAGAAAAACCTACTTATTCGTCTTAAGTTGGGCTTAGTTACCGAGATATGAAGGGGTTACAAATGTTAAAACTGAAATATTACAATGGTTATTAATTGCAATACACCAATAATGATATATAATAATTGATAAACAATATTAAAAAAATGACGTTATCCATTGAGTTATAAAATCGATAGATTTTATTTTTTAAAAAGGTACTTCATCTTTTTTATTATAGCATTTGATTATATTTTTAATGACCTTTTGTAAGACAGTCGTTCAACATCCCTTTTTATGAGAGGGTAAGGATAGAAGGGCGAAGTTATGAGAGAACTGGTGATTACACAATCGTCCTCAGCTCAGCAAGAAGTGGGTAGGGTAAAAAGGCTTAAAAAATCTTAGACTTAAAATTTCTTTGGAAAATATATCTTACGTATTAAAGAATTTTTAATCTTCAAATTGCAGAATTGTTGGATAAGTTTTCAGAGCTTTGACTATAGCGTTTGGCAAATGTATCATCTTAGCATTGCAATAAATAGAATATTATCTTTTTTTTTTATTAGCAAAAGAAATGTATTTGGTATCAGAGATAATATTAAATAAGGCACCATATATTTAAAAATTTTTGAATCACTTGATGTCAAATTAATGAGGTTTAGTTTTAACGTCACTCAAGAACAACTCAAGGAGAAAAGACTTTACAAAAAACCATGCTTAAGATCTGAAATATGATTTTTTATTTTATTCAAGATATTCTGCCGAAAAAATTTGTTTTGTGTTAATTGAAAGTGAATATTTGTGTGTTCGATCACAGATAGTTAAAAATTTGTTATCCATAAAATTGTTTTGTTTTCTACCATTATAACTTCAATGAATTTTTGCTTTATTAGACTATAAGTTCAAAAGAGAACATTTTGGTTTATATAATTCATAAAGTGCTTTTATTGACGTTTTTTTCCAGAAAATTAAACGTTTTCTTATGAATCGACATGTTATCACTAAAATATGCAAATGGTTATAGTTTTACAGTGGTTATTTAAAGAGTTTTCTCTTAGTAAACGTTTTATTCTTGATGGTATGAAACCTGCAAGACTAAAACAATCTTACAATTTTATAGAATATAATATCATGATTCTTTGTTGAGTAGAGAGCGAAAGCTTTCCTCTCCCACGTTTATGAAATTCCTTTTCGCTGTTACATCATTCTGTCACGGCACAAGTTTTCTATACCGAAAGAGCTTAGCTTCAATTGTTTAATTACTAAGACTTTACATAGCTTCACCATTCTTAACACATTGATAATTAAGTTTTTTTTTTTATTAATATTATCACATCAACGGGATTAGTATATTTTAATATAGTTTAGCTTCATTTTTGAGTGAAGATCATGAGAAAAAAAATAAGTTTCACGATTCGTTCTAATGTATTCTTAAGTAAAAGTTATTTTACTGTTTATCTTGAGCGCTCGTACTTGTCAGTTGCGTGCAAATGGGTACTAATAACCAAACGCAACCTATCACAAATAGATATTTACAATTGCATGGATGTATGTGATGTTTTTTTTGCTTTAAATCCGCTCTTGATGGGTTTCGCCTTTCGTCATCTTCAGATCAGTCCGAATGCCTGAAGATGCCGAAAGGCGAAACCCGTATCGTTAGTGACAAAATATATGGAAGTGTACAAAACCTCTATAACTCGAATTTGATATTGAAATTCCATCAAGCACCCTCAGTTGATATCTTAAATTATAACTATTAGTACTTTTCTTACCGTATCCTCGTATATTTTCGATGACTGAACAAGTAAATTGGATCAAATTCAAGTAAATTACAAAAAATAATTCCTTCGTAGTTTTAAAGTATTACAAGGAGTTTATTGTGTTATAGATTTAAACTTGATAAAGATTTTCTAACAAATTAAGATAAAATATGTAGTAAATCAATTAAAGTAATAATAATGACGTGTTTATTACATCATGAATAATCGGTTGCGTAGTAAGACTGAATTACACTTTTTTAAATGCCTAACGGTACTCAACGTTGAACCTGCTACCACTCGCTCGGCGTAACACTCTTCTTACGAGTGTATTCTACAGAGTAACAACGTTATGCGTGTTTAATTTTTTTGCCAGGAATGGCAAATTCCTTAAGACTTAGATGCATGTACACTAGTGTGCAGGAAGTTAAGTAATAAATAATTATAATATTAGAAAAAGCATTTATATACAATGAGATGGAGTAATACGCCGTCGTATACGTATATAATATTACTAAACGCTAAACGCCAAGTGTTCTTTAGATGGCCTCATGTCACATCAGAGTTACGATTCGAACAAATCCGCTGGTCCGCGGAATAATATTTTTTCATGTCTTCGTTAAATTTTTGATGGTTAATTTCCGCGCCATCAAGATTTACGGCGCTTCCTTGGGAAAAATAATACTGGTGGCCGTAAAGCCATTAAGTGCGGTGCGATTTACGGCCTGTTTGTTGCTTATCAAGTGAACGTATATAATTTTTAATATTTTTTTTGCGCTAACAGTCACCGTTAAATAACGTTTTTTTCGTCGCCCCTGAAGAGGGAAAATTGATTTATTTTTGTTTTTTTTTGTGCATATTTGAAGCTTTCTGCTTTATGCGGAAAGTATTTATGTCATAAGCCTGTTCCATATTTGTATAGGAGAAACTTTATATTTACTCAGGCTTAATTACCACTGATGACCCCAACGGATCACAGGACAAGGTGTAGTGAGCAAAACATCAAACTTAAATTAACCAAAAAACGTCCATCTAAGATAAATAAAACAAATGGTGATGTAATCTGAAAGGAAATATTAATAAAAATATTTTCATTTCATTTCATTGCTTTCTTTTGTTGATTAAACTGGGATTTACTTAAACTCTTTTGTGACAAAGTACATAATTTTTCGACGTCAGTGGCGCAGTTGGTAGCGTCGCTGGCTACGGTTACAGATGTCTCGGGTTCAATTCCCGGTGCGGACGGTTTTCATAGATTGATCTATTAAAAAATTTATGGATTTCTGTTCGTAGTTTGAGTCCTCCTTTCCACTCATCCCATTCTCACGGGGCATAGCGAGAGCGATTAGCTAACCCCTAGTCCTGTCCTAGCCCTATCCTTCTATCCCTACACTCTTTGAAAAAAGAGAGGTTGAGCAACTAGCTAACAAACAGTTCTCGTAGAAAAATTCTGTGAAGATACTTCCGTTAGGAGACCATATGCTCCACATTGGGAGCGGACATGGAAAAAAAACATAATTACAATAATTATAGGATACAGTTGAAAAATATTTCAGCTGCATGCCATCGTTTGGACAATAGTTTGAAAAAGTTATCAAACATATATTTAATTTAACTTTTGTAGAACTCAATAGGTACTCTAACGTAAGCCATTTCTTGCTTTGTATCAATATTTTTCAAAATGAATTATGTATTTACCTTTCGGAAAAAAAACAAACAAACCGCATCAAAATGGAAATTTGTGGAATAAATCTATTCCTAATAAATTTCGACAAAATTTATAGTATTTCCACACTCACCTAGGAAGCAGTTCATCGAATCTGATGGGGTTTTAGTGGAAATATTTTTTAAATAACTGAGATTCCCAAAATTTGGGCATTTGTAATATGCATTATTATATCGCTAATGCATAAATAAAATTCACGTAAAACTGCATTGTTACATTCAAAAATACCTTCAAAGTACGTTTTATTTAGAAGCAAAATTAATAAACCAAGGAGAGCCTTCATTATTAAAGGAACAAAGTTAATTTTATAAAAGTTGGCATACTTTGAAAGCTTTCAGTTAATACTGCCGTATACAAGTTGTGTTAATAATACGAATAAAAAGCACAATCTGCTTCATATCATCAAGGGATGTTGTCGTACTCAACAGCGTGAAAAGCTCAAAAGCGCATTTAAAAGTTTTTACAACCCAGTTGAAACTACTATGTCCAGAACATGATATGATACATTTGTTCCAGGACAATTCATCTACATCTTTAAATGATTTTCAATCATTTTATTTATTTGTATCTGTATCAGTCGTTTTGTAAACAATTTGTAATGCACTAGATATTTGGTTATGCAGTCAAGTATTTGAATCCTCGAATACAGCTTTTTTTAATCTATTGATGATTACAAGTCATCGAATATCTTTTGTCTTCTTTCTTACCTTATAATATACTGGAATCTGAGTAAAAATGAGTCCTTTTCCTTTTAATTTCTTTATTCCGCAATACTTTTTTATTTTCTTTTTAATATTATTGGATTCGCTTCGTCATTATCTGTCAATGATATAATATTTTGTACAATAAACGTAATTATTTTGAAAAAAGTGATTTGCAATTATTTCGCCCTTTCGAAAAATCCTTGAAGGTCACTTCAAACTTACAGTTTTTACATGAGTATTTGCTCTTTTGTTTAATATTAATTCAAAAGATGTATAGCATATATCAACATCATTCAAACAAATTTACTGTTTTGCTAAAAAGCCACGGTTATGTCATATGTTAGAGCAAACCATTTTTCAACGAGCACATATTATTTATTTAAAATAATTAATGAACAAAATGTTTGTTGACAAACTACAGAATGACCAGTGTTAAGTATATATATGTCAACAATGCAGCTTAGAAGTTACATAAATTCAATCCAAATTTACTTGTCATACTAATGATAGCTACGCTATAATGGGGTATTCTACTCGCATAACTTTCATTATTAAAAATAGTCTAACAAAAAGCTCCCGGATGATGTCTTAATTTATTAAAACTTTAAATAATGCTTAAAAGTTAATCTTTATTCTGAACATGAAAAGATTATGATTGTCAAAGTGATTCAAAGAACCAAAATCGAATGAAAAATAAGAAATGCTGAGACGGATCGAGGATCCGAACTTACTGTTGGAATCAAAATGATGTAGTCAAAAGATCCACGCATTTTTTGAACCAGCTAATTTGAAAATCTTACCAGGCAGATTGTCGAATTGAAAGTCCAAGGTGAAGAAAGGTGATTCATTTTTATGGTATGTTCAACACACCTCCACAAACTGTCTTATCATACAATCGTGGAAGTTGCATTACCTAGTATGTAACCCACCACAAGCGCGGCAAAGTACCAGGTAAGGAAAGTATTTTTAAATTTTTAAAATATAAAATTGATACTTTGCTTAATGTCCCAGGAACAGTCCTGGCATTTATTAATACAAAACGTCTTGGAGCCACCGTCTTGTGATAATATTTTTGTCGAGAAGGCAGCCATAGTTGAAGAAGAAGAAGATGTAAATAAAAGGAACTTATAGTCAAATTGGATTCGAAAGCCAGATAATTAAGAAAAATCGTTCTACACCATTTCATATATTAATTTAAGTGCCTCCAAACATTTTGAAATAATAATTTTCAATTTCATGGCGATAAATGTAATTTTATCTGTTTTCAGTCATTTACTAAGTAAACTAGAAAGAACCCGGTCGAGTTTAGAAATTTGGCCTATATAATATAAATACTTCAGCCTCTCTGCAAATTGATAGTTACAGTGGGTATTTTACAAGTGCTCTGTATATTCGCTTTTCTCTATATATGTATATTTTGATAACATGATGGGATAGAATGACACGATGAAAGGAATATGGAGATTAGTTAGGTGACAAATAGGAGGTGTATATATCACTTCAAAATTTTTCTAAAAACTATGCATTTTAATATTGAATGTATATCTGTCCATGCTTGTGGTCTTATTAGGGTACAGAATTACAGATAGCATAAGCTATTTTTTATTAAATATAGTAATTACATTCTTGATTTCATCATAACTCATAACCTATACTTAATCCTACTGTAATGATACTTTTTAATTTGACTTCCAAACACTATGCGTCTTCTCGTAATAATAATGCACTTAAGGTTAATATTATATATACATATAGAACATACACGAATTATTACTATTTGGTACATAAATACATATTCGCCTAGATAGTGTAAATTTATGTCACCTGAATTATTCATATATCTTAATTGAAGATTCAAATGTGGCTGTGTTATTCATCCAATCAAGATAAACATCCACTGTTGATGCTTACAATAGTCTGATTCATAAATGAAATGCAATATATTCCTTATGTGTCTTCTTTTAGATGGAAACAGCAGCAACAATTGACCCCGAAGTCTTTTTACATAAATGTTCTATTAACAGTTTTTTTTAAATATTAGGTGGATCAATCATCAATGAAAGTTCGTAAGTAACTATTACGTATTACTATTTGAGAATACTCAGTCGAAAGAGTTTGGTTAAAATTGGTTACCAGCGTCCAGCATCAATTGAAAGGTCTCAATGCAAACGCCACTTCAGTCCGGTTAACCTTATTTATTTACAAGATGCAGTGGTTTTACAAAACAAAAATTACTATTAAATCCTCAATAATTGCCATATTTAAAGCGTCCGAACTTATAAGAAAACAATCAAATGTTCACACAAAAGATCAGGGCGTGTCATATTGTTAATTTGTTTTCCGTGTTTTTTATTAATGTTAAAAATACGTTATGTCTTTTCAAGGATGATTCAAATGATAAACAAGGCTCATTAAATTGACACGGTCTGGGAAAAACCAGGACACCTAACATAGTAGATATCTCATCAACGCGTGTACTTTTTGTTTTAAAGTAGTGATTTTTGTACTGTTATATGGTGTAATACTGAGCCTTTTACCTGTTAATTGAAATATTCATCCAAATTTCCATAGCGTCGGGTGTGCATGAGTCTCTTTTGACGCGGTATGCTAATTCGATATCACCCGTACAGTCTCCGCATTGCGCCCTTGGACCTCAATATTATGGTAGATTACAAAAGAGTTAAGCGATGGAAAACAGATTATAAATGTATTTATAGAATCGGTCTAATTGACGAGAGTTGATTTCGTTACAATCAGCTGTATTAATTCATACATTAGAGTAATCGTTAATTAAACTTTTCACAATTTGATGATAAAAGTATAGTGGTCAACACATTGATGTTTCTTAATGGAGGTAAAAAATGATTTCTAAGCGGTTTATAACTAGTGTAATTTCAGCGGTTTAATGTCAAACAAAACTGTCTTAAAAAGTGTAGCTTTACAGGACAGCCAAAATACGTTTTTTAATTTCTTGTAACTCAACAAAGTATGTGTTTGTCAAAACCATAACGTCGTGTATTGTATATACATTTGATTTTTCTTGTTACAAACAACTGATACGTTTTTTTTAAATTAAACAAGGGCAATTTTATAAATTGACTGTTAAACTTTACTGACGATTTAATAATAACAGAAAAGATTGTTTGAAATTAAGCCCTCGAATTATGTATATTGATTTTTTTTGATTAATTGCATATATACATTAAAACATATAATGTATACGTGTATAATTTTTTAATCATGCCCACTCAGAATTTGACGAATATGGATTTATTAATAACTAATAATATTTTTTTAATTAGATTTTCATTGTTCGTATTTGTTTGAATCTTGTAAAAATAAAATATGAAAATAACATTATTAAGAAAGTTTAAATAAATTATCAGGTATTGCAGCTTGAATTTTTTATATCGCCTGAGATCAACTCGAGATGAAAAGCTATATCTCAATCATTCATGCTCATCCATCATTCAAGATCTCAGATAAGAGATCGAAAATATTCAAATTTAATATTGACGTTTTTGAGAAGTGTAGCTAGTGTACAGCTTTTGCCATGAGACCGCGGAGGATAACTAATTACCTAATCGCTCTCTCTGCACCAATTTTTTAGGATCACCAAAATGAATGGCAATTAATATATTAATTGTATGAAAGCGTTCTCAACCAAATAGAATGAACGTCCAAGAGCTGTTGACCGTTGGGCTTTGTATTGTATAAATATTAAGTATAATAGTTTGCAATCTGTTGTGCCATTGTATATCCTACATGAGTAACAAGTGATTCAGAACGTAGCTGAAATAATGTGTCACGTGACACTGGTACACCATGATACACACGTGATGGTGTAAGTCTTTATTAATCCGTTGAATGCCGAACAGTAAGTACATCAGCGATGCTCTATAATTCAGTATGCCGCTATAACAAAGAGAGTAAAGCCATTTGCTCACTGGCTTTGGCACTTGCCACATTTTACTCTAGTATGCGAGGACATTACTGCGTTTGCACGCTACGTTATAATACACGTATAAGCGAAGTTTAAATGAGATTTAGATACGGCACTATTGTACGCTGAAGATTAAATAATTATATTCTACAAAAATGATTTGATACCTAACGGAAACTGTCCATCCATCGTTCCTCACGCTCTGTAAAGAAAGGTTAAACGATCGAATGAAAACCAGTTCATGTAAAACAAGTTTAGTTGAGGTTCCACATTACTCTTTCGAAGCGGAGATGGCATTTAAAAAAAAGTTTCAGCAACAAAACTATTTTAAAAATTTGTTATAACATCACATGCTTCTTAATTAGTGCACGATTTTGACTTGCCAGGTTCAAGAGAATATTTGTTGCAATTTTAAGTTGTCCAGGTATTGTTATATCGCAATGCTTTTAATGATTGACAACTATTTTTTGAAGTATTCTAGCAAAAAAAAACAAGCAGATAAATTTCTAAAATTTCATAAAAACTTTGATATAGGCAATTGAGATATTAATGCAACTCACTCAAATCGACTTTTTTTAACAATGTAAGATTGGTGATTTAAATTTATATGACAAAATATTTTCACAGCTGCATATTAATTATTTTAAATGTGTATAAATCAACAGTGTTTTTCACTTTATTGTTTGAATTGGCATTTACTTTGTAGAACTCCATTATAATAGAATTAAATAACAAAGTATTTATTTCTACAAAATTTTTAACAGGTAGTTGATGGCTATTTCGGCTTTACGCCATCGCTAGTTCTGATGATGGCGTAAAGCCGAAATAGCTATCAAATACCTGTTAAAAATTTTGTAGAAATAAATACTTTGTTATTTAATTCTATTAGTATTTTTCATTATGAAATAGTTGTAATCTTTCATTTAATTTTTTAAAAAAAGATTATTTTGTTTTATTACTATTATTAATAATAAAATATATTTTGGTTTCGAAACATCGGGTAAACGCCACCAACCACAAAATCTTTTTTATATTGATATTTTTGGTATTCTTTTCTAGGTACTGTTAATTCTGAAACTATACATATTTAATATATTTTAAAACAACTTTGACTTAGCTTAATGTTTTTACAGTTGGCATACGTATTTCTTAAGACGGCTGACTAATCTTATCGTGTATTGCTAGCGAATGGAAAAAAAAAACTGACTTTTGACTTGTCTCCAACACGATATTATCTTGATAAGTATTTTGGAATTAATGTTGCTTCCTGGTTTGTATGTTTCTTCCGATGCTGATGACGGATGAATAGGCACTTCTCGATCGGAGGTTACGAGGAGACTTTAGGAATTAATGTTGCTTTCTATGACGGAAATAGGTGCTTCCACATCGGAGGTTGGCTTCAGACTGACAAATTCTTCTCTATATTTAGTCCCGCTCTAACGCGTCTACCGATAATCGTATATCTCCAAATATACAGAATTTCTCCGATTACAAACACACAATCATATTTCCGCTGACTTGGTCGGTGAAACATTCTCACGTTTGGTGACTGCCATTGTGTGAAAATGATAAATCGCCTTCTCCGCTTTCCAGACACATTAACTATCACATTTCACGATACGGCGCGTCGTGTATTATCACAATTATAAATTTTTGAATAAGCAATATATTTTCATAATAATTGTATTAATACCTAACAAGGATATTTAGTTAATGTACAATAAAACACATTCAAGACACACGTAAGCTGTCGTAATATTGAAATTGAAGCATTTCCTGTACCATACATAATTTTTAAATTCATATTGAAACTACGTACCGTATCCTTTAATGGGTACTATATGTACATATGATCAGAAAATAGGCCTAACCAAATCTGAGCATTGAAGGCAATTTAAACGTGTAACGTGACAAAGGTGTGGGTCTGGTATTGGCGATTGATATTAACACCTGTTAGTAATTCAGTTACGTTTGAACTGCTTAATAATGGAAGAGATTTCATCGAATTCTATTCAGTAATAAGACCAATACTTGAAAATAGTTGAAATTGTTTGACCAAATCATTTTCCTCATATTATACTACATTCAGAAGCTTTACATATTTAGTAATGGTTTTTTTGATGCTTGGAATATTATATTTTAATAGCAACATTTCTTATATGTACTATCACAATTTTCAGTAGCATAGGATTTTTTTGATTGGTCCTGGACGACTTTTTATATTTAGTGGTATAAAAATTTAAAAATGGGATTACATACGATTTCTTTATACGATACTTATTTTAATAAAATCAGTGATTAAAATATGTATCTTGATATAGCTCGAGTTTTAGTTTTTTAAAATACCAAGATTTAAATATATTTAGCATTGGAATTAAACAAACAATAATTCAGATATTCTTTACCTCTATTAAATTTTGAATCCATAATGCTGTTTGGTCTAACATCATTTTTGTATAATTATTTATTTAACCACCCACATGTCCTGTGCTTTAAAAAATACATCAAAACTAAGCAGGCTAAATAATCATTTTACGTAAAAAAGTTATCTGCGTTTGTTTTTCGAAAATTAGATTAAACTAACTAAAAATTAGATTAAACTGTAAAAGAACTTTACCTAAGTAAAGTACCAATATGTGTATCTAAAGAATTTTTTTATAAAGTAATTATCGCTTGAAATCTGGAAAATTACCACTTGAAAGCAGCAATAAATTAAGTCGATAGTGTAATAAATAATCTACATTCAATGAAAATCAGGTAAATAAAATCACGTTTCTAAATCATTTTCTCTTCAAAGTCAGTGCACGTAGATCGGGTGGTCTTGAAAGAAGAAATACACTTCGGCTTGGCTCATTGAAAACGTAACAATATTTGTTTAAAACGCTGTAGGTGCACTCAGCCCGCGTAGAGGTACTGTAGATTCTGTAGAGCGGCCAGTAAAGTGGATTAAAGCATCAAGCGGACCACCGCTACGGCTGTCGCGTAGAGTGGATTAGCGCACTCTATGCGCTATTGCTGCAACAATTAAACATAAATGAGCTATATCTGATTATTCCTCATAATTTGAAATAAACATATTCTAGAGTTGGTTGGCCCGAAGCCACTAGATACACTACTAAAATTTTCATATTTTTTGTGTAATCGCTAGAATGCAGCAAACTTGTATCTTGGCCATTTCTGAATTCATGTATTATTTTAACTAATCGCCTATTGCACAAGCCACTGATTTCACGGTAGCTGACATACTGCTGTATTACAAAGTACAAATCCAGTGTAACATATCGACTATGCCATTTAAGTGGCAGATAAAAACGACCAAAAACATTAAGCCTTGATAAAAAACGTATAAGATATAGAACCCGTCAAAAAAATTGTATCATAGTTAACTTTAAATACAAACAGTCACAATAAATAAAACGTTTGAAATAGAAAATCCACGTAGACGAAGAGATAAGTTTAAAAAGCAAGCAATTTTATTAAATTAATACTCAACAAACATGATTATATTTCTTGGTCTGGCTAATTCTTGGGAAACTTTTGATCACGTTTTTTCGTCTAAAATATTCTTTTTTTTATTAAAGGAAAGCCACTGAAATATTCGACTAACAATTGATAATAAAAGTCTCAACTGATTGGTATTTTGAATTTACGTCATCAGTAAGAAGATTTTCATTGAGGCAAGGTTTTTAACCAATCGTATTCCAACCCTGATTTCCCGATGACCCTTTTTTCTATCGTTTTGAATTTAAGAGAAAATATTTTCAAAGCAATGTAACACTCACTACATAAACTGTTCGCTATACCCTCGGATTTGTGTTTATACAATAAATTTGGAAGAAATTATAAATATTCTACCTTTGGCGAATTTAACTTGACAATGTGTTAGCGATAATGTTCTCATACTTTAATACTCTGGCATGATGAGAGAGCGGATATCCAACATCTGGTGAATTATAGTTGATAAAAACGATACTTAAATTTAAATCCCAATTTATTGAGTAAAGCAAATAAATTCTATTTAAAATTGTTGATCACAACTACTCAGATAAAAGGTTTTCTGTGTATGAAGTTACATATTTTATTCAAGTTGTTTTTGAGATACAGCAGATTAATCGCATGACACTTGGATTGCGTTCATTTATATCATAAACATAGTTTAAAATATATGGATATGATAATTTTTTTAAAAACGAAACGTTGATGTAGACATTCGTAATAAAATTAATAAAGAAAAAATAGATTACTGATGCTTAAGGATAGTTATAATTAATAATTGTACATACAGTAAGGTTGGTAATGCTATACCAATTCTATATATTGTTTGTCAATAATTCTTGTTTCGCAGTATTTTCAATGCACATATTTATTGTATGTATAGAACGCGGACATAGGGTGACGACTGCCGCCATAGCTTGAATGATTGATAGTGACATCTTTAAAGAAGAAAAAATACTATAATTTACCAAAGCTAAAATGTTTCCAAAAACACCATAACCAACCAATACAGTGTACCTACTGTCAGACATATTATTAAAATTAATACCTAAAACGGCTTAGTCGTTTCCAATATTCTACTAATCTAGATTTCGTTAATTGAAAATTATATTATTATATTTTACATAACTAGATGTCATTATAATAGTAGTTTCTGTGCTTATCTCTCGTTTGAATAATACAGCCTACATTTCCAAATAAAAATAAATAAATACTGTATCAATGAACAATTGTTTGGGTAATCGAAACATTCTCACTAAAAACATGTTGTTTGTATTCTTAAAATCTAAATTACAAGTTAATGGTTTGTAAAAAGAGCAATAAACAACAATCTTGGCACAGTAGTTGAACGTATTTTCATGCAAAACTTTTTAATGTTTCTCAAATGTGGCTTAGTCCTTTTCTGTTCAAAGGCATTCATAATTAGTCCATTAAATACCACCATTGTCAGAGTATTGTATACGCATAATCGACTAATTCGTACGCAAAGGTTTTGAGCGCGAGCCGACAAAGTGTGCGAGTGTATGCACAAGTGGCGTCGTCGAAGGCATCCCTTGTTGAAAAGTATGGGCATTGTTGCCAGAATTAAGGGACAATGGGGATGTAAGCTTGTTGGACGGGCGATGAGCCATGAAACAATGGCCAATTCTGTCTTTTATACAATGTTTACACAGGAAATAACGTGTAAACTTCAACAAACGATTATTCGTTATTAATAATGTTATAAAATTACTCTACGCCTATTTTTATGTCTCAATAAAATAAATTAAATATTTTAATAGCAATTTTATTAAATTTGAATTCATGAATAAAGATGATTTCATCACTTCATAAATGTATTTAACCATTCCGTATTCATGGTGTAACAATGAGTTACTTCCGATTTCAAATCTTTAAATTATCTGTGAAATAGGTCATAAAAAGAAAATTTTCTATTTGAAAACAAAATAGTTCTACATATAAATAAAAATTAAAAATACATTATAGTTAACGCTTCCTTTGCATAATCTATCATAATTTGAAAACCTCGTCAATTTTACCATCGAAAAATAAAAAATTAAAGTTAATGAACAAACTGAGATGCATGACGTATCGTATGCAACCATTTCAAAAGGCACCAAGACTCTGTCTCGAGCTTGTTTTGCTATGAATAATTTCGGTTCTTGCATATTTAGATAATTTCGCATACTTTGATATGTATCACTTATTGGTTTCGCTGACATTCCGGACCGCTAAGAAACCGGACTATTTGTAGGATAAAGTATATTAAAAAAATGTCAAGGCTTACTCGAATCAATAATTGTGTCACTTAGAATACTAATGGTGTAACTCCAAAATTACGAAAAATTAGTTTATACCTCAAACACGTTCAAAAGATGTTATTCTATAAGTTTAATAATAGTGCACCTCCATATATACTCCTAATTTCTTTAAAAAACTGTTTTTTGTTTTTATATTCCCATATTTAACGATATTTTTCGGAATAACTGCAATATCAGAATAAGAGTGAAGTGTCCGGACAGACTTTACTACGACAGGCGAAACCCGGGTCGTTCATGAAAAAATACATGGAAATGTACAAAATCTCAATAATTCAAATTTGATATTCAAATTCCATCAAGCACCCTCAGTGGATGTCTTAAATTACTACAGTAACGTTTAAATTCTTCAGTTGATTGACAAACAGTTATTAATTGTTGTTATTTTATCCTACGAACATTTTACAAAACCTCGATGTTCTCAAAACTTTAAAACTGAAGTTACATCATTACTATTCTAAGTGACACATATATATTTCAGGGTTTACAAACAAATATGACGTAAAATAATTACTTAATACTACATAAAACCATAGTTCACCTCTTGAAATTGTCATTTTGCTTTATATTGTAAATGCGTTTATGTGACAAAACCCACAAGGTAACAAAATGTGACGTCATGAGATCCGAAGGGATTTTTTTTAACATGAATACGGAAAGGTTAAGTAAATTACGTGTATCTAGAAAAGTTGGTGAATCCAAATCTCATTATTGCTCCTGTGATACTCTTGACGATTATTCAAAAGTACTTTAGCTTACTGGATGAAGAAATTTGTATTCAAACGGACTGTAAATCCTTGGTGGGTGGTGTCGAGAATAACTTTGATAACAGATTGACGTCAGTTAATTGAAATTTTATGGGTTTGTAACTGAATCAAAAAGCTCTTAATCCTACTCTCTGATAGAATGAAGGTTGTTTTATTGATTTGCATACTTTTATGAAATTGTTAAAAATATATTATTATTTTGAAAGGAGTGTTGAGATGTTTAAAAATATGCAAGGATAAATTTAAAAGTACAAATTTGTAATGTTGTTATTTTCATAAAATAGCAAACAGGTTTTTTCGTCTTTAATTTATTGTTGCTGGCTTGTATTTGACGATTCGTTTTAAATTCTTTGTTAAGAATTTTGCGGTTGAGTAATTTGATAAGCGAAATAAAAATGTTAACTTGACGTGTGGACAAATTATGCAAAAAACCGTCCATTATAGTACTAAAATTTCACTTTACGCGATGAAAAGCCTTGGCATCAACCAAAATACAGGGAATTTTAGGCGTTAAACACGAAATAATTGCACTATAATAAAATATTTTTGTATTCATGTTAGCTCCCGAACGATGTTTTTCAGAATATGTATGACGAATTGAAACGATTTCCTTTGTAAAGCATATTTTTTCACACAAATTGAAAACGGTCTAATCATATGCTGGCAAGTCACAAAAATAGTTTTCATTTGAATAATCACATAGTTACGAAGTGTAAATAGCAGTCTTAATAAATGCGACATTTAATAAAAGTTTTAGTAAGAACAGTGGTGGAAATGATTATTGAAAATGTTTATTTTGATCTTCATAGGTACCTATATAAAACATTTTACTTAGCAAGTGTCTGTAAAACCAACAGGTTTTATCATTGATCATTTTTTACGCCCGATTTTTAAATATTGCTAATAGTTAACTAAAATGTGTAGTGTTTTAATATTCAACCCTATTCAATAAAATACTGTAATCTTAGCTATGAATGGCTATGTATTATGTCTGTCGTGTTGCACAGTGATATAAACGGCTTCGTTGTTGTGTAGAAGACATTTTGCATTTTAATAAGCAATGATAATTACAAAAGCAGTATGACGACAACTTTCTTATGAAAATTTCGCTTACTTTGCTGCATTCTTGAAGGTAGAACAATGGAGCTGTGGCAAATCACCCTAACAACGGCGCGAAGACATGCAACTTTTGCGTTAGACCACCGTGGAACGTTTGGGGGGTTTTTTGAGAACGAATGTAGGCATTATAAATTATAAAAGATAAGCTATTTTATTTTAAACTTAGCTCATGTTCAACTGATAAATAAATTTGTTAGAACATTAATAACCCAATCTTATATGTGCCATATTTTATTTTTCAAAGTGATATTCAAATTAACTTTTTTCCCCGAAAACTTATATAATTTTATAAAAATTGGATAATGTTGAGTCACATTTTGACTGGGAGAATAAAAATAATAATGAATTAGAACACGTCATTAAAATAAGGTTAGTCTATTACCCACTTTTGAGAAACATAAGAAATATCATTCAACTAAAACTCAATATAATGCTACGTTTCGAATAAGATTTTCCTAGAAAAGAATTGATAAGAATTTTTTATGAAAATTTATCATGAATTCCACTGATAACTGATTGTTCACCAAATGGACAAGTTTAAAGTTGAAAAAAACTAATTAGTTAAAAAAAACACGTTATAACACTATTATTATTGAAACACATGTTCACGGTTCATAACTAAATTTAATAATGATATATAAACATAAGTGATCATAATTGTAGCTCAACTATGTACAATAGATTGATTTCATGAAGAAATCAGAGATATGTATATTATAATGGACTAACTTCTTGCTTTCTGTGGTGATGTCACGGTGATGTTCTTGTTTAGGTAATGTCATACAGATCTGTTAAAAGAGACCATCGGAGGGCTGGGAGGTAATAGAAATACGAGACACAGAATTAATTTAAAGATTTTTCGACAGAGTTTAGCAGTCTTTGTATGAATAATGATAAGAGAATTTATTAATGATTAAAGGTTTATAAAGAATGGTGGTCAGAATAGATCTAATAGCCTATAATGAGTGGTTATAGTAAAATAGATTTTTTTTATTCAGTATTGAATTTGGTTTTGGAAACTTTTATGAAACATAATAGACATCTATGAAAAAATATTTAATAATTTAAATCATCAGTTGATAATGCTCGTGATGAGCGAAACCGGTCCTGATCATTATAAATATGTGGAAGTAGTACAAACGAATTGTGTTTTATTTTTTTTAAATAATTTAAAAATTGAATTGGTATTTCTTATGATAATTAAAAACACTTACATATTCCTTACTATGAATAACTGAACTATCTTTTAACGTAGGTAAATAAAAAATCGTCACTACCCAATCTTTTATAAAATATTTATATCATTTCAACCTTCTGGCAGTGTGGCGAAACCTTCCAAGCCATATGCGATACCACTCAATGACATGGTCGTTAATAAAGTGCTACCGCACTCAACGGAATGGGGTAACTTTCAACCCAAACTGTGAGGTTCTTTAGGATAAGTTATCATTATTAAAAAAATTGCTTTCTTGACTTTTAGGGGTAAAATATAATAATTAATTGCAAGCGTTAGAAATAAAAATAAATTTTCTTTGATATTGGACATAAAATAATTAAAATATAATCGCAAGTACATGATTCGCATAATATCTGTATCATAATCCAAATCCTGTAACATTAAGTTTATTTGTGCTCCTATTATTTATATTGATTGACGATACCATTTATGTAAACCGATATTATTAATGGAATTTCCATGAACTTGATAGAGCCTTATTGTTATAACATAAAAATACCAAAGAATTTATTTCTATAAAAAATGAGATTCCTGTGGAACTAAATGATTCCCTATTTTACTATATTAACCGATATTATAACTGTAATAAAAGAAATATAAATAAATATTTATATTTATTTTTATAAAATACTTCTCCATTACTTATTTTTGCATTAAGAAACTTGCTAAAGCACACAAATTTCCTATCAGTGAAACCTTTATAGAAAGCAAAAAGGCCTTAGTTGATTTCATCAACCCAATGTGTACTTACTATTATCGATTTTGCCAATTGTTCATCGGTAAACAACCTTCATCCGCGTTAGGTCCAGTTTCTCTGTATCTATTTTGTTCTTTGAACCTGTCGTACACGTTTGCGCTTTGTTATCGGAGTATAGTCACGTAGCTCTATGGACTGTCAAAAGCTACCGCAGACACAACGGCATCTCTTATCGTTATTGAGAAGTAAGGAAATGGTTTGTTTCTGTGCTTGGTCTGTATTTATAGCTTTGTGTGGCTCTGCTTGTGAACTGCATCTGATAAGCATGTTGATATCTCAGTCGTGTAGTGTTTCTAAGTCTATTTGATATTATCAGATTTGACTATTTGCCACTTACAACATATACCTTTATCACTTTTATGTTGTCAACTTTCATTTCTTGGTAAAAAGGCATTATATTTAAAACAATAAAACATCTGTTTTTGTACTAATTCCACAACTATATAAAAAAATCAGGACTGGTTTCGCTCGTCGACTGGTTTTAACAAAATGAGCGTGGAAATGCTCACAATAAGCTAAGCGGGTACTTACAAAAATTTTGGTATTCGTAAAAAGATAGTTAAACTTTAAACTATTGTCCCCCCTGCCTACTTTAAAACATTGTGTAAAACTATTCTAAATAAATACGCCACAAATGTGTATTTTCAAAGATATTACTAAGTCAATAACTTTGTTTCGTTACGAGTAAATATTTTTTTCTCCCGAGTCATAATATTCGGTTACATAGTTCATTTTTATATTATAAAGTATGTTTTTATTTCAGCATAATAGGAAATAAGACACGCGATATTATTATTTGCATACGACTTGCGTGGTAAATGGTAATGAGTTATTTTATATAATATTGTAATTATATATAATACTTATTCATAGCATTACAAATCCAATAAAAATTCCTACATATTAAATAGATATTGCTTTTAATTATGAAAGTTACTGACCCATTAATGTAGAACTTATTGTAAAAATGTAATGGTATGCAAATTCTAAATAAAAATGTATTTAATATTTAAGGAGATGCATTCAAATAAAACACGAAAACTGCAGTGTTTTGTTTCCATTGATAATATCATAATTTGAAAATTATATTGATCTATTTACGACAAAACCTCTAATTGCTATTTTGTTAAAAGATTTTTTTATCATAGCTTTCTACATTAAGAGAAATTGAGTGACTGAATTACAGCCTGCTGTTCTCAACTCTAATTGAATTGCTCTATTATAATATATGAAGCTCATATTGTCTTAAAAATATGAAAATATATTTATTTATTACGAGCAGTAGAATACTCCGCGTTTTTAAGACGAGACATAAAATGGATTGGGAGGTATTAAAACATGGAAAATTTCAGTACGAATGCTTTCAATACGAATCCTTAAAACAATGTGTGACAGCTTCCATCTTGGGATATGAATCGGTGAACTGGCAAATAATGAATGCAAGCTCAACAACGTAGGCCACTCGGATTCAGCTTGAATTGTTTGTACATTTTTCGTATTTAAAAACATATTCCGAGAATTTCATTGTCCATAAAAAAAATCTTAACAAAATCTGCTATAAATAAATTACAAATTTAGTTGTTTGTGAATATTTTATAAGTGATACGATTAAATTGTAATCCTACCACTTGTAAAATATTCACAAAATAAAAGAGTACTTATGTAACAAACAGTTTCAGATATTTTCCTCCTTGACAAATTGATTCCGTGTGAAAAAACACACGTTGCGTTGAGATATTAAATTCACTGAGGCCTTAAAATGGGTCATTGCGTTTTGTATGCAACTAATAATTTCATATTCACAGACAACGTGGCACGTTTTGCGCCATTTTTATACCATTATCATCTTTCTAAGAAAAGCTCTATGCATTTGAACTCGTACAGTTTGCAGCAATATTTTAAACAAGTGTTATATGAAAATGTATTTAAGTGAAAACATACTGCTCGACGGTAACTCGTATATCAAACCAACAAAAGTTTAAAGAACACAGGGATATAAAGTATTCATATTACTGTTTACTTTCTCTCTACTACCATACTGAGTAAGTTTTAGCTTTACGATAAACAGATTTGCTTATGAAGAGAAATTATGTACCCACGATAACGATACAAAATCATGGTTGCCTCATGAATTATTATTTAAAAAAACCTAGAAACGGAATGTAATATGGTTAATTCAAAACATACAATAAAACTATGTACCATTGATAATGGTTATACAAATGCATTTTATATTTGTTGGTTAATATTTCTTTTTTTGGTAGCAATTCAATTAATAGTTGGTTGGAAATGTACATTTATTCTAACATTGTTTGATTTCGAAACTCACTATAAGCAAAGTCTTGGACCATTGCTACTCGGCTGCCGTGATCGCAATTTATACGTATCATGTCGAAAATTTTATATAATTTAGTACAAAGTGTATATTTGATCTATGTTTAGAGCGGACGTAAAATGATAAATAAAAAGATATTTCAGCACCTAGGAATAGAATCAATGTCTTAAAAAAATTTTTTTTGAACAAATTGTGTTGTCAAAATATTCTATAATTTTTTTCGATTTATAAAAAAGTACAATTGCGAAGTTTTGTTTACATTTTTTTCAAATATTTTATCTTCTTACACCAGACAAATCCAACAAATCAGAAAGATACAAAAAAGCTCTTCTTCGATCTTAACGAGTGAGTACATATTGTCAGAATGTTCATAATAATTTTCCATGGAAAATGAGAAATCCCGTAAATTTAAATGCGAGGCATATTTAGCGACAGGTACACTCTAAGCGTCTTCCATACCCGACGTCACTAACAGGGGTCACCTTGAATGGTACATTGAAAAGTAACCCGAAAGAATCTTTCACTCAATTAAGCTACCCCACTTCGGCAGTCCTATGCAATGACTTGGTATGCTAGTATAGTATAATTCATGACAAATGAATGTTGAATTCTTGTCCTCTTCTTCTTCGGAAAAAGGTGATCTTCTGTTTACGACCCTTGCCCATAAGAGTGCTCAATAATGAATTATTTACTTTAAGGAGCGAACGTGGTAAAATAATCTCTGATTATTATAGTTGTGTTCTCTATTTATTATTACTTTTACGAAACGTTTTGAAATACAACGAGTAAGATATAAAGTTTAAGTCAGAAGAGGACTGATTACTAGATATTTGTTCTTTGTCGCGTTCTTATAAGTTGGTTGAGTTTTATTTGCAATTTCACGCTGACAATTTAGAAATGTCAGAATGATTTTTGACTATAATATGTTAATCCATTTTCGTGTTTAATTTTTCTTATTGAAAAATTAATGACTTGAAATGATAACATATATAAAAATGTTGTAAACGTTAATCTAAAAATGAATAAATGAAAAACCGTAAATAAACAGAAATTAATTGAAAATTCGAGAAGACCACTCAAGCACCGCTTAAATAATGACTATTCTAACTCTAGAGCCTTGAATTCAATAAAAATCATCGTGTATTGGTATTAAATTATGAAATTATAAGACCAATTTGTTGTTGTCTGTAGCAAAAATAACCTAAAAATAAGATTTTTTGTTTGAATATTTATGAATGATGAAATACGGGGGTCATTAGAAATGCTTTAGTTTTTGTGGTAACAACCTATTCAGGTCAGGTTATAAGTCTGGTCGAACCCATTTGTGTCAAAGAGAAAAAAGTATAGAAACAAGTAGGAGAGCTTCTTGTGTTTAAGGCATGTTCGCGAACTTTTTCCTTATGTTTTATGAGATTCGCCACTCGGTGGGTTTTTGCCGCGGCAACCGCTGGTGCTAAGCGAATTAATGGATTTTGAAACAAAATCGATATTTCTTTTTGATGTGAAGACCAAACTTTTATTGCTTCGCTCCCTCGCGCCGTCTCAAACTTTATCGTAAATAAATTACAGCCAATAAAACTCGTTCCTTCAGAATGCGTTTAGTCTTAATTTAAAGGGTATGATTTTTTTAGCCGCTATAACCGCTGCGTAAAAATGGTTATATATTGCTCACATAAAAGTTTTTTTATATAGTATTTGTAAATTTACACAGCTATTGTTTGAAAGGGATTCACCTGAAGGAGTGTAATAGGACAGTAATGCATGGGTTGTCTGATTATACAGTTTTTTTTTTAATATATTTTAATAGAATTAGTATTAAAAAGGTTTATTAGCGTCTAGATTTTCATTATTAAGCGCTAAAGTTTTACCAAGGAGTTTGTTCAGCCAGAAAGGCCTAACCGGGTCGATAAATTATAAATTGCCAAATTATGGCAGTGTTTAGCAATAAAAAATAAATAATAATATTTAATCAACGATCAACTTTTTAACTGAGATAATTACTGTACATCTGTTTTATAAATTTACTAATATGATAATACAATTCATTGAGAATGAGCAGTTTTTAAACCACTCTTAATGGTTAAGCGTGAACTAGTTGGACCATCTTATATATAATAGCCCAAACCGGTATGAAAGTGTTTTATTATAATCACATTTCACATTTTGATTATAATCAAAAAATAAGACTAGCTTCTTTAGACATTCAGTATTTTAATTTCAATACCTTTATCTATGACGGGCGACCTACTAGTTCCTTTATATTGGTCATCAGCATGTTAGTTTTTAGACGTAAACTGTTTGTTTGATTAATAAATAATTATATTGATAAGAAGCAGTAAGCTGCAATTGGTGGTGACCACTCAAAATTTAAAAAGCATTGAAGGTTATATTCTCAAATGTGTAATAAAAAAATGAAAAAAAATATATTACTGATGTAAATTATTATTAAATACTTATTCTTGCAGTAATAAGAAATTTCTTTATAAAAAATAATTATAGTGTTATCGTACAATATATTTTTTTTAATATCTGCCACAATACAATTGCCCATCAACAAATAAAAGTTGGGGCCTAATATTTATCACATATGTGTGGCGAGTAATCGATATAGACGATGCAAATTTTGAATAATATTTATAAAGGTTAGCCCCCCTACAAAGCAGTCAGGAAATGAGTCTGCGGAAAATAATCAATGTAGACTTCACTAATTCTGCATACGTAATTATAAAGGTGAACGACCATTAAAAACAGTCATTAATTCAAGTGATAACTGAAGCAGAAAACAATACAGCCCGAAAACAGATGTACAGAACGACGACCATAGGGAATGACTTACATGAGAGAAAGGGATATAAAGACTTAGTCTATATCCACCCTAGCACTTTCTTTAGCCAGGAAACTAAGAGCCCGCTTCGCGGACTGTAAATAATGATTTCATTAGGATAATAAAGGTAGGAAAAAAAGAACATACATTTTGTCGTCGCGCCCCGAACTGAAAACAGCTCTCCGAAACCACATAATCATCAGCTTAAAATATCATCCTATACATAAAGTCAGATCTCTTTGATTATTTAACATTTGCAATTGAATTAATAAATATGTATTTAGGTGAAACATAAAACCATTTCAATATGGAAAACAATCTTCTTATAAAAAACTTCAAAAAAGTATATTTTTTATAATAATTTTAAATTTTTAATATTTTTAGCGAAAATTTAATAAGAAAACGTGTTCTCTCGTAATAAAAATCGTTTGGTTTCGGTTAATACGTATTATTTGAACTAAATTTATACACTAGAGATTTCATTCAATAGAGCTAAGGTGAATTTAATGACCATGTTATACGATATCACAAAAAAAACGATTTCAAAAATGATACACCAGCAAAACCTTTTCATACAAACGTTGATAGAGTAAATCCCATAGACTGGATAAACTCGCAAGCCTATGATGCGATATCAGATAAAGAAGAAAAGGAAAATCCACAACTTGGAATAATACCAACCTAACAATGGATCCGAACTCATCACCAATTTAATCGACTTTCCATAACAATACAAAGGTCCATCGTCAAAATATTTTTTTCATACAAAATCCATTCATTCTTGTATTCAGCGATGAGACCCTAGTTGTTGAGGCTTTATCCAGTGATGACATAAAGCTTTCCCAAATCTTGTATACCGAAGCAGACACTTAACTTATCTAAGGGGTTTCTGTTTTCAACCTCTAAAGTCATTTGTGTAATTTGATTTGAAAAACTGATCGTGGGGTACATTTACCGGTAATTAAAACACTATACGTGCTCAGATAATATGTTGAATTTTTTTATATCATTTCCACTTCTTATATAGAGCATTTTGACTTTGAATGTATCATATATTTAATCAACATTCATTTTTTTAAGAAAACTAATTGTTTTTCAGTCGCTCAATCTATTTTTTTTTCGGATACGATAGAAAGATGGGGCTGGGAAAGTAATTAGCTAATTGCTCTCGGTACGCCTAAGTTTTGAGCGCGAGTTTCTAAGTCATTTTATGAAATGGTCTGTGCAAAAATTCGAATTCGTGAATAACTTAGAAATGCTGACCATAAGGCTATAAAAGTGGCTGTAATCATTACCAGACGATATCAAATTTATGTTGAGCAAAGGCTTTCGTAAGCTTGCTCTATAAGTCTATATATAATCAAGCAGTATGGTACAAATATGTTTGGTAAATTTATTGTGAAAGATTTGGCTAAAGAACTTTGGCTATTTATCAGTTTACATAAACATTGGCTCATTAATTTGGTAATATTTCTAATTATCATATTGTAAATACATATATGCTATGACATATAATGATATATTTATCATACTTTAAGCTTACTTGTACTTATAAAACAAATGTACATTGAGGGCTTTGTAGTCTATATATTAGATGATGATGGGATAATATGAAAATGAATTGATTCAAATAGCTTTTAGTTGTCGGTTAGATTATTAAAATAACACTAACGCGTGCAGTAACGATTATTGTGGCAACCCTTAGCGCTTCTTCGATAAGCCTGCCATCCCTAAGCTATAATAACGTGTAGTTTTGTAGACACGCTTTAAAAGGCACTAAACGGGTACATAACCCCAATCCGTTAGATCGTAAAACACTTGTAACGCTCCTTTCGAGAACGAGTCGCGGTACATATAAGAGTACCGATTAGAGATGTCCCGGAGATACCTGATAGATTGAAATTGTAAACCAAAATCGCTATTCGTACAATTTTTCACGATATTGTTACAATATTAAGTTCATGCAAGTGACTGACTGTAAAATCAATAAGCAAATCAATGTTTAATGGTTATGACTTATGAGAAAATAAAAAAATGATTGAGCAGGAAAACTTTTCCCAGAAGGTCCATTTTTTCACTATCGAATAGCTCGCTAAATTCATTTAGGAACGGAAGGAGTTAAAGTAAGCTCTTCAAAGTTAAAACCAGATGTCAAAAAAATCCTCATGAAGATTGAGAACAAAGGCTTTTACTAATTGATCACCTACTATCAGTATTTGTATGGTTTTTTTTTATTGTTTCCCTTTTGAAAGTCTTCAGCTGAATACTATTGGCAAATGGATTTTTGGCATATCTGTACAATTTATGTATATTATGTACTTTTGTATATTGTTTCTAATTTGTAATCAATTCAATTTAAATGGCTTTCTGTCATCTGAGAAGTATTTTTGAAAGCGCATCAGGTTAGCTCTGATATATGAATTTTTTAAACTGTTAATTAAAGTCTGAATGGAGATAAACTCAAAGAAAATTTTAGCACTTGAGACCTTCACACATAATATATAGCACGTTCAATCCAACCACAACTTGATGCCACGCATTCTGATTGCTAAGAAGAACTCTTATATACTTCAGAGGGTTAATAATTCTCAAACGCATCATGTCTCCTTACCAATTATTTATTAATTACGAAACAAAGTTTATACGCTATGCGTGTTTACGTCCTTGTCAGAATTTTCTATTCGCATCAATAAATTTACAACTGTTATTTCGAAAACCCTTTTTCCCATCCCTAGTATGTAAAAGCAATAGCTCCCCTTCTTTAATGGCCACGCTTTCTGGAATCGATAACGTTATTTTGGGAAATTCTAATAAATTATGTACGAGTAATGTCACACGCTGGATGTATTCGCAGATTTGAATGTCATGTAAATACTCGTACGGGAAAGGAATACGTGTAGCTAGATCTGGATTTGTATTAACCAATCGCAATTATATTTACCCCTCGATTCATTACGGAAGATCATCTTAATTATTTAGAACGGGTGAATTACTTACTAGACTTATGTGGTTGTTTGTATCTTGTTGGAATTTAAATTGATTATCTCTTGAAACTGTTCTTGTTAACTATTAATATAGTGTGGCATTGTGATGATTAACAATTGGCAGTTGTATACTGGTTAAATGTAATAAGTAAAATTCTGTCATTTCATCATCAAATATTGATTTAACATTTCACTTCTTGGGAGAGACTGTTTAGGATGGATTGTCTCCGTGAGTTCTACTCGTCGTTAAAATTCATCGTAATTAAAATTGCCAGCAATATAATCCGATTAATACATGAAAATCAATTTTTGAAATAGCTTTAGGATATATTCAAAAAAGCTGAAAAATGTCGGTAAGTATGAAAGTATAAATGAATGATAAAGGAAATAAACATTTTTTCTGATACTCGAAAACGTCTGTAGTTTGTACATAGTAGGTATATATGGAGTAAAAATACGTTATTTATACGGAATGAATTCCTGAAAAAAATGGCGACAAAAAAAAATTTCGGATTCAAAAACATGAAGTAAATTTAAGTATCCCTTTTTTACAAAAGCATTCTTATTACAGTAATAAGCATGATATTACTTCTTTTAATAGATTATTTTAAAATTAAAGTAAATTATATTGAAGTTTTTTTATCTTCTCCTAAATACATTTTTTATACCGTTATAATGAAGAAAAAACATTTTTACTGAAAAGCGTGTTGCTTTCGAAACATAATTGCAAAACAAATTTTATTCTAAGAGGTAGACGTGCGTAATATTGTATAAAAACAACATACTTTGTACTTTTTTAGTAGCATGCCATGTATTCACTCGTGGTTAAATGTATAGAGACACATTATTCGTTGAAAGCGGTTTGTTCATCAGCCACTTTATTAAAAAGTTTTTTTTATTTGTACTTTTTTTATAAATTTTCTCATCAGAAATTCATTTATATGTTATTATTTGATTTTCACACACTTATCCAAAAACACAGTGAATATCACTAACTCTAAAATTGTTTTCTTAATAATATTTATAGTCTTTAATTTTTCTAATTATTCTTCTGCATAGGAAGTAATGACATGATCTTTATTTATTAATAACTGAAGATTTCTAAAATTACAAAGGTACAAATAAAGTATTCAACAATCAAAAAGTGTAAAGTCGTTACTGATATTAGATTAAAAAGAACTCTTTAATACGGATGTTTTGTTGAATAGTTTGTTACTTTGACTGATCATTGAACCTTGCAAAAAGCCAATAGCTTGTCTCTACTTTTCTATATTGTATTAATATTTGTGTTTAACATTGCAATAGAGCATGATAAAAATACTCTGCACGATTTGTTCGAAATCTCAAGACACGCAATTCTTTATTGCTCGCGTGCACATACACGCGTTTAAATATTAAAATGATAATTCTAAGAGCCTTTTCTTTTAATCGAGTTTCGTTTGATATTGTAGTTTCTTTTAGAAACAAAGCAAAAATGTGTTCTATATTCCAAAAATAGGATTACTATAACTCTCGTTTTAGACAACAATGATAAATAAGCTTTTTAACTTAATAAAAATAAATGCTATATTTTTTCAAATTTAGAGCATCGTAATAAACAACAGGTTTATTTTTTTTGCATGGAAGCTTTTATTGTAATAAATGAGTTACAAAAAAGCTCTTTACATTCAACTTTTTTACATTAATGTACATAATTTTATACATCAACAGTAAACAATTTCAATACAAAAAATTACAAAACATATTTCTTTTCATATTTGCTTCCTGGCTTTTCTTTATAATCGTATCTTGTAATATGTCTTTTAATTTATTAAATAATAACTTATCTAAAGAAAAACAATCTAGAGCGTCTATTTCAGATTTACCAATATAATACCATCTATTGTACATTTTTATTTTGTGCTTTTTTTATGTAAAAATGTTTTTATTTAAGACATCGACTGAGGGTGCTTGATGGAATTTCAATGGATGGAATCTCAGTTCGAGTCCATTCGTGTGCTCGAATGCCTGAAGATGCCGAAAGGCGAAACCCGGGTCGTTAGTGACAAAATACATGGAAGTGTACAAAATCTCAATAATCCAAATTTAAAAATGTTTTGTTTCGTTTTTGCGAGTTTAAATTTGCTTTTATTGAATGAGTAATAAACGGTATATTTTAAAGATTATATTTACTGCATAATGAAAAGCTTATAAAACAACGATTGACGCAAATGACAAATAATTTTAAGCACCTATTTAATAATCATGAAATGAAAACAATGTATTATTTTTATAGTCACTTCTTCCGTAGATTTCTTTAACTGCCTGTTTCATTATGATTCACAGTTTTTTTATCCAGTAAGGTTTACTTTGTTTATTCAAGTGGAAGTTTTTTCAATATGTAGTTGTAGTCATTACAAATTTTAAATTATATTTTTATCAGTGTTTCTTATATCGCAGAAACTATTTGTATGATTAAATATTATGTGTTTAGTCAAATAAGAAACTATCATAACAGTAACACTTAAAAAACTCATATAGAAGACATTGGGCGAATTTTAATTACGAAAATGAAAGCTCTTGTTATATATTAAACAATTCGAATTGAAGAACACCTGCCGAAGAAAGGGAAGTGAAAATTCTTCCCTAGACGTTAGCTTAAATATATAATAAATATGCGCAAGGGTAACTCCCTCCCAGAAGGCGTCACCCCTCACATTCAACGCAGCGAGACTGCCATCTGTCTATTGCCATTTTAACCTCACGCGGGAAACTTATAACTGAATTCTGTTTGCTACTGATCCAACAGGCTTTTATCATATTCAAAAACTTTTATGGAGTTTATTTTTTCTAGCTTGCACACGACTACTGATATTATAAATTAAATTCAAACAATGTTACATTCATTGAGAGGATAATTGAACACACTTAATTTAAAATAAAAGCCTTCAAAATCTCATCTCATTACATTTGGTGCAAGTTATTCTAGAAAATATTAAAAAATATATAATTTAGAATAGATTGATTTCATATCTTAATAAAAACAACAATTATGAGCAATAATAAGGCGTAAGTAGATGAATTTGTCGAAATTCTATCAACCATCCTCAGTTAATATCTGAATTATATGTAGATATAATATAATATGTAATAGTATTAGTACTGTGTTTTACCTATGGTTTATTATGAATAACAGATTACATTTTTACATTCAATTTCGTAGTCAAAAAAAGTAAAAATTAATTATTTTTAGATTACGTTGGAAAAGATACTTCCATAAAAATTATTTGCATTTCCTTATTTTTTCCAAGAGTTATGGGCAACATTAAGCAATAATAAGGCGTAATTAGATGAATTTGTCGTAATTTTTTAAGAAGTAGGGATGCAATTAAATGAGTCTTGATTATTATGAAGGTTATTCACGTGAATATATCTGTTTATCTGTAACTATTCTGAAAAAGCCATCAAATCTATTTAAAAAAAAATTGTGACTTGACCTTGTTATAATTTAAGTTTTTTTTTATGAAATAAATACCAATTCAACTAATTTTTAATACATTTAAATACTTGGGTGTGTTTATAGAATATATCCAAATGTCAAAAAATATCAAAATTTATTTTTGGTTTGTTTTAATGAAAAAAACATTATTGGCCCGGACGCTCAAGTGATAAAAAATATTTTATTATGAAAACAGAAGTGAAATTCTTTGAGGGGGCGTTCAAGTGAGAAAAATATTAGTGTAATTAAGATTGACGTAAATAAGGCTTAGACGCAGTATGGCGTAAATTAATAATATGTACACAAAAGGCAAAATATGTTTTTAAAAGTATCTGACAGATTTTTTGGGTAGCAGGCCCGAGAGCTGACTTGCAAGTTTTCTATCATAAATTCAATTATATGGCAAAAAATAATGTGAAAATTAAATTTTCCTGTTGAAAAAATAGTGAAATTAATACGTAACGAGTTTATTTAGTAGACAGAGAAAAATATTGTTGCAAAGGCTATTTAGAACTCTCATATTTATTTTAGTAATTTTAATATTGCCGAAAAAGAGTCAAAAAATATATATATACAAAGATCACATTTAACGGCTTTTCTTTATTTTAGAATTCTCGACAGTAAAAATTTTTTTAAAAATATGCTAAATATAAACTGAAAGCTTATATAAATATCTTAGGGTACATAAAAACAATTTTCATTGAAAAGTAGAAGAAGTATTCAGAAAAAAAGTACAAGGAGATTCAAATGTGACAGTTATGAATAAAGTGGTTAAGAAAAGAGTTTGAGAGAGGTCCGAAAAATGGCAGGTAACAGTGATAGATAGAGAAACTTTATAAGAAATGTTGCTCATAACTCTTGGAAAAAATAAGGAAATGCAAATAATTTTTATGGAAATATCTTTTCCAACGTAATCTAAAAATAATTTATTTTTACTTTTTTTGACTACGAAATTGAATGTAAAAATTTAATCTGTTATTCATAATAAACTACACAGTACTAATACTATTATATATTATATTATATCTACATATAATTCAGATATTAACTGTGGATGGTTGATAGAATTTCAATATGCTTGATAGAATTTCAATTTTATTTAACTCTCATAAGTTTTGTCATTACCGACCTGGGGTTATCAGTTCGAGTTTATCCGTGCACTTGAACGCCTGAAGATGTCGAAAAGCAAAATATATTTACGTAATTTGAACGATTCAAAAGTCGCATAAAATTGAGCAGCAATTTTTGTTTACTAATAAAATACAATGCATTTGATCACAGTCTGTTAAAATGGAGTAAAACGTATTTTCTTTAAAATATTTTTTAAATAGTTCTGACACCTTTTATGACATAAAACTATAGCAAGGGCTGTCATTTTTTAAGCCTAATAAAATTATCAATTATATTGAAATATATTTGGACTCACCCTTAGAGCTTTGATGTATTTAGCTCCACAAGAATTATAAATTGTCGATGTCTATTTTGACATCATGTGATCATCAGAGTGATAGATTTGATGAATTTATGATACCAAAACAGCTTTCGAAGATGTGTTATAATTATTATTCTTGTAGTTCCATGAACAGTCTACAAGACTTATTAATTTTTTAATAAGAAGGATTTTAAAATTAAAGTGTTTTGTGACTTTAAGCTTATTAAATTCACAATCTTTTATTAATATTATTCTTATTTTCACATAGATTATTCACGCCGAATAAAATTCTAACTTATGCATTGTTCAAGTTCTATACAATTTCCTATTTTCGTTTCACTCTTAACAAAATTTAAAAGTGTTTGGAACAGCACGAAGCTTTCTCTTCAGTCTTCTCGTGTTGGAGACTCCGTTAAAAAACCCTACGTAAGCAAAGGCTTAAAAAGTTTTAAATAAATTCAAAGCATTATTCACGAGCATAACGAAGAGAGATTCAATCAATCTCTGCTGGAAAATTGACATTGTTACGGGAAAATAAATGAGTTTCCGAGCTTCTTAAAAAAGTATTACAGATTTCCTGCTCTTAAAATTTTCCTGAAATTGCAAAACAAGATATTTAAATCAGCAATCATTCATTCGGTTTTGAGAAATTTAATATTGAAAGCTTTCATATTCATAGAAATCAGTCTATTGAAAACAAATATGACTTTTATAAAAAAGGGTAAATGGTAAAAGAGTTATTCAAAAAATTGTTTGGAATTAAAACTGTTATTATAATGGTTTACTAACACTAATTTATAATGGTTTATAAACAATTGCATTTTGTGTTAAATAGTATTTGCTACACTTGATCTTTTATTTCGATAGTTTATTGTTATTTTGTGTTATATGGTATTTGCTACATTTTGTGTTAAATAGTATTTGCTACACTTGATCTTTTATTTCGATAGTTTACACTTGTGTTAGAAAGTATTCACTTGATACACTTGCACTCTTTTTCGATAGTTTGCACTTTGGATTATATAGTATTACCTTCGTACACTCAAACTTTGATTTTAACAGTTTCCACTTAGTCACGGATTCTTTTATCAAAGTTTTTTTAAAATGTAGTAGGTTATGTTAGGGTTTGTCTGGTATAGTTGTGTAATGTAATGTAATGTATTCTAATGCATGCAGCAAAGACAATATAGGTGGCCTAATTTAGGGTAGATGAATAAGTGATATTTCATTACAGCTTTGTGCAACTATCGATTTCAAAGTGTGAGTATTAAAATTGAGTGAAAACTATTTTATCTATGTGAAAATATTTTTTTGTAAGTGTAATATATTTCTTCAATGTTAAAATATATTTTATTATGTGGGATCACTTTATTTTTAGTTAAAAAATTTGTTTTTTGTAGAATGTATTTGTTAGAAGTGAAAAATATTTTTATGAAAGTGAATATGATTTAAAAAAAGTGTATTTAACTGTAAGCTGTTTATAATTATATTACAGTGGACGATATAAGCGATAAATAAATAAAACGCGCACTTTTTTGTCATTTTAAATTTAAAAGTATATAAAGGGAATGGTTAAAGCAAAATTTTGTATCTTTATAGTCATTTGACTAAAAATATTATTTAGTTTGCATATATGACATAAAGTACAATTTGTTGCTTTTGCTAAGTGTCACGTATTTAATGCATGTATACTGTCGGTTCTGCTTTAAGGTTGTGAGTCATGTCATCTTATGAAAACACAGGTTAACAGTATATTTTACTTCGAAAACAGAAGCTTGCGGTGAATACTAGGAGGTCCAGTGGCTTGACTTTGTCAACTCGAAGGAAAGAGAGCGGATGGACCAACCCCTTATTACGTCCAACTAAAAAATGAGACGATGGAGTTGTGCTGCGGATGCCCCAATGGAGCTTGAATCCTGTCCACCTTTTTTACCAACATGATGGATTTCCTTGCTCTGAAATCCCGCTGATGACTGATGATCTTGGTGGAGCTACAGTACTAAAGATATACAAATGCATTACTCGTAGGTAGAATCCCCACGGCAAGCCTCAGCAGTAATTGTTGAATTATATCTCTACTATATAGCACAAAATGCATGTAAGAATATGTATGTTTGTATGTCTGTCGGTCTACGGTGATATTTCTAACTTTCAACCAAATTTCGATATTGCAAGCCAACGTCTAAATAAGCTTATTTAAACGTTCTTTATCTGGGACGAAGCCGAGTAAAAATTACTTGTATTATATACAATTTAATTAGATAAGAAAATGAAAAGCTTACAATCGTTAAGCACGTAATCCATAAATATGTTTAGATGACATAAAACGCTATTTAACAAAAAGTATAAAAACATGAATAAGTTCTTTGAAACACAATGACCTAATAACCAAGCCTTTCGCTATTTACTTATAGTATTTGATTTATTACTTCGTCGGTTCGCTGAAAGTTTACAAAGTTCTAAATAAGCTTTTAATTGTATGTTTTCAAAATCGATGTTATAAAGATAAACTGTTGAAACGGATTTCGGGAAAAGTTTTTCGGTTATACATTCAAAAGGCGGAAATCGATACAAACAGTTTCAGTCCATTGCCACTTCCGGCAACTTTGCTCGGTAGAAGAACGTGTGGCATTTATTTAGTGACCTACATGCAATATTCAGGGGCCACATCTCACGCTAAAGTAGACGTCAATCGTCCACGGTGCGCGAGCCGTTTTTCTTTATTGATCTTGCCATTCTCTTGTATAATTAATACGTTGGACTTTTTCAGAGAAAAAATACGATACATTATTAATTAAGTATTTAGTCGGTACAGATTAAGGTAACATTGCTCCTAAAACATAAAGTGATATTTTTGTTGCCGTTTGTAATTAGTATATGAGTCTGACGAACATTGTTAACTCTTCTTGAATCATGAGAATTTTTTAGCAACAAACGAATTCATTGAGGTGTTGAAAGGAAAAAACCAATAAATCCCCATTTTGTCAAAATAAATAACTCGTTAACAAATACGTATATTTCACACAATTTGTAGTGATAAACAACTTGCAAAACCTAAATATGCAAACGAAAAAAAAATAGTAAATAAAAAAAAAGTTTAACAGTCACAATCAAATGCAGATATATATAATTTTACTTCGCTTAAATTTTCTGCAATTATCGTTTGACATGCATACTCAAAATTTTCTGTGAACACACAAAAACATCACTCATTTTCAAAGTGGACATATAGGTTTTTCCTTATTTACGGAAAACCTTCTCATCTTCATTAAATGTGTGAAGTTCGTAAAAAATACTGCCTGATTATAAGTAGGTATGATTCTAAAAAAATAGTTTTTCCAAAACTGAAATTACTCTTTTATTCAAAGGTCACTTTCTTGTTCAGAACATATCGCAGATGGTACAATCAGAAAACTGAAAACTGCTGTTTTTTTGTTAAATATACGAATTTGCTGCTGCATTAAAATATAGTAAAATGATTTTTAAATATAAATTCCAGACAACAACGTGACAGATCATTTGGCGTAGACATAGCGAGAAGATTACAACTAGTTCTTTCGTAATCCCGCCCTTACCATCTCTGGAGCGATTACTTTTCGCTAAGTAGATATGCTTCACATCAAGCGAGCTCATGACTGAAAATGTCAAAAGTTTTAGAGAATAAAGCGTGAATAAAATTAAATGAATGAATAAAATACGTAAACGGATTTATTTAAGAATTGGATATGGCCAAATAAATTTAAAATTCAGTACAGCTAAGTACAATTTAAGTGATATATCATCTGGCTGAAAAGGTTGCCGACCATTTATTTTGGATAAACGAAATGAGGTGTTTCGCAGGAGCACGTAAAAAAACGTGTTTCAAATGATCAACCAAGGCTTTTAAATTTGAAAATTTATTGCATATAGGTACGGTAAATTCGGTTATAACGAGATCCAAGAGACTAAAAAAGTTGTCTCAATGCATTGTAAGTTAAGAGAGAGTTTTTTAAACGAATGTCGCTATGTGTCTACGACCGAGCTTTCAATGAAATAAAGCTTTTTTTTTCAACCTTAGAATCATTTTTATAAAGTGTCAATGTAATTTTGTTGTATTGGTGAATCATATATATATACATATTTTTTTATGTCCACTCTTTTTGTGGAGCATATGACCTCTAAATGGAGGTATCTTAATAGAAATTTTCTACGAGAACTGCTTGTTACTCACTTGCTCAACCTCTCTTTTTCGAAGAGAGTAGGCATTGAAAGATAAGACTAGTAGAGTACTAGTGGTTGGCTAATCGCTCTCACTGTGCCCCATTTTTAGGATTGGGGTTGGGAACGAATTTTAAACATCATAAACATTCATAACTATGAACAGTAATTCATAAATTGATTTTTCAACTTGAAATGTCCACACCAGAACTTGAACCCGAAACATCCGTAACCGTAGCCACTGCACCACGGAGCCGACGGATTCATATGGATTCAATATTAATGGCTCCTGGTTATGAAATCACAGAGAGTAATAAGTTCGTTGAGATTTCTTTTTACTGAAATATTGTAAATTAATGACAAATTTTTTTTAATACCCATTGAAAGGCGGACGTAAAACACACAACGGGTAGAGGTGGGGCAATCAACTTGTTAATACCAACTAGATTTTAGCATTTTTTGAAACTAAATTTTAGTGTGTTATTTAATGACAAATAATGAGTTGAGCTCTGCTGACTATCCGACGATTCTCGAACAATTTAATAAATAAAAATATGAATATAAGCTAAGAAACTGCCCACTTCATAGAGCGTTCTTTAAATTCTGCTTGGTTTTCACAAAAAAATAAAAAGCTATTATGACCACTCTATATAAAGACAGATGTCGTTAGTTGCTGAGTAAAACCAGTAGCTAACCCATATTTTCTTATTCGTGGTTAGTTTCCATAGTAAACTAGTTAAACTATTGTCATAAAATTATGATAAATTTTTCGTGAAGTATTACTATAAACCAACGTGTATTATTAAAAGTTGAAGGAAGATAGTAAAAGTATAATATCAAATGTTACCTTTAACCCAAAAGGATAGTATAACTAGCTAGTTACAAAAGCCTAAGCTACTTGTAATGACCGTTACACTTGAAGCTTACATTTAATGAAAATTATCGGTTATGAGAAATTTTATGTTAAAAGATATTAAAACCCGCATCAAATGGTATTAACTTTAGATGAAAAAACTTTATAACGAGGGAAATCCCGGTATTTGCGAAGATTACTGTTTTTACAGCTATGCCGTAGCTTTGTAAATGAGACGTGCAAATATAAATCTGGATAAATAGCAAATAGTAATTCTGTCACATTATAACATATGCGTTAATAATAAAGTTCTTTTAAAAATTAAGGTTTCACTAAATGTATAACAAGATAAAAAGATACTGATGAAAAAAAAAATTATAATATTATAATTTAAGACATCGACTGAGGGTGCTTGATGGAATTTCAATATCAAATTTGGATTATTGATATTTTGTACACTTCCATGTATTTTGTCACTAACGACCCGGGTTTCGCCTTTCAGCATCTTCAGGCATTCGAGCTCACGAATGGACTCGAACTGACAGACAGTAAACAGTATCTAACGTTTATATAGAAGATGCAAATACGACAAATATGCTATATTTCGGGAACTTGTCTAAAGACATAGACCAACCTAGAAACTGGCATAGAATTAATTATGTAGGTTGCACAAACTTTAAAATTAAAAAACAACTCGCTGATAGTGTTAGACCGGCGTTCTATTGCAAAAATTCTCTAGGCAAATTACTTATTAACAATAAAGATAGAGTCCACTTTATGAACAAATCTGGTATTTATAAATTACAATGCAGTGACTGCCAACATTTCAATGTGGGTAAAACCACACCTACATTAGATATAATGGTATCAGAACATTTAGCTGCCTTTAGATTAAAAAAAGAAACTTCGACATTCGCAAATCACTTGCTAATGGAGAACCATACGTTTAATGCGGATGATGGGGTTAAACTGTTGCATAAAAACATGGGGGATCATAAATTATTTTATCAAGAAATTTTGGAAATCAATAGAGCCCAGTTAAATTCCTTGCCAATTCTGAATGAGCAGCTGAACCTTCCTAATTCTCCGTTATTATATCCTATACGTTGAAACACCTAACAGATGTCACTAAATGTGGAATGATAGTATATATTTACCCTTTCGTCGAATTGCATCCCGTCGAAACCCACAATGCTATTATAATTGTAAAATCACTGGTACTTCTAAAAGAAGTTGGAAAGCGGCAATTCGCCACTCTGATTATGTGTCTTTTTACAAAATAAGGATTAAGGCAATTCTCGAAATGTTAACTCAGGTATCAGTGTGGCTCTCAGACTATAATATCTTACCTCGTAAATACTATTTGTCGTATTTGTATCTTCTATATAAACGTTAGACATTGTTTACTGTCTGTCAGTTCGAGTCCATTCGTTAGCTCGAATGCCTGAAGATGCCGAAAGGCGAAACCCGGGTCGTTAGTGACAAAATACATGGAAGTGTACAAAATCTCAATAATCCAAATTATAATATTGTTTTTAATTTATTATTCACTGATTATCAACACTGCAGGAATGACTCCGTCACTCTATAATGCTCGGCTTCATGGTCAAAGGCTTAACGGCAAAATCCACGAATAGACGTTTTCAAAAACTGGTCGTAGGTAGAGCGATTAGCCAACTGTTAGTTTTTACTTAAGGCGATGCCAAATCATATAATAAATAGAGGCCGAGAAACTGACTTACAACGAATACTCATAAACAAATTCAAAGTCTTTATGGGTCCTTGCTAAGAGTAAACTTGGTGATATTTTTAACATTTTCTTTAAAATTCATTGGATGTCTTTAAATTTATAAAAATTTATTCTTTTTATTAAGAATTTATAGATACATAGCAGTTTTAAACTGAATTTCCTTAATTTTTCAAAATAATTACGATAAAATTTTACTGTTAACTAATATTTAAAAAAGATTTTAAAACAAAAATTAGTGAAAGTTGTGTTGAAAAGTACTCTTTTAACAATCGAATATTTTTTTTGTTCATATAACACAATAGAGAATATTTAAATGAATAAATGCAAAAAATATAAAATTTTTGCAAATAGAAAAAAACACTTTTTGTTCCAATTATACGGCGATAAAAAGTTTTTCTTCGGCGACTATTAAATAACTCTCCCCTCATTTTCACTATGTAGGGTGACGTTCTTTTTTTTATCTTGCATTGGACTAGCACGTTTGACCTGAAAATTTACTCTAGACGACAAAAAAAGCCCCGCAGCTTTCTGGGCATGGAATTCCTACACAAATGAAGCAAATAAGTTGAAACCCGTTGCTTTTTATACAACCTTTATGAAGAATTTTCATGTTATTTAACGCGATTTTCTTTTGAAATAAAGTGAAATAACATATAAATATATTTTTTTTGCACTTAAAGATGTGTGCTACGATTTTGTTCTGAAATTTTTAATGAATTTAATATATTACTGATTTGTTCTTAAGCACTAACACTTGAGTCTTTTTTTATTTGGCCGTTTTTAACCAGCATTCCTAAAAATATGCCTTTACTCAAAATTCCTTCCGTAATAATTGACTCTAACGAAAACTAGTCGCTGTTACTGTACTAAGGAAAAAGGCGCGGTGTTAGAGTAAAAATAGTATATTTTATAATTTATCAATACCTCTTCGTACACTTAATGAATTCTACTTACTTTTGTACAAACCGCTCACTAGAATTCAAGCCAATTGAAGGTCAAGACAGTATCTTAGAGACTAATTTTGTTATGAAAAATAATGTATATAACAATTTATATTCAAGTATTCCATATAATGTGAATTTGCGATTTTTTTGGAGCTTGTTGCAACTATGTTTTTAACAGTAAGTGATCTTGTAAGTTAGTTGCTAAATTAAATTTGATATTTAAGTTGTCTTAGTATAAATCGGTGTGGAACTTTTAAACCAATTTAACTTTCTTCGATATGCTGAAATTGACTCCATTAAAAACCAATTCCCATATGGTAAAATATTGTTTGACTGTTTCAGTTTCTAATGTACTTAAAGCTAGACATTAGTAAACCATCGTCTTTTAGAAGTTGACTAATGTTTTTATCGTCATTTAAAATCTTAAGCAACTTTTTTTATTGTTCTTAAGTAAAAGTTCATTGATATGCTTGAAAAAGTCAAAGTCTTTCGTATTTGAAGTGATTTTCCCTGGATCGCTTGCGGTTTTAAATTTATGCCTATACTAGGAAGTCTAAAACTTAAATATTTCAAAGATCAAAGCCGGTCAGGAGCATTATTAAAACTTAAACAAAACAAACAAGTTTAAACAGTTTGCATAATTAAAGATGCCGACATCAAACAAATCTTTTGTGCAACTAAGTTTTTTCCTTCGTTAAGCACCAAAGTTTTCCGGCCTAAGGCAGCTCTCACATTCCTGTTGCCTATTGAACCGCTGTTAAATAATTATCTCGCCCTCACACATTTCTCTTCGTTAGTTTCCCGTCCCCCATTTTGGCAATTTTACTTCCCTAAGATGTTCAAGTTTACCTAATAGATAACTTAATTGCAAAAAGTGTTTAATTGATTTGTATTTTAATTATTTTGTATAAAATAATATATTATGTTGCTTATTGTAGCTATTGTTAATGTTTTAATACTTGATGCCCACTTTCATATCTCTGCGGATACCACAATTTTTTCACTATCTACCAAAGCTACGGTTCTGCAATAAAGCGCATGTGTGTTGTAGTTTTGAATGGGAGAGTTTTTTTTATTTATATTTAACGTTGTTTTATATTAAACATGGATAATTAAAATTTCATGATACAGCGCACGTAAGTTCGGGAGTTGCTTTAATTTAAAAAAACTGAATATTTAAATTTAATAATAACAGTTTTTATAAAAAGTATTTTCTTAACGTGTCGGGCATCTAGCTAAGTGGTCAACGTCATTTTATTCGGCAGTAGTATTCACAATCAATTTCACAATCATTCTATGTGGGGACAGGCGATGGCTGCAATAAAGTTAAGAATCACTGGCCTAAAGATATTAAATGAGAAGAGGTCGTGAAGCCAACATTGTCGGTGATTTAGTTTTTTTCTATTTTTATTTTATAATTCATTTCACATTTCAAGGGAGTAAAGCAGTTAACATACACCGTAATGAGAAGGACTTTTTCATCTCTACTATATAGCACAAAATACATGTAGGAATATATATGTTTGTATGTCTGTCGGTCACAACAATTCCTTTCAAACGAAGCAAACCTTGACGTGAAATTTTCACACGTCATTCTGACTAAACTTGTTAGATCAACTGCGCAATTTTCAACTTTCAACTCTCAACATTTAACTTTTAACCTAAAACTAAAAACGCGATATGCTTGTCGTTTATTAATAAAATCAACAAACTCCGAGGAAGATTGTCTAGCAACCGCTCCATACCGAATATTCCGTGATTATCGCACCATGAGAACTGTAGTGTATTATGTAATAAATTGATTATTAATTTTAATATGTAATTCAAATTGAAATACTTGAATTTTTAATATTCAATTTGTATTTTAATATTATAATTCGTTATAAAATATTCATCTCAAAACTATGTACATGGATTTAGTACAGTTAAGTACTCATGGTGCGTTGTCATCAACATAGTGCCATGTTGCCTAGCGACTGTAATATGTTTATTAATATTACAGATGTCACAGATAATAATTTTTCATTTGAATCCTAAAATTAGTAGGATATTGAGAGGAAAATTATCCATTGTTTAAATAAAATAATCCATTATGGAAATTAGTGAAATGTTGCGAGAATTGGTTCATTACTCTGATTTGATGTTTAATTGTGTGGTACAGCAGGAGCCATTGTTAAATGCAGATCAACAAGCCACCTATCAAGAAGTTCTACGGCGGGATAACAAGAGTGAAGGTGGAGCTGTTTTTATCGATGCACCGGGAGGAATCGGAAAAGCCTTCTTTATCAATGTGAAAACGATGTTGCACTCGCTGAAGCAGCTTCAGGTATTGCTGCAACGCTGGTGGCTGGTGGACGAACCGCACATTCAATGTTGCAAATCCCGATTGAATTAATACATAACAAAGTGCTTGTTTGCAACATCAGAAAAGGCAGCGCAAAAGCCAAACTGCTGCAGGAGGCTAAAGTACTGTTCTGAGATGAAATTTAGATGATGCATAAGCATGCACTCGAAGCTGTGAACAGAACCCTCCAAGACCTTCGTGGCAACAAAGATATTTAAGAAGGCCTGATTGTTGTCGTTGCTGGTGATTTCCGCCAAACACCACCAGTTATTCCAAGAGGCACGATGGCCAGTGAAATCAAAACGTGAATAAAATCGTCAATTCTATGAAAGAAATAAAAATTATGAAATTAACAAAAAATATGAGAATTAAAAAACAACATAGTTACAGAAATTCCAAAAAAATAGTATTTGCTTAAAATTGGTGATGGAAAACAGGCAACAAATGAATATGGGAAAATCAGCCTCTCAATTAATTTCGCAAGATCCGCCTTACACCGAATAGTCTTATTAATTACGTGTATCTAGATATCACATCGAATATTCAGAACCAAAAATGGCTTCAGAAAGCGCAATTTTAACACATCTAAATGCAAAAGTAGTAGAGATTGGTTCGACGATACTGCGAAAAATTCCAGCTGGCACAAGAACATACTTCTCAATAGACAAATGCTTGAATGGCAATAGAGGTATGAGCAATCCGGTAGAATTTTTGAATTCACTCAATCGTAGTGGCATTTACCCACATAGAAAAGTGCTGAATGTTGGGTGTTCAATAATTTTGCTACTCAATTTGGACCCACCGAAGCTATGCAACGGTTCCAGACTAATAATGAACGCTTTACAAGCCTATACCATCGAATCATGTATTTCAACTGGGTCATTTGAGGAGAACACGGCCTGATTCCAAGCATTCCACTCAATCCGACTGACTTGCCTTTTTTATTGTAACAGTTTTTTTGACTTGAATTTGCAATCACAATCAATAAGACACAAGGGCAATCACTCAAAGTCACAGGCTTGGAGATGACTGACGAGTGTTTCTGGACAGCTGTATGTAGAAATGTCAAGGGCGATGGATTCCTCAACATTGTTCATCATCGCCGATGATCAACAAAACACTAAAGATATTGTTTACAGCTAAGTATTGCAATAACCAGATAAATACAACTGTATACTACATAGCAGAAAATGCATGTATCAATCTGATTGTCCGTCTGTTACAAACAGTTTACAGTAACGAAGTAAAATTTGTATTTTCATTTTCATGCTATTTTCAATTTTTTTAATTATTATCAACTCAAGGACTATATTTTGTGGGTGTTACCCAAGGTGTGGTCCACAGTGATATTTTCAACTAACAAATTTCAACATAAGTTAGCGCCAAAATAATGCCAATGTCTAAATTAGACAATATAAGCGGCACCTATTTCGGGCAAAGCGGGGTAATAAATACTAGTAATTAAATAAGTAGATACAAATTATTTGAACCACCTTGGTATCCATACAATGTCTTAAATGTTGTAGCATGTACGAATAATTGAGAATGATTTTCAGTCACGTTATTTCATCAGCATTTGTTTGCAAGTTTTAATTTTTAGTAGATTTAAAGATTTTTTTGTAATTTAAAATTTTAGTGAATAAAAATTAAATGACTATATACGTCCGGATTCTTAATGATTTGGACTCGAAACTCAAATTTGATTTAATCTTTTTATTATTAAAAACACACCAACGTTTGTACATCTTTAACTTTCTAATGAGTTCTCTCCGAGCTATAATCTAATTTTATTACTATCTCCGCAAGAGAGAGAATCAGTGACTGGTATACATCTAGTTCACGTAAAAACAGTTTACGTTTATATTCTTCATTTAGTTTCCATATTCTTCACATTGAAAGTGGACATGGTAAAAAAATATTACGCACTTGCTTACCTGCTCGATTGAAAATTTGAAATATTAAATTAGTAATTAAATTAGATACTTAGATAGCAAATGGTAAGAGAATAAATTATACACGCAATCTTCTGTAACAAGGTATATATATATATATACACTCACCTTTGAGTCACTCTCGAACGCTAGTAAAGAACTAGGCAATACACTTTTTTCTTTATTATTTTCCCTATTCAACAGCTAAAAATTTCTGTTTGTACCCACCTTAAAAAAATAGTCACGGACTGAGAGCCCGCGTTGCTGGCTCCATATAATTACAAAAGGTTAATAAAGTAAGAAAAAAATAAAATAAATTGTTGATAATGTTGAAGGTACAACGGGTACCAGAATAGCGACAAACCGCAAACCGCTTGGTACTCATCTCACGCGTATTCCTGAGCATTTCATTCAATAAACACACAGCCAGAGCTCAGATCCTGAAAAGGTTTAGGAAGTTTAAAGCCCCTGGGTGAAACACTTTTCACCCTTTGTGTTTGAGCGGCGGTCAGGGGCAACCAAACCAAGGGTTGTGATCCCGGGGGATGAATTCCATCACAATGTGCAGCGGGCATTTTTGCCGACTTAATTAAAGCGCTCATTTATTGATTGCCCACTGGCGCTAATGTTGTTTACATCGGTTTTTGTGAACTACGTCGAGTGAAATTTTGCGTGTTATTTATGAAAGAACATGCAAATGAGTCGCCATCGTGATTGGGTGAATTGATTTACTGCCCTGAGCTATTTTTAATGTTGTTTATAACACAAAAATAATAATATTAAAAAAGCAAACTGAAGAATATATATAAAATTGAAAAGAGTTTTTTAAATATGCAACTATATTGCAACAGTTTTTGTTGCACTCACTACTAGATATTTTTATTTCAATGACTGTGTATAAGTATAAGTAATCAAAACACAAGATATATGAGATAATGTCAAAAATTTGTATGAACCACATTTTGTCAAACTCGTGCAAAAATACGTACAACTTTTAATGACATACTTAAACAGTATCCGATACGTTTAGAGTAACAATCAGAAGCCGATATGCCCAATTTTATTTCGTTTATATTTATTGCAATAAGCGGTCGACTGGAAATAAAATATGCAAAAACTAAAAAATCAGCGCGAAAAAGCGTATTACTAATATTCCATAGTGGACTTTATCAGTTTTTACTTTTAAATATATATATTTGATAACCTTTTTAATACGGAATTATCAGAGCTATTATGGATACAACACAGATAGGAGCTCGTGAGGAACTTAATACTTAAGTTACTATATATATCGACTGTGGAAAGGAAAAAAGACGTAACTCATACACACAAAAAATTTTGTGTATAGCCCAAACAAAACGCGTATTAAATTGTAAACTTATTTATGATTATTGAAAAAAAATAGTAAAGGCAGAGGGATAAGCCCTTTTGCCTTTCTATAGTCAATGTATTTTATATTTATATATAAATACAGTGTTTTAGCACGTTTTGTATGAGTTATACACAACATTTTTTGGTGTGGGTTCCGTCATTTTTCTTTTCCACAATCTATATATTAGTTGGACGCCCGTCATAGATAACGGAATTGAAATTGAAATATTGAATGTCTAAAGTAGCTAGTAATAAATAAATGTATTGTTGTATGTTGTGTGTGTGCATTGCATAACATACCTACATATGATATGTGATACACGCTGACAGATCGGTATGGGCTACTATATATAGAATATTAGCTTTTTTGGCTTATTACAATACAGTTTTACCAAGTATCTTCTGTCCACGAACTCTCCTAACATTTTGATCAATGAAGAAATCTGTTTTGCAGGTTGTCGCAGTAATGTATGCACGTATGAATCTATAAGTAACAATTTAAGTTCAAGTTTATTTATTGTAGTTTGAATCTTGGGGTGAAAATATATGTTTTGTTTAAAGGGATTATTTGATTATTAAACTAATTTTCAAAAACATTCATAATTTTATAAACGAAGATTCATTTCCGTATACATTTACAAATAGTATAATTAATTCTAGGGCAAAAAACGTTCGGTTGAACAGTTATCATGTAGGGAATATTATTGTTCCAACCCATTTCATGAAATTTATCTTCATTAAGAGATTGAATACAAAATATAATTATATTCATTCTCAAAGTTTCGCTGCAAAAGAACAAAAGCTTTCGTATGCGATCTTCATTATATATGACTTATCAACGTGCGTCGTCCCTTGTTCATAACTTTGTTAATGATTATAATAAAATACAGTGACGGAATAATAAAGACTTCTGACTCGATTAAAAAAAGATATGATATATTATTTAAAAGCATAAAAATCATTTAAAAAAAATTACAAAATTATACGATAATCAACTAATAAACTTATTCAGTTGAGGATGTTTGATATTTTTATTTCTATTCTCAGGAAATGGTAATGAAAAATTTTTGTTTAATATTGTTTTTGGTCAAATCTTGCTGAAAAGAAAATGCATTGCCATTAATAAAATGCAATATTTATTTCTTACTAGTGAGTACCCGGCAGGCGTTCTAATGCCACTCAAAGAAAGGAAGGGCTTTTGTTTTAATTTTGTTTATTGAACTGCTTTTGGATGAGAGGTCTGCACAGGCCGAAATTTCATAGACTTACCCGTTTCGAGCCCATCATCTTTAGGTCTGGCCCGACCCAAACCCGAGTTTCAATATCACACTTGTTATAACACAATATTTTTTTTTCGTCTGGTGTGTACGCGAATAAGTCAGAAGGTTTTTCCTAGATGTCGCTGTATGTAAGTATTTGATTCTTTTTTTCAATTTTAGATTTTTAATTTTTTTTCTTCAGAACCCTTCACGGGTGTGTGCACAACAACTCACTCAAGTTTTATCGAAATCGTATGAATCGTAAAGGAACGCGTAAAGGACAAACAAAAATTTATTTTATATAATATTTCCCGGCATGATCACAATAAGTCCTTCCTGAAAGTTTCGTCGAGATCGGTTGAGTAGTTTAGGAACGTATAAGATCCGGACAAACCAACAAACCAACAAACAGACATTCATTTTTATATATATAGATTATGCAGTTCATGAAATAATTTAAAACTTTTAGAGAATATTCTTATAAAAGAGTTTAAAGTGTTTTTTAAGCGATATTTGTATAAAGAATTTAATACTATTTACCAGTACAATGTACAATATCGTACCCTAACGAAAACAGCTCTGCGTAAGTACCAAGAATATTGTTCATTAAAGTGTGGCTGAAAAAAGAACTGTTTTTAATTGTACAGCATAATTATGTGAACTGTGGTCTACTTGATAATGCTGTAAAATTAAATGGTATATAAAAAACCCTTGAAACCTTCTAGCCTGCGTCAAAAACGTATATTATTAAAAAATACATATTCTAGCCTTACCAGAACCATTCTTTGTAAAACATTATTGATTGGAAAATTATAAATATCCTACCAATAGGTTCCACTCAGTCCATGCTTTAACATTTCAAATGAGTATTTTTTCCAACAATTTGTGATTACTGGATGTTAGCTTTAAGTAGCGTGTTTATTATGTATTTATTCTTGAAGTAGATTTCGGGTGATTTTGATTTATTTTTCAAGAAATCGTATCTATTTTTTAATGATTAAATGCCACATTTATAAATTTATAAGCTGAAATTCAAGACCGCGTATCTATTTAGATACAAGACGCACAAAACCGTGATGAATTGTTATTAAATTAAAAGTTGCATACAATATCTGCCTCGCAACAAAGATGGAAACATCAGAAATATAACCTCATACCTTCATTAGTTGCAAATAAGATTGGACTTGCATCAATTAACGTCACAGTACTAAGTCCAAAGATTTTCACCGTTGCTCTCGTATATTTTGCGTCGGATTATTAAGTTTCAAGATGTTTTAATTCAGTTTGTATCCATGACTTCAGCGTTCTTGTTTACAATGTGTTTTGACTCGAATCCGCTCCAAGCCTGCATGTATGCCGTACTTACTTGTAAATGAGCATACCAGATGGACCATAAATAACGGTAAAATAAATCATATTTGAAATGAACATAAACAAATCAATTCATTGTTTTTAGTCACATGCTATTTGCTGTGGAACGATAATAAATAATAATCAATAGGAAAATTTTCCGATATAGTTTTAGGTTATTAGTACCAACTCTTCCCTACTATCCCTTTAATATGTTATATTTCAATGATTATGATCAAGTCAATCCAGCATACGCTTTGATATCAGTTTTCATTCATAGGCTTGATCATGGCGGGTTTATATTCGTAAATAAAACAATTTTAAAACATGAATAAATTTTGGAGATAATATTTTTTTTTGTGTTTTAAATATCACCTGACTTGTTCTGCACCCGCCATCTCCAAAAGTTTAATTAACATAAACACTGTTAGATTACTTCTTGAAGTGTTAAGCTCTACAATGCAATGGTTTCAACAAGTCAATTTTGAAGAGTCAAACTTTAACATATAATGGTAAGTAGAATATTCATTGACAACATCATCAACAGAAAAATTGCTGGCTAGTTATTTTTCTAGATCTATCTTTTTTCGATTCTTGTTTTTGGCCATACAGCACACGTGAGCTGAAGAACGAAGTTTCCTCATCTTGATAGATTTACCTGGGGTGTCGTCTTATGCTATAATGCTCAGCGCTGCATCGTACACTTAATATGCCACCGTTTCGAAGGGATTCTAAATACAGCCGAGATTTTACCTTGAAAAAATGCATTCTTATTTCGTGATGTCCGGTTTTTGAAGTCTCAGGTGCTCACTTTGATAATCTCAATGTTTACATTGCTACTTCTTACAAACAAAATGAGGTAGACAAAGCCCGCATTCTTCTGTTTCAGATTTGGTTCAACATATTCTACAAAGATGATTTAAAATAGAGGTTATTACTTCATGTCGACACTTTAAATGTCGACCACGGTCAACTGGTTATCACTAAACCATTTACGGTCAACTGCAGTCTCAATAGTAATTACCGCAAATTCCTCAAATTAAAAGGCGTTTCGATTATAACCCACTGGAGAGATTTTACACAACCACGCGTTTTGTAGCTGAAAACTATGTAATTGGAAAAAAAATCTTTTTACGTATAATTTATACAAATATTTAAAAATAACATATATTTAACCCCTCATTAACATTCTTAACACTCGTTTTGATCATTTTTTTTATTAACTACTACATATTTATTACACAAAAATTGTGTGAATCGTAAAAGTGTAGTCATCCTTGAAAAATAAATATTTTTTAATTGTTCTCTACTTTGATAATTCTATGTTTTGGTGTTGAAGCTTTTCGGAAAAAGTTTCTGTAATATAAGTAAATGGATATTTTGAAATTACTCAAAATAAAATAAGTAATGTATTTTGTTTAAAATTTAAGCCCACAATGTTTTTGAACAATCTGTCGGTATGTCTCTACCTGATGCTGCCTTATTAAAAGTTTTGTAACCTCATTACGTAATGTAACTCTATGGAGCAAAAACGTGATTTAATTAAAGTTACATACATTGTTGAAGGTGCAGATAAATGGAAAATGACTTTATCATTCCGAGTTTTTTCAAATTCTACTTTCTTCACTTTGTATATTACTAATTTTCAATCAATGAAAGTCCACGATTTCAATGACTTAAATGTACAGTTTGAAAAAAAGAGCATTCGGTTTTCTCAATTTGACAATAATTTTTGATAGTCTGAAAATTGAGAGCATGAGAATAAATAACCTTCCATGATTTAAATGTAAACGTAAGTAGAAATACTCTATGAGGTAAGCAATAATGATTTGGAATGAATAGATTATAATTATCGTAAATTAATAGGACTCTTTACAGTGATAAAGTATTGTTAAATATTGTTTTATTTGTGATGGGTGGCTACTCCATGTAAAAATTATTTTCTCACGCATATATTCGTGAGTTATTGATATCTATGCATTTCTAAACATGCCCAGTCAATGGTAAATGTATTTAGAGCACTTTCATTAATTTTATTAACAGATAGCAATACCTACCAATTATCATATAATAAAAAAATGACTAGACGATGATTTACAAAGCCGATTCACCACACGGGATAATGCGGTTGCCTACGCTTGCTGTATGGTTTCCGTACTGATTATAGTGATCGCGGGTTCCAAATATTCTTCATTTTTCAATCGATTGGTGAAATTTTATCCAAGAGGTATTTAACATATTACGATATTTCATGCCTTTTCACAAAATCAATAGAGTGTTTCTAGCGTAACCTATCATTCTATCATTGCGTTCTTGGTAGCACTCTTCTTATGAACTGCTGAATTATGTATATATGTCCTTTATATTTTAAGCAGCGTCAAAAATATGATAATCTGCAAATAATTGTCCCTGATTCAATCTATTTTGAAATGTATATACCAAAGAAATTATAGGTCCTTATTCAAAATTCATTTAAATAAATTAAAACTGTCTAAAGTGCAAATGTTAAAAAACATGCAGCATTGCGGATATTCAATAATAATGTATTTTAGGTGAAACAACTACTTTTTTACATGACACAACTATTGTAAAAAACTTATTTTATTTACATGATTGCACATTTTCATTCAACAGTCAACCAATACACTGTTCATTTTTATGCGATTAAACACAAAAATATTAAACACCAAATTACTAAAAACTGTAATTTTTGACTTTATATGTGATTCGTAAAATAATATTTTATAAAAAACATTACATATCCAAAACAAACTTAAAATAATACACTCACCTTTCCATTTTACAACATCACTATATAAGTGGGCTTATAACATTGATTTAAAACTTTAAAAAACCTTGTCTTAATTATGATCTTCCTGGGCGGAGTTTATTTGTATTATTTATTTTGATTGTTTTTCATATAAATAAGTCACTAAGTTGAAATAGTTAATACATTGCCCGCGGCTGGCGGCACGCCCGACAGCCCAAACGTGCCAAGCAACCATTTCCTTAGCTTTGAGCATAAACAGCGTCTCCAAATATTTACTTATCTAATAGAAGATTAATAAGTTAATATTCAAAGACGCACAAGACAGTAACAGAAGCTTCATTGATGTCTTGTTTCATTTGTTAATTAACTTATCAAATGATTAGATTTAAACATTAGTTACTTCCATAATATTTATATAACATTAAATACTCCAGCTTTTCATGTCATTGCCAAATAACTTCTGGCTCTAATTGTGTAATCGAATCTTAAACGTGATCAATTTAATTTTATTACTGACTATTTCTTCACTTTGATAATATTTGGTATTTTTGTTCATATCTGATTTTTCTTAATGAAAATTTATTTAATTATTTACAAAATTAAACACGGTTTCGCTTATCACAGCTAAAATTGTTCGCGATGGGCAAAACCGAACCTGAAATTAAGATAATTAGTACACGCAAAACAAAATTACGCTTTCATCCAAGAACTGGCAGTTAACATTTTAAAATTAATTTTATTATTCTTTATTTATACACATTTAACATTTTTTTTATTTTATACTAATTTTATTAACATTTAAATGGAACATAAAAAATGATTTTTGTCAGTTTTACCTTAAAGATATTCAAGTTATCATTTTAAAACAGATAAATAACTACAAAAAGTGATTTTATGAGATTGATTATTAAATATGGGGCAAGTATATAAACATACGAAGAATGACAGATATATTAATGCAGCAAAACATTGAAAACAAATTGATATGGAGAAATATTTTAAGCATTGAAATATACAAATTATATACGGCAAAAATTTCCAAAATGATGATAAAAACTTGAAGTATACAATTTGACGAACGTATTTAACAACTTTATTGCAAGTTCATAACAGGATATATGTTCGATGAGTGAGTAATTTAAATTGATTCTCACTCAGTGAGCGCATCTGGTCCTGATAAAATTGATATTTTTCATAAATATTATATCTTTCCATTATGAACTGAATGTTATTACCAATCAATACTGAAAAGGTTTTATAATAAAAAATGTAACCATGATACTTTTTTAAAAGGATAGATAATTTTTTTTTCCCACGAAGTAACACAATTTTTCGTATTCAGTTGTGGTAACTTTTCTTCAATAACTCCGTATCAAAATAACGTCAATTTGCTCCATTCAGATTTATGGGGATATACGGAGGTTTTTCGTATATAAAAAGATATGAATAAAATGGTATGAAAATTGAGGATGCAATCTATTTATTTTCCCGCAATATAAATATTCTTTCCGATTTCCATACTAAGCACCCCCCATTGAATCGAAAAGAAAAACATTTTCTTCTTGTAATAAATGCTTTCTGCATCTGAGAGGCAGACGCATCCAAAGAGAGAAAACTGAGGGTCTGGTAAAGATTTCGGCGCAGGGCTGTCACTATTGAAACCCAATACAGTGTTAGAATAGATTTTCTTTAAAATTTGCGATTGCTTCTTGCTTACACGCTAAAATACTCCTGCGCCGCATGCTTATGTTCTGAATTTATATGGTAGCCCTGATAGCCCACTACCAGATAGCTTGCCTTTTATATACCGTGTTATCGAGAACTCTACTGTATATAAATTTGAAAATGCGTTATATATTGTGTGTTTTTTAATTACGTAAACTCAAAAAGGTCTATGAACAAATGTCAATTCAAAAAGACCATGTACTAATGAAATCAATAAATGAAATTGAAAAAAAAATGGATAGAGGACGTTCTAAACACTAAACAGAGGTCCTAACTTTATTATAGTAATATGTGTGTTCGAAGGTTTTGAGTTTTTAAAAATTCTTTGTACTTTATATTTGAGATAATTTTGATTAACATTATTGCAAGGCAATTTCAATTTAAAGGGGATAGAGTGTATTGATTCGTGGTATTATTTTTTTATATATATATATATATATATACTGATATTTTGAATAATTATATACATAATATGTGTGCACTAAATATGATGAAAATTAGAGATGAATACCAACGCAGAATCAACATCACTTAAATATTACACCCCTGAAGAAGGAGGGTGGAGACGTAACACAGCCGTCAAATGTAAATGCAGTGTACTTACGTCTTTCGGTCTGAGACTTGTGGCGGTCCTCACAGCGTAAGTGATCGGTTTTTCCTTTCAAACGTCGTAACCAGCAGCCAATGTACGATTTCAAAGCAATTCTGGAGCGTTGAACCCGTGATTTATATCCTTACATTTGAATGCACTTATTTTTTTTTGCTCAAAATACATTCGTTGAGGAAAAGGGTTCCAGAAAATGTCTTACTCTTTCTTATCGACTTCCATTTATTGATGTTCGCTTAAATTTTCTTTCAAATAAGTGTAGAGTGCCTATTAATTATTACACGTGTCATACAGGCTCTACTTGAATGTCGCGTATGCTTACTTTAAACTGTCTCATATGATTCAATCGCTTAAAAAATAAATAATAAAAAAATGCTTCATTTTGTGGATTCAAGATATCTGTTTATTACATACAAATATTATTTATTAAATGTTTGCTCAGATTTTTTTTAAATCACATGAAATAACTCAATGAGAATTTGGAAGTCACTAGAGAGCAACTTGGATAAAAAAGATGTAGCACCCATGTCTAAGATCTCACATATCATATTGATATTGTACTTTGTCATATTTCACCTTGACAAGACTTGTGCCCAGACCCACATAATTGCTAGAGTACATTCTTTACAACAAGATGCAGATGCCGACGTTAATAGCTTTTTAAGGATATCGCAACAATACCGAAACAGATAATTTTGAAATGAGTATAACATGACCTTTTAATATTAAAATATTTTTAAAAAAAATCATTTCAGCAATTATTAAAGAATTATATATTAAATTGAATATTACCAATTTTCAATATAGTCAATTCAAAGTGACAATATAAATTTCATATTTTGTAATTTCGGATTAAGCACGTTTCAAAATGATGCTGCTCTACAATAGTGGCATAATTCTGTATGTAAACAATACTGGTTTGAATCTATTGTCCATTTGAAACTTATTGCGAAATAGCTTGTTATTATTTAAAACATAAAGTAGTGCAATAAACAATTAAAATACAATTTAGTGTTGAGTAGTTGCAGCCAATTTTTCGGAATGAATGTGCTGACAGACTGTATTAAAATAAATTAGTAACAGTCAGTTTTATTTATATATGTTATGCGATTTCAATTTCAATATTGATTGTAAGTAATTCTCAAATAGTCTCAATCGGGTATGACACACGTTTGCGTATTTCGTATATAGAAAATTAGGATTTATTTCAGTTTGAACAATTCTTGGTAATACATCCTATAAAGTCTTTCTATTGTTGTGTTTTTTTCAGCAATATGAATGCTGATAGCACTTTATACTGGAGTTTTTAAAAAAAAAACCCAATTTAGTTTAACCTTCAAGGATGGAATGATAAATAACTTATTTATATACAAAAAACATGTAGCAACCCACTTCATCTGCTAGAGTGCCATTGCTAAAACATATATTTGTGTAACAAATTTAGTTGTTGTGCAAAACGAGAGCTCCCATCTGACTCATCCGCACCGGAAATCGCTCCATCAACCGTGACGTCACGCGTCTCCAGCTTCCGGCTTCTTCCACAGGCCCTCACCCTCTCGATACAGAGGATGACGCACCATTATGCAGTTGAGGGATCGGCGAACGTGATACCTCTCTCTGTGACTTCCTGGTATAGAATTGCTCACTCCGTTGTTGTGTTGCTATTGAAATGAAAAAAATATTTGACAGAATATGTGTATCACACAATTTAAATGTATTATAACGACACTTTTGTAAATTAATTTAAAAAATCAAGTTGAAAGATTGATTGTGAAGGAAAAATTGCTAGCATTTATACTGTAGATTATTATATTTTATTTAAAATTATACAAATTACCATATTTATCTGGTTTAAAAAAATGGTTTGCTGAACAAGATATTTTCATTGCATTTAATTGGTTTGTTATATAAATTAGAGTAGTCTGGCTTAGATATTTTACTATTAATATTGGAAAATATACTAGGTTGACTAGGTTTACTCCATCATATAGTATTTAGGTGGTACTCTGCGTTTCTTTAAATTAGAGTGGGCGACATACCAACTAGCTGTCCTTTTGTAGATCCCATGTTACCAGAACTTTCCCTTGGTTTGAGTTTTTAACCGTGGTATAATTGAGGTAAAATCTTAAACTTACATTTTCAAAGTGCAAAATGTTTTCTCTGTCAAAATAGAATAATGTTTAAAATATCACCTAGCAACCACATTAAAAATAATACATTGTGATTAATAAGACTAAGTAATATTTTAATTTATCAAAAGGTAATCACAAAGTAATTCCGTTTGTTTCCAGTGCATGAAATAATTCTACAGTGTTAGTACACCATGCGGTTAAAATTAATAAGCGCTAAGTTGACCAGAACAAATAGCCAGCCATTGTTTGGCAAATAGGATTTGGGTCGAAATTTAAGTCTGGTTATATCAAATATGTTTACACTATTAGGAATCAATAGTTTTATCACTAAAATTGTGGAACTGAATGGTTTACGTTTGTATTTCTTACTTTATGTATCTCTTAGGACTGAATACATATTTTTATTTAAGTTGTTGTAAGTTTATCTAAATGTTCTTTGGATTAAACTATCTAAAGTAACTGTTTCACTAAATTTCTTTATACTATTTTCTATGGATTCAGTAGTAACTTTGTGGATGTTTATTTTTAATATAAAATTAAAATTGATTGAAATTTGTTATTTCAATTGTTTTAATAATCAATTTTAATTTTATATTCTTTATACTAAACTATTTATTATTTGATGTCCTTCTCAGTGAACCAATTTTCAATAGACCGATGTATTAATATGGGAAATTCATTATTTTGATTGTTAAATTATATCAATATTGCTAATACAGCGACTGAACTCTATATTTCTAATAAAACATGAATTAACAATCAAAATTAAACATAAATTAACAATGAAAGTAATGAATTTCCCATATTAATACAACGGTCCATGGTTACCCTAACATAGACCATTAGTTGAAGTTGGGTATTTCTAAGAATTGCATTTTAAACCCCCCCCCATCTCTCTGTTCATTGGTAGGTGGTCACTAGTCTAGATGTTAATTTCTAAGATACAGCGATAAGATTTGTCCTATTTTATTTTGTATATAATTGTTATAAACTTTCTGTTTGAGTCAATTTGAGTTTACTTGTGTGCTCGAATATCTGAAGATGCCGAAAGGCAAAACTCGAGTCGTTAGTGACAAAATACATGGAAGTGTACAAAATATCAATAATTCAAATTTAAATAAATATCAATTATTGTGATTGAGAGTTCGAGGCATTTTTGTTTATATATATTATAATATCTCAAAAAACTCTCAAAATACTCAAAAAACAAAACGTTGATCGATTGGTTAAAAGTCATTCTTGCAACCCTTATCAATGAATTGTGTAAACTGGTATACTGTAAAACTTAACTTACAATTATTATTTTGCTTTGTAATGAAATTAAAATCAAAATCACAATTTTTAGTAATTATTTTCTTTTTTTTAACATGATCAGGACCTATAAAAGTAAGGAAGTAGAAGATTCTTTTAACACTTTATATGTGGAATCAGCGCTATATAATTCCATTCGAGTGAACTTTTAGCCATTTGTAATGGAATTACGACAAAATTCAAAAATGAAATCTGTTTTCTAAATATTAAACCAAAATAGTTTTACGGTCGAAAAGATTAATAAGTAACCCTTATTTCTTTATATGGACCTAATCTGACTGATAATGGTGGATTTTTTAGTTATGGATAACCCTCTTTAACCGAAACAAAAATCGGTATAGGAGGATTATTTTTTCATCACGTTGGCACCGATTTCATGCAAATCCTTTTGAAAATGATTGCGTTAATCCTGGGTGATCCCTGTGTAATGACTTTTATATGCAAAGGTCCTCTCCTACTAATTGGATTAGAGACTATTTAATCTTTCTTTTAGCCATTCATTAAAACGGCCTTGCCCGGAGATTACATCTCACGTGTGACGTCAGCAACCTTTCTGTTTTATATCACGTACGTTAAACTGATTCGGTACGTAACTATGATAAATTAAAGCCAAAGTTAGAGTTAGTTGTAAATGACAATTAGTTTGAAATTAACAATTTAATCTTATTACGTCATCATCTCTCGTCGCTTTATTATTTTTTGTTGTATATTTAATATCTTAACTTTTAATCTTTAGAGGAATGTTACAATTTAATATAGATGTGTAGGCGTTAAAAAAGAAAATAATTAGGCATTAGAGTTAATAGTTTCCAGTCCATCAGATATCGCATGAGATAATATCGATGGATTTTTTTAAGTCACTCGAAATAAAGTCGACTAAGAAAAGTTAATATTGCTCTCTAAAAACCATCTGATCGATAGTGTAAAGCTTTCATCGCTGGACGATAAAGGCCAACGATTGATATTCTTATAAGACACTTATTGAACAGTGCAGATTTGAAAATGTTTACTTGAAAAATATATTTGAATTAGGTATACATATAACATAAAAACCAAAACTAATTTCATAAAATTTTATCAGATAAAAAGATAGCCTTCATCTATCTAATATTAACGCTGAAATAATATTTATATTTACTCTACTAAGGCTATGTGTATAGTTGCACTCAAAAAATCATTAAAATTTTACAGTTCTGCTTTACAGGCTGAAAAAACAACCGACTCTATTTAAGTATTTTGTTTTCTGTTTGTATACACAGTTACGGAATGACCAAGCATATATTCTCAGAATGCCGCTCAATAATATCACAGTTAGTACTTATTCCGTGAATTGAGATGCGTCTTTAAAACATAAAATATTATTATTGGATCTCATATACATGGTCGTTGTAGCTTTACTTTTAATCACTGCTGTAAAATAAGATAATAATAACGATGGCATGGAAGCTTCGCATTTATCAGAGTATTTGTATGGCTTTGACATTTTTATTTATTTTATTCTTCTAACCAGTGTTTAATCTAAAAAGGATTTTTCTGCAATCGGACTTATTTGCTTGAAGATCCGATCAATATTGCAGCATTCAAGTGCTAGGCTATCTACAGACATATGTTAATTCAAAGAAGCAACGACAGATGTAATTTATTTGATATAATGAGCCTTTAATGATATTTCTTTTGATACCAGTTATTAATACAAAATAATGATCAATTGGTATTGATTTATTCGCCCGGTATTGCGATTTTAATTTTTTGTACTCTATGTACGTATATTATATTCGTCCAGTATTAAAATCCCTTTTTAGGACTGAGAAAGACAAGAAAAGATGAGAAAATTATGGGTTTCCATTACTTTTTAAATCGTAAAGTAAATAAGTAAATTTACATTTGAGTACTTAAGCTTGAGAGGGCTTCTTTAAGTTATCTAACTGTCTTTTTACAATACTTTTTGTAAGTTAAAAATAAAACGGTAGCGTCGCTGGCTACGATTACGGATGTCTCGGGTACAATCCCCGGTGAGGACGGTTTTTATAGATTGACCTTTCAATTGATTTATGAATTTCTGTTCATAGTCTGAGTCCTCCCTCCCACCCATCCCATCCTCGCGGAGTGTATCGAGAGCGATTAGCTAACCACTAGTTCTGTCCCAGCCCTATCATTCTATCTCTACTCTCTTCGAAAAAAAGAGAGGTTGACTAACTGAGTAACAATCAGTTCTGGTAGAAAAATTCTATTTCGATACCTCCATTAGGAAACCACATGCTCCACATTGGAAACGCAGGTGGAAAAAAATGAAGCACAATTTGTTTTGCACTACTTTAACATGTTTATAACGATCATGGCCGGTTCGGTCATCACAAGCACTATCAATTTAAAGTGATAACTGAAACAAATTATGTTATATTTTTAAAATATAATGCCTTTCGACCAAGAATTACAAGAGAAGACAGCTAACACCCTTTCTGTAGTGTTTAAATATCTGGTATTAAATTAATTCGTGTTACATATTTACGGTCAGAATAATTCACGTGGAAATAAACAAATGTTTCTTATTCACAAGTCTCTGTGCCTGATAAATTAAAGGTCTTTTCTCGAGTGAGGGTTAAGTATCCTGAAAATCCTTTGGTCAAACTATCAAGATAGTTCAGTGTGTTTAGTGTACTATAACATTTTGAGTACAAGGAGCAGCTTGTTCAGTTCAAGCCGGACTACTTAATACTTCATAATGGTCCATGCGATCAAGATGGTTGCAGTCCTTTGGTTTTGTGAAAACGATTTGTTGGAATTGTTTTCCAGCCATTAATTATACAATAAAACACGGAAATTTTTCTACGTTGATAATAAAAATACTTTTATATTTTTGACTTATGTAAAAAAACCTTTTTATTTAATTTAAAGTATTTCGCCATAATAGTTTTTGTAATACAACTGCTCAATATTATTTTTTAGAGAAATAGATTAATTTTTAGAGAATGGAGTTAAGAATAGAAAAGCAAAAACTTTTACTGTCAATTATTCTTGGTCGAAATATATTATATTTATAAACAGATCAATTGAAAATACTATTGGTGGATAAAACTGATCCCGATCATGCAATTAATTTATTAGATGTTCTTATCGCTAGTTCTTTTCGCTATTTAATGATAAAGTTTTTTTTAACCTTCCCGTATTCATGCTAAAAAAATCCATTCGGATCTCATGCAGTCACATTGCGTTACCGTGTGGGTTTTGTCATATAAACGCATTTATAAAGCGAAATGACAATTTCGAAAAGTGAAATATGGTTTTATGTAGTATTACGTAGTTATTTTACGTCATATTTTGTGCGTAAAATCTGAAATACATATCAAACTATGCAAAATTATCGAAAGACGCAAGAATCAAAATTATTCATAGCAGAACAGGTTCGAGACGTGTCTCGGTGCCGTTTGAAACAAAACGGTTGTATACGGTACGGTTATGCATCTCGGATCGTAACTATGCTATACTAATTGTAACTAAACATTATTTTTGACTATACTATAGCATAATGTTGTCCTTTTCAATGGTAAAATTGACGAGGCTTTCAAATTATGATTAATTATACAAAAAAGACGTAAACTATAGTGTATTTTAAAATTTTAATTTATACGTACAACTATTTTATTTACAAATAGCAAAATTTTTAATTTTTGTCTGACCTATTTCATAGATAATTTAAAGGTTTAAATGCCGAAGTAACGCATTGTTACACCATGAGTACGGAAGGATAAATAATAGAAGGGTTATTAAAAAAACACAAATTAAGGTTTTACACTAGCTTTGTTTAGCGAGGGAGTATTTTGAATGAGCGACATCACTTTAACAAACAAATTTTCCACTTATTTTGGTGATTTAAATTTTGGAGAATACGGTATACGTGAAAAATTATTACATAAAATATTGTCTGTCTAAAAATGAGAAGATTTTCTATCGCAAATTAAATATGCAGCGTACATAACCTTAGTATGTTGAAGGTGCCAAATTTGAACTGCGACATTTACAAATTTGTACGGGCATCGAACCTGGACACGTGCCTTCCCGGCAAGATCTATCGTCGCCTCGTTTCGCCTGCAAATTGCAACAAATTGATCCCTTCCTTCCTTTGCCTCATACCCTCACAGAACTGACATACACTAACCAGATTCAATGCAGTTGCTTCGAAGAATGGTCGTTAATAAATCTCATTATAAAGCTTATTTTATTCTCACTCCAAATTGTTTGAATTGGAAAACTAGATATTTTGTTTGCGGACATATTGTTAACTTAATGTTCATGCAACAAGTATCTGAACAACAAACAGTGTTGGATAAAATCGAATTAAAATTTTTCTGTTCATTTATTGCGTCAGTTTAGTGCAGACGAACATTTACGTATTGCGTAATGTGGGTGCAAGAAAATATAATAAAAAAATAGATTGGCGCTTATAACCGCACACACATTAACAGTTTCAAATTTTTCGAGTACATTTGTGAGCTCGAATGTCTGAAGATGCCGAAGGCGAAACCCAGGTTGTTAATGACAAAGATACATGGAAATGTACAAAATCTCAATAATTCAAATTTGAAATTCCATCAAGCACTCTCAGTCGATGTCTTAAAAATCCTTGATATTCATATTAAGTATTACAGTAGAACGTATAATATGAAAACTGGCCGTCGGTCACTTATTCACTTTTATTTTTCAGAAAGCACAAACATAGCAGTGTATCGTAAGACCTTTGTCAGTAAATGTCATCCGATGTAGTAAATTAAAGTTATAAAAAATGTGTACGTAATCTTTGGTTTGAGGGATTGAGCCTGTAACCTGAAACAGAAAAACGACTGTAACATAGTAGGACATTATCACTTGATCATTGAAATTGTGAAATGAATATTTTCATTTAAAAAGCATTATAATGATAAAAAAATGTGTATGTACTGATGAAAATCACAATTTCAATGAAGTAAGTCGTAACTAACTAAAACTCACTAAAAGCCAAAATAATTTGAAGTATGAAAATGATTAACGAACAGTTTTAAAGTGGGACTCGTATAACAAGGTCATTTGGTTCCACAAAAACGTCGTGTTATACAAATTCGTGTTACATGAGGTTTGAAATTCATACATAATTGCATACCCTATGCATTCCAAAAAAAACATCGAAGTTTGTTAATATTCTTTATTATTTTGAAAAAATATGCATTAACGTATGTATTGAAAAAAGCTTTCATAACATATAAAAGATCATTCATTCATCATCGCTATCACTTGCAATTCTATATGCTCAACTCTTTTTTAGTTCGGTTTGAGATCGGTTGTGAGTTTTCATTATGGGAGGCCTTTTTTGATATAAGCTTTAAAAATTCTGAAATAAGCGATTGTTTGCTTTTAGAGTATATTTCGCGATAAAGGGCCAAGATCTGTTTTAATTCTCTCTTTAACATCAAACTTCTTTCCATTATAGAATCATTTTCTATAAGAAAAATGCTGAAACCTTGTTATATAAAGTGTCTTGTACAAAAATATGTCACAATTCATCAACGGTGTTATATGAAAAGCGTGTTGTATAAAACCGTGTTATACGAGGCTCAAGTGTATGAAATGTATATCACCCTTGAATTATTGAGAGAAGAAGTTTGATTGAGGCAGAATATTTTATATAAATAGTGTCAAATTATAAAACTATTGATTAATGAGTACCTGGCATGCGTTGTAATGCTACTCAAAGAAAGAAAGGGTTTGTGTTTTAATTCTGTTACTTGAAGTGCTTTTGTATTAGAGGTATACGAAATATTTTTCTTAAATTTGAATTCCTTACCCGAGCCCGGCCCGAGCCCGGCCCACGGTCAAGACCTTAATTTTGGATACACATTTTCTCGTCTGGTGCGTACACGAATAAATTAGAATTTTTCCGAGATTTCGTTGTTTATACGTATTTGATTATTTTTTTAGATTTTAGATTTAAAACTTTTTTCTTCAGAAACCTTCACGAGTGTGCGCATAACAACTCACCAATGTTTCATCGAAATCAGATGAATGGTAAAGGAACGCATAGATTATAAACAATCAAACAAACATTAATACCATATAATGGCCAGTGGAGTCTTTTTAAAACGTTTTTATCATGTATTTTTATAAAAAAAATATTCCTAGAAACGTTAAAAAGATAAAAATAAATTTTATTCTTCACGTAAGTATACAAAAAGAGAAGCTTCTCAGTAATATTAGATAGTTTTATCTAATCGAATACTACTGTGGTGTAAAGTGCTTTAATAAAATTATTTATATCGACACTTCATTTCCAAACCTTCATTCATATGTTAATAATACCGTGATGCAGTAATGCAGACCGGTTGATAAATTACCAGTCTTGTTAACAAATTATCAATGAAGTATGATGAAATATTGTTAATGCAGTGACCCTTTATAGGTCAATAATGTTTATAATATTGTGTGGGGTCAGTGGTGCAATGGTACGGACAGTTTCTGTTCGTAGGCATGGATGTTTGCAATGTCTAAAATTCCCTCCCACCCATCCGATCATAAAAAGCAGGTGTAGCGAGAGCGATAAGCTAACCACTTGTTATCCTTATATCCCTAATCTCTTTGAAAAATAAAGGTTGAACAACTGAGTAACAAGCCGTTCTTGTAGAAATACTGATTTTGATATACCTCCATTAGCAGTCCATATGCTCCACAATCGAAGCGGGCATTGTAAAAAACTTTCATAATATACCCATAAACAGAGAAAATACCATTTAAATAAAAAAAACATTTTATTACGTTTCAACTATAAAAAATAAATCAAAAAGTATTTTCAACGCTTTTTCGTTGAGCGTCTTTATATATGGATATATGATGCTATTTTTTACTCCCGATTATATTTATAACTAATGAAGCAAGTGGTCAAACACGAGTTATTAAATGGGAAGCCATTTACTGAAACTCCATTTTCCAGTAGTGTAAGTGTAGAAAGATCACATGAAGAGGCGAATAGTTTATTATTAATTGCAATTTATTTACCCAGTTTTCTGGTATAGGTGCGACAGATGGTTGAAAGTATTGCAGAAAGGTTGAACTACTGACAATTTTTCTGAGCAGTTCTGGTGAAATACATAATGTTGAAATGTTCGGTTAAGTGATGATTATTGTCAGCACTAGGTGTGGAAATAAATAAAAATTACGAATCAACTGATACGAGATTTCAATCAATTTATGGATTTGTGTTCAAAGTTATGAAAAGTTAAGATGTTTATATTCTATCCCAACTACCCAATACTGAAAATTTACTTCTTCTCCTTTCCTGGCCTTATACTTTTATTATTACCCCTGACGATGAGTGTCTTAATAATAAGCAGTTATCCTAACACCATTTATTTTCAGATGCTTCATGAGCTACACGCTATGCATTGGAAGTGAAAATTGTTAAAAAAATTTGTCGAATATAATATTTTGTAAATATTAAAATAAAATATTGGTATGTACATATAATACTTCAAAGCTTTCGAAAAATGTCTAAGATTCTTAATATTTTGTGAAACCATTTATAAAATCTTCCACAATTTATAAAAAAAACCAAATATAGCCACGTAATAAATTCTATAAAAAAGCGCAATTTGTCTTTCTCAGTCCTCTTACGTGCCTGAGAGTGTGTGCTTTTATTTGGGCGTCGAAATTTCGGCGCGCAAAAGCTCGAGTTAAAATAGGAAGTGCCAACGACGCCGTCGCCACCCGACGCCACTCTGCTCTAGAATTATGGGCATAGGACCAGGCGGGCATGGCCCAGGAAGAGGAGCGGTAATATCACTTAGCAAAGTGGCTCTTAAAGGAACTGGCTTAATGGAGGACAAGTTTTGTAACTATGAGAGGTATTTCTGATAATTTGCCTATGCTTTTCTACTAAAATTATTATATCTTTAATTAATTTATGTGAGGTCAACTTCAAAGTTAGCTAGTATTACTTAAATTAATATTGACGACATAAAGGCAATTACACTAGAAATTTATATCACTATAATGTATATTATACCTCGACTTTAAGTAGTTCTGTCAATGCTTAGGACGTTTAGATAAACACGGTTCAGTTTCGGTAAGGCACGGTTTTTTTGAATATTTTTTTATTGCTTAAGACGACTTTAAAAAAAAAACAAAAATTCCCTGGTGTAATTTATGGCTTCCAATCCTGGGATCTTGGTCAATTAGTCAATTCCGTAATCCCGGGATTGTCTATATATCAATTCCGGGATGACGGGATCATAATAAGGATCCGGGATTGGATGCCCTAGTCTTACCGTTATCCAGACATGGTGGGGGATTTGGAATAAAAGAAGATTAATTAAATTTTCATATTTTGCATATCTAAAATCAATGACATAATTGTAAGTTGTAAGTATAAAAACACTTTATTGCGCATTATCAATAATGATAAATGAAGTATTTTATTTAACATTGGCACAATCACAATGACATATTAAAATTTATAAAAATATCAGCACTTCCAAAATTTTTACATTTTATTATACTTTTATAAGAGATTGCTGTGAAACGTTTCAAAATCTTGTATGCGCCTCTTGAAAATGTGTCTAGAATTAAGAATTTTTCGTTATATTTTTATATAATATATATCACTCTGGTCAAGTGGTAGCAATCTAAGGGCTTGGTTTGAATTCCGTTCTGCAATCAAGCGTTAAAAACCCGAGTGAAAACAATGCGCCAAGTGTGACTTTTTAAATAAAAAAAGAAACCTCCTCATACTATTTTTTATTACTTCCCTTTCATATATGTATTCTCAATAGTAATTTAGGTTCTATTTCATTTCAAGGTGACCACGATTCATCAACTAATTTATCGTTTTTCGCTAATATGCGTTTTAACTTTTCCCACCCGGTCTTTAAAACGGTGCATAGTGAGAGCTATCATTCTATTAATCGATCTTTATTTCCATTTTTACCATCTCTAAAAAAGATATTTAGTGACTAGATAACAATCTTATTTTTAAATATTCCATTTTGAGTCCAAATGCGACACATTAGGAACAGCCATTGTTGAAAAAAATATACGTATAAGTTACACGACTAAAGAGAAATACAGTATTTTTAGATGTTTTCTACAAACGGTACCTTTTATAATTAAACAGTTTAGATAAACATTGAAATTATAACGTTTGTTCGTTAGCGATTGTGGTAAATCGTGTGAAACGTCTCCTTGAGGCATTTAAAATATTAGGTCTCAGCATTTATTTTAAATTGCTATGTTTCCTGAAAGGATTGGTCGGTCATGAAGCGTAATTGGATTCGTCTTAATTATAGTGAGAGGACCGTTTCCAGCAGACAATTTTCAGGAGCAAGTTTTGCCCTTACAACTGAACACTGTCAAGGAAACTGTACAAACTACCAACCTTAAATGCAATTAAGGAAGGTCTAGTAATTTTTTACATGTTCAGGACTATCTTTATCTTAGGCAAGTTCAGTAGAAAGCTTTGACAAACTGTTTCTTAATGTTACTATCACAATTAAAACTTATGTAAATGGTGTTTTAATTATTCAATTGAAGATAGTTGCTTTAAGAAATAAAATATAAAACGAGTTCTCAAAACTGTTTTTCAGAATACAAAATATTTAGGACTATAACTTTGATGTGGTAATATCTACTTTTCACATGATATACGTATTAATATAATATATATATATATATATGTGTCCACCCACCTTGCTTAGTTTTCAATGGTCATGGGCGTACATAGTACTCGGATGCGTAGTCATGAGTTCGAATCTCCGGACAGTAAGATATATTGAGTTTAGATATAATATGTATGTGAAATCGAAGGCATAAATACCTGTGTATTTTTATTCTTTTACATCCAGTCACTATCCGATCATGACAGCTTCCATAGAGAGAAAAAAATTACCTTAGGAGTCATCATTTCTCAATCTCATCTTTCCGATCAATTCTTTTCTCTTCTAGTGCGAGACGTTGAAATAAATCAGTTGCTCAATCAATTATTCTGAATCAACATCTAAAACTTTATGATTCGGAATCAATATACTTTGAATTGGGAGCGCACATTACTTAAATATGTGATTTTAATGGGAATTTAATCAAGAAGAAATAAACCATGTCACCCAAAATGAAATCAAGCAGTAGTGATGAATGAACTGCAATGAAACATTCACTGGATGTCAAATCGAATTTGAGATTAAAATATATATTTGATTATACTATATATCAGTATTCGTAAGGTGTCATAATTCAATACCGTCAAACAGAACTGTTATTTGATCTACGCTGGCATTGTGTACCAACCAAATATATCAACGTGCTCTAGGCAGCCCTTATTCAGTTAAATGTTGTTCCACTAAAACCAATGTTAAAAAATAAACTTTATTTACACAAAAGTAATATAATAATGAAATAAACGTTGCAATTGCTTGGCAGGAACTATTATTACAACTGTTTTCAGATGCGATATAAAGAAAAAAAATATATATATTTATACATCAGTAAAACGCCAAAGCTTTCGTACAGCGGGTGAAATTTTTCTGATCATGATTCAGAAGTTGTGCTTTAAAAAGCTGCGAGTGTCACGCTACCCCTTATCGTGACACCACCTTTATACCGCCGAGTATTTTTCCATCGTGAATAAGTGCTTTCCTTTCTCTTGAAGAATTTTCCACCTAAAACAATACTTCGTAGTGAGAAAACAAATGCGCATAGTAAGTACACAATTTACTTTGTGTATTTTACTGAGGAGTGACTATGTTTCGTGAGAAAATTATTATTGACGGTGGTTCATTGAACTGCTTAAAAATATTAAAAGTATTTTCTTTTTGAACTTAATATGAAAATAATTTCGTTTTTACTACCCTGGCAGTAGTCAACGTTGTTGGCATCGGTTACGGATGTCACGACTTCAGGTCCTGGTATGAACAGTTTTATAAATTGATTTTATGTTTGTGATAACTAAAATTCCTTCTGACTCATCGGATCTGTTGAAATAATTCCATTAGGAGACCATATGTTTTACATTGGGAGCGGACATAGTAAAGAAAAAAAAAGTAAAGTAATATTACTTATCAATATTTTTTTCAATTTATCACCGATAGTTTCTTGTATCAGGAGAAAGTTGTATTGGCAATTCTTTTTTACAATAGTAAACTAATGTTGTTATAAAAATATATAATATATGGCCTAATTCTTGTTCTTAAGCTTCATCGCCGATTTGGGGGCCTTTTTGGTTACTCATGGCTTAAGAGCCGTAAAAATAGAATACCAATTTGGAATTATTGGTTTATAAATTGAATTGCGTTTGTTTGATATTTATACTAACCTTTTATAAAAAAATAAAGTTTATTGTTTAAGATAAAAGTTAAATAAATATCCTTCAATTACCCTTTACATTGAAAATAAACGCCTACATATTTGCTGTGCAAAAATAATGAGCATATTTGTATGCAAACATTTTTCAAACGCCACAAGGCACAATAGCGATCATTATCTTTGAGTCAATTATATAAATGATACATTTAATGTACGCATTAAACATTCTATTCAACCATCGGGAATTGTTTCGGTAAGTGGGAAAGCATTTTCAACATGATTGTAGTTGTGGGAGAAAATTGACTATGAAAAATGTAGATTTAATGTTTTTGTAATAACTTAATTAACCTCAATAAATGTTTGTAATGTAATTCAAAACTTGAAGAGTTAACTTTAACTCCCCTCAAAATGCATTGTGTCATTTTATTTCATACATTAAATCAAACTCTGTCATCTCTATGGAATATCAATACGAAAAGAAATATTACCCAAACGTTGTCCACGTATTCTTAAGAAAAATTGCTGATAAAAATGTAACCTACGTCATTCTACACAATGCGTTTGCTTTGCGATGAGCCAAAATTTACTTAAGTTAAAAAAATATATTTTACTATCTTTGCTAAATTAACCAAAAAATATCAATTTGAATGAAAGCAATACTTGATCTGCACTGACATCATTTTAGATTCGTTAAGATTATTTAGGTATTGATTGTTATTAGAGAGTAATTGCCTATAGTAAAGGGTCATGTTTATTCTCTGATTCATTGCCTCTACACGCTTCGTTGAATCCTGACAAACTATTTGATGGAAACATATGCAAGGTATGCTCTGCCGTCGACTTGTTTTAGTGTAACGCGCAAAACACGCTGTTTCAGCATATTAATTATATTAAACATAAGTATTTTGATTTCCTTTGAAGAGCTTGTTTTCAAGGAACATAATCAGTTAAGCGGGTAATTAAACAAATGGTATGTATTGAAATAACGTAAATGTCTTGTTATTTTCTTACTATTCGAGTTATTTATGAATATCCTTTTAGTTGGGTTATGACAAAATAGAGTTATTTCAGAATAATTGAGTTTTAGCTTATTAATATTATATCATATAAATTATAAATGTGGGCTTGAAATGTCAACCATAATGCCGAATGTTCAATTAACAAACTTGAATATTTCTGTTTTAAATGATTCCAAGAATCTTTTTCTCGCTAAAGCACATGTTAACCGAATGAGGTGGGTGAGATATAAGGGTATGCTGGCGTCGATTTTTTTTCCTACTTGCTCATAAGCAAAGCTTTGCAACGAAAATAGAGAAATACTCACCGAACGCTTAAATTAGTAGTATGTTTTAATTTTTACTTAAATCTCATGAGTTAGTACAAAGAAGATTTTGTTTTGGTAAATCTTTTTTATCGATAAAGACGGTATAATATAATATATGTATCAAATTTGGATTATTGAGATTTTGTACACTTCCATGTATTTTGTCACTAACGACCCGGGTTTCGCCTTTCGGCATCTTCAGGCATTCGAGCACACGAATGGACTCGAACTGGTGACAAAATACATGGAAGTGTACAAAATCTCAATAATCCAAATTTGATATTGAAATTCCATCAAGCACCCTCAGTCGATGTCTTAAATTATATAATATATGTATGTTTTAAATTTAAAAAATGGTATTACCTTATTTCGAGGATGATGCTCTCTTTATAAATGGCAATACTTATAACTAATTTGTTTTGCTCTGTTTGCTCCCAAAGTTTCATATTAGCGTAAGCATTATTCTTGACACTTTATTTTTTAACAGTGTCTCATGATATGTAGCTATATTTTCACTTTTAATGTGTTAGCTGCCAATTCTTGGTGGAACGTCACTATATTTGAAAAAATAAAACACAATTCATTTGTACTACTTCCACATGTTTATAATGATCTGGACCGGTTTATCTCATCACGAGCATTATCAACTGATAAAAATACAAACATAACAAGCCAATTTATATAAAACTGTGGGTTAAAAATTAAGGTTTATAAAACAATTGGTTCAAAAACTAAGACAACATATTACTGATTATCAAACAAATTATATATCAGTAATTTCTTGTCTTAGTTCATGAACCAATTGTTTTATATACCTTAATTTTTAACACTCAATTTTATATAAATTGACCTGTTATGTTTGTATTTTTATCAGTTGATATTGATCGTGATGTGCTAAGCCAGTCCTGATCATTATACACATGGAAAAGTAGTACAAACAAATTGTGTTTTATTTTTTAAGATATAGGTGTATTTTCATGGAAAAATGTTAAGGTAAACACACTGTGTATCTCTCTACTGATATAGATCATTTATTAACAATAATTGACAGTGTTTTTAGTTAGTTTATATAATCATACAACATTGATATTATTAGATTAACAAAACCGTCGCGTTTATTTTAAGTTTTGGCGACAATTTCTACATAGTCCTCCCACTTTTCCAACAATTTATGGTCACTATTTTACACGATGGTTGTGTTTTATTAGCAAATAATGTATGCAAACATTGTTAATTTAATGGCCCTAGCTCCAAATATGCACACAAAAGTTAGCTGCGTTTCGTTTTTATCGATTTTGCAAAGTCTGCATTACCGTTTATCGTAATATTTTATTCAGCATCGAAGTTGACACGAGTTGAAGTGGCACGCGACTCATTTTCACACAAACAAAAATTTTACGTCCTTCGCATGCTGTAAATATATTCTGTGACAAAACGATACAACGCCTAGAACAGCGGTGGTAAACTAATAGAAATCGTATGTTTATATGACTGAAAACTCAATATTCATGTAGTGAAATGGTAAATTTGTTAATTCATTGATGCATATACAATAATTTCATGTTAATTTTTGAGTCAATCAAAATATTAAAATTGTAAGGGTATGTTGAATTATTTTGTTTGCTTATGTAGTCAAATAGTATAATCTTTGCCCTAACAATCAAATTTGTCTGAACTCAAGTCCTGACAAGGTCAGTATCAAGCTTTAGAACTTGGGCATAGGTATTTTTGATTTCTCCTAGAGTTGATATCGAGTGACTTTAAAGTCATCTCATCGAGTTATTTTCATGTGGTTTTAAATTTTAAAAATATTTAATAATCATTATCTGTAGTGGTATTTTTCACAATTATTCTAACGTCTTGGTCTGAGAAATTATGGAGCTCCAGCCGCATTCAATATTTAATGCAAATATTTCCACTGCGCGCTTGTATGTATATAATGTAAATTAACAAAAATAAAATTTTTTGCGTAATATCGGCCAATTATTAATGCATGAATACATACAAAAATCTCGTTTCTCAAATAGTTGAAAGAAAATGCAAAATCCACAACTGCGGTTTATTACTGATTAAAAAATATCTAATGACTCCTTTCATACGGCATTATATTTATTGTATAATATTTGCATATATGTTTCGATTATTTTGTTGTTATTGTAACAAATCTAACACAAAATTTGTTTTAAAATCATTATTTTTCACATTTTGTACGATGATAATAAATAAACATCAAAATAATTTTACTCATAACATGTGAAATGTTAATAAGTTATTGAATTTTGAATTCTTAAAGGTGTTCAAAATATCTACTCAAGTATTCAAAGCTTTTATTAATAATGCTTCACATATTGCTTTTATTAAATTAATGAAGACAAAGAACATAAAACGTTAAATTTATGATTATTTGAGTTCACAGACTTGGTCTCTGAATTATGAACGAAATTGATTATAAAGTGAAAGTTTTAATTTAATTACTATGGATTGATATATAATTCAAGGCAATGACTCTTTTAGTTGTGTAAAAAAAATTCAGCAGTGCAGCTGTAATTTTATTCTAAAACTAATAAACAATACCGAATTAAATATTTTCCAATGAAAATTAACTAGCCAATCAAATCCGTTAAGGCTTAACACGCAATGATTAAATGTTTTAAGAATAGTAAATACAGTTTCAGGAAACTGAATTCAACACTGAAGTCATGAAAAGAATAATGATAGGCATAAAATAAAAGTTCAACTTGTCAAACTTCTAGTGGAGTAGTCATTATCGTGCTCTTTAGTTGCGGTGAACACAGGTTAGAATCTCAGTACAAACCCTTTCATAAACTGTTTTCATAATCGATTAATTGATTCATGATTGAAGGCATGGATTCTATGAAGCATAAAATTCCACGTTCCCTCCTTATCCGATCATAAAAAGTAGCGAAAAAGATAAAATTAATAATAGTAGGTACTGTCATAGCGTCATTCAAACAAGAGAGGTTAGCTATAGAATAACAAGCAGTTCTCTCAGTCAGGAGTCCATATGCTCCGCATTTGAAGGTGGCAAAGTCTGTGTAATAAGATTTTTTTTATATTTAATCGGTAACTTTGTGAAAATTATTTTTTAATATCAAATTAAAACTAATAACGTTGTGTAAGTAGGTATGACACGTGTTCCCCCAATTTTTAAGATAAGTTGGTTGCTTCACATTCACTCGTTATGTGTATGCAGCCGTTGTTCAGCCATAACTTAATGATGATCAAGAAACGACATGCATTTAATCCTCATTTTATTGGTCAGATAGAGAACTGCATGTGAACAATTTTTGAACCATGCACTATTGTGTTCAAAAAAATAGAGAGATGAAAAATAGGAACCAATTCTGAACAAAATCAAAGAGTTAATATTATTGGCATCAGATTCAAGATCAAGCGCTGTAATATTATATCGTGGTCGAGAAGTAATGTTGTTAAATTAGTGACTTCAACCGAAAAATGAAACGTCCAAATCGAACGGGCGATCAGTATCTTCCATCGCCGGCAGACAAATGACCCCTCCAAGAAGTATCCGTCGATAGATAATACTTGTAACGTCTCCCACGCCTGTGGCTGACTCCGATTCCACTCGACCGGGCAAAGTATTAATCGATCCCCAATCGCAGAACGACTTTAACCTTATCCGGCGACCCTGCAGAATCGCTCGGTCCGCGGGGAGTCCCGCAAGATATTAGCGCTTTGCGCGGGGACCTTATTAATAATTTACCCGACCCAAATACATCTAACGTACATGGAATGTGGGATACATCAAAAGATTTGTTTGTGTCGTCTACCGATGCTAATGCTATTTGCGTAAGTTTATCTACATAAAATCTATTACGAATTTAGTACGCAGAAATCAATCTTGAATAAATCCATGAAATGTATACTCAACGATTATTAAAAAAATGGTGCCAGCATTTAAATTTGAACTCTGCGTATGCTCTGCGAATGAAAAATTATTTTTACTGCAAACTAGATAAAACAGGTTTTGAATAAAAAATAAATTTTAAGTTTTTTACAAATACATATATTTAATATAATATATCAACAGTATGTACTTTCTTAACACGTATGAATAAATTATAACCGTATTCACTCTATGGAAAAATTCACGTTTTATATACACTGATTTAAAAGAAAGAGCTTTCCCGAATGTATATTTGGGGATTTTGAATTATAAGAACAAAAACATATGTAATTGAGGACATCGGCTGAGAGTGCTTGATAGAATTTCAATATCAAATTTGAATTATTGAGATTTTGTACACTTCCATGTATTTTGACAGTCAATTCGAGTCCATTCGTGCGCTCGAATGCCTGAATATGCCGAAAGGCGAAACCCGGGTCGTTACTGACAAAATACATGAAAGTGTACAAAATCTCAATATTTTTAAAAATCGTTCGTGTCATATCTTCACCAGTCAAAAAATCAGAACCAGAAAAAAATTGAGATACAATAAGTTTATAAAAAATAAAATTTGGATTATTGAGATTTTGTACACTTCCATGTATTTTGTCACTAACGACCCGGGTTTCGCCTTTCGGCATCTTCAGGCATTTGTCTCAATAATCCAAATTTGATATTGAAATTCCATTAAGCACCCTCAGTCGATGTCTTAAATTAAATTAAATTATAAATAATAATTGTCAATTGTGTAACAAAAATCTGTTTCGGGCCATGTTATAAGATAGTAAAACATTTGCAGACCTCCTGTAATATCTGTTGAAGGGTGAAATTAACGCTGTGATCTCTGCCCAGACGATTGTACTACCATCCACCTCCCCTAATTGCCTGTATCCCCCCCTTTTCTCAGTAGCGTTTATAGTTGAAAAATAATTGATAGAAAAATGTCTGTCGTACATAAAGTAAAATGTAATTATGTAACCCTTGGCATATTTTAATAAATTTATTATTTTATATCATTGCAAACATAAGAATATAACAAACTGCAAGTTTTATATTATATCTATTGTAAAACTGAATCCGAAAACATTACATAAGAATAAAAATCTGAATAAAATGACAATTTTACTCATATTGAAGAATTTAGTTCAATATGACTTTACCCTTATAAATTAAAACTCGAAAATATATTACTACATACGTATATCTAAAAAAAAAAATATTATATTATTTAAATTTATTTCGTCCAAGCTGATATTCGGAGACCATTTTTTGTTTTGTATTTGAAACATTGATTCACAAGCTTTATATTTTCAATTAGGACCATAGATTCATCCAGATAATTTTGATGTAAAAAATGATTTGAAATAATCAATTTATATAAAAACTATCTTCCTTGTGCACTAGATAAATAGACTGTTTTGTAGCTTTTTCAATAAACGTTGGACAAACTAAAAGCAGTGTATGATTATAGCGTTTTTATAAGTCGTTTAAATAAAATAGGTCCTATATTATGGGATATATACTATTTTATTGAATATTTGAAACCCGTAATGAAGTGATTTTGAAAAATCCTGGTTTAAATAACGTTGCTTAAATTGTATTTTTAAATAGACCCGCTAACTTTTCAATATGCATATAAATTTACTAATAAATAATTAACAATATTAATAAAATAGATGAACAGTGTTATTAATTGCCACATGGTGAAATCTCGCTCGGCTACTGCAACTAGTTCATGGTGCCAGAACGCTGGGATAAGATTTAATTGTTTCCTATTTAGCCTCGCAGGGGTATAATTATTGTTGCTTCGAAGCTAAAATGAATGGAATACATCAAAGGAGAGTGCTAACGGCATATCGCTAAGTGCGGATGCCATGATGCACCCACCCACCGATGTGAGACCAACTTAATTGTTGACGTGAACAATAACTATATATTATTATATCCACTTTCAGTTATTTACAATTTCCTGATTCTGAATCAAATTTTAATCTTAAATCAAATTTCAGAAAAACAATGTCAACGAGAAAAGGATGAATTCTAGAACGATACATCAGGGTTTCACTGTATTGTATTATATACGAAGAATATATTTATAGTGTTTCTGTTTTGGCGGCGAGATTGAATGTATGCAGATCTGAGAGACATAGTATTTCCATGTCAGTCTTTTCTCGTTTTTTGGTGGAATTCCTCACAGTATTCTTCATTTTTATCGATACCAAATTTTTGATCTGTCAATGATAACATAATATGAGTATGTGATGGCTATTAAAATCAAGAATTTTGGTAAATTGTAGATAGAAAAATCAATTTATCGAAGTCGGTTAATATCGTATGTATATTACATGTGATGCAATATTCATTAAGTACCTCAACATATTACGGATTTTATATAAAATTTTTTATAGCGTGACCACCGACCTGGATCAATTATTTGATGGACAACCAGCTCCGAGGCAGTTGATAAATCTCACCATTAATAGAAAGTCATGTGAGGCTAGGAGAACGCTTATGACAATTATTGTAAGTTCTTTGTTCTCTTTATACTTATTTTTTTAGTTTTGTGAATTGTGAGCAATATTTATGGATGATGTTTTTGTTCAATCTGCGTTGGAAATACCATAAGGTATCCTTTTAACCGACTGGTAGATATCAATCGATCTGTTATGTACCTCGACGTATGGTGATAGGTTAGTGGTCTTCAAAACAGGATTAATTGAAAGCTGAATGTTTTGCTAACTATTAAGTATTAAAGTAGACAGACTTTTACTTCTTAATTAAATTTCGGTAATTATGTCAGGTTAATTACCAGAACTTCGTCCAGTAGAGCAGGTGATGAGTGAAATTATATTACTCGTGATCAATTAAACATTTTTTTTCAATTGAGAATAATGTTTACCACAGAGACAATATTTTGTATGTTATTGGTAGGATGATGCAAAATAAGTAATAGGAGAAAGCACATTGTATGAGCTTATATTATACATTTGTTACCCTATGATTTTGATCTATATGACCTGACGCAACAGTTGCATTTAAGTATTTAGTTGATAAGCCATCACCGACTCACTTTCTTAGATAAGATGTACTTTTGTAAAATGAAAATATCTGGTTATCTATTAAAAGTTAAAGCTAACTCATTTAGGTGATATAAGCTTAGTGAGAACGAATCCAATACAGGATGGTTCGACACTTAACAGATCGATAAGTCGACTGTCAACTCTTGGTGAAAAGATATTTTTTGAAAATATAAGACACTTTGTTTTCTACACACTTTTATAATGATCAGGATTATTAACTGAAAATTATCAGTTGGTAATGCTCGCTATGAGCGAAACCGGTCCTTACCTTAATACAAATATTGAAGTAGTTAAAACAAATTGTGTTTCATTTTTAAAGCTCTAAGGTACCTAAAAAAGCATTGTAAAGATCACGACAAAATTGTAATTGATAGAAATATTGATTTCACTTCGATTTTAACAACATTTTCAACTTTTAAATGTCTAAATTATAGATTTGGGAAAGAGATATGATAAAATACAAATTTAGATTTATTTGAGATTGCCATGAAAGATTAAGAAAGTAAAACTATTTACGGGAAGCTGAGTACCTGCTATGCAGGCTCTAAATAGTTTGTTTTTAAAAAAATTGTTAAAGAAAAATACATTGTGTTTTTTATTTTTGAATTCGGAAAAAATCAAAAAAGCGTTGCTTAAGTATTTATACTCACATTTTTAATCCTATTTTCCTATTTGATTTTAGTTTATGAAAGGAAAGTCTTAGAAAAGCTTATTTTAGTTAAGAACTCTTTCAAAAGAGTAAACATATATAACGTTATATAGCGACATAATCAAAGTCTTTAGAATTCGGACAAATACATATCGACATTCAATGTAAGTTTATAAAATGAATGATCGTAAGTTTATTTCATTCTATTTAAATAGAATTCTTACATAGAGAAAAATATATTGATATGGTAAGTTTCAATCATATTCTGAAACTTTTAATAATACAAGTATATCACACAATGCCGTGAGTAAGTCATTCGATATTTTTAACAAAAGATTCCGAAGAGAGATCAATATATTACGGAGTAATTCCCCTTCGGCTTGGCATAAAAATAAAACCCCTCTCGAACATTTGAATCACTTACAAAATAAACTTTTACTGAAACCCAACTTAGAAAAGGCAGTCATTGTTGGCAGTAAGTAATAAATTTCGTAAATATCGACCCTTAGAGCAGTCATTTTCTCAGACGGAAATTATTTTAAATGAAAACTCAAAAGTTATCGCTTGCTTTCATGCTAAAGTAATTTTGATACGTTCAAATTTAGGAGTGGCAAAGTACATCATCAATTCTTCATACATGGCTGGATTTTTATGGAGGTTATCGCAATTGAAGATAATTTTGCACACTACGTAATTCTGAACTATTATTTTAAATGTATAATATTAAGAATTTCGTTCGTTTCAACTATGGATATTCAGTGTTCTTTACTTCACAGAAAATTCTTTTTAAGTATTCATTATTTCAAGAGCCAATGTCGATGTAAATACTTTTATTTTATTCCTTAAGAAGGAAAACTAGTTATCGAGGCTTATACCACCTCACTGAACTGACCAAACAATAATTTATTAAGACCATATTTATAGTTGTCTTCCATTTGGAAGATTTTTAAATTACCTGTTTAAAAATACATATGAGCGATCATTCAGTTTTGACGATTACATCATTTTCAATTTTCATTTATTGTGATATGGATTCTTCTACAACACTTTTATGTGTTATGACTAAAATTGTCGCAGAATTTAATTATTTTTTATATCAAAGCCAATATATTTCAAAAGTTGTTTATTGTTGGGTGATATTTGGACCATTTTTTAATAAAAGGTTCAAATATCACCTTAAACTTCATAATTATTGCATCAATGTAGACAAAATTGTAATGCATATATGTATATTCAAAACGAAATTTAGTTTATCAATAGTATACAAGGATGTTTTCTAGTTAAATGAGTATTATATTATTGTACAAACGAGCGATATAAAAGAGCTAGATAAAGGTCCCATAAATGAATAAATATATAAGCCATAATATAATAATACAGCCTATGGCATATTATCATCGCCTGCTCTATTAATCTATAAAAAAATAGCCTATCTTGAAAAAAGCATTTTTCGAAATTACATGCTAATTCTTTGCATCAGAAAGTACTTTCCAGAATCGCTATGCCAGACTTCCATCGTAACACACTGAAAATAATAAAAAAAATATCGCATGCAATTTACTCCACCGGTTGACGATAAACCCACTTTCATTATCGGTTGAATTCCCCTTTATGTATGGCTTAAATATTGAGTACGTACTTAGTAAATCGTAAATTTTAAAGTAACAGTTAAAAACGTTTATAGGAAATAATTATTCTGACACATTTAATTTACAGCTGTGAGATTTGCGCCATTTTATTTTGAGATAATGATTTTTTTAATGAAATTAATTCCTTGATTAGGGGTAACGTTGTATTAAATTAAACAACAAATCTGAAGTGTTTTATGAAAGATTATCTCATCAATTACTCATTTAATACCCTATCAGTCAAAAATGGTTGAAAAATGAAATTTAAGGATTACGGCATTGTTTCTAATTTAATATTGTTTTGTATATTAAAAAAAAAAAACAAAATTGTGTTTTTACATAAATATTACACTTTGTAAGCGATGAGCTATACACTAAAGCGGTCTTTAAATTGAATAGTCTATTTTTCTTTTCATGATTTTTTGCTTGAAATTTTGGAGACGGGATTACTGTTCGTCTCAATGTTGTGCTGATCATTTGATCAAAATGAGTTGCGTTCTTTTACGGTATTCACAAATCCAAATTCCAATCGATGCAACGTAAAGTCAAAATGAATTGGAAGATATGAACACCACTATTTTGGTTGACGAGTAAATCAAAAATATTTAAATATATGTTAAGCTCGTATTTTCAAATACAATCTTCGTTGCGAAAGAAAACATTAAAAAAATATATATTATACTTTAACAGTTATGATATACTGTATTATATTAAGCGTTAATGTACTGTGAGAATAATATTACAATTTCTGTATCTATACGTAATTCGTAAAACACAAAGTTGGATGACCGTAAAAAATCGTCGATTTTTATATAAATCAGGCTGGAAGCTACACGCAACATTTTTTAAGAAGCGTTATATTACGGTTTTAAGTCATTTCTACTTTTAAATTGAGTAGCAACATGATTTTTTTAAAATTTCCGTAAAATAACTGTTAACTATTAACATCATTTTTTTCAACCAAAGATAACGTTTACTCGCTTTTGAGCTAAATAATATTTTTCTTAATAAAAAAAGATCATATATTGCAACAAACATTAAACAGTGAATGAATGAAGTAATTTAAACAAGTTGGATGAAATATCTAACGGAGGATATGTATATTAAAGAGCATCGGATCATAATATATAATATATATGATACAAACATTAACATTTTTAAGAAATTTCAATCTTGTAATATGCGTTATCTCAAGTTATTACTGTTATAATATATGGAATCGAGAAATACCTGCAATGGATTATTAATAGATTAATATTGAGCTGGTTGTTTTGCAATGCAATAGAAGATTATTAAGAGTAAGAAAATGAAGTGGTATAAGCATCACATTGAACTGTAGTCATTAAGATGAGTTAAAACGATACCAGAGAACTTAATCACTTGATTTATTATTAAACTTCAGTTTTACTTAGCGGTACTTACACGTGAAGTAAATTGCATTTAGAAAGCTGTGTCAAAGCACAGGTATAAATGTGAACGCGCACATATTCTGTGGCAAGTATTTCCTTCGTAAGGGTGAGTTAATCTTGCCTCCCCTAACGATGCAGCGGATTGCGGTGCAGATGTTCATGAACATTTGCCAAATCGCGAGTGAAGTGTAAATTATTTCATGCAATGGGGGTGCATATGCAAGTAAACTCTCGCTACTTGCAATGCAAGCGATTATTAAAGCAATGTCGTGATGTTGCCTCTCGTTCGCTATTGAAATGCGATGTAGAAGGCTGGGTCTACGGCGTAGACTGTTTACGACGTAGACCCAATTTACGCTATTCATGTGAATTAAATCTAAAATAGTTTCATTTTCGTGACTATATTTTTAAATATATCTGTTTGTTTTGCACGTAATCTACAATCATGATTCTTGATCATGCTATCTATTTATATGTGATCGAATACAAAGTTGTATAGAAAGTTCTTTGTCTTTTGTAACAAGTATATAAATACATTTTATTCAAAGTCCACTTCCATTTCCATAAATAAAAATAGTATGAAAATTTAATTTCACAAAATATTTTAATATTTATTCTTATTGTATTATGATAACATCAACTTAATACATCGTCGCAGTTCTGAAAGAAAACACATTATCGAAAAAATGACACATTGAGTTAGTTATACCAAAATGTTCCTTATTTCAAATTTCATCATAATATGAAAGAAAAAAACTTATTTTTATGAATTATAATTTTTCAGTTAGTGTCTTCTTTCAGAACAATGACTATATATTGTAATGTATTGATAATATATAACATCGTAAACTTTTTTACAATAGTTTTTTTTTTAAATTTTATTTTGATTCTAGAGAAAAACCAGAAAGAATATTTAAAATTTGTAAGTTTACTTTATACTTGACCCTATGTGAAATTAGAAACATCATATTTCAACAAATCGACAAGTCAAATGAATAAAGTATTAACTCACTTATAGTCATTTTTAAAGTGAGAAAAATAGTCATTTACAAGTGAATCGATTAAAAATGAATAGCTTAGAGCATGAATAAATTATATATGAGCCTTAATAGAAATCTTATTTTAAGCCTATCAAAATAGAAGCCTTTTCACTAATAAAATTTTGCAACGCATTTATAAAAATATCTCAGAGGTACGCGGAATTCAAAATTGTTAGTTTAATGGACCGTGTGGTCCGAAAGGTCAGCAAACGTTGTTGAAAAGTATTACTACACGTGTATGGGATCGACAGCTGGAATAAATATTAAATAAAATATCATTTTATTCTCTAAATGATGTTAACATTTATACACCTGTGTGTAATATAACAAAGTAGAAAGAGTAACATTTACAGCAAGTTAATTAGTATTTGAATATGTAAATAAAAAGATGCATTTATTTGTAAATACATTCGTTTTATTACATTTACGAAGTAAATAGAAAATAATTTATGCAGTGTGTCGCGGTTTGTTTAAAAACATATTCATTCAAAACGTCGAATGAATACAAACCGGGCACTGGTTGTAGATCAACATTAAAAATAAAACAGTCGATTTATTTTGGCCGTTGATTGATATATCGTCGGACGGACTGACGCGTACAGTCAAATTAATTCGAATTGAGAGGGTTGCCAGGCTATTTTGTATGAGTGTTGTTTTTTAGTTGCATTCGATTTTCCTCGCGTGCGTCGCATTGAATGAAAAATATGCAAAAATCAAAGCGATTGTGCCAACAAAAATGACAGCCGCTCGATTAAAAAACCGCAGGAGGTTTTACGGTAAATAGCCTCACGGCCAAATTGGATATTTCAAACACGACGTTTGGTTTGAAATATTGTGTATTTTTTAGGTATAAAAAATATATGAATCCATATCCAACGATAATCATTATCACTTCAAGAATCTTACAGCTCTTCTTGTTACTCAGTTGCTCAACCTCTCATTTTCGAAGAAAGTAGGGATAGAAGAATAGGGCTAGGACAATGATTTTATTAGGTTTGGATTTGTGGGAGGGAAGCTTAGACATCACAAACATCCATATTTACGGACAAAAATCTATAAATTGATTGAAAAATATATTTTTGAAACTATCTGTACAGGAATTCAAACCCATGTGATTCGTAACAGAAGCGAATGACGTCGACCACTGCAAAACGGACCCAACAGAAAATGTAGTTAGCCTATTATTAACTACATATAGTTATACACCAATTATTTGCATTAAATAAAAAAAAAATAATGTTTGATACAATAAAAAAAATGCAGAATTAATTAATATTTCTTATAATAATACACAAAATTATTAGAAAATCAATGTATGCCGATTTCTATCATGTAATTCAAGCCCATAATTTTGTACCAGATTTGCGACGGTCAACTTAATGTTTTTTGGTAATTTTATCAATTATTTTGACTATTGCCGAATAAGTCAAAACCATCGTTCTAATTTATAATACAAACTGGCTATCGAAATTTCTGAAAATATTCAATGGTGAAATCAAGAGGAAAATTGGTAAGTAACATATTTTCTTATATTGAATTTTACATAAAGTGTGTTTAGAAGGTATTTTTTTTATATATAAAAGCATAAATGGTAGCATTTACATATTATTATTATTTACTCCATTTCTGGTGCATTCACTACGCACAAGAAAGTACATTAACTCATGATTTTTTGTTAATTGGTAAATAGTGGAAACAAACAACATCCAACATACAAATAACAATTTTATATAATGCTTTATTATTTTATATCTTACTCATTAAAAATGGATGTTACGTAAAAACGTACTTTGAACATATTTAATTTTGGATTATAAATAATTGCACTTTGTGTTAGATAGTATTTATTCACTTGGTACACTTGAACTTTTACTTCGATAATTTTCACTTTGGATTAGATAGTATTAACTTTTTTTTCCATGTCCGCTCCCAATGTGAAGCATATGGTCTCCTAATGGAGGTATCGTAACAGATTTTTTTCTTCGAGAACTGATTGTTACTCAGTTGCTCAACCTCTTTTTTTTCTCGAAGAGAGTAGGAATAGAAGGATAGGACAGGACTAGTGGTTGGCTGATCATAACATATTTCTTCAATGTTAAAATATATTTTATTACACGGAATCACTTTATTTTTAATGAAAGAATTTGTTTTTTGTGGAATGTATTTGTTATAGGTGAAAACTGTTTTTATGAAAGTGAATACGATCTAAGCAAAAGGGCATTTAATTGTAAGCCTTTTATTTTCCTGTATACAATTGTCTAATTTACACTGGCATATTTTATTCGTGTTTCAATAACTACTTAAAATATTTTTAGAGGATAAAAAATACTATCAATTTGGGTAAGTTTGCCCATCGGTCTAAGATTGACCCACTACATGGAAAACGGTGCTGTTATAATATCATGTTAATACTAAGGCCATATGAATATTTTTTAGTTAATCAAATGTGCTGAGTAGCCCCTGGTGGTATAAATATGAATAAATGTGCAACATAATTTATTACATTGTTGAATTTGTAAGCTGTCAATTTGGAATGATAAAACACAATTTAAAAACCTTTCTTGAAATAAATTGGATTAGCCATATTGTCAATTCGTATTATTAATCTGTAAAATAAATGCTGTAATTTTTTTGACATCTCAATTATGTACAAAATATATGAAAGCATGAATGAAAATTCCCAAGTCTTTAAAATCACTGAACAGTGATTACAGTGATTATTTGAATCGTGGGCCAAAGTTACCCGATTTAGATGAAAATTTTGCCCACTTTGTTTTATCTATATTTATATATCAATTTTAAGAATAAATCTATGTATGTTAATAAAATCTCATCTCAACACATCGGTTAATTTCTATGAAGAACAGTACCACACATAAATGCAATGGTGAACCATAAAAATACAAAAACTCAGAACTTGGTCAAAGTAACCCAGATTGACCGTAGTTTAATTTTGTATGTTTTTTTAAGGTTACGTTTACTTAAATATTTAAAATACGTATGTTCCACTAACGTTTAGATATAAATTTGACAAATTTTTGCTACTTAAAATATTTTGAGCATTATTATTATGGAGTAGTTTTAAGATATCCTTACAGGAATTTGGTGAAAATGCAGAGTCCAAATAAAATTCCACAAAGACTGCAGTGTGAAACAAATACGAGTTACTCTTTAAACATTGATAAATTGCGACACAAGTATAAAATTATTTTGAACGTTTTATTTCTTAACAAATATTAATCTTCCAATTTTCAGTTATTTTTTGTAAAATAAAATGGCAGGGATATTGATTGCAATGTTGATGTTTAGAAGAGAATAAAAATGTAGAACAAAATTTCATTACACTCACTCATCTCTCTCAACACTTTTTTATTTTCTCTGTGCGTTAGTGTACACGAGATCTTCTACATTAAATCCATATTTATATAAATTGGGCTCAGTATAATATATATGATAGTGTTTTATAGAAGTGTCGTTTTATCAAGAATTTCAATAATGTATTCATACTAATATACTTCTAATAAAAAATCTATTAAAGGCAATTATTTTCAATCAATATCCATTCAAATACATAAGCGTTTAAAATTTTTACAATATATAATATATCTTAGTTCAACATATAAATATTTGTCAACAAATTAAATTAAGATATAATACACAATTTCTAGTAGTTATTCAAAAATTTATTTATATGATAAATATCTGTTTTGATAGCCAAGGAAAATGTATCGATATATTTCACGAAGTAATACAATGTTTTTTCACGAAGACTTGGCAGTTGGTGCAATCAAATTTATTGATTCGTAATTTGTATAATTTTGAGGTTCGTAATCGAATATGCATTTAATAGTATCCATATAAACATCTAAAACGAAAATTTAAAAAAAAATCTAATGAATATTTTCACTAACTAGTCTATATTACGTTATTTATAAAGGAAACTAAACATTCTCATTGCTAAACAGACAAGTCGATTTTCCACAGCAGCGCCTGCCAACTGTCGACTAGTTGACATAACTGACAATTCAATTGCATAAAACCTATACGTCAGGCGCAGTTTGTATAACAGTTCAACGTACAACTTTGGCTTTTCAGAGCCTGGTGCCTATTTCATGAATATGACTACATATTATTTTAGTCAATGTTCTATTTCAATTGCTGTGTCGTGACTCAACAATTCACATTGTTTGCTTTGCATAGAACGAAATGATTTTTGTTCAAATAGAAAATACCGCCATGCGTTAAATATATTATTTTACAATTCGTATTTGTACATACGGAACTGATTAATAAAATTAGTATTCCTAACAGCACATCACAAATTAAAACCATACTTAGCAAAAAGTTTCGTTTCAGCATGAGTTTTGGAAATTATTTTTGTGACACTGAAAGTTAATTTAATATCGTCATCTTAAACTCCGAACTTCACATTGAAATTTTTTTAGGACATAAAATTTAATAATTTCACAATAATTCCAAAATACTCTTCGTTAATTTTTTGTAAGTAAATATGTAACGAATTGCAATTTTGTAATTGTTAAATTCCGTTTGATGGTTAAATTACTAAGCTCTTTCAAGTCCTGCACAAACTCCGACGTAGTGGATGAGTGAGCTGGTCTGTGGATTAAGTTGTCGAATTACAAGATATTACTCTCATAAGATATCCTTCCAGGATTAAGACTGGTGAGATTCCGGCGTTCTGGACTAGATAACTAAGTATTTTTTACACGTTGTTGTATCTAGATCCAAAGTGCTGGAATTATGAAAGAATAAAAAATATTTTGGGGGTTTGGGCGGGGGCAGGTGTAGTATTTACGAAATTGATTGTAAGTAAAGTTGTTTTCATGAATGTGAAGACAACTTTTCTTTGAAAGCAGAAACATTGCTCACTTTTATAGTGCAGAGTGCAGTTGTAACAAAAATAGATAAAATTTCACTTGCCACAACAGGATCTAGGATTGTTGAGTAAAATGTTTGGGAAGGAAGAACCAGGAGTTATATTTTCAAAATAAAACACAATTTTTTGTTGGTACTACTTACACATTTTTATTATTTATATAATGCCTTTCTGTCTTACCGTCAGTAATTGCTATATTACATGATATTCCCTTATCAATCGTTGTTAAGATGGCTTGTTTTCAAGCTTTATACATATTTAGCATTTTGTTAATACAAATTTATATAAGGAGTGGATTCACGTAACGAAGAAGCATTTCAGCAAATAAATTGCGTCAGATAATGTCTATAAATTTTGAATTAGTATCATACAAGTGTCATTATTGATTTTTCGTCGTATTTCCATTCTTTCAACAATACGAAACTTAAATACAGTACAAAAACGCTGCATTGTGCTGCAGTTTTTTATCAAATATTTAACAGTGTACCAGAAAAATAATTTTAAAAAATGTTCCTAGATGATAAATAATTGTTTTTCAGTTAAATGCTACAAAACACTAATGTTACTCTTATTTAAAAGAGTATATCTACAACAATAATTACAGAAGTTATAGTTTTAATAAAGCTTTGAAATATTCAGAAGGGTATATTTTATACTCTGCCCATTGTTTCGTTAATATTTTATAGCGTTTATTTTTAGCATTGAAATAAAAAAAAAACATTTTTTGCGACATATTAAAAACACACTTAAGTACAACCGAAAATTTGAATCTTTACGATCGTCGATTATTCAAAAATAAGCGGTGATAAAATATTTAATTACCATCTTGACGTTTCATTCCGCCCCTCGGTAAAATAAAATTTCGTGATTTGCAAGTAGGCTGTTTTAACGGTGCACTTTTCGCTCAGAGTATCGCATAAACAGCAATTAACGGGTTTAAATGTGAGTACTTATGAAGCTGATCTTGAAAGGAGAGTGATAATTAATATGCCACTTATCTGTATAACATATTTTTTAATTTATTAAAATTTATATCTTATAGGTCCATATATTATACCTTGGTATTAAATAAAATTAGCAAAGGCAAGCAAACTGAAGTTTCCCTTATAAAAAAATATGATTATTTATAATCAGTAATACTCAGATTAACTTAAGATACTTTTTTTCAATAATCAAAACCGGTTTCACTCATATCGAGCTTTTAAACCCATAAAAAAGTTGAAATTCACCTGCTAAAAATGTTCGCGATGAGCGTCCAAATAAAAAATTGTGGCATCTGTACAAAAAATTATATCAAAATAATGACTTTAATTGTTGATTATTATTTTTTAAAAACATACCATCATTGAGCGAAACTGGTCCAAAGCGTATTCTATTGTGTAAATATACTAAATATTTATTGTATTTTATTTTTATTAAAATATTGTTAACAGGGTAGATTTCACCATAAATGTTAAGTATTTTAATTGAAAGTTATCATTAGTAAATGAATGTATTTTCTTATGCTGCACTTATGTAAGAGCATACATGGCGTTTGTTATCGTTCACTTGTCATAACATAGGCTACACTATTGTTGATTGCTTTGCTTAACCCTTCGCGCGCGTTGTTTATGTACTCCAGTTAAGCCAGAGGGATTAAATTTTGCTAAGGAAGCAATGCCCTTGCGTTGAAACCTGTTTTGTGATTAATAACTTAAATAGAGACTAATTGCAGGCAATTTTGTGCAGGTAAGTGATGCTTTCCATACTCTACGACAGAAATCCCAATTCCATTAAAAACAAACACCTTTGTTCTCCAAGTAAATGACTTCAACATTCACTGATATCTTGGGTATTAATTTCACATATGAACGAAGTCTAATTTGTTTTTCATTATTACTTTTTTCTGGCGCTTTTTTAATTTAACTAATTTTAAAAATTCTCTTCTTTAATTGTTAATACTGATTAATATACATTTAAAATACATGTTGATGTAATACAAAACAATACATTTAGTATTATAAAGTAAGCACATACAAATATTTTTTTAATTTAATATTAAATTTATATATAAACACAAATGTATGTCTCACATTTTAAATTTTACCTTGTACTGGACATTTTTTAGGTTTCAAAATAAATTTATCATTTTTTTTAAATAAAACACATTTCGTTCGTACTATTTCCACATGCTTTTAATGATCAGGACCAGTTTCGCTGATCACAAGCATTATCAACTGATGATAATGTTCGTGGTGAGCGAAACCGGTCCTGATTATCATGAACATATGGAAATACTACAAACAAATTGTGATTTTTTTTTTTAATATAATGTCATTCCACCAAGAATTGGCAGATAACACCTTAAAAGAAATTTATCATTATTTAAATCACAATTAAAAATCATGGCAAAAAGACTCAAAAGCTCTTCTTTAATATACAACAAACGTTACGGAAATCGTCAACGAAAGAATTTTTATTTTCTTATCCTGTTTATAAGAAAATTGTACCAAACACCCTATTAGCTCTTTATCATCAATATATTATTATAATATCATGCTACTTAAGTATAAAATTCATGTTTTTAATTATACTATACATATTTTCTTCTTGAGGTAATTAAATTAACAATTCATCAAATTTTTAGTGTGTATGCATGTTAAGTTTATAGGATGCTAACAACCTACTATAATGCCCTATTAGAAAATGGATTTGCAGTTCTCGAATCGTTAACTAGGATTTAATGTACCAAAGCGCATTGGTCCAAAAGCGTTGTATTTATTGACCGTAAGTATCATATTGTTATTACACAATATCATAAATAAACTTAATTTCCATATTAGCTCAGGCTGTAATAAACGGCTTAACTTTGGTATAATTTTGTAATTTATTAATTGATATTGATGTCAATTCTTTTCAAAGCTGCCGACAACATTTTTGTAAATATATATAATATAAATAACTGGTGAAAGTAACATTTTAATGTTTCGTAAATTCAATATGTTGTATAAACCAGTGTTCCCTAACCTTTTTACACCGACGGACCGATAAAAAAAGAAAAAAATTTCGCGGGCCACTAATACTGAAATAAAAATGGTCTTTTATGTAATATTTTTTTAGTCTTATATTGTGACAGATGGAAATAACTATATCTAAAAAATATACATATAACAGACTGATACAAATAAAATTAAATAAAAACAATGGGGGTTTCTTTTCACTAAACTAATGTAAAATCTGCTGTTGCATCTTTGCTAATATATTTGATATGCTTGGCTGTCTCTGGCAGACGACGTGTTGCATTTACGTCCAGTCTATTGTATCTATTGTACAGATTGTATTGAGGACATTGATGAAAATGCTTTTTCGCATGAATAGGTTGTTGGAAATGACATTTACATATTTATAGCGTTACAGCTTAAACGTACAGACGAAAAAATCCTATATATAATATTTTTGCATGGTGAATTTCTTGAAATTTGGCATACTGTTCGGCACGGGATCGGACCGTTGACCACTGGTTGGGGAACACTGGTATAAAATACAATATTGGGTTCACATTGTGGAAAGAATTGGAGTAGAAAACGAATAATAATATTAAATATATCATAGCTGTTACATAAAGTATATCGGTCACTTGATATTTTGTACATTTATTTTTAAGTACCTATATAATGTAATATAATGATAAATTTAATAAATGCTACAGTAGACCACTCTACAATCAAGAAAACGCCGAAAAAAGTTGGTGTCAAATTAAGATATCAACTGAAGATGCTTGATGGAATTTCAATATCTAATTTGAATCGTAAAAACGGTCCGGATCCCTATAATGCCATACTGATATTTTGGGTTTATACGTTTACCTGAATGTCTGAACATGCCAAAACGCATTAAAGTGTGAACAATTTTTACGATTCAAACTTATTTTGTGCGAAAATTTACCCTGAAGATTTTGAAAATCATCTCTTTGTAAAAAAAAACAAAGATCCATTTCACAGTTTCCACAATATATAAGCTATGAAGGTCAGCTTAAAAAATATAATTAAAAACAAAAAGATGGCTGCTTTCAGTTGTTTTATTTTCTTAAATATCTGATAAAATTTGTCAAAATTGTATGAATGTCTTATCTAAGCTCACCGTTTAAGAATACCGCTACCCGTTCTAAACAGTGTTCGGTTAGCGGAATAACAAATAAGGAATACCTTATTTAACTGAGATATTTTTTAACAAAAATTTTGGGAGTTTGATTTAATTAATTACACGAATGTTCATTTATGCCACTCTCAAAGAATTTTTCACTTTTTGATAACCTTTAAGATGCCATACTTAATCTCGATAAAAATATCGGTTAATGGTTTATTTAACTAACTCTATGGGAGTACAAAAAACATATGCGAATATTTCAAACAGTAAAATATCCACAGTATCATAGGGCTCATGAGAGAAATCTTTATTAGCGTTGGTGGGTTTGAACCAGAGATCCCCATGGTGTCATGCCACCCTAAGATAACAGGTAGCTTAGATAGCTACCATAAAACAGTGGTCGTGAAAGTTACCTGTATATTAAAAATAGTATGAGGTGTCCTAGATGTGAATGTTAACCTTTTAATAAATGATTCGAATTCATGTTGTTGATGAAATATAAATTATGAAGTTATTTTTGAGTATAAATAATAAAGTTTTTATGCGTGTTAAGTAATACATATTAATATTAAATACAAGACTATTATAATAAAACGATGACTAAAATCAATAATGTGATGTGACTGGAAAAAAAATATTTTTTTAAATTATATTCTTTGAAATATTTTACGTTCGTTACAATTTTGTATTTATTTATAGTAATTTGTATCTAAAACCTAGTGTTCTTTTTGGCACTTCATTTAAAACTTTACTTCTAAGACAAATTTAATTAGTCACTTTAGAATATGCTATGCAATTGTATATAAATTATTATTGTTATAAAAATATTTTTCAATACCTTTTTTCAGTGAAAATCATTGTACAGATACAAGGGGCCAAATATCATTATAAAGCGTAACTAATTATTTGGTAATTGTAAAGAATAATAAATGGTTAGATTCATATTAATATCCGACCGTTAATTTATTAATTAACCATTTTATATAAATTACTGACCGCTTATTTTATTAACTGAGCACTTGTAAACATACGATTTATCAAAGTAGCTACTGACCGCTTATTATTTCTTACTGAACAAATGTTAAAATAGTTACTGACCCAATAAATGCAGTGTTCAAGAAGTCGATTAGAAGACGTAAATCGTAAACAACGACTCACAAGATCTCGTATAGGAAATTAAAAAAAAAAAGACTTTTTCAAACAAAATATTGATCTTATATTCTATGAATGGGCATCATACAACTAAGCTATTGAGTCCGAATTTTATTATTGCAGTAATATGGCTGTAATTTTGTTTTGTAGTTAAAACTGAGCTTTAAAAAAAGGTATAAGATTAGTCTATGAGGAAAACAAACCGTTTGTTGAAAATTTGTAAGTTGTGCTGAATTTAATCATAAACTATAAATATATTTTTATAAAAATCATCTTTTTATATTATCCAAATGTTGCCACCATCATTACTTGTAGGTATTACGCTAGTGGTGCACAAAGGAGAGGAAATGAAACTCAGTTGCAGCGGTGTCCCTCATCGTGGGAATTCACCTTCCTATGTTACAATTCACGATACAAGTAATAGCGGGGCCGCAGTAGATACTGTGATAGCTTTTTTATACCAAAGGGCTTCTTTCGTGAGTTGAACTGTAATTTAGGTAATGGATAAATTTGTGGACTGCTCATATGAATAAAAATAAAAGAGTAATTTCGTTTCCATAGTAAAAAAAATACCATGATTGGATAGATGCTCATACGCCGGCGGGTATTTTGGGTTTTTTGTAATATTGTAGTAACCGGTGGGCATGTTTTTAATTAATTTAAACTATGATTAAGAAGTCAGATATATTGCAATGTGGAAAATCGCCTTTTTATAATAAACTAGTAAGTACCCGGCTTCGTTGCAATACCACTTAAAGAAAGAAAGAGTATTTATTGAAGTGCTTTTTGATACACAACATAATTTTTGCCGTCTGGTGCGTACACAAATAAATCAGAAGTTTTTCCGAGATGTTGCTATTAGTTTTTTTAGAAACCCTCACGGGTGTGCGCACAACAACTTACCAAAGTTTCATCGAAATCTAATAAACGGTAAAGAAGCTCATATAGGACAAACAAACATTCGTTTATAAATATATAATTATTATTACACCTGATTAGAGACGGTCAATGAAAAATACGATTTTCAGTATGGATAAAATTTCAAGCGTTGATTTTTTAATTGCAGTTTTGATTTTTTCGAAGATTAATTATTATTTTTGCTAAGAATTATAACAACGGAAGAAATATCTGTCTTTTATTCCAAAAATTCACGTCAATTCCTTGTTTTGGGTCCAACGACAGTCCATCTGTTACTTGATAGCTGCGATGTTCATGTTATTTTTTTGTCATTTATTTGATGCGTTGATCGACTAAGAGATCTCATATAGTCAGTCGTTATGGAAAAAATTCAAATAAATTAATTTTGAATATTTGTAACAAACAATTAACAACATTTTTGTATCCAATTTCAACAAAACCTTTTATTTATTTTGTAGGAAAGTTTATTGTTTGTTTATATTATAGTTTAAATAAATTATGTAATTAACATAACTATTTAATTTGTAAAAATTGAATAGTTGTAAAGCTTACGCTCATCATTTACTGTACAATATTGTATATTATTTGTTATATGTAGTATTTTAGCTATTGTAAATAGAACTGGACATAACATCATAAACCATGTCTGACCATGACGTGTTCTGATTGCTTTATCATTATTGCAGACAGATGGTAGAGTTGCGTGTATGGAATGAATCGAGAAAATAGTATTTGCGAAGAGATAAAATCTCTCAGTATCCATTGGCAGTTTTTCAAGTTATGTAAGTGTAGCATATTCCGAAGGATTTTCTTTTATTCGATGCGTTTTGAAGGATAATAATAAAATATGTATTAATAGGTAAATAGATATGAATAGATTTCGACCGAATATTCGATTTATTGTATTGTATGTTATTATGAAAGTGAAATTGATTCAAACTAAAACGCAGCTATCAAATGATAGAAATATTGAATTAATTGGCACAAGTCAATTAATTCGATATTTGAAGTCTTACAATATTTTAGCTATTTTGTTAATTGTTAATTATTGAAGTTTTATTTTAGAAAATAGATGAAGTGTATTTATGTTTATTAATTTGAAAACCATTAACTCTGTAAAGTTATATTATATGGTAAAAAACATATTGTCAAATATTGTCGATAGCATATTAGGATAACTCAAGCATAAAATCATCCAGACAAGCGATCAGCAAGAAACCTAAAAAAATGGATTGGAAAAAAAATCGACAATCAAATTTGATTTTACCATGACTGTACTCAATACGATAGAATATGACACTAGTACTAATTAAAATTTATAAAAATACACATCTCAAAATTATGAAAAATACTGTAATAAAAAAAAAAATCGTTCTATTTGTAAATACTGTTTTTTCATGTTTTACAGTTTACCATATAGGAAAATAAAATTTCTTTGACGATTTAAGTATCGGAGTATTAAATTATAAGGGAATATAAGGGTATATCTATGGCTAGTTAATGTGACAAAGCAAAATTCAAGTTTATTTGTGTTCTTTTTGTGAACTGATGATGCTATACGATATGACAGGTACACTTGCGAATATTCATGTTCATGAATTTGAAAAGAATTTTTGATTTCCTTCTACAAAGTTAATAAACATGTCGATTTTATCATGTCAATCTATATAGACCCACCTCAACAGAAATCATCATCTCCCACTTCTTAGATCTTATTTTCTCGTAGAACAGCCTTCTTCACGGAAACGTGCATCACCCAAGAGAGATGAACGACGGAGAGAAAAATTATTGATCATGATCAAACTAAATATATACTATAACGAAAAAAAATAACATTTTTAAATAACGTCTTGTTTTTAACTGAATGAATTTAATTATTGTTATAAAATCTTCCTGAATTAATAAGATATAAAAACAGCGGAAAGATTTAGCGTGAAATCGTTAAAAATAAATATATTGAATAGTTAAAAAGATGTCGAGTTACATAAGTTATAACTAAAATGACTTTTGATGAAATTAAATTTGTAGGTCCAAGCGCTACTTATAAACCTTTAATGTATTACCAGTCAGTGAATTCAAAATGATTTTTCGGCCTTGAGTAATTTAGTAATTAATTTGAAAAAAACGTTGTCCTTTTGTTCTAGTTTACGTGGTAAAGCGCTCAAACATCATTTATCTAATTGTTTTCTCCCAGCGGCATAGGTGATTGTAATCTTTCTATCCCTTTTCGCCCATCTTCTTTGATTATGAAAAGAAGAGCTCAATATTACTTTTTCCATATCTCATCTCTGCAATATGCACTAACAGATATAGATGAAACATCTGCAATAAGCTTAACTCCCGCAAAGCACTTCATATTTAAATATTCCGTTGGGTGTACCGTGTGTACTCTGTGTAAGTATACTCCACGTCAGGAGTAAATATGGCTTTTTAAATGAAACAAATATTTTTAAAATTATTTTTTTCATATGCATAGTATATTTTTCTTTGAAATTATAGTATTAGATGTAAGCATTTAGATGGGATTTAACTATAATTCAATCCACCTGGTAAACTTTCCTTTAGCGAGATAAACTTTTGATGGTCGTTATACGAAAGAGACCTGAATATTTTATACTAACAAACGAAAACATAAAATTTAATCGTAATAAGCTTTTGTATAATGTTTTTTGCTTTTTACTATTTATCAAATTGATCTTCTCTCTTCGGAAATGTAGAAAATTCTTTTTAATTACGTCTGTTTGAAACAAAACATATATAATCAGCAATTTTTGAAGGTTTTTAATGTTAACACTAATTTTTCATTTGAAAGATTTTGAAGTTCACAGAGTATTAAAAACCGTTTGCGTAAATAAAAGCTCTAAATGAAGAAATTCTTCTATTAAAATATAGCTCATAGAAAAAAGAAGCGAAACCAGCATTCAGTTTTTGTGAATCACCTCTTAATGTCTTGCACGGATGTAAATGAACGTTCGTTTTTTTTCTTTACGACCAAAAGAAAACCCAGCGTCTGAGAGAAGCAAAAATATTCGTCGTAGAACAACCACCGCGACGTTGGTTGAGAATATGACAAATTAACTGTCAAAAACCTTTTTTTATTCCCTCGGGTTCTGTAGAAGGCTGTCTTTTTCTACTCTGCAATCGCAGATGTGCTCAATTCTCAGGGCGTATCAAAAATAATTATCGAACAAATTCTTTTGATTAATTAAAATGTGTCTTAGCTCTAAAGAACAAATGATACATTTTATCAAGCACACTGTATACATATAAATACGTATACATCTTTAAATCGAATTCTGAAAAAATAATGTGACATGAAAATTTTATAATTTTTCAAAATACTTCTATTCGTTGGCAGCACAAAAAACGCTTTTAATCATCACTTTTTAGAAAAATCTGTTCTTGAGTTATTTAACGTTCGTATTTGAAATTAAGCAACCACCTTTACTTGGAATCATACGTCTTTAGTCAACATAATAATATACTCATCTACAAGTGATATTATATTACCTTAAAACGTATTCACGAAAGTAAAGTAACTATTCACATACGGCGGCAAAATTTTATCGGATACTAGCCATTATTAGACTTAACCGGATGGCTGTCAATAGCGTCTTAAGACACGCTACTTTCTGTAAACGGAACGCCGCTCATACAAAAATCAATTAAATCAATAATTTAAAATAAATAAATATGTTGAACACATTACGACAACGACACAACGATAAAGCTAAAACAATGAGGAGATGCGTGGTGTGTTCATCGAAAAAATGTTTATTTTATTAAAAAACATATAGGTTTTATAATTTATTACTAAATTAACAAGAACACTAAACATTGTAACCACTACCATCCGCTACGGCTTCACAATTATTATAACCTTCTTACATTGTGTATTCCACAGTGTAACAACGTTTATTGTGTGACAATTTTTTGCCAAAAATGCCTGAAGTAAATTTATCGAGACTGTGTTGCATGCACTATAGTGTGCTTACAAGATGTGGATAATGGATGAGATTTGAGTCCAGATTCACTCACTCTTAACAAAACGCAGTTTCCTTGTTGAGATCGGTTTTTTACTCTGGATTCAACATGCAAACAAGTTGGCATGCTTAACAGGGCCGACAGATCCAATCGATAGTCTTATCATTTTGAGTAAAGTTTTCCATTCGTTTTTTATATTGCATTTCCATCTGGATAAATATGTATATATTAGAATGTAAATTCTTTTAATAAAAATCTCATTATATTCATAAATTAATCACGTGAAGTGATTTTAGTAAGCAAATAGTCTAGCCCTAAACGCAATCTTTATAATATGGGTCAGTATTTTTTAAATATGAGAGGTTTTTTCTTCATAATAAGCAACATATTAACTTTTAAATCCAGCTGAAACAGATATTCAATGAAAAATAATTTTGAAAGAATTTGTACAATGATTACAGAGTTATTAGTGGAATCAACGCATTTTAAGTTATTATAATCTTGTACATTATACGTAGCAATAGAAAAGATATTTTTGCTATGATTAATTAGATTTCTTAATGCTACTTAGTTAGCTATATAATTATATTAAACATATTTTTGTAATGAATATTAACAATATTATCAATTTCTCAAATTCACCTATCTTTTAAATAAGCGAGTTTGTAACTACTTATATTAATGCCTTCTATACAGTTCACCGTGTCGATAATCGAGGGTTATTTTATAAAATTGACGCAAGACCGAAGCCCGAACACTCGATGTTAAAGTGCTGCAATTTATGATCAATCACGCTTTTTAAGGAAGTAACTCATTTTAAAACAACGGAAAAATTATTGTACAGTAACAAAATGTAATTTACATCAAAATAGGGTTGATTTAATGTAATAATGTGTGAAGAATTATTTTTCAGAAAAAAAATGTCTAATCATTTTAGTACATATTGGTTACACATATTCTTTAAATTTAACAACTTCTGAGACTAATGTAGAAAAAAGTTCTTTTGAATAATATGAATGAATATCTACAGATTCTACAGCTGTTTTTTGTACAGGAATGAACATTTTCAAATAGCACTGAATTAACAGTTCTATTTGTCATTCCTTATTTTTTATTTGCTGTGATATACCTCTATGTACAAGATATTTTCTTATCTCACCTCTTTCCAATCACATTATGAAACGAAACAAATCAAAAGTTTTATGACTTAAATCTTTCTATTAATAACAAGAATTAAAATTAAAAAAAATAGGTTCTTTTTGAACTGTTTATAAAATTGTTTCCATATTCGGTTTAGGCAGTCTATTTATATGGAATATAAAATTATACTTCTAAATGCACTGAAGTTGAAAGGAAAAAAACATGTCAATGCACAATCTATCTATTTTTTATACTCCTTCAAACTTGGCCAGCCATATTACGTGATTGTATTTCTCTATAATATATTTCATACATTTGTTCCATGCGACATTACAGGAAATTTGTTTTACAATGTATTTTTTTTCGATTTCATGATCGATACACATTTATTATATTATATTTAGCAATAATTAATGTGTAATATTCAGTTTCGTATGCTCTGTAGAAAACCTCTCTTTTGTAGATAGTGTTACAGATTATTGCACTGTTTTGAAACGTAATATTCAATTAAATACGACTGAATTCAAAAATTGTATGATAAAATGATTTGCGTGCTCATTTACGTACTTTTACATTTGCGAAACAGATAAAATAACGTTTAAAAAAGGCACAGTATTCGAGTGAAAACGTTTTTGTGAGACAGATACATTTTAAAATCGTTAGAATCAGTTTACATAAAAATAAACTAAAAACATCCAAATCCAAACACTCATTAATGAGTCGTTAGTCAGAGACAACAGATTATGGTTGAATGAAAGCAAAATTTATTTACATATTATGTATACTGAGGAGGTACCAGCATTTGTATTTAGAAAAAAAATATTTATATATCATTTACTTTGATAGTCCTGGCAACTGTAGAGATAACTTTTTTTTTAATACAGGCTTGTCACAAAATCGTTTTAAATTTTTTTTTAATAATTAATTAAACTATAATATAGTGAATGGCATTGATTATATTAATGCTTACCAAGTTTCTTTTGGGTGATATAGACATTAAACATTGCGACAATAATAATTAAAGATATAATCCTATAGATAAGCAGTCGTCAACATTTTGAATACCGTAGACCACAAACATAATTTTTCTATCAAAGTATTTAAAATTTCTTTAGCTTTCTATATTTTGCAACTTAATAAGGTAAAAGGCACAAGAAAGTAGAGGTATATTATAATGATACATGGCAATAAACACGAAAAGTTTAAATATATCTAAATTGCTCTGCCAACCAACAAAATTGTCTCCGTTTTGTGAGATAGAGCATTATGGAATTTTACTAATCAATTATCAAGGTTTTAATTTTGCAAAAAAATCAATGCTATAAGGTTGATATTCTATTCAGTTTTTCGTTTCAATGGATTTGTATTTCAAAGCATGGTTGTGTGAGATGTTGTCATTCTTTCTCGGACTAAGCTATATTTTTATGAAAATACTGCGAAGAGAGAAAAAGTATTTACTAATGGTCCTTTTTAATCTTAATTACATTCATTTTATTCAATGTAAGAGAAAGATTAATCAACTGACTTAACATGGATTTAAAGTATTGACAGTTTAATTTACGAACCGAATTTCATAATTATTCTCTCCTATGACGACAATATTTTATATTATTTTTTCGATTTGATTTATTATTTTGTGAGCAATCTGTAGTTTATACACATATCGATCTTCCCTTCGGTCGGCAGCTCGCTGAATAACACAGGAAGTAAATCTGTCACTTAGTTTAATGGTGTTGTCCGCGAGCGACAGAGATGGATCTACGGCAGACAGCGGCGGTGCGAGCGGGACACCCAATAATCTAATGATAAATTACTTTCTATACGTCGCCGGACATTGGCGAGATGCGATGGTCCTCGGGCGGGAAACGAACGCTTTCCCGACATTTTCTTATGTCGTCATAGCGACCAAAAAAAAGATACTTTGAGATGTTCCATATTTGAAACGAGGCCAATGACTTATAAGTTTTATGCAATATGAAAAATGATATTCTTCTTCACGTCATATATTAAAGTCATAATTTAAATACGAAATGTTAATAAAAATTTATTGAATAGCAGAGATAAATATTATTAATAAATAATAACGTATAGATTAAAAATGAAATTGAACATTCTTTTACTATTACCTATTTACCTTCATATCTTATTAATGAAATATTATAAATAGAAAATAACGATAGAGCAAAGTTACAACAATTTAATCTCAAGAAAAATCAAATATGAAGAATTAAAGGAAAATAAAAAAATCGTTATCAGCTATCATGTTCATACAAAAAAAATTATGTACATAAATTATTTTATGAATTTTAATACTAAATTATTATTTCATAAGCTACTTTTGGCATACATTGATTGATCGATATATAACTAGAATAAATTCTAAAAAAATAAAACACAATTAATTTGTACTACTTCCACATATTTATAATGATCAGGACCGGTTGCGTTCAACACGAGCATTATCAACTGATCAGTTGATAATGATAATTATAAATATGTGGAGGTAGTACAAATGAATTGTGTTTTTTTTTTTTTAATATAATGTCTTTCCACCGAGAATTGACAGTTAACACCTTAAAAGTGATTAGAATAAATTCGTTTAAATTGAACATTTATTATTCCATTTGTCCTATTTTTTATATATATATTATTTTTTGTTAAAAAATACTTTTCATGTATTATTAAGGAATGATTTATTAGGAAACATTATGGTCATGAGCCGTCTTCTATCTTTAATATCTTTTTATTTAAAACTTTATTGATAATTTTGGTTGATAATATTAGCATAAATAAAATGAATCTGTAATATTGAGCCACAGAATAATTTTGTATTGGGCAACAGCTATTTTTTCACTTTCAATGTGTTAGTTGTCAATTCTTGATGGAAAGGCATTGATATTTAAAAGACTGTCGATAATGCTCTTGACGAACGATATCGGTCTTGATTGTTGTAAAAAAATGTGTATGTTAAGAATTGCGATAAAGCTTTCCGTGTGTAGGTTCAAAATCATTATTTTAAAATTGCTTCAATAGCTTATTACAATGTTTTAGGAAAAAAGAATTTCTTCTAAGAAGACGTTTCCCAATATAGTGCGAAATAAATAATATTGTAATCATCTGTCGTTAAAGCATCCCAGGTAAGTACGTATCTTCAGAGATATCTGATACTTTTACGATGGCTTCGTAGCGGCCGGTATGTGAAATGTGAACATTGTTATGAATTTATACGGTATTAATCTAGCGAAAAACGCCCGTATAAAATACATAAAGGGAGCTTTCATTCGAAAAAGCTTTTATATGAAAAAATGTGGAAGCTTCTTAGTTTACGGATATTATTCGATACCGCGAAAACGTGAAAGTATAGAGAGCAGCCGTAGAATATTAACTAATGATAAATATTAAATTTACAGGTTGTCTTAATGTGAAATACATTAATATTTTCGATATATTCGACAAGTGTTTTGTAGAGATAAATTTTAAATATGAAATTAAAATTGATTGTTTTGGTTTGCTGTGTTAAAAAATTATTATTATATAAATAATAATTCCAATCCCATTAAAAATATTGTATTATAGTATTAAAAAAATAGCATAGATTAGAATTTACCCATTGACCGGTATAAGAGTAAAGGCGGTGAACTAATTTCACTAAATACTTATGTGCCGGACGTATTCGAAGGAAACTATTGAAAATTTGGTCTTTAGGTTTCTAATTGAATTCCAAATATTCGAAGTTATTCATTTTCAAAACATTTCTATCTACATGATGGAGTATTCCAGCATGTTGGTTGCATTTTCGATCAGAAATTAACATATTATTTTGATAAACTAAAGCCTAGTAAGATAGATCAAAGCGAAATATCTTATTATGGGATTAAATAGAAACTTTATCACATATTATCTTAGTATACATTACATTATGTTATTATTAGTAAATATTTAATAAAATCAATACTCCATTAATTGAATTTTACATATGAGTCGATACATTTCATACGCGCTTTAGTCAAAGTTTTGAATAACAAGCATTTCTAGTTTATAACGATTTTTCTTGATAAAAAAAAATGTTTAAATATCGCAAAAAGTGTCTTACCCTCTGCAAAAGGACACAAATCAATGAGAAAAAAAATTGAGATCTTATTTTTTACTATAATTTTGGGTTACATTTAAAATGAAACAGAATTTTAATATGGAATTTGGTACTTTTAATAAAATTTTCAACGTAACGTTTTTTTTTAAATTTCTTAATTTTGATAATGCTAATTAACATTTATAACACTGTCTCTATTTATATAAATGAATATAGAAATTTTTTCGTTACTTTTCAAGACAAAATTTTCTACGAATAAGGTGGAAAAATACAAAAGAAAAGAAATGAAAAAAAATCTAATCAATCTCACTTAGAAGTGCATTATGGAGTCGTTGTTTTCTGATAATCTACTTCTCCTGATCATGACGCAACGAAAAGAAAGTTTCGTAGAAAACGGTTTTTCAACCAAAGTATATGATTTAATAAAGAACTAAAGTGGTACTATAAAACTTAACATTCATAATAAATGTCTATCTTAGAATAATTGTAGATACACTAAAATATTTATTTAATTATTTTAGGTTCGTTTCAAAACAAATAAGTATGTTATTTTATGTAGTTAAATGCTATTGGTTACCTAATCATTATAATGAAGTGACCAACTAAACTATTATTATAATTTGACAATATAGTAACATATTAAATTTGGATTATTGAGATTTTGTACACTTCCATGTATTTTGTCACTAACGACCCGGGTTTCGCCTTTCGGCATCTTCAGGCATTCGAGCACACGAATGGACTCGAACTGAGTCCGAGTCCACTCAGTTCGAGTCCATTCGTGTGCTCGAATGCCTGAAGATGCCGAAAGGCGAAACCCGGGTCGTTAGTGACAAAATACATGGAAGTGTACAAAATCTCAATAATCCAAATTTAATATGTTACTATATTGTCAAATTATAATAATAGTTTAGTTGGTCACTTCATTATAATGATTACTGAACTCGAGTCCATTCGTGTGCTCGAATGCCTGAAGATGCCGAAAGGCGAAACCCGGGTCGTTAGTGACAAAATACATGGAAGTGTACAAAATCTCAATAATCCAAATTTAATATTGAAATTCCATCAAGCACCCTCAGTCGATGTCTTAAATTACTTAAATTATAGTAACATATGATACTTTTGATAATGATTTATGAAATAAGAAAAAAAAAAGATTTTCAAATATCCATTTAAACGAAGAACTGGTCTGACCGTAAAATATTTTCAGCTGATTAAAAATATTGTTTTCATTACATATATCTTAGAATATAATTCCACGGAGGATTAACAGTAAGCAATATTTAATTTAATATGATAAAAGGAAAACTTTGTTTTAACGTAAATTTTAAATTTGTATTGCGTTTGTGATTCAGAACACGTATGATCAAAAATACAAGCTAAAGTAAACGATTCTTGAATAATTTAAGAAAATTATTTTCAATTCTTTAGTTAATAAAATTTAAAATTTTCAGCAAAAAGCAATGGCAGTAAAACTTGGAAATGAAATTTAATTGCATATTAAATTTGAATGAATTGAAAAAACCATTCCATTAGTAAACTTCTTTTCAAGATCATTTTGTTCCATCGTATATCGTTGTATAGAGTTTTTGATGTGTCTTCAATTTTTCTCCGATTAAAAACCAAGTTTACTTGTTTTTATGAACACGTTTGCTCCCAATGTTTGCATGAAACATATGGACTCCTAATAGAGCTTATCTCAACAGAAACTGTTCTATAGGGACTGCTTGTTACGTAGTAACCCAACTTATCTTTTTGGAGGATAAAAGGAAAGGGTAGGACTTGTAGCGTATTGCTCTAACTACGCCCCGATTTTAGGATCGAATGGGTTTAGTGAATTAAGACATCATAAAAGTCCACATGCTTCACATCGGGTGTGGACATGGTTAAATAAAAGTATCAATAGAGTGATATGGAGGCATCATTGTGTATTTAAACAGCTCTATATTATTTTGTGGAATTTTGGTACATATATTTCGTATAAATCCCTTGGTGAATGATCGTCCTCAATTTTATTTATGTTTTGTCAAAGATATTTTTGTTGGCACAGTGCGAATAGCGCAATATTATCTTGTCAATTTTCAGAGTGCTTGAAAAATGATTTTGTTTCCTGCGAAAATATGTAAAGATGATAGAGTTAAGCGGTTTTCTCTGGAAAATAAACAAAAAACGCTTTCCCGTTGGACGACTTCAAGAGAGAGTTTTTAGAGGTAAATATTGAATTCTTCAAGGCAACTGAAGGTACGGACGTTTTTATGGTAAAAACGACAGTCTTTTGTTTATAAAAAGATGAATCAAAACCTTTTTATAAAAGAAACTCTGCATTATCAATAAAGTAAGCTTTTATACTACCATCTCTTACGTTGAGTATATGAACTCATAAAGAAGTACTAATTTCAGTTGGCATTAAAGACGGTTTCGTTTGTATACTTATATTCTATAACTAGTAACCATAGCCGTCATAGATGACGTATTTAAATTGAAATACTGAATGACTAAAGTAGCTATTACGTCCGAACTGTGTGCATTACATAACATTTTATTTTATATACACCGCAAACGCGTATGTCATGAGAAAATTTCCTCCCTACATGTGATATGGGTTTATAATAAAACTTCTACAGAGCGGTCGGGGCTATTATATATCGTCGCTGTTCTGGAAGAAAACACTATATCGAAAAAATTACATAATGAGTTAGTTATACCAAATTGAATACCATCGTGTACCATACCACGTGTTAACCCCAGAAATTATTAATAATAATGTTTAAAGTTGAAGATATCTCCATGGACTGCATCTCATCTAACACCAGCAAAATATAGTCCATGAATTAATAATAATGTAAAAAAACTGAAAATAGCATAGTTGACATAGAAATGGCAGCTAGAACAACATGTAAAAATTTCACGCCACTAGAGTATGTCATTAAGGAGGAGTTCTTGTGACAGACGGACATACACACTAATACATGTATTTTCTGCTATATAGTAGTCACTAGTCTAATAAAGGTCACCTTAACTCAATATACATAAAAATATTAAATTTACTTGTGGGAATATGACAAATTAATTTATTTGAAAATAATATATTCACACCTCTACTTAGAATTCTCTCATTTTAATATGAAATATAAATTATTAGTGACTTGCTCCTTTGCATAATTTTCTTAAATTAAGAGTTATCTCTGATTCACGTATATTTAATGGTGGGGTGCTATGATAGTATATATATACCTTTGTACATATATATAAACTCATATAAATTATATATATTTGTATATTTGGGACATCTCTCCGGAGACAAATATTTATCAGTTGACCTAAATATTACGAAGGTAGAAATACTAAGTAGGCGTAGACGGGTATTTATACTCATAAGAGGTGCGAATGGTGTTCTATTAAATATGCATTACATTTATGTTAATTTATGTGTTAACGTGATATCATACAAATATTATAAATCAAGTAGCAGAGATCGATTGATTGAATTTATTTTGATTAAATATTTTTTTTTATGCAAAGCCAATAAATCTATGAAATATCATTTAATTGGTGTGGAAGAAAACAAACTTGTAGAAAGGAACATGGGGATGCTTTTATGGTTGAAGTTTTAAAAGGTATTTTTATTTTAAAATATTATTTTTAAGGAGGTGATGTAATGACGACAGCAATATTAATAAATGACCTCTCCTTAAATATTAATGACAATTTTTCTCAATGTATGTAGTCATTACACGTTTAAACAATCTTTTTTGAATACTAATTCAGCAATTATTGATTTTTTTTTATTTAAACCGTCCAATCTAAGTCAATGTGGAGCATATAGCCTCCTAATGGAGGTATCTAAAAACAAGTTTTTATAAAAAAGCAAAGAAAGTTCCATTTCAGTATCTTGATAACGATTATCTAATATCAACTTTTTACCATTAATGTTGTCGAACTAAAGAAAATATTTACAAATTTAATTAATATAATGAAGTTCCATCAAGGAAATGGCTAATAAATTTATATAAGGTGTTACAATTGGAATATTTGCAACCTGTTTATGTAAATTATTTTTATTCAACTTCTGTTGATACCAAAAAGTGTAATCCAGAATTAAGGGCGTTAAAATGATTATAAATATATATCAAATTTAAAACTTTGATATTGACGCCGAAGTGGACAAAGCCACACGTGTTCAAAGTGACTTTAAAATTTCCAACTACTCACATTAATCAGTTCCGAAAATCCCTGGTTGTGAATTTTGTACAGTTTTAGTTTGGTATGTAGATCAAAAATGTATTAAAATTTTATTTTTTAAAAGTAACAGCTTGGCACTTTAGAGCAACGGAAAAACGAGTTCTGTTTTTACTTCTCCACTATTTGTGGATTTATCTGAGATGCTTTCTCTTAATTCACAGCGTTTGTTATTTTAAATTCTTTGTGATATTTAAACAACTTTAATATTACTGATTCAGATAAAAAAACTCGTAATTTATATAACACAGGAAATGATATTAATACGCACAAATAAACTAATATTCTCCCAAGTGAAACAAATTCTTTCATTGATATTCTCTAAATAATACCAAAGATATTATTAACATAATCTTAAAGTATACATGCATGTTAACATGTAACAAGTATGTATGTAAACAAAAAAGGGATGTAGTTAGAGTAAATAAGCTGTGTCTATGCTCCTTCCTTACCCATCTATCCTCATTATCTCCGAAAAGAGAGATTGAGCAACCGAATACGGAACAGTTCTCATAGAAAAGCTTATGTTGAGATGCTTTAAAACAGTGCTCCGCAACCGGTGTGCCGTGAAACGATCCCAGGAGTACCGCGGCACAATACGTCCAAAATTTATTCATAAAAAATGTTCAATCGGAATTTCAGGCGCAATCTTTTGCGTCGTAGTGTAAATATAAAAAGCGTAGGTAATTTAAAAATAGCCTCAACTCAAAACTATTGTCAATATAAAATCAACATTTTTGCAGAAAAATTAGTAATATTAAACATAAAATTTATCAGGATTGGAAATTTTCGTGCCTGTGGCGCAATGTTTGGGTCGTCACGGTTACAACAAATTTTAAAGAAAAGTTGGGGGGGGGGGCGGTAAACTTAATGACCACCCCGGGCAGCACAAACCCTAGCTACGCCACTGATCATCAGCATTGATGGCAAAAAAATTACCAGAGGTATCATTACAAACAAACGAAATGAAACGTTATTGGCTAGAATATTGGCAAAGCGAGTTACGACTAGGATCATTGAAAACTTTACGAAGGACCAACGAGACTACTATTGAAATTGCTAATTGTTAAACAGTTTGAAAGGGTTTAATAAGTTTTTATTAAAAAATATATTTACTGCTATCAAGATTCATCAAATAAAATCAAATTAATAAATTTTAAGTATTGTTCTTGAAATTTACATATTTAGCTATGCAGTGTGCCGCAAAATATTATTAATGAGAGCTTAGGTATGGCGTGGGTAAGAAAAAATTGCGGAACACTGCTTTATTAGTTGCCCATATGCGCCGTATTACGATACAAAAGCAAACACAATCATTTAAACGGTAAGCAATTCTCGAAGAAAAATTACAATTATTTACGATTTAAATGTTCTAAAGTTGAATTTCGTAGAAATGCGAACCTCACATTTTATTTTATCAAAATTATATCACTTAAAAGAATTACTTTTTAAAAGAAGAATTTAATGAAATGTTCTTTACAAATATGAATTATTTGACATATGATAAGTGTCCAATCTAGTATAAATAAAGTGCCGTTATAATGATTTCGTAAAAAGTACTTCACAACTTATTTCATACGTAACCATTATAGCAATGGCCTCCATAAATTTTCCGTTTGCAGTAATATGTGTTGCAGAATAATATGTAAACGTTTGTAAATTTTATTTGCTGGTTCCAGTGGAATAATTATTCTTGTATATCGCAGGCAATTGCTGGCATGTGTGAATAATAGCGTTTCATTAACCCTCACCAGGCACTATTTAATCATTCTCCTCTACAATTGTTGACGTTTATGTCTCACTGTCTTAACTTTTAGCGAGCCAATAAACTGTGCAAGTTACTGAACAACGTGTGTGGATTTAACTAAAATGATTTTAATTTCCGTATAATTGTTAATATTAATGAGCAAATGACAAAACTACGTTATAAATCGATTACGTAAAATACCTTCGTTTTGTAAATTTTCCGATTTCACTTAATCGAAAATGTAAGGGTCTAAACATATCAATTGAAAAGTGGACATAATAATATTATAAAGTTACAACTCACTTGTTGAATAAAACTGAGGTATCGTCAAACTTTTGTAGCCAAGTGGTCAACGCTTGTGGGCGTTTACCTTATTCGGTTGCAGTTTCTACAGGCTCGAATCCGTGTAATTGCAAACATATTTTTCACCCATTCAATCTTAAAAACAAAGCATAGCGAGAGTGATTAGTGAAATATAATATTTATTTATTCCTAGTCCCATAATTCTATTCTTGCTTTCAACAATAACAAACAATTTCATTATTCGTTGAGATGCTGCACAAGAAGCTATTTGCGTACTCGAAAAAAAGTATAGATTTCTTTAGGATGGGTTCCTAGTATCGCATGATATCGTTTGGTTAATGAAGAAAAGCAAACAATACCTTATTTATTTTATAATTACTTAATTCAAGAACGAGAAAGTTAATGTCGACAAGTTCTAATGATAATTTCATTAGATTGTGTACCTTGCTTGAGCCACTTAATGGCAGTCTGCAAACACAACCATCCGCCGTAGTATGCAAACTTGTATAGAGATTTTGAATTTACATAATAACGGGGCTACATTGAGCCGGAAGTGTGGTGAGATTTCGCTCAAAATGTTCTTGGCAGGACTCTCACCGACATTTCGCTACGCATTCACGTTTTTGAGGTAAACTGGCATTAGCTATATATTGTGTGTCTTACTACTCGAGCCTGTGGGCAAAATTTCGCAACGTCTGCAACATGAATAAAGGAAAATTGACAAATGCGAGAAAGTGATTTTATTTTATTATAGAATCAGCTGTTTCAATTCGTAAATATAATATTATTTCTTAGATAATCCAACTCCGAGAGGAACAGTCTTTATGAAACGGTGACCATATGTGCTTTTGTCCCTTTTTGATAGTTTAATTAATATGTTGATTCATTATTAACTTAAATGAATATACCATTTCCGTAGCTGACTCAAATCTCCAATTAAGAATTACAGGCATTGCATCATTTTAGTATGAGTAAATAATATGTGTATATTATACTACACTTGGTTTTAAAAGCAATTACAAAAATAATTTTGGTTCCTTCCCTACACTTAATTCATATAACCAGGAGCTTACTGTATACGAGAAGCTGAGATAATTTTCTTAGTTTACTTAAATTTAATACCCGCTGAAGCCAACGATATTTGATAATTAATTCTTTACGGTTCAGAAAAGCGTGCGTTGATCGAATGCCTGCCACGATCACAAATAATATATTGCTTTCATTAGGGATGGTTTGCTTTAGAGATCAAATATCGGAATGCTTAGCATGCGTTGGCTGTTCTGCGCTTAGGGGAGGCTTAGCTATTTGAATAGAAGTAGGATAGGCAAATGTTTGAGGCGCGAATCCCTTATGTTCGTCAGTAAACACTGCCGAAGATATACCTACCTAATACTGTGGTGACCAAAAAGTGAGGGATAGCTTAATTCATATTTTTAGTCTATTTAAATACTACAAACAAATTTCTTTAAGCCATTATCGCTCTCAGTGTGTAGAATATGGACTTCAAATGGAGCACTTCAAAATAAGTCGTTTAGCGAACACTGATTATACGTCAGTCGCTCAACATGTCTCTTCAGAATTAATATAATAATGTAATAGAATAACTCATAAAGGTAAGCTCGACGTCTTCTGTACGTCCAGTTTACAGGGCGAGATAGGGAGTAGCTGGGAAGAGTTCAAAATGTCACAGATATGAATGCCTTTTAGATCCATAAATCATTTAAAATCAATCTATCAATTTTTCTAATTCAGGATTTGAACCCGTGGGTCAGCAAACGAGATGAACGAAAGCCGAACAACATTGACCGGTTACAGGATCGGCATTATTGTATATTTTGTTTTCGAACGGTAGACACAGTTGTTTTTAATGTAATGTTTAGGTTGTGTAAGTACGTCAAGCAAATTATCATTTGAAGATTAGAGATTTATAGTTCAGCTTGTAAGAAATTTTAATTGTTTTGAGAAAAAACTGGATAATTACATTTCCCATGCTAAAATTATAATGTGTTGATTTTAGTTCTTAAACATAATTGTTAATCTAGAATATTTAAAAAAAAAAATCCATGACTGCGAACATTTATAAAGCATTTTTGTAAGAGACGCGTATTTGAAAGACTTTAATGTCAATTTCAGTCTTTAAAATCGATTTCAGAACTAATTGGACAGTAAAAATTCTTTCCATAAACATTCTCGAGACGTTTATAGATGTGAGCAGAGATGAATAAAACAGATTTAAAATCAGAAAAGTACCATCATTTTTACAGTGTGCTCTCATCTTCAATTTAATGATTGTTTAGTTGTATGCTTTGAATCAATTGTCAATCATTAATCTAAAATGGTATGTATATTAAAGTTTTTCTATCTTCAACGGTACTAAAATAATATGTGAAATAAATATCTTACTAATCAAAAACCATTTTTAAAGTCAACTATAGTAAATAAGTAAATCTATCTATATACATAAAAATGAATGTTTGTTTGTCCTATATGCATTCCTATACTATTCATCCGATTGCAATGAAACTTTGGTGAGTTGTTGTACGTATACCCGGGAAGGTTTCTAAGAGAAAAAAGATAAAATCTAAAAAACAAAAAAAAAATAATCAAATAGATACAAACAGTGACATTTCGGTTCGTGTGTGACATAACAAGTGGTACTAATCGTAATATTCCCGGTCATTAATGGAAAATTTTAAGGGGAAGATGTACTGTTGCCACGCATCCCAATGATTTCGATAGATATGCCAGTTGATTTCAAGCGTCTGCAGTCTCACATTTGCAATTACTATCAATAAAGCACAGAGACAATCGCTACAAGTGTGTGGACTAAATTTCAAAAATTCATGCTCTCACATGGACAGCTGTATGTAGCCTGCTCGCGGGTCTTCCTCTGATTTATTCGTGTACGCATCAGACGGAAAAAAATATTGTCTATCCAAAAGAACTTCAATAAACAGAATTAAAACGCAAACAATTTCTTTTTTTCAGTGGCATTTCAACGCATGCCGGGTATTCGCTAGTAATAAAGAAGCTCAGATTTAAGTTTATCAAAAATTATTTGTTAAAAGATTTTGGTCACAGTATAAAAGGTCTATGAGAATACGTCATAGTCAGCTATCGCAATATGAACGGCGGCATTTCCATCGTATTAATGAACATTCAGAGAGAAGGTCGCGTTATTATATTTTACATTTTGCAATGTTGCTTCTACGGATATTGTGGGAGTTATATAAAGTTGCCAATCATACCATACGCACTATAGAATATATATCTATCAATTATTTTACACTGTTAATCCTGGGTGATATGACATACAAGTATTGAAAAAATATTTTTATTGTTTGTGCTCATTTCTCATATCAGATTTTGTAATATTTGGTTTTTGGTTATTTATTTATAATCGAAAATGGTTATGTTTTTTAAATTGTTTATTGAGGGTAATAAACAATGTAATTTAAAACATTCTTACAGTGGAGTGATGCCTTAATAGTATACTATAATTTTAATATATTTAAAGTTATTTAGCATTATCAAAATATTAAGCTTCATTCAAAACATTACTTGCTTAGCAGAAACCATTAAATTCAATTGAAAAACATCAGATATCTTACATAGTTCTTGTGAAACTAAAACTGTTGATGTTTAAATTGATATTTATTTATAAGCTTAATGGTTTTTACTAAGTGGTTGTCTATTCACTGAATAAAACCTGCTTCATTGAAAAAACGTAATGTTATTTAGCGTTATTCAACAATACAATGTAAAATTCGGTTATGTTTCTTCATAAATTTTTAAGAAAAAAAAGTTGTTCATTGGTGCACGCTGGTCTGTAGTGCCAATATTTTGTAAATTTCTGAAGCTTAGATTTTTTTTCTTGGCCCGCAAAAAATCAAATTTGTAACAAATCAATTTTATTTATTAATAATGAATTTTCAGCCACAATAAACAGTCAACCATGTTAAAACACTGGAAAGAAGATACTGGCGTATCAGACTTTATTTATTTACGAGTGAGTAATATAATATAACTGTTGGTCATTCGTAAATAAAGAAAGCGCATTGTTTCAGATTTAGCGTCAATCTGCTCACACAATTGTATGGCTTTCTCATGTTCACGAAGAAAAACTATGATTACACGATACTTTTCAAGTAACAAAATAGGTTTAATTGTTTTCATTTTTTCAACGATTTACGAACATGAAAAACATCATTTGAGTTGTTAACACTTTGCTATGAATAATAATGTTATGGCTGACTCATGACACCAACATAATCTGAATTATTTTTCTGTAAAATAAATTTCTTACTCGGCCCGGCCTGAAATTGTTTCTACCCACCTGAACCCGGCAAACGGGCCGGGCTGGGTGAAAACCCGGGCCCGTGCAGACCTGTAGTGCACGCTGACAAAAACGTATCCTGTTAGATTGGTGAAGTATATCCCGCGGCCCATGAGCCACGTGCATTCCAAAATTACATTATTGTGGTTTATAAACTAAATACTAGACGTTCCACATATTTCAATATTGGTTTCGTAAGAAGTTTATATTATATGTTATTTTTATTTCAACTCTAGTTAAAGTTCTAAATAAAAAATGTGTTTCGCAGAGTGTACAATGCAGGTGTAGTCTGTTCTTCGATTATTGTTTTCATACCATGCATTTTAGCGTTTAACGAGTTCTCTAGAACTCCATTCAGTAACATATGCACATAAACCAGAGTATATATTGGCTGGAGGATCTGTTATGTAGTAATTTAATTAAAAATAACAATATATATTTATAGATTCAGGAGAAACGGCAAAAATTTCAAGCTATCTGAAACGTGAAATTTTTTAAATAGGTTTAGGTTAAATATTAAGTTATATCTACTTATTATTTAAAGATATAATGAAGATCAATAATTCAGCAGGGAATAAAAGTCGACCATGAATGACACGCAAAAATAGTTTAAGCAAAACCGTCGGTAGTAAACAGTATATTGACATATTTTTAAATTTGCAGTAAAAATATAGTATAGATATGTAAATTAAAAAATGCAATCATAAAAAATAACTTCAATTTTTGCTTATAGTATCTGTGTGTATTTTGTGATGCTCACGACACAATCTTCATGTTCAGAAGATATTAACGTTTTAAAGCACAATTTTTAAATACTTTCAGGTTCAAAGATAGTATTATACTGAGGAAGTAAATTACCAAAAACGCGATTCAAACTTAGTTATTGTATAATCACAATTTAATATATTAAAGATATGGGCGTCAACTTAATTTTTAAACCAGGTCTCCTCCTAATGTGAAGAATATGTTTATATAATGATGGAAAGAAAGGGTTAGAACACGACTAGTGGTGAGGTAATTTTTCACGTTGTTTTTTTGGATCGTTTGCGTTTGAGAAAGTTTTTGAAGACATCGTAAACCATCGATTGAAAAATCAATTTACGAAGCTGTCCGTGCTGGATTTATAATCCACGAAAACCGTAACCAATGCCAACGTTGTTGACGACTGCACCACAGATCCGGCAAACTATTACTATTTAACTCATTGTAAAGGCTTAAAAGAAATATAAATAAATTTCTTTTATATGATTATCATTAAAATGAAAATATGAGCACAATAATATTATAATATGTCTTATAACACATTACTAAATTCATGTATTTAATGCAAACTTATATAATTAACCGTCAGGATAACCTCGTCCTAAAGAGACTTTTTTGTGTAGTTTTTCAAGGAATAAAAAGTTTGGTCCAGACTCTCGTGTTTTCATCTTTTGTATAGTGCGTTAGTCTAGACACTTTTTTAGAAAGAAAAGAAAATTATTGACGTATCTATATTACTGTGGCTGGAATACAAAACTTAACTTATTCATATCAGATCGTGACTTTCTTTCGTCTGCAGTTATTTGGGTAAATGTTTTTCAACAATCAGAAAGCCTTTAAAATCAGGAAATGGTCAATTAGGTGGTATTAAGCAGGCGAAAACAATGTAAAGAAGCTGGTGATAGGACTAATGGGAGGTAAAGAGAAATGAGGTTGAAAATAGAAGTGAGGTAATGAAGAGCATAAACCGATAAGTTCACATTTTGTCAAAATTTAACAAACATACGTACATACACTATAAGTCATTTCACACAATTTTTAATGAAAAATGTCTTAAAAATTATAAAAGCACACAGAAAATATTTTTTTAATTTTTAATGACGAATGCGAAATTCGATCAGCGTAACAATATAGTAACAATCAAACGCTGATATGTTCAATTTTATATGACTTATATTTTTTGCAATAAGCGCTTAACTGGCTTGTAATAATACGTATGTTTTCTTTAATTGAAAATACATGAGGTACGATAGAAAAGATAAACTATCGCTTAAGCTAACATTTATGGAGGAAATACAAAAACGTCGTTTACTTATAAATATTATTGCAAAGGGAGCATATATCGGTTTTTACTTTTTATAACTAATTATAAAATATTGTAGAAAAAGAAGGTTTATAAATGTATATTTAATGACGGGATTGTAGTCAAGTCGTCCAAAGCTCACAGGCTTCGAAACTTGCTGCCAACAAAATATGCTTTCATCAGAACGTTTTCGACATTAATCATGAGATATTTATAATTAGAAGAGAAAACATATAAATATATATTTCATGCCCAATCTGGAGTATATGGTCTCAGAACTGCTTGTTAATCAGTTGCTCAACCTCTCTTTTTTCGAAGAGAGTAGGGATAGAAGGATAGGGTTAGGATAGGACTAGTGGTTAGCTAATCACTATCGCTACGAGATACGTAAGAGTAGGATGATTGGGAGGGAGGACTACGAACGGAAATCCATAAATCGATTGAAAGATCAATCTATGAAAACCGTCTGCACCGGGAATTGAACCCGAGACATCCGTAACCGTAGCTAGCGACGCTACAACTGCGCCACGGAACCGACATATATATATATATAAACATATTAAAACCTCGAAACTTGGCGACATTTTTTGTAATCTGAAATACAGGGAGTCGAAAGTATATTGCGCCTTGGGTTTGCCAAGTGCCAATCCTAATATCCCATACAAAACGACAGCTTGAGTGATTGAATAACAACCAGTCTCGTAAAATAACTTTTGTTGAGATACTCTATTAGTAGTTTATATCTTATTCAATAATGCCAACCCACAGTGTAAGTATAATTACTCACACTGCGAGTGAACATTGTTGAAAAAGATATCTTTATTAAATGGATATTGATTAATAAAATAGTGCAATACGGAAGTTTTGGTTTAATAATTAATTCTACTTTGGCAGTCATCAACCGCACAGCGCTTGCGGTCGGTCAAATTGTTGAATCGACACATTTAAATCATACAGCGAGCGATTTTATCGTATCAAGCATTTTCACATCGTCATGTAGAAAGCCATTAAAAACAATTATTGTATGAGCGTGTGTATGAGCCACGGTACACCACTGCAATTAGGGTTTTTGGTAAAGTATGTTGTATTATTATATTATGTTATATAATCGCAGAGGCGCACGTGAACATAAGCAAAACCTCCAAGGCTAACCGAGAGATTATTTTACGGTTAAAATATTTAATGCATCTTTGTGATGAATGAACTAATTATAAATTTATTCATATATACTTATCAAGCAATTTTAATCATTCAGAAAATTCTTTTGAAAGGATTAGTCTTTTTAATATCAGTTTTTCGTTTTTGTATGATAAGGTTTTCACTGAGACAGACAGACTTTAGCTCATACGAAATGTCATTATTTGCTTATTGATGGAATGAAATTATAAAATTCTAACTTTTCTGACAAGAATCGCCCGTAATTAAGGTTCTGGTTTTATTTTACCCAATTTGTTTCATATAAAGTAAACACATAGCGAGCTGAAAATATTTCATGACGCCAAAACTTACGTTTTCTGTAAAGATAAACAGTTTTTAGAAAATCGGTAGTATTTGTCAGGTAGAATTAAAAAGAAGTACTGCAGAATAAAGAAAAGGTTTTCAATATTGGATACAAACATGCTGTTGGAAACAAATACAACGATCACTGACCACAGCCAAACAGTGTAGCTACAGTCTGTTTAAAAAAAGATGAAATTTATGTAACTAGTTTTAAGTAAACCTATTTTTTATACATTTCAAAATTAAAAACAAAAAAATCTGGGGTTACAGCTAACAGCCAAATATTTTGAAAATTAGGAAATCGTACGAGATACACTCGATGAGAATTTTTAGTAGTCACTCATTTCCAAGATTTTTTTTAATTTTTTTTCGATATCCGCTCCCAATGTGAAGCATATGGTCTCCTAATGGAGGTATCTCAACAGAATTTTTCTATGAGAACTGCTTGTTACTCAGTTGCACAACCTCTCTTTTTTCGAAGAGAGTAAGGATAGAAGGATTGGGCTAGGACAGAACTAGTGGTTAGCAAATCACTCTCACTACGCCTCGTGAGAATTGGTTGGGTGGGAGGAAGGACTCAGACTACGAACAGAAATCCATAAATCGATTGAAAGATCAATTTATGAAAACCGTCCTCACCGGGAATTGAACCCGAGACATCCGTAATTGTAGCCAGCGACGCTACCAACTGCGCCACGGACGTAGACGCCGCATGTCCAAGATCAAAAATTTAAATTGAAAAAATTTAAATTTGATATTCACTTTGCCGAAACTTGAACCAGGAACCACCTGATTGCTAGGGCAAACACTTACCACTAGACCACAGAGGCCGACGAATATTTGTGTGATACATCATAATTTACAATTCAGAAATTTATTGTTTAAATATTTACTTTTAAGGTTTTAACTGTCAAATCTTAGTATTAGCACGGCAATGTATTTTTAAAATAAAGCATAATTTTTTTTGTACTACTTTCACATTTTTTATAATGAACAAGACTGGTTTCACTCATCTGGTTCTGATCATTATAGAAAATATGAGGGTAGGTTTTTTTAATATCGGGCAATAAATGTATTAAGTCTTTGATGCTGCAGGAAATTTATAATCATTGTATTTTTTTGGATAATGTGAATAGTAATAACACCTTAATTGTCTAATAGAGATATTTTTAATAAGAATTTGTGTGTTCGATAGAGTTTGAAATGAATAAGTATATAAAATTACTCAAATATTGCCAGATCGTTTTTATATTTGAAAATAATCTGATAATCCCGTTCCATCGAAATCTTGTATGCAGTCTACTTAGCTAATTGCATAGCGGTATAACGTTAACTAATTCCCAATTCAAATGTGGCTACGCTTTCAAAACTTCTCAAAGGAATTTGATTACTTGATTTCGAGATGCATTGTGGAAGTAGAGTTTGAATTATTGCAACATATTATGATGCATGTAATTTTTTGAGACTAAATTTGAATGCTTTAAATATAGTGAAAGTATATAGTTAGTGACCATTAATATATCGATGATGCCATCATTCTCAACTGATCTGTTAAGGGCATGCAGGATTTTTATTGATGGATTAATGCGTTTGCATTGATCTGAAAATTAATGCAATGTGATATTTAATAGATCCTACCATGACGCTGACAGAACCCTTGTCAGGACGAGACAGATTCACTTGATTACCAACAGCTTCAGATACATTAGAGTATACATCTTCGAAGACGGTAACACTAAAAAATAACAGATCTGGAGTCACATTTAACTCATTGCAAACTTTTTGTAGCACGCAGCTGTACACGGTATTAGTCAAAAATTAATTCAAAGCATGTATTTTAGCAATGCAGCTTTACGGTATAAAAAAATGGTACATGAAGTGTACATAAAAAGATGTATACGGAGCTACTACAATAGATTCTGGCAATTATTTGATAGTATTGCCATTTTACATTATACACTCATTAACGCTTTTGTACCCATGGTGTAACAATGAATTACTTCAGCCTTTAAACCTTTAAAATATCTGTGAAATACGTCATACAAAAATTTTAAATTTTGCTATTTATTAATAGAATAGTTCTACATATAATTGAAAATTAAAAATACATTATAGTTTACGTCTTCTTTGTATAATCTATCATAATTTGAAAAAATCATCAATTTTACCATCTAAAAATACAATATTATAGTATAGTAACTATTAAAATATTATAGTAACAATCCGAGATGCATGAATGTACCGTATACAATTTTTTTGCTTCAAACGGCACCGAGACACGTCTTAAGCTTGTTATTCTAAAGAATTTCAATTCTTGCGACTTTCGAAAATTTCGCATAGTTTGATATGTATTTCAGGTTTTAAACACAAAATAAGACATAAAATAAATACCTAATACTACATAAAACCATATTGATAAGAACTGTTAATCTACAGCGGGTGGTATTGAATACAATTTTACCCTGGTTAGATAGACTTTCGGAAGCTTCAAGTATGACATCAATCTATTCTAAGTGAAGCTATTCTATTCTAGTGAAAAAAAGTAATTTTTCTTTCAGTACATAATTATTCGGCATGAAATATACATTTAGAAAAGCTTGTAACATACATGGGTTTTGGCTTCCTTAGGGATCTGATTGTATTAATCCATATCCTTGAAAACATATTTATATCAAATCGTAAATATAGATTTAACGCCTTAAAGCCTTAGTTGTTGTCACACATAACTGTACTGAAGTAAAAATAGTTCATACTTGGAAAATCTCTGACTTGAAATTTACTTGTTTTCCGCATGACGTTACAGATATGTAAACACCAACTGATCTCTATCGATAAATAAAACACAGTAAAGATGGCTACACTTTGAAGCTCTAAAAAGTAGTCAGCATTTTTGTGTATGATAGTAATTAAATAAGAACAAATATATTTAGGATTATTAATTAATTTTCGGACCATTGATTAAAAACAAACTTTATTCACTCTGTATCGGAAAAAACATAACGCCATACTGTTCAAACACGGATGGAACAAAAGATTTTGTTTGACCAATAGGGGTGTGCGATGCCTGTTTTATACGAAAGCATCTACAGGTTTCGTTATTATAATACCTATTTTCCGTTCAGCATGATGGATTGGTTGTAGAACAAAAAGCAACACAAAACAAGTAGCCAAAGGCCGCTGAAATAAAATTTCTATAGCTTCCATAAATTTGTTACGTTTAATATTAACAAATGGTTTTTTTGGATGCGATGAAATGTGCTGTAAGCAGACGTTTTTTGACCTATACAAAAAATGGAAACGCAAACACCCACGTGGGATTCTAAATGTAGGTGTTTTATAGAATTGTTGTGTCAAAAATATTTCAAAAGAACATTTGTATTCGGTTTTATATTTTAAAATATTATCAATTTATCTTTTTTCCCAACAATTTCCTCTCCAATGTGCGTCTATAATCCTTATCAATCAACTTAATATAAGTTGTTTCTACGCGATCTGATTGTTATGCAATTGTTCAACTTCTCATTTTTATAAAAGGTAAAGATTAAAGGATGACGATTGGAAAAAACTAGTAGTTGACTAATAACTATCCCTCTCTACATCCGCGTTTACAGGATTTGATTGGTGAGAAGGAATCTATGAATTTTTTATGAATCTCTAGATAAGTAGAAACATTTGTATGTGAAAGAGCTCGTTTGAAGATTTGAACCATTATTTAATTATTTATTTTGTGAAATAATAATCTGCCGCAGCTTTCTTTGGAATCATACTTATCTTCTAAAAATAAAACACAATTAATGCTTCCACATGTGTGTAATGATCAGAACCGGTTTCGCTCATTACAAGCATTATCAACTGATAAAAATACAAACATAACAGGGCTATTTATATAAAATTGAGTGTTAAAAATTTGGGTATATAAAAGAGTTGGTTCATAAACTAAGACAAGAAATTACTGGTCATCAAACAAATTATACATAAACCAAATAAAATAGTCTACAATTAAAATTTTCTTAACCTTCCTTCCTCAACATTTTAATTGTTGACTATTTTATTTGGTTTATGTATAATTTGTTTGATGATCAGTAATAGCCATGGTATGTTTGTATGTTTATCAGTTGATAATGCTCGCGATGAGCGAAACTCTTCCTTATGATGATAAACATGTGGAAGTAGTGCAAATGAATTTGGTTTTGTTTTTCAAAATATAGTGCCTTTCCACCAAACAGTTAATACCTTAAACGTCATACTTATCTATTGATACAACGGTGCTAACGATAATCAAGAATTTTTCGTTATAAGTTATGCTTCATTTTGTTATTTTGAAAAATGCAATTAATTTAAAATATGACGATCATAATAAAATGTACCATTCGCCTATACTCTGTTTGCAGGGAGTGAAACGATAGGCAGTTGGGATTAGAAAAGGGTCTGTATTTATTGAGTCTGTAATTAATCAAAAATGTCAGTAATTAATTCGATAAATGGTCAGTATACACGTGGTCAGTTAATAAAATAAACGGTCAGGTATTTATAAATGGTCGGTTATTAAATTAAAACTAATTTATTAGTGGATCTTTTTTACTTAGTTAACCTAATTTAACCTTCCTTTATATTTACTGACCGTATCTATAATATTTACTTCCCATTTTTATTTTTCTACTGACCGTTTTATTCATTTTTTATTGACCGTTTCTTCAATATTTACTGACCGTTACTAGAATTAGATACTGACGAAATGATTAGTTGCCTTTAGAAAAGGCGTAGTTGTCAACTTATTGCTCTCTCGTCATCTCGTTTTCGGGATGTCATAGATTACAGAAATTATTTTCTTTATTTATTAATAAGAACTCATTATTAAACACTTGAATAATCTACTTTCGATTAGGAGATTCAAACTTTTGATCGAATATCCGAACATGTTGAAAAATAATTTGCTTTTTAGTCTATGAAACAGATTTTACGATTAATACTAAAAAGCAACATTAGGTGTTCGAATAAAGTTCATAGAAGTGAAAACGTCATGTTAAAGGTATCTTTGTCTAGGAAGGCTTCGCGAAAATCAGGTAATCCGTCAACTTATAGTATCCACTTAGTATGTTGACATGATCCATCCTTTTCATAAAATAATGGCAAATATGTGTGCAGAGTAACCAGACACCAATACACCTGCAGCGCTATTTATTAAGCAAACACTTGCGAAAGAAAAACATCTCAGAAGATGGAAGACAAAGAGAAAGAGTCAATCTCGTTTGACTGACCAAACCCTTGTTGCCACAAGAGGAAAATCTTATACACACATCAAAAAATACGCAACACATATTATAGTATATGAGACGCCGTGGTAGAAATGTCTCGTATCTTATTATGGAAATCTAAATTTATGTATTGCACGATTAAGAATAAATCTTCTGTATAGTGGCAGAAGGTGTTAAGTCAAAAAACTTCGTTTAGAAATTTTCAATAATCATGAAATTTGAGCATCATCATTGACACACTGTAACCATTATTTATTATACAGATAACTTCATCAAATTTATCAAATATTTAAAAATTCCATGAAAGTATTAAAAAGTGTTATGTTATTTAAAGTTTTGCCACGAATAACTGCAAGGAACTGAGTTATTGCATATTATTTATTCAAACTAGGTAAAAAAATACATGTTTTTGCTGAGCCGATTTTTCAGGACGATTTATCGTTTAAAAATCTATCCATCTGCATTAATTACTAGAAAACAGTCAATTTTTTACAGCATGTCAAGTGATAATTTTATAAAACAGACTGTGAATACCACATTTTTTTACATTGATTTAATTTAAAAAAAACATTGATACCTTAATGTGAAACAATATGCTGCATCTTTTATAACAGCTATTGCATCAATTATTATTATACACCCCGGGCGTGTAGCCGAGTAGTCAACGTCTTTGGCTTTGATTGCGGTATTCACGGATTTTGAATGTCAGTGCGGAAAGTTTTGAATTGATTTTATCAATCGATTTATGCACTTCTGTTTGACAGCATGGATGTCTGAATTTCTTTTTACCCATCCAATCCTAAAACAAGACGTAGCGGAATTGATGATTGATATTGCCTTAGCTCTATCTTTCTCTCTTTAGAATAGAGTGTTTAGTGACTAAGTGACAAGCAGTTCTTGTATTTAGAGTCAATATTATATGATCCATTTTGCGAGTGAATATGGTTACAAAATAAAATAAATAATAATAATTGTTCAGTATAAGATTCCCAGCTATAACATCAATGTATTTTTTTTCATATTAATCGCCCATGAATTCTAAATTATTTCACTACGACCTTCCTATAATAAAAACTTGCTATTTATGTTGATAAAAACACATAAACCTAATGCAATGCTATTATAACTCATAACAAATGACTAGACTTAAGGGCTTCAACTCAAGGGTTGTGCATTCGAATCCACCCATCAAAAGTGCCATCGAAAATCACAACTGAATACAAACAGAAGAAGTATTATCTTGTCTTACCATATACATTGACGGATCTTGGTCTCAATCAAAAGATTACTTGATTAATAAAAACTGCAAAATTGTATTTTAGTAAGATAGTCGTTTACTTGAATAAAATTTACTGGATGTGCAGAAGAACGATCTAATATATGGTAACCTTAAAAACCCCAAAAAATCTAAATACGAACATATCTTTATATCGGTAGTTTGCATTAAATATCTTCTTTTTCTCCTAGTGGCATTTTATGTGAAGGGCTGGAGACCAAAATTATATTACGTTGCTTGGTTAATCTACACTTATTTTAATGAATATCTCGTTATCTTCGTTACAGTAGTAGAAATTTATGGACATAGAATTTCGCGCACGCATTAAACTCCGAACACAGAATATTGCGCACAACAAATGTTTTCAAACTGTTTTTTTAATGCGTCAGAGATGAATAACATTAGACGATAGTAGATTGTTTACGATTGTTAGGGTCAAAAGGTAAATGACTTATGTTAAGGGTGACAAATATTTTTACACTGGAAGCAGCCAAACGTTTAAATAATACGAATAGTTTGTCATTGAGGAGCACGTGTTTTGGTTTAGCAATTTCGAAGCAGTATGATGTATTGCAGAAGAGAACCGATACTTATGGATTCCAAGAAGGAATTGATTGATATGGGAAACTTGCAAAATTTCCTGAGAACCTACGTCAAACAATACCGTGTGAAGCTATTTAATATTAATTTAATATAAAGAAAGACAAAAGTCAGTCCTGTTGATTAACTTGTAAATGTAATCTTGCTAATTTTTGTTTATCATATTCGTTTCAGTTTGAATCAGATTGACTCCTAATGGAGTTAATTTCATCAGAAGTTTTCTACAGGAACTTATTGTTACTCAATCACTCTCTTTTTTGAATAGGTACGGATAGAAGTGTAGTGTTATGACATTTCATTAAAATAGAATAGTTATTTCTATATTAAAAACATGTTTTTTTTTCGGAATATTTTGTGCCCGGAGTTTTCTTTGTACGCAAAATTCTGTGTGTAGAATATTCTATAACCGAAATAATCTGTGTGAGAAATTTTCTTGTGCAAAATCATCGTGTGTGGTATCATCTTTGAGTGTACGTTTTTAGGCTTAGTTAGAAAATGGTTAACAAATTTCAATACATTTTTAACTTTTTTGAATACAAAAAATCTCGTGTTTTATTTCCAATATTATGTTATTATAATTATTGGTGTGTGAGATTTCCACTGACACTTTAATTAATAAAAACAGCATTCAATTTACAACCCCCAAAAATCTCTTATTGTATATTGAGTAGTTAAGTTTAGTGAACACTTATCACTAGACGTCCGTTCAACCGGTCAATCCACTCTCCTTGCAGAATATCTCTTCCCTTCATTTTATGGTCTTATCAAAAGAGCAAGACCAGTATCAGAGGGGGAAGAGATTTCAGGACAATAAATTGATGGCCTGGTGTAATATGAGGGGAAATTGGGGAAACTCTCATTTCGGTAATAGTTTCTTTGTATTTGTATGCAGTATTGTCTGGTATATTGTTAGTTCTATTATCAGTCATTTTTACATATAAGTACTGTACACTATATATTGAAGTAGGTTTTTATGATAAATTCCATTGTAATATTGTAAAAGACTCAATCTTAGAACTTTCCTTTTTCTTCTTTGAACATTACTTGAAAGTCTTCTGAACGTATATTTATTATTCAAGCGGTAATATTTATTTAAAACAAATTAATAAAATGAAACTACAGTGCAGTATAACACGGATGTAAGTTTTAATTTATTTAGTTATAAAAAAATTTGTAAATTTTAACAAAATAAAAACGATGCTATTTTCAATTACTTGCAATCGGTCCATATAAACAGTAATACGATCATGGAATGGGAATGCTATTATCGAAACCATATCACACCAAAAGCATTTTATACGTATGTATTGTGTTTTCCCGTAACGGCTGAAACAGACTTACTTTGGTTTTTACTCTGAGTTAAAATGGCGGGTTATAATTTTTTTTTAATAAATTAGTAATATTTGTCTTTATTTATCTACCTGTCTCTCTGTAAAAACACAAATGCGCACGATGCGTACACCGGTAGAGTGTGAAAGTATGCGTGTGAACGGGGGTGTTGAGCAAATGTGGTACTACCAACTGATGTAGTCCTTTGTGAAACAAGAATTTTAAAAATAGAAAAAGAACAAGCCGGAACCGAATTCTTACTGTATTTAGCTTAATCTAATAAGAATTCAAACCACTGAACGATTTATAATTTATTTCTTTGTGATTCCTTCCTCGTCTTTAAGTGAAGGGAGAGTAATTATTGGCAATTTGCAAAGGATGTAAGAAAAGATTTTTGCTTAAACTTATGAACGAACTATTAAATATAAACCACAGTTTGTATATTCATTATACATTTTCTTAATTTTGGGATGGACGAAACTAAGCACTCTCAAGTTTTCTTAAAATAAATTTTGATATTTTAGTAGTCAAATTAGCTTATCAACACGTAGAGTTGTAGTTATATTATCAATGGATTGTTCGTTTTTATACAGTTGAACCAGTCACCCGTTTAGCGTCGATTCATTTGAAGTCTACAGGATTTTATACAAGATGGACTATCTTGCCGTTTCCATTCGCAAATAGTATTCATCTCTTTCACGCTGTGCAGTGTTTGTTGTTTTATTTCATGACGCCTTATTTGGCCAGCACAAACGGACTTTGTGTGACTCACAATATTTATTTAAGCAAAATCGGCTCAATTATATGAAAAAATACATATTTCATTCCCTACTTACAGACTTTGGCAAATTTTATGATCGTGATCAATCTCACCTAACTTAACCTTACCTTGACTGATCGATGACATGACCTGAGGGTGACATCATACTCGTTGAACTATGAATAAAATAACGATTTTTCATAATGTATAGAAAGGTGATTGCATTGTTCACTCAAAAAATTTGAAGTTATATCAAAATATTCAAATATTGATTATATTTCATGACAGGATATGAATCGTTGATTGTCAGTCACTTGACTTCTATTATTTGAGAGTCATTAAAAATAGAAGATTATATATACAGGGTCAAATGTTGGCAGGGTGTGAAGTTACAAAGACTGAAAAAATCATAATTACCAATACTCTATGTTTTTTAGGCTCTAGCATTTAAATCAATAAATTCATTTAAATATTTCATTTTCTACCAGATATCATTCAGATGATTCTGTCGAGTATTTAAAAATTCATTAATGATGTTAAAATGTCCTGTTGAAGAGGGTCAATGCTTGGTTATCACCATCCAGGATGTATAGGATCTCAATCAGAACACCGTTCCAGTCCGGTTAATCTCTTATTTATTGAAGATGCAGTGGTTTAATACACAAAAATTACCAGTACAATATAAAATTGAGTCTACGTTTACGTTTACTTAACACTTGAATTTAGCTTTAAGTTATAATACAATTGACACAAAAAACGATTTTAAATTTAAATTAAATCCAATTTTAAAACAAACCAAAACAGTTTATAATGACTCCGATGAGGCGGAGGCCTCACCCAGCGCACCCGCCGGCGGGGGCCTCCGAAAACAGACTGCCTGCAGAATTCAAACTTAAAAACTCTAAAATGCAGGCCCCCTCCCTTTTGTCAATAGCTACCACTGTTGTCACGCAAATGAGGTTATTAACCGGTCGGATAACGGCCACTTTCTCTTTAACGACCCTAACTTGGTCAGGCCAAGTCACGTTATTTAGAAATGATTCTGAGAGTCACAATATTAAAAGTGTTCGAATACTGTTCTGGATCATTCCAACTTTCCAAGAAACAAATAAATTTTCGCAAAAATATTAGGACGTGTCAGATGATAATATTTTAATACTGATATAGTTTTTGCTATACATTTTTGGATATGGTGTTTTGCGATTGCAAATAGCAGTGTGAAAAAATGCATTAATTCATTCGCGCGGTGCGATCATAGGAGGCATTCCATATTCGACCATATATTTGATCAGTTACATCTAGGGATTCCAACTCGAAAATTAACAAATATCGAAACTTCTTTTAGAAAAATCATTTTTTATACTTTACTAACGATTCAATTGTGACTTACATGCTTCGCAAACGGTGGTAAAAAAACTTTCTTGCCTTTATTTCATTTTATTTTTTCCCAGTCCCCTTCAGTCTATCTTTCTCTTTGTGCAGTGGTCTATGTTTATTTTCTCTTATATTGTGTAGTGCCACTACTTGCCAGTAGGGGTGACGTCTTTTATTGCGCCGCTGAAAAATGTTCATGATCAGGAACATCCATTCTTAAACCGACTGCGATTGAACATAACTATCTGGATACAATTGAACACATTTCATTTAAAATAAAGTAAGGATGTCTGCAATTTTACCACAACATATATTTACACCTCTTTCAAAATTATTAATATTGGTTGCTATAGATACACTACTAAATAAAGGTAATTTTATATTATTATTAAAAAACTATCCCATACAATTGTACAATATCGCATTTTCTAATGAACCCTTAACAATAGAATGCTATTTCATGGCTGAATTTTTATAATTTACTGATTCACGTCACATTTAATAGCCCTTTTCGACAGAACAAGCTTTGTTTCCAACAAACACACAAACGTTCAAGTATTGATGCAATATAGTTGAAAAAAAATATTGCATCATTTGATGTAGTTTATAATTATAACTGCAAACATTTACATAAAATTCAGTGTAATCTTTGTGTTTTCTTTTTCATATAATTGCAAATTCGTCGATACTATGTCCATATATATTCTGAAGCATCAATAAAGGTTTTGTCAATTTTATTACGAAACATTGGTTACTTCTGTAATATTGATTTTGAATATACAATTAAATATAATACATTCTTATTCCTGTTGCATTGAATAAGTTAATGAAATTATCAAGTTATCAATTCTTTCAGATACATATTTCTGAATAACATTTGAAGTCAGGTCCTTTGTAGTAAAATGAAAATAACAAACTGAAAAATAAAAGTATGTTTACAAGGTAATACATGAGACATGTAGAAGTCCACCCAGGCGTTAGTTTTCTTTATTGATATTAAAATATAATTTGTGTAAATAAAGTATAAAAAAACAATGTTTTGTTTTAGCAATTAATTGTAAGTAATATTCTGACATTTTCGTTTTCTCATGCATCAAATTTTTTTTTTCAAAGGATTTTACCATGCACTTCTTTCTCATACATAAAATGATTCATAATTTAATAAAACAACGGATAGGTAAAAACCGTTCAGTATTAAGTAACTATGACCAGTAAATAAATGTATTGAGTAGGCCATTCGTTACAACCCAAGAATAATATGCCATCGTCTTTTATCCTCCCCCACCCCATAATTTATAGAGCGTTGTTGTTTTTCTTATGGAGATGAATCGATAACGTCAGTAATGTTTATCAGAGACAAGCAACAAGCAGCCGAAGCTCTTGACGCATTCTTATCGCAATAACTTATTTGTTATTGATAAGCTTTCTATGCATAAAACATACGATTACAATAATTTTTTTCATATCAATGTGACATTTTCTTTTTTTTTATGTCCGCTTTTAGTTTCTTTCAACCAAATATACCCTATGAAACTTTGGTACATCTACAAAATTGATAAAGTAAACTTTAAAAAAAAGCAATTTTTTTCCATGTTCGCTCCCAACGTGGAGCATATCGCTCTTGCTACGCCTCGTGAGGATCGGATGGGTGAGTGGAAAGAGTTTTAGACATCCCAAACACTCAAAACACGAGCACAAATCCATAAATCGATTGAAAGATCAATTTTATGACAACCGTCAGCACCGGGAATTGAACCCGAGGCATCCGTAACCGTAGCCAACGACGCTACCAACTGTGCCGTGGATGTTGACAAATGTGACATAATATGATAAAAATATATTAAATACTAGTGAGTATCCGGCATACTTTGCAATGCCACTCAAAGAAAGAAACGGTTTATGCTTAATTCTGTTCAATTAGAAGTTTGCATGGGCCGAAATTTCATAAAATTTCCCGGTCCGAGCCCGTCATATTCAGCAATAGCTCGGCCAGAGCCCGAGTCTCAATATCACACTTGCTACCCGAACCCGACCCGAACCCGACCCGAACCCCAGTTTGATTTTTCTCATCCCGAAAAAAGCCCGATTTATTTCTTAATATACTAATTTATTTATACTTTTCAAATAATATATGTTATTGTTTCCATAACGATATTCATAGCACTTGTGAAATAAATTATTTAAGTCATGAAAACTATTGTCTTATGGGTATGATCAGATCATAATACCAAAATATTTTTCTTAAATTTGAATTCCTTACCCAGAAACCTTCACGAGTGTGCGCACAACAACTCACCAAAGTTTGATCGAAATCGGATGAATGGTAAAGAAATGCATAGAGGACAAACAAAGAAACAAACAAATCTTCATTTTTATAAATATAGATAGCAAATATCTAATTGAAAATATGGAATAATCTACGGTAAGTTTGTATTCAGTGTAAAAAACTTCATTTCTATCAAATTCTAAAACTTTTCTTTAAGTCAGTCCTATTCCCACTGAAAAATATTAATCAAAATAGGCTTAGTACAATCAATAATTAAAATCGTATGAAGCATACAAATCCATTTTGATATGTTGTTTTTGTTAGTAAAAAGTGCACAACTCAAATTAAAATTTTGAACGACAAGAAAATAATCGCTATTTAAATTTTGTTTCGTAATAATTATCGTAAATGTATTAATTTGTACTATTAAATATATGATATTCTAGCTTGATTTGAATTATATTGGTAGGTGATTTCATGGCATAAGTTAGTTGATTTTAATTTCAATGGATTATCTATATTTTTCATTTTGGAGAACTCCACCGGTTTCAATTATTATTTGTTTAAAACAGTATATCTTCCTCGTTATGCCAAAAATATTCAATCAAAAAAGTGACATTAGTGAGTATTATTACATTTCTTAATCAAACCATTTCATCTGTCTAATCATTGAAATTAAGTAATATTAATAAAATACATTTGGCAAAATATGTAGAAATGAAAACAATATATATTGCAATAATACATCCATGGAAAACTTTAAAAACGAAGAATTTACCTAAACCATTTATCATTTATGGAGTAGTTTATAAGCGTTAATCATTGTTTTATAGTATGTATAGAGTTATTAAATCAAATATTTTTATTGCATCACTATCACAGGAAGCTGACTTGATTACAATGTAACATGAACATTTCAACGTATTTACTTTTAAACTTAATAAATATAAAAATAACGTTTACATTCCTTTTTCTAAAACAGCTCAAACCTAAATTATGCCATTGAATATTATATTTTTTAATACAATTTAGAATGTTTGAGAAAGTAAGACAATATAATTTCTATCTCACCTAAGCCTGTATATATAATTATAGATAAACTATAATCTGTTTCAACATAGTTGTGATGATGGCGTGAGGCTGAAGTAGGTATCAACCAATATATTCTATAATTATTAAAGAGCTTTAGACTTTTTGACTGTATGTTTTTTAGTTGTTAATATTTATTTGAAAGAAATGATGCAACAAATTCAAATAAATTCCTAAACAAAACAAGACGCAAATCGCTCACGGCATAAATGGTGCACGATAAGCGTCTTAGATAGCGCCGCCATTTATTTTGGTTTGTTTTAAGACCCTTAAAAACATCGAAATTTTCTTCGAGGAGTCAGTGACAAATCTGAATAGGAATCTGACAGAAATAGGGTGGATCTTTCCACTCTAGTTTGGAAATCCTCAGGCAATGGTGATAAACTAGTTGCCCTGGACAGAGGTTTAGAGTCGCAGAGCTACGAAACTTAGCGATTTCTTTTTATATCAAAATTTATCTGAAATCGTGATATTTTATCTTGATAGTTTTGACTGTTGCAATGAAAAAGTTTTATTGTATGTAAAACAAATTGTAAACATATTTTCCACATATACCACAAACATGACAACCAGCCATTTAAATATCGCTCTTTACTACGCTATGTTCTTAGTTTATATAACATAATATTAAGCAACAAATATAAATATCAATGATTGTATTTAACGCAGATCTTTTTCACTTGAATAAAAATACAATTGAAAAAAATAAAAAAGAAAGTGTAAATTTTTCAGGAAAAGATAATCATATAAGGAATGAATTATATGTATTGTTTATGACCCTACAGTGACCTTCACTAACGAGTTACTTTTTGAAAAATTAAGACATGTTTGATCGACCCTCTTTTCAGTAGGGTATTGCAAAATCTTTCATTTTACCTCGACAATTTTAGTTTAAAAATATGAAACATATTTTAAGGTAATAAATAGCTGTCAATTTTTGCTGAAAAGGCATTTTATTATTCTATGAATAAAAAAGTATTTTTAAAATAGGAAGCATGGGATGGAATGCTATACAGTTTGTGAATATTTAAATAAAAACTACTCGCTACATGTTCAACTAAAAGAATTGAATCTACCGGTCAATGATGAATGGATTCAGAATGTATAACCATATACCATTTCTTTGTGAAAACAAATTGAAAGATTGCAGGAAAACTTTAACCAAATATTTTTGAGCAGTGAAAATCAATTCCACACGAAAGAAGCAAACAATACAATAATGGCATCGGAGTAAAATTACGCACAAAAAAATTAAATTATCGATTGAATTGAAATTTACTAGCTAGAATTCTTTTAAAGTGTTATAAAAAAAAATAAGGAAGTATTGAATTCCACAAGAATTATGAAATAAATTTTCTAGATTTTTTTAGTATTACGCTCTCCTTAAAACGATTTTTGCGCAAAACGAAACTAAAGAATTTTATCACATAAATTTACTGACGGTCAATGTTGGTATAAAAAAATATTCTTTGACTTATATTTAGAATCTATCTAGCTTATATTATATTATCTTATTATTTTTTTGCAATAAAATTTATCTTTTCCCATTCTTGAAGTGGGAAGTTATTCTCTGTATCTTTCTTGAATTGAAAATGCTCTCTCGCTTATTGAAACCGGTATTGATTACAGTATAAAATTGTGAAATATATAATTGATACAAAGTATGTTTGATTTTTATTACAAATTGTGAGAAGTTTGTTGTCAGCTTGTTACTTACCTACCTGACAGTTTAACAAATTTTAATACAATTGAGAAAAAATAAATCAACTATACAAAATGCTGTTCATTTTATACTTAACCTAACATTACCTGGAAATCTAAGTTACCATGTTTCTTCCTTGAAGTTTTCAATAGACCACTGAATTTCACAGCATTGTGTTAATTATGACATAACTCTTTGATTGAAACATAGAGTTTATCGGGGTGTTTTAAATTAATGGTCACAAATTTAAAATCATTCAAAGTCATCAAAAAAATTTCGTAAATGTTAAAAGAAGTATTCCATAGATTTAAAAAACCGATTTTTATATATAATTTAAGAATTTATTTTAAAAAAAAATGTAGTAAAGTTATAAAGAGATATCTTTGAAACCGTTTTTGAATTATTGAACGAGATTGATTCGTAGTAATCAAATATTCTGGGACAATATTCCTTCATACATTTTTAAACTGAGTATCCGGAAATTGAACTTGCCCCCAATATTATAGATCAAATTTTACCTGATCCACTTTGCATACCGGTGACATTCCCCAAATAAATATCTCTGTCAACTCCATTCTTGCCAATGGAGGTATATGGCTTATAAAAGAGCATAGTAAAGGCACTTTGTGGCCATTACGAAAAGCACTTGCGATGAATTGTGAGTCGAAGAATAAATTTATCCACCTCCGATCCAATATTGAGACGGGAGATGTTGTGATTTGATTGAAACCTGGGAAGGACAACACTAGTCACTCAGTACAAAATTTATATCGCTAAAAGACATCCGGCCTAAAAATAAAATGACAAAAGTCTGCGCATACATATTTTATTTGATCATAAATATGCTATCAAATTTTGGCTAAAGGTAAATAACTTTGAAATCAATTGAAATAATCTTTTGTTTTCTTCTGATACCAATGAAAAATCAGACATAGAATTGGCTTCTGTGGTCCAGTGACCCTAGCTTTACCCGAGTGGTCATGTAGGTCCCGACTAGGTTAATATAAAATTGAGATTTTTTCTATGTAAATTTGAAACCATAAACATGGATGTTTGTTATGTTTTTTTGATTGACTTATCTATCCTATGTGATTTAAAGGATTCAAAATATTTGCTGTAGTGGCAAACGTTAGCTGTAATTCCAAATACGTCTTCTTACCCTCTTTTTCGGTTAGTTTTTATATCTGTCATTTAAGACGTTACTTTTTTCCCTTAAACTCAAGCAGACAAATTTAATTAGTAATAATGACATTGTCGTAAACGTTGATATGTTACCTTCTTATGTACTTAGTTGACGCTAAAGATCATTTATGTTCATGACTAACTCTACTATCACTCTGTAGGCATTTCGATCCCAAGGGTTTTTATTTCCAGCATGACTTACTGACAGATCTAGCATATTGTTCCACATTGTTCACTCATCTTTGACCCAGTTCTCGACTTCCTGCCAGTTAACTATCACAAACCCTATGGTTTTCTCTGGAGGTCTCGCATCTGTCAGGTGATCTACTCATTTTAGCCTACGTGACATGATGAAGTGAATGATGCGGGGCTTCAAGAAGATGACGAGTTCGGTAGTGGTAGAGTAGTCGTCAGAGAATCACCAAGGAATGTTTTACTTTATGAATATACCTTTAACATTATTATATTATTTTATGGCCAACAACATATAGACAGAAACAAGTAGAGTAATTGTTAAAGTATTGTATTTTAGTAATGTATTTTCCTTTATCCAACGTCCTTTACCTTTGTCTAAAAATACAAATTTCACCTTATGTTGTTTATTATTCAATCCAAAGAAGATGTCATAGTATACATCTATCGCATATAACAGATGTTATTTGAGGTATAAAATAGTTCTACACTAATATAAGATACATACAACTGATGAAAATAAAATTAATAAACTCGTTTATAGAGTAGAAGAAAGGAAATCGCTTAATGTTAGACATTATTTATTATTTAACCAAACATTTGTTGCAGCAAAAAATATTTTTGTTTGAAGAAATGTACAGTAGGTATACAAATTATTTTTATACTATAATTAATTTAGTGAATAAATTGAGCATGAATTAATACTATTTTTAAATACCGGCGTTTTTATATTCTTATATAGTCAATTCTTATGAAACCGGTGCTCTCAATTTTTGCGTCCGTTTTTCCTAGATCTGTAGATAGTTTTTCTGCATTAAAATCAGATTACATATATTGTGTACTGTTACGATTTCGTCGCAACATGACAATCGTCGCCTATCGGCGATACGCACCTCGCTGCGTCGTTGGTAGGAGACGAAGGGGAAGCCTCGCCAAGAATTGGGTTAAAACTTGCTTACACGCCAGGATGTGGAACGAGTAGGACGTGCCGGTAACGCGCTGGAGATTGGCCTCGGACATCCGAGTTCGCCGCCGAGATGGTTTATCATCCAAGGTCGTAATTTTACATTTATATATTATAATAGTTTTCCTGTTTTAGTGTAACCATCTGTTCATAAATATTGTTTCGTCGTATAATTTCTGTCATAATGTAAATTCTGTGCATCTACTTAAATTGTGCTTGTAATTAAATGTGTTTTTAACGGTAACCGTATTTTAATTATTATTTCACGCCTGGCGCCCAAAATTTAATTACCACATATATTTCTCCTTACAGAACAAAGTAAAGTGTACCGAGATTGGCAAACCTTATCCACTTCCCTGTGATAACTTAATCCTAGTTCTCCGCTGAGCTATCCATTTTTTTCTATATTTTGTGATTCCTCCCCTTCCCACGGATAAGTCGCAGCACTTCATTTCATTTCATTGCATTACACATTTTAACCGTATTTTAATTATTATTTTTAATAAACACAACAGTACTATTGAAAATTCATTTTACCTGGGTTGCGTTGCATATTTTTTTAAGTAAAGCGGGCAATGGTTTGAATATGGTTAAGAAATACTGATTTAGTCTCTATTCCAAACATTACAATGCGTTACTATGACTAATTGCTACGAAATGAAAGAAAGCCCCTCGGAATATACTCATGTTAACACGGGGAGTAAAAATCGTCATGCAGCATGAAAATAATATTGACGTTGAAATATATTTCAGTGACTATTGAATTTATATCGCCTGACCAAACTAATAAAAACGAAGGCCTGTGTTTAAGGTACTCGACGCTTATTTATGGCTAGTTTATGGGCATCAAATTTATTAAGGTTATAAACGGTGTATGCTTCCAATATTAACGTTAGCTGTCACGCTCCCGCTTGGACATGCTCTTAATGTGCGTAAAAGCAAAAAGATGACACGTATAAAATATCGGATGAAATCTTTTCTTACATCTTTTAGGATAATACAACGTCATAAATCTTATCGCCTTTATGCATTTTTTGATACAACCAGCATTACTATAAAAAAAAAACGTATTGATACTTTTTGATAATAATATTTTGTCCATAAAAATACGCATTCAAATACTGCATCATATTTGTTAGAATATACATAATAACAATAGCAAATACTTTTTTTATTCAAATCATCAATAACAAATAAATTAACTTTTAATGAAGTTTTTTGACTATTTATAAATGACTAAGTCAGTTCATAACCTGTCCAAGATAATAATAAAGATATAACAGAACTAGCAGGTAACAAGCTTATTGAAAAACGTTGATGAGAAAGTAAGAAATCATATCTTAAATTCATGTATATGGTTGTTAATCCATAAAGATAATTGAAATAAATAAAAAAAAAACATAAATATTAATGTCACATGTTAGATCGTTTTAGTATTAAACAGATAAGTCAATAAAACAAATTAGACATTTGGCAGTCCCCAAAACATAGTTAATATTTTTTTACCAACGTTTGTGATGTTTAAAATTCATTTTTCATCAAAAGTGACTTCAATAATTGTTGCTACTTTTCGTTTTAAACGCATAGAGTAGAAAAAGAAAAAATGGTTTGCTTGAACTTAAAACATACTATAAGAATCTTGGCATGAAAGTATGATTACAACAAAAAAATACCGTGCCAACTACAATAACTTTTCGCCTTTAATTATTTTATCTAAATTAAAGTTCCCAATATAGTTACCATGGAAAACAACACTTTTGTTAGTTACGCGAATTGCCTTTTTAGTAGCTGAAAGTCAGTGGCAAGTGACTCGCAGAGGTAAACAGTTTTACAGCAAGTTACTAACAGTATTCGTGTCGTTGGCGAAAGGATGAAAAATTATTTCCACTCACCAAACTCTTGCTTAATCCGAGCAAACAATAAGTAAAGTTTTCAGGTATTTGTTACTGCAAAATTAAAAGCGATATTCAAGTGTATATTTCAATTATAACTTTATTTTGCATGAATTTCAACATTTCTTAGACACAATGTGATATAAAAGTCACGGCTTTTGTATTCTAATAATGTGACAGAATGGTTGTGATTTGAATTTGGGTATAATGTGAGGCAGAGTTCAATTTTCAGGTGTGAATTTGCATACAGCGGTCTTCAGTTTAAATATAATTCTCTGAAAACATTTGGAATATCCATATTAACATAAAAAAGAAAGGAATTACTAAGAAACCAAGAAAAGCCAACTAAAAGCACGAAGTTAGTTGACGATTAATTGTAAGCTGCTCTTGCTATACGCCGTTTATAGGATTACCTAAGCAATCAAAGATGGAGAGATATGAAATTTTCACAAACGTTCATGCTTTCTAAAAAAGCCTTAAATCGCTTACAAAGTCAATCAAAATGAAAGTTTTCATTCCGGAATTCAAACTAGTGACCCAGTCAACTATCTGGCAAAGCTTTGATCACTTGCCTACTCGTCAGTCATAACTTTTATTATGCCTTGCATCTATTGTGATTTTTGTTTGTCATCTATTGTTTTGAAATACATTTTTTTCTTTTCTATTGTCTAGTTTTCATTTTGCCATCGAAGACAAAATTTCTTGCTTGAAATGAATGATATTTTATAGCGTATTTTTTGAATGAAATAACTATTTATTTATCTCGTAAAAACACGTTTCTGAACGAGTCAATAACTAGTAATTCCAACCCAATATTTCCGCTTCTAAATCAATGAAAAGCTATCAAAGTAAGATGCAATTTTGTAAATTTTGATTTTATCCATGATAATGCAATGGCATTAGAAACATACTATCTTCAACTGCCATCTTCATTATCTTTGTTTCAGTCCTGTGAAGTATTGTAGATCCGCATTGTTCATTGCATTGAAGTAGTAGAGCATAACCACGCTGCAGCTTTGAAGCACCATCTGAAAGCTTCTTCAGGTGGCTAGACCCGCTGAGAGGCTGCCCGGAGGCTGTGTCAAAATAATACTGAGGTCTCCTAACAAAACAAGTTACAAGACGAGTGTTTGCCTACACATGCTATTATGACGAGCCTCTTCAGGGGATGAAAACAAAAATAGGGTGTAAAGCGGAACCACTTCATGAATCATATAAACTTGTTTGAGACTTCTTGCTATCATTTTAATGTAGTTTAATCTTAGTATACCACATTTCTGTATTCATATAAATAGTTTTTGCTGCACTTTTATTATAAATACTATTCAAAACGAACTCAATAGAGTCTATAAATATAAAAGTTCTTGATATAAGCCGTTAGTAGAGCGGCAGTTATATTTGATTTTTTTTATTATCATTAATAACTATTGAGCTGATTTGTGTATAAAGCTCTATATTTAAAAAAAAAAAACAGTAGTTAACGATAAGATTAAAAACTTTTTTTCGTTCTCATAGAATCATTAAAATAAACCTGTACTTTAACCACATTAAACTTTAACTGTGATGACATTGTTTTTCTATTTTTAAGTCAGTAACACGACCTCTATATTCAAACTAGATTATTTTAAAGTCCAGTTCTCAAACATGAGTAGGCTTAAAGGTATTGAAAAAATTACAGCCGCGTATTAAAACTATTGCATTATTTTGATCCACATAGTTTTTACATAAAAAATTCTGTTTTATTTCTTAAGGCGAGTTAGTACATTTTATTCTATTATTATGAAATGTACCAAAGAGTTCATTTTCTCGCACTTTTTCTGACAATTTTTATCATCTGATAAAAAATTTCACATGTCACAAAACAATATTTTATTAAATTATTGAGGCTTGAAAACTTGACTATTTCCATTTAAATAAAAGTGCAGTAGTGTAAAAAAATACTTTAAGAGTGCAATTATTAAAAGATTTTTTTTTGTTTAGACGTTTCATATTTTTTACGCGACGGAAAACGATTAACGATTTTCGCGAAATGAGAGAAAAATCTACTCCTTCCTCTTAAATGTAATGCTCTTTCACCAAGAATCAACAGTAAGCACATTAAAAGTGAATATTTACACACTAGATAAAAGTAGTTGAAATACTGAATTTCTAAAGTAACCGTAACCGTCATAGATAACGGTATTGAAATTGAAATACTGAATGTCTAAAGTAGGTAGTACATCGGAACTGTGTGTCCATTGCATAACATTTTATTTTATTATACACCGCAAACCGTGACTCTTAGATCATGAAAAAATTTCTCTAATAAGTGTTCAGCCAGAGTAGACGCGCGACGGCAGGCCGGGCGCGGTGCTAAAACTGAAATGCATAACATGCTTTTGCAATGTACGTAGTTAATGCGCAGGGACAGAAAATTCGCGCGTCTCGTCTTCAGCTGTTTTACATTTCAGTTTCAAACGCCGCGCCCGCCCCGCCGTCACGCGTTGACTCTGGCCGAGCACTAAAGCGTCTACAGAGTTCTCTGGGATATAATATATAAGATTTTATTAAATCCGTTATAGCGTTGGAACCCCCTCAAATATAATAAAATTATTCTTGATTCGTTTTTTTTCCACCTGAAAAAAGACCACACTAATTTTCATAGTACTTTTAAAATTATAATATGCATAGTACAAGGTTTATTGGGTTTTTTTAGATGATTATTATTATTTAAACATAAACATTAAGCGTGCAAAAAAATAAAAAAGAATAAATAAATATCCATTTATTGACATCGCGGTTAGTTTATTTTTTTATCGGTACGGGAAAACGGTTTTATTCTCATATCAAAATGAAATGACTCGTTATTTATTCAGAATATACTTATTTTATCAGTGTACCTACTTATCCTGCATAAATATGCAATAGACAAGGAACATGTTAAATTTCCAACACCTAATCCAGTCAGTGTTTCCTTCGGGTGTAGATTTTTTGTTGAAATGAAAGTTTTCTCACAAATATCTCAGGTATCTGTCAACCCTTATCGTTGCTTTACGTGTAAAACTTTCATCCCTACGTGCTCCAGCCATCTTGTTTGTGACGGCTCTGAGCAACCCTTTGTTTTATTCTCCGCCCTCGAAAAATATAACCCTTTTTATAATGTCAAATTGTTCATACCGTCATTATATGTGGTGAGTATTTTTTTACTCTCTACGGTATTGCAGGGTGTTTTTGTGCTTTGCGATACAATGTCTTAAATATTAATGTTTTGAAGAAAAATGCACTACTATTTTTTTTCTATAATACAAAATATTGTTTTGGTTTTGACGAAGATTTAAATGAGAAAAAATCGCCATTAGATTCAATAAATTGTAACTTTTAAAAAACATGGTTACTTAATCAATATTGTTTTGGTCGAATTGTAATGCATTCCTAAAATTGTTTACTATGTTATAACTATTCTGTTTATCAACAATTTATTCTAAAGGAACACGAAGTCCAAGTCCTCACTATCTTGTCTGCACCTGATAAATAAATTATATATAAATGATTTGCGTATTTATCAGTTTCTCTAACATTATTTTTGTATTTCCTGCATTATTTTTTTTAAAACAGAACTGGCTAGAAATAATTTTATTATAAATCGTCTATAATCGTCGTATAAAAAAAAATTATTCGTCACCTGTCAATTGTCTTGGGGAAAGGCGATATATTATAAATTTAATATAATATATATAGAATTTCTTCGGTCTTCATCATTGTATTACTATTTTTTCTTTTTTTTAAATAGAGCAAAATTTTATAATGAAACTGGTTTCCCTCATCGAACATCATCAATCAACTGATCTGTTGATAATGCCAACGATGAGCCAAACTGGTCTTGAGCATTATAAAAATGTGAAAGTAGTACAGAACAAAATTGAGTTTTATTTTTTAAATAAAATGCCTTTCCACCAAAAATTGATAGTATAAAAGTGATGAAATTTTTCCATGATTCTTGTATTGTTAAACAAATATCCTAAATTAATACTATTTTTCATGCAATACCATCGTCATGTTGTGTACAGTAAAGATAACATGATAACAGTCTTTAAACTTTTTTTTTCAAATATTTCAGTTAATCCGCTTTTCGGTTAAACGGGAATCTATTTTCCTTTTAGCGATTGATGTCGTTACGTTTTACGTTTACATGTTTACAAGGAAAATCTGTACAGCTTACAGTGCTTTGAATACTCTTTTAGTCTCATTTGAGAGCCAGAACTTTTAATGAAAATATATCTGAAGCAAGTTGACGTTACCAAGTGTTGTTTAAAGTGCTGTTACTTGTTGTTTCGAAACGCTCGGAAATCCGCTTTATTGATTCAACCGTGGAAAATTTCATTACCAATCAAATTGGAAGTTCATCCGGTGAAGTGCAATGCACATACTCCTTAACTAAAATGAAATTATCGGAGAAAAGAGCGGGTTTGAGGAAAAGCGGGTAAGGCAACGTAGGTAATTGAATATTCCCCATTCTTCCCCGCGGCCCGCGATTTCTGATTGGGGCATTCCCTGCCAGTGGCTTGTTGCATTTTGTATTTATTATTTATGAATCAAAATAGTGCGCCTATGTAAAGATTAAAATGTTTTTTACAGTTCTTCAGAAATATTCTCTAGGGTAGTCACTGTACCCAACATCAACCACTATGTCTTCACACTCATCTTAAAGAGGAGAAATTGGTAGCCTAACAGCGTTCTTTTTGCCAAAAACGTCCGAGGAAAATATAAAAAGGTTGTTTGCGCTCTAGTGTACTGAAAGTTAAATTAAAAATATAAATGTAAAAATGCACCATCATTAATTAAAAGAAAAAAATCACAACTTACTACTTACAGGTAGGTGATATTCTTACTCCAAATGAAATTTAAAAAGAAATTAAGGATACTGCGTTCCTTATATGAAGTTAATGCATCAATATGTGTGTGTTTTAGTGCCATCACTGCACACAGCACGTTTATCAACTTATATTATTTGTTTTCAAAAAAAAATATTCACCGTTTTTTTCTTACCAGCAGGGTCATCTTTCTTATGGAAGGTAGTATTTTTTCATACCTTCGTCAAAATTTACGTTTTTATTATAGCACAAATGCAATATTATTGACTTTAAATACACATAATTTTTTTAATGCCTTAGCAAAAACCCATTTGGGAAACGCTGTTTTATATAATGTTAATGCTATTATCCCAGAGAATGAATTTTGTTTTGTAATCTATAATAGGTCTAGCTGAGCTCGTACGCCACTGACTTCAGCTATATAATATATAATATCTTGGCTAACTTCATTGTACGCCGTATTTTCTTTTCAAAACGTATTTTTTCCACTGCCGTGACCCGGGGTGTTTGGGAGGGTAAAAATCTATAAGTGAGAGAAAATATAAAATTGGTTTGCCAAGAGATTGTTTTTATAAGTATATAATTTAAATCATGGTAGATCGAAAATGAATGGAACGGCTTGCTGAATTCGTTCTTCGATAATTGCTTTTGTTTTCGAAAGGGAAATTATAATATTTTATTGTTTAATTAAGAAAAAAATTCACGTAAATATTTAGATGTTCGAATTCCTTAATAATAAATTCAATAATGTTACTCAATTCTGCAAGGAGGTCAACTGAAACATTTGTTACCATAATTGAGTTTGTTTTTTAATTTATAATGCAGTATTTACCGCTTTTATCGAGAATTAATTTATCATAAATTAAATATTACAAATCCATTTAAGTGAAGGTTCTAAAAAATTCTGCTCAAACTGATGCATTCTGGCGAATATATCAAATTAAAATGTTTGTTGATTATTTTTGAATTGTAATTTACTGCTCGAGTCTTTAATATATCTTTATATTTGAGAGTTACAGCAAAAAATAAGAACAGCATAATAAAAGCTCAAGGAAGTTCAAACGGTCAAAATAAACATTATATAACGATTATAGATAGCTATTGAAAAAACTCACTTCACAAACATGAAGATCTCAAATGTTCGATTTAAAAATGCAATTAGTGATATAAACGTTTCCAGGACTTAAATCAAAACCATTCTCACCAATAAATGGATTCCTTACTAATCGTGAAAAGATGCCGTCTTTATACAATTAATATACCTACAAGACGTTATATAACTATGCAAGTTGGATATTTAAAAAACGATTTTAACTTTTTTTGGAATATTGAATATTTTATAATTTTAAGTTTGAAAGCTTATACTGGTTTTCTCACATCCAGTGGAATAACAAAGCTTTCAATTTTGATCGTGTAACAATAAAAACTTTGACAGGCTGGATCCATACTTTTTTTGAAGTACGAAGTGTTTGACATTTTTGAGATTGCGAGAATTCTAAAATGAAACTATTCGATATAGCATTATTTGTGAGTTACATAACAAACAAATACATTTAACAAAAGTAGCATTCGCTTAAACAACATCGTTAGCTTAAATTCAGATATGGAGTCTCATAGAATTAGTTTACTAGGAATGTTTCACTGTAATTTGCATTCTTTTTCATATGTTTCTTTTCACTCGGTCGATTCGAACCCGTTACTTCCGGTTCACTTGCAGCGTACATACTTCCGAGCACAGTTTCGCATTACGGGCCATAAATTTTCCATGATTTATGTTCGTGGCGCCGCCGCCTTCATGTTTGGTATTATTTTTCTCGGCTCGCCTGCTCGCAATACGGCGCAGTGAAAATATTGCTGACGTCACAATGCAACACTACTACCGCCGACGACTTGTCATGTGCCACAGCTTGTGTGAAATCTCTGACAAAACATTGTAATTCTCGTCACTCGTGAGCGATGATGAACATAACAAATTTTGAGGATGAATCGTCAAGATCTGTATTAAATGATTATTTTGTTGTAATATATGTTATCAAAATTGTGGAATTGGTATATAAATTCAGGTTTTTCATCATTCAATATCATTCTAAGCCTCTAGTGACATAAAAAATCATTTGATTTCATTATACAATAGCTAACAGTAATTGAAATTTTACTAGAATTACGTGGTACAGTTGACACATATTTTTTCGGCATCATTCCATCGTCAGGACAATCCACGATATCTGATAAAGCGTGGTACCGAAAAAGCTATAAACATTTGTTTGCTTGTTGTGTACTTTGATTTAATTTAAGATATCGACTGAGGGTGCTTGATGGAATTTCTATATCAAATTAAAATAGTTCAAATTTATTATTGTACAATTTTTGTGATTATAAATAATTTGCTGTTTTCTATCTTAATTATAGTATTACCAACATTACTTGGCCGCTGCTGAATTTGGAACTAGACTTGACAGCTTAGAATAAATTTCTCCAATTATCATTTTATGCAAAATAAATATCTTTTTTTTCCATGTCCACTCCCAATGTGAAGCATATGGTCTCCTAATGGAGGTATCTTAACAGAATTTTTCTACGAGAACCGCTTGTTACTCAGTTGCTCAACCTCTCTTTTTTCCAAGAGAGTAGGGATAGAAGGATATGGCTAAGACAAGACTAGTGGTTAGTTAATCGCTCTCACTACGCCCCGTGAGGATGGGATGGGTGGGAGGGAGGAAACCCATAAATCGATTGAAAGATCAATTGATGAAAACCGTCCGGACCGGGAATTGAACCCAAGACATCCGTAACCGTAGCCAGTGACGTTACCAACTGCGCCACAGACGCCGACTTATGTTTTACTACTTTTAATAACCGTCGCTAAAATATCAGTTTTGGAATTTATTGAAATTTCAGTTCTGGTTTTTTTCTTTATTTTTTCATGTAAGTAATGTGTACAGTAAAAATAGATTTTAAAGTTGGTCACATATCAAGATAAGTAAAATAGAACACAAGAAAGTATTTTTATCGGCATGTTTACTATTTTTGTAAAAATACTGTTGAAATATTTCTAAAATAGGCAATTAATTCAATGCCATGAACGGCTTCCGTGTTTCCCATACTCAAACATAACGCACGTTGTATACGATATTTGGTTGATACCATGATTAAGGGTAGATAAACACAAGCAATAATTATATCGAGCTGCATTGTTCCATATAACTTCTTTTATCGCGTTTCTGCCCTGTGGAACTTCAGAGTTCCACGTAACACTAATTGGGAAACACCAGCGTAGTGAGCAATTACGACAGGCGTTAGGTCAGAGGTAACACTCGTACAAGGTGCAGAGGGGTGTAAAATAGGGTGGCCAGTTTTTTTAAACTTTACAAATTGGTAAAATACAGCTTGAATTTACTGAAATAAAATGAATCACGCTTATCATTATTGTTCAAAGCTTATTACAAAAGGAAAATTACATATTGTTCATTTGATCCCGAAATGGAATAATGATTATATTATATTTATGTAGTTACAAATACATTTTATATCTGTTTAAATAAAAAGAAATGCCTTTGTTACATATGTTTAGTATGTCACTATATTTGCTTTTGGACATGTTACATATAGCTTATTATATTCTAAGATTCAAACAACATAAGTATATCAAATTTGAATTATTGAAATTTTGTAAATTTCAATGTATTTCGTCGGGTGTGACCTTTCGGCATCTTCAGGCATTCGTGTACTGAAATTCCATCAAGCACCCTTAGCCGATATCTTAAATTAAATTACATAAATATATACTTTACAATTAAACCTAATCAGTCAATGTTCTTGGGTATTTGTCGTATTCGATAGCGTGGCCACGTGTTTAAATGTTTGAATGGACACTTTTCTAAATTTATTTATCAATCAATTTATAAATTTAATAATTTAAACCTCTGAGTAACAGGTTAAGCGACTATCTTGGTCACCAATTTTTGCAACCAATTTTTTCGAGGTGCTCTATTAGGAATCCATCTGTCTCATCTTCGGAGTAGACATGGTAGTGAAAATAGTATTAAAGTACATAAATCTTCCGACTATAATCCTGAAAATACTGAAATGATAAGTAAGAAATTGTTAATATGTGTTTACGAATTATTTATTAAAACGAAATTTTTCAAATTCAGATCCGCTTAATGCATGGTAATATTTAATTGAAATCATCCCGCAAAATAATCTTAATGGAATAACCTATGGTCATTCGCAAATTCAGTTGAAAGAGATGGAATAGTGTGCCATTATGCTACCGTTTGAATGAAACCCCTTCCCTTCCCGGTTCATACTTGGTAGTTGAACCCCTCTTGATTACAGTTGCGACTGAAAATAAAAGATTCACTTGGGGCTTTCAATTAATATATGTAGATGATATTCAGAGAAGAGCTTGTGACGTAATAGTTTTCTTTGGAAAGGTGTATTAAATTAAATTATTCGAATCTGATTTTATAAGACGATTTCAAGTTTTAATATAAAAATCCTACACTTGAACTTACTGATATTATGAAAGAAAACATTGAATATATTAAATAAATTTACTTTACAATAAAGTTTTGTTTGTTCTAATAGTAATAATTTAGAGAAATTTTGTAATTGGTAAATCAATTAAGGCGTACTAAATACCTCATTAATATGCTAATTTATTCAAGCAGTCAGTTAAAAATATTGACTGATGGAATATTCATGCTTTCTCTATATTGGTCCGGAAGAAAACTTTTACCTAATACGAATTGTCAGCGGTCTAGAAATTTGTCTAAGTTGAATCGATTAAATTATAAATTATTATAGTTTATAACAATAATTCAGAATAATCAAAACACCACCTGGATGGAACTTTATCGTAATGAGATAGCAAAATATTGTGTTTATTTGGAATTAATTACCATTTCCTTGAGATCTAATCATTATTCTGGTCGTATAATTGAAATTTTCGGCATTCCCCAAGACACTCTTCAAATCAATCAGCTTGTCGATTTTCACTTCTTTTTGTGAAAAATCTCACATAAATTTTTATCGGTGATTACATAAAACTCCATCGAAAATCGTTCAAATAAAATACAAACATAAATGGTTTGTAAACGATTATCCAATACCAGCGCTGACTTCCCGTATTCACGTGTCGTAACGACCGGACAAGACACTTAATGCTTTTCACCTTATCAAAAAAAGGCATAGACTGTGAGCGTTCCCAGCGAGGTCTCCCCAGAGACGAGTTAACACGAATTGTTGGAGCCATCCCACGGCGTTTACTCAGACATCAATCCACTCTAGGCTCGACCCTTTGCATTCTATCGTAATTACATACATAAACATTATATCCCCTGGATGTCTTTCTGCTAGCCTGTTACGTGAATTGGGCTCGTTGGGTTACTCAACATTATTTTATTGCATGTCATCATCAAGTTAAATATAATAGCATTATACTACTTCATTCTACGTCGATAAATCCAATCGAAATTAAGGAAAATCAACTTATACATGAGATATTTTCAACAACGTAACGATAAAAAAAACAAAAATTATAATAGTAATCTAATAAGGAACTTTTAATAATTTAAAATGCCGTATTCAAACTTCAAAATTTCAAATACTTTCACGTAATAAAATAATCAATTGAAATAGATCTGTAATAATGTATAATAAAAACAAATATTTAATTTTAAGACGCAGTTAAAAATTAATATTTTAAATACAAAAAAAAACGTTTCGAAGGTTTAAAATTGTAAATGAGTTCACTCTTTTGTCTCTATTGGAATTGCTGTAGAAAATAATTAAAAACGATTTGTACAAATCTTTCAGTACCACAGTTTTTTTTTTCGTTATGCTTATCTTTAAATCTCGTGTTGAAATTAAATTTTCCAGCACTTTTTGAAGGATTTATGATTCTGTTATGCCAATAGATATTTGTATTCCTTGGACAACATATTTAAAATCACTCGGCACTTAATTTACAGAAGATGGAAATATAGTTTGTGGAGTTTGCGCCTTTAAAACATTTATTAGAAACATAATTTTTTCCCATTTGTAAAAATAAAAATTATGCTGAGAGTGCATTCCACCTTTAATTCATTAGAGTTTTTTCTACTCTTGATATTTTTTGAACTGCTTTTCCAATTCTTTATTTCATTGAAAACTTTAACAAAAAAAACTTTACTGTAACCAAATTGTCGACGCTGATGAGCTTTCGGCCACTCTGTTGTGGGACTAAGGGTTCGGACCTCGGAATGAACACAAAGCGCGCAATGAAAAGTTTATGTATTTGTATCCAAAAACAGTGACGTATATACATTAATTTCCACCTATCTCTATTATAGCGATGAGCTTACCAACAGTGCTTTCTTTACTAGAACCTTCACATTGGAAGCAATTAAATACTTTTATACATAATTTATAATCATTTATATAAATTGGAAAAACAAATTATACGTACGATTTTATGTCGAAACATTGTTGTAAAATAGTCGAAGCTTATACCTAGACGTAATTTTTTATCGTTTGCTCAACAAATAAATTAATCAGAACAAAATCTGGCGAAAAAACACAGTTTTTACGCGAAAACTTCGAAGAATACGGAAGAAATTTAATATAAAAGAGAAAGTTCATGGAAACAGTAAAACGGCGTCTTTTTAGAGGTCACAAAGGGTTAATACTACAAGTGCTAAAATTAGCAAAGAAAAGCAGAAGAAATATATACCAACGCTTGTCTCATTTATTATAGAGACTATCCTTTTCTTTCTCGTTCACTATCTATTAAACAGAGGTGTCTATCTTGCAGGTTGCGGACTATTATTTTTTACTCTTTTCAAAGAATTATTAAGCAATATCCAAAAAACTTTCTTTAAACTTTTGTAAGATTTTATTCTCTCTGCCTGTGCTTAATAAACTGTCTAACTTTCCCATACTTATATTTGCCATCGTTTGTTATTTTTTTTATTTATATAAATATCTTTCTTGACTAAATCGAAGATGTTATAATATTTAAAATTAATTGGGAAAACACTAAAATCATTAAAAAAACAATACATGTGAGATTTCCTGTGATGGAGTTAAATTGCATTTCCACAAAAAAAATATTTCAAAAAAATTGCTTGTGAATAAATGGTTATAATCCCTCAAAATTCCCTATTTTATTTATTTTAATCTTTCACTTACTTCAATACAACACAAGTAACCGTTTTTTTTTGAAATTTTTAAATCTTTGTATCAAGAAGTTCTATTATAAATAATCGACCATTGTTCCAAACTCCTAATAACTAAAACAGGTATTTAATAATAGAAATTGTTCTTTTTAATTTATTACGTATCGTAGATTTTTTATTTTTATTAAAATAATATGCATATTTGTTACCTTACTTTGAAAAGGTTCTAACTGACATTTTTGAACATGTTGTATTAGACACATTCTACCATATAGGTTGATTTCAGGGTCATATATTTTGCAATGAGCGAGTTAGCAGTATTCCGAAGTTCTATTCACACATTTATTTTTCAGAAATATGTTTTATAAGGTTCTATGAATCGATAGAACTGCTTATTATCATCTCATAGAAAAAATATACATAACCCAGTTTCTTCGAAAAGGTTTTAATGTCATGTCGAACATTTATCGCTCGATGGTTAGTGAGTGATTTACCCTTTACTTCCATCGTTCTATCGATGTGGTCATTGGCGAAAGTTAGCTGAGTTCGTTGAAACATTTAAAGTATGTATGTATCATTATTCTGTTGTATTATTTTATTTTTGTAATCTTACATGGTTCAGTAAGACATGATAATATATAATATTAATAAATATCTCAAAAATCAGAAAACATTTTTTGTGATAAAATTGAAATAGCCGATGAAACCTTTCCAAACAAACTATTGCTGTCAGTTCTAATTAAAGTTTTTAGATACATATTATTTCCGAATATAAAGGCTTTAATTTAAGATAATTTAAGACATCGACTGAGGGTGCTTGATGGAATTTCAATATCAAATTTGGATTATTGAGATTTTGTACACTTCCATGTATTTTGTCACTAACGACCCGGGTTTCGCCTTTCGGCATCTTCAGGCATTCGAACACACGAATAGACTCGAGTCAGTTCGAGTCCATTCGTGTGCTCGAATGCTTGAAGATGCCGAAAGGCGAAACCCGGGTCGTTAGTGACAAAATACATGGAAGTGTACAAAATCTCAATAATCCAAATTTGATAAAGGCTTTAGTTAAAATAAATTATTTAAAAAACAAGTCAAATGTTTACGTATATAAATATATACTTACTCACTAATTAAAAATACATTTTCTTTCAAAATACAAAATATAATCAGCCAAAACTTCAAACGCTCGTATCTCAAACTATGGTCAAATACAATTAGAACCTTTTTAAAGTAAGGGAACGTTTTGTTACCTTCTCCGTAATATAGCATTCAAACTCATCAATAATTCATCATTAAAGTGTTCAGTTTCAAAAGCAAATAAATCTTAATATTGAATTTTTCATTGTCATGTTTTTTAAGTCCCTTGTCGAGTTACAAGATGTTGGAAAAAAGATAACATATTTCAAAAACTGGCCAAACGTGTTAAAAATAAACATTATTTATAGACTATGTGATCCAGATTAAGACCTTTAAATTATGTATAAAGCGCACAGTGACAAATGAGCCCTTGGCAAAATAAAACACTCACAATCACTTTATTTTTGGATCGTATGAGAAAAGTCGTAAAAATATTATAGAATATGTTCCGACAAAAATAAGACTCAAGACCCGAGTGTAAGCATTAATTTTGTTTCCTTGAAATTGTTCTTTTTCTTTCTTGAGAACATCTATTCATATATAGATAATCTTCACAATGTGTATTGATCATTAAAAAATGTATTTTGTTAACTTAATAACTAAAGATATTCAAAAACCGAAATCCATAGTACTAATTATTGTTAGTTATATTTAAAACTTTAATCAGAGTCGATTTTCTGACCACAAACGAATATAATCTTGACTTAAAAAAACAGTATCTGTGGGTTGGTGTCGCCGTTAAATATATTTTTTAAATACAACACCCATTAGAATTCATCAAACAAACATTAAAACAAGCGAAAAACATTTATAAATAATTCAATATAATTGTGTTTATGGTATATAAAAGTATTTAAATTGGCCTTAGTTAAAATATCATTCATTGCTTGCATGTTTTTTGGCGTAGACTATTAGATTGATTTACAATCAAATAAAAATACACGAATAATACTAAACGAAAAAAAATAATATCCGTATAAATATAATAGTTAAAAAATAACCAAAATTTTAACATGATGTGAAAATGTATTTTCAATATAAATCCGTCATATTTGGTATTCATTTTTTTCTAATTAAAAAAGAACTTTACTTTCATATTGTACTTAAAAAACCAGGTTGAATTTTACAGTCCACTTTCTCTATACAGAACCAGGTAGTGATAATTATGTCAGCGCATCCATATTTTCGGTGACCGTGATTTATAAAGATTTTTCAAATCACAACGTTTGGAAACTTTTTTATTTTCATTATACGTCATTCAATGAATCCAACTTATAAAAATGGCGTGAAGCCGTTTCGGGTGGTGGATTTAATGGGTGTTGTATACATTTTTTCATGTTTCTTAATATTTTGTAAATCAATTTTTTTTATTTAAAGTTTTCTTTCGTCAGTTAGATGAGGCTTGTAGCTAAGTACATTGCCATTGCTTTAATTGTACTAAATTTCATAATAGAAATAGTCAGTTATTTTAATAATATCATAGGGAAATGTTATAAATATATAATTTAAGGCACCGACTTAGGGTGCTTCATGAAATTTAAATATCAAATTTTAATTGTTCACATTTCCATGTATTTTGTTATAAACGACCCGGTTTTCGACTTTCAGCATTCGAGAATATGAATGCGCTTGAACTAACGGTTAGTAAATAGTTTATATCGCTTTTTTATAAGATCAATTTATAAAAATATTATCCCTATGCTTAGGACCTACATTTGAGTTAATTTAAATTCAAATTTTATAAATACATATTTCTTTCCTCTTTGAAACACTTTTGAACTTTTGTAAAAATGCTATGATATATTGTATTACTATATATATAAGGTAAGCTTAAATACAATCCAAGGATTTCATCACTTTTTAAATGAAGTTTATATTTTACATTGAGTTCGAAAACAGTGATACAATATTTTATACAATAGCTGTCGTTCCATTACAATTCAGAGTTTGAGCCCATTACTGTTCATGTGGTAATTTATGAATGCGAGAAAATATTTAATAAAAGTTGGCCGAAAAATCTTGGGTATCGTGTTGTCAACCTAAGAAAAGCTTACATTTTTCTCTCGCCTCAGAGAATGGCACAAAACTAATTAATATATCCCAGCCAGCCAGGGAGTGCTCCCACACTTTATCGCAAGACGCGGTACACATTATTCCTTTCTCTATTTCGTCAGTTGACTCTAAGAACAATAAACATTTTATAATTAGCAGAGTACTTATATTCTTTTGTTTGTGAAGTGATAACTTTTGCTTTTAATTTCAGCCTATTAGCTTTTTCTTAGCTCTTTCTTCAACTTTTCGACGTTCTTAGAACAAAGGTGACTGATGACTGGAATGAGGTAACTAAAATTGTTGGAATATTTTCCTTTTATGTTTTAATTACTTTATTTAACTTTGGCATCTTGAATTAGATCTTACCTTATTCTGTACAACAGTAATATTAATTTATAATTTTATATTGTTTGTAACATTTTTTCAACTGTATCCGCTCCACATGTGAAATACTTATACGGAATCTTAATATAAAAGCATTTCTACGAGAGCTGGTTGTTATTCAGTTGCTCAATCTCCGTTTTGAACGGAACAAGAAGGAATAAACGTTTATGATGTCGAAAACTCCCTCCCTCACATCACAGTCTAAAAACAGGGCTTAGCAAAAGTGATTAGCTAACGTTAAGTCAGATCCTAACCCTATCCTTCTATCCGTACTTACGCTTGAGCAACTGAGAAACAAACAATTCTTGTAGAACAATTTATGTTGAGATATCTACATTAGGGAGCCATATGCTCTACATTAGAAGCGAATATGGTAAAAAAAAACAATTAAATGATTGAACATTGAAAGGTTCTGTGGTTGATTAATCGTTTTCATAGTGCCCGGTTTTTTCAATCGAAATTGTGGGAGGAACTGCATTGGAAAGTGTTTAACATCGACGCTGACCGCTTGGCTACAGGTTCAAGCACGTCAACCAATTTATAATGTTTGTATTGCCAACATTCAATTATAAGTTTGGTTTTGATAAATTTTGTGAGATAATTACTTTTTAGTCACGTGGCTGTAGTTCTACTCCACAAACTTTTTTGTTTTCAGTTTTTGGTTTAATTATTCGGTTAATAATGGCAAACCTATTTTACTTGTATATTTATATTTTACTTGTGAGTCGACGGTCTGTTACGCCTTGTAAATAAGTCTTTTAATTTTTTTAGTGGTACTTGTTAAAATTACGACTTTCTATATACGTGGATGGAACGTGCAGTAGAAAAAAGACAAACCCATAAAATTGTTGAAATCAGAAAAGTTCTTTTGACAAAATAATTTTATTGTCATTACAGTTTATTAATACTTTTCATTATTATTTTTTAATTATAAGCTAATTAAATATTCTTGGTTTCTAAAAAACAAACACTACAAAATACTGAATCTAAATCGTAGTGTTATTGTAAGTAATATAAAACTCAAGGTGCGTTACCAACTCTATAAAAACATTACGTTATAATAAAACGACAACATTTCATGTTGATGCATACATAATATCAAATTTAAACTTTTCAAGATGAGTTTCGAGAAGGTATCAACGTATCCGTTATAGGGAAAGGGGGCACTGAAACCCAGCAGAGTTTCAACCCCGTCATGAAGCAAACAAGTTTCACCTCGTGGCGTCTGCAGTTTAGGTTTCAGGCGAGAAGGTTCAACTAATTCTCAAAGTTATTTAGATATGGATGAATACTCACTTAGTCAATTCTTTGATGCCCTTTCGTTTGCTTATATTTAAGTGATGTTAGATATACTGAGAATTTTAAAGTTTTATATTATATTATGTTTCGTACCTAAGGTAGGTATACTTTGTTTGCAAAGCCCAAATATTTTATGATTTAAAATTAATTATTTAGATACGTTAGTTAAATATCTATTTGTATTCAATCAACACAAGAAAATGAGAAGTAAGTCACTTTTTATGAATAAAATTGTACTAATATAGTTATAGATATATTTATATATCTATAACTATATTAATATAAATATATTTTCAAAATTAGGATATTGGCCATTTTGTTATATTTATTTAAAAAAATGGTATGAAAACGTATACTATTTCTTATTTCACGTCTTATTTTGAAAGTTTATTACTTAAGTGTTTAAAATTTTTAAGGATTAATTTTGGTAATTAAATTATTCGTAATTCAACTGTGTAGTGTATATGAATTGTAAATAGCATTAAATGATCGCTTATTTTGTGTTCTAGAGTAAGAAAAGTTAGTAAAGAAAGTATTTTAGAGCGTTGAGTTATGAAAATAGGTTAATATGTACCGATATTAAAATAACATAATTACTACTTTATTTTAAAATCACAAAACGTACATTTGAAAATCGATGCAAAAAAAAGAATAATTTGCGTTTTTAAAATGTTGACGTTTTATTCAGAATATGTATTTATTGTTAATAATCCCTCTTTCAAGCATTTGTGTGACATTTGACTTTTTCCATGTTCAAAGTTACAAAAAAACGTGAATACGTCTTTAATAAAGACAATTCGTGAGATTGTTGTATTTAGATTGTTGAGGAAGATTTTCGGCGAAAGGAACGAAATAATTATACAAGCTTAGCTGTTATCTTAAGCATAACAAATCATCACTTTTATGGTGTAAATAAACACTCTAACCTGACAATTTTTGGTTGAGAGAAATTCTATTTTTATACAAATTTTACAATTTTATCAAATTAATGACGACCGGTTCATCATGAGTATTTAAAACCGATTAAAGGTTTTAATAATATATTTAGTAAACTTGCATATTTAGTAAGCCTGCATACTTGCAAGTATCCAAATTTACTGAAGCTCAAGAAAGGCTTACGATGTAAACGTGTCGTTACAGAAAGCAGCCTGCAACTAGGTACAACTCACCGAGAACGAATGACGATCTCAAGTTTTCACATTAACCGTTTATCAAGATTTATAAAGGGAAGGGAGACATTCATTTGGATTTGAGCTCCTGAAATCGTGAACGAGCCCACGATCTATGAATTTAAAGTCAGCAAATTTGGAAGTGCTTTCAATTTTATGTACCCACATCGTTGAATATATAACTTTAATTATATAAGTGAAGGTAAGTATTTATGATTTTAAATTACGTCGGATATCGGATTAGTAACGTTTTGTAGTTTATTTTAGTCTCCATGTTTTGAAAAGATTCAATTTGAAAAATGCTTAAAAATTATTAAAGTTTCCATTTGTAATATAAAAGTTTTGTTCATAGGTATTTCGGCATCGCGCTAGCGTCAGAATTTCCATATTATATAATATTATTGTTGTGAAACTAAATATTTTGCTATTTTTTATCTTATCAAAATAGTGTTCTAACAAATAAATCCTAATTAAAATATGATTGATGAAGTTTTTTCCATCATGAGATTGACGTTGTTAATGATGATTTATCTATATACTTACTATTATCTTCGAAGTATTCTCATATAAGCAGTTATTAGTATTTCAATACTTAAACAAACATATTCCCTTCAAAAAATAATATTTCTAAGGAACAGTGAGTTTGATTTCGAAACAGTAACATAAATATTCTGTACATTTACATCGCAAAAGCATATATTTATAATTTAAGACATTGACTGAGGGTGCTTGATGGAATTTCAATATCAAATTTCAGTTATTGATATTTTGTACACTTCCATGTATTTTGTCACTAACGACCCGAGTTTCGCCTTTCGGCATCTTCAGGCATTCGAGCGCACAAATGGACTCGAACTGACAGACAGAAAACAGTGTCTAACGTTTATATAGAAGATACAAATACGAAAAATATTATTTACGAGATAAAATATTGTAAGCCTAGGATCCACACTGATACCTGAGTAAACATTTCAAGAATCGCCTTAATCCTTATTTTGTAAACAACGCATTAACAGAATAGCGAATTGCCGCTTTCCAACCACTATTAGAATTACCAGTGATTTTACAATTATAATAGCATTGTGAGTTTCGACGGGATGCAATTCGACGAAAGGATAAATATATACAATCATGCCACATTAAGTGACATTTGTTAGGCGATTCAACGTAAAGGATACACCAACAGGGAACAGGGCTCTATTGATTTCCAACATTTCTTGATAAAATAATTTATGATCCCCCATGTTTTGATGAAACAATTTAACCCCATCATCCGCATTAAACGTATGGTTCTCCAATAGCAAGTGATTTGCGAATGTCGAAGCTTCTTTTTTTAATCTAAAGGCAGCTAAATATTTTGATACCCTTATATCTAATGTATGTGTGGTTTTACCCACATAGAAATGTTGGCAATCACTGCATTGTAAATTATAAATACCAGATTTGCTCTTAAAGTGGACTCTATCTGTATTGCTAATAAGTAATTTGCTTATAGAATTTTTGCAATAGAACGCCGGTCTAACACTATCAGCGAGTTGTTTTGTAATTTAAAGCTTGTACAACCTAAATAACTAATTCTATGCCAGTCTCTTGTTTGGTCTATGTCTTTAGACAAGTTCCCGAAATATAGCATCTTTTCTTTTAATTTACTTTGTTTTTTTGATACAAAACTATCTATAAGAGACGCCTCATAGCCATTATTAATGGCAATTTGTTAAATAATGTTTAGTTTGTTTTCAAAATTAAATTTACTTAGAGGTTTAGTGACTAATCTGTGAACCTGAGAATGGAAAGCAGTCAATTTATATGAGAAAGGATGCATTGAATTAAAATCTATGACAGCATCTGAAAAAGTCGATTTGCTAAATATTTTAAAGTCATGAATAGAGTTTTTAATATCAATATTAAGGTCAAGGTATTTATATTCTTGCCCCCTACTGCTAAAGTGAATTGAATTTTATCATCTAATGAGTTAAGAAAATTATGAAGGTTAGAAACATGTCTCTCAGTTTCATTGAATAAACAAAGGATGTCATCTACGTAACGGAACCAATAAACTACGTTTTTTACTTCTGTTTTATTGCTAAAAATAAGGCTTTCTAAATGGTTCATGTCAAATTCTGCTAATAATGGTGACAAACAGCTTCCCATTGCAAGGCCTTCGGTTTGTTTATAGAATCTATTATCAAATTGAAAATAGTTCTGGTCAACGCAAACGTCTAATATATTAAGTAATTCCGTAGTAATGATGGCATTAACTCTACGCGTATTAAGGGTATCTTTGATAATTTGTTTACATTTGTTTACAGGCACATTAATGAATAAGCTGACAACGTCAAAAGAAATTATTTTGGCGTTTAACGAAGTGTTATAATTTTTATGGAAGTATACAAAATCTCAATAATCCAAATTTGATATTGAAATTCCACCAAGCACCCTCAGTCGATGTCTTAAATTAAATTATATATTTATAAAATTAAAATATGATTAGACATGTCGGGCGTTTAAAAGCAATCAAAGATTTGGCCACTCTCAAAAGTTAGTAATAAGCGACGATTTTATGATTCACGCCTATTATTAGTTCCATCAATAGATCATTTTTTCATCGTAGTGTATTATTTATATTAAGGAAAAATTACCTTTTTTTATCAGACAATCGATTGTTTGTTGCAATAACTATCAGTGAAATAAAATTACATATACCGGCATTCAATTTATCTGTTTCTTCGTTTAATCATTTTTTCGTATGCTTTTGTCGGGTTAGCAAATTATATCATTGCTTATTCTGTGGCACACTGCCACACTGGTGCGCCGCGAGACGGTTCAAAGTGTGCCGTGGCGTAATTATTCAAAAATGAGAAAAAATTGAGTATTGCAACTTAGAACCAGTCGGTTGCTAAGATCTCCGTTAGTTTTATTCTCAATGCAACGGCATTGATGGGGAATAAAAAGGGATTTGTCTCGTGTAAACAACAAATTTCTGCATATATTGGGAAGTATTGATGGCGAAATACTTTCTAGTGTAATTGTAACAAACAATGATGGAGTGCATTAAAATAATACACATTGTTAAACCATGAGCCTTAAATACGCATTTTCTTTTTGAAAAAATTTCGATCGCGATTGTTTCGCACAGAATGTGAACACGAGACCATTATTGAAAACAGAAAGATTATTTTGAATTTGGCCAAACAAAAAAATGAGCAGTACTTTAAGCCACTCAACTTACTTTAAATAATTGTTAGCAGTTCAGCTTAATTCCATTTTTTACCTACAACTTTTACAAAATGCTTTTTTTATAATTTGTACTTTTCAAAAAAAAAAAATTGTGTGCTAAATTTCCCTTCACTTTGAAAAGGTAAAAGAGTAATATATCAGCCACTATTTCAAATTCATCAAATAAAAACAAATTTATAAGTTGTAAGTTTTGTTTATTAAATTTACATATTTTGGCTTGTAGTGTGCCGTGAAATATTTATGAATGCTTAGGTGTGCCGTTGGTTAAAAAAGGTTGTGGAGCACTGCCTTATGTGATCAGTGACTTCTGTAATAATTGCTCCCCTTTACCTTTTGGGTGTTGAATTACTAGGAACTATTTCGATTGATACCATACAAAATATCTTCTTTTGTATAGTACCAAACATCCATTATCATAACTGTAATGGAACTAAATTATATTTATTTAAAAAAATTACAACATTAACATGATCCATAAATAGTCCAAATGCTCCACATTGAACTGAAAAGAAAGTTTTCAATGCAATTTTCCTGTAGATGCAAAACTCAATTTTTCCAGGAAATAATATTAATATGTGTTATGATGAAAGCACGATGCGACTTTCTATCGAACTCCAGGTAAACTTTGTTTGAATAATTTTCCCACTCACTGATGTAAGAAAACCTGCTGAGTTTCTGGTTTTCTTTACCATGCAGAACCTTCGCTGCAATGAGAACACGTAACAAACTTTGAATAACAACACATGAATAATTCTAGAGTTACTTCAAGAAAACTCGACCCAGAAATATAAATTCTACACGGTCGTAGTAAGTGGTGTTGTTACATGGTGTGTTTCATTTACACATCGATGTAAAGCAATCTATTAAATGAACTATTTCAATGATTTTCTTTTTCTTTATTCAAGACTATAAATATTTATTAAGTTATACATAATAAAGATGAATATGTCGTTTAAAAGTAAATATAATATTGAAATATTTACGATGGGTTCGTTGGTAACTTTGTGAAAACTTATTTTCAATATAAAATTAAAATTAACAACTTTGCTATTCCACTGGATGTGTTACTAAATGTGACACTTGGTTTCCTTCCTTAAGAAGAATCTTCATTCAACTTGCTTCGGTTGGAATTTTCACCTCCAAACACTAGTTATGAATACTCTAGCCTCCTACCCAAGTCTAGTTGAAGGAATCAAACCCACCCTACCCTTCATTTTTAATTTAAGAATTAGAATCATTGTTTACCTTAGAAATAAATAACCTTGCAATATAGTAAGTCTGACGATGCTTTTTAAACAAGCGAAATAAGTTATATTTAGTAGTACAGCCAGTGGAATAACTAAGCTATCAATTTTAATATTCTATTAATATCTTGATATTTTTTTCTCGGTTACTTTTTAATTTACAATCAGATTTTATATTTGAATAATCATAATATTAAATAGATAAATAATATTATTCACTACGCTGACGATAATGTGCTATAGATCGATAATGTGGAAGATCAATATATACTGAGTAAAGTAAATAAACACATAAGGAATTTGACCTTTCACGAATTTACTAAAAACTGTTTTTTTGGCTGTTATTAAAATAAATATCAAAGATTTACATTGAGGACACGTCGGAAAAACCTGGATGATCTAGAATACTTGTGGTGTCGCTAAGTAAACAGTTTTTTAGATTCTTTGAAAGTAAAATTATCAGTAGAGTCAATCAATACATCAATAGTGAGCAATGTTACAAATCAAAAATGTTATCTCAGCAGTTTATGCTATTTGAGTTCAGTAAAACATTAATACGTTAGGATTATACGACGAATAATTTGGCAAAAAAACCGATTGAAAAAAATGCACAAATCTATTTTTAGTTAAAAAAAATGTTAGGCAATGGAAAAAAGTATTTTTGACGCAAATCACTACAACTCAAATTTTAAAACAAAACTTTTTTTTCTTAGTGTTTTAGGTCACAGTGAAAGTTTTTTAGAAGACTGATAATATTTTTTTATTAGTTTAAAAAACAGTTTCAATTGCATTGTTCTAAATGTACAATATAAACCTGGAAACTAACTAATACTCTCTTTCTCTATGAAAATTATTCAAGATACGAAACGTTGCCATTAAGTACAGATCTAAACAATTCTATCTGATTCAATCCGATGCTCAGTTATTTGAGCAAGAATCGAGAAACGTTATACAATAAATATACCGCTTACTTAAATGTATTCTTTTTTCTTTGCCCTATTCTTAAGGCTCCCTTTACCTTTATCTGTTTTGTTCCTTCGCATTTATTTGTCTTCGCGGTTTATTTATATTTTCGGCTTCCCTTATAACGGTCTTCCATGGCGCTTAGCGTTATAAACGATCCATGAAGCGTTTTTTCACGAATTTTTAGTACCAGGATATAAACTCTACATTGGAATCACTTTTTTGAAGAGATAGCGTATCTGATGGAGAGCATTACTTTTTTACTTTAACTAGAAAGTCGTAGGGATTGTTTTTAGATAGTATCTTTTTAGTAAATACATTTAGTGAAAGCAGTATTTTTTATTACTTTCAAAAGAAATCTACTAACCCTACAAGAGAACAAGTTTCCAGCAATTATTTTATTTGAAAAAAAAAACCGTCACAATTAAGAATAGGACGACGGACAAGTGTATCCAATTTCTGGACAAAAGAGTGCCTTTATTTACTTTTAATTTAGTCAAATAAAAAAAATGAGATTTCCATGAACAAATAAAGTAGTAGAGCAGATTATGATTTCAAATTAATGAATTCATCAATTTTCTTTATCCAAAATAAATATAAATTACAATCTTACATATTATAATATTTTTTGCTTAATATTTAATTTCTAGCTTAACTCAAAATTATTACTATGCAATATTTTAATATACTTGTAACCTATACCAGATCACAGTGCCACATGGCAAACATCGTTCAACAATCTCTTCATCTGTGCATCGTGCGTAAACGCAATAGATTTGACACCACAGATTTCCATCAAAATTATTATATGAAAATTGTCGTTACTTTTATGAAATATATAATATTCTAACAATGGCATTGAAATTTCAAGATTGGTGACCTTACTTTTAACTGTTTTAAATGTTTTTCAGAAATCAGTTAACTGCTATGATATATCAATTATAATTTTTTATCAGTAACTCAAAACTGTGACCGATTATTGGTTTTTAATTTAAGCAAAACTCATGTTTATTATGCTAAATTTAAGATAGTCGGATCGTAAAGAAGTTTATACCCGTTTTTTAAAGTTATAACTTGTTTTAACATCTTATTACTGAATATTAAATACTTAACATTTTTCAATCATCTCTAGCTGAAAAAATTACATAGATACAACTAGGGGTCACGATAAAATATACCTTATTCAAAATGTCATGGTCTATACCTATGTCAGCGTGACCTAAAAATTAAACGAAATTAAATATGAATAAAATGGTGAAGTACATAAATATTAAAACAGCTTTCACCGTGTCATAGCAACAAAGATCAGCGAGACTTTTAAAATGTTAGCGACAAATAGCGTATAATTGAAAAACTTTCATGTTTAATAATAAAGTAAGTCCGGACAGTCAGTTTTATTTTAAATACTGACGGCTGTGAGAAAATATAATCTCTGCAGGAGAGAAACACAGATTTTCAAATCTTTTGTTTTAAAAGAGGCATGTCGAGAAAGTGTTGGAGGGCAGTTGTTTGGGGAATTAGAAGGAGAAATGAGATCGGATTAGTATTTGACGCGGCGCGGACTCCTTATTTCCCCCCACCCTGCCTTGTTCACTCGTTTTTGTTCATTTTCCCCAGGGAGTTTAGATTGATACTGTGTTTTTTGTTATGTGGTAAAGGTTTTCTATTTTAGGTTTTTATTTATTATTCATGTACATTGATCTGGCCACTTTTAAAAGTATATATTTTTACTGTTAAGTTTCTTTTCCCTTACTAGAAGATTTCTTTGTTTTTACACGATACTTTTAAAACAAGTTTTATTAAAACTAAAATTATTTTCTCTATCACAATAAGCGTTTTGACCGTGTGAAGCATAAGAAGCTCGTATTTATTATAAAACAGTATGTTATTTAATGTCCACACAGTATGTTATTTAATATTTAATTAGTGTCGGCGTCCGTGGCGAAGTTGGTAGCGTCGCTTGCTATGGTTACGGATGTCTCGGGTTCGATTCCCGGTGGGGGACGATTTTCATAGATTGACCTTTCAATCTATTTATGAATTTCTGTTCGTAGTCTGAGTCCTCCTCCCACCCATCCCATCCTCACGGAGCGTAGCGCGAGAGCGATTAGCTAATCACTAGTCCTGTCCTAGCCCTATCCTTCTATCCCTACTCTCTTCGAAAAAGAGAGGTTGAGCAACTGAGTAACAAGCAGTTCTCGTAGAAAAATTCTGTTAAGATACCTCCATTAGGAGTCCATATGCTCCACATTGGGAGCGGACGTATCCGAGTGCTTAAAACCTTTTTGACTACTCTGTCACGGGGTCGAAACTTTGAATTTTGAATGGAATCTATCATAAATACAATTTAAGATATCGACTAAAGGTGCTTGATGGAATTTCAATTTCAAATTTTAATTGTTGAAATTTTATACACATTCATGTAGTTCAAGTTCGTTCATGTGCTTGAATGCCTTAAGATGTCGAAAGACGAAACCCGGATGGTTAGTGATGAAATACATGAGAGTGTTCAAAATTTCCACAATTAAAATTTTCAATTATCATAAATACGTTTTTCAATCAATTTATGAACTTTTATCCAAAGGGATGCATATCTATTATGTTTTATTGCC